>CM061265.1:11747003-12948878 GCA_030848825.1 Tadarida brasiliensis | reverse complement strand
ATTGATCACATTAGGAGAATTTGGGAGAAATTATTTTATATTGTGTCACTAGTTGTGTGGTGTTTGTAATTGAATTCTGTGAAAGGGAAAAGGATCTGAAGAAGCAATATGCCATCAGTGATAATGACAAATGTTTTTGTATTGAAAGAGTACGTATATCATTGTAATTTTGGAAAGGCTTTTCATGATTTTAACATGTTAACATATCACTCAGAAGATGTCCAGGAAAGGGTTTGTGAACTATCTGCCCATTTTAATCCCACCCCACCCCATGCAATCCAAATAGATTGAGGTTAAAAGAATTGGACACATTAAAAGCACACACAGGCCCAGCCGGTGTGGCTCAGTGGTTGAGCATCAACCCATGGACCAAGAGATCGCCTGGTTCAAGTCCCGGTCAGGGCACATGCCCGGGTTGTGGGCTCAATCCCCATTGGGGGTGTGTAGGAGGCAGCCAGTTGATATCTCTCTCTCATCGATGTTTCTATCTCTGTCTCCCTCTCCCTTCCTCTCTCTGTAAAAATCAATTTAAAAAAAAATACTAAAAAGAACACACACACACACAAAGAAGCATGTCCTGGCATGATATATCAGTCTTTAGTCATATTTTTTCTAAAGTGACCCATGCCTTAATTTCAGTTAAGTGTCCAAGAATTTTATATTTTTAATTAATATGTTTTTATTAAAAACACTTATTTTTTAACAAACAAGTATTTTAATTTACTAAAAGGTTAGAAATCACATTAATAATGTGACTCATGTGGAGAGATAAATCTGGATGGTTACTTTTGCATGATTCACTAGTTAACCCATGGTTAACTGAATAGTTTCATTACTACTGAATGGTTGTACACAATGGAAAATGTATTTACTTTTGTCTTTTCATCTCATTCATCTGATAGATTTCCCAGGTTTGCAACAGCCTCATAATCTGGTCCTGTACAACCTTTAAATAAAATTCTGAAGCCAAAAGTACATCACTTTTAAATGGATTGGATATATTACTATTTTTGATCCTTTATGAACTACAAAATGTAATTATTCAAGCTCTTTGATGTAATTCATAGAGGCAAATTAGCAGAAAACAGTATGTTTCTGATGTAATGGCATGGATATATATGGCATGGATGCTCAAAGTATTTTTTAGTGCAACCTGTAAATATGAATAGATCCATATCTTAAATAGCCCAGCTCCCTACTGCATGTATTTCATCATTTAGTGTACTTAAAAATGGCCACTAATGTTTGTCCTATTTTACTTTTTTTTTTTTTTTGGTACGTACCCCTAACGGGAACCTAAGAACCCGGGACTCTCTGGTCCACAGAGCGACGCTCCAACTGCTGAGCCAAACCGGCCAGGGCTGTCCTCCTATTTTAGACTTTATGTAGCTCAGATTATAATTGTCAAGTATTGTTGATGGTGATATCTTTCTTAAAAGAAAGGAATTTGAATCATAACATTTTACACACAGAAACCCTTGTTTGTACCATTCAAGAAAGTAATTCATGGGTGTGCATGTGATTAAGAACCTACCATTTCTATAATAGAAACCAAAGAGGTATAATAATGACAAAGCTTTTCTGGTCTTTTAGAAAGTCCCAAGGCTTAACTTCTCTGAACACTTTAAAAATAATCTTGAAAGTCAACCTCTTGGGATTCTGAGCAGAATCCTAACTTTAGGATATATGGGAGGATTGTAATTGAAGAGTAAGATTTTCAGTTTATTTTAAAATTGGTCATTTCTATACTAACTTTTTGAATTAATAGTGTTACATTTAAATGATTGAAAAATCACGTCATATATTTTCTTTCTTTGAAAACCTAGTTATATAATTGTTCATTTGTAAATTCCTGCTAATGGAAACTGTGTTGGAGGGATGATGGGGAGAGAAGGCAGCAAAGGTGGTGGGGGGAAGTAAAGGGCTAAAACTGGGTGGTAGTGGAATCAAATTTGTCTGTATTGCAGAAGTTCTCATATGCTCCAGGATTTCATATCAAATGTTGTCAGTACTTCTTTTTTGCTACTGATAGTTTCAAGGTACTCATGTTTCTAGAGGTATGAAGAATTAATAGGTAGCTCAACCTAAATTAAATAGTCATCAACCTATTTATACTCTCCATTTTATTGTGCTTAAAAGGTCAGTGATCATACATCCTAGATTAGGGAACTAATATCTGCCAGAAGCACCTCACTTGGTCACTATCTTTTTGATCAGAGGGAGCCATCACCCACAGAACTTCAGAGTCATGTGATTCAACTTCTATGCCTTAGCTAATTTAACATAATTAATTTTCACATTTTAAATTAGGTTGGTTATGTTTCAATCTAATGGTTATAGAGAGGAAAACTTACAGAAACACATCAAAGTTAGTGACCTTCACACTTTCACACATGAAAATGAGCTTTCAAAAAACATTTGTTTTGCTAGTAAAAACACTTCAAAGGAGTTTATCTATTTCTGATTATAATCTAACCTTTCTGACCTTGATAGGGTAATCATAGATATACTTATAAATGAATTTCCAGAGAAGAACAAACTATTTGTCCTATTATGTATATAATATGTCTATATTTTCTATAAGCAGCTAGTATACAAACATTTTTTTAAAATGAATTTATTAGGGTGACATTGGTTAATAAAATTAATACAGATTTCAGGTATACAATTCAACAATATATCATCTGTATATTATATTGTGTGTTGACCAGCCCAAGTCAAGTCTCTTTCTATCACCATTTATCCCCACTTTACCCTCTTCTACCTCTCCCATCTCCCTGGAAGCCCTCTTCCCTCTGGCAATCACCATGCTGTTGTGTGTGTCCATGAGTCTTTCTCTTTGCTTAATCCCTTCACCCTTCTCACCCAGCCCCCAACCCCCTCCCCTCTGTTTAACATTCTAATATTGTAATATCAGTATAATTAAAATCATCTTTTTTCGGGGGGGGGGGGCTTTTATTTAAAACGTTGACCCAAAAAATGTTATACACTTGGGTGAATCTTTATTGTTAAGATTGCCCATGATGTAATAGGTGCCATGTAAATATGTCAGCATATAAAACTCAAGTGTCTCCTGAATGGAGGATGGGGAGGCAGCTTGTTTCATAGGATAAAACAATTAGCTGAGCCTTAATTATGGTAGTTTTTCTTACTAGAGTTTTGCATATTTACTTGGTTGGGATGCTAATAGTTATTTGAATATCAGCCTTGCTTAGTCACTTTCATATGTCCTAATGTCATGCATTTCATCTTTCCATCTTGCCAAAACAGGAAAATAGATGAAGCGGGTAAGTAGTGGAGGAGTATGGTGTCTTTGGGTTTCGGGAGGAAGAATGTTGTGGAGATGATTGGCTTCACAGGCATAAGAAGACTAATCCTCAACTTTGATCCTTTTTACTTCCATATGTATTACAGATGTAATATATATTACAGATGTAAACTGAAAAAGTTGGAGATGATTGATTATCTCACATTAGTGCAGCATTCTTTGATGGTGGAAGCAGTAATCATTTGAACCATGGTACTTTGTTTTGGTTGAGACATACTCTTCATTTCTAAAACATAGTTCATTGCTTTGAAAGGACATTATTTTTTATCTTAGGCTTTGAATACTGGGTTTGAAAATATTATGAAGTTCATTAATTTATATCCTTTGTATGTGGGGCTTTGCAAAAATAAAAGCATCTTGCACCAATAACACTTAATTAAATCTCTTTACCACCACATACTTCCTATATTTTAGTATAAATTATACCACAATTTATAAATTATTCCTTGCTTCTGGAATTGTTGTGAATGCTTGCATATGAGATGCTTTTACATGAGAGAATTTGAAGGTACTTCTGAAGTGGGGAAATCTCTGTTTCTGTCCCTTATTCTGTGTGTGTGTCTCTCTTATATAAAATGTGATTTATGATATTCTTTCCAGATACTCTGGATTATGTGAATTTAGGTATAGTATTCTTCCTCAGCTCCCCTTTTTGAAGAACATAATTTCTCATCCTCTGTTTACTTAAATTAACTTTTACTTTAACTTTTACTTTAGTCATTGTGAGAATTTTGTCTTGCTGAGTTGACATTAACCTCGGTGGTGTAGACCTAGTACACGAAGCATGTCACTTTCAATAGAAAATGTGTTATATAACTTCATTATTTTTTTTCAATTCTTTACCATTGCTAATGTGTAATACACTTTACATTTGCTGCTTTGAGCTCTTTAGGTTGGTGGGGAGGATTGTAATATTAGCCTTCTTAGAGAATTAGTGAAGAGAAAACTTTGAAAGAAATTGGTGAAAGGAAAAAAAATTGTGGCTTTTTTAATGATACGTTTTTATTTTTATACCGAAGCAGGAAAACAAGTGTTCCTGTTTTTCCTAAAGGAATTGTTCTGACAAATGTTTTATTAGAAATTACCTAAGCCTCTGTGTTCCTAACAACAAGCTGTGGCCTTAATTCTAGGTGATGGTGCTGGAGTGAACTTTTACATTTTGTTCCTGAAAACTGGCCAACACTTTGTTTATACTGGCATGGAGAAGAGATATCTGACTCGGAGAACAACATTCTCCAAGGAGTGTGACTGAAGACTCCCTTAGTGGTGTAATAAACCTATACTTCCTCCTCTTAAAAACAGGTTGACTAATTTTAATCTAAAATTAGTTAATCTAAAATTAATAAAGAAGAAATGAGATATACCAGTACATGGTTAGGATTTGTAAGAAGTTGCAGATTTCTTAATAAAGGTTTAGTTTACTGATGAATGACTGATTGTTAATATTAAATGAATAATATTTTAAATTAGTAGGGGTGGAGTAAAAGAAAAGAATGAAAGATAAGAGATGATAATTGGAAGATAATTGCTGGCCTGATTTGCCTTGTGGCACTAGTCAGAGGAATTAGGAAAACATCCCAGGATTTAAATTATCACTAGAATGTATACCATTACACAGAAGAGTTTCTTATAACAAAGCTATGTTTGTAGCCCAGCCATAGCTTCAGGGATTATTTAATAATAAACTCTTCAGGAATTGGAGATAAGATCTGTGTTTAGCAATTTACATTAATTCTTTCTGGGGACACCATCAGCGAAACCTTTGAAAGTCTTTAGAAAGAGCTGGGAAATACGGATACTCAAGAATATCCTGGTTATCACTGATTGGAACTTCATAGGTTTGTTGGAGCAATAGCAGTTAAAGTTACTTAAGTAGGTTGGAAAGGCATTAAATAATCAGTCTGAGGAGTTTGGATTTGGTAAGGAGGCCTGGATCAATCTTTGCAAGTTTTTAAATAAAATATTTGGGGCATCTTTTACTGATACTTTTTCTTGATTCACCTCATTATTTCTTGAATACCTACCAGATCACCTCCTTGTTCTTCTTATACATAATCACGTATAATTGCTTGTTTGCAGGTATCCTCAAACTTCTTGACTCTTCCCCTGTTGTACACATCTGGTTAAATCCAACTGTCTACTGTGCATGTAATGTAGATGGTGAATGTGAAATGTAACATTGTTTAATGGTCTCACTTTAAATTTAGGCCTCTAAGCTCAAGTAGGCCTTCAGTGTTGCCTGAAATCCTATCACATTTCCTTAATTTATTCATTCTTCTATGCTGGCAGCTATTTCTCCTATTTCAAACCTCCATCATCTCCTCACTTCTCACTCTTTTTTTTTTTTTAATCATCACCTGAGATATTTTTCCATTTATTTTCAGACAGAGTGGGAGGGAGAGAGAGAGAGAGAAACATCGATGTGAGAGAGACACATCAACTGGTTGCCTCCTGCACGACTCCAACCAGGGCTGGGGCCCAAACTGCAGCTGAGGTACATGCCACTGACCAGAATTGAACCTGCAACTCTTTGGTCCACAGGCCGACGCTCGAACTGCTGATCCAAACCGGCCAGGGCCTCACTTCTCACTCTTTACTCCTCACTCTCAGCTAATGACCTTGCTTCCAATATTTTGAGAAAATAAGCAGCCAGAAAAGATCTGTACACACCCACTATCTTCTTAATTAACTTATCTCTATTTGGTCATAGATGCTCTGTTTTCCCTTCTGTTGCTCTTGGTGAGCTGTCCTTGTTCTTGTTAAAGGCCCACATCTCCACATGTCTACTAGATCTTGACTCTTAGCTACTCAAGAACATCATTCAGCAATTCTGTTTTATTCTGTAGCATCAGTTTTCCCTCTCTACTAGACTGTTCTCATCAGCACAGAAACAGCCTATGGCATCTCACACCATTAAAATAAAAAACCTTCCCTGAATCCACCTCCTCTTTTGGCTATTGCCCCATTTCTTTGTTCTACTGATAGCAAAAAAACTCCTTGTAATGGGAGAATTGTCTATACTTAACTGCCTCTTCTTTCTTTAATTCTGTTTTGAACTCATTCTGTTTCGAACCCATTATAATCAGGCTTTGTTTCTGCTTACTAAGCTAATACAGGCTGTGCATTGCACAAGAGTGCCACATTCAAGACAGTGATCACATGTTTATGACAACAGTTTCCAGCAGATGGCACTAAATTTCATGTTCTCACAAAATCAGTATATTATATGACAATTTTGCAAGAGGTGGAAGTAAAGTGTCTTCAGGAGGGGCATTGCTTAAATCCATGCAGAGACTTTGCGTGGTCTAATAGTGTTAAGCTATCACTCTCCCAAATAGCTTTGTTAGTTCACAAATGACCTCCACATTTCTAAGCTCTCAATCAGTCTTCAGTCAGGTTACTGGCATTCAAAACAGGTGCTTGCTTCATGAAATCTTTCTTCACTTAGCATTGTCTTTTACTGGCTAACCTCAGTAGCCATCATTTTTAGTCCCCTTTGTAGTTTCTCCTTATGTTCCTAACCCACTAAACTTTGTCTTAGAATCGTTTTGTAATAACTCATTTTCTTGGTAATCTCATTTAGTGTTATGGTTTTAAATACACTGGCAATTTACCATTTTATGTCATCAGCCTGGACCTTTTTGTTTCCAAACTTACATATCCAACTGCCTATGTGACATTTCTACTTAGATATCTAATATAGGCATCTTAATTTATAAAAACTTTATTTTTAAATAACTTTAGACTTATAGAACAGTTGCAAAGATAGTGCAGAGAGCTCTCACACACCCTTCATCATTAGTTTCCCCTAATGTTAACATCCTTCATAACAATGGTACAATGGGACTAAGAAATTAACATTAGTACAATAACACATGGACCTTATTCAGATTTCACCAGTCTTTCCACCAATGTTCCAGGATCTGATTCAAGGTCCTATGTTGCTTTAGTTCCATCCAGGCATTCCATTTCTTTGATGAACTTTTGAAAAGTACTGGTCAGATACCTTGTAGTCCCTCAATTTGGGTATATGTGATATTAGCTATGATTAGATTGAGGCTATGGATTTTGGGGGGGAAAATTCTAGAGAGTCATGATACTGAGACTTCTCAAATTTAATATGTTCAAAATGGAATTACTGATTAAATTTTTTTATTTTTATTTTTTTTATCCTCACCCGAGGACATTTTTTTTTTTCATTTATCTTCAGATAGAGCGGAAGGGAGAGAGGGAGGGAGAGAGAGAGAGAGAGAATCATTGATGTGAGAGAGACACATTGAGTGGTTGCCACCCACACGACCCCAACTGGGGCCGGGGACAAACTGCAACCGATGTACATGCCCTTAGCAGGAACCGAACCCGGGACTCTCTGGTCCGCGGGCTGACGTTCTAACCACTGAGCCAAACCGGCCAGGGCTGATTAAATTTTTTTAAATCTGTAGCTTTGTCCTGTCCGGTTTGATTCGGCAGTTAGAGTGTCAGCCCCCGCACTGAAGGGTTGCAGGTTCAATCCCTGGCCCCTGTTGAGGTATATGTCGGAGGCAACCAGTCATTGTGTCTCCCTGTCTCCCTCCCTCCCTTCAAGCCCCCCAAAAATCAATGGAAAAAATATCCTCAGGTGAGGATTTTTAAAAAATCTCTAACTTTTTCTAGATTAGTAATTGGCAGTTCCTGTTGGTAGGCCAGTGTGTCTCAGGCTCCATTCCAGACCCACTGAATCAGAAACTGGAGGTGAGGCCCAACAATCTGTTCTAATGTGCCCTGGAGATCCTCATGCAACTGAAGTTTGAGAAGCATTGGCTTAGACCATAGCATCTAATAATCTCTTGACTCCTTTTTGTCTGTACTCATTAGTCAGTAAATTCTGTCAGTTCTTTCTTCAAAATATATCCACCATTTGCCACCATCTCTTCTGCTCCTCCCCCGAAACGTTTACTATCATTCCTTACCTCTTACGTGGTCTCCCAGCTGTTGCCCTTGCTCCTCTACTGTCTCATATTCCCCTTGGCAGCCATGGTGATTGTAAATTAGATCTCACCGTTACTCTGCTCAGACCTTCCAGGTGTCCTTGTCTCACCAAGACTAAAAGCCAAAATCCTCATCTTGACAAAAACATTTTCCCCATCCCTTACCTTCTATAATCTTGACCTTGCTCACTTGCCTCCAAAGACTTACTCAAATATGCTAAGTGTGTTCCCTCTAAGGACCTGTTCTTTTCCTGCCTGCATATTCCTCCCTTGAATATCTTATGATTTATTCTGACATCTTTAGGTTTCTTATCAAAGAAGCCTTTTTTGACCTCTCTGTAAGATAATCATGGGCACCCCACCCACCCCCCTCAATCTCTTTGGCATTTCCTATCCCCCTTACCCTGCTTTGCCTTTTTTTTTTAATCCTCAACCAACAATATTTTTCGTTTAATTCTCAGTGTGGAAGGGAGGGAGGGGGGGGAGAGAGAGAGAGAGAGAGAGAGAGAGAGAAACACCAATGTGAGAGAGGCACATCTATTGGTTGTCTCCTGCACGATCCTGACCAGGGCTGGGGATCAAACCCACAACCCAGGTACGTGCCCTTGACCAGAAATCAAACCCACTACCCTTCATTCTGCAGGCCGATACTCTAACCGCTGAGCCAAACTAGCCAGGCCTGCTTTGTTTTTTTTATCACCTCCCTTCATTTTACATACTATATGTTTACTTGTTTGTCATTTCTGTGTTATTCAACAGAATGTAAGTTGCATCAAAGAGCGTTTATTTTCTTTTCTATCCCCAGAGCAGTGCTTGGCTCAGCACTCCATAAATATTAGTTGGTTGATTGAATGAATGAATGTCGTACACATCCAGGCACATTTGGTGATGCAGAAATAGTCAAAATGCTGTCTCTGGCCTCAAGAAATAACACTCAAATTGTGGAGATGGACAATTTTACAAATTACCCACAAAAGTACTAAGTCCTTAGGTAAGCAAGGTCATAGAAATGTAGAGGATATTGAAGTTAAGAAGCTTCCTGACGTTTGCATCAGGTTTTGAGGGATACACAGAATCAGGAACATTGGTTGTTGACTAAATCATTATGAACTAAGCTCTAGCAAAATAAAATTTTAAAGTAGCTAGAAAGTACAAGCTGTAGTTGACTGATGGGTTTGAGTAAAGAGTATGGACTCCACGGAGCGGTGTAGTAATAATGACAGCTGACATTTGAGTGCTTCTGTGCTTGGCATTGTTCTGGAGGTAAAAACATATACTCCAGCAAAGCATTTAATCATAGAAATCTGTAAGGTATTTATGCCAGGGAAGGAAGTAAGGCACAATAAGGGTATGTAACTTGTCCAAAGTTGCATCACTACTACATGGTAAGGCTGGGCTCCAAACTGACAGCTTGGTCCTGGAACCAAGACTGATACCTACTGTACAGACTCCATACAATGCAAATCTTGGTCGGGCCTAGGTTGTGGAGAATGAATGGGAAAGGAATAACAGTTCTGTTTCAGAAAGATAACTCAAGAGACCATGTGAAGAATGCATGTTAGTTGGTGGAAGACTGGATAATTAAAATATGCTGCATCTATGTTATGTCATTGTTAAAGAATGAGGAAAATTCTACATGCCTTGTTACTGGAGTATGTCAGTGATACACTGTTGAGTTATAAACTGAAGGGAAGTGTCTGAAGTAGATTCCCATTTTTGTAAAAACTGTCAAACCATGTATATATTTGTCAATGCACAGAAAATGGACCTTGATAGATAAAAAGAATTTTCAGAGAGAGAGAGGAGTGACATTGCTTTTCTTAGCTAGCATGTACTACTTTATTTTTATTTTTTTATCCTCACTCGACATTTTCCATTTTTGTTCAGAAAAAGTGGGAGGGAGAGAGAGGAAGAGAGAGAGAGGGAAACATCGACGTGAAAGGGACACATCAAGTGGCTGCCTCCCGCACAACCAACCAGGACCGGGGACAAACTGCAACCGAGATACGTGCCCTTAGCGGGAACCGAACCCAGGGCCCTCTGGACCGCAGGCCGACACTCTAACCGCTGAGCCAAACCAGCCAGGGCAGCATGTACTACTTTAAATAAGTAAAAACAAAATGTCCCAAAATGTAGTGAGAAACAGGACAAACTGCTTCAGTTTATACAGGTAAGTGTCCATGAAAAGGAAGGAGATGGATGGAAGAGATAATGTCCTTACATACTGCTTTGTACATTCTTGAGTAATGGATGTGTACTGGGACATTGCTTAAAGGCACAGATTGAAAAAGTAATGTCTGTATTTGAAAACGTTTTAAGTGTACAATTCATTAGTTTTTAGCATTTCACAAAGGTATACAACCATCGCCACTATAATTCCAGAACATTTTCATCCCCCAAAGAAACACCTTAGCCGTTAGCTGTTCTCCCCTTCTCCCAGGCCCTGGCACCTTAGCTGTTCTCCCCTTCTCCCAGGCCCTGGCACCTTAGTAGACAACAGTAATCTACTTTGGTCTCTCTGGATTTGCTCATTCTGGAAATTTCCTATAAATAGAATCATACAATATGTGACCTTTTGTATCCTTTATATAGCATAGTTTTTTAAAGGTGATCCATTTTGTAGCATGTATCAATATTTGATTCCTTTTAATGGCTTAATATATTCCCTTGTATAATATACAACATTTTATTTGTCTACTCATTAGTTGAGGGACATTTGGATTTCTACTCTTTTGTTGTTAATCCTCACCCAAGGATATTTTTTCCATTGATTTTTTAGAGAGAATGGGAGGGAAGGAAAGGGGAGAGAGACAGACAGACAGACACACACTATGTGAGACACATCGATCGGTTGTCTCCCACACGAGCTTCTACCAGGGCTGGGGATCAAACCAGCAACCCAGGTATGTGCCCTTGACTAGGAATCAAACCCATAATCCTTTGGTGTGTGTGACACTCTAACCACTGAGCCACACCGGCCAGGGCTGGCTTTCTACTTTTTGGCTGTTGTAACTAATGCTGTGAACATTCATATAAAGTAAGTGTTCATGTAACATGGTAAATAGGTTCTTGGGAATAGTGACTTTTAAGCAAAACAACATATAATGAAACCAGTTTTATCATAGACCAGTTGATATAAATAAGAGATAAGTTCCATATTTCTGGTCACAAAAATATCACCAAACTTCTCAATAAAGACCCAAACATTTCTAATATTAAACATTGAAGTATATGTGAGCTGTACATACATTTAAGAAAGATTAATAAGAACAAGTAAGAATTATTTTCCAACACGCTTATTCTAGTTCAGGGTTGTAGGTGGCTGGAGCCTGTCCCCGCACCTCAAGGTGGGGTGCCACCCTGGACAGGACGCCCTTCCATTGCAGGGTGTGCGCACACTCAGACTGGGACAAGTTAGACACGCCAGTTCACTCAACACCAGTTTACCCAACGTGCATATCTTTGGGATGTGGGAGGAAACCAGAGTCTCAAGAGAAAACCCACGAAGACACGGTGAGACTGCAAACTGCACACAGTCAGTGACCCTGGTCAGGAATCGATTTTTTTTCTCAATGTTAAGGAGATGACATTGGGCGAAACAATGTTATTTGAGGAATTGCTGTACAAGCTTTTTGTTTTCAATGAACATGTGTTTTCAATTCTTTTGTGTATATTCATAGGAGTGGAATTGCTAGGTCATATAGTAACTATGTCAAACATCTTGAACTGCCGAATTGTTTTCCAAAGCAGCTACGCCATTTTGTATCTCCACCAGCAAATTTATGTCTTTTTGATCACAAGCATCCTAATTGTGATGTTGTTTTGAGTTGCATTGTCAGGGGGCTAATAATGTTGGATATTTTTAATATGCTTATTGGCCATTTGCACATGTTCTTTGGAGAACTGTTTATTCACATCCTTTGCCCATTTAGAAAATTGGATACAATAATATAACCTTTTATTTCTTTATATGTAGCATCTGAAATTCTATCTCCTTTTTTTGGAGGCTGATCTGTTTAGTCTTTGAAGACAACCAATGTTTTACTTTTATTTTGTAGTATTGTATATGTCCCTACCTATGTTAGGTAGCTTATATAGAGGGAAAAACATAGTGACAGTTAAATAACTTCAGTTTGTGAACAGCTCTTGTACCAGGACGATTAGTTATTTCTGTATTTCAGAGAAGTAAGATAAAAAGATAAACAATTTAAGTTTTGTGTGTAAGGTAGGATGCTCAGGGGTAAGTATGTACTTGCTTTTACTAAATTCTACTTTTTTAATTCTCTCAGCTGTTTCTTATTTGTAGATTGTAATCTCATATCTGGTTTCAAGTTTCAATGGGCAGTTAAATATTTCTGGGTAAAGGGCCAATAAGAATGTGCCACTTAAATTACATACATATTTCCCTAGGGAAGGGAAGGGTGGGTGCAGTAAGTTTATTTAAGGAGTTATTGAGCACTGTGTGCTAGCCAGGTTCATTGGTGTTTTGTTTTCTACACTGTGACAGATTACCAAAAAATGCAGAGATAAATCCTGAAGTGTTTTTGAAGACAAGCTTCAGTCAGGAGAGTTATTATATCTGATGTTACCTATGAAAATTTCAGTAACAGCAGCACACAGGAATGTGGCATAAGCATGCAAAGGTGTGAGTGAGCCAGGAAAGAGTGTCCACACTTAGAGTCTTTATAACTTGAATGTATCAACTAGTTTTTTTTTTTTTCTTTATTGATTGTAGAGAGAGAGGAAGGGAGAGGGAGAGAGATAGAAACATAGATGAGAGAGAACATCGATTGGCCACCTCCTGCATGCCCCCCACTAGAGATTTGGCATAACCTGGGCATGTGCCCTGACCAGGGATCAAACCAGTGACCTCTTGGTGCATGGGTCGACACTCAGCCACTGAGCCACACTGGCCAGGCTGTATAAACTAGTTTGTTTTTTTTATCCTCACCCTAGAACATTTTTTTTTTTTTTTGCACTTATCTTCAGATAGAGTAGGAGGGAGAGAAGGAGGAAGAGAGAGAGAAACATCAATGTGAGAGAGACACATTGACTGGCTGCCACCCACATGACCCCAACTGGGGCCAGGCACGAACTGCAACTGAGGTACACGCACCAAACCTGGGACTCTCTGGTCCGTGGGCCGATGCTCTAACCACTGAGCCAAACTGGCCGGGGCTGTATCAACTAGTTTTAATGGAAGGCAAGAAGTAAATGAATCCTATTATTTTTTTCTTTTGGTTTTGTTTTGAGACAGAGGTTGGGATATAAAACCTTGCTGATGTTCCTCAAAGAAGATATTCTTCTTTTAATACCACTCCCCTTGTTTACACTTCCTGTTCTCTTGTTCACATGCCTCTCCCCTGCGGCCCCCCCCCCACTTTGTTTAGTTTGAAAAGAAATATATATAGGTTGAGAGTCAGTGGGAATGAATATAGTAAATTGTTTTCGTGTGTCTCCTTACCTGATGATAGTTTTTACACTAAAATGGTTGCTGCCATTTTTTCCCTCCCCAGTACTTAGCATTTAAAAGTTGTACCGTTTTGAATAATTTCTAAATGAACATTTGAGATTTTATTAAAATTTTCATCATGCTTAAATGATAGGCTCCAAACTGGGTACATATCAAAATTAGTAACTCATAATTAGTTGTTGAATACCTTTGTATAGGCACTGTTCTACATTTTGGAAATACAAGTGACCAAGATATGTTTCTACTCTCATAACACATACAGTCTAGTGAAGGAGACATAAATATGCAAACAGATAAAGATTCCGTGGTTTCAAATAGTAATAGATGCTATGAAGAAAATAAGGTAATGTCACTGTAAGTGGAGGGTGAGGGTTAGACCTTTGAAGAGACACTTCAGTTGGGATATGAGTGGCATAATGAGTCAGACATACAGTGGAGGAGTATTTCAGGCATGAATAACAGCTGATACAGAGGCCCTTTGAGTTGATGTTGAGGTGTAGAAAGAAAACTAGTATACATGGACTTAATTAGGAAGATGTTGGTATGATAAGGGTTCTCTGGCACTAGGCAGGGGCCCAGTCATGTAGGATGTTGTATGCCAGGGAAAAGAATTCAAATTTTAGCCCAGCCAGTGTGGCTCAGTGGATTGAGTGTCATCCTATGGACTGAGAGGTCCCAGTTCAATTCCTGATCAGGGCACATGCCCGGGTTTCAGGCTCGATCCCCAGTAGGGGGCATGCAGGAGGCAGCCAATTGATGTTTCTCTCTCACATTGATGTTTCTAAAAAAAAAAAAATCAGTACAAACATACATATATGTTTTCTTAATCCTCACCTGAGGATATTTTTCCATTTATCTCGGGGGGCAGGGGAGAAACATCGATGTGAGAGCCACACATCGACTGGTTGCCTCCTGCACGACCCCGACCAGGGTCGGGGATGAACTGCAGCCGAGGTACGTGCCCTTGACCAGAATTGAACCCACGATTCTTTGGTCTGTGGGCTGATGCTCTTAACTGCTGAGCCAAACTGGCCAGGGCGGCAGTGGTTTTTTAGACATGACATCAAAGGCATATGAAACAAAAGAAAAAAATAGATGAATTGGAATTCGTCAAACATTAAACTTTTGGGTTTCAAAGGATACCATTAAGAAAGTGAAAAGAACCCATGGAATAGGTTTTTGTACTTAATATATTTATCCCACTCAGAAAATTTAACATCAGCTAATACTGTTATCTCGTATATAGTCAATACTCAAATGTTTCAATAAATGCCCCTTTTAGCTCTTTTTCTTTCTGAACCAGGACCCAATCAAGATTTCAATTAGTTTTTTGTCTTTTAATCATGAAAAGTTCCCCAGCCTTTTTGCCTTTTATGACATAGACATTGATGTTTGTTTATAGAGTCTGTGCCAGTTCCTTTGCAGAATACCTCTCAACTTAGATTTGTGTGATTTCTCATGATTAGATTGAAGTTAAACATTTTTATTAATGTTTTGATTAAGGATTGATGTTCATAGATTTCTCTGTAAATGTACCCTTTTCCTCTAATATGTGGGGTGTCATTTTGAGATTGAGTGGATATTCTATTTTCTAACAGTTTGTCACCCAGTGGTTTTAACATTAATTGATCATTTATGCCTGAATCAATTATTATTACTTTGGTATTTACAATATGATGATTTTCCAATTCTGTCATTCTTTCTACAAATATATGAAGAGAGCTTTCCTTTTTTTCTTTTACTTTTAAAGAAAATAATTTGTTAGATTAATAGATTTTAAAAAATGTATTATCATCCATTCCTATTATTTATTTTAGTACGTGACTTGTTCCAAATTTGGCCTCTGTGAATCTCTGAATTCTTGCTCTGCCAAACAGAGGAAATGTAGCCTGTCCAGCTGTTGGCCTTTTTCCTCCATGTTACTAATGTTGGCTCTAGTCAACTCACTGAGTTTGGACCTCTCCATGCTGAAAGATGTACTTCCCTGCATGGGAAATATATTTACATATGCTCCCAATCTTGTAGATTCATACATTAGATTTTCCTAAGAACTCTCCCAAGGTCACACAGGACAAAGCCCTAGTTGTTTCTGATGCTTAGCAGTCCCTTACCAGAAAGTAAGATGCCATTCTCCCCTTTCACAGGTTCTTTTAGAGTCTCCATTTACTTGATGTGATTTTGTAATTCCCTACTCTCCTGGAGCAAAAAAGGAGAAAAGTCAAAGTGCTCTCTTTTCCTTTATATTCACCTGCAGAATGTCTGTCTGGATTTGTTGTCTTTTATGGCCTGGACAATGTGGTGCTCTCAGGTTCTCTTTCAGTAAGTCCTGTTTAGATCTTTAGAATGTGAGATGTGGTGGTTTGCTAGAACTGCCGTTACAACAAGGTGACAACACAAATTTTGACTCACAGTTTTAGAAGCTAGGAGTCCAAGAGATGAAGGTGTAGGCAGCATTGCTTCCTTCTGAGGGCCAAGAGAACAATCTGTTTCATGCCTCTCTCCTAGCTTCTGGTGGTTTGCTGACAGTCTTTGGATTGTAGATGTATTACCTGATCTCTGCCTTCAACTTCACATGGTGTTTTCCTTGTGTGTGTATGTGTCCAAATGCCCCCCTCCCCTTTTAAGGACATCACTTATGCTGAATTAAGTGTTTACCCTACTTTATTATGAACTTATCCTAAGTTAACTATATCTGCAAGCATCCTATTTCCAAATAAGATCACATTTTTGAGGTACTGGGTATTAGGACTTCAACATATGAAATTTGAGGGGGGGGGGCACACAGTTCACCCATGACATGGGTACTTTTTAACCGTGTTCTTCAGCATAAATTCTGAGAAAATTCAACATTATTTTATATATGTGCTTCAATGTCATTCCTGATTTATGAAGTTTTTATCTTATATTTGAATGCTATGAACTAAATATTTGTGTCCCCTCCCCCCCAAATTCTTATGCTGAGACCTAATCCTCAATGTGATAGTGTTTGGATGCCAGGCCTCTGGGAGGTGATTAGCTCATGCAGACAGAAGTCCTCTTGAATGGGATTAGTGCCTTGATAAGAGAGATCGCAGGGCAGTCCCTCACTCCTTCTGCCATGTCAGGACACAGCTAAAGACAGTCGTCTATGAACTAGGAAGTGGACTCTTACCAGACAACAAGTCTTCTGGCATCTGATCTTGGACTTCTCAGTCTACAGAACTGTGAGAAATAAATTTCCGTTGTTAATAAGTTACCCAGTCTATGGTATTTCTGTTATAGCACCCTGAACATACTAACATGATGTTTAAAAAACTATCTTCTGTCATGTGTTCAAGTTAGGACTGCAGGAGATGTACTCCAACCAGTGCTCATGCTGTTTTGTCCAAAAATATTAGTGTTTTTAAAAATTTATGATGAGCCGTGGCCGGTTTGGCTCAGCAGTTAGAGCATCGGCCCGCAGACCAGAGAGTCCCGGGTTCGGTTCTCGCTAAGGGCACGTACCTCAGTTGCAATTTGTCCCGGGCCCTGGTTGGGGTTGTGTGGGTGGCAGCCAGTCGATGTTGTAATAACTCCATTCTGACCCTCAGTTACTGCACGTACACACCCTGGCAGTTTCTTTTCTGTAAACATAAGGGCCTTGAGACACCCAAAGAAAACTGTAAAGATAAGGGGTTGAGAATGGCCTTGGTAAACTCAGAGAAACCATGAGAAAAAAGAGATTAATAGTTGCCCTGCTACTTTCCCCCCCACCTTCTCTGTATCAGCCCCCCTTAACGGTGCCAAAAGCGGCGCCAAGAGAATGTAGTTTTTTTTTTTCTGTAGTCTGTGCCTTTAAAAGTGGGCAATAAAGAAGGCTCAGGGCTGAGGATTTGGGGAAGCTGTACCCCCCCAGCCTGCCGGTGTAACAGCCCACTGGTGTAATAAAGTGCTCCTTTACAGTTTGGTTGTGCGTCTCTGTTATCTCGCTGACACGTTACAACAGATGTGAGACATCGATGTTTCTCTCTCTCTCTCTCCCTCTCTCCCTCCCGCTCTATCTCAAGATAAATGCAGGAATGTCCTCTAGTGAGGATTAAAAAAAAAATTATGATGAAAAAGTCAAAATTATAGGGAGAACATAGGATGAACCAGTTTCAACAAATTCCAATGTTCTGCCATTTTTGTTTCATCTGTTTGCCACATCATCACCACCACCTCTTCTTTTGATGTTGTTTTCGTATTAATTTAAAAAAAGCCCCACAAGTAACACGGATTCACGCTAAGGGTGGGTAACAATTGGACCAGTAGAAAAAGGCTTGAAAATGAGTTGATAAGATGGTTTTACATTAGATTTTGATGGTGTTAAATATAAAAAGTGCTTGAAATGCCTTTACTCCAGTGGTTTCCTAATGAGTTTTAGCCAAGAAACCCTTCAAATTAAATCTACCTGCAAATTCCAAATAAAAGTCCATAAGAAAGTTACTGTGGGGAGACCAAAACTCTACCACCTTTTCCATACCTGTAGATAAGTCACTCACATAATCTGCGGAATCCTTTGGTCTCTGTAGAACACATTTTGAGAAGTAAAGTGGCTTGTCCAAAGTTGTACAGCTAGGTGGTTGCAGAGACAGGACTGAGACACAGATTCATCACTTGCACAGAAATTACCTTTCTTTGTTACTATCTTCCTAACAGTTTTTAAAATTTTTTCTTACTTGGGTTCCAGACACAGATATATAATTGAAACATGGCCTTCATTCCTCTAGGAAAGCATGGAAACTTCTTAACAATGCCAATTCCTTTTCTTTGCACTAACTCATTATTAGATCAACAAAATAATGTCTATAACTTTTGAGTTTTCCCACAACAGACAAATTAGATTGAGAGTCCTATTTTTTAAAGAAACTGTTAAAATAGAATTCATTGGGTCTGTAAATGTAATTATCTTTTTTATTTCATTTTCCTGTTGTTTATTGCTAGTGTATAGAAAATATAATTGATTTTTCTGTATTGATCTTGTATCCTGCAACTTTGCTGAACTAGATTATTACATTCTAGTTTCTAAATTTGGTTAAGGTTTTTTAAAATTAAATTTATTAGGGTGACATTGGTTAATAAGGTTATATAAGTTGCAAGTGTGCAGTATTATAATGCATCATCTGTATATTGCATTGTGTGCTCACCACCCAAAGTTTAGTCTCCTTCTGACTCCCTTTACCCTCTTGAACCTCTCCCCAAACTCCTTCTTCTCTGGTAACGACCATAATTGTTGTATGTGTCAGTGAGGTTGGTTGGTTTGTTCATTTGTTGCTTCTGTTTTTATATCCTATATATGAACAAAATCATCTGATTCTTGTCATTTTCCATTTGACTTATGTTGCTCAGCATGATACTCTCAAGATCCATCCATGTTCTCACACATACCAGTATTTCATCTTTTCTTATGACTTTTCCATTGTGTGTGTGTGTGTGTGTGTGTGTGTGTGTGTGTGTGTATCACATCTTCTTTATCCACATGTGTTGTTTCCTTGTCTTGGCTACCATGAACAATGCTGCAACGAACATAGGAGTACATATATCTTTACAAATAAATGTTTTCAAAATTTGGGGGTACATACCCAGAAGAGGGATTGCTGGGTCATATGGTAGCTGTATTAATTTTTTGAAGAATCTCCATAATGTTTTCCATAGTGGCTGTACCAATTTACATTCCCACCAGTAGTGTATGCAGGTTCCTTTTTCTCTATATCCACTCCAACATTTGTTATTTCTTGTGTTGTTGATAATGGCCATTTTAACAGGTGTGAAGTGGTTTTGGTTTGCATTTCCATAATAGCTATAGTCCCATTCATTTATTTTTGCTTTTACTTCCCTTGCCTTTGGGGTCAAATTAATAAAATCTCTGAGACCAAGGTTTAATACCTATATTTTCTATTGTTTCAGGACAATTAAATACTTAGAAGAAAGTATTTAAGTCTTTGATATATTTTGAGTTAATTTTTGTATATAGTGTCAAATAGCAGTATTATTTCATTCTTTTATATGTAGCTTTCTAATTTTCCCAGCACCATTTATTGAAGATGCTCTCTTTTCTCCACTGTATGTTTTTGGCTCCTTTGTCAAAAATTGGTTGCTCATATACATGTGGGTTTATTTCTGGTCTCTCAATTGTGTTCCATTGGTCTCTGTGTCTGTTTTTCCACCAATAATACCATACTGTTTTGATTATTGTAGCTTTGTAGTATAATTTGAAGCCAGGAAGTATGATGCCTCCAGCTTTGTTCTTTTTTCTTAGTATTGCTTTGGCTATTCAGGGTCCTTTGTTGTTTTGTACAAATATGATATTTTTGTGTTTTATTTCTTTGAATAATGCCATTGGGATTTTGATGGGGATTGCATTAAATCTCTATATTGCTTTGAGTAATATGGCCATTTGAACTATTTGATTTTTCTAATCCATGGACATGGAATATCTTTCCATTTCTTTGTGTCTTCTTCAATTTCTTTCAATAATGTCTTATAGTTTTCATTGTATAGGTCCTTCATATCCTTTGTTAGATTTATGCTGGGGTCCAGCCTCGGCAGGTCCAGGGGTTCCCAAAGGTGTGGACGGAGTCAGCGAGAGAGAGAGACGTGTGAGACAGAAGGTGCTTGATCTTTTTTTCTTCTTAATGCTTCTGCTTCAGACTAGCAGAATCTTTTATTATTTATATAGATCCGCAGGTTACATTGTTTCCCCTAAACCTTTTAGGCAAATAAGTACAGACATTCTTTTGGTTGTTTACCCAACTCTTAGGTTTATTACATGTTAATTACCAACTATTTTTATCCCTCACCCAGACATCCTCTTAAACTCCTGACCTTTCCTCCTATCTAAGTTCCTTCCAAGCTTCCACATTTCTATTCTAAATCTTTTTTATTTTCTTGCCTTTCTTCCTGCAGTCTTTTCTACCATCTACATCATTAATCATCTACATGTTACTTCTATAATGATTCCTGACAGACAGCTAACAGATAGACAGAGAAAGCAAAGATTAGTCTCCTTCAGTTGCCATCCTGCATTTTTATTTTCCCATTACTCTATATCTTCAGTCACTGATCTTCGTGATTCCTGCCACGCAGTGAATCCACTTCTCCAGGGACTATGTCAAACCATGGAGGTCTTCGTATCTCCAGGGACTATGTCAAACCGTGGTGGTCGCTGTTCCAGTGACACCGCTCCCAACAGATTTATTCCTAAGTATTTTACTCTTTTTGTTGCAATTGCAAAAGAAATTGTTTTTTAATTTCTTTTTCTGAATTTTCATTGTTAGTGTACAGGAACACAGTGGATTTTGTACATTGATTTTGTATCCTGCAACTTTACTGTATTTGTTTATTGTTTCTGATAGTTTTTGGTGGAGTATTTAGGGTTTTCTATATAAAGAATTGTGTCATCTGCAAAAAGTGGCAATTTTCTTTATTCCCAATGTAGATATTTTTTATTCCTTTCTCTTGACTAATTGTTCTGGCTAGGACTTCCAGTACTATGTTAAATAACAGTGGTGAGAGTGGGCATCCTTGTTTTGCTCCTGGTCTCAGAGGAAAAGCTTTCAGTTTTTCACCATTTAGTATACTAGCTGAGAGTTTGTCATATATGGCCTTTATTATGTTGAGGTACTCTTTCCTTCTCTATTCATTTTATTGAGTGCCTTAATCATAAATGGATGTTGTATCTTGTCAAATGCTTTTTCTGCATCTACTGATATGATCATATGATTTTTATACTTTATTGTATTACTGTGTATCTATCTCATTGATCAATTTGTGTGTGCTGAACCATCCTTATGCCCCTGGAATGAACCCACTTGATCATGATATATTTTTAATGTACTGCTGTATTTGATTTGCTAGTGTTTTGTTTAAGATTTTTGTTGTTGTTAATCCTCACCCAAGAATAGTTTTCCACTGATTTTTAGATAGAGTGGAAGGAAAGAAGGGAGGGAGGGAGGGAGAAACATCGATGTGAGAGAGACACACATCAATCTGTTGCCTCCCACATGACCCCAACTGGGGCTGGGGATCTGGGAAATCAAACCTGCAGCCCAGATACATGCCCTTGACTGGGAATTGAACCTGCGACCCTTCAGTCCTTTGGCTGACGCTCTAACCTCTGAGCCAAACCAGCCAGGGCATTGTTTAGGATTTTTGCTTCTCTTCTGCTTGCACCTTATCTCCATTCACCTGTGCCAGCTCAGTCTTTTACCCCAACACTTTTAAGTTTTTGTTGTCACAGATTATCCCTTTTTATGCTATGTATTCATTTCTAAATTGCAGTAGTTATTGTCTTCTTTTTTATAAATGTTTTTACTTCCTTTAACTTTTATGTTATATTTTGGTGTTTAATACCGTATTCTGAACAAGGGCTGCATGTTGCTGGTCTGTTAGTCATCTTGCTCATAGTTTTGTATCTTTTTGTTTCAAATAGAACACCACTCTGGAGTATTTTCTGTAACTCAGCTCTTGTGGTGGTAAATTCCCTCAGCTTCTGTATGTCTGGAAAACTCTTTATTTCTGCTTCATACCTAAAGGATAACTTTGCTGAATATGTTCTTTTTTTTTTTTTAACTGTTTATTTTTTTTCATACTATTTATTTATTTATTTATTTATTTATTTATTTATTTATTTATTTATTTATTTATTTATTTATTTTTATCCTCACCCGAGGACATTTTTCCACTTTTTGTTCAGATAGAGTGGGAGGGAGAGAGAGGAAGAGGGAGAGAGAGAGAAACATCGATGTGAAAGGGACACATCGAGTGGCTGCCTCCCACACGACCCAAACTGCAACCGAGGTACGCGCCCTTAGCGGGAACCGAACCCGGGTCTCTCTGGACCGTAGGCTGACGCTCTAACCGCTGAGCCAAACCAGCCAGGGCTATTTATTTTTTAATTACAGTTGACATACTATATTATATTAGTTTCAGGTGTACAACCCAGTGATTAGACATCATATAACTTACTACATGATCATCCGTATTGATCTCATCCCCATCTGCCACCATACATAGTTATTAGATTATTATTGACTATATTCCCTATGCTGTACTTAACATCCTGATGACTGTTCTGTAACAACCAATTTGTATTTCTTAATCCCTTCACCTTTTTCACCCATCACCACAACTCCCCTCCCATATGGCAACCATCAAAATGTTCTCTGTATCTGTTCTGCTTATTCATTTATTTTTATTTTTAGATTCAATTGTTGATATGTATTTATTGCCAATTTTTATTAATATATATTTTTTATTTTTTTTCCCCCTTCTTAAAGAAGACCCTTTAACATTTCATGTAATACTGGTTTAGTGGTGATGAGCTCATTTAGCTTTTTTTTTTTTTTTTTTTGGTCTGGAAAGCTCTTTATATGTCCTTTGATTCTACATGATAGCTTTGCTTGGTAGAGTAATCTTTGTTGTAGGTCTTACTTTTCATCACATTGAATATTTCTTGCCACTTTCTTCTGGCCTGCAAAGTTTCTGTTGAGGAATCAGCTGACAGTTTTATGGGAGCTTCTTTGTAAGTAACTAACTGCTTTTCTCTTGCTGCTTTTAAGATTCTCTGTTTGTCTTTAAACATTTACATTTTAATTATGATGTGTCTTGGTGTGGGCCTCTTTGGGTTCTGGACTCTTTGCACTTCCTGGACTTGTATGTCTATTTCCTTCACCATATTAGGGAAGTTTGCTGTCATTATTTTTTCAAATAGGTTTTCAATTTCTTGTTCTCTCTCTTCTCCTTCTGGCCCCTCCATGATGTGAATGTTGGCACACTTGAAGTTGTCCCAGAGGCTTATTACACTATCTTCATTTTTTTTAATTTTATTTTTCATTTTACAGTTCTGATTGTGTGTTTTTGCTTCCCTATGTTCCACATTGCTTATTTGATTCTTAATGTTATCTACTCTACTGTTGATTCCCTATAAATTATTCTTCATTTTGGTTAGTGTATCCTTCATTTCTGACTGGTTCTTTTTTATGGTTTCTATGCCTTTTTCATATTGTTGAAGTTCTCACTAAGTTCCTTGAGCATCCTTATAACCATTGTTGTGAATTCTGTATCAGGTAGTTTGCTTGCCTGCATTTCATTTAGCTCTTTTTCTGGAGATTTCTCCTGTTCTTTCATTTGGGACTTCTTTCTTTATTCCCACATTTTGGCTGCTTCACTATGTTTGTTTCTGTGTATTAGTTAGAGCTGCTGTCTCCTGGACTTGGTAGAGTGGCATTGTGTGGTAGGTGTCCTGTAGGGCCCAGTGGCACAGCCTCCCCAGTCACCTGAGCTGGGTGCACCAGGTGCACCCCTGTGTGGACTGTGTACACTGTCCTGGTGTAGTTGAGCCTTGATTGCTGTTGTCATCATTAGGAGGGATTGATTCCCAGGCCAATTGGCTTTGAGGACCAGCTGCGACTACAGCAGAAGAAGTGCTGTGCAGCAGTCAACCCTATGGAGCAGGACTTTCTTCAGTGGGGTTTTGGTGCTCACCAAATCCACCCCTTGAGTGTGTTGCATGTGGAGGTGGTAGGTTATAATCTGGCGTGGTCTGAAGCCGTTCACTGGGTGTACTGGCTCTGGGGCCTTTTGGTAGGTACAAGCCACCACCTGTGCCCTGTCTAGGCCACCCAGTACGAGCTACAGAGCGATCTTCAGATGGCTGCTATTTGCACTGGGCTTGGGAGGTGCCCAGTAGAGGCCAAGCTGCAAACCAAGGTGGGCTGCTGCCAGTGCCAGGCCTGGGGCCACTTAGCAAGAGATATGGGGTATGCAGAGGCCAGATGCTGCTTGTTTGGGAGATTTTAGGAAAGTCAGAAGCATGAAGCAAGAGAGGCCAGTTGTATGGAAAAGCCACTTGGATGGGCCCACAAATTGGGTGGGGAGGAGTTTCAGGGAATCACCAGGGTGGGGCAAACAGGGTAAACCAGGTTGATGTAGGCTCAGATATGGTGCCTGCCTGTTGGCTCCATGGTGGTGGCAGTGGGGAGTTCTCAGAAAAAAAAGGCCTTTGATAGCACTTTTGTGGGGGCAGAAAGCTAACCCCCAGCTCTTGCCCTGATGCCAGATAACTCAGTTCCTCCTTGTATGTCACTGGTTCCTTTAAAGCTGCTGCCCCAGTGCTGGAGCTCAGAGGGAGTGAGTCTGAGTAAGTCTGTGGGGGGGCCCTTTAAGAGGAACTGCCTGGGACTCCAGAAGCCCTTTGTCTCCCTCCACCTCAATTCCTGCTGGTTTTTACAGCCAGAAGTTATGGGGACTTCTCTTCTTGGCACTGGAACCCTGGGCTGGGGGCCTTGTTCATCAGGGGGAACGTCCACAGGACATCCCTCCTGATTTTAAACTCTCACGTGTGGGACCAGCCCATTTCTCATTTCCACCCCTCCTACCAGTCTCCATGTGGTTTCTTCTTGTAGGACTTCCATTCAGCTAGGTTTCAGGGGGTTCTGAATGATGGTTGTTCTGTAGTTAGTTGTAATTTTGATGTGGTTGTGGGAGATTCGAGTACTAATACTTACCTATGCTGCCATCTTGACTGGAAGTCAGGATCTATTATTCTTGGCTGGTGATTTTTCACTTTCAATAATTTGAGTAATTTATTTCACTCTCTTCTAGCTTGTAGTTTCTGCTGAAAAATCTGATGACAATCTAATGGGATTTCTTTTTATTGGTTACCATCTTTTCCCTGGCTGCTATGAGAATTCTTTCTTTGTTGGTTAATAAGCCAATTAGAGAAAGACAAATACCACATGATCTCACTTATTTATGGAATATAATGAACAAGGTGGGCTGATGAACAAAATAGACCGAGAGACATAGAAAGGAGTATGGTTCAGACTGACAAACCTCAGAGTAGGGGAGTGTGGGGGATGGATGAGATAAACCAAAGAACTTATATGCATGTATGCATAACCAATGGACATAGACAACAAAGCTAGGGGGATGGGGGGAGGAGAAACATCTGTAACAAAAATAAATTAATAAAAATTGGGAAAAAAAAGTTTGACAGTTTTAATATAATGTGCTTTGGAGAAATTCCTTTTGGATTGTTGTAATTAGTTATTCTGTTAGCTTCTTGTATCTGAGGATCAAGTTCTTTCCAAAGGTTTGGAAAGTTTTTGTCAATTATTTGTTTAAATAGGCTCTCTGTTTCCTTCTCTTGCTCTTCATTCTCTAGTATACCCATTATTCTTATATTGCTCTTTTCTTTTTTTACTGTTGATTCCCTGTCTTTTTCCACCTGAGTCATTTCTAGATTTCTTTTCTTTTTAAATATGTTTTTATTGATCTTAGAGAGAGAGGAAGGGAGAGATGGAAACATCGATGTGAGAGAGAAACAGCCATTGGCTGCCTCCTGCCCGCTCCCTACTGGGGATTGAGCTCAAAACCCAGTCACGTGCCCTGACCAGGAATTGAACCAGGACCTCTCAGTCCATGGGGTGATGCTCAACCCATTGAGCTACACTGGCTGGGCTCATTTCTAGATTTCTATCTTCTTTGTTACTGATTCTTTCCTCCATCTAGTCTGCTCTATTTCCTAAGCTCACTAGTTTATTTTTCATCTCTCTTGTTGAGTTTTTCAGCTCCAAAATTTCTGTTTTGTTCTTTCTTATAGTTTCAATCTCTTTGATGAAGTACTCCTTTTGTTAGTTTATTTTATTTCTGAATTCATTGAATTGCCTTTCTGAATTTTCTTGTATCTCATTGAATTTTTTCAGAACTGCAATTTTGAATTCTCTGTCATTTAAATCAGTTATTTCCATTTCTTTCAGTTTATTATCTGGAGATTTTTATTTTCTTTCTGAATTCCCTTGTTATCTTGGTTATTCATTGTGCTTAATGGATTTTTCCCCTCTCCTGGCATTGTGGGGAAAAGGCTGCTTTTTATTTTTATTAAGCATGTAATGACTATTTTAAAGGTAGTTTCAGCCCTGGCCGGTTTGATTCAGTGGTTAGAACGTCAGCCCGTGGTCCAAAGAGACCCGGGTTTGGTTCTCGCTAAGGGCACGTACCTCTGTTGCAGTTTGTCCCCTGGACCCGGTTGGGGTTGTGTGGGTGGCGACCACTCGATGTGTCTTTCTCATGTCGATGTTTCTCTCTCTCACGTCGATGTTGTTCTCTCTCTCTCTCTCCCTTCCTCTCTCCCTCCCACTCTGTCTGAAGATAAATGCAAAAATGTCCTCAGCTGAGGATTAAAAAAATAAATAAATAAAAATAAAGGTAGTTTCAGGTTCTAATTTATGACACAGTTTTTTATATATGTGTGTGTTTTTTGTCCCCAACACCATTTATCCCCTCTATGCCCTCTTCCACCTCCACCCACCAACCCCACCCCCATCACCACATTGTTGTCCATGTCCAAGAGTTCTCTCTCTTCTTTATTCTTTTTTGCTCAATCCCTCCATCCCACCCACCCTGAACACTCCTGCCCCCACCAGAGCTGTCTTCCAGCTCTCTTTTAAAAAATAATTTTAGTTGATAAATAGAGGTCTTAACTTTTGTTTTCCAGAAGGTGGAGCTTCAAGGATCAGTAGCCTCAGCTGTGGAAAACACTCAGGTGTTCCCCTGGAGGTGGGCATCCCCTTTCAGACCTGATCACCTCTGTCTCGGGGTACCACCCCCATGTATTGGAAGGGTCAGGCTATGTGTTTCCTATGTTTTCCTGGCTTCACCTTCCTGTAGCCAGAAGCCAAGGCAGGGTTGCTCTGCGTTGACCCACCTGATAATACTAGGATGTGCAGTGAGGGGGTAGGAGGTGAGAATGGGGGACTGAGTTCAGGTCTTCCTAGTTCCGCCCTTCCTCGCAGTAGCTGCAATGAGTACAAATTACTTAGGCTGGCAAGTTTTTCTTCAGTCCTTTCACAACCTGCCCATAGAGGATTTAGCTGCCCAGAGTGCCATAGGGGGATGGAGTGGGCAGATTCCCCAACTGTGGAATCTTTTGTTGGATGCTGACAGGCTTCGGAGTGCCACACAATTTTTTTTAAAAATCCACACCCTAGGATGGATTTGTTGATTTTTTTTTTTTTTTTTTTTTTTTTTGGAGCGAGAGGAAATGGGGTGGGAGACAGAGAGAAAGAGGGAAAGAAACCCTGATGTAAGAGAGAAACATGGGTCCGTTGTCTCCCCTGCATGCCCTGACCAGAGAATGAACCCTCAACCTAAGTATGTGCTCTGACCCGGAATTGAACCTGCAACTTTTTTGGAGACCAATCGATGTGTTTCTCTTTCTCTCCCTCCCTCCCTCCTACTCTATCTGAAAAGATCAATGGAAAAATAGCCTCGCATGAGGATTAAAAAAAATCTTGTATAAAAAAATAGAGTACTTTGTATACTTTGAATACTAGTTCTGTATTAGATATGTGATTTGCAAAAATTTTCTCCTAATCTGTGACTTCTCTTTTCATTTTCGTAATGGTATCTCTGGAAATGCAAATATTTCATTATGATGAAGTCCAGTTTATCAATTTTTTTTTCTATAGATGGTACCTTTGGTGTCATATTTAAGAACATTTTGCCAACCCAAAGTCACAGAGGTTTTTTTTCCTTATGCTTTACAGGTTTAGCTCTTAATGCTTAGGTCTGTTATCTATTTTGATTTCATTGTTATGTATGGTGTGAGGTGGGATATAAATTCATATTTTTGCATGTATATCTAGTTGTCTTGGCACCATTTCTTGAAAAGACTCTTCTTTTTTCCCATTGATTTATGTTGGTAGAAATCAACCGTAAACGTAAGGAATTTTGGACTCTTGATTCTGTTCTGTTGACTTATACCCCCATCTTTATGCCAGTACCACACTGTCTTGGTTACTGTGGCTTTACAGTAAGTTTTGGAATTAAGTAGTGTACATCTTCCAACTTTGTTCTTTTTAAAATTGGTTTTGGATATTCTAGCTCCTTTGAATTTCCATATAAATTTCAGGATTGGCTTATTTCTGGAAAAAAAAAAAAAAGCTTGCTGGGAATTTGATTGTGAATGCATTGTACTTACAGATCAGTTTGAGGGAAATTGTTCTCTTTACAGTACTAAATATTCCAGTCATTCAACATGAAATATATTTTCATTTATTTAGATCTCCTTTAATTTGTTATTGTTTTAAGTGTACAAGTCCTGCATAGCCTTTAATAACTTTATTCCTGTTTTTAATGAACTAGTTTTAATTTCAATTTCCCATTGTTCGTTGCTAGTATATAAATGTAATTTTTTTTTTAACCAGAGCTTTCTCTTTTAATAAAACAAGGAAGTTATATAGTTAAGTCAGGCAGTGTTAACTTTTTTTTTTTTTAATACATAAGGGAATTGAGATTCATATGAAATGGAACCTGGACAAGATCATCATTAGGAAGGAGAAGATGCGGGATTCAAACTGTTATTTTTTACTTGAACTGAATTTTAAAAAAATATATCTTTATTGTTGAAACTATTACAGATGTGCCCCCTTTTTCTTCCCCCATTGACCCCCTCCTCCCTGCTACCCCCCTCATCCCCCTTTCACCACACTGTTGTCTGTGTCCATTGGTTATGCATATATACATATAAGTTCTTTGGTTTATTTCTCTCTCCCACCCCCCTTCCCTCTGAGGTTTGTCAGTCTGTTCCCTGCTTCCATGTCTCTGGATCTATTTTGTTCATCAGTTTATTTTGTTCTTTAGATTCCACATATAAGTGAGGTCATGGGATACTTATCTTTCTTGGACTGGCTTATTTTGCTTAGCATAATACTCTCCAGGTCCCTCCATGCTGTCTCAAAGGATAAGACATCCTTCTTTTTGCCTGGCTGGTGTGGCTTGGTGGATTGAGTGTCATCCCATGGTCTGAGAGGTCCCGGTTGCATTTCTGATCAGGGTGCATGCCTGGATTTTGGGCTCAATCCCTTGGGGGGGGGGGTGCAGGAGGCGGATGTTTGATGTTTCTCTCTCACATCGATGTTTCTATCTCTCTCTCCCTTCCTTTCTCTCTAAAAAAAAGCAATAAAAAAAAAGAGATCCTTCTTTTTTACAGCTGCATAATATTCCATTGTGTAAATGTACTACAGCTTTTTTTAATCTACTCATCTACTGATGTACACTGGTCTATTTCCAGATCTTAGCTATTGTAAATAACACTGCTATGAACATAAGGGTGCATATATTCTTTCTGATTGATGTTTCAGGATTCTTAGGATATACTCCTAGCAGTAGGATCACTGGGTCAAATGCATCTTGACCTTGTATACTGCTTGGTGAATCTGGCTGAACTCATTTATTATTCTTTAGTAGCATTTTGTGGATTCCATGGGATTTTCTACATGACTTCTATCATCTGCACATAAAAAAACACTTCTTTTTACCTTTTCCTTTCCAGTATGGGTACCCTTAATTTTCTTTCTATTCTTTTCTTTTTTCTTATTGCAATAGCTAGAACCTCCAGTAAAATAAATGTTTAATAGAAGTGGCAAGAATAGACATCCCTGTCTTGTTTCTGACTTAAGGGAGAAAGCATTCAGCCACTTATCAGTAAATGTGATGTTAGCTGTTGTTTTTTTGTAGATACCCTTTATCAGATTAAGGATACAGTTGTCCCTCGCCACTTCGTGCTTCAACATTCGCGGTTTCACTCTATCACGATTTTTTCAACTACTATACTATATTTGAAAAAACAGCGAGCCTTGGCCGGTTTGGCTCAGCGGTTAGAGCATCAGCCCGCGGACCAGAGAGTCCTGGGTTCGGTTCCCGCTAGGGGCACGTACCTCAGTCGCAGTTTGTCCCCGGCCCACGGTTGGGATCGTGTGGGTGGCAACCAGTCGATGTGTCTCTCTCACATCGATGTTTCTCTCTCCCCCTCCCCCGCTCATCTGAAGATAAAGGCACGAAAAATGTCCTCGGGTGAGGATAAAAAAAAAAAAGAAAAACCGCGATAGAGTGAAGCTGTGAACGTCGAAGCATGAAGTGGTGAGGGACGACTGTATCTAAATAAAGAATCCTACTTCATGGAAATTGATTTATCGCAGTAGAGTCTGGAACTGATTAACTGTGATAAACTAGGGCTGACTGTATTCCTGTCTATTCCTACTTTGTTGAGAGTTTTTACCATGAATGATACTGGATTTGTCAAATGCTTCCTTTGCATCTATTAAGATGATCATATAGTTTTCTTCTTTTTTTTTTTATCCTTACCCGAGGACATTTTTTCATTTTTTGTTGAGATAGAGTGGGAGGGAGAGAGAGGAAGAGAGAGAGAAACATCGACGTGAAAGGGACACATCGAGTGGCTGCCACCCGCGCGACCAACCAGGGCTGGGGACAAACTGCAACCGAGGTACATGCCCCTAGCGGCAACCGAACCCGGTTCTCTCTGGACCGCAGGCTGACGCTCTAACCGCTGAGCCAAACCTGCCAGGGCTGGTTTTCTTTTTTTAATATAGTATATTACATTAATTGATTTTGGAATGTTAAACCAACTTTGCATTTTGGGATAAATCCCACTTATTCATGGTGGGCAATCCTTTTTATTTCTTGCTTGATCTCTTGTTATGTGTTTGGTGTGGCTCCAGTATCAGGACAATAATGGCCTCATAGAATGATTTGGGGAATGTTGCCTCCTCTTCTACTTCTGAAATAGTTTATTGAAGATCAGCATTATTTCTTTATTTTATTTTATTTTATTTTATTTTTTCAAGTAACAGCAAAGTGTATTTGAAAAATAGAGAGACTCCCCACAGCGGGGCAGGTACCCATATGGGTTGCTGGTGAGGCTCCTTTGTCTAAGGGTAGATATATGCCTTGCTAGCTTCTGATTGGTCCTTTCAAGGAATTCTGCCTCAGCAACATCTATACATTTTAAAGCTTGTGTTTCCCACCTGACTGGATTTAGCCCTAGGTCATCTGGCTCTAAATTCATATTACCCTTCTAGAAAGAGCATATGTGGACATCACTGATTTAAAAAAGCTCACTCTGACCAAAATTACAACTAAGCTACAGAACAAACATCCTTCAGAACTGCCTGAAATCGAGCTGAATGGAAGTCCTACAACTATGAAATTAAAGAAGAAGCCACATTGAGACTGGTAGGAGGGGCTGAGGCACTGATGGGCTGGTCCTACACCCATGTGTGGTGGATAAAAATCAGGAGGGAGCCCGCAGCTGGGAAGGTCCTCCCTGAGGAATGAGGAGTCCCTGTCCCACACAAGGTCGCCAGCTTGGGGTTCCAGTGCCAGGAAGAGAAGTCCCCATAACTTTTGGCTGTAAAAACCAGCGGGAACTGAGGCTGAGGGAGGCTGAGGCTGCTGGAGCCCTAGGCAGTTCCTCCTAAAGGGACCGAGCACGGACTTACTCAGACTTGCTCCCTCTGAGCTCCAGCATGGGGGAGGCAGCTTGAAAGGCTCCAGAGACATACGGGGAAGAACTGAGTTGTTTGGCAACGGGGTGAGGGCTGGAGAGACAACTTTCTCCTAGACAGACCTGCTGTCAGAGGCTGTTGTTCCTTTGGTGAGCCCTTCCCCATGGACCGGCAGATGGGCGCCATACCTGGGACTCCAGCAACCTGGCTCACACTGTTTTCCCTACCCTGATGATTCCCTGAGGCCCTGCCCTGCCCAACTTTCAGGCCCACCCAAGCTGTTTCCAATGGCTTTACCATAGGATTGGCCTGTTTTGGCTCTTGCTTCAGATTTTCCTAAATTCTCTCTAATAAACAGCATCTGGGCTCAGTGAGCCCCATACTTCACACTAAGTGGTCCTAGGCCTGGCACTAGAAGCAGCCAGCCTTGGTTCACATCTTGGCTTTGCCTGAACACCTCCAAACCCAGCACAAGAAGCAGCCATCGCCAGATCACTTTGTAGCTTATGCCTGGTGACCCCGGGTAGAACACAGGCAGTGGCTGACCTTGCCCCAGAGCCAGCACTCCCAGTGGACAGCTTCAGACCACATCGAAGCACCACCACCCAACCACCTCCACAAGGGACACACTCAAGGAGTGGACTCAGTGGGTACCAGAGCCCTGCTGAAGTAAGTCTTACTCTGCACAGATGGTCCTCCAAGGTAGTCAGAGGTCAGTAGTCAGTGGGTACAGCCAGTCCTTGCAACTGATCAGCCTGAGTAAATCCCTCTCATTGATGTGCCAACAGCAATCAAGACTCAATTACAACAGAATGGTGTAAAGTCCAGATGAGGGGTGCAGCTTGAGGGCCCACCTGGGGTGATCAGGGAGGCTGTGCCATTGGACTCTACAGGACACCTACTATAACAGGCCACCCTATGAAACCTAGGAGACATAGCAACTCTACCTAATACATAAAAACAAACACAGGGAGGCAGCCAAAATGAGGAGACAAAGAAACATGTCCCAAATGAAAGAACAGAACAACTCCAGGAGGAAAACTAAATGAAATGGAGCTAAGCAATCTAACAGATGTGGAGTTCAGAACACTGTTTATCAGGATGCTCAATGAACTTAGTGAGAATTTCAAGGAAATTTGTGAGAATGTCAAGGTACTTAATGAGGACTTCAAGAGCATGATAAAGGACCAGTCAGAAATGAAGGATGCACTAACCGAAATAAAGAATAATTTATAGGGAATCAATAGTAGATGAGGTGAAGCCAAGAAGCAAAAACACACAGAACAGCAAAAAGAATCCAAAAAAATGAGGATAATATAAGGAGCCTGTGGGACAACTTTCAGTGTACGAACATTCACATTATGGGAGTGCCAGAAGGAGAAGAGAGCAAAAAATTGAAAACCTATTTGAAAAAATAATGACAGAAAAGTTCCCTAACTTGGTGAAGGAAACAGACATAGAAGTCCAGGAAGCACAGAGTCCCAAATAAGATGAACCCAAAGAGGTCCACACCAAGACATATCATCATTAAAATGCAAAAGGTTAAAGACAAAGAGAGAATCTTAAAAGCAAGAGAGAAGCAGTTAGTTACCTACAATGGAGCTCCCATAAGACTGTCAGCTGATTTCTCAAAAGAAACTTTGCAGGCCAGAAGAGTGGCAAGAACTATTTAAAGTGATGAAAAGCAAGGACCTACAACCAAGATTACTCTATACTGCAAAGCTATCATTTAGAATTGATGGCCATATAAAGAGTTTCCCAAAAAAGAAAAAGCTAAAGGAGTTCATTACCACCAAACCAGTATTATATGAAATGTTGATGGATCTTCTCAAAGAAGATAAAAAAATAAGAACAATAAGATGGCAATAAATACATATCTATCAACAAATGAATCTACAAACAAAAGGAGCAAGCAGAACAGAAACAGACTCATAGATACAGAGAACTTTTTGTTGGTTGCCAGGTGGGAGGGGGGTTGGGGAAATGGGTGAAAAAGATGAAGGGATTAAGCAGTACAAATTGGTTGTTAGACTTATGAACCTCAAAGGGAAGGGGGGAGATGGGGCAGGAAGAGAGAAACCAAAGAACTAATATGCATATATGAATAACCAATAGACACAGACAGTGTGGGGAAGGCAGGAGGGGGGCGGGAGTGGGAAGGAGGGGGTCAATGGGGGGAAAAAGGGACATCTGTAATACATTCAACAATAAAGATATGTTTAAAAAGGGAAAATAAATAGGCAGGGCTAAATAAATAAATTGAAAAGCTCACCCTATCAGGTGAATTGGGGCAGATTTGATTAGCAAAGATATATATTGTCTCATAATATTCCCTAGTTGGAAGTGGACAGATTCTGATTTAGAAACAGACATTGGTTAGCTATACTTGACATTTGTACAGAAGCTTTACTCCCAGGGGGAGGGGGAGACAACTTAGTTGGGTGTGGTTACAAACAAATAAAGTAGCCTCAGGTATCTCTAGGGGCCTTAGTGGCTTCCCTTTTTATGATAATTTCAACATCTCCCACTACTAGTGAGGAGGAGGGGAACCCTATGCTTTTGTTTTTTTTCTAAATCCAATTTTGATTTCCTGTAATCCTTTTTAAGGTAAACTGGCTTTTTCCAATAGAAACACACCCTAGAGTTTTGCAGCAGAACTCATTCAGCAATCCTGTTGTCTTATTTCCAGAAACCAGTAGGTATATTAATTGGAATAGGTCACACTCACCAGCACTATATTCTTTAACAGTAAATAAAATTCATTTGCAAACCCATCAGGGTCCCAGAAAAAGGAACCATATAATTGCTGTTCCCCTCTTGCCTGAAACCAGCCTTTCTGGTTTTGTTGTTGTTATTGTTATGTAATTGACCTGTGCCCCTTCCAGAAGCTTCTAATTTGCAATCAAGATAAGCTTTTCAGCCACCAGTGTGGCTCAGTTTGATTCCTGGTCAGGGCACATGTCCAGGTTGCAGGCTCAATTCCCAATGTGGAGCATGCAGGAGGCAGCCAATTGATGTTTCTCTCTCATTGATGTTTCTATCTCCCCCTCTCCCTTCCTCTCTATCTAATAAAATCAATAAAAATATATTTTAAAAAACATATACATAAGCATTTCGTTTTTGTAAGTCAAGAGTGTTAATGGAGGCCGGGAGTTACTGGTATTGGAAACACAATTTCCCATGTTGATTTTAGTTTTGTTTTCTTTTTCTAGGATATTTATTAATTTATTTTTGTTACAGGTGTTTCTCCTTTTTTCCCCATTGACACCCTCCTCCCCATCCCTCCACACCTTCCCCAGCTTTGTTGTCCATGTCCATCAGTTATGCATACATGCGTATAAGTTCTGTGGTTTATCTCTTCCCTCCCCCCCAACCCCCTCTTTTGAGGGTTGTCAGTCTGTACCCTACTTTCACATCTCTGGGTCTACCCTGTTCCCCAGACTGTTATGTTTATTATATTCCACACATGAGTGAGATCATGTGATATTTGTCTTTCTCTGCTTGGATTGTTTCGCTTAGGATAATACTCTCAAGGTCCCTCCATGTCGTCTCAAAGGATAAAAGATCTTTCTTTCTTACAGCTGCATAGTACTCCATTGTGTATATGTACCACAGCTTTTTTATCCATTCATCCACTGATGGGCACTTGGGCTCTTTCCAGATCTTAGCTATTGTAAATAGCACTGCTATGAACATGGGAGTACATGTATTCTTTCTGATTGGTGTTTCAGGCTTCTTAGGGTATATTCCTAGAAGTGGGATCACTGGGTCAAATGGCAATTCAATTTTTAATTTTTTGAGGTAACACCTTAGTGTTTTCCACAGTGGCTGCACCAGTCTGCATTCCCACCAGCAGTGTACTAGAGTCCCCTTTTCTCCACACCCTCTCCAACACTTGTTGTTTGACGATTTGTTGATGGCGGCCATTCTGACAGGGGTGAGGTGATACCTCATTGTTGTTTTAATTTGCATCTCTCTGATGATTAGTGATGTTGAGCATTTCTTCATATGTCTCTTAGCCATTTGTATGTCCTGTTTGGAGAGGTGTCTATTTAGTTCCTCTGCCCATTTTTTAATTGGGTTCTTTGTCTTCCTTTTGTTGAGATGTATGAGCACTCTATGTATTTTGGAGATTAACCCCTTATCTGATGTATCATTGGCAATTATGCTCTCCCATACAGTGGGTTTCCTTTCCGTTTTGATGGTTGTTTCTTTTGCTGTGCAGAAGCTTTTGAGTTTGATGTAGTCCTATGTGTTCATTTTTTTCCTTTGTTTCTGTTGCCTTAGGTGATGTATCAGTGAAGATTCTGCTGCGTATGATGTCCGAAATTTTGTTGCCTACATTTTCTTCTAGGATTTTTATGGATTCATGAGTCACATTTAAGTCTTTTACCCATTTTGAGTTTATTCTTGTGCATGGTGTAAGTTGATGGTCTAGTTTCATTTTTTTGCATGTAGCTGTCCAATTTTCCCAACACCATTTATTAAAGAGGCTGTCTTTGCTCCATTGTATGCTCTTGCCACCTTTGTCAAATATTAGTTGAGGATAATGTCTTGGGTCAATTTCCGGATTCTCTGTTCTGTTCCACTGGTCTATATGCCTGTTCTTGTGCCAGTACCAGGCTGTTTTGATTATAGTAGCTTTGTAGTATAATCTGATATCCGGTATTGTGATCCCACCTACTTTGTCCTTCTCTTTCAAGATTGCTGTGGCTATTCGGGGTCTTTTTTGGTTCCATATGAACTTTTGGAGTATTTGTTCTAGTTCTGTGAAATATGTCACTGGTATTTTGATGGGGATTGCATTGAATCTATAGATTGCTTTGGGTAATATGGACATTTTAATGATGTTAATTCTTCCAATCCATGAACAAGGTATGTGCTTCCACTTTTTTTATATCTTCCTCTATTTCTTTTTTCAATGTCCTGTAGTTTTCTCCAAATAGGTCCTTTACTTCTTTGGTTAAGTTTATTCCTAGGTATCTTAATTTTTTTGCTGCGATGGTAAATGGGATTGTTTTTTTAGTTTCTCTTTTTGTGAGTTCATCATTGGTGTATATAAGAATGCCGTCAATTTCTTGACGTTAATTTTGTATCCTGCTACTTTGCCAAATTCATTTATTAGCTCTAGTAGATTTTTGATGGAGTCTTTAGGGTTTTCTATGTATAATATCATGTCATCTGCGAATAATGACAGTTTCACTTCCTCCTTTCCTATTTGGATTCCTTTTATTTTTTCTTCACGTCTGATTGCTGTGGCTAAGACTTCCAGCACTATGTTAAATAAGAGTGGCGAAAGTGGGCATCCCTGTCTTGTTCCTGTTCTTAAGGGAAATGTTTTTAGTTTTTGCCCATTGAGTATGATGTTGGCTGTAGGTCTTTCATATATGGCCTTTATAATGTTGAGATATGATCCCTCTATTCCCAAATTGCTGAGCGTTTTTATCAGAAATGGGTGCTGAATTTTGTCGAATGCTTTTTCAGCGTCTATTGACATGATCATGTGGTTTTTATCTTTCATTTTGTTTATGTGGTGTATCACATTTATTGATTTGCGAATATTGAACCAGCCTTGCATCCCTGGGATGAATCCCACTTGGTCATGGTGAATAATTTTTTTGATGTATTGCTGGATCCGACTTGCTAGTATTTTGGCATCTATGTTCATCAGGGATATTGGCCTGTAGTTTTCTTTCTTGGTAGTGTCTTTTTCTGGTTTTGGAATTAGAATTATGCTGGCCTCATAAAATGAGTTTGGAAGTCTTCCTTCTTCTTGAAGTTTTAGAAATAGTTTGAGAAGAATGGGTGTTAGTTCTTCTTTGAATGTTCGGTAAAACTCCCCTGTGAAGCCGTCTGGGCCTGGACTTTTGTTTGCTGGGAGAGTCTTGATTACATCTTCAATTTCCTTCGTTGTTATTGGTCTGTTCAAGTTTTCTATCTCTTCCCGGTCCAGTTTTGGGAGACTGTGTGTTTCTAGAAATTTGTCCATTTCGCTTAGATTGTCAAATTTGTTGCCATATAAATGTTCATGGTATTTGTTAACGATCCTTTGTATTTCTGTGGTGTCAGTTGTTACTTCTCCTCTTTCGTTTCTGATTTTGTGTATTTGGGTTCTCTCTCTTTGTTTCTTGGTGAGTCTAGCTAAGGGTCCATCAATCTTGTTTATCTTTTCAAAAAACCAGCTCTTTGTTTCATTGATCCTTTGAATTGTTTTTTTGGTCTCCATGTCGTTTATTTCAGCTCTGATCTTTACTATTTCCTTCCTTTTACTTGCTCTGGGGTTTTCCTTTTGTTTGCTTTCTAGTTCTTCAAGTTGTGAGGTTAGAAAGTCTATTAGAAATTTTTCTTGTTTCTTGAGGTAGGCCTGTAGTGCTATGAACTTCCCTCTCAGAACTGCTTTTGCTGCATCCCATAGATTTTGTGTTGTTGTGTGTTCATTTTCATTCGTTTCCAGAAAGTTTTTAATTTCTTCCTTGATCTCCTCAGTAACCCATTCATTGTTTAATAACATGCTATTTAGCCTCCATGTGTTCATATGTCTTTGCATGTTCTTTTTGCAGTTGATTTCTAGTTTCATGCCATTGTGATCTGAGAAGATGCTTGATATGATTTCAATCTTCTTGAACTTGTAGAGACTTCATTTGTGTCCTAACATGTGGTCTATCTTTGAGAATGTCCCATGTGCACTTGAGAAGAATGTGAATTCTGTAGTTTTGGGGTGTAATTCTCTGTAAATATCTATTAAATCCATTTGGTCTAGTGCTTCATTTAGAGTCTCTGTTTCCTTGTTAATTTTTTGTCTAGAGGATCTATCCAGTGATGTCAGCAGGGTGTTGAAGTCCCCTGCTATGATTGTATTGCTGTCAATTTCTCCTTTGAAGTCTTCCAGAAGATTTTTAATGTATTTTGGTGCTCCTATATTGGGTGCATATATGTTTACCAAGGTTATATCTTCCTGTTGGATAGATCCTTTCAATATTATGTAGTGGCCTTCTTTGTCTCTAGTTATGGCCTTCATTTTGAAATCTATTTTATCAGATATGAGTATTGCTACCCCAGCTTTTTTTTCCTTTCTGTTTGCTTGCACGATTTTTTTCCATCCCTTCACTTTCAGCCTATGTGAATCTTTTGTTGTGAGGTGGGTCTCTTGTAAACAACATATATATGGGTCATGCTTTCTTATCCAATCCGCTACTCTGTGTCTTTTGATCGGGGCGTTCAGTCTATTTACATTTAAGGTGATTACTGATATGTACTTACTTATTGCCATTTTTGTTTAGTGTGTTTCTATTTTCCTTTCTATTTCTTCTACTAATTACAGCAGTCCTTTTAACATTTCTTGCAGTGCTGGTTTGGTGCTAATGTATTCCCTTAGCCTTTTTTTGTCTGGGAAGCTCTTTATTTGACCTTCTATTTTGAATGATAGCCTTGCTGGGTAGAGTAGTCTTGGGTTCAGATCCTTGTTTTTCATGACCTTGATTATTTCATGCCATTCCCTTCTGGCCTGTAGTGTTTCTATGGAGAAGTCAGCTGATAGCCTTATGGGGGTTCCTTTGTAGGTAACCTGTTGCTTAGCTCTTGCTGCCTTTAGGATTCTCTCTTTGTCTTTAATTTTTGGCATTTTAATTACTATGTGTCTTGGTGTGGGCCTGTTTGGGTTCTTCTTACTTGGGACTCTCTGTGCTTCTTGAACTTGAATGCCTTCTTCCTTCACCAAATTAGGGAAATTTTCTGTCACTATTTCTTCAAATATATTCTCTAACCCTTTCTCATTTTCTTCTTCTTCGGCGACTCCTATGATGCGAATATTATTACGTTTCCAGTTGTCCCACAGTTCTCTTAAGCTGTCTTCCTGTTTTTTCATTGTTTTTTCCTTTTGGTTTTCTGATTGGTTGATTTTTTCTACCCTGTCTTCTAATTCACTGATCCGGTCCTCAGCTTCTTCTACTCTGCTGTTTAGTCCTTGCGATGTGTTCTTCATTTTTGCTATGTCATTCTTCATTTCCAATTGATTTATTTTCAATATTTCTATGTCTTTGGTGATTGTGTTGATGTCCTTACACATGCTGTTGAGCTTCCTCAAGATCATGGCTCTGAATTCTAGCTCTGTTAACTTGCTTAACTCCATTTCATTTATCTCATCTTCATTGGAGGTCTCTTGTTCTTTCGTTTGGCATCTGTTTCGTTGTTTTACCATTTTGTCTATCTCAGTGGTTTTTGGAGCCTGCCAAATTTTCCCTGTGGATGTTGGTGTTCTGCTGTTTGTGGCTCCCTGTACTGAGTTTGGATGAGCGTGAGAGGACCCACGTTATACACCACTGTCGAGTCTTACTTTCCTGGGTAGAGTTGCAAGCCCAGAAAAGGTTCAGTTGTCCTCTAGCTTTTTGCCTAGAGGCTATTAGTCCTGGTTACTTGAAGAGCCTTGGGTTCTCTGTTGAATGAGAACCTCCCCCAGGTGTTCAGCGTGAGAGGATTTCCCGAGGGTGGGGCAGATGCTGGTTGTTAATGAGCCTCGATTTGCATTTCAATGGCCCACTGGGGTGTGGCTGGATCTCCCAGGGAGGGGCTGCCGCCTCTCCCCAGAGCCCTGGGATGGAGTAAGACGGCCAGGCCACAGTCCTGCGTGGCCGCAACTCAGCAAAAGCTCTGAGCGCCCTCCACATCCCGAGTGTCCCCACACAGTTCCAGTCCAGTCCGCCCTCCCTCTGCTGGAGCCCAAGGTGAGTGGCTGTGGCTGTTTTAGCGCTCTGTCCCGGCTCTGCGCTGTGGAGCCGGCTTGGGCTTTAACCCCGAGGGCGGGTGCCGCTCCCGACTAAGGCTGCTGCTCTCCGTGGGCTCCCAGCTCCCCTCTCTCGCCTCTGCAATCCTACCAGGATTGATTCAGTGTCCCTGGTTGTATGGTCCTCGCAAGCTGCTTTTCTGTTGCTTTTTCCCGATGATTTGACTTTATTTTAGTTGTATTTCCAGTTTGGTCCTGGGAGATGGTCTGTGTAGCTTCCATTCACTCCGCCACCATTTTGGAATCCTCTGATTTTAGTTTTATTTTGAGATCTCTAGCATCTGAATAAACCTCCAGATCTACTGTGTACTGGGTTCTGCCTGCATGCTGAGCTCCAAGTCCTCGCAAACATCCCCACATGTCTCAGCCTTCCCTTTCCATGGTCCCTTCCCTTACTGCCTAACCTGCCTCTATCTCCTCATTCTTCTCTTGGATTTGGAGACCCCAGCTGCTGTTGGGAATATGGTTGATGACTGCTCTGGCTGCTTCAAGCTGAAGGGGGGCATAGTAGGGGTTGTTAAAGCAGAAGAAAGTAGTAAAGGCTATTCCTAAAAGAAGCACTATCTTAAATTGTGGGTCCCTTCTGAAGTGGGGTCAGTTTACTTATCTGGATTTTCCTGGGTCCTTTTGAAAGAGGTGTTTCGGGTCCTGTGGGGGTTCACAGGAGCACTGGTCATTCTGATTCAGTGTCGCCGGATACTCCTCCTCATCCTTCTCCTCTTTAGTCATATCTGGTGTCCAAGCCTTCACTCTCAAGTGATGAATCCAGGAGTTAATCCAGTTGACCTTGACCACCATGGGTGTGGGCAGGATGACTGTATATGGTCTTTCCCATAGAGGACTTAGGGTGGATGAGAGCGAGGGGAGAGATTTTACTAATACCACATCTCTGGGGAAAAGGGGGAAGGGCCAGCTTTCCTGGGGTGGGCCTCAGTAAGCTGTCGCAAAGTCTGCTGAAATTTTGCTAGGGCAGTAATATCCTGTATTTGTGCTGCTGTTTCTTTGTCTAATATGAAATCATTGGTAAGGAATGGGCGGCTGTACAGCATCTCATAGGGGCTAAGGCCTAAATCCTGGGGAGTATTCTTAGTCCTGAGCAATGCTACTGCTGCTACAGATCGGAGACAAGCTGGCCAGCCTTTACCTATGATGTCCAAAGATAGGTATTATTTCTTTTTTTATTTTTAATTTTTTTTCTTTATTGATCTTAGAGAAGAAGGGAGAGGGAGAGAGAGATAAAAACATCAATGAGAGAGAACATCAATTGGCCGCCTCCTGCATGCCCCCCACTGGGGATTTGGCCCACAACCTGGGCATGTGCCCTGACCAGGAATCAAACCAGCGACCTCTTGGTGCATGGGTCGACGCTCAACTACTGAGCCACACCGGCTGGGCAGTATTATTTCTTAAGAAATTTGATAGAATTAACCAGGGAAGTCATCTGGGCGAGAGCTTCTGTTTGTGAGATTTTTAATTCCTAACTCAATTTATTTACTCTTTGGCTGTACTCAGATTTTCTCTTTATTCTATAGTGAGCTTTGGTAGTTCCTGTCTTGGAAGGAATTTTTCCATATCATCTAGATTGTTGAATTTGTTGGCATCAAGTTCATGATATTCCCTTGTATAATTTTAATATCTGTGAGATCTCATTCCTGTTATTGGTAAATATGTATTGTCTCTTTTTTTTCCTTATCAGTCTAGTTAGAAGTTGTCAGTTATATTGATCTTCTCAAAGAACTGCTCTTGGTTTAATTTATTTTCTTTATTGTTTTTTTCCCTCTGATATTTATTATTTCTTACCTTCCTCTTTTTTGCCTTTAGTTTTCTCCTTTTCTAGTTTATCAAGGTGTAAGCTTAGGTCATTGATTTGAGAACTTTCTTCTTTTCTAATACAGATATTTAGTGCTATAAATATTCTTCTAAATGTTACTTTAGACACTTCCTACAAATTTGGATATGTTGTGCTTTCATTTTCATGTAGTTCAAAGTATTTTTCTAGTTTTCTTTTGATATTTTTTTTGATCCATGAGCTATTTAGAAGTGCCTTGTATAGTTTCCAAATATTTGAGGATTTTCCCAAGGTTATTTCTATTTGGGATTTCTAATTTAATTCTATTCAGGTCAAGAACATACATACTTTGTATGACTTGAATGCTTTTGAATTTATCAAGTCTTGTTTTATGACCCAGAACATGATCTATGTTAGTGATTATTCTGAGTGCATTTGAGAAGAAAATGTGTTTTGTTGTTTTTGGTGTAGCGTTCTATAAATGTAAATTAGGTAAAGATGATGGTTAGTGTTGTTCAAGTCTAACATATCCTTGGTGATTTTCTGCCTGCTTATTCTATCAATTATTGAGAAAGGAGTATTGAAGTCTTCAACCATAATTATTGATTTGCCTATTACTTTTTGCAGTTCTTTTCAGTTTGCGCTTCGTATATTTTGAGGCTCTGTCAATAAGTTCATAAATATTTAGGATTGCTACATTCTTTTGATTAAATGAGCCCTTTATTCTTATGAAATGATCATCTTCATTTTAAGTACTGTTCTTTGATCTGAACTCTGCTTTGATATCAATATATTCACTCTAGCTTTCTTTGACTAGTGTTAGCATGGTATATCTTTTCTATCCTTTATTTTTAATCTCTGTTTCTTTATATTTGAATTGTTTTATGTAGGCAGTATAGAATTGGGTTTTTCTTTTTTAATTTTAACTTTGTTAAAATTAAATCTTTGTATTTAAAAATTGGTATGTTTAGACCATTTCCATTTAATGTGATTATTGATATGATTAAGTTTGAGTCTATCATCTTGCTGTTTGTTTTCTGTTTGTCCCAAATGTTTCTTGTTCCTGTCTTCCTCACTTTTTCTCTTCTTTTTAATCAGTGTTTTAAAAAATTCTATATAAGTCCTTTCTTCATTCTTAGCCATAACTCTTTGTTCGTTTTACATAATGGTTGCTTTAGCGTGTACAACTTTAATTTATCACAGTCTACTTTCAAGGGATATTATACCATTTCATGTATAGTATAAGAACTTTATAGTAGAGGAGTTCCATTTCTCCTCTCCCAGCTTCTTTACTATCATTTGTTAAGCATTTTACTTTTATATGTTATAAACCCCATAACACATTGTTCATTTTACTTCTTCCTGTAGTTCTTTTTTTAAAACATATTTTTAGTGCATGTCTTTTGGTTATGAATTATTTTGTATGAATGACAATATTTTTATTTTGTCTTTTGTTTTCATTGCTTTAAGATATAATTCACATACCATATCATGCACCCATTTAAAAGTGGACAATTCAGTGTTTTTAGTACATTCTTAGGATTGTACACCCTTTATCACAATTTTATTTTAGAATATTTTTGTTTCCCCTAAAGGAAAGTCCATACCCATTAGCAGTTCTTCTCAATACCCCCTATTCACTCTTTTGGCAAGGGAGGGATCCTCTACCTTAAATACTACAAGATGGTTGAACACATGACACCCAACACTGCACAGATGAGATAGACAGCAATCTATTGGTCACATATACTCATAGCTCAAGGTAGGAGGAAACCTCATAACATACAGGGCCATAGGAGTGTTGCTCATGGGAGCAAAGTGAGGAAACGTGAACTATGGGAGGCTTTATAATAACATGAGGATAAGGTGACCCCTGGTTCCCACCAGAGGATGTGATTGGCCAGTTTGAACAAATTTACAGACTGGCAGGGAAGTGAAATTTGTTAGGTTAAGAACCTGGTAGAATGCAGCTGGTACAGTTTATAGCAGAACTAGCTGGATGGGGAAACTTTTCCACTGAATTGGGGGAGGGCATATCTGATGAGAGCAAGGGAACTCATGGTTAGGCTTTTGGAGCCCTATGAGGCTCAGGGATGTCAAGGTAGCACTTAATATTGAATCTTAATTTTAGACCTTATACCACAGCAGTCAATCCCCATTCCTCCCTGACCCCTGCTCCAGCCCTTAGCAACCACAAATCTACTCTCTGTCTATATGGATTTGTCAAGCCTGGACATTTCATATAAATGTACTCATACGATATGTGGTATTTTGTGTCTGGATTTCTTCCCTTAACATGGGTCATCCATTGTCATAGCGTATATCAGTGCTTCATTCCATTTATTGTTGATTAGTATTTCACTCTATGGTATACCACATATTATTTATCCATTCCTCAGTTAATGGGTATTTGTACTGTTTTCACTTTGGGCTATTATGAATAATGCTGGCATGAACATTTATTTACACTTTTTGTGCAGATGTATATAGCTAGGTTTTTCTTTGTTTTTGTTTTTTTTTGCATTTATCTCCAGACAGAGCGGGAGGGAGAGAGGGAGGGAGGGAGAGAAAGAGAAACATTAACGTGAGAGAGACACATCTAGTGGTTGCCACCCACACAACCCCAACTGGGGCAGGGACAAACTGCAACCGAGGTACGTGCCCTTAGTGGGAACCGAACCCAGGCCTCTCTGGTCCACGGGCCGACACTCTAACCGCTGAGCCAAACCGGCCAGGGCTCTTTGTTGTTGTTTTTTTTGTTTTGTTTTGTTGGGTTTTTTTTGTTCAGATAGAGTGGGAGGGAGAGAGAGGAAGAGAGAGAGAGAGAGAAACATCGATGCGAAAGTGACACATCGAGTGGCTGCCACCCACACGACCAACCAGGGCCGGGGACAAACCGCAACCGAAGCACATGCCCTTAGCAGGAACCGAACCCGGGTCTCTCTGGACCGCAGGCCGACGCTCTAACCGCTGAGCCAAACCGGCCAGGGCCAGGGCTCTTTGTTTTTTAAAGCATTTTTATTTTATTTTATTTTATTTTATTTTATTTCATTTCATTTCATTTCATTTCATTTTACTTGCTGGCTATAAAATTTTGGTTGATAGTGTTTTTTTTCTTTCAGTGCTTTTAAGATGTTTCTCCACTGCCCTCTATTTTGCATTGTTTCTGATGAGCAATCAGCTGTCATTCTTATCTTTATTTATTTGAATAGGACTCAGCGGTTCTCAACCTGTGGGTCATGACCCCTTTGGGGGTCAAACGAACCTTTCACAGGGGTCACTTAAGACATAACAGTAGCAAAATTACAGTTATGAAGTAGCAACGAAAATAATTTTATGGTTGGGGGTCACCACAACATGAGGAACTGTATTAAAGGGCCGTGGCATTAGGAAGGTTGAGAACCACTGGAATAGGTCATTCTTATCTTTATTTGAATAGATAATATTTTGGGTTGCTTTTACATTTTTCTTTCTATCATTAGTTTTAAGCAGTTTGATTATGATATGCTTGGGTGTAGTTTTCTTCATGTTCTTGTGTTTAGGGTTTGTTGAAATTCTTGGATCTATGGGCTTACAGTTTTCATCAAATTTGGAAAAACTTCAGCAGTTATTTCTTTAAACGTTTGTTCTGTCTCACCCCTACTTTGGAACTCCAATTATCCATACAGTAGGCTATTTGAAGTTGTCTCATTTTGGGGGATTCTGTTCTATGTGTGTTTTATTTTGGATAGTTTCTGTTACTATGCCTTTACTTTAGTATCTAACTTCTAATCTGCCGTTAAGCCCATCTAATATATTTCACATCTCGGTTATTGTAGTTTCCCTCTCTAGAAGTTTGATTTGGGTCTTTTTAAATATCTTTCATGTGTTTGCTTAACTTTTTTGATCATATGGAATACAGTTATAATAACTATTTAATGTCTTTCTCTGCTAATTCTAACATCAGTTTCTATTGGTTGATTATTCTCTTTAGTATGGGATGTCCTTGCATTTCTGCTAATCTTTGAGTGGATGTCTGACATTCTACCAAGTTCTTCACCTAACAAATTTAACTTTGCTGCCTGATACTAGATAATTTTATATTCCTCTAAATCTTCTTGAACTTTGTTTTGGATGTAGTTAAGTTACTTGGAAACAGTTTGATCCTTTCAGGTCTTTCTTTTATGATGTGTTAGGTAGATTTGTTGCCATGCTCAGTCTGAATTAGCTATTTTCCACTACTGAGGCAAGGCCTTCCTGAATACGCAATGCCCTGTGAATTATGTGTTTTTACAGTCTATGGAAACAGGCACTGTGGCCCAGTGTGAGTGCCACTAGTACTTTCTCCAGCCAAAGGGAGGGAGGAAATCCTTTTGGATGGTCTTTTCCTAGCCACAGAGAGTTTCTTTACACACATTCTCTGATCAGTATTCTGCTGAATACTTGAGGGGGAACCTTCTGCAGATCTCCAGGATTCCCCCCTTGAAGTGCTGCTCTCTCCTATCTGGTACTATGTCCTGTGAACTCTAGCTGCTTTGGTCTTCTTGGACTCTCAGCCTCATCTTCTTAATTGAGAAGAGCTAAGGGAGTCCTCTGTGCTGTGCCTCATTTCACCCTCTCTGTGCCATGGCATGGAAATTCTCTCAAGACATTTGTAAGGCCACCTCCTTTGTTTCCCAAATTTCAGAATCACTGCCCTTTGTTTTCTGATGTTTGATATTTTGACAACAGTTTTCCCCCCTGTTAGGCTATTTCAAGTAGGCAGTTAAATCCAGTGCCATTGACTCCATCTTGGCTGGAAGAAAAGTCTGCCCAAAATGTTTTGACAGATGAATAAACTAATTGGGATATGAACTCTTACATGAATTTTTTTCTAACAAAGATTTTTGTTAGAATTTTAAATTCTTTTCATGATAAATTTATTGGTCTAAGTAAGTTTTCTATTACTTTACAGTTTGCCTCTGAATATTGATTTGCTAGATAGTGCAGCCTTATTGGAAACAACCATTGTTGATGAAATCAGGGCACCTGATACTGTGGAAACATTACAATCACCAGGTGAAATTAACATAGCCCCCAGGAAAACTGGATTAGAGGAACCTGAAGTTGAAGGTAAGAGTAAGTAAATGTTCTGTATAACATCAATAGCATCTTTTTATTTTACTTTCCTTTGAAATGAGCTATTTAAGTCAAGAATATTTTATGTAACAGTTGAATTTTAAATTTTAATGTAAAAGAGTTATGCCTTCTTGCCTCTTTTTGCTTAAGGGTCCATTGAAATATTTAAGGTTGCATAATTGAGACCATTAAACATTTGTATCATTTATGAGTCATTAAATATTTATGAATTTTCAAGTTTGCTTCTTCACTTTATTTCTTGAGTGAAAATTAAGAGAAAAAGTTTCTTTAAAGATTTTTAAGGACATAAGATTGAATAGCTTGGACATTCCATTAGCTCCTAGAAAATATTTTATTTATTTTTATTTATTTAAAAAAATATTTTTTTACAAAGGAACCTGCCATTTTATTTTATTTTTACTTTTGGTTAATCTTCACTCAAGGATATTTTTCCATTGATTTTTTTTAGATAAAGTGGAAGAAAGGGAGGGAGACAGAAAAGGAACATCAATATGAGAGAGACACATCTATTGGTTGCCTCCCACATGACCCCGACTAGGGCCGGGGATCAAACCTGCAACCTAGGTACATGCCCTTGACTGGGAATCAAACATGCGAACTTTTGGTCTGTGGGGCTGATGCTATAACCACTGAGCCAAACTGGCCAGGGCGTAAGTATTTTGTTGTTAATGAGGACTATTGCTGCACAGACCCACAAAAATAATCCAGAGAGAAAATTGCTTTCTTTAACTTTTGAAAAAGTTAAAAAGAAGCAATAAATTGTACATTGATAATTTCTGTATAATTGTGAATTTGGTTTGATATTAAAATATAATTTGTCTTCTCAGTGTAATGTATGTTCATTTAAAAGCAGCTCATAGCCCTGGCCGGTTTGGCTCAGCGGTTAGAGCGTCAACCTGTGGTCCAGAGAGACCCAGGTTCGGTTCCCGCCAAGGGCACGTATCTCGGTTGCAGTTTGTCCCTGGCCTTGGTTGGGTCATGCGGGAGGCAGCCACTCTATGTGTACCTTTCACGTCAATGTTTCTCTCTCTCTCTCTCTCCCCCCCACTCTATGTGAACAAAAAAAAATGGAAAAATGTCCTCAGGTGAGGATGATAAAATAAATAAATAAATAAATAAATAAATAAATAAATAAATAAATAAATAAATAAAAGCAGCTCATATTGCCCTGGCTGGTTTGGCTCAGCAGTTAGAGTGTGGCCCACAGACCAAAGGGTCACAGGTTCGATTCTGGTAAGGGCATGTATGTGGGTTACAGATTTGATCCCTCGCCCCAGTCAGGGTCACGTGGATGGCATCCAATCGATATGTTTCTCTCTCTCTCTCTCTCTCCCCCCCTTCCCTCCCCCCTTCCACTGTATCTAAAAAATCAATGGAAAAATATCTTCAGGTGAGGTTTAACAATAAATAAATAAATAAATAAATAAATAAATAAATAAATAAATAAATAAATACAGCTTGTATTTAGCCCTGGCCAGTTGGAGCGTCAGCCTGTGAACCAAAGAATCTTAGGTTTGATTCCTGGTCAGCGGCATGTACCTGGGTTGCAGGTTTGATCCCTGGCCCCGGTAGGCAGTCTGTTGATGTGTGTCTCTCTCACATCGATGTTTCTCTCTCTCTCTCTCTCTCTCTCTCTCTCTCTCTCTCTCTCTCTCTCTCTCCTTCCCTCCCTCCCTTACACTCTATCTAAAAATCAATGGAAAAATATCGTCAGGAGAGGATTAATAAAAAATGAAATCAGCTCATATTTATGCGGCGTTTGTCAATTTTGCTTTCTATACTAAAATTAGACACCATCTGTAAACATCTCATAGGTAATTTGCCATTGAGTATGCTGTTGTCTCAAGAATATAGAATACAGCAGTAGTATTTAGTAATTTAGAGATAGGAAATATTAATGAAAAGTTACACAGTGCTTCTGGTTAATAGAACATGCAGAAGTACTACTGGTATGTGGCATTAAAAGTTTGTTATTTTGTTCTCTTAAGTAACCACTACATGGTTAAACAAATGTTAATATGTTCAATATTTTATATTCTTATTGATATCTACTACTTTTGAATTGTGCTTATGAATTTGAGGTCAGAGAAACAAAAATTAACTTTGATTTATTGTGTTGGTAATTTCAGAATAATGTTCTAATTTTATTTTAAAGGTAGTAGTTAGTTATCAGATTAAGAAAACATCCTCCACTACTGTTTGTCTTTTACTTTCTTTGCCATAATTTCTTTTGGTTAATTTCCAGTTTTTACAGCTTTGACCTGGACTCTACCTTTTGTTAGCAATGATCACTCTTTGTTACTAGAAAGATGTGAGACAGAAACTAGGGCCATCAGAATTTAGATTCAACCAGAAGGAGAACTAGCTTAATATGGAGTATTTCCAGAGTTAAAATGAAAATAGTCTCCTATGGAGATGGCAGTATTGATTTTATTTACATTTTATTTTATGTCCATTATATGAATTTAAAAAGTTTTTTTCAGTGCTGCAATAGTATTGTATTAGCAAACAACATTTGTTTTGTACATACTTTCTAGGAAATTGTACTGGTTTTGGTGAACATGGTTGAATGAACTAGGGATGCTTAGAAAAGAAAAGATCATATGAGATGTAAAAATTCTTCAAATATTTGAAAGCCTGATATAGCAAAGAATTTATTTCATGATGCTTTATTGGTGATTCTTACACCAGTGACTTGAAAGTTAGGGAAGTAGATTTGCAGTCCCTATAGGAAAGAATTTTTTAAATGTTTCTGCCATACATCAGAAATAGATACCTAACAAACAGCAAATGAGCCCCTCATTACAGAAGGTATTCAAGCAGAACTTAAATTTTGTTCAAGTTTTTAAGTTATGACAGAAGAAATTCTTGCATAGTGTGAGGGTTTCATCAATAAGACTTAGTTCAGATTTATATCATTTGATCAAAGTCAATGAAAATTGAGTGTGTGTTTTTTTTTAATCTTCACCCGAAGATATTTTTCCATTTTTGTTCAGATAGAGTGGGAGAGGGAGAGGAACATCAATGTGAGAGAGACACATTGACTGGTTGCCTCCCCACCCGACCCTGACCAGGGAGGGCCGAGGACGAACCCCAACTGAGGTATGTACCCTTGACCGGAATCGAACCCATGACTCACTGGTCCGTGGGCCAACGCTCTAACTGCTAAGCCAAACCAGCCAGGGCCAGAATTGAGTGTTTTGATGTTAAGAATTAAGGTCTTAGAATCTTGGTATCCAATTTATTCTTTATTTTCTTTTGGTTGTAATGTGAACATCCTTATTCACATAGCTGAGTAGTAATAATGAGTAACTTTTTTGTTGTTGTTGTTAATCCTCACCCAAGGATATTTTTCCATTGATTTTCAGATAGAGTGGGAGGGAGGGAGGAAGGGGGGAGAGAGAGAAAGAAACATTGATGTGAGAGACACATCGATTGGCTGCCTCCCTCACGACCCTGACTGGAGCAGGGGATCGAACCTGCAACCCAGGTACATGCCCTTGACTGGGGATATAACTTGCGACCTTTCAGTCCACAGGCTGACGCTCTAACTGCTGAGCCAAACGAGCCAGGGCTAAGTAGTAACTTTTTAAAAAATGGCTTATTCTACAATCTCAGGATGTTTCTCAGCCAAATGTATAGCAGAAGAAGCTTTATTTCAACAACAACAACAACAACAAAAGACCCAAACCCAACAGTATTAATTTATCAGCATAAGCTAAAGCATTTGTGGGTCACAACATCATCATGTTAAAATATAGTATCAAATAGTTTGAAGAATAAGAAAACCAGGAGATGACAATTAAGTAAATGAGTATGGAAGATTTTTTTAGATCAGTGTTGAAGTAGTGATTCTCATCACCTGGAGAGTTTTATAAACCACCAGTGCCAGAAAACTACCTCCAGAAATTCTGCCATTATTGTTCTAAGGTCAGCTCTGGGAAGCAGTGTTACTTTAAAATCTCCACATCTGATTCTAATGTTCAGCCAACGGAGAGAGCCACCGAGTTAATTGCTGGTACTTCTAGATGATCCCTTTGACCAGGAGGAAATGATTTCATAGTTTTTATCTCCCTTGTTTTGCCTGATTATATAGAAATTATTAGGCATTCAACAGCTTTGTCAAGTGACCATGTAAAAATTCCAACTCATACCAGTTAGTCTCTGTATAAGATCATTTAATGTATTATCTTTTCAGTGGTTAGAGAACTTTATTTGGAATGTGTTTTGCAGCTAAGTTGGAACATAATAAATCAAAATGCTTGTCTTGCATCACACCTGATGTTACCAATATATAATATGTTGAATCAGTGAATGAATAAATATATGTCATTTATTAGTTTGCTCCACATAGTTCAGTTTTAGGCTGTGTATATTTAGGGCCAAAGAAAGAAAATGACAAAGTACTGAATTTGGCAGGAGGAGACTGGGTTGTGGTTATGGAAGAAAGGATCATGTCACAGGTAATCTCTGCCTCTGACTTTTTTTTTAATAGTAAGCCTTCTTAACCACACATGCTATTGAGATTCCGTATCTAGTGGCTTTTTAGGAGCAGTGTAGATACAGGCCAATGTTTCTATTTAGGTTAACTCTTGATCAAGTTAATGGGGAGTTACCTGTTTATGGAAAGAAAATATGTTTATTCTTTGGTTATCTGGACTCTTACCTTTAATCGATGATACCCGCACAGAGCTATGACAGCATGGCAGACTAAGGGGCTATTCTGCCTTTTTTTTTTCAGCATTAAAAGATGCATCAGAAAAGCTAAAGCACCTTGAGATGGAAAACAGTTCATTGCCATCCCCTCGTCCCAATGTTGATGTTAACATCAACAACCAGGTAATTCAGACTTCTCCTTTGTATACCTGTCTCACATCTCCAGACCTCCCAGAAATCCTTTCTTTCCAAAGCTAATACTTTTTCTTTTCTTTTGCTGGGAAATCTGTCTGTGCTGAACTCTTATAAACCTGTTTTCTCATTTAAAAAGGAGAAATTTTTAGATGTTTTGGAGGGAAAGAAGAAACTTGGGTAGCAACATTAAGAACTGTAAGGTCATCTCATAATTTTTTTTTAGACACAGAGTCAAAAGTGATATAAATGTTAAACTTTTTATTTTGATTCAGCCTTTTTTGTCTCTTAATTCTGTTCAATGGGTCTTTTTTAATAAAAACTTTTAAAAATATGTTTTTATTGTTTTTTTAGAGAGAGAGGGAGGTTAGCAATTTGACACAAATTTAGTGGAGGACTGGAAGGAAACTAAAAAAGAATGAAGCCTGGTGAACCTTGGGGAGGGGAGAAGAAGTGTGATTGTTTGTTACACTGGTTGAGAACTTAAGCAGACTTTCGTTTGCCTTTAACCCCTGACATAAAAGCACCTCACTAAGCTGACTCTGACAGCCAAGGACTACTCTGCGGTAGAGTTTGAGTACCCACAGTCATTTCAAATTAGATCTAATTGGGGGTACTTAGGAATCAGGGTACCCTTTTAATTATTTTGGTCTTCAGGTTGGCCATATTTTCGCCATCCAAGGCAGATATATCAGTAGCGTAGTAACTGGGTACCATTGGAGTTATGTGATATAAGAAAATAAAGTGAAAATATTTTATTAATCCTCACCCGAGGATATTTTTCCATTAATTTTTAGATAGAGTGGAAAGAAGGGATGGGGGAGAGAGAGTGTGTGAGAGAGAAACATCCATGTGAGAGAGACACTTCAATTGGTTGCCTCCTGCACAATCATAACTGGGGCTGGGTTTAATCCTGCAACTCAGGTACGTGCCCTTGACCAGGAATCGAACCCACAACTCCTTGGTCAGCAGGCTGACACTAACCGCTGAGTCAAACAGGTTAGGGCTAAAGTGAAATTATTTTAAAGTTATTACTCAACTTGTAGTTCAATAATTTTTTTCTATTGTACACATACGTGATAATTGTAGAAAATTAAAGCAAATTTTAAAAAGCAGAAAATTATAAATCCTCCATTATCCTACTACTAAGAGATAACTACAGCTAACATTTTTAAGATATCTACTTTTAAACATGTAAATGTGATATATATATTTTTTTAAATATGTTTTTATTGAATTTTTAGAGAGAGAGGAAGGAAGAGAGAGACAGAAACATCGATGTAAGAGAGAAACATCCATTGACTGCCTCCTGCACATCCCCCACTGGGGATGGAGTCTACAACCCAGGCATGTGCTGTGACCAGGAATCGAACCGGGTCCTCTCAGTCCATGGGACGACGCTCAATCCACTGAGCCACACCAGCCGGGCTGTGATACATATTTTAAAAATTAAAATGCAGTAGCACTGCTTTTAAAAATGAATCAGTTGTACACATCTTTCTTTATTTCAGTGACATTATAGGCAATAATTAAATTGCATGCATCAATGTGTTTACTCAGTCCCCTATTAGACATTTAGATTCTTGCTAGTTTTCACTATTCTAATCAGTGTAGTGACAGTCTTATGAATAAATATCGGCAATCATCTTTGATTTTCTTCCCTGGGAAATAGAAGTGGTAGGTCAAAGTATAGGCAGAATTTTAAAGCCTTTGGTACTTTTGCAAAATTGTTTCCCAGAAAGATAGAAACAAGTTATACTTTTACCTGTGATATATTTGTTGAATTATTGTTTTTGTTTTTTTCATTTTTTTTTCTTTTACTGATTTTTAGAGAGAGAGAAAGGGAGAGGGAGAGAGAGAAGCATCGATGAGAGACAACATCAACTGGTCGCCTCCTGCATGTCCCCCACTGGGGATTTGGTTCTGACCAGGAATCCAACCAGTGACCTCTTGGTGCATGGGTCGACGCTTAACCACTGAGCCACACTGGCTGGGCATGTTTTTGTTTTTAATACAGTCAGGAAAAGAATTATCTGCCTATGTCAGAGGTAGGTTGCCTGAGAACTCTATAATGTGATTAACAAGTCATCTCAAGTCTGCCACATGATTGTCTTTAAAAAGAAAATTTCAAGTTATTTGAACTAGCTATGATTTTTTTCCAGCTTTATTGAGAGAAAATTGACAAATAAAATTGTAATATATTTAAATCGTATAACGTGGTGATTTGGTATATGTATACATTGTGAAATGATTCCTACAATTAAATTAATATATCCATCATCTCACAGAGTTACCATTTTGTTTTGTTTTGTTTTTAGGTGATAATGTTGAACATCTACTCTCTTAGCAAATTTCAAGTGTATAGAACAATATAATTAACTATAGTCACCGTGCTGTACATTAGATCCTCAGAATTTATCCATGTTATAACTGAAAGCTTGTACCTTTTTACCAACCTCTCCCTATTCACCCCACTCCCAGTTTCTGGCAGCAACCATTCTACTTTGTTTCTTTGAGTTGGATTTATTTTTAGACTTTACATATAAGTAATATTATGCAGTAGTTGTCATTCTCTGTGACTTATTTCATTTAGCATAATGACTTCCAGCATTATCCATGTTGTTGCAAATGGCAGGATTCCCTTCTTTTTAAAGGCTGAATAATAGTCTGTGTGTGTATACACAGTCATACACACACCACATTTTCTTTATCCACTCATTCTTTATCCTTCTGTACACGAAGGTTGTTTCCACATCTTGGCTATTGTGCACAATGCTCCAGTGAACATGGGAGTATATCTATTCGAGATAGTGATTCTGTTTCTTTTGGATATATACTCAGAAGTGGGATTGCTGGATCATATGGCATGAACTAGCCATTAAGGGAAAAGGACAATGGACTTCTTTCAATTAATAAGAACTGTTCTGAAGACTAGGAAGTAACAGACATAAATATAGTCTGGGCCAAAATAGTGATGCTCAGACTTTTATGTATCTAATCACATGGGAAAGCTTGTTAAACATTCAGTTTTTGAGGTCCCACCCAGAGGCAGATATGTGGAGACCATACTAAGAAACAACAAATTAAATAAGCACATTAATTAAATTTTTTTAAACCTGAAATAGTGGTGCAGTATATAACCCCATACATAGTAGCTATCCTGTTTTATTTTTTATTTTATTTTTTTCTATTTATCTTCAGACAGAGTGGGAGGGAGGGGGAGAGGGAGAGAAACATCGACGTGAGAGGGACACATTGACTGGTTGCCTCCCGCGCAACCCCGACCAGGCCGGGGATGAACCGCAACCGAGGTACATGCCCTTGACCAGAATCAAACCCGTGACTCTTTGGTCCACGGGCCGACGCTCTAACTGCTGAGCCAAACCGGCCAGGGCAAGCTAGCCTGTTTTAAAGAACAAAAGCTGTATCTGAGACTAAGGAAATATTTAGAGTGAGTTTGTTATTCAGACCAGTGTTAAATAGAAACCATAGTAAAAATAATAATTGTTGATTGTCATTAATGTTAAGTAAATACCATAGTGTAGATAATTTAAATTTATTTCTTAATTTGCTTCCTCCCATTTATTTCTTTTCATAATAGTTAATTTATATTGTTTTAATTATGATCTTCATTGACTGGACTTGTGCTTTAGTCTATCATTGTCATAAGTCTGTAGCTGAGAGTGACCTGTTTGTGACTACATAACATAATCCCAAACATAATCATCTACCTGATGATAGCTCCAGAATTATAGGGATTAGCCTAACCAAAAATCCAGTTGAAATTAATTATAGTAGTCCTCCCATATCTGTGGTTTCACTTTTAATGGTTCCAGTAACTTGTAGTTAACTGTGGTCCAAAAATATGAAACGGAAAATTCTAGAAATAAACAATTTATAAGTTTTCAATGGTGTGCCATTCTGAGTACTGTGATGAACTCTCATGCTGTCCCACCCAGGGCATGAATCATGCGTTTGTCCAGTGTATACACTGTATACACTACCTGACCATTAGGCACTTTGGTTATCAGATGGACTGTCATGGTCTCCCAGTGCTTATGTTCAAAGAACACCCTTATTTATTTAATAATGGCCCCAAACTACAAGAGAAGTAATGCTGGCAATTCAAATATACCAAAGAGAAGCCATAAAATGCTTCCTTGACATGAAAAGGTGAGTACAGTACAGTAAGATATTTTGAGACAGAAACCACATTCACATAACTCTTATTATCGTATGTTGTTATAATTGTTCTATTTTATTATCAGTTATTGTTTAATCTCTTACTATAGTTTATAAATTAAACCTCATTGTAGGTATGAATGTAAGAAAAATTGTGTTTATATAAGGTTTGGTTTTAGGCATCCATTGGGGGTCATAACCCCTGTGGATCAGGGGAGGAGTACTGTACAGCATTAGGCACACATTCTTCATGTGTGGTTAATTCAGGTAATATAGTTGGTTATTCAGTTGCTTAAAGACAGGAAATTGGGCTAGATGATTTCTAGAGGTCCTATCAATTCATACTTCATGTTTGTGATGATTGAGCCTTAGTTTGAAATTACATGTAGGAGGTGACTATTCCTGGAATAGCCTAGAACTGTTTAAGACACATGATTTCCTGGCTGTCTAAATATGAACTTTCATCAGTCCCTTTTCTATTTCCATGTAACTGTCAGAGTTGCTTATAGTATATTTTTAATATCTAGGAGGAAGTGGTGAAATTGACTGAGAAATGTCTTAATAATGCCATTGAGAGCCCAGGACTGAATGCTAGGAGAGTTCCTCCTGATTTGAAGAGTAACATTTTGAAGGCTCAAGTAGAAGCAGTGCATAAGGTAAGCTGCCTTAACAGAGATAGTCCTGGTGAAGTGAAAAGAACATAAAGCTTAGAGTCCAGAGACTCTGAAGAACAAACAAAATACTTGAATACGAGACATGAATGTTAAACAAGACCTAGCTAGTGATTAGAGAGATAAGAGAGTAGTACCGAGAAACATGCTCAAGATGGCAAAATGCCTTCCTAACTCTAAATACAAGCTAGATTAAGAGAGCAGTCATGGGATACAAAGTAACAGTAACCACCCTCTAGAATTTAAAATGTTTTTTTAAAAAGGTAAAATTCTGCCCTGGCCGGTTTGGGTCAGCGGTTAGAGTATCGGCCTGCGGTCCAGAGAGACCCGGGTTCGGTTCCCGCTAAGGGCATGTACCTCGGTTGCGATTTGTCCCCGGCCCTGGTTGGTCGTGCGGGAGGCAGCCACTCGATGTGTCTCTTTCACGTCGATGTTTCTCTCTCTCTCTCTCTCTCTCTCTCTCTCTCTCTCTCTCTCTCTCTCTCTTCCTCTCTCTCCCTCCCATTCTATCTGAACAAAAAATGGAAAAATGGGTGAGTATAAAAAAAAAAAAAAAAAGTAAAATTCCTATAGCAGTGAGTCCATAATCTTTGCCTCCTTTATAGCCAGAAAATCTAGAGAGTCTTAGGTTCCTGTCAATATTAAGTCTATGATGTTAGGGTTTTTAAATCAATCTGCTATTTCCCACCATCCATCTACCCACAATTTGGCAAAATTGTGATGTTCTTAGCAACAAGAATGAAAGTTACACAGTGAAAGAGTCCACTGTGACATTGTGAGGGATACAGTGGGTTGGGACCAGCCCCCATGAAATTTTTGGCATCTATGCTCCCATTATCAGTTTTTCCTTGGCTCTCCCTTACTTTCAAACTTGATCTCCTATAGTAAACCAGGACAGAAGCCTGTCTCACCAAACCATGTTGTCAACTAGGATTTAAAGTATCCTGCTGTTGAGAAGATACATTTTACCCATCCTGTCCACAGGCACAAGCCTTGGAAAGAACTGAGAGGACTTGAAGAATGTTGTTTGTGCTTTCATCTATCCTCTTCCCCGAGTATGAACATATGATATAATGTTTACATATAAAATAAATATAAAATGTGGCAATACAGGCTCTGGAATCAGACAACTTGAATTTTAATCCTATTTCTAATCTACCACCTACTACTAGCTTTGTGACTTGGCAAGTTAGTTAATTTCTCTGAGCCTCAGTTTTTTGTTTTTTTGTTTTTACCCTCACCTGAGGACATTTTTGCATTTATCTTCAGATAGAGCAGGAGGGAGAGAGGGAGGAAGAGAGAGGGAGAAACATCAATGTGAGAAAGACACACCGACTGGTTGCCACCCATACGACCCCAACTGGGTACGGGGACGAACTGCAACCGAGGTATGTGTCCCCAGCGGGAACCGAACCTGGGACTCTCTGGTCCGCGGGCTGACACTCTAACTGCTGAGCAAACTGGCCAGGGCTCTGAGCCTCAGTTTTAATTACAGTCGTCCCTCGCCACTTTGCGCTTCAACTTTCGCAGCTTCACTCTATCGATACTATACAGGGACGACTGTATAGTAAATAAAGAATCCTACTTGGGGGAAATTCATTTATCACGGTAGGGTCTGGAACTGATTAACCATGATAAATGAGGGCCAACTGTATATTTTTAAAAAGATAGTGGTAGTACTTACCTTAAGGTGGGTTATAAGGATGAAATGATAATAAATGTAAAGGACGTGGCATAGTGCCTGGCACATCATGAGCATTTAATAAATGTTGATCCCCAGTGTTGGAACAACATGTAGTAGCAGTGGTAGTAGTTGTCATTACCTGACGTTTCATACTTTTGGATATTTTTTGACTTGGAGAGAAATAACTTGAATAGCCCTTAATGAAAGAGATTTTATTTTATAGTTATAAACCTTACCATGAAGAAAAATCCAGGACCAGATGACTTCATCGTTGAAATATATTGAACATTTAAGGAAGAAATAATAACAGTTCTATGCAAACTTTCAGAAAATAGAAAAGGAAGGAGTACTTTCCAACTCATTTTCTGAGACTAGTATGATGCCAATACCCAAACCACAAAAAGATATTACAAGAAAAGAAACTATAGACTAATCTCTCTTGAATACAGACTCAAAAGTCCTTAACAAGATATAAACAAGTAATACTCAACAATTCATGTAAAACATAGTACATCATGACCAAGTTGTATTTATCTCAGGAAGGAAGTTGGTTTATCATTCAAATACCAGTATAGTTCACTAAATTAAAAAATAAAGAAAAATTTCTCAAGTCCCATGGAAAAGGCATTTCACAGAATTCAACCCCCTTCATGATAAAAACTCACAGCAAACTAGGAATAGAATGAAAGTTTTTCAGCCTGATAAAGGGCATCTATGAAACAAAACTACAGCAGCATACTTTGTGGCAAAAGACACATTCACTAAGATAGTAGCTAAAATGAAAAACTGACTATTCTTATGTTGTTAGTGGTGGAGCTCCTGCAGTGCACACTGCTGGTAAGAATAAAAATGCTTAATAAGCACTTTAGAAAAGAGTTTGGCAATGTGGTAAACATACACTTACCATATGATCCAGCAGTTCCACTCCTAGGTATTTACCCAAGAGAAATAAATATGTATGTTGAAAGAGAGAATGGTATAGGAAAGTTCCTAGGAGCTTTATTGTAATAGCTAAAAAACAAGAAGCAACCCAAATGTTCATTATCAGGTAAACAGATAAACAAATTATGGTATATCCACATGGTAGAATGCTGCACAGTACATAAATTTGTGATAAGTGGACTACTATGGGTGAATCTCAGAAACATCATGCTATTCTAAAGAGGTAGACACAAAAGATAGATATAATGATTTCATTGATACGAAACTAGAAAGTACAGATCATTGTTTTCCATGTGTAAGGGTTTTGTTGGGATTGCATTGGACGCCTGAGGGGAGCATTTTGGGGTAGTAACAATGTTACATATGTTCATTGTAGTGTTGGTTATGCACCTGTATATATTTTTCAAAATATCCTAAAATATTTCTTGCATTCAGGGAAAAATAAAAGGTCAAATATATGGCTTAACATCTGTTTCTTTTCTATCATGTAAATTTGAAAAATCTGGCTTCGAATCTTTTGGGAATCTGTATATAGACTAACACACCATTGTCTTAAATAATTGAAAAATCTATCTAGAAAAGCATGTGGATTTGTATACTGATATATTGAAGTAGAAGTGTGGAATATTAATTTGAATATGGGATGGGATTGCACTCGTTGCAGTACTGATATTTCCATAGATAAGGTATGATTATCTGTTTTGGAACTGAAGCAAACTGATATTTTTATTTTTACAGGAAAGAAATATAAGTTTCTTGTTACTTTAGTATCCTCCACAAAGATTTAATGTTTATGATTTACTTTTATTTATATATATACATATATATGTGTATATATATGTGTGTGTGTGTGTGTGTGTATATAGATATATATATATATATAGTTGTTGAAGGTATTACAGATGGTTCCCCCCCCTTTCCCCCTGTTTATGATTTTATTTTCTTAGGTTACAAGAGAAGATAGCCTATTAAGTCATAAAAACGCCAATGTTCAGGATGCTGCCACAAACAGGTACAGTTCTGGGTAAACTGAATTAAGTGATTTTTTTTCCCTCTTCACTTTTTTGGGGGTCCTTTTTTCCTCTTCTCCAATCTATCACCACACGATTTTACTGAATTAAAGGATGTTCTTTTCCTCTTAACTTTATTTTTTTTGTCCTTTTTTCTTCTTCCCTAATCTGTCACCACATGATTTCAGGATATCTATTTGAAAGGTGGCTTGAATTCACTCTCTGTACACTACATAGCTGCTTATTACCTAGCTTTAGATTATTTGAAGATAGTCCTAATTAATCTGTCTATATTCTCATTCTTCTTCAACTGATTCAAACTACAGAGCAAAAACAACCTATGCAGATATTTTTAATCTTATAAGGTACCTGGGAGGAATGTATATTATTTTTCTTGGCTATGTATGGTAGTTAACTTTAGTGCCACCCTGTCTTCACAGTGGCCTTGTTCTTACACAACTTTCTCACTATGGGTTTCATATTCCAGCCAATTTCTTTGCTTTTCTTTTGAAGTCCCTTCTGCCTCTCTTTTCTTTAATGAGTATTATGCCTTGTCTCATTAGGCTTTTATTTCTTGCACTATGCCAATTTGTTTGTTTAATAACTTGTGTATTCAATGTTCGTTGCTTAGTTGGTGCTAAACATTGTTGAATGAATGAATGCTGCTTTTTTTCTCATTATTCAAAACATACTCTGTGGAGCATTTTCTGATTAATTATATTCGGTTCCAGGTATTGTAATGAACATAGCACTTAAGAATATAGCAGGCTTTGTATATAAGACTTTATAATTAGTGTTCAACAAACCTACTAATTGGTGATCAGGGTAAACCTGGAATTTCAACTTACCTTTTTTTTTTTTTATTCCTCCACTGAGGATATTTTTCTACTTATTATCAGATAGAGTGGGAGGGAGGGAGAGACAGAGAGACAGAGAGAAGCATCCATGTGATAGAACCACATCCACTGGTTGCCTCCCGCATGACCCAGCTGGGGCCAGGGACGAACCGCAAACAAGGTACGTGCCCTTGACTGGAATTGAACTCGTGACTCATTGGTCCACAGGCCAGTGCTCTAACCACTGAGCCAAACCGGCCAGGGCTCAACTTAACTTTTAAATTATTTCAATTCCAGTAAGTCAGATGACCCACAACATTATTAATACTATTGCTATTATTGGAACCTTTTAGAATAACCTTATTAATTTTTTTTTCTTTTGGCCAAGAGGAAGATAATGGTGATAGGGCTTCCCAGTTTCATTGAATTCAAAGCTGGAAGGAGCATAGAATATACTCCAGTTTACTTCCAGATTTATTTTTCTAAATGGCTGTTGATATTTTCAAAACTTTATTTCCTGTCAGAATTTGAAAATGTACTAAGTTCTATTGGGCAAAAACTAAAGTGTTTCCCTTAATTAAGATTGGGAACAAGACTGGAATATCTGCTTTCACTACTCTTATTCAGCATAGTACTGGAAGTCTTATCCACAGAAATCAGACAAGAAGAAAAAATAAAAGGCATTAAAATTGGAAAAGAAGAAGTAAAACTGTTATTATTTGCAGATGGCATGATACTGTATATAGAGAACCCTAAAGATTCCACCAAAAAACTACTAGAACTGCACATGATTTCTATAAAGTAGCAGGATAAAAAATATTCAGAAATCGGTTGCATTTATGTATACCAATAATGAACTATCAAAAAGGGAAACCAAGGAAACAATCCCAGAATTCCAAAATGGAGGCGAATTAAGTGGAAGCTACACTGACTTTCTCCCAGGACCAAACTGGAATTACAGTTAAAATATAAAAATATCATCCTGAATAACCAACTGAGGACTAGCTGGAAAGAGTCCTTATAACCAAGCACATTGAGACTGGTAGGAAGTGTAGAGGCGCAAGAGGGCTGGCTGGGCTCCCACAGGCAGCAGCTGAAGTTCTGGAGGTATATCTCAGCTGCAGGGGGGTTCCCCCTGAGAAGGCTGGTGTCTAAACCCCAAGCTGTGCTCCCCAGCCCAGAGTAACAAAACCTGGAAAGGTGCCACATAGCACTTAGCTATGAAAAGCACCAGAGGTTCTGTCTGGCAGGGAGAGATGGCTAGAAACACAAGCACCCTCCTAAAGGGCCAACATATTAAATTTCACTTACAGCCATTCATTTTGCACTCTGGCAGAGGGAGGGCAGAGTGGACTAGAGCTGCATGAGGAGAGTCTGGGATTTGTGGCTCTGGGGAAAGAGCTGTGAAGACAGCCACCAGGATCCCCATGCTGAGTCATTTCCCCACACTGCAGAAGCCATCTTTCTCAGGCAGAGTTTTCCTATCAAAGCAGTTTTAGCCTGGGGGGAAGCAATTGTCCCACTGTGGAGTTTACACCCTGCTGAAGACTGCAGCCTGAGGTTGATTGAGTGATGGAAACTAACAATCAGCCTGCAAACAGAGGTGGATGTCTGGGTGCTTTGAGTCTTTGCCTGACCTGCTCCTCTGCCCCAGGCTAGTAATACCAGACCTTGGTGTTCAGCTTGGTCCTTTCCATACACACAAAGCCCCAGCAGAGGGAGTCACAAGTTGTGGATTGCTGATAGCTCCAAGAGAGGGTACTCAAGGCCAGTCACAAACACTATCTGACATTGGCCTGCACCAGAGACCTTTTCGAAGAGGCCCAAAACCAATAAACCCAGTGGCCAGCATCAGTCAGCAACAGAGCAGGTCCCAATAAGCTTCACAAGCAGTATATCCACAAGGAGATTTTGGCGGGCTCCAAACCCTGCTGAGGTGAATGTGCTTTGTGTGATAAGCACTGCAAAGCAGACTGTATGCTGTGTTGGGGGTTGAGCATCACTGTCAGCCACTCTGAGGGTCCAGCCCATGCATGAATGGGCCAGTAGCAATCAGGACTCCTTTACAATAGGAGGGCCCACACAAAGCACAAAAGGGACATTATTAGAGTATGCAGGTCTGGAGATCAGGGACACTGCAGCACTGGGTCTCACAGGTCACCTACTACACAAGACCATCCTACCTAGATTGGGAGTCAAAGCAGATCTACCTAATCCATAGAAACAAATCCAAACAGGCAGCCAAAGTGGGGAAACAAACCCAAATGGAAGGACAAGAGAATTCTCCAGAAGAAGAGCTAAATGAAATGGAGATAAGCAATTTATCAGATACAGTGTTCAGAGTAATGATTATAAGGATGCTCAACAGCATGAAAAAAAGATGTAGGAACTGTGAAAATCAACCAGTCAGAAATGAAGAATGACATAGCAGAAATAAAGAATACACCAGAAGGAATAAACAGCACATTAGAGGAAGCCGAGGATCGGATCAGCAAATTAGATGACAGGGTAGAAAAAATAAATCAGAGAACCAAAAAGAAAAACAATTAAAAAACAGGAGGACAGTTTAAGAGAGCTGTGTGACAATATGAAATGTAACAACATCTGCATCATAGGAATACCAGAAGAGAAAGTAGCAAGGGTTAGAGAACCTGTTTGAAGAAATAGTGGTAGAAAATTTCCCTAACTTGGTGAAGGAAAGAGTTACACAAGTTCAGGAAGCACAGAGAGTCCCAAGCAAGAAGAACCCGAAGAGGCCCATGCCAAGATACATGATAATTAAAATGCCAACGAGTAAAGAAAAAGAAATAATCTTAAAGGCAGCAAGAGAAAAGCAATGTGTTAACTACAAAGAGCTCCCATAAAGCTGTCAGCTGATTTCTCAACAGAAACACTACAGGCTTGAAGGGAACGGCATGAAATATTCAAGGTAATGAAAAGCAAGGATCTGAAACCAAGACTACTCTATCTAGCAAGTCTATTATTCAAAATAGAAAGTGAAATAAAGAGCTTCCCAGGCAAAAGAAGGCTCAAGGAGTTTATTACCACCAAACCAGCATTACATGACATGTTAAAGGGACTGCTGTAATAATAATAGTAATAAGAAATATATAGAGAGAAACATAGGCATATTAATAAAATGGCAATAAATAAGTACCTATCAACATGTATCTTAAATGTAAATGGAGTAAATGCTCCAATCAAAAGACATAGGGTAGCTGAATGGATAAGGAAATATGACCCATATATATGCTGTCTACAAGATACCCACATCAGAACAAAAGACTCACACAGGATGAAAATGAAGGGATGGAAAAAATTTTCCATGAAAATGGGAATGAAAAGAAAGCTGGAGTAGCAGTACTCATATCTGATAAAAATAGACTTCAAAATGAAGGCCATAATAAGAGACAAAGAAGGTCACCATATAATACTAAAAGGATCGCTCCAACAAGAGAATATAACCCTGGTAAATATATATGTACCCAATAAAGGAGCACCAAAATATATTTAAAAACTTCTGAAGGAATTTAAGGGAAAGAGCAACAGCAATACAATCATAGTAGGGGACTTTAACACCCCACTGACATCACTGGGTAGATCTTCAGGGGAGGGGAACATCTGGCCAATGGGCCGTATAAGGCCCGTGAAATCAATACCAGCTAACATCACACACCTCACCAAATTGGATTGACCATATATAGCAGGCTAATTTTTAAGTGATAATTTTTATGGCCTGCGAATGATGTTATAAATATCCAAATGGCCCTTGGCAGAAAAAAGGTTCCCCACCCGTGTTAGACAAAAAATCAACAAGGAAACAGAGATCCTAAATGACACATTAGATCAGATGGATTTAATTGACATTTACAGAACATTTTACCCTGAAGCTGTAGAATATACATTCTTCTTAAATGCACATGGGACATCCTCAAAGATAGAACACATGTTAGGACACAAATTAAATCTCTACAAATTCAAGAAGATTGAAGTCATATCAGGCATCTTCTCAGATCACAATGCATGAAACTGGAAATCAATTACAATAAAAACACTCAAAAACATTCAAAGACATGGAGGCTAAATAGCAGGTTATTATACAATGAATGGGTTACCAATGAAAAGAAGGAAAAAATCAAAAATGTCCTGGAAACAAATGAAAATGAACACACAATAGAAAATCTGTGGGACATAGTGAAAGCAGTCCTAAGAGGGAAGTTCACAGCATTACAAGTTTACCTCAAGAAACAAGAAAATTTCTAATGAACTATCTAACCATACAACTTAAAGAATTAGAAAAAGAACAGGGAAAGCCCAGAGTAAGTAGAAGGAAGGAAATAATAAATATCAGAGCAGAAATAAATGATATAGAGACTAAAAAACAAACAAACAAACAAAAAACAGTACAAAAGATCAATGAAACCAAAAAAGAACTAACACCTATTCTCTTCAAACAATTCCAAACAATTCAAGAGGAAGGAGGACTTCCAAGCTCTTTTTTTTTTTTTTTTAATAAGGCCAGCATAATCCTAATTTCAAAACCAGATAAAGACACTACAAAGAAAGAAAATTACAGGCCAATATACCTGATGAACATAGATGCCAAATCCTCAACAAAATGTTAGCAAATTGGATCCAGCAATATATTTTAAAAATTATTCACCATGGCCAAGTGGAATTTATTCCAGGAATGCAAGGCTGAGATAATATTCACAAATCAATACATGTGATACACCACATAAACAAAATGAAAGATAAAAATCATATTGTCATATCAATAGATGCAGAAAAAGCATTGGGCAAAATCTAGCACTGATTTTTTATAAAACCTCTCAGCAAAATGGGAATAGAGGGATCATACCTAAACATAGTAAAGGCCATATATGGCAAACCTACAGCCAACATCATACCATCATACTCAGTGGTCAAAAAGTGAAAGTGTTTCCCTTAAAAACAGCAACAAAACAGGGATGTCCACTTTCACCACTTTTTTTTTTTTATCCTCACCTGAGGATATTTTTTCCATTGATTTTTAGATAGAGTAGGAGGGAGGAGAGGGAGAGAGAGAGAAACATCAATATGAGAGACTCATCAATTGGTTGCCTCCTGCACAACCCCAGCCTGGGCCAGGACTGAACCTGCAACCCAGGTATGTGCCCTACACTGGGAATCAAACCTGCAACTCTCTGGTCCATGGGCTGATGTTCTAGCCAGTGAGCCAAAGCAGCCAGAGCCACTTTCACTACTTTTATTCAACATAGTACTGGAAGTCTTAGCCACAGCAATTAGACAAGAAGAAAAAAACAAAAGGCATCCAAATTGGAAAGGAGGAAGTAAAACGGTCATTATTTGTAGCTAACATGATATTGTACATAGAAAACCCTAAGAACTCCACCAAAAAACGACAAGATTTAATAAATTAATCCAGGAAAGTAGCAGGATACAAAATTAACGTCCAGAAATTGATGGCATTTTTATACACCAATAATGAACACTCAGAAAGAGATGCTAAAAATCAATCCCATTTACCATTGCAACAACAACAACAAAATTAAGACACCTAGGAATAAACTTCACCAAGGAGGTAAAAGACCAGTTCTCAGAAAACTACAGGACATTGGCAATTATGCTCTCCCATACAGTGGGTTCCCTTTCCATTTTGATGGTTGTTTCTTTTGCTGTGCAGAAGCTTTTTAGTTTGATGTAGTCCCAAGTGTTCATTTTTTCCTTTGTTTCTGTTGCCTTAGGTGATGTATCAGTGAAAATTCTGCTGCTTATGATGTCTGAAATTTTGTTGCCTACATTTTCTTCTAGGATTTTTATGGATTCATGAGTCACATTTCAGTCTTTTATCCATTTTGAGTTTATTCTTGTGTATGGTGTAAGTTGATGGTCTAGTTTCATTTTTTTGCATGTAGCTGTCCAATTTTCCCAGCACCATTTATTAAAGAGGCTGTCTTTATTCCATTGTATGCTCTTGCCACCTTTGTCAAATATTAATTGAGCATAATGTCTTGGGTCAATTTCTGGGTTCTCTGTTCTGTTCCATTGATCTGTATGCCTGTTCTTGTGCCAGTACCAGGCTGTTTTGATTACAGTGGCTTTGTAGTATAGCCTGATATCCGGTATTGTGATCCCACCTACTTTGTCCTTCTTTTTCAAGATTGCTGTGGCAATTTGGGGTCTTTTTTGGTTCCATATGAACTTTGAAGTATTTGTTCTAGTTCTGTGAAATATGTCATTGGTATTTTGATGGGGATTGCATTGTATCTATAGATTGCTTTGGGTAGTATATTGCTTTGGGGAGAGCATAATCGCCAATGATACATAAGATAAGGAGTTAATTTCCAAAATATATAGAGTGCTCATACAAGTCAACAAAAGGAAGACAAAGAACCCAATTAAAAACTGGTCAGAGGACCTAAATAGACACCTCTTCAGAAAGGACATTCAGATGGCCAAGAGACATATGAAAAAATGCTCAATGTCACTAATCATCATGGAGATGCAAATTAAAACAACTATGAGATATCACCTCACACCTGCCAGAATGGCTGCCATCAACAAATCATCAAACAACAAGTGCTGGCGAGGGTGTGGAGAAAAGGAGACTCTAGTACACTGCTGGTGGGAATGCAGACTTGTGCAGCCACTATGTAGCTATGGTAAACAGTATGGTGTTTCCTCAAAAAATTAAAAATTGATCTGCCATTTGACCCAGTGATCCCACTTCTAGGAATATATCCTAAGAAGCCTGAAACACCAACCAGAAAGAATATATATAACCCTATGTTCATAGCAGCACTATTTACAATCACTAAGATCTGGAAACAGCCCAAGTGTCCATCTATAGATGAGTAGATAAAAAAGCTATGGTACATATATACAATGGAATACTATACAGCAGTAAGAAAGAAAGATCTCTTATCCTTTGAGATGACATGGAGGGACCTCGAGAGTATTATGCTAAGTGAAATAAACCTATCAGAGAAGGACAAATACCACATGATCTCACTTATTTGAGGAATATAATGAACAAGATGGGCTGATGAACGAAATAGACACAGAGACATAGAAAGGAATATGGTTCAGACTGACAAACCTCAGAGTAGGGGGCAGGGGGATGGATGAGATGAACCAAAGAACTATATGCATGTATGCATAACCAATGGACATAGACAACAATGCTGGGGGGTGGGGTGGTGGGATGGGGAGGATTGTGTCTGGGGAGGGGAAAGGAGAAACATCTGTAACAAAAATAAATTAATAAAAATTGGGGGGAAAAATTACAGGACATTGAAAAAAGAAATAGAGGAAGATATTTAAAAATTGAAGCATATACCATGTTCATGGATTAAAAGAATTAACATCATTAAAATGTCCATACTACCTAAAACAATCTATAGATTCAGTACAATCCCTATTAAAATACCAATGGCATAGTTCTCAGATCTAGTAACAATACTCTAAAAGTTTATATGGAACCAATAAAGGCCCCTAATAGTTGCAGCAATCTTGAAAAAGAACAAAGTTGCAGGAATCACAATACCGGATATCAGGTTGTACTACAAAGCCATTGTAATCAAAACAGCCTGGCACTGGCACAAGAACAGGCATATAGATCAGTGGAACAGAACAGAGAACCTAGAAATCGACCCAAGACATTATGCTCAATTAATATTCGACAAAGGAGGCAAGAGCACACAATGGAGTAAAGATAGTCTTCAGTATTGGGAAAATTGTACACGCACATGCAAAAAGATAAAACTGAATCACCAACGTATGCCATACACAACAATAAACTCAAAATGGATTATTAAGACTTAAATGTTAGACTCAAAACCATAAAAATCCTAGAAGAAAACATAGGCAGTAAAGTCTTGGTCATTTCTCATAGCAATACTTTTTCTGATATATCTCCTCAGGCAAGGGAAACAAATGAAAAAAATATACAAATGGTACTATATCAAACTAACAAGTTTTTGCACAGCAAAGGAAACCATCAACAAAGTGAAAAGACAATCCTCTGAATGGGAGAACATATTTGCCAATGATATATCTGATAAGAGCTTAATATCCAAAATTTATAAAGAACATATAAAACTCAACAACAAAAAAACAAACAATCCAATTAAATAATGCGCAAAGGACCCAAATAGACACTTCTCCAAAAAGGACATATAGATGGCCAATAGGCATATGAAAAGATGCTCATCATCACTAATCATCAGAGAAATGCAGATTAAAACCACAATGCGATACCCCCTCACACCTGTCAGAATGGCTGTCATCAATAAATCAGCAAACAAGTGTTGGTGAGGATGTGGAAAAAAGGGAACCCTCGTGCACTGTTGGTGGGAATGCAGATTGATGCAGATGCTGTGGAAAGCAGTATGGAGTTGCCTCAAAAAATCAAAAATGTAACTGCCATATTACCCAGTGATTACACTTCTGGGAATTTATCCGAAGAAAACCAAAACACTAATTTGAAAAAATAAAAGTATATAATTCAGTGCATTTCAGTAACTAACTAAGTTTTGCAACTATTACCACTATCTAATTCCGTAATATTGTCATCACCCCTAAAAGAAACACTACACCCATTTGGTCTCTCCACATTCCTCCCCACCCCCACTCCTGCCCCATCCCCTGGCAACCACTATTCTACTTCCTACCTCTTGGAACTGCCTACTCTGGACAGTTCATGTAAATGGAATTGTACAGTATGTGGCCTTTTGTGTCTGGCTTCTTTCATTTAACATAATGTGTTCAAGGTTTATCCATATTGTAGTATGTATCAGTACTTTATCCTTCTTTGTGGCTGAATAATATTCCATTGTATAGATATACCACATTTTGTTTATCCATGTATCAACTGATGAACATTTATGATATTTCCACTTTTTGGCTCTTATGAATAAAGCTGCTGTGAACATTCACATATAAGAATTTTTGTAGCCCTGGCCGGTTTGGCTCAGCAGTAGAGCGTCGACCCATGGACCAAAGAGTCGTGGGTTCAATTCCTGTCAAGGGCACGTACCTCAGTTGCAGTTCAGTCCCCCACCCGGGATTGTGTGGGAGGCAGCCAATTGATGTGTCCCTCTCGCATCAATGCTTCCCCCGCCCTCCACTCTATCTGAAGATAAAAATGGAAAAAAGTATCCTTGGGTGAGGATTAAAAAAAAAAAAATTTTTTTTTTCTAGACATGCTTTCAGTTCTCTTTAATATGTACCCAGGAAAGGTACTGCTGAGTCATGTGATAACTCTATGTTTAACTTTTTAAATTTTTTTTTTATTTTTTAAAATTTATTTTATTGATTTTTAGAGAGAGAGGAAAGGAGAAGGGGAGAGAGAAACAATCGATGAGAGAGATCATCAATCAGCTGCCTCCTGCATGCCCCCCACTGGGGATCGGGCCCAGAACCTGGGCATGTGCCCTGACTGGGATGGAACCAGCAACCTCTCGGTGCATGGATCGATGTTCATCCACTGAGCCACACCAGCTGGGCTTTTTTTTTTTTTTTTCCAATCCTTATCCGAGGATATTTTTCTATTTATATTCAGATAGAGTGGGAGGGAGGCAGAGAGAGAGAAACATCGACATGAGAGAGACACATCGACTGGCTGCCTCCCGCACGACCCCAACCAGGCCCGGGGATGAACTGTAACCGAGGCCCGTGCCCTTGACCGGAACCAAACCCAAGACTCATTGGTCTGCGGGCCAACGCTCTAACCGCTGAGCCAAACCGGCCAGGGCTCTATGTTTAACTTTTTGAGGAAGTGCCTAACTGTCTTCCAAAACAGCTACAACATTTTCCATTCCCACCAGCAACGTATGAGGGTTCCAATTTCTCTACATCCTTGCCAATGCTTATTATTCTCCATTTTTAAAATTATACTCATCCTAGTGAGTATGAAGTCGTGTCTCATTGAGGTTTTGATTTTCATTTTCATTTACCTAAGGAATAAAGATGTTAAACATCTTTTCTTCTTTGGAGAAATGTCAATTCAGGTTATTTGTTTTTTTTTAGTAACAGCTTTATTGAAATATAATTCAAATACCATGCAGTTAACCCATTTAAAGTGTAGAAGTCAGAGGTTTTTGTTTTGACATATTTGTATTAAAAATTATCTATGGTTCCTTTATATTAACTGCCATTACATGAATCAAGCACACTTTATTCATTCTTTTATTAATGGACAAATGTTTGTTCCAAATTAACATTGTGTCTGTTGCATAATGTGAGGATTCTTTAGGATGTATGCCTAAGAGTGGAATTGCTGGGTCATGACGCATGCTGAGCAGAATGGATATAGAAGCTTTTCATCTGCTTTTTCCATTTTTGGCAGCAGTGTGAGCTGCACAGGACTAATCTTTTGTTGAATGTTAGGAGAACTCATTGTGAGACATACTTCACTTCTTTTAATGCTCACTGTTTCTTATATCAACCAACTCCTTTTGTCTGAGTTGTTTCTTCTTTCTAAATCAAAATTATTTTTCTCTCTGGTAACTTGTAGGTTTTACTGCTCATTCTTGAGATTCTGTATTTTCATTACTGTATACCTACGAATAGGTTTATTTTTTATTGTTAGTATTCAAGGTGGTCTTTCAATCAGAAGACCTGTGTCTTTTCTCAGTTCTGGAAAATCGTAAGCCATTATTATTATTGTTGTTGTTGTTATTGTTAATCCTCAAGGATATTTTTCCGTTAATTTTTAGATAGAGTGTAAGGGAGGGAGGGAGGGAGAGAGAGAGAGAGAGAAACATTGATGTGAGAGAGACACATCGACTGGCTGCCTCCTCCACTACCCTGACCAGGGCCAGAGAGTGAATTAGCAATCCAGGTGCCTGCCCCTGACTGGGAATCGAACCTGTGACCCTTTGGTCCGCAGGCTGATACTCTCACTGCTGATCCAAACCAGTCAGGCAAGTGATTCTTTTTTTGAATATCCAGTATCCATTAGTTGAAATATCTTGATCACTTCTCTGTTTCTCATAACGGTTCCTTCTTTCTTTTCATCTCTTTGCCTCAGTGTTGTGGATGCAGTGGTCCTAGCTTTCACTTCACAAGTAATGTCTAACTTTTCCAATCTGGGGTTTAGCTCTTGTTTTTCTCAGTCTCTTTGCAGGATGGGACAGAACTACTCCTTTTGTTTGTAGACTTTTCAGTGATACTGGAGAGGGCTGGGATTTCCTGCGGGAGGTGTTATTATATTTCAGTGGAGGATGACCTTTGGCTGTACATTTCCCCCTTTCCTCCCTGGTATTGAGCCATCTGTAAGACTGCTCCTACTCTTGTTCTTACCTGGGGTTAGACCTTCTTGTCATTCCTGCTGGGCCTACAGGTAACATATTCTCTGGCATCCTGTTGCCTGGCTGGTCCTCGAGCATTCTAGATGTTGCTTCTCTCTCAGCAGTGTTCTCCAGCCTGAGTCCTTACATGGGGGCTTCTCCTTCTGGTTTCCTGACTGTTCTCCCATATCTCAGGTATTCTGTGTAATTTCTGTTCCATTGAGCTTTCTCATTCATGTCTTTGATAACAGCTTTAAAAGATAAATCTATTGATCTGTCTTTTTTGTGTATCTGCCTTTCTTTTCAAGATAAATCTTTTCTGTCCTTTTAGTGAGACTTTGGAGGGAAGCAAAATGGCCCACAATTTTGATCCATCTGTGAGTGGGTGTGACCTGGATTTGAAACTGTTATGTGGTGGGTGGGAAAGGGTTTCACAGACGCATATGAGTGTGACCTTGACTGCTGTCATGCTCCTCACAAGTTGTAATTTCTTCCCACATGAACTGGTTATACTTCTTTCCCAAGGCCTTTCTTTGAAAATACTGCCTATGCACATATAGGTCCTCCATGATGTGAATTTATATTTTCTTCCCAGTGCTGTGTTAAATGAGAATAATGTGCCCCTCCCTGAAGATGCCCTTGCTCCAGTGCATACCACACCTGCAGGAAATGGTTCTATTCTAAAGGTAACAATACTTTTACTTTTTCAAAGGTTTCCCTAAAGACCATACTGAGTTGAATCCTGTAGTACAACCATGCACATCTGGTGATTTCTCATTCATACCAGAACTTAAGCTACAAGAAAAGCATTGAGCCTGAATTCTCTAGGGAGAGTCCCATTGTCAAATCCCTCACAAGAGGATCTCAGGGATTTTTCTCCAGTTTTTGTGTTATCTGTTGGTATTTTAATTTTGGGTGGTTTTTGTACTTTTGTTTTTTGTTTTTGGGTGCTGGCTATGCTTCCCTAGTGTCTCAAACTGCATATGGCACATAGCAGGCACTAATGGAAATAAACTTTCTGAAATAACAGCAACCTGTCATTGTGTTACAGTATGACCAGCTCATCACAGTTCCTGCCTTTCCTGTACCCACTTGCCAAACCCTCACCAGTTCAGAAATCATGGAAACCCAGTTCATAGAAGCCCAGTGAATGGTTTAATTTGCAAGTTAAAAGAAAAATTATTCTCACAAATAACATTGACCATTTTGTTCTTTTATTGCATAAGCACATTTATTGTAGAAATTTATCAAATATTTCAAAAAAGAAAAATTAGAAATCACATGTATTCCCACTACCCAAAAACAGTCTAGTTAATATTTAGGTGTATACTTTTTCAGACTTTGGGGTTAAAAAAGACAAATAACCAGGAGCTTCCTTTCTGCTAATTAAAATTCTAAAAAAATATATTGACATCTTTGATCATTGAAAATTGTTAAGTGGAGCCCTGGCCATTGTGGCTCAGTAGTTAGAGCATTGGCCCACTTACTGAAGGGTCTCAGGTTTGATATCCCATCAAGGGCACATACTTGGGTTGTAGGTTCTGATCCCCAGCCCCAGTTGGGGCGCATATGGGAAGCAACCAATCGATGGGTCTCTCTCTCCTCAATGTTTCTCTCTCTTTCCCTCCCTCCCTATCTCCCTCCCTCCCTCTTTCCCTCCCTCCCTTTCTCCCTCCCTCCCACTCTATCTAAAATCAATGGAAAAATATCCTCTGGTGAGAATGAACAAAAAAAGAAAATTGTTAAGTGGAACCTGAGATATTTTGGAACAGAGAAGGACATTTACTTCAAAGACTTATTGCATATATAATATATACTAGACAGCATGCTAGACTTTGGAAATTAAAATTGATTGAAATATAGTTTATTCTTTTAAACTACTTATAGTCCACTGGGAAAGAGAATTTTAATACATTATGGTAGAGATATTCTCAAGCTGTTTTGGGGCACTCACCCAGGCCTTAGGGTGGGATGGGCGGGATAGGAGGAGGAAGATACAAGAAGAGAGAGAACAATTTTTTCATGTGTGTGATTAAAATTGGCCTGAAAGCAGGTAGACAGAAATAGAATTGTATAAAGGAAGGTTCCTTTTTTGTTATATACTACACATTATATACTTAGTTCTCTTATTTCCTGATTGGAATTTTATCTTTTATACTTTTAAAGTTCTTCCTATGCCCTGGACGGTTTGGCTCAGCGGTTAGAGCGTCAGCCCTCAGACTAGAAAGACCTGGGTTCGGTTCCTGCTAAGGGCACATACCTCGGTTGCGGTTTGTCCCCAGCCCCGGCCCTAGTTGGGGCTGTGTGGGTGGCAACCAATCGATGTGTCTCTCTCACATCGATGTTTCTCTATCTCTCTCCCTCCCTTTCTCCCTCCCACTCTATCTGAAGATAAATGCAAAAATATCCTCGGGTAAGGATAAAAAAATAAATAAATAAAGTTCTTCCTATCCCCATAAACACACACACACACACACACACACACACACACACACACACATGCATGTGCATATACACACACATACATGCACAAACACACACTCCACAGTACAGAACTGTGTATTCCATAAAGCGCTTCACATACTAATTAAACCAAAAGTGTTAATTAACATTTATGGGGGGAAGTTCATATTGTCCTCTTTTGCAAACAGTGAAGCTTCTATAGATCGATAAAGAATAATTTGAAATTCAAGCATCTCCTTTACTTACCTGTCTTTTGTGCTGAACTTTCTACCTCTCTCTTCTAATCTAAGAACCAGAACAGCCCTGGCCGGTGTGGCTCAGTTGTTAGAGTGTCCTGTGCACTAAGGGTCATGGGTTTGATTCCTGGTCAGGGCATATACCCAGGTTGTGGGTTCAATCCCCAGTCGGGGTGTGTGTGTGAGGCAACTGATCTATGTTTCTCACGTCGATGTTTCTCTTCCTCCCTCCCTCCCCCCGCCCCTCTCCCTCTCCCTCTCCCTTTTTCTCTCCTTCTCCTTTCCTCTCTCTCTAGAATCAATGAAAAACATATCCTCTGGTGAGGATTAAAAAGAAAAAAAGAGTTGAGACATTCTTAAACCTACCCAAGTTTTGTCTTCACCAGAAGGAATAGCTATCTGCAAATTCACATAACATCTAGCTTTTTAAAGTTCTAATTAGTCTAGGTTCCCCTCCAAGCAAAAGTGGAATCACTAATAACCATGATTCCTAAATGTCCCTGTTTATTTAAAGGTTACCACCAATCAGGCCTGGGTCAGAATTACAAATTGAGAGGATATGGAAGAAAATTAGTCTGATGATTTGATTAGTGGGTCATTTAACAACTATATATATTTTGTCTCCATAGGATGCTACAGATGAATTGGATGCCTTGCTTTTATCTCTAACTGAGAATCTAATTGACCACACAGTCACACCTCAGGTAAATATGCCTTAAAACAGCAAGATGGAAAGGAGTTTCTGTTTTGAAAATGTTGCTGCTGGATTCCAATTTTTGCCTTTTTAACAATTTAGTAAAACTTCACATCTAATAAGAGTTCATATTTCAGTAACCACTTAGCATTGCCTTTTCTGTACTATAAAATTTTACCAGTTTGAATGTGGGTGTCACTGCACAGTGTGTCACTACTATAAGCCTATTTGTAATTTAGCACCATATTATAAATAACATAGAAGAAACATGTGGTGATAAACCAGCTTCAAAAGAGCTAAGACAATAAGGATATATTTAATTTTTTTTTTATTTTAAATTTACAGAAAGGTGGGAACATAAGAATGGATGGCATTGAAAATACTGATCCTTATTGCAGTCTGGGAGATTCTGTGTTAAGTACTATGACCATACTACAATAGTCCCTTCCCTCCAGAGCAGTGGTTCTCAACCTTCCTAATGTCGCAACCCTTTAATACAGTTCCTCATGTTGTATGTGGGCATATCTGCATGTGGGCGGACCCGCCTGGAGATGGATAGAGGAGCGGTGTCTCGGTTCCTAAGACCATTGGAAATATGTGTTTTCTGATGGTCTTAGGTGATCCCTGTGAAAAGGTCGTTCAACCCCCAAAGGGGTCGCGACCCACAGGTTGAGAACCGCTGCTCCAGAGACTTACAGCCTAGTTGGGTGGAAGGTATACAGATAGCTCATTTAGTGCCTTATGAGTAATGTGACAGGAATTGCTGTAGGAACTAGCTATCATTCCAAAGGCTTGGATGTATGGATGGTACTCTCTATGGTGCTGGATGTTTGCTTAGATCACTAGTTCTCAAACTTGGGTATGTAGCAGAATCACCTGCAGCGATTAAAACAGTTTGTAAGACTACACCCTTAAAGTTTCTGATTTGGTAAATGTGGGGTGGGCCTGAGAAATTTTGTTTTTCTCTGTTAGCTATAATTTTATTATATCTTTCACATTTAGATTTTAACCCATTTGAACAGTTTGAGTTTTGTGAGAGAGGAATGTCAGTTGTGGTTTTGATATAACCCAATTATGTATTTCATTCTTATAAAAAGACAATTTTCTGATTATTTTCTACTAAATAATTCATAGTTTCCCAATTGGTTTGTTACTAATCTTTCTGTTGTGTTTCATTGGGTTCTCTCTTTTTTGTTGTTTAGTTTTTTGTTTTGTTAATCCTCACCCAAGGATGTTTTTCCATTGATTTTTAGACATAGTGTAAGGGAGGGAGGGAGGGAGGGAGAGAGAGAAAGAGAGAGAGAGAGAGGGAGAGAGAGAAACATTGATGTGAGAGAGGCACGTAGACTGGTTGCCTTCTGCATGACACTGACCAGGTGGGATCGAACCTGCAACCCAGGTATGTGCCCTTGACCAGGAATCGAACCCTTTGGTCAGCGGGCCGATGCTCTAAATGCTGAGACAAACTGGCCAGGTCATGGTTTAGTTTTTTTATTGTGGTAAAATTGGTATACAAGATTATATATATTTCAGGTATATACAACATTATAATTCAATATTTGTGTACAGTAGCCCCCCTCCTTATCTGCAGTTTCAGTTGTCCACAGTTTTGGTTACCCACAGTCAACCATGGTCCAAAAATGTTAAATGGAAAATTCTAGAAATAAACAATTCATAAATTTGAAATTATATGCCATTCTGAGTAGAATGATGAAATCTTGTGCCATCCCTCTCCGTCTGCCTGGGACGTGAATCGTCTTTATCCAGCGTGTTCATTCACACAGTCTCTGTATTGCATTGATTGTGTTCAAGTAAACCACTGGGCCCTCTCTTTTCCTGCTCTAGGACTGTTGTGTTTTTATTTTTCTGGCTTTGTAATCTATTCTAACATCTAGTATATCTTTACTTATAAATGTTAGCATCAGTATATCAGATTTCCCTCCAAAATGTGCCTGCACTTAATTGGAGTCTGTATGAAATTTATAGATTATTTTGAAGAAAACTGGCATTTAAAAAATACCTTTTCCTTTTCAAAAACTTGATATATATCTCTAATTTCTCATCTTTATTTAAGTCGCTCAATGTTTTCTCTGTCTCCTATATTCCTTGTTAGATTAAAACCTAAATACTTGGTAGTTTTATTGATATTATGAATGGTATTTAATTTGTTACTATTGAATTAATAAGTTGATTTTGTGTCTAGAAAACTTTCTAGTCAATCTGCTGATTCCCTTGAATGTTCAGTCAGTTTCTAGGGTGTGTTTAATATCCGTCTACAAATATTATTTTTTATTATTATTATTATTATTATTATTATTATTATTTTTAATCCTCACCCGAGGATATTTTTTTTCCATTTATCTTCAGATAGTGTGAGAGGGAGTCAGGGAGAGAGAGAGAGATAAAAAGAAACAGAGAAACATTGATGTGAAAGACACACTGATTGGTTGCCTCCCACATGACCCCGACCAGGGCCACAGACCAAACCGCAAGCGAAGTTTGTGCCCTTGACCAGGATCGAACCCTAGACTCTTTGGTCCACAGGCCAATGCTCTACCCACTGAGCCAAACTAGCCAGGGCTGTATCTGTGGGTTTTAAATGGACCTTTTGTGAACAACGTTTTGTTGGATCTTGTTTTTAAAATCTTGAGAGTCTTTATCCTATGATTGAGTTTAATCTTTTTATATTTACTGTAAGTATGATAATTACAGGATTTGTTTCTTCTGAACCATTTTTTGCTTATTTTCACCATATTTTCTTGTCTCTCTCTCTCTCTTTCTCTCTTCCCCCACCCCACTCCCCTCTCATTTCCTGTGATAAAATTCAATTTTCCTAATATTGGTGGGAAAATTATACTTTGTATTTTTATTCTTTTGGTAGTTACCTAACTTACTAAGACCTAGATTATATTAATTTTAAAAAATCAGAATCTAAGTCTACCTGCCAGGGCTAGTCTAAATTTCCATAAAATAGGGGAGTTTATTAGATAGATTATAATTCTACATATAAAAGTAAGATCTAGAAAATTAAACACTGAAATGAATCTAAACAAGGCCGTATGAAGCAGAAGCAATATGGCTGTTTTCATTATTGTTTTCTACACAAAGACATAATAATTAAAGAATGACTGTATATAACAGGTTATTTTCCTGTGTACTTTTTTTGTACTATTCATGATTTGTCACAATCCATTGTTCAGAATCCTATCAAGAAGGCAATGATTATTTGTAATGAACTAACATTTCAGAAAATAAAATGTTAAACTGATGCTGAGATGGGGGAATGTCCTATTAAGTGAACTGAAAGCAGTAGTAGCATTCTTGGAGTAGTAAAATTTTAGATTAAAGAGATTCTCAAAATTATCTGTGTTGTAGTAAAGGATCTTGGATTCAGAAGTTCATGTCAGCTCAAAGGGACCATTAAGAACTGCTGCCCCCACCCAATGCATTTCAGGGTAGAAGAAAGCGTGATGAGTATAATTATGAAAATAAGTCAGTGTTCCCTAAAAATAAGTATGAAATAAATATGAAAATAAAAATAAATATGAAATTTATTTTAGGTATCTTCAACATCCATCATCGCACCCCGGTGGATTGTGCCAGTAAGTTAATATTTGCAATATTTCTGTTGGTTACCCTTTGAGGGTGAGGCCTAAAGGATTACCAGGCTCTTGTTTTTCCTTGAAAACAAGGGGTCATTATCAAAGTTCTGTTAACTGACTTAATGGCTTTAAATTAGCGATTTAACTTTTCTGTTTGTAAATGCTTATGAATGATAAAAAACAAAAATAAAAATCTGAAGAGAAGGATGACTAAAAGCAAACAAACCAAAACAACCATGAGCATCAAAATCATCTTTCTTATTACCATAATCATTAGGGAAGATGACTTAGAGCTCAAGTGCTGACCCTTGGGTAAGTATTGTCACCTCTGTTCACACATGTTTATGTCTTCCTCAGCAGAGCAGTGTCCTTTCTAATGGACTCACAGGAAATGGACCGTCCTTGGTGGGGAAGGAGGGACATGGTGACAGAGATGTGATCTCGATGATCTCTCCCCCAGCACCATTCTTAGTGGATGCTGTGACCAGGTGAGGAAGTTTTGTCAGTTGCAATTTTTAGGCATCTGTTAGTAGAGGGAAATAAATTAAATATATTTAAAGCAATAATGTCAATTCTTCTTTAATTGAACTTAATTGAAACTGGATAAATCTTTTCTCTGTTTATTATTTAAATTAGTGGAGTTCTTTTCTTTTTTCTTGTTAGTAGCAATTTTCTATAAAATTATGAAGTAGACCTTATGTTTTTTTAAATGAAGACTTTGATAGATAAAATGTTAGATAGGCTTTTTTATTCACTCACCTGCTGATGGGCACGTGGGCTATTTCCAGATCTTAGCTATTATAAACAATGCTGCTATGAACATAGGGGTGCATATATTCTTTCTGATTGGTGTTTCGGGATTCTTAGGATATATTCCTAGAAGTGGGATCACTGGATCAAATGGCAGTTCCATTTTTAATTTTTTGAGGAAACTCCACACTTTTCCATAGTGGCTGTACCAGTCTGCATTCCCACCAGCAAGGTATTAATACTAGCGTCCCCTTTTCTCCACACCCTCACCAGTACTAGTTGTGTGATGATTTGTTGATGGCAGCCATTCTGGCAGGTGTGAGGTGATATCTCATAGTCGTTTTAATTTGCATCTCTCTGATGATTAGTGATGTTGAGCATTTTTTCATATGCCCCTTGGCCATTTGTATGTCCTCTTTGGAGGACAGATAGATCCAGAGACATGGAAGTGTGGAACATACTGATGAATCTCAGAAGGTAAGAGGGTTGGGGGCGGGAAGAGATTAACCAAAGAACTTATGTGCATATATGCATTGTCCATGGACACAGACAATAGTGCGGTGAAGGCCTGGGGTGGGGTGGGAGGCAAGGAAGGAAAAAGAAGCGGTGACATCTGTAATACTCTCAACAATCACGATACATTTAAAAATAAATAAAAGTCTTAAAAAGGATATTAGTGGGATAATTGGTAAAATTTTGATAAGATCTGTAGATTACATAATAAATATTTTATCAGTGTTAATTTCCTGATCTTGAGAATTATACTGTGATTATGTAAAAGAATGTCCTTGTTTTTAGGAAATACACGTTCAAGTATCTAGAGGTAAAAGGGTACCACCATATGTACAACTGATTCTCAAAGTTTTAGAAAAAAGTGTAAAGATAGAGTTAGGGGGAGGGAAAGAAAGAATACTAAGGCAAGCAGGCAACATGATAACATTTGGGAAATTGAGGGTGAAAGGTGTATGGAAATGTTTAATACTATTTTTGCATTTTTCCAAAATCTGATATTATTTTAGAACAAACAGAAAAGAATGTTCTTGGCACAAAAGAGTCTGTTTAAAATCTCTGAAAGCAGTGGGTACAGAAAATGAAGGTGTTGCCTGAGGTCCTTTCCTTGGGTACTGATCTGGGAGAAGTTCTTCCTCTCCTGTTGAAATTATATAAGGGTTCCCACTGCTCTTTTTTGTTGTTGTTGTTAATCCTCATCTGAGGATATTTTTTCCATTGATTTTTTTAGAGAGAGAGTGGAGAGGAGGGAGGAGGAAGAGAGAGAGAAACATTAATGCGAGAGAGACATATCAATTGGTGCCTCCTGCACCTGCCCCACTGGGAAGGGGGATCGAACCTGCAACCCAGGTATGTACACTTGACCTGGAATTGAACCCACAACCCTTCCATGCATCGGCCGATGCTCTAACCACTGAGCAACACCAGCCAGGGCCCAACTACTCTTTTGAATGCACTGATTGCCAGCCCTGGGTTGCTCAGTTGATTAGAGCATCATCCTGATATGCCTAGGCTGCAGGTTTGATCTTCGGTCAGGGTATATGCAAGAATCAACCAATGGCCCTGGCAATTTGACTCATCATTTAGACTCTAGATTTTAGAGAGTCGGCTCACAGGCCAAAGAGTCTTGGGTTCAGTTTCCGGTCAAGGGCACGTACCTGGGTTGCAGGTTTGATCCTGGCCCTGGTCGTGCAGGAGGCAAACCAATCGATGTGTCTCTCTCACATGTATGGTTCTCTCCCTCCCTCCCTTCCCCTCTGTCTAAAAAATGACAAGTAAATAAATCAGTGAAACAATATAGAGTACAGAAACAAATCCACACATACACAGTTACCTGATTTATGAAAAAGTTATGGTTTGGGGCTATGGGAAAGAATGGTCTTTCAGTAAATCAGCTAGACAAGTTAAGTGTCTATGTGGGAAATTTAAAAAAATTTTTTAATTTATTGGGATTAACATTGGTTAATAACATTATATAAGTTTCAGGTGTACGACTTTATAATATATCTGTGTACTCCATTGTGTGCTCACCTCCCAAAGTCTAGTCTCCTTATATCACCATATATTTGACTTCCTCTACATAATTTGTTCTCCCCCCATCTTTGTTCCCCTTTGGTAACTACCATTCTGTGGTCTTGTTTGTTTTGTTGTTTGTTCATTTGTTGCTTTTTGTTTTATATCCAATATATGAATGAAATCATATAGTTCTTGTCCTTTTCTGTCTGACTTATTTACTTAGCATGTTACTCTCAAGATCCATTCATATTATCAAAGATTGCAATATTTCATCTTTTTTATGACTGAGTAGTATTCCATTGCATATATATACCACATCTTTTTTTTTTTTATCCTCACTCGAGGACATTTTTCCATTTTTTGTTCAGATAGAGTGGGAGGGAGAGAGAGGAAGAGAGAGAGAGAGAGAGAGAAACATCGATGCGAAAGTGACACATCGAGTGGCTGCCACCCGCACGACCAACCAGGGCCGGGGACAAACCGCAACCGAAGCACATGCCCTTAGCAGGAACTGAACCCAGGTCTCTGGACCACAGGCCGACGCTCTAACCGCTGAGCCAAACTGGCCAGGGCACCACATCTTCTTTATCTAATCATCAGTTGAAAGACACTTAGGTTGTTTTTGTATCTTGGTTATTTTGAATAATGCTGTACTGAACATAGGGGTACATATATCTTTACAAATAAGTGTTTTCATGTTTGGGAAAATACCTTGATTCACCTCATACCATACACAAAAATCCATGCTAGATAGATTGAAGATCTAAATATGAAATGTCAAATAATAAAGCTTTTAGAAGAAAATATAAGTGAACATTGTTGTGGCCTTGAATAGGGGCAAAGATTTTTTAAACAGGTTACAAAAAGCTTTAATCATACAGGGAAAAAAATTGTAATTTGGATTATATCAAGAAATTCTGTTCATCGCCTGGCCAGTGTGGCTCAGTGGTTCAATTCCCTGTCAGGGCACATGCCCAGGTTGCCGGCTCAATCCCCAGTAGGGGGCATGCAGGAGGCAGCCAATCAATGTTTCTCTCTCACATCGATGTTTCTATCTCTTTCTCCCTTCCTGTCACTCTAAAAAATAAATAAATAAAAACATATTTTAAAAAAAGAAATTCTGTTCATTCAAAGATATAATTTCAAGAGCTCAAAAAGAGAAGCCACAGAATGGGAGAGAACATCTATACTCCCTCCCTCTTTGTTTCTGAATCTCTGTTCCTCTCTCCTCTCTCTTGTTCCCTCCCTCTCCCCATTCTGACAAAGGACTCATATTCAGTATTTAAAGAGCTCTTATAAATCAATAAGAAAAAGACATCTCCATAGAAAAATTGGCAAAAGAATCGAATAGACTATTCACAAGAGGAAATCCAGAAGGCCAATAAGCATACAAGACAGTGTGCAACTTGACTAGGATTGAGGAACACGCATTCAAACCACCATGTGATAATACTGCATACTACCAGAATGGCTAAAGTGTAAAGAAGACACATAGTGCCCTGGCCGGTTTGGCTCAGCGGTTAGAGCGTCGGCCCGCAGTCCAGAGAGACCCGGGTTCGGTTCCCGCTAAGGGCACGTATCTTGGTTGCAGTTTGTCCCCTGCCCTGGTTGGGGTCATGTGGGAGGCAGCCACTCGATGTGTCCCTTCCACGTCCATGTTTCTCTCTCTCTCTCTCTCTCTCTCTCTCTTCCTCTCTCTCCCTCCCACTCTATCTGAACAAAAATGGAAAAATGTCCTCCAACGAGGATAAAAAAACAAAACAAAAAAAACACATAGTACCAAGTGTTGGTAAAGACAGGAGACAGCTGGAACTCTGTAAATTGGAATAACCATGTTGGAAATAGGTTTGGCAGTATTTACTAAAGCTGAACATACCCAGTGGATCAGTTATTCTCTTCTTATGTACACACCCAATAGAAGTACAAATATATATCCATTGAAAGACATGTACAAGAATGTTTATAGCAGATGTATTCATAATAGTTCAAGCTGAAAACTTTCCAAAAGCCCATTAGCAGTCAACTAGATAAATTCTAGACTAGAACAGTGAAAACTAATGAACTACAGCTGCAGTATAGCAGTACAGATGAATCGCATAAACATATTTACATTAGTTATTTGTTATTGTGTAACAAAGTACCACATATTTAGCAGCTTAAAACGACACCCATTTACAATCCCCTTTCCTTCGAGTCGTCTCTGTCAGAGTTCTCATAGGCTACAATCAGGGTGGTGGCCAGAGATAGATTCTCATCTGAAGGCTCACCTGGAGAAGTGTCTCCAGTCGTGGTTGTTGGCAGAATTCTGTTCCCGAAGGGCTGTTAAACTGAGGCCCTCAGTTTTTAGCTGGCTATTGGCCAGAGGCTACCCTCAGTCCTTGCCACATAGACCTCTCCACAATAATTGCTTACTTCATCAAAGCTAGCAAATCAAGAAGACAGTAGTATCTGCTGGGAAGTCACAGTCTTATATAAGCTAATCACAGAAGTGACATCCTATTACCTTTGCTGTATTCTATTTTTAAAAAAAAATTTTTTTTTTTTTGCCCAGCTGGTGTGGCTCAGTGGTTGAGCATTTACCCATGCACAAAGAGGTCGCCGGTTTGATTCCCAGTCAGGGCACATGCCCAGGTTGTGGGCCAGATCCCCAGTAGGAGGCATGCAGGAGGCAGCCAATCGACGTTCTCTCTCATCAATGTTTCTCTCTCTCTCCCTCTCCCTTTCTCTCTCTCTCTAAAATTAATAAAGAAAAAAAAAGCTATATTCTATTGATTAAAGCAAATCACAGGTCCTGCCCATGCTCAAGGGGAGGAGATTAAATAAGAGTGTGACTTCCAGGAGGTGAGGATCTTTGGGGATCATCATAGCGTCTCCTCACCATAATGTAAGCAAAGTAAAGTTCAAAAAGAGGTACAATTTGCCCGGCCGGTGTGGCTCAGTGGATTGAGCATCGTCCCATGCACCAAGAGGTTCCCGGTCAGGGCACATGTCTGGGTCGTGGGCTCGGCACCCACTAGTGGGTGTGCAGAAGGCAGTTGATTGATGTTCTGTCATCAATGTTTCTATCTCTCTTTCCCTCTCCCTTCTCTCTAAAAAAAAAAAAAATTAATGAAAATATATATTTTTTAAAAAGGCACAACTCTTAGAAATCAAAATAATGGTTATCCCTGAAGTGGTTGGTGACTGGAAGGGAGCCCGAAAGGGATTTTTGGAGTGCAAGTAATTTTCTGTTTCTTGATCTGCGTGCTGATTAATTACAAAAGTGTGTTCCATTTGCAAAAAGTCACCAGGCTGTGCACTCATGATTTGTGCCCTTCAATATATGGTATGTTATAATCAGTAAAATGGTTTTCTTGAAATGATGACTGGGTTGTATCTCTACAGATGAGATTTACTTTGGGTGTTCTCTGTGTAAAATGTAACTTAAAGGAGTAAAACCACAAGGGACAAAGAACAGGAGAGGAGACAACAGCAATTGAGAGACCTCACCAGGTTGTGGAAGAAAATAAATGATGAATAAGTAGTAACCAGTTTAGAAGGCTCCACTTCCATTTAATGTAGCTGAACTCTAAAACTGAAAAGGGGAAGGGGTGGAAACTGAGAAAAATAAAAAGCAAGTTGACTCACATTGTAGAACCCTGAAGAGGCTAAGGAATTGGGGTTCCAGATATTTGTGAAGATAAGGCTATAAGGTGGGACTGAGAAAGAGGATTGACTGAAAGTATTTATACCCATGTGTGGGCCAAATCTCCAGTGGGGGGCATGCAGGAGGCGGCCAATCGATGTTCTCTCTCATCGATGTTTCTATCTCTCCCTCTCCCTTCCTCTCTCTAAAAAATCAATAAAGAAAAAAAAATCAATATATACCCATTAAAATAAAAAGTACTGCCCTGGCTCGTTTGGCTCAGTGGTTAGAGCGTCAGCCTGCAGACCAATGAGTCACGGGTTCGATTCCGGTCAAGGGCACGTACCTCAGTTGCGGTTCATCCCCGGCCCTGGTTGGGGTCGTGCGGGAGGCAGCCACTCGATATGTCCCTTTCATGTCGATGTTTCTCTCTCTCTCCCTCCCACTCTATCTGAACAAAAATGGAAAAATGTCCTCGGGTGAGGATAAAAAAAAAAAAAGTACTTATACCCACGTAAACACTTTTCCTCCCCAACCTACCCATGCTGAAGGAGCTGGGTCAGAGAGACTCTGGATGTGGGTGTTTCTGTTTAGAGTAAGGCCTTGAACTGAAAACAGGAAGACTAATTCAAATTCCATACTCTGAAACGTAAGACATCCAATCTTCCTTATTTTATCAGCTTCCAGAGTGTTGTTGGCGAAGTATAAATGTCTCAAGTGAGAAATCAGAGGATTATTTTCTAGAGAAACTGACCAACCAAAGAGCAATGGTCCACAAGGCTATTTGTGGACCCCCTGATGGAATTGCCAGGAAATCTGCTTAATAACTCTACCTGGAAGCCCATTAGTTTATCAGTTTTGCCACGTGTCGTTTCCAAACAGCATTCCAGTGCTTCTCTCTTAAATAATGACAAGAGCCAAAGATTATCAGATGTTTGAGGAAAGAACAAAACAGGTAAACTGAATGAAAAAGAAACAAGGAGAGCCTGGCCATCGTGGCTCAGTGGTTGAGCATCGACCCCATGCATCAGGAGGTTGCTAGTTCGATTCCCAGTCAGGGCACAGGCCCAGGTCGTGGGCCCGATCCCCAGTGGGGGGCATGCAGGAGGCGGCCAATCGATGTTCTCTCTCATTAATGTTTCTATCTCTCTCTCCTTCTCCCTTCCTCTCTTTCTAAAAATCAATAAAGAAAAATAATTTTTTTAAAAAGAAAAGAAACAAGGAGGAAAAAAAAGTCATAAAATGATAGTATCATGAGGGAAAAGATACTCCATCTATGCATTAATAACAGGAAATTTAAAAGAAAAGGAATAGAAACCAAAGTATCCTTAGAAATTATTAACCATGTTAAAAATAAAATCCAAACTATGTGGAAGAGAAATCTCCCAACCAGTAGAAAAAAGGTAAAAACTGGAAGAGAAAAGAAACTTGGAGGATTGGTCTAGGAAATCCAATATATGAGTCATCAGAGAAACAGAAAGGAGAATAGAGTTAATGAAAATGAGAAAATCGTCAAAGAGATTTCCTGGAACAGAAGTAGTTGAGTTTTTAGATTCAACAGGCCTACTGAGTACCCAGCACAGAGAATGAAAATAGACAACACCAAGGAACATCATGGAATTTCAGAATATTTGAGTTGAGAGAGGATATATGTCTTTGGGGTCAGGGGTGAGGGCTGGGGAGAATACATACAAAGGACTGGAAATCAAAATGACAGCAAATTTAACTGAAAGCTAGAAGATAATGGAACAATGCCTTCAAAATTTGGGAGGAAAATAATTTTTCACCTAGAGTTTTATATTCAAACTATCAATGAAGTGTGAGATTAGGAGGAATAGGCGTAGTTTCTCCATAAAGTATATACTTCTCCAGTGGTCTTCCTCAGGAAGCTGTTCACTGGAGTGTGTGTTCCATCAGAACAAGCTGGTTAAGAAAGCAGTCGATGTGGAAGCCAGGAGACAGGGAGGAGCAGGGATTGACCAGAAGGAAGGTGAAGAAAACTCCCAGGGTGGCAGCTGCCCACTAGGTCTGAAAGCATCCTGTGGATTTGAAGAGGAGGGTATAGAATTCTAAGATGTTACCAAGAAAAAACACACGGTCCACCCCAGCTTTTTAAAAATTACATGACATGTCTGATATACCGAGGAGAGATCCATGGTTATCTGTGACGTTAGGGGTCATTAGAAGCAAGTATAGAAAACCAGGAAAGCAGTTCCCAACAAGAGGCAGTTTACAGTCCCGAGAAAACAGATTGTACAAAAAAAAATACTTAATACACTTATACTTAGTTGTGATGATATTTTCATAATTATAATAAACACTGAATACTAACCTGGTCAAAATTTTTCATAAACTGTTGAAAAGATAAGAATGAAGGATTGTGGGGCTGGTGAGTGGGATGGAAGAATTGTTAAGTTTTCATAACGTCTAGTAGGAAGTCATTGTGGAAACACCTCTCTCAGAACAGTTAGGACGTTTGCTAGTTGTGCATGAGAATTACCTGGGGAGCTTGTTAAAAAACAGGTTACTGGGCCCCACCCTTAGACTCTTTGATTCAGTATATCTGGGTGGTATCTAAGAATCTGCATCTTTAACAAATTTCAGAGACTACACTTAGAAAACCAGAGATACAGAAAAGTGAAGGAAAGATACCAGAAAATCCCAGTTGAAAGTGTTTGTCTCTATGTAGTAGGAATGGAGAGGATGATATAAGTGACTGCTGTTTCATTGATAAATCTCATACTTTTGGTATTTTAAACTACAACTGATGCTTGAATAACATGGTTTGAACTGCACCGGTGTACTTATATGAGGCTTTTCAAAAATAAATATACAGTCCGGCCATCGTGGCTCAGTGGTTGAGCGTCGACCCATGCACCAAGAGGTCGCCGGTTCGATTCCCAGTCAGGACACATGCCCAGGTTGTGGGCCTGATCCCCAGTGGGGGGCATGCAGGAGGCGGCTAATCAACGTTCTCTCTCATTGATGTTTCTGTCTCTGTCTCCCTCTCACTCCCTCTCCAAAATCAATAAAGGAAAAAAAAATTTTCCTGTGAACCTCAGAAGAAAAACAGTGTTTTCCATCTGCAGTTGATAATCCACAGATGCATAGTTCCAACTGTATGCATTGTTCTACAATATATATTCTTGCCAGTCCTAATACTGAGCGTCCTTAGATTTTGGTTTCCACGGGGGTCCTGGAACCAATCCCCAGTGGATACCAAGGGGCTGTAGTTAAGTTTTGGGGGAGTCAAATTATATGCAGATTTTCAACTCTGTGGGGGTTGGCACCCCTGACCCCTGTGTTGTTCAAGGGTCAACTGTATGATATCATTTGTACTATATGTTTGGATATTAAGTGTTTTTGAAACCAAAATAGATGTTACATTTTTGCATCTAAATTCATGCTCTTTTTATTTTTATTTTGCATTTATCTTCAGATAGAGTGGGAGGGAGAGAGGAAGGAAGAGAGAGAGAGAAACATCGATGTGAGAGAGACACATCAACTGGTTGCCACCCACACAACCCCAACCAGGGCTGGGGACAAACTGCAACCGAGGTATGTGCCCTTAGCGGGAACCGAACCCGGGGCTCTCTGGTCCGCGGGCCGACTCTCTAACCGCTGAGCCAAACCGGCTAGGGCTAAATTCATGATCTTCACATATAGCAGAAACTCTTGGGTCCTCGTGCAAAGCCCAGATACTTTATTTATTTACTTAATTAAAAAAAAAATCCTCACCTGAGGATATGTTTTTATTGATTTTGAGAGAGAGAGAGAAACATTGATGTGAGCGAGAGACGTCAGTTGGTTGCCTCATAAGTACCCTGACTGAGGATCGAACGCGCAACCTAGGTATCTTCCCTGACTAGGGATTGACCTCCAGCCTAGGTATGTGCCCTGACTAGGAATCGAACCCACAACCTTTTGGTGTATGGGACAATGCTCCAACCAACTGAGCCACCCGGCCAGGGCCATATACCTTTTTTTTTTTAATCCTTGCCTAAGTGTGTGTGTGTGTGTGTGTGTGTGTGTGTGTGTGTGTGTGTTTAGAGAGAGAGAGAGAGGGAGAAAAAGAGAGAAACATCAGTTGGTTGCCTCCTGACCAGGGACTAAACCCACCACCTAGGTATGTGCCCTGACCAGGAATTGGACCCGCAACCCTTTTGGTGCACAGGACAACACTGCAGCCAATTGAGCCACCCTGCCGGAGCCAGGGCCCTATAGTTTTAGTTTTCACACAGCTCTAACAAAACATGCTAACTGGTATGGGAACTTAGACAGCCACCTGAGACTGGAAAGAAGCACAGAGCAGCCCACTTGGTCTTTCCTAAGCAGGTTGCTGCTATGCTCAGCACAGCACTGTTCTTGATATTCATAATATCTCCGACTCATTAGGAAATGGCTAGGTGTCTGTTTGATATATTTTATTCAAGGAAGTAGGGGAAATTGATATCTTTATATTTCATTTCAAGATGAAATATGCATTGGTTATCTAGAAAATTCCCTTCTGTGGAATACCTTATTGCTAAATTAAGTATTACAACATAGTCAGTTAGGTCTGTAATTTACTCATCGTGCTCCATGTGGCACTCGTGGAGAAATGCGTGTTGTTTCTAATCTCACATGGTCTCGTCGAGTAACCCGTTCTTTCTTCCTTTCAGCTCTGCTCCAACTTTGGCGGAAGAACCCACCCTGAAGCAGAAGTGTTTACTGACGACCGAGCTCTAAGGGATCATCCTCCTGGCCTCTAACTGGAATGCCAAGCACCCTCCAGCGTCCGTCCTGAAATCAATTTCTGCTGAAGGTGTTGGATTCAGGACCTTGCCCTGTACTTGTTGGATAAAAAAAACTTTGCCTAGATTTGACTTCAGTTCCATGAAAAAACAGCTACATTTTTCGTCTGACTGGAAAGGTTTAATTACACTGCATATTTTCTCATAGGAGGATATTTGGTCTTTTACTTTTTTTATTTTTATTGAAGTTTTAAATTCCTGAAACACGGGAATTGCTTTCCCTGTGGGTTTCTTCAAACTCTTGGCTCCACCTAGTGGTTGTAATTGTTCACAACGCCTCCGTAAGGAGACCGGCTCTGGTAGTCAGTGTCGTTTCTCTCTCTACCCGGGTGAGTGTCCTTCACCTGCTAGAGAAACTGCTCTTTTCCATGCATTACCTGGAAGTCAGGAATTTAGGAAATTAATGAGGACGTTATGTAGGTAGATGAAGTGGTAGCTTTAAAAAAACACACACACCTACCCCCAGGCCTCCACACCCCTTCCTGAGCCCGTGGGGACTGCAGCCGCAGCTACACAGGTGATGAAGGAGCAGCACAGCTCTCTGGGCCACCCGGCTCCACGCAGGTGCCGACTGGGACAGCCTCCTTTTCCTCTCAGCGTAAGCTGAATAACCTGAGAGCTTGTAAACTGAAGAAAACAGAACAAAAATGCCAGGACAGAAATAGGAAATCCAGGGGTGGGGGAATCTTGTTTCTTGAACAAATTCCATGTCTGAAACTACACAACATACTGAAAGAACTCACATCCCACTTTATATTGGGAATTTATGTTAGTTTTAAAAAGTTCTCTAGACTTTCCTCATCACTTTTGGTCTGTACAAAAAAATTCTGGGTGTTAAAAGTAGTACATGTTCATTATAGGAAATAGAAAAAAGTGTAAAACTAACCACTTGCAATTCCAACACCCAGAAAAACACTGTTTAGCTTTAACCCTTTAGAACACTTAGCATAAAAGAATGTCCAGTTTAGATTTTTAAAACTCATGGTTTGGACTGTCCTGAGCTGACCATGTGCTCAGGGAAACACACCGGTGTCTGACTGGAAAGCTCAGGAATTTTCGTCTGTGCAGTTTCCCACCGCGCTGTAGAGATTGGAAACCACTTTTGCACAGAACAGTTTTGCTGAAGGAAAGAAAGTTGGCACTTCTGCTGGCTGCCTCCCCGGGGCCATTACGCTAAGCTTGTGAATATCTTTGGCAGAGCTCTAGCCAATTCTTAGCTCTAAAACACAGGTTCTCACAGCTGTAAGTGACACTAGAAGAGGGGCTTGCCCCAGGACATAGTGGCCTGGACATGGCATTTTCAGCGTCCCAACCACCCCGATACACTCGAACCACAGTGCAGCTAAGGCCCTGCCAGCCTGGAAGGCCTACATTTCCCATCCAGTTCGTAAAGCAACACCGTCCTCATGTTTAACTTTCTAATATCTAGAAATTAAGTTGTTAAAATATTCTATAGCCTTTGTGTCTTCAGGCATCTGTATTCTTGCCAGTCTGAATATTGATAGGAACTTTCTTAAAAATCATGTGACTCTCAAGCTAAAAGGAAATGTTGTCTCAGGTCCTGCTATGAAGTGGTAAACATGGGAACGAACACTTTAATGCAGGATTAGCCCTGACTGATTAGGTACCTGTCCTATGCCTTTCCTTCCTGTCTGCTGCTGGTGCCATCCCAGAGCTGCTGTAACCCTCGCCTTGTTCTGTCGCCTGAGGATGGGAGGGAGGGAGGGGCAGGCTGAGGCTGTCTGTGCCCTGTCAGATGCGGAAGGGGAGAAGCCGGGGTCTGAGGAGAGAGAAGACTGAGTCAGAGAGCTGGATTACACTGGAGAGGAAGGCAGCTGGTCACACTGCGGTGGGACAAGGGACAGCTGCGGTGGCCTCAGGCTGGTGACCTCCAGGCGCAGTGCCTCCCTCCAAAAGGCTAACATCCACCTGCACGTCTGAGTCCTCTGATACAATAAATAAAGGTCTGTCCTCAGTGGGGGAAATAGCCCCACTTACTGTCCAAAACGACTGGGAGTGGGCAGGGTGTCTTTCTGTATCCAACGCGGTTCCCATGCGAGAGGACAGTAGAGCTAAAAAGAAATGATGACAGCGTTTCCTTCTGCGAGGAGTAACGGGAACATCTCTGAGAAGAGCAAGAGCAGCAGTGTCTCTGAGCACTCGGGCTAGAAAGCTGCTGGCATCCCTCCACTGGAGGGCGGCGTGGGTCGAGTTATGGCTAGTGGCAGAGCCAGGTGCAGAAACGAGGCTGCGTTAGCCACAGGCTCAGCTCGCCATGGTTCCTTTCTTTCATGAGTTTCCAGGACCAATTTTACTCTGGTAACTCATTAAGAATAATGATGAAAGAACCTGTGGCTGAGCGGAATTTAGGTGGGCACTTAGAAAGTGGTGGCACTGTTGTCCTCTTGCTGTTGCCTCGTTGGTCTGTGAGGTGTTGCTGTCACCACTTTCTGAGGGTTTGCTGTGTGCACTGCTCTGGGACACTTTCCTCAGTGTGCTGCTGGCCCTGCGGGAGCAGACAGGACATGAACTCCGCGTACAGCCCTGGTGGGGTGGGCGAGTTGCCTGGTGGTGTAACACAGGATGGGCAGGTTTCCGCTTTCTGCCCCAGACTCCTGAACCTGAAGAGAAGACCCTCTTTCTACTGTTGGTCAGTAGTCTCGCCTGGTGTACGGAAAGGGCTGGTCGCTCTTCACTGCGCCCTTCTGGAAACACGCTGAACAGAGAAATGATTAGGTTCCTTTCATCTTGATAAAGTTAGACCACCCTTAGCAGCTTTCCAAAAACGTTTATGTTGTTTTAAGAAAAATTCCTTTTAGAAATATTTCTTGCAGTCTATTAACTTTTTGTCTTCCTTTGCACGACCACAGATGTTCTGTGGACAATTCAGGATGACAGCCCTGGGTTGCCGTCACATCTTGACGCTTGTTCTCTCTCGTACACTTCTCACTTCTGACTGACACCGGTGCCTCGCCTTCTCTCCCAGATAAGCCCCAGCAGGAAAGCGGGGATGGCACCCCAGGAAGTCCCGGAGCAGAACCACCCGCAGCCACTTCCCAGTCTTTGAGAAGTGAGCGTCTCGGGAGCCAAATTCTCGTCCTCTCATTTGGAACAGGGCCAGCAAATTTTCCTTAGAAAGCAGACGGTTCATTCTTTACCGCTGTGGTCGTGCAAAAGCGGCCTAGGCCATAGGAAAGGCCGGGCATGGCTGTGTTCCGGTGACATTTCACTTACCAAAACAGGGCCGATTCCTGATCGCAAGCTTCGTAGTTGGAGAGTGGCTCCCTGGGAGGCAGGCAGGCAAATCCGTCCTTCAGCAGCCCTCCCTTGGGGGCTCCTGACGGTTTTAGACGTTGGTGTCTTCACTCCCACATGGACAGGATGTAGTCGTGGGCTGAGAACCTTTGGAGGAGTCACCAGTTCCTCGGGAATCTTCTGTAGACTAAGGAATGTGCATTTGTTCTATTTGCCTTTTTCTCCTCTCAAACGTTTAAACACTGGTTTTCGGATGATCAGGGGAAAGCTGGAAGCTGTCCTACTTGCAGCAGGATGCAAAAACGCGTTAGGGCTGTGGGGACGTGCCCAGAGCCACCTCTGCCCACCGGCAGGTAGAGCTGTGAGTGCCTCCAGCTGAGACGAGCTAGGCGTCTGTGCCACACTGCCAGGGCAGTCCTGTCACTTCTCAGGATTCCTCCTCCGCACGGACCCTGCCCTCCGTTCAGCTTCATGTCTGGGCAGATGGACAGCTGTGAAGACCTCACGAACCAGTTTGTGTTTACTTCGTGTGGGAAGCTTCGCAGTAGCTTTTAAAGTGTGATTTATTTCTCTGTCAGGTGCACTGTTCATTCACGTGTCCTCGTTCTGTGTACTAGAAGCCCTGCACTGAACTCCATTTGTCTGCCCAGATGACAGCTGTAGATGTGATCACAAATAAAGCTTTCGAGAAATCCTTCTGTTTCCACGAGCCACCTCTGTTTCCTGGAAGTGAAATACTGGCGTTTTCTCCCCTCCGCAGAACCATGAGGTCTGAGTTGCTGTTCGTAGGCACATGAGGAGTGAACAGAGGTAGCACCACAGTTCTGGGCCTTCACGTAAGTGTCTGGTGTGAATTTGGGAGCAGAGACATTTGGGAGTTTGAGGACCTCATCGGTCATACACAGCATGTCCTGGAGGCAGTGCCATTCCCAGGAGCAGCCTGGTGCAGGAGAGGCACAGCTCTGCTACTTAGGAGCCCTGAGATGGAATCAATATTTCACACACCTGCGCCTCCGCTCCTGCTGAAGCGATCCGTTCCGGGTGCGGTGCAGCCTCCGGCAGGGGTGGTGGGTGCCCTCTGTCCCCTGCCCTTGTGCCCCAGCCTCCTCCAGGTGTGCACGTGGCACCATCCCAGTGGAGACCGTGCTGCCAGGTGGTTTTCACGATTTCTGCTGGGCACCTTGGCAGCTCGGCCAGGCTTCTGAGAAAGCTTCCTTTCTCCCCTCTACCTCCACTGTCCTGCCCGGGAGACAGGCTGCGTTCGGGCGTGGAAACCAAGGCGCTTCCCTTTGGCTCTGAGGATCACAGGGAGAGGCAGGAACCTGCTCAGTCACCTGTGCTGGGAGCGCTCCTAAAGGGTTGTTTTGTGTGTGTGTGTCAGATAGAGTGGGAGGGGGAGAGGAGGAGAGAGAGAGAAACATCGACGTGAAAGGGGCACATCGAGTGGCTGCCTTCCACACGACCAACCAGGGCCGGGGACAAACTGCAACTGAGGTACATGCCCCTAGCGGGAACCGAACCCGGGCCTCTCTGGACCGCAGGCCGACGCTCTAACTGCTGAGCCAAACTGGCCAGGGCTAAAGGGATGTTTTTTGGCAATAAGCAATCAAAGTTGCTCTAACTTAAGCAAAATGACCCATTGGAAAGACATGGGGAGCCCTCCGCACCAACAGAAAGGCAGAGGACGGGCCAAAGTGAAGGGGAGGAAGTGTGGTTTCCAGTTCCAACGGGAGCAGCCTGGCCTCTGCCTCCTGCTCAGGCTGCAGGCAGGGAGCTGTGAGTGTACCTGGAGTTGTGTGCTCACAAAGGGAAGGGAATGGATGCCGGGCTACCAGTGCAACCACAACTGAACCCGGCATACACACAGAAAGGACTTCTGTGGTCAGCGCCAAGAAGAGGCAGGAGGGGCAAAGAGGGCGGCTCAGATCGGTAAAGCCCAAGAAAAGGAACTCAGGTTAGTTTGGTGGCACTGTGGTCATTTGTCTTAGGGTGATCTGTCCCAGGAGACATTCAATCCAACTGTGCTTAGATTCCGAGACTCCATCCGAAACCTGGAGGGGCGCAGAGCTGCCCTTCTCTCCATAGCAGGGTTGCCCCTGCCCACGTGTGCCCTGGGATGCTCCGCAGCCCTCTGTAGTCGGCTGCCCCATGCAAACATGAAGGCTGGCTTCTGCTCTCAAGCTAGGAAATTAGGACGTGGAGCAGAAGTAGATGTTCAGGATGACCTGATCCCAGCTCCTGAGTGTGTGGGTCAGAAAACAGGTCCCTCGAGGGGAAGGCGCTGGCCCCAGTTCATAGGCCAGGGGCAGGAATTCAGGGCTGGGCTTCCCGGACACTCACTGTGTCATGCTCTCCTTAACTACTTCCCTCAGCACTGCTGATCTTGGCTCCCTGAGTCAGGGCCACCACAAAGGGCGGTCACATTTTCCGCTGTGCCGCTGCGGCCTTCCTCGTCCACAATTTCCACAAGAGAAGCTTATTCAGCTTGAACCTCTGTGTCTCCAAGCAAAACCTTCTCAAAAAGAAAACCAAAGCTTGGATCTGGAGAGACCCACGTACTTCTGCCATCCTCCAGGTTCCGGAAGTCCCCGGATCAACAGCCCTTTCCTCTTCCCTGGGCAGCAGCCGACATTCCCCACCTCGCAGTGCTCTCTCCGCATCCACCGGGGTTCCCGAGTCCTGCTTGTCCCATCCCTTCAAGAGCTCCGAGGAACAGCTAGCTCGGGAACAGAAAGGCTAGCTGTTTGTAGGAAGGTCCCACGCGTGCCCAGGGAGCCCTCGCGGGGTTTGCCACTGGTTCTCCCCCCCCCATACAAAAGTCTTTATTTTAACACTTAAAAGAAAGAACCACGTTTTACATTAGATCCTCAGACCTTATTCATCTTGTAGCTAAAAGTTTGTATGGTTTTACTAACCTGTCCCCTTTCCCAACCCCTGGCAACCTCCATTCTACCCTGGTTCTATGAGTTCATCTTTTTCAGATTTCACGTATACATGAGATCTTCCTCTGTCTGACTTAGCTTATGTAACATAATGCTTTCAAGATCCATTCATGTTGCCACAAATGGCAGGATTTCCTTCCTTCTCATGGCTGAATAATACTCCACTGCAATATACCACACTTTCTCTCTGCATCCATTCACTGATGGCACTTAGGCTGTCTCCGTATCTTGGCTGTCGTTGTAATGAAGATGTACTGTTGAATAATGCCTCTGGTTCTTCATCTGGTTTCAGCTTAGGGACTCCTGCAAGTCTGGACACTTGGGCAGTTCTGCGCATACTTCCATGTGCTCGTTGTCCCTAGGGACCCTTGGGTTGGAAGCCCTGCTCTGGATCAATGATGGGAATGGCAGGCCAGCAGAGAGCAGAGGGGAAGTGGTTCTACTCAGGGCTCCTGCTGGCTCCTGTCACAGCTGTCCTAGCGCTGACCAGCGGTCAGAGCTCAGCAGGTGCTGAACGGAGGGCTGCAGGGTTCTCGCCTAGAATATTAAAGAGCACAACACTTGAACCAAGGATGTTGTATGTTTTCTTATTGAGTACAATAATATACAAATCTATCCCGTTGGAACCCTGTCCTTCTCCCCTCTGCCTGTGGTGAAGGTTGAAGGTGTTAATACTCAAATCCCCAGCTCCAACCCCGGTCTCTGCCGGGACCCTCCTCGCTGCACTGGGATGTTACACACACGTCAGACTCCGCGGAACTTGGTCTCTGTCAAAGCCGCACCCCCACACGTGCCCAACTTGTTGCTTCTCTGGGGTCCTGATTGTGACGAATTGTCTACCTGCCCTTGATTCCTCTCTCCCCTCCTGTGTCCCATTAGTCTTCAAGTCCCCTGGGGTCTGTCTCTGAAATGCCTTCTCAGTTCTGCAGCTACAGCCCATGACCAAGTCCGCATTTGCCTCGAGCTCCTGCAGCTGCCTTCCTGTCGGTTTCCCTGCATTCAGGCGGGTGGCTCCATTGTTCAGCTGTGGCCGGAGTGAGGTCATCCTCCTCTGCACTGAAGCGTCCCATTGCCCTGAGCACAGAATCCCAATTCCTTTGCTGGCTCCCATGGCCTATGGCTGTGCGGCTTCCACTGTTAGGGGAGCTGGCACTGGCTCTTGTGACTGGGCCGTCCCTCCTCTGCCAGCACTGCGGTGTCCCCAGGCCCCTTGCCCTGGGGCTCCTTGCCCAGGGCCCACGTTGCCCCTCACCTCAGATTTCCTGTGTGCACTCCAACGTCCGTCTGTCTTCACTGCACCACCTTTCATGAGATACTTGGTGATTGTCTTCCCTGATGGGAAATGCTGGTCCCTCGCTGCATCTGGGGCACCCAACACGCTGCCTGGTATGCAGTTGGTGCTCAAATATTTGTTGAGTGAATGTTGAATTGATCAAGCTACCACTCTGTCCCATGGACCCCGCCAGGTCTGTCGTTTCGGTTTCCCATGTTCTGACCACACTTGTGCGGCCTGGCTGCTGTGGGGGCTGGACCGGGAGCTGCACCAGGCAGGTCCGACTCTGATGCCTGGATTCATATTGCTCTGGGCCCCAGGCTAAGGCAACTAGATTCCATTTATGTAGGCCCCTTGGCTGAGGCGGCTAAATGACTCCGGTTTATCATCAATGGACCTTCCTCGATATTCTTCCAATAATAGGTTAATTACCCCTAGACATGAAGGAATTTTGCCTAAGATTATGGTTGCCCCAGGAGTTGGGAGGCATTTGCAGTTTCCTGAGTGTAGGTATTTGCAAGTACTTGAGTGCTGTCGGTGAATAATGCTAATTTTGACTTCTGTGGTCGCTGTCACTCACACTATTGTACTGGTCCCCTGAGGGGGGGACAAAAGGGGGATGGGGCTTCTGTCTTTAAAATGGAAGAATCGGTGCTGAGGATCTGGGGAAGCTGTACCCCCCCCAGCCCACCGGCGAAATGAAGTGCTCCTTTACAATTCGGCTGTGCGTCTCTGGTTATCTCGTGGACACGTTACAACAATATCCCAGACCTTAGGCCTTTATACACAGCCACCAGGTGTCCTGGTTTCCCGGGGCTTAGAGGGATCCTGGGACCTGGGACTTTCAGTGCTGAAACGGACAGTCCCAGGGACCTGGAGAACGCCTTGCCTTAACAGACCACCTTCACAATTTTGCTCTGTGTTAATTACTTAGTATTTATCTTTACATTATCTTTTTATCAACTTGCTTTTACATGGCCTCATCCTAAAATGTAAATCACAGTTGTGACGGGCTGGTTATATAGTTGTGCTAACGTGCTGTAAAGTGAACACAGTTATTAAAGTGGAAAGTGGTTAGTCTGTATATCACAGAAAGGTCCACGCAGCCCAGGGGAGCTTACCCACTCTGGAAGCCCTGTCCCACCCTGCACCTCCCTGACCCTGCCCTGGTCTCCTGCCCCTGAGCTCTCCCAGGGAAGCACTTGCGCCCTCCTGTCGCCTGGTTCTGGGAGTGTCAGTGCCCGTCCTGGTGTGTGTTATTTCCAGTCATTACTAAGATAACATATCAATGAGTAACCTAGTGACAAACCCCTTGGCGGGGTGTGGCGGAGGGTGGGGGCTGGTAAGCAGTGTTTCTGGACCACATAGCTGACACTTGTCACAGTCAGGATATGAACCCAGGTCTGCCATGGCCCCTCTCCAGCAGAGGCAGAACAGGGCCCAGCTCCCGAGGGAGGCCCGGCTGATTTGGGCTAGGCTCAGACTCTGTCAGCCTCCTTCTTGTGCAGGGTGCAGAGAGCTCCTGTCCCAGGTCCTCTGACCTCTGCCTTGACACTTCCCATCATCCAACAGCTGCCTGCAGTCTAGCCAGCCTCAGTGAAACCCACGCACAGCTCACCCGCCCTGCAGTTCAGCGGAGAGCAAACAGGGTTTTGTAGTGTTCTCGGACTTTCTGAGCAGCCTGGGTTCAGGTTGAGGTGGGTGGGTGCCGAGAGCCCGCCCTGCACGTGCATAACCGGCAAGCAAGTGCCCGTCATGCTGCACCCTGTGCACCTCCCTCGTGTCACCCTAGCTCGTCCTGCTCCTGAGGGCTGGATGATGTGCCCAGATCTGAGGATGGCTTATGATCGTCAGAGGCACCCCATCATCACTGGCATGAGCGCCTCTGAATCTGCCTGGGGAGCCTGGAAGTTGGGTGAGCATACTAACCTGTACAGAGCCCCCTCGGGACAGTCGCAGCAGCTGCTGCTGGGAGCAGAAGCCCAGGGGCGCTCTGCCGGGAACAGCTGGCCTTGAAACCACTTGGGCCATGATGTCCTCAGTGACCACAGGGGGGAGCTGCAGCTCTGAACCTGGCAAGGCCAGTGGGAAGGAAAGTTCTCTTGTCCCAGAGTCACTTCCAGTTTGATGTTATGAAGCTATTGAGCCAATGGACTATGAGGTCAGTCCTTTCTTGGGATGTATAGTCTTGTAAGATAATACATTTCTTATTGTGTTTTTTATAAAGCAAACAAACACGGGAGACAATAAAGAGCTCAAAAACTCTGACTGTTTTCTTGGGCTTCAAATAGAGAATTGTTGGAAAGACCTGAAAGATGAGAAATCCAGATATTCAGACGAGTCGGGCTGAGGGCTAGCCTTCCCGGAGCGATCGAGGGGGTGAATGAGAATACACTGCATTTCATGTAGCTGCAGCCAAAACAGCCCTCAGTGTCCGTCAGAAGAAAGAACAGCCACAGGGAACGCAGGCGAGGCTGTGGAGGACAAGTCCCACCTCCAAGGAAGCACAAGAGGGAACAGGCTCAGGACCCAGAAAGAAGGCAGAGGAGGTGGGACCTGGGATCGGATGTTACCATGGGGGCCTCCTAGAAGATAAGCCAAAGCAGTTTTTAAGAAATGAGTCCATGAGTCTGGGTAAAGTACTTATTTGAAAATTGTTGACAAAGAACGCAGACAATCTTCGCTGGAGAAGATAACAGTGGATCCCTTGAAGGTCCTATTCAAAATGCGCAAGCGAGAAGTCCGCACTGCAGTCAGGAACATGGCCATTGGAGGAGGGGGGACTGAGGCTGGCACTGGAGAGGCAGGTGTGTTGCTCCAGCCTGAGCAGAGCGCCCGCTGCCAGGCACATGGCTGTCGCCCGCCAGCGAACCGTCTGGGATGTGCAGGCCATTCAAGCTTCTAATAGCTCCGGTCCCAACCCACAGCTAACTAACTGCGTGAGACTCTAAATGAGAACAACCCTGCTGAGACCTACCTACCAAATTCCTGACTCACAAATCATGAGCACAGGAAAATGGTCGTTTGATAAAAGAAAGAAAGAAAGAAAGAAAGAAAGAAAGAAAGAAAGAAAGAAAGAAAGAAAGAAAGAAAGAAAGAGAAAGAAGGAAAGAGGAAGGGAAGGGAAGGGGAAGGGGAAGAGAAGGGAAGGGGAAGGAGAAGGGGAAGGGAGGGGAAGGGAGGGGATGGGAGGGGAGGGGAGGAAGGAAGAAAGGAGGGAAGGAAGGAAGGAAAGAAGAAAGAGGCAGAAAATGTAAGTCTTTCCCGAACTCATCAGGAAAAAGAAATGAGTTTTCATGCATAGCCAATCTGTCCAGAACAGTGGCCCCTGCCCTCCCGGAGTGACTTTGGGGGAAGTCAGAAATTGTACAAGCAATGATGGAAGATGGGAGTCTCCACGAAGCTCTAGGGCACCATGGGCCGGCAGGGAAGATGCCTGCAGTCTCAGGTTGAAGGAGAAAACGGGGATTGATGGGTAGTGTACTTTCCCGCCCCGCACATCACAGGCTGTCACGGGGCCTGGGCCCCTGGGTGGGACTCTGTGAGTAGTCTTGTTTCTGGAGTCTGTTGGCCACCCAGTAAATGCTGCTAGTCGGCGTCCACCCGAGGAACTGACCTGCTTCCCGGGCTGGAGTGGGAGGGCTGGGCTGGGCAGCCCGTGGCCCGTGAACTTCCCCGAGTGATGGGAAGTCAGCCCAGCCCCTGAGTCACAGGTGGCAGCAGGAAAGAGCTCACTGACCCCGAGGGACTTCCTGTCCAGGCTTGTTTGCCAGGGCAGGTGTGGCCTCTCCTTCCCCTTCAAGGTCCCTGGCGACCACCACTCTCCCAGGATCGTCCTGGGCCTTTGACCCGAGCCCAACCAGCACATCAAACACAGAAGCATGTGCCCGAGCCAGAGGTGTGCACAAGGGACTGCTGGGCGGCTCCAGGTCCCCGCGCCCGGCCCTGAGGCTGGGCACGCTGCAGCACTCTGCTAATCCTAGCCTCTTGGGGCCACTGGGGTGAGAGCACCACTGAGAAACCAAGGCTGTGGGCCTTTGAGGGCGGTGACTTGTCTGCTCTCAAGAGAAGGAGCAGGGAGGCAGGTGTGGGAGTGGAGGAGCCCCGGCCACCCTGGGCCTGGAGAGCCCGAGGCCTCCGGCATGGCTGACAGGGGGCCAGGGCATTCGGGCAGGTGGGCTGCTGCTGTCCAGGCCCGACCCACTGTGGTCAGAGGGCTTCGGCCCCAGCGCAGCTCCCTCTGGTTGAAAGGGTCTGTGTCCCACCGGCAGGGGCCTCCCAGTCCAGGCAGATGGAGGGTCCCAGGCACGCTGAGAGGGCACGGGGCTTTATTCTGTCACTGTGGCCTGGAACCAAACTTTCAGCCTCGGGCTGGCCTCCAGAACCATGCCCAGAACCTGCAGCTCCATGCCACCCCCGACCCAGGGTCACACACGTGGGACATCCCTGGTTGTGCCCAGCACAGATGTGTCGGTGGCTCTGGTTGGCCTTTGCCCATCGCCTCCGATGGCATCGGAGACTTTGCCCTCCCATTGCCACTCCCAGTGACTGCCCTGCCCTGGCTGCGGAGCCCGACTTCTCTGCCGAGGGACTGTGGGTGCTTCTCACCACCATGCTGCCCCGACCTCCCTGGTCCCTGTTCCAGCTTCTAGTGCTCTCCCCTCTGGACCATCCAGGCGGTGCTCTGGAGCCGGCAGACGCACTCCTCCCCCACCTGTTTACCCGTAAGCTGACGGAGGCCCAGCCCTGGAGGTGGTGGCTGCCCCGGAAGGAAACATCTGGTTACTGTGGCAGGGCAGGTGCTGGGACACGAGGGAGCCAGAGACACCTCATCCATTCTCGGTGCGCAGGAGCGTCAAGGAGAGCTTCCTGGAGGTGGTGCCGAAGCTAAAACTTCAGGAAGGGCTGGACCTTTACCACCACCCACAGACCTTCAGCAGGACCCCAAACGGAGGCTGTGCTGGGTGTGGCCTGCGGGTTTTACCTGGGCCTCGAGGACATGGCCGGGTTCTGGAAGTTGCCATCATTAGCGAAAGGGTGAGGCTGATGATGATAATCTGGAGGAGGCTTCGAGGGCGGCGCCTCCCTCTGCCTGGCCCCCGAAGGGTGCCCTGGCGTGTGACGCAGGGCCCCTCCTGGCACTTCCGCAGCCAAGCTGCCATCCATCCCTGCCGGCCTTCCCTGGCCGCAGCCCTGCCTCCACCACGCAGCTTGATAACTGGGGCTGAACTGACCTGGATGGGATTTGAAAAAGGACCTCCTGACCCAAAATAGTTCCACTGGAGGGCGGCCGGGGGCCTGAGGTTCCCCGTCACAGAGTGCCGTCAGGTGAAATGTGAACTGTCTGAGAAGGGGAGCGGGTGGTGCTGGGGCCTGCAGTGAATTCCCCCCCAGGCGGGCACTCCCGGCTCAGTGTGCCCTGAGCAGGTGGTGCTGCGATGGAGGGCAGCGGGAGGGCAAGCCGAGCTGCCCAGCCTCCCTCACCCACCGCCGCCCCTGCCAGGGCGGGCAGTACTGAAAGGAGGCAAGGCCCCAGACGGGCTTGGAGAAGGTCCCCCCACAGTGGCAGAAGTCCCTTACGGTGGGCCCACATCCCGTGACACTTCCTGTTGGGGTTGAATTGTGTCCCCCAAACAGATCTGTTCAAGTCCTAACCCCAAACTTGGGATTATGATGCTATTTGGAATGGGGTCTTTGCAGATGTAATCACGTTAAGGTGAGGTCCTCCTGGATTTGGGGCTGGGGTGCTAATCCAGTGACTGGGGTCTCTATAAACGAAAGGAGAGCCCTGGCCGGTTTGGCTCAGCGGTTAGAGCGTCGGCCTGCGGTCCAGAGAGACCCGGGTTCGGTTCCCGCTAGGGGCACGTACCTTGGTTGCAGTTTGTCCCCGGCCCCGGTTGCGGTTGTGTGGGTGGCAGCTACTCGATGTGTCTTTCTCACGTCGATGTTTCTCTCTCTCTTCCCCCCTCTCTCCCTCCCGCTCTATCTGAAGATACATGCAAAAAAAAAAATGTCCTCGGTGAGGATTAAAATATATATATATAAAAGAAAGGAGAGAGGTTCGAACACAGATTCAGACACACAGGGACGGTCCTGTGCTGACAGGCAGAGAACAGAGAGCTGTATCTGTAAGCCAGACACACCACAGATTGCCGGAAGCCACCGAAGTCAGGAGACGGGCGGGAACATTCTCCCTGGAGACTGCGGAGGAAGCAGGGCTTTCGACACTGCGGTTTGCACTTCTGGCCTCCAGGACAGTGAGAGTCAGTCCTGCTTCAAGTCACCCACTCTGGTACTTGTTACGGCCACCACCGAACACCAAGGTCTTCCACGGAAGGTGAGCTACCTCTGCCCCTTGTCCTGGTAGCCAGGCTTTGGGGGTGTCTGTCAGTGAGTCACCTGGCTCCCCAGCTGGGGGCTCACACCAAAAGCTTCCTTCTCTCCAGAGCTGTTTGTTGAACAAGGACTTGGCTCCAGGCACAGTGGGGTGTAGCCGTGCACAGGGCAGGCCCAGCTGACGCTCAGGGGGGGGAGAGTGAGGGAAAGCCCCCAGCTGTGGCCTAGGCCACGGCCAGCCCGGCGGGCTCCTGTGAGCAAGTTCAGGGGTGCTCTGCCGGGAAGGGGTCCTGGGCTGCCAGAGCAACTGCAGGCCAAGGTGAGCACGGCTGGAGGGTACCCCGTGGGCTGGCAGGAGTGCACCCCCCTCACCCCCCGAACTGAGGTGGCACCTGTGTTTCAGGGCAGCACTGCTGTGGTGACCTGGGACCGCTGCCCTGACCTTGCCAAGTTGACTCCTGAATGGAGAAGAGGCTCTGTAATAAACCTGACAAGCTGGGGGCCACATGGCCACCCTGATGGGCTCAGTGACCAGAAGTAACCACAGGATGGTCTGATCACAAAGTCCTGACTGGACACAGGTAGTCACATCCTAGGCCTGTAGCTTCCTTAGCAAAGTGAGCCTGTCCACTGTGCATCTAGGATAGCGTGCCTTTGAAATGGCAGAGCAGTTGTCTCGTTTCGACCCCGGAAGGCACAGGCACCGCAGAGCACGAGACCCCAGACCCCGTGCCACCGCCGCCCGCCCGGCTCTGTGCTGTGCTGACCGCCCTGTGCTTCTCCACTTGCTTCCATGCAGGCCTGGGGAGGTCTCCGCTCTGCTTTCTCCTGTGTCCTTCGTCCACTGCCGCGGGGTGTCCTGTACCTTCCTTACATTTCTCCTCTGATTCTAAATGTATAAAATAAACTGCAAAACACCGCTCTCCGGAGCATTTCCTCAATCCATTGAGATCTTCCAACCGGGCATGTTCTCAAATTTTGGGCTAAAATAAAACTTACTTAAAAGTTATAAAACTTCTCTGTAGGCCGGATGCTCTTTAGGTGACACCCCCAAGGCTCCGGCAGGTCAGCGCTTGCTTGTCCTGGGCCACGGCTCCCGGGCCATCTAACCCTGTTCCGCCCTTGACCACAGCTCTTTTTCCCAAGACCTTTTGTGTGTGGCCCTGGAGGGGGACATGAGCTCTGACAGCCGCCCCCGTGTGAGCTCCCAGTGAACGGAGGGGCAGAGCCCGTCTGCACCGACCGGAGGCTTTCGGACACTCAGCCATCGGCCACGTTCTCCGGAGCCGAAACACACCTGCTCCAGCTCTCAGACGCCGCGTGTTTTAGGGTGGGGCCGACGTCAGGGTGAGCTCGGGGCCCAGGAAGTGAGGGGGCGAGGAGAAGACCCTCTCTCAGCTACTGCACCAGGGGGCTGGTTGTCTCAGGTACAGCACAGGTGACTCTGCTTTTTGTGTCAGATGAAGGAAGGCCGTTTGGGAGTGGAAGGGGAAGCCTGAGACAGGGACCCAGGGTCTGGGGGTCTCGGCGGGGGCTGTTGCTACCCTCTACCCCCCATGAGGTGGCCCCTGGCTGCAGACACCTTCACCCTCCACCAGGAAATGTCCCTGATGCTTCCCCTGCCTCGCCACTGGGTCACATCTCAAACGCAGCCTGCCCGACATCCCTCGTCTCCCTCCCCCTCCCAGCTCTCATCATGTCTCCTCCTGAACCTCGTACCTGTCCCTCTGGCTTTGCTCACCACCCCGGAGCGCGCGCACTTTGTCAAGCTCCAGGAGTGCTCACCTTTCTGAGTGTAAAGGGCAGATGCGCTCGCTGCAGAAAACCGGCTGCGCACGGAGCGCTCAGGCTGTCGAGGCGCTGCATTTCCTCCCGGCACTCTTCCTGCGACTGTTTCATCCAGCATTTCCCTCCCTGCCCACCCCTAGCTTAGTATCATGTTGAATTTTCTTAAACTCTGAAAATTTGTTGTAAAACATCTTTTTAAAAGATTGAATAATATTCCAGCCTCTGTGTGTATAATATATCTAACCAATCCGTAATTCTTGGGCATTTAGGTTCCTTCCAGTTTTGTTGCTATGGCAGAATGATCTTTTCAAACAGATCTGCCGCCCTGGCCGGGTAGCTCAGTGGGTTGTGCGTTGTCCTTGCACTGAAAGATTGCGGGTTCAATCCCCTGTTGGGGTGTGTGCGGGAGGCGACCGATCGATGTTTCTCTCTCGCATCAATGTTTCTTTCTCTCTCTCTCCCTTCCTCCCTCTCTAAAATCAATAAAAACATATTTTAAAACATAAATCTCCTGAAATTCTTTGGTTGTTTCCGTGGCCTTCTGGATATTAAAGTTCAGCGTGCTGCTCACGAGGCCAGTCTTGACCTGCCACCCTCTGCGTCCTGGCTCCCACCCCCGGGTCCCTCCCAAGGAACATGGACCCTGAGTGCCCTGCCCGCCTGGCCCCGTCCCCTCCTGTTCCCGACTTCACCTGGAGGCGCAGGCCTCGCAGGCCTCCACGGGCCAGCTCTCGTGGGGACAGCACCCCTGGCCCTGGCCCAGCAGAATGACAGAGGAGCCTCCGATACACAGAGACACGAGGGAAGGACTGCTCCTCTCCCTGGCGTCACCTCCTGTGCGTCTGGGACCCCGGGGGCAGACACCACCCGCCAGCGAGGACAGGATGGTACAGCCGAACCACCGAAGGCCTGCCTTCCTGTGAGCTGTTGATCAGGACACTGTTCAGTGACGATTCTGCTTCTGCGTTTCTCATGACAGAACATTGTCTAAGCCACTGTTAATCACCGCCAAGGCATCCTGACTGACTTCCTCTCTCTCCATGGCCCCGGACCCGCCACGCTGAGGCACCTCCGTGTCTCCCCAGGCTGGTGCGCACAGGCCAGCATTGCCCCTCTCCCCCTCCCCCTCCTGGGCAGCCCCCTCCTGCTCCCCAGCATGGGTGTTACTGTGTCACCTCCCCGGCCTAGGTGCCCCGTGGGGGACTGGGAATTTCTCAAGGGCAGTGGCCGTTCGTGGTGAGACCACTTGTACAACAGAAACACTCACTTCAGCCTTCCTTCGTCTCCCTTTTCCGTGAGTCTCCTTTACTAGTCACTCTGCACACTTCACTCTGACCCTCTGGCCACCACAGTGGGCAGGTTTCCGCACTCCGAGCCATCCTCAGGACACCAGCTGGGTGTCCTACAACTCGACTCAGTTCTGACACTGTGTACCCAGAGACAGTGTCCGGTCCCACAGGGTAAGCGCTGTCCCCCGAGACTGCCTCCCCCACACCCACCTCCCACGCCACTTGCAAGCCCACATTCTCGCCTGTGCTGCTGGGCATTCGGCTGCAGGTGGGAGGTTCCAGCGACCCCTCCTTGGGTTTGATCAGTTTACGAGAGCAGCTCACAGAGCTCAGGGAAGCACTCACGTTGCCAGTTCATTAAGGATGTGACAAAGGAGAGCGGTGAGCAGCCAGAGGAGGAGATGCATGGGGTGAGGTCTGGGAGGGTCCTGCGTGCAGGGACTTCTGTCCCCACGGGTGTCACCCTCCTGGTATGTGGATGTGTTCGCCAATCTGGAAGCTCTCTGAACCCCACGCTATTGGGATTTCACAGAGGCTTCCTCTCCAAGGCATGACCGATTATTAAGTCCATTTCCAGCCTCTCCTCGGTCTGGAGGGTGGGGAAGGGGCTGACAACCCCAAGCTGCTAATCATGGTTCGCTCTTCTGGTGACCATTCCCCATCCAGCACCCCCCACCCAGTCGCTTCTTTAGAACAAGAGATGTGCTCTTATCACTTACGGAGCACAGGGGAGCTGGGGGCCCTGTGCCAGAGCTGGGAGCAGAGGCCAAGGCGTGGGTTCCCGTCCCCTCACCGCCCCAGTGGGTGCTCGGCCTGCGCCCCTGCCTTGGGCCTCTGTGCTTCGTGTGTGCCACGGACTGAATGTGTCCCCCCGATGCGTAAGTTGAAGCCTGCCTCTCAATGGTAGCAGTTGGAAACGGGGCCTTTGGAAGGTGGGTTGTTAGTTCTAGATGAGGTCGTGAAGGTGGGACCCAGGATGGGGCCGTAGGAAGAGACACCAGAGCGCTTGCCTCCTCTCTCCGCCTGTGAGGACACAGTGAGAGGCGGCCCTCTGCAAGCCAGGACCGGAGCGCCCACCAGAGTCCGGCTGCGCTGTGCACTGGTCTCGGCCTTCCAGCCTCCAGGACTGTCGCTTTAAGTTTATCACGCCTTGCTCTGGCAGCCCCAGCTGACTGGCCGTGTTTTTGGCACATGGCTGTCACTTGACCCTGTGGCGTGGGATATGCACTTTCTTTTTTTCCGGGTCTTTCCCTTCCACGGACGTCCAGGCCTGGCCCAGGCCATCCCACTCATGACTTCTGCCTGACGCCTCTTGGGAGGATGGTGGCCATCAGAGGTGATCCCAGATTGGACGTTCCAACCCTGTTGGGCCTCCTGAGGCTGGGGCTTGGGTCTAGGTGGCCGTAGGATTGATGTGCCAGCTCTTGGGAAGGTCCCTGCTTGTTTAGAGCCCCTGGGAGTAACGGTGTGCACCCCCGGGTGAGCAGAGGCCAGCCTGGTCCTCGGGGTAAACCAGGAGACCTGGCTCAGGCATCCTGTCCAAGGGGACAAGAGCCGGTCAGGGACAAGGATGCTGGAATGGAGAGAAGGGCAAGCCAGGCCGTGAGTAGAGAAAGGGCCCTAATTGATGTTCAAAATATTTAACAACCAGTGCAGCACCCACCCCAACCAGGGAGCCCTGCCGTTAAACTCACTGGATGGTGGGAGGTCAGGGTTGGGGGGACAGGTCAGGGCAGCCTGGGCCACTGCCACAAACAAGAGGGGCCCAGACTTTGTGCTCATGCTGGCTGGTTACCCCATGTGTGTGGTGGGGGTGCAGGGACTGGCTTCCTGAAAAGTCTCGCTCAGACTGGTGCATGAGTGTGAACGTCCCACGCTACTCGCTGCCCCTGGTTAAAGCCTGGAAAGGCCAGGTCAGCACGCCAGAGTGGCCGAGAAGGAGGGACTTCGGCCGTGTGTGACCTCCAGAGAGTGCTCAGGCCCCGGTGAGTCACCGTGTGGAGAAGAGGGAGGAGGGCTGGCGACACTGAGGAGTGGGGTGGGGGGTGGGGGTCGGCGCTTGTCCAGCAGAGCAGGCCCCTATGACAGGGCTGAGAGGGACCAGCAGGCGCTTGCGGTGGGACAAGAGATGTGATGGACCATGAGGTCCCAGATTCTACGCCAGTGTCGCTGACGTCCCAGGAGAAAGCATGAGGCCCCTGAGTGTCTGGCTGTGGCTCAGGGTGAGCACGGTGACACGGGGGAGGAGGCAGAGGGCTCTGAGCTGCTGTTGTGGAGGGAGGTTTCACAACCACTTCCCCGCCCCTGCCCTTCTGTGTCACACTTAACACAGGACATCCTGAAAGCAGAGGAGGTGGCCTGTGAGCTCTGGGGAAGCCCTGCCCAGCCGACTTCCTCTTGGTGGTCGGGGTCAGCCGCCCAGCCAGCACCACCACCCTCCTGCAGGACTTCCTCGGGAAAACGGAGCGGCTGCCCCCAACGGAGGGAGGCTCGTGGCCAGAAGCCAGGAGACCCTAGGCCCCTCGAGTTCCAGCAAACGGCTCAGGGCCCCGGGAACGACGGCGAGTTACCCCACTCGGTTAAATAACCCACCCACCCGGGTGCAGGCGGAGGACCACGGGAGTCTTTTCTCAGAGAGCCGTCCTGTGATCTCTTGCAGAAAGGATGGTGGTCTGCCATTTCCCCGTCCTTGCTATGTCATGTGGATTTTAATCTAGTTCATTCAACTCTAACTTTCTTTCCTCCCCCCCTGTGAGCGGGCAGCAGCACCCGAAGCTGTTGGTCACAGGACCCCTTGAACACTCTTCAGACTGGTCAGGGGCCTCGATGAGCTTCCATTCACCATGGTAGAAACAAAAGCCAGTAACTTTAAAACTGTTTTAATTCACTTAAAGGCAATAAATCCATTACATATTCACGTTTTATGAAATTAAAATAACCATATTTGCAAAAACAGAGCCGGCGGGCAGAAGGCGGCCTGGCTTCGCACGTCCGCTGCCAGCTGGCTAACCGGGCAGCTGCGCTCCCCTGCGGCTCCGTCCTCACTCTGCCGCGTGGCCTGGGCTCAAGAATCCGAGTGGGCTCCCGCCAGTGCGGGTGGGGAGGGCGTGCGGTCCCCAGGGGTCCCTGGACGCACTCTGGAGGCGTGCTGCGGGAGTTAGCGTCACCCCACACATTCTAGAACGGATGGAGAACCCCGCCAACGAGAGGAAGGGACATCTCCAAATGCCCGAGGCTAAGAGTTGGATGAGTAGCTGATGAAGCAGCTCGGATTGTCTCCCTGTCCCTTCAGGGACGGGCCGTTGTCGCGAGGCAGTTGTCACGAGGCAGTTGTCGCACCCCAGATGGGAGAATTTCTCGCGGTGACGGGGGAAGGTACACCAGCCAGGGGACTCGGTGTCATGCAGGGCGTCGTGGTCCTTGGTTACCCAGCACCTGGACACTGTGCTCCTCGGCACATCCTCTGCTGAGCGGGCTCTGTCCGTCCTGCTCCTCCTCCCGGACGAAAGAAGCCCGATCATCTCTCCTCCGTGTTCCGGAAGCCGCAGAATGAACTCATTCCTGAGATGTCCCAATCAGATCCTCCTTCCTGGAACTTCAATCATGGCCCCATGGGAAGGCACCTGAGGCATAACTGGCAGTGGGGGTGACCCTGGTGGCATTTACTATATAGGGGGCTGTGCCATGCGGCCAATGGTGGGGCACCAGCTGCAGCATCCTCACCCGTGGTCCCCGAGGTCCAGCCTTGCCTGGGTTTCAGGCTGCGTTCTCTCGATCCCTGTGTGGCAAGAGCTGACTTCTGTCAGGCTGTGACCCCCTGCATCTTCCTGACAGTTTGCTGAGCCGGCATGTCCCGTGCCATCCAGGCCCCTAGGGAGGCCTGCCCCTCCCTCATTTAGGGTGCTGCTCCAGCCTGCCTAGGCTGCTGCTTCCTCATTTCCCAGGGCCTCCTGCCCAGCTGGTCTCCCTGCGCCCAGGCCTGACCTGTCCGAGGCATCCTGGGCACAGTACTGTCTTGAAACTCTCCTGTGTGGCATCTCCTGTGCCCTGCCAGTCTACAAAGGGGCCTGAAAGCAGGGTCTTCCTCATCTTGCCTCAAATCTCCTATCCCCTGCCCCCCACAGATATTCTAATGATTATTACAGTATTAAACAATTAACTCCCCAAAACTACAGAATGTTTATAAAACAGAGAAACACCATTCATGACCAACAAGTTTGTGATTCCTTTCTGGTCTTTAAAACGATCTTGCAACATCTGTGCAGACTATGTTACTGTTCCTTAGGTGTCTAGTGGCCCACCCCACTGAGGTCGGCCTGGCCTTGTGCTCTGGCCACCAGAACAAGTGCACACATCACATGTGAGCAGGGCTATATTTTTGCTTGCAGGGTTTGGCTCGGCCTCTTGTGCTTCTGCTAAGAGAAATAACATGTCCCAGGGAATGCTACTCCTTCGCCTGGGACCCTGAATGGAATAGGGGTGCCTTGTGGAGACCTAGATCAGACCCACAGCCTGTAGTGTAACCAACCTGTAGACCCGAGAGCGAGAGTTTGTAATTGTGGGCCACTGAGATTTTTGAGGTTACTTTTCAGCAAAATCTGACTAATACATCATCATACAGGAGAAACTAGTTACAGAATTTGACACATGCTAAATACTATGACCAGTCAGAGGTACGTGGCAATTAGGTAAATCCCAGACACAGCTGAGACTGTGTTAATTTGCAGACTAAACAACTGTCTGCAACCTGTCACTCCCACTGGCTTTACTTAATGATCTGGAGGCAGGAAAGAGGCCTGACAGGGGATGACCTGCCCGGGTGAGAAAGCCTGTAATTACACTCAGGCACAGGTTCTCCAGCACTAAGCCGCCTTGGGGTAGAGGAGGTAAGGCAGGTGAGGTTAGGAGAGATTGTTCAGGTCCCAACAAGCTCTAGCCTGACACTGTGGCCAGGAGGGACTGGTAGTCCCACTGCTGCCCCCAAGTCTTCCTCTATTCCTCCAGCAATCTGCTCCCCCACTCGTCAACCTTACTGAAGAGTAAGTCCATGTCTGAGAGATTATTTGGGGATGGAGGGGCGATCAGGGGACACTGGGCTCCTGAAAACAAAGATGGGCCTGAAGTTCCAGGCGAAGGTCACCCCAAGGCCAGTAGCATCCTTCCATGCGTTCTGCATGCCCTGCTCTTGGCTTGTTACCTCCCACAGCTAGGCTGCTGTGAAGAGCCCTGTCTTCTTGTCACTTTTAATTGTATAATTTGTGCATGTGAGCCGCCATATTTAAATGCTCTCCAATGTATCTGCACTTCCTAACATCATGTCTGGCTCAGAGTAGGTAGGTAGGTAGGTGCTCAAAAATATTTGAGAAAATGAGTGAATGAATCTTTGCTTACGAAATGTGATATCCAGTGCTGTCCAGGCCTGCTTCCCACATTCTGACAGCTGGTGTACACTGACAGCGTGTGCCTGTGCGACCTAGGCTCAGCCCAGCCGGCTCCCCTGAGCTGCAGCACCCTCAGGCTTTCAGGCAACCTGGTTCCCAGGGCTGGCTTATGTTGCCAGCATGCACCCTCACCATGTAACTTATTTACATAATTCATATGGAGCCCAATTTAGATTACTTTTTACTAAGTTGCTAATAAAAATGAATTCCCTCCAGACTTCTCCCCAGTAATAATATCAATACTCCTTTTTGTTTTAACCTTCTTCTGAAAAGTATTTATTTGTTCTCAGTCAGAACACGACTCTCCAAGGATCTGACTTTTACCTTCTGATTCCCTGGTGTATCACCAGTACCTACAGAAACATTATACTTATTTAAAAAACAAAAAACCCAACAACAACAAAACTGAACTATTATTTTTCCTGTTGCTGACATCAAAAATTTGGACCTTAAAATAATACTTGACCCTGTTGGACCTTTCTGGTTAAGGCCACTGTCTCGAGCTTTCCAATGAGAAGTAATACTTTATATTATGGCCAACTAATACTGTAATATTCTTAGAAATGGTCAAACCACTTGTTGCTTACTTCAGCTGTTCCTGAACAGATGTTACTACCTGTGTGGGAAAATCAAGGTGCTAATTAAGGGTCACTTTATGGTCTGGTACCACACGGGAGCACGTCACCTGTTCCCAAAGGATGGTGGCTCCTTGTTCTAAGACAGAACTTAAAACTGTGCAGACTGAGTCATCTAACACCTGAGTATTAAGATCCTTGGGATTTTTTAACCCCTATATTCAGGCCTAGTACTTTGATAGATCCTACACTGGGTACATATTAATGGTTTAAGCAATCTTTAGGAACATCTGCAATAGACATATAGCTTCATATATAAACTTAAAAAAAATACTTTAACATAACACATTGTACTGCTTAGAACTAGAATTCAACATAATATATTACATTGCTAAAATATTCATATAAATACCTTATATGCATGGATTCACTGCATTAGAAAAATTCACTTATTAGGCTATCAAAGACTAGCATCAGTAAAGCCCAAAGGAAAACTCTTTTAACAGTAGGAACACTAAAAATAACAACTAGGAGGCTTATAAACTAGTAATGGGAGAGAGAATTATTTACATTTGCTTTCAATTATGTCACAACAGGCACAATCTGAAATACAATTTTAGGCTAGTAGTATATAAAAATACTTTTTATAACAATACTTTTGATAAGTGTAGTACCACTTAAAAAAAAACAAAACCTAACTGTATAATTATTCCATTTGAGGACCTACTGAAACAATTCAACTTGCTGCTCCCAGCTGGCTCTTTAAGCAGCAATCTGGAAAGCCGGTTTCTCACACGTCATACACCACACACATCCACGTACTCATATAACCCTGATGTCTATGGGGCTCGCGGATGAGTCACTGATAGGCGTCAATCTCCAACAAGGCATGAGATGAGGCGTTTGGAGCCTGTTTTCAGTTCTAGGGCTCGGATAGATGAAAAAGAGGTAAAGTAAGGTGGATCTGGGGTGTGTGTGTATGGTTTCTACTTATTGACACTTCCAAAGATGAGTTTAATCTGGCATATCAATATTTAACTTGGGAGGTGGGGGAACATATTTTCCAGGGCTCTGGGTTATAACTACCCTGGCCTTCTTCCCAAAAATCGGAGCAATTTTAGGAGCATCTGGAACTGATGTTTCTTCAGCATCTTCACTGTCTTCATGATGCAGATCATATGAAATGTTCCCATATTCTCTTAAAAATGGGAAAATTTCAAGCAGAAACTGACAGAAATCTCTGCGAATACCAAACCACCAATGGTTGCCCCCTTTCCTCCTAAATGTAGTGGCCATTAAAGTTATTAATGAAAGCCAAAGGGGGACAAATATGGAGATGTAAGAGAATGTATTGTGGCCATCCAATCTGTGCACCAGCAGAACCTCAAACGTGAGCAGGGGCACCACGATCGTTATCCAGCTGATGGCCATGGTCACGTGTGTTCTTCGCTGTTCGGCAACCACATCCAGGGACCGCAGGAACAGGAGGGACCAGACGATGTAATAGAGGACGACCAGGCAGAGGAATGACATGAGGATCCAGAGGGGCACGAACACCACCAGCCACGGCCAGTGGATAATCCTGTCCAGCCTCAAGGCGATGAAGATGAACTGCAAGATGTTGACAGAGCACAGGATCTCCAGCTCCAGGGACCTGTCATGTCGAAAGCCCCACACGCAGGCAGCCACGGACACGGGGGACACGAAGAACAGTGGCATGAAGACCAGCAGCCAGAAGTGGGTCCCCCTCTCCACCCTGTCGCAGACCAGGACTTCGAACATGAGCAGCAGCAGGTGGATGCCCACGGCGATCAACATGGCTTTGAACTCCACGCAGGTCTCCCCTTCGGTGCGGTAGCGAGGGTTTCGGGCCCAAACGCCCGCGCCCACTGAGGCGCCTGCGATGACAAGGAGCTTCCACAGCCATATAGGGGCGAAGACGGCCCAGTAGCTCCACTGGATGACACCGTCCAGGCGGAGGGGCAGCAGCACCGAGAAGAGCAGCAGGCAGGCGTAGATGAGGAACTTACTGGGGTTGAAGTCCTGGAACAGGCCCCTGGGGTTCATGGCGAAGCCGCTGCCTGCCTACCCGGGCCTCCTGCGCAGCCTGCTGGGCCCACGGCCTTCACGCCCGGCCCGGGGCGCCTCTCCGTGGGCAGCGCTGGGGCGGCCGGGCCCAGGTCGCGCCCCGGCGCCGAGGAGCGGGAGCACGTGCGCGCGCGGTCACCTGCCCGGCCGGAAGCGCGGTGGGGCGTGGCGCGCACCCTCGCTGTCCCCGCGACCGCCGGCCCGGACGGCGCGGCGTTGCGAGCGGGGCGCTGCCTCGGCGCCGCCGCCGCCCGCCTTCACTCCATACCTACTTGAAAGGCAGTTGCTGCCCGTGGCGCCAGGGGCGGGGCGGGCGGGCGGCTCCGGCTCCGGGCCTGGCGCGCTCTGAGTCCCCGCCGGCCCGTTGGAGCGAGCGGGCCGCGACCCCGAGCGGACGCTTCCTGGCGGTGCCGGGAGGAGGGAGGCGGACTGAGCTCACATCCTCCCGGCGGCCCCAGGGGCGGGGCCGGAGGCGGGGCGGGGCCGGAGGCGGCTCCCGGGCAGGGCGGGGCGGGGCCGGGGGCGGGGCGGGGCCGGAGGCGGCTCCGGGCGGGGGCGGGGCCCAGGCGGACGGGAAGTCGGTGGGGGCGCGGCCTGCGTCGGGTGCCCTATTCTTGGCCGGCTTGTGGCTCCAGCGCGGGGAGCGCGGAGGGGGAACGGCGTGGCCACAAGTGAAGGCGTGGGCCGGAGGAGTGTGGGAGTTTGTGGGCGAGAGAGCGGGTGCGGGTAACCATGAATGCATTGGGCGGCGTGTGTGTGCGCGCGCGCGCGTGTGCGCGAGAGAGGCGGTGGGTTTGTCCCTGTGCCAAGGAGGGACGCCCGTGTGTGGAGTCCGTGCGCAGGGTAAGGTGGGGGCTTTGCCTGCAACAAATGGCTTCCAGGGCTGGACTCCGTTTGGTGGGGCAGCGGACAGTTTTCAGGCTGAGGCAGAGCGCCTCGGCGGTAGCGATAGAAACCTGCCCATTTCACCCCAGACGTGGAAGGTGGGTGTTCGGTAGGGTGTTAGACCCTGTAGGCCCCCTAGGCAGGGTCTAGAGAGCAGGTGAGGACACTGGAACCGAAGAGCAGGTGCTTCCTGCCCCAGGTCACCCAGCAGGTTGGGACTCAGATTCCGGGATCTCGACTTCATGCCCCTGATCCTCATTTTGACCTATTTGGCCCTGCCCCGGTCTGAGTCTCACAGAACAAGATTGGGAAAAGGACCGGAGATCAAGAAATTGGGTTCTAGTGCAGGTCTTGCGACTCAACCAGCTGAGAAACCTGAGCAAGCTCACCCCCTTCTGTTGGCCTCAGTATTCTGAGCTGTTAAGTTGGGGGCTGGCCTGAGTGGCCTCCAAGGGCCAACAGTGCTGCCGCGGGTCTGTGAGCACCCCTTTCTCTGGCCAGCGGGGCAGACCCTGGAGGACTCCCCCCTCTCTTCTCCACCCTTCCCCTGCTCAGGAGAGCCTGCCTGGTTGTGCGTCCTTCCTGCCTTTCAGCCCCCACCCATCCCTGGCAGTCTCATTCTCTGCAGTGGGTATGGAATACCAACACGCAGTAGTGGGCTCTGAGGGTGAAGGCCATCAGAGGAAAGCATCTGGTGTTGGGGTCTCCATGGGGTAGCAAGGAAAGGCTTCCCGAGAGGGACGTGTGGCCTGGGTCCAGACCCAGGAGCTGGCTCTCCACTGGCCAGCATCAGCAGGATGTTCAGGAAGCATGGTGTAAGGCAGTCCCAGCCCTCATGGATCTCCCACCTTCTCCTGCTTCCACCTTAGCTGGGGGCAGGTGGGTAGTACTGGGGAAGGACTCCCAGCTGAGTGATGCTTGCCAGCGTTCAGATCTCAGATGTGTCTTCAGGGCCCCTGTTTCCCAAGAACCCCTTGGGAGTCATTGTGGGGCTCTGTAATGTTAGCCAAGTGGGACTCTAGTCTTTCTCCCTCTACCCCTTCCTCCCATCCAGAGATGCTCTAGTCTGTTTTGCATATGGATTTTTAAAAATATTTCCTTTCAAATAGGGATTTGTCAGCAAAAAAAAAAAAAAAAAAGTTTAATTCAAAACCCCTGTACCAATGCAACTATAAAAAGGGCTAATAAAAGCACGTAGGATTGTTTTGAGGATTAGATGAATCAATACACATAAAGCACTTTGTATTTAAAGAAATGGGAGCTATTAATATGAGCACACTGGGGAAAGTAAAGCCTGAGGAGGGGAGGGCTCTGCCAGCCGCTCCGCAGGAAGGCCGCTGCAGAGCCAGGTCCTCTGGACCCTGCAGGAACAGTCAGAAATCCTCCCCAGTCTCCTTTCTGTAGCCAGACGACCTTAGGGCCTCTGCTGCCAGCTTCGTGGAGTTTGGAGTATGTTTTCTCATCTTGAGCTCATTTAAGACAAATGCCTGGTTCTCCTCCTCCCGGAATGGGGGTTGCGAAGTGGCCCTTCACAATGTGATGTGTCCCTGCTGCCCCACTGCTGAGGGAGCTCAGAGCCTGCCATTGCTAGAAGGGGCTGTGTCTGCCATCCCCTCGCTGGCTTTCCTGTGCCCACAGGCTGGACCCAGTTCCTTTGTTGTTTTCCCTGGTGTGGTCAGTCTCTAAGGGACCTGCCTTTGTCTTTCTGTTTACTTTTAAAGCTCACATGGACTGTCTGTATGTTCCAGGTGCTGATGACACAGCCACCCTTGAGGCTGGTACACAAACCAGTGTCAATCCGTTGATTTACATACAGAGGGGTTGTGGGGGTGGGGTGTTCCAGTGCGCCCGCACAAGTCTGCCTGTTCCAGAGTCAGGGTGCTTGAGCTCCTAATGTGTGTCCCCACTGCTTAACATCCTCAGTGCCAACTCCCCTTTCTGACCTGGAGGCCCTCCTAAGCTGGCCCTTGCCCACCTGTTGGCTAAGTCCCTTTCCTGTTGATCTGCTAACCTTCCCCCGAATGTGCCAGGCATGGTCTCCACGCTCATGGCTCTACTGTTCTCTGCCCTGAAGTGGCCCACCTCCACCCAGCCTTTCTCCTTCCTGTGTTGCCAAGACCCGGGACAGCCTCAGGCCCTGGGAAACCTGCTTCACATCTGGTGGACCGGTGACCCTTCTCTGACCTCCCACAGTATCTGTTTTTTTTTTTTTATCATGTGACTCATTTCCCTGGGTTGAGTCTGTTTGACCGTCTTTCTCCCGGTGAGATCTGAGTTCTAGATATCTAACCAGTGCTTATCGTAGCAGGTGTTCGAGGAATGCAGCTGGAGGGAATGTGTCAATTAATTTGACCCTACCCATGACTGCGATGCTCCTGTCCCATGTCCAGATCCGTGGTTCCCTTCCTCCCTCCGTGTGAGCGGTGTGGCGCCAACAGCCGGACTCAGCCCTCTCACTGCCAGCGTCCCAGGCCCTGTGTCGTCCACTCCTTGGCCAGGGTGATCTGTCTGCAGATAGCTCATGAATTAGTTAATAGTTTCCAATTACTGCTGTAACAAATTGCCACAAAACAATGCCCACTTATCTTGCAGTTTGTGTACGTCACAGAGCCTGGGCTCTGCTGATTGTCTGCTTGAGCCTCACAGGGCCGGAATCAAGGTGTCGCGGGGCTGCATCTCCCGGAGTCTCTGGTGGTGAGTCTGCTTCCAAGCTCGTTTCGTTTCTGGGCAGAATCCAGGTTCATGGAGCTGTCGGTCTGAGCTTCCCATTTCCTTGCTGCCAGCTGAGGGTCAGCCTCAGCCACCCACATGTCCCGGCCCTCTTTGAGCCACCAGCAGTGGGTGGAGTCCTTATGCTTTCGACCCTTTTGCATCTCTCTCTGCCTTGTCTGTTTTCAAGGGCTCATGGGATTACATGGGGCCCAGCCAGGTTAATCCAGGAGAATCTGTTTTAAGGTCAGCCTATTAGTAACTGAATTCCCATTTGCAAAGTCCCTTCACGCAGTACCTGTCGGTGTTGGACTGATAGCCAGGACGGTGGGGATGCTGGGGCACCCTTAGCAGTCTGCTCGGTAGCAGCAGCGGGCAGGCCCAGCACAACTCTTCCTGCTCTGAGCTAGGGGACAGCCTGGCTTTGCAGAGGGAGCCCCTTTCCGAGTGCCCTCCATACACGGGCCAGGGTGACAGCACTGGGTTCCCAGGTTGTCCTTGGTGACACCTGGGTGTGCTTCCAGACAGGCCAGACCCGTTCCCCTGAGCACCTGGAACCTGGGCAGGAGTCAGGATTCAGTCATAGTCCCCTGTCCCCAGGAGACAGATTGCCTTGTTGAATGTCCTCCAAGTAGGTGGCTTGGGCAGCGGGATGACCTGTACGGAAAGCCCAGGGACATCTTCCTTTTGAGACCTAGTTGCCAGTTTGTTTCCATGAGCTTGTTCATGAGGAAGCCACAGCCCCCCTGGCCCTTTGTGTCAGCCTTAGCCCCCACCGTCGCCCCTGGGCCCCAGCCCCGAAATGCAGCAGGCTCTCACCTCTTCCTGCAGTAGCCCCCTTCCCATTCTCCTTGCCTCCCCACTGCCAACCCCTCCCCCCACACTCCTCAGTGTGGTGTGTGCTCACGGACTCCGCAGCCCCCAGGCCAAGGTGCAGGTGTGGGCGCTGCTGTCTCCAAGCTCTGTGACCTTAGCAAGTAACGGAGCCTCCGGCCCCATATGTGGGATGGAGATAACCGCGGAACTGTGCGAGTAAAGTGAAACAATGTGTGAAAACCCAGAACATGCACAATCACCCTGCTGTTGGTGGCTGTTGCTACTGTCTGGGCAGTAGATTAGGCATCCCTTTTTCAGGAAGCCTGTCCTCCCACAGGGACTTGGCTCCTCTGGCTGTTGCGGGCACACGGTGACTCTCGCAAGGGCAGGGCCTCCTCTCAGCTCTGCACCTGCAGATGCTAGCCCAGACTCGTGTGCAGTAAGTGTGCCGGGAAGGCACAGGCGGGCAGGGAGATCGGGGCTGATGTGGCATCTCTTCCCCGTGCTAAGCGGTGGAGTCAGGTCCGCTTCTGGAGACAGAGCAGTCTGTGTGAAGCAGCAGAGCCTGGGTTCCGGGGAGGTGTGCTGGGCTCGCACGGGGACATCCTGGAGCACGCCGGCCCCTCCCGCTGCGCTGGGCTCAGCATTCCAAGGCACTGAATTCTGAAGCTGACTCTGAGGGGCTTTGGTGGCAGAGGCACTACCCTCATTTCGTCAGTGGGGAAAACAGGTGGAAAGAGGCCCCTCGCCGTGACCGTGGCTTTCTGCTAAACGCGCAGCTGCACACATTCCGCTGAGCCCGCCTGTCGGTTTCGCTGGTATCCTGGCCCTGTGCCCCAGCTCAGCGCCGTGACAGTGGCCCCACTGAAGAGCCAGACTCTGGTTGGGACCCCTTGAGACTTAACAACTTTTCCTTAACTCATGTGTCATTTAACAAGCATGTGTCAGTCATCTGCCCTGTGACCCAGGCCCTGTCCTGCCATGGGGGACAGCAGTGAAGAGTTCCTACAGCTTCTCCCACGCTGGCCCCTTCTCAGGTCAGGTGGCACCTCCTCCAAGATGTCCTCCTTGACCACCTCACTCAAAGTCATGGCTGTCCCTACTTATGTCACCCTGTTTTATCTCCCCTTTCTTATATGGTCACTAAATACACTCACTTGAGGAAAATTTGGTAAATGCAGAGTCATTCAAAGAAAAATAGAAGCTCTATTTAGTCGTACCACCTACACGAAATCACTGTTAACATTTTAAGTAGTTTCTTCCAGTTGGTCGCCTCTGCAGAGACATGTCATTGCCCACATATCATTCGCTTTTTTGCTTAACGTTAATTCTGAGATTCGCTTACCCCTTTCCCATCGTTGGGTCTGGCGCGGCCCACCTGGTGTCCACAGGCGCTGCCAGCCTCTGCTGAAATCCATCTCTTCCAGAGCGGTTCCCGTTTGCTTCTGACCGTCCCCTGGGGGTGCTGCCAACTTGAGAGGGCTTGAAATTAAATTTAAATTACATTCAGTTATAGCACTTTCTCGAGGTGTTTTCAGGCTACGTCTGTAGTGCAAATTCAGGCTCCAACTGAGAGAAACATCGAGCCAGGCTGGTGTGGCTCAGTGGATTGAGCGTCGTCCCATGGACTGTGGTCCCGGTTTGATTCCTGGTCAGGGCACATGCCTGGGTTTTGGACTCGATCCCCTGTGGGGGGGTGTGCAGGAGGCAGGGAGTCGATGTTTCTCTTTCAAGTCAATGTTTCAGTCTCTCGCTTCTTCTCTAAATAATCAATAATAATAAAACATAAAAAAAGAGAGAGAGAGAAACATCGATTGGTTGCCTCCCGTACACTCCCCACCAGTGATTGAACCCAAAACCTGGGTATGTATGTGCCCTGATCGGGAATCGAACCCAAGACCCTTTGGTGCACAGGACGACGCTCCAACCAACTGAGCCACTGGCCAGGGTGGTACGGATTTGTTCACCTTCTTGGGCGATTTCGTTTCCACCCTGCACAAGAGCCAAGGATGAGACATGATTGTTGCTGGGTGGCTGTTTGTCATCCCCCTTACGTGGAGCGAATAGCCCTTTGGGGTCCCAGCTTTCTTAGATTCCTCATATTAGATAATCAGTCGTGGGTATTTTTCCTTCCTTTGTGGTCCACGAAACAGTGGCATGTCTAACAGGTGTCTTAAATGTGATAAAATAGCCTACCTGGACACATTTCCCAGCTTGCCGTGAACATGTGAGCATCTTCTTGATGACCACACAGTGCTGCGTCACGGCTTGTCCAGGACTTCCCTCGCCTTTCCCTCGCTTGGCACTGTGGTTGTTGCTGGTCTTTTCTGAGGCGAGGGGCCCTTCGTGCTTTCTCACCACACCCGGCTTCGCTTCCTTCCACACGCTTTCTCCCGGTGAGTCCCAGAGACCCAGTTGCCAGGTTGAAGGAATGGATATTCTGAGACACTTGATACATAAAGGCCTAGTGTGTTTAGAGGTTGATTTTGTGTGTATTGTCTTTGCAAAAATGGAGTCGGTGCCACCGTCAGGGCTGTGAATCTGTCTCTATCGACAGCACCTGGTCAAGTGCTTTTTCTTTTTTTGGGTAATCCTCACCCGAGAATATTTTTCCATATATTTTTAGACAGAGTGGAAGGGAGGGAGGGAGATAGATAGATAGATAGATAGATAGATAGATAGATAGATAGATAGAGAAAGAGAGAGAGAGGGAGAGAGAGAGAGAAAGACAGAGCTCTGAGCCAAACCCGTCAGGGCTTGAGTGCCTTTTGGTCTGGGAAACTCCACAAAAGTGAACAATTAATGTTAATGAGGTAAAAAGGCTGAAATCAAAAGTAGATTCACGTATAAGAGCTGCATAAGATTAAAAGTCAACTACCAATGTCACCCCAATACATTTAATAAAAACCAAGAACAAAGCAACAACTAAAACTCTGCCAGTTAAGAGTTTAATTCGGATGATCAAGAAAGAAACTTCCAAATGCAAACAATCATGTAAAAACTGTAAGTCCATCACTCATTATCAGTGATGCCTAGTACATATTTTTACATATCACAACACACATTTACTATACATTATCTCAAATATTTGACACTCACCCTGCTCTGATAAGCAAGTGTGATTACTCCCATTTTATAAATGAGGTGATTGAGACTCACTGATATGAACTAAATTACTCCAAGTCTCACAACTAGTGAAGGTTGAGAAAAAAAAAGTCAGCTGAAACCTAGGACTGGTTTCGACGTGTGTGTGGGGGGCAGTGCGCGGGGTAAGCAGGTTATTTGTTGTCGATTACAATAACCTCCAAATGTAAACCCACAAACTGAGCACTGGATAATTTAATTTAGGCGTTCAAATGTATTTCAGTATTATTAATTTAAACTGATTTTTTGGCCCTGGCTGGTTTGGCTCAGCGGTTAGAGCGTCGGCCCACGGACCAGAGAGACCTGGGTTCGGTTCCCACTTAGGGCACGTACTTCGGTTGCAGTTTGTCCCTGACCCCGGTTGGGGTCGTGTGGGTGGCGGCCAGTCGATGTGTCTCTCTCACATCGATGTTTCTCTCTCTCTCTTCCTCCCTCTCTCCATCCCGCTCTATCTGAAGATAAATGCAAAAATGTCCTCTGGTGAGGATAAAAAATAAATAAATAAATAAATAAATAAATAAATAAATAAATAAATACACTGATTTTTTGTGGTATGGGTGTGAAGCTTCCCAAATTATGGAATATTGTTAAACAAGCGGTAGGCAATCAAGTGCAAATTGCTTGTGTTCAAATCGGCACTAAAGTATTTCCAGCCGTTTGCATGTGTGATTTAAGCTTTCCTCATCCTAGTCGGCATTGTTGGTTTAGTCCGCAAAACATTTTTTTTATTATACAAAGGTAATCCTCGGTCCTGCTCTCGCCAAGGCGGTGTGATGTGGATGAATGATGTGTTCACTGGGCAGACACAGGAATTGGAAAAGTTTAATCCTAATTTCACTCTGAGTTGCCCTTTATTCTTTTATTGACTGGTGCAAAGTGGCAAACAATAATTAACAAAAACAAACACACATAAATTAAACCCTCTGCATGTCAGTCAGCCAGGCCCTGGAGTTCGCCCGTGAACCGTATGGGCTCCTGCCTCTAGGGGCTGTCAATCCCGTGGCACGGGAGACAGCACAACCTGGGAACGGCCACAGGAGTGCGACACCCGTGTCCAATCCAATTTCCCGTGACTTCTCACTTCTTACGACAAAATCCAGACCCTGGCCTTGCCCTTCAAGGCCCTGGTTGACCGGCCTCAGCCCATCTTTCTGGCCTCTGGGCTTCTGTGGCCACACCAGCTTCTTTCTGTTCCTCAGATCCTCAGACCTGTTGCCGCCGCAGGGGCAGTCGTCAGCTTGTGAGTTGGGCCCTGCCACTGCGGAGACATGTAACTTAGAGCTTCCAGGGCCACAGACGTGCTTTAAGCCCTCTGTCACTCACCTGTGGTAGCCATACTGTCTACTGGGACCCGGCATGTGCTAAGGCCCTGTGGCCCCTGTTCCCAAGGACTGGTCACTCTGCCGTACAGCCAAAGGGCACAAACACGAAACACCGAGCAACCCTGAAAGAGCCAGAGAATAAGCCAGAGGTCACTGGGCTGAAACCAATGGAAAGTCAACCGGAAACTAGAAAAAAGATGCATTGGAAATAAGCTGTAGGGTGAAGCTTGGGCCAGCGGGGTGATCGGGGCAGAAGGCTGTGCTATTGGCTGTCATAGACCCTAAACTAGACCAATGCTGAGAAGTCCCTGGTGTATTTAAGCATGAACCAAAGAAGGGACCACCTGGATTCAAACCCTAGCGCTGCCATTTAACCAGCTCTGTGGCCTTGACAAAATGACTCAGCCTTTCTGAGCTAGGTTTTCTCACCTGTGAAATGGGGATAATGATGTCTGCTTCACAGGACAGAACTGAGATAATGGAGACGCAGGGCACATTTAGTGTGTTCCCTCTTCTTGCTCTGTCGCCCCCCCCCCCCGCTGCTGGAGAGAGGGCCTGGCCGGGAAGGACGCAGGGCCAACCCTCAGGTCTACATCAGAGTTCGATGGGTTATAAGTAAAGGAGAACTTACATTACATAACTAAGATGACCCCGGTGACTGGCATTTTTCCATCCTGGACCCAGTTCTGCTTTAAAAAAAAAATAAAATTTTTATTTCTTTATTGATTTTAGAGAGAGAGGAAGGGAGAGGGAGAGAGAGAGAAACATCTCTCTGATGAGAGATGAGAGAGAACATCGATTGGCCACCTCCTGCATGCCCCCCATTGGAGATTTGGCCCACAACCCGGGCATGTGCCCTGACTGGGAATCGAACCGGCGACCTCTTGGTGCATGGGTCAATGCTCACCCGCTGAGCCACACCGGCTGGGTGCAGTTCTGCTTTTTAAATGAGGGGCCTGAGTGGGCCAGGGGTCTCTAAGGGCAGTATTAGTATTACCTGCAGGTCCCTGGGCCTAGCCCAGGCTTCCAAATCAGAGACCTTGGGGGTGGGACCCAGAATCCAAAATGTTTAAAGCTCCCAGATGATGGCAGTGAGCAGCCAGGTCTCAGAGCCCTCAGCCAGTGGCCCCTGAAAAGCCTTGGGCCCTGCCAGTTCGTGTTTCTGTCCCCATCCGATACCCTCCAGGGGAGGTCTTCCCTGAACAGGTCTCATCCAGGCTCACCTCCTGCTTTCATCACAGCTGGGAGGGGACTCATGAGGAAACCACAGCTGGGACTAAGTCTAGGAGCAACCGAGCACCTGTGCAGTGCCTGCTGGGAGCCACGCAGCTGACCTGGGACCTGGGCGCTTTCTCAGCCACGTCAGCTGAATCTGAGCCGAGAGGAAATCTTGAGGCTGGAGATACTTCCCAGGATTAAATCCTGTGCCCAGAAACCCCTTCCTTCTCATGTAGCAGAAAGAAAATGAATTTCTGCGGGGTCCCTGCAGGGCTCAGATTTTTCTCTTATAACATGGAAATTAGTTACCGTCGCTGAGGTTTTTTCCTAATTGCCCGAAACAGTGATAAACGTCCAGGCCTATCTAGGGAGCCTCGAGGGCGGAGAATCACTGTTCACACACTGAATTCCTGTTGCAAGTCCAGCATTCCCAGACTTCCCCGTGAAGACGGCTCATTTCTCGAACTCATGCTGCTTCTACAGAGCAGGGGTTGAAGAAGGAGATTTGGCTTTACAGCGTCTCAGTGGGTGATTAAAAACAGTGAGAGTGGTTCGCGACCATTGGTACCAGATCGACGGATGCACCAGCAAAAGGAGGTGTCATAAACTCTGTGGGGCTGTGGGGGGCAGAGGTGCAGGGAACACCGGGGACTTTATTGTTTAATTAACAAAGACACAGGGCCACACTTAGAAGTACATAGAGGGCCCGATTTTCCCCTTGTGGGCTAAGGGGGCCTCGGAGGGGCCAAGAATGCCGTTTTCAGCCTTAGAACAGCGGTGACGATGGCAGTGATACAGTAGGAAGAGCCACCGTTTGTCTAGCGTGACATGTGGCGTGGGAGGTTTGCCCACGTCACACGGAGAGACGGAGGCTCCGAGAGGCCAAGCGCCGCAGCGAGCTTGCAGAGCCAGGATTCGAACCCAGGTGCCCGCGCTGCACCGCCTCGGCCCCCGGTGCAGGGAACGAGACCGAGTAACAGCCCCGGGGACGTGCTTTTAGGAAAATCTCTGGAAGGATTCTGCCAAACAGCGGGTTAGAAGTTGTTTTCAAAGAAGTATTTCCTAAATAAGCGTTCCTAACCATTACAACAGTGTGTCTTGACCTTGGGGGAACAGACAGGTGAGTGGGTGAGAACCCCCTTTCTGATGTAACAGCTGAAGCAGTGTCTGGGAGGAGGATTTGGAAAAGATGGCTGGAGGGGCCCTTGCCCACCCTGGAGCCTACAGCCCCGAGCGTGAGGCTGCTCTGTGGCCTGGCTCACGGATCCCAGCCCACTGAAAGCAAGTTGGCTGAGGCCAGTGGCCGGGTGACAGGGCAGTGAGGGGGTGACACATGCCTAGGCATCTGGTTTTTCTCCTTTTCCTGTGACCTTGGTCAGAGCGATGACATTTGTGGAGAGCGCAAATCCAGCCGGCAGATTTTGTGCTCTTCCCACGATGGTTCTGCGGTAGCTGCTCTGCTGTCCTAATCTCTCCATGGAGAAGTCGGGGTGTGATCACTAGGCCGTTTCTTTCCTCCATCCCCCACCTGCGCAGGGGACCCCGCGGTGTGCTGGAGAGAGCATGGGCGTTAGTGGGCTGACCTGACTCCTGTGGGCACACGGCAGGCGTCCACCTCGGGCTCCATGTCCTTCTCCCTAAACGCAGACGCCCTCTGCAGAGCGAGCAGGGCACGGCTGTGCCCCCAGCTTTCTTGTCCTGCCCTCTGCTGCTGTGGCTGCCTCCGGCCCGTGTCCTGGGGTGGCTTCTTGCCTCTGGGGTGTCGAGTTGGGACCGCAGCCTGGGTTTTACCCGGCAGCCCTGGTCTGGATCCTACCTCTGCTGCTTCCTGCTGGGAGCTCTCAGGCAGACAGCTTGGTCACGGCACCTCTGTTTTCTTTTCCTGGTGAGTGAGTGATGCTGGACCCCCCAGAGGGGCTGGGGGCAGGCTTGGGAGTCTGCCTCACCACCCTGGGCCCTCGTTCTCCAAAGCTGCGTCCTGACCTGTCGAGATCAGCGTTTTGTATTCAGGTTTGGAGAAGGCAGTATGATTTCATTGCCTCTTGGGTGGGAAAAGGTACTTATTGTTTGGGTCTGTGCTAAAAACTGGCCCCCACTGTGTGACAGAGGCCCACTCTCGCAGAGTCTACAGGGAGGTGGGTGGGGCTAACGCCGGGGACTGTCTAGTGCGGCCCAGAGCCAGGGACTCTCGTCTCCAGACAGCATGTGAGAGGGAAGAGGCGCCTACGTCCTCACCCCCTGAAAGTGGATTCGAGCCTTTATTTTATCCTAACCCCTCATTTGGACACCACTGGATTCCTCTCTTAGGACAAACAATATTGAACACCTAGTTGGCATGTACCGTGAGCCAGGCACTGTTACAGGCTGGGAAAGTCAGTACTATCATTGTCCAGATGTTGGCACGCGAGGACCCTGAGGCTCGGAGGGGTTAGTGACTCGCTCTGGCCCAGGCAGCTGGAAGGCAGCAGAGCTGGGTGCACAGACGGTCTGACCCAAGTCCAGCTTTGAACATCAGTATGTCGCCTCCTCCCACCAACCGAGGAGCAAGTAGCATTTATTGAGCACCTAGTATGCTCCAAGCATCATGTAGGAATACATAACTGAAATGCATGGTCAACTCCTCCTTCCCAAGGAAGATTAAAGAGGGAGAGACGTGAAGGGGTCCAGCAGGTGTCGGGGCCAGGCCTAGCCTGGCTGTCCCGGGGGAGGGCAGATGCTTCAGGGCCCCAGGTGACCTCAGCTCTTCCAGCCCAGGTGCAGCTGCCCCTCTGGGCAGATAACCCAGGAAACATCTGCTCATTAGCAGCCCCTGAGACAGTGGCGGGCCGACAGGTCGTCCTGCAGGGCCTCCCTGAGCTCAGAAGCGCACCAGCTGGGGCGCCTGGGGCACAGCCCGCAGAGCTGCTTTTCCAGGCTCCTTGCACAGGCAGGCGCAGCCCAGGTGTCTGCCGGCCTCGGCTTCGGGGTCATGGCCTCCACATCCAAGCTCTGGTGGGACACCCAGGAGCTCCAGTGAGGCAGTTTGGGTTGTAGAATCCAAAAACCAATTATTGTGGGGCTTGGGGGGAAATCCGTCTGACCGGTGGTTTGGCCACATCTTCAATCACTTGTTTAGACAGAAGAGCAGGTTGTGCTGTGTCTGCAGCTCAGCACTGGCTGCTGCCAGGGACGGCCCGCGGCGCCCCCTTCTCTCAGCGCCGTGCTCCTTCCCAGCCGCAGTGGGGGTGCACCTAGGGGGCCCTCGAGGCAGCGGCATCTCCTCCGCAAGTTCCCCCACCAAGCAACAGCCCCCATTCAACTCACTGGCAGTTCCAAGGGCCGTATCCCATGGTCAGCTCGAGGGCTGAGGTGTCAACCAGGGGCAGAGCCAGGTGCCTGGAAGAGCCTTGGTGGGCAGAGGCAGTGGGCAGCTTTTGGCCTAGTCTCCTCACAGACTCAGAATCTGGGGTACACAGGAGCCCTGGGCTAACCTGGAACCAGGGAGGCCAGAGCATGGACCACAGGTCCCCTCTAACCACTCTGGAACAAGTGCAGTGAGCAGGAGTTGGGGGTGCCCCCTAAACTGGAACCGTCTGTGGCCTTCCTCTGTCTATTAGGGTCACTTCCTTTGGGTGGGTTTGGCAGACAAGGCAAGACAGGTGACCCTCATCAGTCATTGGGCTACTAGTCCTGGTTTCCCTGATGACTTCTGTGGAGTTCTCCAAATTCAGCACGGCCTGTCCCCCCCGCCCTCTGACTGGTGGGCTCTGGGGGCTTTTGCTGCAGCCAGATCCTGGCTCCTGGGGAGCCGGAGTGTGTGCAGATCTTGGGTGGGTCTCCGGGAAATGCAAATGCGCGCGCAAACATACACACACACACACACACACACACACACACTTCCCGAGGAACCCTGCCTCAGTGGCAGCAGGGCGTCAGGGCGTCTAGTTAGTCCTCAGCATGGATGGGGGGAGGGGAGTCATGGAGGGTGATGACATGGGTTTGCTTTCCAGAGCCATTTCTGGAGGCTGAGATTCCAGGGTCTCCTGCTGGCTCCCCCAGCTCCCGGAAGGGCTTTCCACGTGGAGGCTGCCAACAAGGGCTGCCCCCTCGGACACGGCCCGCACTGCTCAGAGACCCGTTTCCGGGCAGGCCAGGTGCTCCTCCTGTCTCCGAGTTTGCTAAGTGCACCCCGCTTCCTCTGTTAAGCAGTCCTATTCAGACTTGCCCACCGCTTCCTGGGCTTCTTCCCTCTGGGCTTTGGTTGCTGTCTGCACCCCCTGCCTGGACCGTGCTCCTCCTCCTCCCCCCTCCTTGTGCTGGCCGGAATCCTCTGCCCTGTTCCAGCCCGGGGCCAGCTCCCTCTGGGACACGGCTGCCGTCTGCCTCCCTGCGGACGGCTCTGCGCTCAAGTTCTCTCTCCTGAGGCCTCTTGGCTGTGAAAGGGACAGCACCAGGTTGTGGATTTGCTGTGAAGGGTACTTGAGATGACCTTTGTGACAGTGGCCAGCACGCAGTAGACACTCAATGAGTGCTTCACTCCTTTTCCCGCTGCACGCCAGCACGGGCATGTGGACCTCAGAGCAGGCTCTGGCCCTCGGGAGGAGGCCCTTCTGCCGAGTCTGCAGACAAGTGGAGACCAGTGCGCGGGGAGGAGGGAGGGGGGAGGGCGCAGGAGGAGGGGTGTGAAGCCACGGGGGCCCTGGCGCGCTGGGTGCTGTCTGGGAGCACGGGGAGGGGGCTGCGGCCTGGGCAGTGGTTGAGCCTGGACTCCACCCCGGAGGCGGGAGGTCACTGAAGGTGTGGGAACCGCCCGCTGCTGACTGTGTGCAGGGAGTGGGAGAGGCAGCCGCTGGCGGGTGGGGGTAGAGGGAGGGTGCCCGCCCCGGGGCGCTGCCTGCCGGGGTCCTGGCGCAGGCCTAGTCCGTTCTGCACCCAGCGCCTGGCTCCCTTGCCGGGCGGGTCCCCCTCGGCCTTCGCTCTTCGTTCCTTTCCCACTGGCCCCGCGGCTCCCTCAGTGGGGCGCTTCACGCTGAGGGTGCAGAGCCTTGAAGACCAGCAACGTGGTGGTGGGGGCGGGCAGGGCAGGGGGGCAAGAATGGCCTCACCCTGTGGGCTCCCGTCCCAGCATCCACCACGGTCTGCTTTGCTGCCTTGTGGCCTAACACCCAGCACAACGCCCGGCGGCTGGCGTGTGGTCAGTCATGATGGCCACGTGAATGCTTATGGAACGCCAGCATCTCTGTCCCCAAGCTCCAGGTGTCGAGGTGGGGGCCCACACGTGCCCCCCAGCCGTGAAAGCAGCCGAGGAGATGACACCCTCCGCTGAGTTTTTCTGGCCCAGGCCCTCATGCATTCCCAGAGGTCAGTGCTCATGGAGTGTGGTCCAGAGGACCCCGGGCTTGCACAGAGGTGGGGGCACACAGAAGAGGAGTTGTCTGCCCCACTCCCACGTCTGCGAAATGTGCTGACCTGTTTCTGGAAATTGCTCATTTTCTTATCACTGAGCTTGGCAGCTGTTGGGGAATTTCTGGGTGGGTGGGGGATCCTGGAAGGAAACACGGCTGTTCCCTAGAAGCCCAAACACAAAGAAAGGATGGCGTGGGGGCGGTGCTGTGGGGTGGGTGTTTTTTTCCCTTAAGAATAAGCCAACTCCTGTCAGAAAAAGGAAGGCTGTTATCCTTTAATCTCATGTTTTGTTCCTCCAACTGCTGGTCCAAATGTGTGTGGGGATATCAGTAGTGGGGGTGGGGAGGGAAGAAGGGGAGTTTACACATTCAGGGGTGGCCGGGTGGCTCAGTTGGAGCCTCGTCCCGTACACCAAAAGTTGGTGGGTTTGATTCCCGGGCAGGGCACATACCTAGGCTGAGAGTTCAATCCCTACTCAGGGCATGCAGGAGAGGCAACCCATCAATGTTTCTCTCTCACATCAATGTCTCTGTCTCTCTCTGTCTCTCTCTATCTCTCTCTCCCTTCCTCTCTCTCTCTAAAATCAATATACATATCCTCGGTGAGGATAAAAAGATAGTGGCAGTCAGGTGGGTACATTGAGGGGGAACCAGATTGCCACACAAAGCTGCATGGTGACCTTGTGACTCAATCTCATCATCCTCATGTGAGAGAAGAAACTCAGAGAGGTGAAGGGGCTTGCCCAAGGTCACACAGCATGTATTGATGGAGCTACCATTTGAACACAGGTTCTTGGCTCCAAAGCCATGTTGAAGCATCCCCCTCGAAGGGAGGAACAGGAGGACCCACACAGGCCTGCTGCCCCACTCTTGTTCTAGATCATCCCACACCTTCCCTCCATCAGAACTTACCATTTCCACGTCCTGGCCTCCACGGTCGTGCTCTACTGTGTGTGGCCAAGTCAGGGAGAGGTTGGCTTCCAGGCGTCAAGGTGAGTGTTGGGGATTCTTGGGAACATTGCCCTCACGGTGGGATTTCAGGCCCGTGGGAAGAGAGAAGGCCTCTCTACTGGGAGCGAGGAACAGGAACAAAGCCAGTGCTGAAAGCTGGACAGGAAGCAGCAGCCACAGGACCCCTGACTCCCATCAGTCACAGGCTGTGTTTGTCCTTGGCCCTGTCAGAGCTGACTGGGTGTGTCAGGTACGTGCCCAGCAGAGAAAGCCACGGGCGCGGGGTTAGCTGCGGGTGAGCACCCTGCGCCCCGCCCCGCCCTCTGTTAGGGTGGACTGAGTGGCCCGAGTTGTAAATAATCCCTGGGAATCGCAAGGCCCGGGTCCTCCCCAGGGAGAGAAGCAGCCTGTTTGCCTCCCAGGGAGCCTAAGGACCAGCGGAGAAAGCTCAGGATGACATTCAGTTCACAGGTCAAACCCCCATAGATTGCCTGGTGAGAGCAGCATCCAAAAATAGAGGAGATGGCCATCTCACCAGTACAATGGCTACTATCGAAAATGGGAAATAAGTGTGGGCGAGGATGTGGAGAAATTGGAATACTTGTGCACTGTCGGCGGGAATGTAAGCTAGTACACCCACAATGGAAGACAGTGTGGAGGCTCCTCAAAATAGAGATGCCATATGACCCAGCAGTCCCACATCTAGGGGTGTCCCAAAGATTTGAAAGCAGGTCTCAAGGAGATATCTGCACACCCATGTCCAGAGCAGCATTACAACAGCTGATACGTAGCAGCAGCCCAAGTGTCCATCTGCAGATGAATGGATAAGCAAAATGTGATCTATAAAGATAATGGGATATTACTCAGCCTTAAATAGGAAGGACATTCTGACACATGCTGCGCATGGATGACCCTTGGGGACATTAGGCTCCGTGAAAGAAGCCAGTCACAAAAGGACAAATACTGTGTGACTCCACTTACATGAGGCCCCCGAGTCACTTTCACGGAGACGGGAAGTAGAATGCTAGTGGCTCAGGGCTGGGGGAGGGGAATGAGGACTTAGTGTTTAATGAGGACAGAGTTCCAGTTTGGGAAAATGAAGAGTTCTGGAGATGGCTGGTGGTGGTGGTGGTGTCGTGGTGATGGTGGTGGTGGTGGTGGTGGTGGTGGTGGTAGTGATGATGGTGGTGAGGTGTTGGTGGTGGTGGTGGTGGTGTGGTGATGGTGTTGGTGTGGTGGTGGTGGTGTGGTGGTGGTGATGGTGTTGGTGTGGTGGTGGTGTGGTGGTGGTGGTGATGGTGAGGGTGTTGGTGATGGTGTTGGTGTGGCGGTGATGGTGGTGGTGGTGGGGGTGTGGTGGTGATGGTGGTGGTGTTAGTGTGGTGATGGTGGTGATGGTGGTGGTGTGGTGGTGGTGGTGAGGGTGGTGGTGGTGGTGTTGATGTAGTGGTGGTGGTGTGGTGGTGATGATGGTGTTGGTGTGGTGTTGGTGTGGTGGTGGTGATGGTGAGGGTGTTGGTGTGGTGGTGGTGGTGGTGTTGATGTGGTGGTGGTGGTGTGGTGGTGGTGGTGTGGTGGTGGTGGTGATGGTGTTGCTGTGGTGTTGGTGTGGTGGTGGTGGTGATGGTGAGGGTGTTGGTGATGGTGTTGGTGTTGGTGTGGCAGTGATGGTGGTGGTGGGGGGGTGTGGTGGTGGTGTTGTGGTGGTGATGGTGTTGGTGTGGTGTTGGTGTGGTGGTGGTGGTGGTGGTGATGGTGGTGTGGTGGTGGTGGTGAGGGTGGTGTGGTGATGGTGAGGGTGTTGGTGTTGGTGTGGCGGTGGTGGTGGTGTTGGTGTGGTGGTGGTGTGGTGGTGGTGGTTGTTGTGATGGTGGTGGTGCTGGTGTGGTGGTGGTGGTGGTGAGGGTGGTGGTGGTGAGGGTGGTGGTGGTGGTGGTGTGGTGTTGATGGTGGTGGTGTTGATGTGGTGGTGGTGGTGGTGGTGGTGTGGTGGTGGTGGTGGTGAGGGTGGTGGTGGTAAGGGTGTGGTGGTGAGGGTGGTGGTGGTGGTGGTGTGGTGGTGTTGGTGTTGGTGTGGTGGTGGTGGTGGTGAGAGTGGTGTTGTTGGTGTGGTGGTGGTGGTGGTGAGGGTGGTGTTGTTGGTGTGGTGGTGGTGGTGGTGAGGGTGGTGGTGGTGATGGTGGTTGTGGGGTACACAATGTGAATGTACTTAGTGCCAGTAAGCTGTCCACTCATAAATGGTTGAGATGGTGAACTCTACATTATGTGTATTTTACCACAATTAAAAATAATAATAGGGAGAGCCTTCTAGTTGCTGGGTGGATGTTACCCGATTCATGAATCGTGTAATAAACCAATTAGATCTTTATTTATTTATTTATTTATTTATTTATTTATTTATTTATTTATTTTTTATCCTCACCCGAGGACATTTTTCCATTTTTTGTTCAGATAGAGTGGGAGGGAGAGAGAGAGAAACATCGACGTGAAAGGGACACATTGAGTGGCTGCCTCCCGCACGACCCAACCAGGGGCCGGGGACAAACTGCAACCGAAGTATATGCCCTTAGCGGGAACTGAACCCGGGCCTCTCTGGACCGCAGGCCGACGCTCTAACCGCTGAGCCAAACTGGCCAGGTCCCAATTAGATCTTTAAAAGAAATATTAATTAACTCAAAGGAACAAAGGAAACGAATGTGGACCAAGAGGCTCCTACAGGCCGGACTTGCACCAAGCCCTTTGTGTTTGTTTTTTGTTTTTTATCCTTACCCAAGGACATTTTTGCATTTATCTTCAGATAGAGAGGGAGGGAGAAAGGGAGGAAGAGAGAGAGGGAGAAACATCGATGTGAGAGAGACACATTGACTGGTTGCCACCCACACAACCCCCATAGGGGCGGGGACAAACTGCAGCCAAGTATGTGCCCTTAGTGGGAACTGAACCTGGGACTCTCTGGTCCATGGGCCGACACTCTAACCACTGAGCCAAACCAGCCAGGGCTCGCCCCAAGCCCTTTGTATTGTATTATTTAGTCCTCCCATCAACCTCTGTGAACTAGCTCTCTCCTTGCAGACAAGGAAACGAGGCTCAGACACATGACATGTGTTGCCCACGGCCCCTCAGCTAGGATGAGGCAGGCCAGGATTTAAATAATCTGTATGCTCTGGGTGAGAGCTGGTTCCTCTGTGTTGAGCTGCAGCATTGGGCACTCAGTCTGCGGGGGTCTTTGGATTTCAGTAGGGAGCCCTCATACCCACAAGACAAGAGAATACAAGGAGCTGGTGAAAATTGGTGATGAAAATGTATGGACAGATCAGAGTCATTGAGAAGGCTTCTTAGAAGAGGAGGTGGAATGGATAAGGCTGGAAGCCATGGCTGATCCACCATGGTCACGCAGCCCCTGGGAGGGGGTGCACTGAGGGAATGAACGGTCCAGGCTGGGTGGGATCCCTTAGAAGAAGAGCTGCAGGGAGCAAGGGGGAAGGAGCAGGGCTGTGAGGTCCTGAAGAGCTGGGCCTGGAGGGGCACATTTCTTCATCCTCCTTCTAGGGGTAGCGCATACAATCTCATCTGAGTCCCCAACTGTCCTTGCTGGGGGATCCTCTGTTGGGGAGCCAGTTTTCCTGCCTGCTGTACTGGCCTCCCTGCTTGGCAAGCTGCAGCTGGGCTATGACAGTGTGGGTGGGTATGGGCCACTGAGATTTGTCCACCCAGAGATCCCTGAGATTGGGTAGAATTGTCAGATGTTGCAAATAAAAATACAAGGTGTCAGTTAAATTTGGATTTCAGAACAATGAATACTTTGTAGTATATGTATGTCCCCAACATTGCATCTGTTCTAGATGTGATAACCATAGTAGTCTTGGGACTTTGTCCACTGAGAGAGGGGCAGGTGGATGGACGCTCTGGGTGTTCCAGGTCAGGGACCTGCTGACCTCAGGCCTACCACAGACATTGGTCATCAAAGCCCAGGCCCAGCCTGTCGCGGCTCTGCTGAGACACATGAGGTAGCCTTGGGTCAAGCCACTACCCAGTACAGACAACAGGGGCCCTAAGTACCGGGTGTGAGTCAGATGGGCCATGTGCCTGACACTGCTCTGTGCCGTGCAGAGCCTGAAGTGGAGCCTGGCACCTTCATCACACTAGGGTCTGTGTTCTGGATCTGATGTGCTCTTCTCTGCATACGCCTTCCCTACCTCCTGCCTGTATTCCTGAGACCCCCTCTACACAGCACTCTGGCTGCCAAGTTCCCTCTCCTAAGTCTTCCATCTCACACCTACCTCATCAGGGCACCCCCAATTTGTGAATAGCACTTCCTCATCCCTGAGCCTCCTAATCACACTTCCTCCAATCTATCCATCCATCCATCCATCCATCCATCCATCCATCCATCCATCCATCCATCCATCCATCCAGCTAGCCAACCAGCCATCCATACAGCCAGCCAGCCGGCCATCCATCCATCCATACATACATACATACATACATACATACATACATCCAGCCATCCAGCCATCCATACAGCCATCCATCCAGCCAGCCATCCATACAGCCAGCCAGCCAGCCAGCCAGCCAGCCAGCCAGCTAGCCAGCCAGCCAGCCAGCCATACAGCCAGCCAACCAGCCAGCCAGCCAACCAGCCATCCAGCCATCCATACAGCCATCCATCCAGCCAGCCATCCATACAGCCAGCCATACAGCCAGCCAACCAGCCAGCCAGCCAACCAGCCAACCAGCCATCCATACAGCCAGCCAGCCAGCCAGCCAGCCAGCCAGCTAGCCAGCCATCCAACCAGCCATCCATACAGCCAGCCAGCCAGCCAGCCAGCCAGCCAGCCAACCAGCCATCCATACGCCAGCCAGCCAGCCAGCCAGCCATACAGCCAGCCAACCAGCCAGCCAGCCAACCAGCCAGCCAGCCATCCATCCAGCCAGCCAGCCAGCCAGCCAGCCAACCAGCCATCCATACAGCCAGCCAGCCAGCCATCCATACGCCAGCCAGCCAGCCAGCCATACAGCCAGCCAACCAGCCATCCATACAGCCAGCCATCCAGCCAGCCAGCCAACCAGCCATCCATATAGCCAGCCAGGCATCCATACAGCCAGCCAACCAGCCATCCATACAGCCATCCAGCCAGCCAGCCAGCCAACCAGCCATCCATACAGCCATCCAGCCAGCCAGCCAGCCAACCAGCCATCCATACAGCCATCCATCCAGCCAGCCAGCCATCCATCCAGCCAGCCAGCCAGCCATCCAGCCATCCATCCATCCATACAGCCAGCCAACCAGCCAGACAGCTAGCCAGCCAGCCAGCCAGCCAGCCAGCCAGCCACAAGTAGTGAGGCTTACTGTGGGCTGAACACTGTAGCAGACACTTTGATGTATTGGAGGGATTATAGGGATTCACATTTAAATGTGAGCAGCTGACAGCAGCCATCAGATACGACTTCAGGTTAATCAAAGGACTTGATCTTCTGTGTGTCAGCATCAGGTGATCCCGGGGGAGATTCTCTAGTCCCACCCTTTAGACACCAGCTGCTCCTCCAAGGAAATTCCTGGAGATGGCTTCTGGCTGTGATGCGATGGGATCAGGAACATTGGGCACCAGGAGCCCTGAGAGGCCTCAACAGTCAGGGAGCTGAGCTGGCTCCACCTTGCAGGGTTGGAGCGCAGGGCCTCAGCGGCACTCTGCCCTGACAGCCGGTGCCTGGCACAGACCACTCCTGCCCATAGCAGGTGCTCTGTGTAGACGTAAGACTATTAGTGTACAAGAAAAGTGAGGTCCAAGGTCACACAGCCTTGTAGCCGTGGCTGGGAAGGCAGGAGAGACTGGGAGACAGTGGCTTTTGTTGTTGGGCACACCTGTTTGCAGGCCTGGCCTTCCTCTCAGCCTGACTGACCTGTCTATAAATAGGAAACCACACCTCCCCCTCAGACTGTGCAGCAATGAAGGAGGCCGAGATGACACTGTAAAGTGCTTGACACAGGACCTGGCGTGGGGCCAGCCTGAATTGCTGCAGGGAGGTGAACCTCAGTCTCAGTTGAGAGGCTCCCCATGGCCCCACTTGCCCCAAACACATCCCTGGGGCCTTCTGAGTTCTGGGCCTCTCCTCCTACCTGTCTGAGGTGAGGGCAGGCACAGAGGCAGAGAGTGGGATCTGACCTCCTGCCAGCCAGCCCTTCCGTCCTGCTGCTGGGCTGAGGAGGCCCTGGTCTGGGTCTGCACAGTCACCTGGAGAGGAAATCGCGTCCCGTGGTTTACGGCCCTGCGTGCCGAGGCTGGAGGCGTCACCGGCAGCTCTCCGGCCCCGGGGCTGCACCAGCATCACTGCCGCTGCGCTTTGCTCTCGTTGGCCAGCTGTGGTCTTGGCCACTGCAAAACTCTACAGAAGTCCGTATTCCAGGAAGGGTTGTCCCGAACACCCACCCCAGACACGTACATCTCCATGTTTTGGTGGCCTTGCTGAGGAGGACCTAGGGGCTGGGCGTGTGACTCTACAGAGAAGTGTTGCTTTCTTTTCAAAGCAGAGGCTCCTGGCTCAGGGATTCCTTTCCCCATCCGGAGCCACCCCACATTCTTCACACCCCCAACCTTCTGACCTGGCCCTGTTCTTGGGAGCAGATGCAAGGGAAGAGATGAGGCTGTCCATTAAAAAAGAAAACATTTTACAAAGTGTTGCTGACAAAAAATCACTGAGGAGCTAGAATCAGCCTCAAGCATGGGAGGTGACAGTGAATAAAGGCCTGTCCCGGAGAGCCCCGGACCACACAGGGACGTCACAGGAAGGCTCTCCGTGTACAAGGCCAAGTTCCAGAGTGAAGAGGCCCAAGTTAGACCTCGGGCTCTGACCCTCAGTCCTCTGTGCCCTGTGGGCCGCTGAGGCCCAGGGTTCTCATCCATCAAGGGAGGAGTAGCTGCTCTGAGGGACTGCTGTGAGGGGTCATGGGAGAGCAAACAGGAGACGTGTCACTGTGCCAGGCACGCGGGAGGGACTCAGCCAACGTGCTTTCCTCATTTCTCTTCCTGACTCCAGTTTCGTGTCCTCTTCATCTGTCTGTCTGTCTGTCTAGCTGCCTAGATCTGGATGACTCCATGGGCCACATGCATTTGCACATCAGGGGACACTTGGGCTGGGGACCTGGATCTGGTGGGGTGTCATCCGCATGCACCCAATGGGTGAGATGCAAACGTAGAGGTGGTTCCCCGGGGGAGGCGGGTGGCTGAGACGGGACTGTCAAGCTCCTGTGTCTGCAGGGCCACGGAGTTGTCAAGGAGGCCGAGGAGGCGCTCTATGGCTGAGTCCAGGCCCCAGTGCATTCGTGGTCGAGGCGGCTCCCACGAAGACCTCTCCATTCGGTCAGGAGGACACTAGCTGGGCCAGAGGGAGGGCTCACAGGGTCTTTCCGTGCTGTTCAATGGGGCCAGCTTCCTGGGAGACTAAATAATATTTCACCTTGGAGAGCTCAGCACAGAATCCAGACCTTTGAATCTCATTTTCTCTCACAGTCAGGGCTTTGCAACTGTCACCTTGCAGGGGCTTCTGTCTGGCTACCTGGGGTGAGTGCCAGATCTGTGGTGGCTGTTCGTGGTGATTCTGGAAGCAGGGCCCACGCGTCTCCACGCAGGTGGAAGGAAGGGGAGCACACGCGCCGGCAGGTAGTGGGGATTGGCAATAATGATGAAGTCTTATTACTCAATGACAAGACAGGGTTGACTTCATTTCTGGGAGACAATTCTTGGTAAACTATGATGGCAGGAGCATAAGTCCAACTAGTTCAATAATTTAAAATAGAAATGAATCATTTTTTTCTAAAGTGTTTCCCAAGAGATTCAGTTATCTTGGAAGATGAAAGCATACCCTCTAGCTAGTTACTTGGGCCTCTGCCCCTTCAGCAGAGCAAGTCCCAGGAACATCTGGGTGGTTCTGCTGGCTGGCTGGGTTGCCGAGACAGCGCGGAAAGATGGTAATGAGGAGAGAGAAGCTCCTGATACCTTTCCCTGAGAAGGGACAGATAAATCACTGCCTCCTAGCAGTGTGACTCGAACCTCTCAGTCCTCCCCTAAGTAATTCCCCTGATCTAGGACTTTGGGTTTTCACCAACTGGATGATACAAATGGCCAGGAAGGAGTGGGTACCCACTGCGCTGCTGGCCCATTAGTCACTGATTCCTGTGTGTGAATGAGCCTGTGAGCCCCGCTACTGAGAATACGATGAGATAGCAGGAAGTGGAGAGAGAACATTTGGACACTGAGGGCTGGAGAAACAGAACAGAAAGATGACCAGTGCTAAAGATGAACTCCTAGTTTTGCTGCTTATAGATCTTTTCCAGCATCTTCAGAGGGCAAGAGTGGCTTTTTTTTTTTTCATCTATAGATTGGCAGCCTCCTTTATTTTCTAATTGAGGTGGTCACCAAGTACCTTCACAAGAACCTTGTGAGATTCTTTCTAATACCAGCTATTTATATAATACAGCCAGCTCATGGGAGGAAGTCCCTAATGCTGGTGGCAGGCTGCTGTTCTAGAAAATCGGTCAGCTGTCCTCTACACACCCCCAGATTCCTGCCTGGCTTTTGAGCCCCCATCTCCCTGGGGTCAAAGTACCTCGGGGAAGAGGAGGGCAACTTCCAACCTTGCCTCTGCTTCCTCTAGGATTGGGCAGGAGGACCCCCTGGGTTAGTTGTCAGGTCTCTTGCTCCCCTTCCCTTACAATCTCCCCAAATCTCCTGTTACTCCCTGTGTCTTATTACCCTTCTAGCCTCTGGCCCTGTGGACCCCACTTTGCTTGGACCCTTGGAATAGCCTCCTAGTTTCCATTCCCACCTCTGCCCCTTATAGCCCATTCTCCACACAGCAGCCAATGTGGTCTTTTTAAAACCTAAATCAAAGCATGCCACCCTCCTGGCTCAAACCTCCTTAGCAACTTCATACTTGGAATGAATTCCCATCTCCTTATCATTACCTAGAAGCCCTGCCTGTGTGATCTGGCTCCTACCTCCCTCTCCCTCTGGTGTGGCCTCCTTCCCCTGACCCAGCCCTGCATCCAGGCCTCTCCTGTCTGTTCTCAAGACTACCTAGCTGATTCCTGCCTTAGGAATTTGTGCATGCTTTTACTCTGCTGGGAATATTGTCTCCTTCCCCTCACTCCCAACTTTTTCCAAGATGGATTCATTTTCACCCTTCAAGTCCTAGCTTAAATATAACTTCCCAAGAGAGCTTTTTGACCACCCAATCTCAAGTAATTTACAATGACACAATTTGTAATTATAGAGTTGCTTGTTTACTGGTTTATTATCTGTTCTTTTGTCTGACTGGTTCACCACGGTGTCCCCAGCTCAGCACCCTTTAGGGCCTTGTCTCAGAGCAGGCTGAGCTCTGTGGCTGTTACCACTTCCAAATCATAGCACCTTCAAACCTCAAAGGTGTGTTTCTCAGTCACAGGCTGGTGGTGTTGGGGAGTTGGTGAGTGCTCATCGTAGGTCCCCGGCTGATGGAGCAGCCACACTCCCAAACATGCCCAGTGGCCATACCATAGAGAAGAGATCTCTGGAGGGCCTGGCATTGGCAGATAAATTCTCCAGTCCAAAAATGATTTATTGTCACTTCCACTCACAAGTCATTGGTTGGAGCTAGTCACATAGGCTTACCCTATAACAGGGAGCTGGGAAGTTCAATCCTACCCAGTGCTCATGACACTGGTCCTGTTCCTTGAACTACTCATTTCACTTGGAGGGGCTGCTGCAGCCTCTCCTGTGTAAACTTGGATTTGATAAAATGGTCACCGCGGCAGGTCCTTTCCAGCAGGCTGCAGAGTGTTGCACTACAATCGTGTTGCACACTCCCAGATACAATGGGCCTTGGAAGGAAATGCTGCCCTTAGGTTGGTTGCAACACGCTTGCGTGTGCATTGTGGTTTCTGGTGGCCATCACAATCTAAGCTAACATTTGTTCAGTACTCACCAAGTCCCTAGCATGGCACTGAGAGCTTTACATGTAATCTCATTTAAATATTCACACCTACAGTGGGAGTTGCTGTTCCTATTGGGAAGCTGGGGAAACTGAGGGCTACATTGGTTAGGTAACTTCCTAATTAAGTAATTGCTAATTATATGGTAGAGCCCTCCTTTGAAACTTTGCCTCTTGATTCCAAACCTGTGCACTTAAAAAAAATTTTTTTTTTCCTTTATTGATTTTAGAGAGAGAGGAAGAGAGAGGGAGAGAGATAGAAATATTGATGAGAGAGAACATAGATTGGCCGCCTCCTGCATGCCCCCCACCGGGGATTTGGCCCACAACCTGGGCATGTGCCCTGACAGGGAATCGAACCAGCGACCTCTTGGTCAACGCTCAACCACTGAGTCATACTGGCGGGGCCAAACCTGTGCACTTAATGGTTACTCCACAGGAAGAGGTTTGGGTCTGATTTCTGTTCTAGGTTATATATACCAGAGAGCTTCCTTTTGAGCCCCTCTTACTCCTTCTCCCTTATAGTACCTAGCAGTGTCATATAATTAGCATGCAATAGAAGTTTTAACATATACCAGAAGAGTGAAACAGAATACTTAAGATAGCCGACTACGCTATTTGTCCGGTTACATGGTTCTTGTTACGCCTGTTACTTAAGACTAAGGTAAAGCTTCTGTGCTTTTTGAGACAGCTGTTGGTGGAAGGCCTAGATCTGTTAGTTGCTTATATGTAACAATCTAATCAAGGCACAAAGCCTCTCATATAATACACATGTATCCTAATGTATAATTATCAACAATGAAAGAATTAATTACATGGTGCTAGCTGCTGTGGATATAAAATTGAACAAGAACTAGTTTCCTTCCCCAGAGATTACAAAGGCGGATATTTAAACAGTTAATTGCAATACAGTGTGTTGTGCCATGAGGTTTGTGTAGGGGTCTGTGGGACCACAAACCCTGCGGAGGCGGTGGGGGGAGGCTTCAGCTCTAGGAACAGACGGTTAGTTGTGAACATCAACCCGAGGTGAAGCCCTATTTGGATGCAGACTTACAAGTTTCCGGGCTTTGGAGGACGATGACAGGGGCAGGTTTTGGGAGAAAAACCTGTTGGCCATGAGCTTTCCCCCTGCACTTCCTGCATCAAGGCTAGGGCTGGGGTTCGGATTCTTGACCTTGTGAAATGGGTAAAGTGTTGCCAGGAATTCCATTACTGCTTATGGGACGTCATTAGCCAAGCGAATGGTGGCGGCAGGCGGAGGTCGCTCCTCGGAGACCCCGCACCCTACGACACCCGCACGCCGCATCGTACTTTTCCTTGCTTTTCTGCCTCAGGACTGTCCTTCCCTTTTGCTTTCCAGTACTCTGCCTCGCCCTTACCTACGTGCACCACGAGAGCGCCCTCCGCACGTCCACACCCACAGCCCAAACTAGCTCCATGCTCCTCCACTGCAGAATCGGTCACGTGCAGCGCCTCCGCTGCCAAGGGGAGGAAATGGAGGGGGCGGGGCCGGCCTGCCAAGCCCGCCCCTCCCTCCTGAGGCGGCTTATCATTGGCGAAGCGTACTCCCCAGCCTCCTGAGGCTTGGAAGCTCCGCTTCAGATTGGCTAATAGTCGCCAAGTGGGCGTGGCCTCCAGGGGTGGGAGCGGAAGGGAGGGCGCGCTCTCGAGAGGCGGGGTTGCCTAGGCGACGCCGGGGGCGCGCTTAGGGGTGGGGAAGCGATCCCGGCTGCTCAATGACAAATCGGCTGGGGACTGCTGGGGTCCGGCCCCGGGAGGAGGCCGAGGAGAGGGCGGGGCGGGTTTAAGAGCGGCGTGCCTGTGGCGGACGGCAGAGGCGGCGCCGGACGGGTCCCAGGTGAGAGTGTCCGGGCCCGACAGGACCCCTCGGGGCGGGGTGGGGCGCGGGCTGGGGAAGTGGGGTGCGCCGCCCGGCGCCCTCCTGCCCCCGCGCTCTCCGCACAGGGCTGTGGCCGGCGGCCGGACACGTCGCACCTCGGGGCTGGCGGAGGGCGACGCGGGAGCAGAGGCTCCGGGAGGTCCCCTGGAGAAAGCCTCCGGGCCTCCTCGACCGGTTTGGAGCTGAGGAAGTGGGGGCGGCGCCCCAGCCTCTCTCTTTTCTCCGCTCCTTCCCTTTTCCCACAAATGGCCTCTGCTTCCACTTCCTGCCCTTTCGGGCCTCCAGCCCGTGGATGGGCCACTTCCTCAGTCCCTTAGTGGCCTCTGTGGGCAGGGTAAGAGCTCAAGCGTTGCAAACTTCTCAGTACCTTAAGAACTTGTACATGGACTGAACAGGGGCCGTGCTCCAAAAGGAGTTTGTTCTGGTTTTGGTTCTGTCTTGCAAATGAGAATGAAGTTTCTTTGCACCCTCCCCACCCTCCCCTGTAGTTTCTTTCTGATAGGGGCTGGCTCGGAATGTGGCTTCTGCTAGGAAGAAGCACCATGGACTTGAACTGTTCGCCTGGACCAGGCTTCAACAGTCCTCTCCTTGCCTTCTTACACGAATACAAGTTTATCCGTAGGTGGTTCAGAACTGCTAGTGGCAGAGAGGGCTCCGCCCAGGCTGCTTGTTTAAGCTGTGTCCTTTCTGTGCTAATTTTCAGGTGAATGCTGGAAATGTAACTTTGATGTTGTTATCGGGTGCATCTTATGGGGAGAAGCTCTTGTGTTTGGTGGACTGATTTAGAATTGCCAATGGAAGAGTCTTGGCTGCTTGTTCATTTGTCACCTGTGCCTTGATTTCAACCCTTGTAGAACAGTGAACTTTTTGCTTTGTCCTAGTTTCCTAACCTCATTTCTTTTTGTTAAGTTTCGGGGATAGATAGTGGGTGCTGGTTATCAGAAGGGACAGTGTGTCTTTTAGATGTGTAAATGAGCCACGTTCTAAGCAGAGCTCCACGATTCTGGGATGTCAAAGCTCGAAGCAGGTTAAGGCAATGCTTCTTAACCCTGGAGCGGTAGAATGAGAATATCGAAGGTCCCAGAAATGGGATGACTGTGAAGGTAGTGTTGAATACTGGAAAGAACTGGAGGGCAGGGTGTGAAGACCTAGGTTTGATGCTAGTTCTGCAACTTTATTAGTGGTGTGATCTTGAGTGAGGGTTTCACCTCTGTGCAGCAGAGTCCACAGCTGTAAAAAGGTGATAATACTTATCCTACTTGTTAGGATTAAGTGAAGTAAGGAATGTTTAAGGTCTTCTTTGTGGTGGGGGTGAGTGGGTGGGATGGAGGTAGGGGTGGGAATAAGGCCAGGGATGTACTATATTTCCTGTGTGTGGTTTTAGTCGAGTCAGCTGGTCTACTTTGTTTTGACCACAACTGGGTCTTTCCTTCCTTTTCTATTCACTTGTCTCATTGGAAAAGTGGTACGCTTATCTGAGAGCTCAGCAAGCTTTCCCTATCCCTGAGCAGTAGAACCTTTCCCAGGATTTTATGTGGAGGAAAGTGGGTATAAGTTATTAGATATCTTTCAGGGATATGGGACCTAGACACACGAAGATGAGAAAACAAGAATTAGAGTCTCAAATGGGATCTAAACAGGTCTTGGGCCCTGGCTGGTTTGGCTCAGCGGTTGGAGCGTCGGCCTGCGGACCAGAGAGTCCCAGGTTCGGTTCCTGCTAGGGGCACGTACCAAAAAAAAAATAAAATAAAAAATAAATAAAGAAAGAAACGGGTCTTGGTAGAAGGTGGAAGAAGTGGAAGGGTTTTAAATTCTTGCCTTAATTCTTCAAGGTTCTTGCCTTGGCTGAAGATGGCTTGAGAATGGAATTTTTTTTTTTTTTTTAATCCTCACCTGAGGACATTTTTGCATTTATCTTCAGATAGAGAGGGAAGAGAGATAGAAAAACACTGATGTGACAGAGACACATGGAGTGGTTGCCACCCACACGACCCTAACCGGGGCTGGGGACAAACTGCAACCGAGGTATGTGCCCTTAGCGGGAACCGAACCCGGGACTCTCTGTCCACGGGCCGACGTTCTAACGGCTGAGCCAAACCACCCAGGGCACGAATGGAATTTTAAAACCAGAGTTGAGACAATCCTTTGTGTCACATCACCCAATCCCACAATATCTCTTTGCATTCAGTTACTAAATTCTTAGCCAGTCATCGAATTTGGAAACATAATTGGAAACCTTTTCTGAAAGCTAAATTTGGAGACAGTGTAACACCCCAGGACTACAGTGTTGGGAGAGATCTTGGTGAACAAATGTAACATTTCCAGTGTATTTGTCTCAAGATGTGCAAGAGTCCCGCTCTTCATGGGCTCCAAGTACTCCTAAACAGGCAGCCCCTGCCCTGATGTACGGAAGGACACCTGGATTTGTCTTTTCTTTTTAAGTGAATTCATGTGGTTGAGGATAAGTCTGAATCAAAGAGCCAGAGTACCAGAGGAAATGGAACTCATGTGGAGTGGGATGGGGTGGGTAAGGAGGAGGAGGGCAACTAACGTTTATTGCGCATCAGCTATCTGCTTGGCACAGACTCACAGATCTAACCGATACCAGATAAATAATCTGGCCTTGGAGATAATACTTGACCTTGAGCTGTCTCCTTTAGCTCCTCAGTTATTTTGCTATCCAGGAATACAAGTATGGGTGTGTATGTGTACATATTCTTAGATGTTTTAAAGTGGGGGACAGTGGGCCAGAGGGTGTATGAGCTTCTGGTTGGGTGAGAGTGGAAAGAAAGATGAAGAGAGTGTGGAAGCTGAGTATCAAAACTACAAAGTATGTGGTTACTACAGCAACTGCAAAATGCCAGCCAGGTCTCAATTTCAAGCTTGTTACTTTTTTTAATTTTAATCCTCACTCGAAGATATTTTTCCGTTTATCTTCAGATAGAGTGGGAGGGAGAGAGGGAGGAAAAGAGAGAGACATCGATGTGAGAGAGACACATTGATTGGTTGCCTCCTGCATGACCCCAATCGGGGCTGGGGATGAACTAAAACCGAGGTACGTGCCCTTGGCTGGAATCGAACCTGGACTCTTTGGTTCTCTGGCTGACTCTCTAACCACTGAGCCATCTGTATATTTTTAAGAATAAAACTTACTGGCAAAGTAACTGAAAAAAAATCTTGGTGAACCTAAATCAAACTCCCACCCCCAGTTATTTTAAATCTTTGGATGATATTTATTTACTTGGCAATTCTTAATTTCTCTTTTGAAACCCTGATACATTTTAATTATCCACCTGGATAGAAAGGCTTTATTCTTTAGCTTCTAGATGAAATCTTTCTGAAGTGACTCTCGGTGAAGAGAAGAGTTTAGGCATCCTGAGTTTGAAGCCTCATTAAATGACCTCTCAGTTTCCTTCCATCTCTAAAAATTCTGTTACTAATATTTTCATGTAACGTATCCTTTGAATCCAGCATATTTATAATGAGAGTTCATAAATCATGTTATACTGTAACTTCAGATAATGGAGTCTTCTGAGAATCATGTTTGTTCATCCTGACCCAGTTGAAGATGGTTAGAGTCACCGTTAGGCAGACTGGAAAAGTCAGCACAATTTGATTTCCGTTCTTCCTATTTTTGGCCCTTTTCCCATTCGCTGCCCTAATTTATGAGCTAGTATCTTTCTTTTCTTTCATCCTACCTCTCCCATCATTCCCTTCCTTCCTCCCCCCACCCTCACCCCCATAAAAACAGGAAAGGATTGGTGGCCAGTTTTTTATTGTGAATTCACTTATCCTGTTATTAGGAGAGGATTTTAGCTAATATGGTACTTCTACTAGAATAGTAAGCCTTTTAAAAACATCTCAGGTTATATCTGTTCAGTAAGTTCTGCCATTTTGATTTTTAAACTTAGGTTTTATTCTCAGTTCCAGTGTGGTGTGTGCGTAGCGGGTGGGGCTCTCCATGACACCACATAATTCTCAGACACCAGCTGGGTGTCCTACAGTTCAGCTCAGTTGTGACACTGTCTGTCCAGAGACAGCACCAGGTTCCATAGGTTAAGGGCTCAGTCCCATAACCGCGTCCGCTTCAGATGCCAAGCTCTGGATGACACCTGTGCTTCTGACCAGCTGGCTGCAGGTTGGAGGTTCCCATGTCCCCCTCCTTGGATCTCAGATGCCAGTCTCCAGTTCAGGTTGATACCTGAACGTTTCTGACCGCGACTGACTATAAATCAGAGGGTCCCACAACTCCTTCCTTGGGCTCGATTACTTTGCTAGAGCAGCTCGCAGAAGTCAGGAAGCTGGTTTACTCACTAGATTACTGATTTATGACAAAGGATACGAAGCAACAGCCAGATGAAGAGACACATGGGGTGAGGTCCCAAGCAAAGGAGCTTCTGTCCTCTTGGAGTTTGGGGTCCAGCATGGTGGCACGTGGGAGCGTTCTGGTTCGCCAACCTGGAAACTCTCTGAAACTCTCCTGGTTTCTATGGAGGCTTCATTAGTAGTCATGATTGATTAAATCATTGGCCGCTGGTGACTGATTCAACCTCCAGCCCGTCTCTGCTCCCCAGAAATCAGGGGTGGGGCTGAAAGTTCCAACCCTCAGTTCAAGGTTGGTTCCCCTGGCAACCAGCCCCCATCCTGAGGTGCTTTCCCAGCATCACCTCGCTAGCATAGTAAACCCAGTGGTGGTGGAAAGGGGCTTGTTGGGAATAGGACACCCACTTCACCTTGGTGGCTCGGAAGCCTTTTCAGGAACTGAGGAGGAGACACCAAGTATTATATCAAAGATGCTCCCGTCACTCTTATCACTCAGGGCGTCCAAGGGTTTGGGGAGCTGCGAGCCAGGAAGTGTGGCCCAACATCAAATATATTTCTTATAAATCACAGTATTGTAACCTCTTAAACAGTGTGAAATCTAGTGATGTTCCCCATGTCTGCTGTCATACCCTGAGGCCACCCTTGTCTGGCCTGCTGTATCTCCCACATCTGCTCGAGACCCTCTGCTTTTCCACACTATAGAGTGGTCTTTTCAACATGCAAGTCTAGTTATGCCTGAAACACTTCAGTGGCTTTCCAGTGCTCTCAGTACAAAGGCTAAAACCCGTAAACCACGGGCTCACTGGGTGGTAAATGACCTGGCCCTTACTTCCCTCTGGTTTCATCTCACACCAGACTCTGCCTTTTTTTCCTGCTCCAGGCAGCCACGAGGACCTTTCTTCAGTTTTGCGATTGTACCTTGCTTCCTCTTGCTTTGGGTCTTCCTGAAGGCGGTGCTGCGGGAGAGGAGAGCGTGGGAAAGGGAACAGAGCACCTGGCGTACGCCTGGGACTGGGAGACAGAGCTGGCCAGGCATGTCGGTGTTGGGGCTTGTGGGCCATGGTGAATGCAGGGTGTGGGTTTTCCTCATGGTGAGCCATTCAAGGGCCTTAAGCACACCTTTTTTTTTTTTTTTTTAATCTTCACCCTAGGATATGCTTTTATTGATTTGAGAGAGAGAGAGAGAGAGAGAGAGAGAGAAACATTCAAATCGATGTGAGGGAGAAACATCACTTTGTTGCCTCCTGTATGTGCCCCGACCAAGAATCAAACCCACAACCTAGGTATGTGTCCTGTCCGGGAATCAAACCCACAGCCTTTTGGTGTACAGGATGCTGCTGCTACCGACAGCCATCCAGCTGGGCAGCATGCTTTTATTTGCATTTTCCGACAACTCACAGCAGGGGCTGTGTGGAGAACAGACTGAGGGGCAGCTCAGGTGGCGCTGAGAATCAGTCCGGAAGTGTGGCTGTTCAGTGGTGGTGGCTGGGACTGGGGTGTGGAGAGGAGATGGAAGTAGGAGATGGATTTAAAGTGTATTTTGGACATGGAATCAGAATTGTCACTGTAAAGGGACCGGGACCGTGGCAGGTCTGCCCTGGCACGGTCTGGAATAAATGGGTTTTTTACTTTGTGCAGGAAAGATCTCACAATTCGAGTCCAGGTGATTCTGAGAGCACGTTTATTAAAGCTGGGGACAGTGAGACAAGGAAGGGCTTAAGATAGAAGAGGCAAGATCATAGCGACAGGAGTGGGCCCAGGAGGAGCTGCCTTTGGAAACGTGAGGAAGAGTCCAGCCCAGGTGAGGCTGCCTTGGCCCTTCAGAGCAGCGCTTCTCAACCTGTGGGTCACCACCCCTCTGGGGGTCGAATGACCCTTTCACAGGGGTCGCCTAAGAGCATCAGAAAACACATATTTCCGATGATTTTAGGAACCGAGACACGGCTCCTCCATCTGCCTCCAGGCGGGTCCGCCCACATGCAGATGCGCCCACATACTACATGAGGAACTGTATCAAAGGGTGCGGCATTAGGAAGGTTGAGAACCACTGCTTTAGAAGGAAAGGTCACAGAGTCAGCAGAGGTGAGCCAGCTGGGCTGTGTGGACTCAGGAAACGCGTTAAAGAGGCAAAAGGAGGGCCTTGGAGACGGTTTAGGGGGTTAGCCTGGGATGAGCTACTGCTGTCCTCTGCTCCCCAGGTGACAAGTTTTGTGGGGACCCTTTGAGCTCAGCAGAAAGAAAGCAAAGATACATGTCTGAGGAGAGAAGTGGGGAAAGGCGTAGGTGTGCTCTCGGGAGAGTGTGCACTGGGTCCTCTGTCTTGAGAGTTTTTATCTGCTTTCTAAAGGCAGGAATTTTAGGGGAGGTCTCAGGGGAGAACCTCAGTAGAATGTTCAGCAGCTTCCCAGGTTGTCCTTTCTCTGGTCAGTTTCACCTTCAAAGACTATCATGGGGAGGGGGTCTGGAATGTGTAAACCATTTGTTCCTGAGTGTCCTTGGTTAGGGAAGATAAGACCTTGCAGTTGATTATCTGGCTGTAAATTGACCAGCCATTTAACTGTCTCAGTTTCCCCATGCCACTTGCCAAGGACTTTTCCTAGCTTCTTACTCTTCTGCCTCCAGGGCTGGTCACAAATGGAGTTGGGGGAGAGGCAAAGGGAATCAAAGATGACTCCCAGGTTTTTGGCTTTTAGAAATGCCTCATATATGACTAGTTACTCTAGTAACTACTAGATGGGGATTAGCGGAGACGGTGCAGATGCTAAGGGGGAAGAATCAAGAGTTCTGTTTTGGGAATGGTAAGTGTGAGATTCTTGCCATTGCCATGTGGGGAGAGGTGGCAGTTAGGCAGAGGGCTGTGAGCCTGGAGGTCAGAAGAGTGACCGGGGCTGCATTTGAAAAGTTTGGGAGCTGCACATAAAGTTGCTGGTGTGGATGAGATCACTGAGCGGGAGAGCACAGAGGTGAGAAGGGTTAATTAAGACCGAGCTCTGAGGAGTCCTGGCATTTAGAAGGCAGGTGAAGGAAGAGAGCGGGCACACCTACAGAGGAAGAGCTGCTAGAGGAGCCACAGCACTGGGGGCATGAGGTGCTGAGAGGCGGGAGGGACTGGCCTGGAGGGAGATGCCCAGGGGATCTCTGACTGGCCTGCCAAGGGCCTTCCCCTTTCCAGGCAGTTTTATCACACTCGCTACACGCTCATTTTTAAAAGGGGGAGAGGGAGGGGATGGGAAGGGAGAAAGAAATACACGTTTTTATTGGAGTTTGCAACATGGAGTTTATTGGTGTTTTGACGAGACCAGTTTCATGAAGTTTCCTGGGGAGGAAGCCAGATTAGAAGGACTGTCATCAGGGAAGTAGTGCGGGGAGGGAACACAGGGCTTTGCTGCCAGAGTGGGGCCGGTGGGCCAGCAGCAGCATCTTGGAGGTTGGCAGTGCAGAATCTTGGGCTCCACTCCTGCCCCACGGAATCAGAATATGCATTTTAACAAGGTTCTCGGGTAATTTGTGTCTACACTAAGATTTGAGAGGCCTTGGTGTAGATAACCAGGGCTGTAGAGAAATAATGTCACCTGCTAGAGGGACATGTGGGATCAAAAAGGATGAAGATGAAATAGAATGAGTCTGTATGCTGTGGGGGTTGGTCCTATAGAGAGGTAGAGACTGGCTGATGATTCAGGAAAAGGGGAGAATGGTTGGAGTGACCGTCTTGGGCTTGGGATGGTGGCCACGTGGCGTGCAAAGCCTGTGCAGGGCTTGGCTTTTGCTAAGAGCAGGAGCGTGCTCTTTGCAGAAGGATGGAGGAGATTACAGGACTGAGAGAAGTGCTGAACTGGGAGTGACAGTGGGGAGAGAGGAAGGACACCACCAGGCCCTGCGTACATGACATAAGAGGAAAACAACATCTACTTAGGATTTGGTGTCCCCAGGGCACACCCACGTCTCAGGAAAGCCAGAAGGTAGAACATTCTTAGAAGCAGTGGAGGGTCTTGAAGAGTTTGCTGGTGCCCCCAAGGGCTTGGGGATGGGGTAGCAGTGGGATTAGTCAATTCAGGGGATGGGGGCAGCTCCTTTGGTACGAGAATCTCCCTCTGAAAGAGGGAAGAGTGGGGATGCCTGTGCTTCTGGTGGTGACTCAGCAGAGGGGTGCAGCAGTATGTGGCCCTCCCAGACAGCGGCGGGCCCTGTTCTAGCAGCGTGGTCCCCATATCTTGGCTGGGCAGCTGGCATTTTCCTGGTGCTGGTTCCCTAAGGCTTCATACACTGACACAGCAGGGAAGAGAACGGAATGAAAGACTGTTTCTGTTAGGGAAATTTCAGGACCTGCTTGGAGATTAGGGCAGATCATGATATGCCCATCAATAATGCCTCTGACGGCACGTGACATTGTCTTTTGGGCTGATAGAGAAGAAAGAAGGGTCTAAGGACCTCTGCTGGTGATAATACTCTTACTCATATGCCTTTAGTACTATTAAAAAGAAACAACAGATCCAAAATGGAGTCACTTTTGCTAGGCCCCACCGAGACTGAATTCCTAACCTAACTGCAGTTTCAGCCTCTCCCAGGAGCGGAATTTTAGTGCAGTCCATCTGGAATTCCCTGGTCAGCACCAGTGAGGTCACCTGCCTGAGAAGATCCCCTACCACCCCTGAGGGAAGGTGACCTTGCCTGGGATAATCCACTCCTTTAACTCTCTTGCTCATAAAAACCTTCCAGTTTGTGCAGTCCCTCCGTGTGCCCTTCTGGTTGGTAGATGGGGTGCTTAATAAAGCCAATGAGATCTTCCCATTTGCTCAGCTGAATTTGTTCCTCCCCGGTTCCTCTGGGAGGCAGGCAGGGCAGGTGTTGTCCCTGTTTTTCGGGTGGAGAATGGAGGCCTGTGGGGTGGAGGGACTTGCCCAGTCAGTACAGTGAGTGAGCAGGTGGATGAGGCCCAGAAGCCGGCCTCTTCCCGGTGTGGTGCTGTGGTCCGGGGTTGCCTCGGCTGTCAGGGCCCAGAACCCCCTTCTTTAAGGGCTGGCTGCCCCTCCTGCCTGGGCATAGCTTTGGCTCTACTTTTTCTCAAGACTTTCCAACATATCAGAGTGATGTTCAAAAGTCAGTGAAGTGCTTACTCAGGTGTTGTGATAGGTGTTTTCTCATTTACCTTCGTAGTAACCCCGAGGATACAGACACTTGCGTATTTTATAGATCAGACTGAGGCCGAGAAAAGCAAGGTCATTCGTTTCCTAATGGCAGACGCCAGACTTCAAGGCAAGAGTTTCTCCTCCTGTCCCACACTGTAGCTGGTGTGTAACTACTTAAAAAAATTGTGTTATAATATACATAACATAAAATTCACCACTTTAACCATTTATAAGTATACAGTTCTGTGCCATTAAGTACATTCACACTGTTATTCAATCATGATCCATCTCTAAGATGTTTTTTATCATCCTGTCCTGAAACTGCCCATTAAATACTAACTCCTCATCCTCCCCTCCCCCTAGCAATGCCTATTCTACTTTCTATCGCTATAATTTGGTTGTTCCAGGTGCCTCATATATATAGGTGGAATCACGAGGTGTTTGTCCTTTTGTGTCTGGCTTATTTCACTTAGTACAATGAGTCCTCGACTCATTCATGTTGTAGCCTGTGTCAAAATTTTATTATTTTTTAGACTGAACAGTATTCCATTGTGTGGATGGACCCCATTTTGTTTTCCATTCGTCATCAGTGGACACTTGGGTTGCTGCCACCTGCCCACTGTTGTGAAGAATGCTGCTGTGAACCTGGGTGCACAGACGGTTACGTTCCTGTGCTCAGTGTCTGGGCACATGATAACTGCCCTCCGTTGCACATTTCCTCCCGCGTCTTTGTTTCAAAACGTGTGCTCTGGTTGCCTGTGCATTTCTTTCTCTTTAGTGAGCTTTCTGGTCCACAGTTTGGTGTCATTGATAGAAATTCCTGTATTTCACACCAAGTGGAGCAGCCTCGAGTTGTGTCTCAGTGCGGACTCTGAAGTCAGACTGCTGGGGTTCCAGGCCAAGCCCCGCATCGATTGGCTAAGTGATCTTGCGGGTTACACAGTTCTTTTGGGGTGCGCGCGACAGACCAGCAGACGTGGAAATGGTAGTGCGTCTCTAAACAGGATGTCATTGGGAGAAATAATTCGGAACAGGGACGCGTACGCTAGTTCCAAATTTGACCTTCAGCTGTTGAGAGACGAGGTAGCTCTAATGTCCCTGAGGCTGCTTTTGCAGGTGGAAGGAAGAGGAGTTTATATAAATCGGTAGAACTCTAGGGCCAGTGAAATCCCAGGTCCATTGAGGGCGAGGGCGTGGTGGGGGAGGACTTCATTCAGAAAAACCATACGTTAAAAGAAATAGTCAGAGCTTGCAGATCACCTCCCACCATTTCTTGTTGCTTTGTCGTTCAGGAAAGTCATCATATAAGTGAATTAACTTTTCAGAGTTTACCAGTTACCACCTGTCTTCTTGAGGCCTCACCGCCCAGCTGGAACTTGGGTTTTCTGTCCAGCATGTGTCCAGCACCTCCGAAGTGCCAGGCACATCGGGCACACGCAGATGAACGGGCACTCTCAGTGTGGTGGGAGAAACAGACCGCGCCTAGGAGGGGATTCCGCTTCAGCCCGGGTGACAGGAGGCTGGGGGGATGGGCGTGGGGCCTGTGCTGATAGATGGGGAGTCCGCTGTGCTGGGGAGATGAGGAAGGCGGTGGGGGAAATATCAGGCTGAGTGTGAAGTTACAGGGGACCCTCATCAGGAGGAAGGGCGGTTCTGGCAGAAGGAATAACGCCCGCATAGAGGGACGGATGAGAAGCAGGGGCTGAAGAGGAGCAACTGCAGAGCTTTCTGGTTTTGTTTGTTCATTGAATTTGTTACATTTGTTTTTCTTTTCTTTAGGCAGAAGAGCAGATAAATGTTCCTTAGGGAACAGAAATATCTAAAACAAATTTCCTTAGGCACACAGCGTCACTAATTTGTTTTGCAGATTTAATTTCAGAAAAAAAAAAAAAGAAAGAAAGAAAGGGAGCCGTGGCTGGTTTGGCTCAGCGGTTAGAGCATCAGCCTTCGGACTAGAAAGTCCCGGGTTCGGTTCCTGCTGAGGGCACGTACCTCAGCTGCAGTTTGTCTCTGGCCCCGGTTGGGGTCGTGTGGGTGGTGACCAGTCGATGTGTCTCTCTCACGTCGATGTTTCTCTCTCTGTCTCCCTCCCTCCCTCCCTCCCGCTCTATCTGAAGATAAATGCAAAAATGTCCTCGGGTGAGGATAAAAAATAATAATAATAAAAAAAAAAGGGGAAAGGAACCTAGATCATTTCATTCAACTCCCTTACTTTCCCAGGCATGGAAACTGAGTCATACGTGTATGAGAGTATGGAAATACCTGCGCCCTGGTGCTGAGAGGCAGCGGCTGCGCAGGGGAGGGCACCCAGGCTCCTGTCTGTCCGTGTGCGTGGGAGGCTGAGAGGACACCAGGGAAGCTCCGGGAGCTGGGCCGACTTAAGTTGTTTCTTACCTGGACCATCACACTGGAATACCCCAATTAATGAAAAGCAATAAAAATATACACATTTACCAAATCGAGCAGTCAAAGCTGAGTATTTTCACTTAATAGAAATATTTAACAGAGGTCCAGCGGCCCCCCACTGCGTTTGTGAGTGTTGAAGATTGTTAGCCAGCTGCTAGAGGTTCTTCTCTGGGGACCCAGGACCCAGGACCCAGGCCAGGGCTCGGGTCAGCTCCCCACTGGGGTGGCCTGTGCTCCTTTATGAGACGGTCAGTCAGAAAAATGACTGCTCATCGAATAGCAATCACGTGATCAGACATCCTTATTTAAATCAGTGGGTGAAATGATAGGTTCTTATAAAAACCAGGTTGCTCTCATTTTAAAGAGTTTCTCTGGTGAAACTGTAGGGACTTTGCGTATTGCACTGAAATACCAAGCCACTAAGGCCAGTTTGTCCTTCACTCTGAGACTTGTTTAATAAGTCAACTTACTTTACTTGATGATCTGGTAATCTCTGCTCTAAGGGTTTGTGTCATAACTGCTAATGATAACCTCATAATAAGTTCAAATAAATATTTAAGTGATAATCTCAAGAGATTCAGATTCTTTTCTTTTTTTTTTTAATCCTCACCCGAGGACATTTTTGCATTCATCTTCAGATAGAGCGGGAAGGAGAGTGGGAGGGAAAGAGGAAGGAAGAGAGAGAGAGAAACACTGATGTGAGAGAGACACATCGAGTGGTTGCCACCCACACAGCCCCATCCGGGGCCGGGGACAAACTGCAGCCGAGGTGCGTGCCCTTAGCGGGAACCGAACCCGGGCCTCTCTGGTCCGAGGGCCGACGCTCTAACCGCTGAGCCAAACCGGCCAGGGCGAGATTCAGATTCTTTAGTGACACATTTTCAAAACTTCAAAAATAAAATTAATGTTATCCTCTTGTCAAACGTTGCTTTTGAAACAAGAACATAGTGGCTTAAACTTTTTATGCTTCTGACCATGGTAGTGGAAATAAGATGTGGATGAGTCCAGGTGTTAAATTTACACTGTATACTAGGTTTTATGATGACCATAATTTGGGTAAAATGTATGTTATTTAGGCTGCAGCATGATTTATATGATCATAAAGGGAAATATTCCTGCAGGAGGGAAAAGAGGGACTGGTACCTGCCCTCATGGAGGTTAAATTGTAGTGGAAAAAGTAAGTGAAAAGCAGAAAAAAAAGAAGCAACTGCAAGTGATCTGCAGTAGAAGTAGAGGGGCTGAAGTAGAGGGTGGTGGACAGGGGGCCTTACTGAGGTGCGAGGTCCAGGAAGGCCTCCAGGAAGGGGAAACCTGCAGGCAGGTATCAGTTTGTGAATGTCGACTGGGAAAAGGCTTGTGGGAGGGGCAGTGGGAGGGGGAGGAGTGGTAGGCCATGAGGTTGGAGAGTGGAGACTGACAGGGAGAGAATTGGTCCTGGGGTCGTCATTTGCCCCTGCAGTAAGCTTTATTCTTGGGCGTGCGGCTGTGTGAGCCAATAAGTAACTGTTTTTGCTTAAGCTACTATCAGTTGGGGTTTCTTTTATTGTGGACAAGTGTACTAACCATACAAGGGGCAGAATATTTGAATTCTCTGAAAACACCTTTAGCTGGAGTTGGCTATATGTAGAGTTCAAGCTTTATTCAGAAGGAAGTATTTTTGTGTCATATTTCCCCCTTGGCCCTCCCTGTGTCTGATTCCCTGGACTTGAATTGTGTGTGTACTTTCAAAGCCGTAAGTACACTCAGGTGGGACTCCCTGGGTTGGAAGTGATAGAAACTCCAGGTCGGTGAGCTCCTACCACAAAGGGGGGTTTATTGGGAGGATAGCAGTGTGTGTCCTTGACTCGGAAGAGAAATAAAAAACCAAGCCACGGAAGGGGCCAGGATGTGGCTGAGACTCAGGAGCAGTTGGAACCAGCACCCCGAATGCCGCCGAGACTGTTGCATCGTTTCTCTTCATGTGCTGATTCTGTCTCTCTCTCTTGCTGTAGGTCAGCGTTTGCTGTTTGGGAGAAACCATAGCTTCCAACGTATAAAAACGAGCGGCCTGTAGACATGCTTTGTTTGCTCACAGTGCTTTTAAAAATTGATGTAGTTATTAACTTTTAAAAGGGGAGATTTCACATAAAAATCCAGTGGCGTCTCTTAAAACATGCGGAGTCTGGCATTCCTGAACCAGCGTCTGCTGGCGCTGAGGAGCTGCCTTTCCTTCCCGAAGGGGCAGCGCGCGGTCCAAGGGGCCACCGCAGTCCTGCTGCTGCCCTACCTCTGTCTGGGGGTGCCCTCCCCCAGCTTAGCCATCGTGGACCCGGGCCGCTCAGTCTGGCACCATACCTGGCTCGGGTCCAGTGCCCTCCTTGGGACCAGTTTCTCCCATATAACCTGCCATGTCTCATCTCCCTCCCCCTCTGCCTTCTCCTGTGATAACCATGAGGATGGCGGAAAGGAGCAGTTTCTAGAAAAGGGTGCTAGGCAGACAGTATCTTAAATTGTGTATTTGGAAAAAAATTGTGTTATTTAGTAAAATCTTTTTTATTGTATTTTATTGTTGACAGTATTACAAATGTCTCTCATTTTCTCTCTTTTTGTCCCCCTCCACCCAACCCCGCCTCACCCCAGGCCTTCACCATGCTATTGTCTGTGTCCATGGGTTATACATATATGCATATATGTTCTTTGGTCAATCTCTTGTTGTCGCCCCCCCTCCCCGAGATCTGTTATTCTGTTCCATGCATCCATTCCTCTGGACCTATTTTGATCGTCAGTTTATTTTGTTCTTTAGATTCCACTTATAAGTGAGATCATTTGTCTTTCTCTAACTGGCTTATTTCGCTTAGCAGAATAGTCTCCAGGTCCATCTATGCTGTCTCAAAGGGCAAGAGATCCTTCTTTTTTACAGCTGCATAGTATTCCATTGTGTAAATGTACCACAGCTTTTTTATCCACTCATCTACTGATGGGCACTTGGGTTGTTTCCAGATCTTAGCTGTTGTAAATAATGCTGCTATGAACATAGGAGTGCATATATTCTTTATGATTGGTGTTTCAAGATTCTTGGGGTATATTCCCGGAAGTGGGATCCCTGGGTAAAACAGCAGGTCCATTTTTAACTTGAGCCCGAAACCTGGGCATGTGCCTTGACTGGGAACTGAACCAGGACCTCTCAGTCCATGTGATAATGCTCAATCCATTGTGCCACATCAGCTGGGTGAGTTTTTTTTTTTTCTTTTTTTTAAATTGTAGTTGATTTCTAGCTTCATGCTATTGTGATCTGAGTAAATACTTGATATGATTTCAATTTTCTTGAATATGTTAAGGCTTATTTTGTATCCTAACATATGGTCTGTTGTTGAGAATGATCCATATGTACTTGTAAAGAATGTATATTCTGCCATTGTTGGATGGAATGTTCTGTAAATATCAATTAGATCCAACTGATCTAGTGTGTCATTTAAGGCCACTGTTTCCTTGTTGATTTTTTGTCTAGAAGATCTATCCAGTGATGTCAATGGAGAGTTAAAGTCCCTTACTATGACTGTATTTCTATTGTTTTCTCCCTTAAAATCCATCAGGAGTTTTTTATATACTTAGGTGCTCCTGTATTGGGTGCATATATGTTAACAAGGGTTATATCCTCTTGTTGAATTGATCCCTTTAGGATTATGTGGTGACCTTCTTGGTCTCTGGTTATTGCCTTTATTTTGATTTTTTAAAATTGATTTTAGAGAGAGAGGAAGGGAGAGGGAGAGAGAGAAAATCGATTGGTCACCTCCTGCATGCCCCCCACTGGGGATCGAGCCCATAACCTGGGCATGTGTCCTGACTGGGAATCGAACTGATGACCTCTTGGTGCATGGGTCGACGCTCAACCACTGAGCCACACCAGCCGGGCTCGATTTCTTAAAGTAGTTCCTTTAACATTTCCTGCAGTGCTAGTAGTTTGGTGATGATGTACTCCTTTATCTTGTTTTCTTTGTTTGGGTAGCTCTTTATTTCACCTTCAATTTTAAAAGGTAGCCTGGCTGGACTGAGTAGTCTTGGGTTCATTTCTTTGCCTTTCATTACTTTAAATACTTCATGCCAATCCCTTGTGGCCTGAAGTGTTTCTGTTGAGAAATCATCTGACATTCTCATGGGTACTCCCTTGTAGGTAACTTTCTGTCTCTCTTGCCTTTAAGATTATTTCTTTGTCTTTAATGTTTGTCATTTTCATTATGATGTGTTTTGGAGTCGGTCTCTTTGGTTTCATTTTGATTGGACCTCTTTGTGCTTCCTGAACTTGTGTGAGTTTTTTCTTCACCAGGTTAGGGAAGTTTACTGTCATTATTTCTTGAAACAGGTTCTCTATTTCTTGCTCACTTCTCCTTCTGGTACCTCTATGATGCAGATGTTATGTTTCATGTTGTCCCAAAGTTCCCTTAAATTAGCCTCCTGCTTGCTTATTTATTTATTATTTTTAATTTTTTTTAATTGATTTTTTTTGAGAGAGATAGAAACATCGATGTGAGAGAGAAACATTGATCAGCTGCCTCCTGCATGCCCCCTACTGGGGATCGAGCCAGTAACCTGGACATGTACCCTGACCGGGAATTGTACCAGGACCTCTTAGTCAACACTCAATCCATTGAGCTACACTGGCTAGGCTAGCCTCCTGCTTTTTAATTCTTGTTTCTTTTTGCTGCTCTAACTGGGTGTTTTTTCTACCTTGTATTCCAAATCCCTGATTCCATCTTCTGCCTCATTCAATCTACTTTTGATTCTTTCCTGTGTATTCTTGATTTCAGATATGTTGTTCTTCATTTCCAAATGATTCTTATTAATGGTTTTTATTTCTTGTTTCATGATATTGTAGATCCTACTAAGTTCCTTGAAATTCCCACTAAGTTTCTCGAGCATCCTTTACTTTGAACTCTATATCTGATAAATTGCTTGCCTCCATCTCATTTAGTTCTTTTTCTGAAATCTCCTTCTTTTCTTTCATTTGAGTGTTGTTTCTTTGTCTCCTCATTTTTGCTGTTCCTTTGTATTTTGTTTCTATATATTAGATCAAACTGTTATGCCTCCCAGTCTTCATGGGGTGGCCTTATGTAGTAAATGTTTTGTGGGACCCAGTGGTGCACTCTTAGATCTCCTTAGCTGGGTGCTCTAGGAGTGACCCTTGTGTGAGCTATTTGGGTTTCCTGTTGTAACTGGGTCTTGAGTGTTGTTGTCCTGTTGGTGAATGGATGTCCTCTCAGGCTGGCTGACTGCAAGGCTCACCCCGACCACGTCATGTGAGCTGTTGTGCAGGTGCTGACAGAACAAAACTAAACACAAACCAAACAAGAAACACAACGAAAACATACAGAGACCCCCTGCAACAACAACAACAGTAACCGCAAAAGAAGAGAGAATTAAGAAAGACAAAAGAGAACAAGAACAATAGAAGAAAAGAAAAAAAATACAAGAGGAAATAAAGGGGAAGAATAAGTAATATGAAAGGGCAGAGACGAAAGAAATAAAATAAGAACAAATAACAGGGAAGGAAAATGGTATGAATGAAAAGAGGAAGAAAAAATTATGAAACAGAAAGTAGAGGAGAAAGTAGAAAGGCGAAAAAGAAGAAAAGGAAAAAAGAAGGTTAAGCAGGAGAAAGAAGAGAAAAAATAGTGTAAGAAAAGGAAATAGAGAAATTAAATATGAAAGAAAACAGATTAAAATAATAACAAATCAATAAAGAAGAAAGATAAAGAAGATAATGCAAAAACAAAAAATGAAGTGGCATTTGTCTCAGCAGAGTTTAGTGCCTCCTGGCAGCTCCCTTTGGATCCTGGTCTCCTGGTGACTGAGGCTCACTGCCAGTCGGCCTCCCGGGGAATTTAGATTCTAGCCACTGTCAGAAACTGTCCCCTTTTGGCTCTTAGCATCTTGTTCGAAGCTTCAGGCTAGCCACAGTTTGTGTCTGTCTGCACAACTTGGCTGCGCATGACAGGCCAGTTTGTTAGCAGCAAGGGGCCCAGGGACAGTTCAGCCAACTCCCCCAGGTTCCCTGGGCTCTGCCTCCACCTGCCTTCACCTCCTGGCCAGCTGTCAATCTTAATCACTGACAAGTCTGTTTCTGAAAGGGCTTTAGGTGGAATTGGGAGTCTAAGACCTCTGGGTGTCCCATGAGGGGAGATGCCGGTCAGGTTTAGGGACTGTGATGGGTGTGTTTCCCGGCCCAGAGCTACTCCTCTGAGTAACCCAGAGTATTTCCTGTCCTCAGCTGGGCGGAGAGCCTCATCTGCAGTCCAGCGGGATCAGCTGGCATCGGGAGTTTCTATCAACTCTCCCTGAGGGGAAGCACCAGTCAGGTTCCCAGGACAGAGGGGCAGGTGGCCTCACCCCCAAGCCAGTCACAGATGCTCCCTGAGGCTGTTCAAACCTGTAGGCTTGGCCCCTATTGCTGCCTCCTCTCCAAAGGTCGAGATGCAGGGTGTTGCATGCAGGGCTTCTGAGGATGGGGTGAGCTGTATCCCCCCATGGCTGCGGGATATTTTCCTTTTCCTGAGCTGTGGCTTCTGGGAGGGGCCAGCGCCTCTCAGGAAACATGGTTGCTTTGGTTTGGGGGAGATATGACCACGTCAGGTCACCCGGCTGCTGCTTTTCCGTGTCTGCCCCAGTTCTTCCCATGCCGGCCTCCTCCGGCACCTCCAGTCTGTACCCCTACCCCCCGAAGCCTTGGGTGGGTGGGTGCAAATGAAAATCCTGTGCTCTGGGTTTTAAAAAAAAATCTCTAAACAGCTCCGGCCTCCTCAGCGCACAGAAGCCCTGCCACCTTTCACAGCTGGGTGTCAGGGGTCGCTTGTTTGGGCTCTGGGGCTCTGGACTATGAAGCCTCGCCTGTGGTCCAGGCTCGGTCCTCTCAGGGGAAACCCTCCCCTGCAGCCGAGAGTCTTCTCTCTCTCTCTCTCTCTCATTCTCTCTCTCTCTCTCTCTCTCTCTCTCTCTCTCTCTCTCTCGGCCTGCTGCCTGTGGAAGCTGAGCCAGTCCCTCTCGTGATCTCGCGCTTCCTGCCAGTCTCCAGGTGGTTTCTGTCCTTCCTTGATATGTCTCTTCCTCCACTGGCCCTCAGATGTAATTCTGGATGGATGTTTCCCAATTATTTTTATTTCCAGTCTGGCTCTGGGAAGAGGTGCAAGAAAGGTCTGCCTATTTGGCCGTGATCTTCTCCCCCATAGTGAAATCTTAAAAAAATTTTTTTTTCTTTATTGATTCTTTTTTTAGAGAGAGATAGAAACATCGATGAGAAAGAACATCAATTGGCCGCCTCCTGCATGCCCCCCACTGGGGGTCGGGCCCACAACCTGGGCATGTGCCTTGACCAGGAATCGAACCGACGACCTCTTGGTGCATGGGTCGATGCTCAACCACTGAGCCACACCGGCCTGGCTAGTGAAATATTTTTTTAAACTTCGTTTTGCCAGATGTGCTTTTGCCCAAACAACCTGTTATTCATTTTTTTTGTTAATCCTCACCCGAGGATATTTTTCCACTGAGTTCTAGAGAGAATAGAAGGGAGGGAGAGGGAGAGGGAGGGGGAGAGGGAGGGAGGGGGAGAAAGAGAGAGAAACATCAGTGTGAGAGACACCCTAATTGGTTGCCTCCCACACAACTGTGACCGGTGTGGGGATTGAACCTACAACCCAGGTATGTGCCCTGGACTGTTAATCGAACCCGCAACCTTTTGGTCCACGGGCCTATGCTCTAACCGCTGAGCCAAACTGGCCAGAGCGTTATTATTCTTAATATGCTATAACGTTAAGTAGGCCTCTGCTTTTTTATTTTGGAAGTGAGTTGGGAAGACTTTAGATAACTTTAGTGATTTATAGCAAAAAGTAGTAGTATATGCAAGTATACACCCGTTGTTTTACAGGGCAGTAGAAGGAAGTGTGGTTTGACAACACTAAATCTGAAGATAGGGAATTTTGCCATAATTACTTTCTTTACATAAAATGGACAATTTGGAGTGGCTAAGCAAATCTTTAAAAAATTTGCCTTGCCCGGCCGGTATGGCTCAGTGGTTGAGCACTGACCCATGCACCAAGAGGTCGCCGGTTCGATTCCCAGTCAGGGCACATGCCCAGGTTGTCGGCCCGATCCCCAGTGAGGGGCATGCAGGAGGCGGTCAATCGATGTTCTCTGTCATTGATGGTCCTCTCTTTCTCTCCCTCTCCCTTCCTCTCTCTCTAAAATCAATAAAGGGAAAAAAATTAAAAAAAAAAATTTGCCTTGAATTGAATTTCTAGGTTTTGTTAAGAGAAGATGAGCAATTCGTACTTTTTTTCTCAATGTAAAGATTGGGACCGCGCTCAGGAAACTATAGTAAGTCCATGAACGCGTACACCGGAAACAGTAAGCATTTCAGTTGGAACGTAGGGTGTCACACGGCTTATTCGTTGGTTTTTATGGATGATTTAAGCCAGGACTACAAAACATTGCTACAAATGTATACTAACAATCCTCAAACCTGATATAGTGCAAATTAAAACTTAAGTATTGATAGAATTCATTAAAGTATTTTTAAAAAACATGTTTTCTGGTTTCTAGAGTTTCTATTCTGTTCTAAATTGTGAAAATCCAATAATATATTTTCAAATCAGAATCACTCTTTTTTATTTAAATTTATTTCATTACTTGAAGTGAACATACCATTTTCAGTCTTCATTATTTTGTCCTGTTTTTGGTAAAATCTATGCTTTCCCAAGGCAAATACTTTTTAAAAAAAATCCTCACCTGAGGACATTTTCATTGATTTTTACAGAGAGGGAAGGGAGAAGGAGACAGAGAGAAACATCAATGTGAGAGAGAAACATTGAACCATTGCCTCTTGCACGTGCCCTGACTTGGGCCAGGATCGAACCCATAACCTAGGCATGTGCCCTGACCGGGAATTGAACCTGGGGCCTTTTGGTGTATGGGACAATGCTCCTACCGACTGAGCCACACCCGTCAGGTCTCAAGGCAAACAATTTTTATTTATTTATTTATTTATTTATTTACCTTCCTCCCCATCCCGCCCCCCCACCCCCCTAACAAGGCAAACAATTTTTTAAAAAACTTCTTTCTCATTTATTTAGGTCTCCCTATTTCTGAAGACTTTAAAACTTTAGAGTGAATATGTGGAAATGATTGTACTTGAATTTGAAGAACATAATATAAATAAAAGACTGTGCAATGAATAAGGTTCTCTAGTTAGGAGTAAATACAAAGAGGAAAACAGTCACTTGATGGGCGGAATGAAAACTAAAGACTGTGTCAAAGGATGACATCAGAGTTGAGTGATAATACTTCATCATCTCCATTTAGATACTAGAAAACTTACAGAAATAATTTTGAATCAGATTGTGAAATGTAAATCTGTTTTTTTAAACATAGCAATGATGGCCCTTTAGAAATAAACTTGGTAGTATAGTATTAATTGTGAGACTGACAACTGATATTTATTAGAAAATAAAACTATTTTCTTGGCCAGTTTGGCTCAGCAGTTACAGTGTCGACCCCGGACTGAAGGGTCGAAGATTCAATTCCGATCAAGGGCATGTACGTGGGTTGCAGGTTAGATCCTGGCCCAGGTCGGGGTTGTGCAGGAGGCAACCAATCAGTGTGTCTCTCACATTGATGTTTCTTTCTCTCTCTCTCTTCCTCTCTCTCTCTCTGTCTCTCTCTCTCTTCCTCTCTCCCTTTCTCTCCTTCCCTCCCTCCCTCCCTTCCACTCTCTCTAGAAGTCAGTGGAAAAGTATCCTCGGGTGAGGATTAGCAAAAAATAATTAAAAAAGAAAATTCTATTTGCAGTTAGATCCATGGTTCCATACAGATGCATATCCTCTCATAGAATCGAGGTGAGAAAGCTGTGTGTCCTCTGTGTAGGTCACAGGTGAAGCAGCAGGTAACACATGGAGTCTGCTCTCAGAGAGCTTCCAGGTGTGACTGCCATTGTCCGCACAGCCTGAGGACGCAGGTGTCCGGTCTCTGCTGTCCTAAGCTGGAACTTCCAGGAGAGTGGGTGGCCCCTCCGCACCTATATTTTTGTCTTTATTTTTTAAAATAACTTTTTTACTGTGGAAATTTTCAAATATATATAAAAGTATAGAGAATAGTGTAATGAACTATGTTGTACCCGTTAGCTTCAATAATGATCAATTTATGGCTAATCTTATTTCACCTACATCCCTATTCTCTTCTGCCTTGATAACGTTGAAGCAAATCCCATCTGTCACTTAACTTCATTTGTAATAAGGTTAAATTAAGTCATATGAAATCTTAAACAATAATTCCTTACTGTTATCCAATTCAGTCATGTTCGGATTTCCCCATTTTTCTTATGTGTTTGTTTATTCAAATTAGGATCCAAATAATGTCTATATAAGGCGTCCCAAAATGTATACAGGGTGTCTGTAGATTCTATTACATTTTGAAAATGAAATATATTTTAATAAACATTGGCTTTATAATTATTCAAAGTATATATACTTTTTTGAAGGGGACACCCTATATGTTTAAATCAGTTGATATGTCTCTTAGGTCTCATAATTTACAGGTTCTCTCTTGTCTGTCTTTTTCCTTGAAATGTATTTGTTGAAGAAACCGGGCGGCTTATTCACAGAACTTCCTACAGTCTCTGTATTGCTGATGGTGTGTCTCTGTGGGCGTGTTCAACACATCTTCTGTCTCCGGTACCTCGGGAATCAGATGTAAAAGCTTTTTCTTGGCAAGACTGCGTCATTGATGGTTGTGTCTCTTTTAAGATGCTCATAATGTCAGGTTGTCTGTCTGTCTGTCTCTCTTTCGCAATTTTAGCAGCCCTTCATGCTTAATGCCTAGATTTCTTAACTCACGAGGAGCTACAAAGTGGTGCTGGCCCAAGTCCTCTCATCCCTTGGTTTGTTGGAGTACTTTGTAAAGGGCACTTGCTTCCTCTGCTACTTGGTCACCTGATGGCACAGTTTGTATAGAAGCCAGATACTTGTTTAATTTTTTCCTTTTATTTGCCAAGTTTTAAAATAATGAGTTGTTTTACTAGACCTCCAAAAATGACCAATAAGTTGCTTTTTTAGTATCATTGTGAACACATTTGGTGCATTTCAAGCCATTACAGTTACTATCTTTTTTTTATCCCTCACCCGAGGATTCTTTTCTGTTTACCATCAGATAGAGTGGAAGGGAGGGGGGAGAGAGACAGACAGAGACATCGATGTGGTAGAGCCTCACTGACTGGTTGCCTCCTGATCGGGGATGAACCCCAACCAAGGTGCGTGCCCTTGACTGGAATCGAACCTGCGACTCTTGGTCCGCAGGCCGACGCTCTAACCGCTGAGTCAAACCAGTCAGGGCCAGTTATTATCTTTATATATCTTTAATTGCCCATCTTTTAGCAATCTCTTCAAACTGGCTCCTGAGTGTGTGTATGTGCACATGTAGGTGTGTGAATTTTTTTAATATTTTTTTTTTAAATTCATTTTTTAGAGAGAGAGGAAGGGGGAGAGAGAGAGAGAGAAACATCTATTGGCTGCCTCCTGCATGCCCCCCACTAGGGATCGAGCCCACAACCTGGGCATGAGCCCTGACCTGGAATCGAACTGGGACCTCTCAGTCCATGGGATGACGCTAAATCCACTGCACCACACCGGCCATGCTCTGTATATATTTTTTAATACTATTTTTTGTAGCTAACAACATTTATTGTTAAACCACACACACACGCACACACGCACACACACACACATCCTCTGGGGAGGGCTTCTACTTCAGTGGCTTACCTTCTAGAATCAGTGTTCACATAGAGCACTCAAGAGACAGCATTTCCTTAATGGAACTTTGATGAGAAATGTGGTGAAGTATGTTATGGAATATTGTTTAATATATGTCCTCATTTTTATTTCTTAAAACTCTTCCATCATTATTCATTCATTCCTTTATTCATCTCTGGGCATTGCTAGGTTTCTAATACACTGTAAGTCAGACTTGTAGGCCCTGGAGACACAGATGAACACAACACAACCTCTCTGAGCCCGAGGGGTGCACGTGAGGCTGTTCACTGATAACTACAAGTTGCATTCTGTCAGTAAAATGACAGTGACGTAGGAATTTAGTGCAGGGAGTGAGGTGCTGATAACTCACATATTCTTATACACACTGACATAATCATTTGTACAGTCCCATAAATTGTCACAACTGTTTAGTAATTTGGTGTTTGATGCTAAGAGATAAGACTCGTGTTGATTTTCAATACGAATGAAAATGATGCCTACCGAATAGACAGTGTCATTATGTTTTACACTTTCCCTCAGCATTCACAGTCTCTGTGATCCCTCTTTCCTGTCGCTTTGTATTTGGGAGTACTGTGTTTTGTGGGAGGGTCCTTCATGACCCTCATTTAGATTGGATTGTTCAATTTGGATCGCAGCAGGAACTGGTATGAATAATTGGGATTTGCCTTGACACTTAGAATGGTGTCAGTACACTTAGCTGCTGGTTAAAATGCGGATTCTGATTCACGGGGAATCTGTGGAGACACTTGAAGACCATACAGATATCTTGTTCCTCTTTCAAATCTCCCTTTTAGATGTAGCGTCTAATGATGATTCTTGCCTGAACCAATCTTTATTGTAATAGTTGCAAAGGGTTGATTTTCTGTCTCGAGTGCACCCTCTACATTGATCAGTCTGCCTTTGGTGTTCTACTGGAAGCGAGCCTCTCTTCACCCTCGTTTATATAACATTTATTGTAGGTATGGATTCATGAATTCCTAAGTTTTCAGTGTTTTTTTATTACTGTCTTTAATTACGTTGGTGCTTCAGTTGTCTCAGATTAGGATTGTCTTCCTTTTTGACTGTCATTGAAAGGATTGAAAACATGGATGTGGTTTGGGGAGATTCCGATATCATGATTATGACCTATTAACAATATCCACGTTACCTTCAAGTCATCCTGTCTGCAGAAAAAGTGCTCAGTGCAGTTGTGTGCAGTGTTTGACCGTGTGCTTCTGTGCACGTGTTACTCAGGACACTGGAATGTTGTGAGGGGACTGGAGGAGTAACTTTTCCTCTTCATTTTCAAATTCTCATTTGATTTTCCTGACCTGTGATACAGACAAGGTGGCATTTGGACTCTGCCTACCAACTCCCTTTCTCCTTGCTCACGTTTAACGAAGACTACTGATGATGTTACCTGTAAGACTGTGGTTCGCCTGCCACTCCTCTGTGTGCTTTATCTACTGTGACTCGCTTTCAGAATTACACTTCTCAAGTGAATATGTGTTCTGATATTTGATTAATGCTAAATGGTAGAGCGTCTTACCTACTATTAATGTGTCATAGAACGTCACATAAAAAGCACTTCCCAACTCTCCCGTCTCCCTGCCAAGCCATCTAAATGAAGCTTTGTTAGTTGGTAGTGTCTTGCTTTTCTGCACAGAAGGGCATGTGTTTATTCTTATCGATCCAATGCCTCACAAGTTAAGTTGGGCTGGAGGACCCACTTTGCAGTTGCCCCTCGTTTTCTCTAGGATGCACTTCTTAAGACAGTGTTTTAGGCCCATTAGCAGATGAACACGTCATATCTTTTGAGACTCATCACCCAGTCACTTCCCCACTGCATCTTATGCTTCAACAGTCCCGGTCCTGGGCTCGCTGTGACGCGTCCTGCCTTTGTTGCTCTGCCTGTGCCGTGTGATGCCTGGGAAGCTCCCCGCGCAGCCCCACCGCTGAGTGAACTCCTGTTTAACATCCAGGCCTTTCCTGATTCTTCCCCCAGAGTTCACTGTGCTTTACATTATGCCTCATGCCATCTCATCATTGCACATGAGAAGTTATATTAACATGTCTCCCCTTGGGGGACTGAGTTTTCTAGGGGCACAGGCCTACAGCTTGGCACTAGTGGCACTTCAGTGTTTTGGGACAAAAATGAATCAAGCTACGGAACTTCTCTGTTAGTAAGTAGAGACATGTTAAAGGGTGTCTGTTGGTGTGTTTTTCAAGTTCCCCGTAGAAGACTTCTCTGACTCCCTAAGAGCCATGCCAGGACTTGGTCTTAGGGGCCCAGGTCTGTGTTGTGGCTTTCAGGTATTGGCTAAGAACCCAAATAGTTCACTGAAGAGGTCAGCAGGTTTGCAAGCCCCTGGGAGAGTTCTGAAAGTGTTAGCAAAGGCAGTGGGGGGTATACTTGCTTTGCAAAAAATGGATGTATATGCAGAAGTTAGGGGTGAAGGGTACCGATGTCTATAACGTACATGAAAAGCGTCAGAAAATAAGACAAGTGATGGGTACGTGGAGGGAAGCAGATGCCTTGGGTGTGTGATAGAGGAAATGGAGCCAAATGTGAACTGTGGCACCGGGCGGTGGGCGTGTGGACTCACTGCGCGGCTCCTTCAACCCGTCTTCAGGTTCGGAACTTTCATAGTAAAATGTTGGGGGAAAGGATACCTTTATTATTTTTAAGAACACATATATTGGCTAGGCATATCTGTAATAAACATAAATCATGAACACAAGCTTTCTAACCCTTAATTATTTTTCTTCCTGGTATTTCTCCTTCTCTCCTTTTTTTTTCTTTTAATCCTCACCCGAGAATATTTTTCCATTTATCTTCAGATGGAGTGAGAGGGAGGGAGGGAGAGAGAGAGAGAGAGACAGACAGAGACAGACAGAGACCGAGGCAGAGACAGAGATCGAGACAGAGACAGTCGATGTGAGAGAGACACATCGACTGGTGCCTCCCGCTCGACCCTGACCAAGGCCAGGGACCGAAGCCCAGCTGAGATACACGCCCTTGACCAGGGTCCACCCGTGACTCTTTGTTCCGCGGGTCACGCTCTGACCACTGAGCAAACTGGCCAGGGCTCTCCTCCTCTCTTTATCTAGTCAAATCTCAGTTCTTATGTTGCTCCCTTAAACTTTCCCTGACCTTCCAGCCTAATTTAGACGTTTCTCCTGTGTTCCCAGAGCCCCCCTTGCACACTCTGTCGTAGGATTTATTGTCCTGTACTACATTCATTTACTAATCTGCCTGAACCACTAGACTTTGAGTTTCTTGAATGCAAAGACTGTTTCTGGAAAGCTTTTGGTACAAGTAAGAATGAAAACAACAACAATAAATAGACAGTAGTTTAAACAAATCAGAGTTTACTGTCCGCAGTCCGGCATTTCCAGTTTCCAGGGTGGTGCAGGGCCGGGCACTCGGCAGGCACTCCTGCTGCTCTTCTGCCGGTCCCCTCGTCACGGCAGGTGGGCTGCAGCAGTTTCAGGTGGGAAATAGCCACCATGGTTATTTCAGTTTTTGAGCTTTCAGTTCACTTATTATGGTTTCTTCTAGAAAAATTAATTAAAAAAAAAATAACAGCTCAGAATTATACGTGTCTATATAAGCCCCCCAACCAAGAAAACGATTTCTCCTTTTTCATACAGCTATAATAATTCATAGCAGCAAGGTTGCTTCGGAGGAATCGTGTGGCAGCTTAGCGGTCCGGAGGCCCGACCTCCTCCCTGGCCCGCGCTGCGGGAGCCGCTGTGGCCCAGGAGTCAGGCCGGAGCAGTGTCACCTCCCAAACCGAAGCCTTTCGGGGAGGCCTGCGTCTTATCCCGCTTACTCTATTGTAGTCACAGCTCAAAGGTGCTTAATTATCTAGTTAATTGCTTAGAACACATTAAAAAGCACATAATTAGAAAAGGGGGCCTGGAAAGAAGGCCCAGGATAGGCGGATAAACGGCGGTCCAGTGAAGGGGAGACAGCAGGCGTGACCCCCCTCACCGCCCGCATCACAGCGCGCAATGACAGCCTTAAATCATCAAGGACAGGTTTAATTATGTTCAGTCTGCTCCGTTTACGAAGACAGGTAAAATACTTGAAAAAACATACAAAGCAACGGAAATATGATCTCAAATAGGTTTTAAATATAGGAATATATAGATTAAAATACTGGCAGGAAATGCACTATTAATGGTGAATAGCAGGGTGGCAGAATCATAGGGGATTTTTTTTTTTCTATTTTAAAGATAGTTTGGTGTATTTCATAAATTTTCTACCATTGAAGGGGTTTAGAGTATGCCACCCCAAAATCTGCCACTTTGGCATAAGGATTATTTTTAGCTAAAGGCAATCCAGATGGAACCTCCACAAAGAAAAAGACTCTGCCGTGCCCCTACCACAAAGGGCAGGACGATTCTCAGTCACCTGAGACAACTCGAGACTAGTGCGCCCAGAGAAGGAAGGCACCGGCGGAGTCTCCACGCCAGCTGCTCACTGGCCCTTGCCTTCCATGAGCTCCCTCCATGTCCCCCTGCACAGTTTGCCACCGCAGGGTCCCTTTCCTGTGTCTTGTCACTCTACAAAATGCATTGTTCTTTCATTGAGATGCGCTGTAAGCCCAGGTTCTGACTGCTCATTGTGTGGTCCTATGTATGCAAGACGCACGGTTAGTAAGCTTGTTTGTTTTTCTCTTTTCTCTTCTCTCTGTTTTCTCATCAATCTGTCTTTTGTCAGTCTACTTTTGGAGCCTTTGCCAATGACCTAAGATGGGTTTGTTTTTCTTCCCAACGTTTTTTATTACTTTTCATTTTAAATACTTAAAAAAATATTTTAGACATTCAGAGTGCTTCTTGTTCAACTCCTGGTTGATAATGTAATTTTTCTCACATTTTGATTTTGTTAAAAATGATCAGCTAGTACTTCTTTTAAGAGCTGACAATCCTACTGGTGTGTGCTGACTCTCGTGCAGGGTGATTTTCTTAGGTGTGGGCTCCGGTGTGTGGGCTTCAGTGCAAATTTCCTGAGCTGCTTTCTCTGCGCGCTGTCTGCCGGGAGGCTGTGTTCGCGCTCGGCCTCTGCCTGGGCTCCAGCGCCTGCCGGCCTGGAATGGTTTTCCGTGTTGATTTCTTGGCCTTGGAGGAGTGCTGTGGTGCAGATTTCAGATATCGTCAGAGTCCTCTGCCGGCAGGCCCCAGCTCCCGGGTCATCTCTCCAGTTGGTAGAAGATGTCTTTCTAGTCCCCTCTGTACCTGAAGGTGTGCTCCTTCAAGGGTTTGGCTTCTCAAGTCTCAGTTCAGAAAGAGTCTCAGTTCTGAGTACCACCTGGCCCAGGGCTGGTCTGCTAGCCCTGTGTGTTTATTAACCCTGAATTACCAACAACAGCAGCCGTCCAGGGCTGCAGAAATGGCAGCTCTGACTGCTGGTTTTCCTCCCCAGCATGGGGATTCCTTACTTCCCTTTGAGCGCAGCTGTGCCTGGAAGACAGTGTCCACCTTGGAGGTCTCCTGCGGTCACCGGGGAGCCAGATGTTCTGCCCAGGCTGCATCCCAGACTGATCCTGCAGAACCTCGCGCCAGGCTGTTGTTAGAGCGCCCCAGTGAGTCCGTGTGCGGCCAAGGGTGGGAACCACTGATTTACAACAGTGTTGTTTTATGACGTGTGTTGTGTATTTCTTTATTTTTCTAGTGGGCTACTTTCAGTTACTTTGTCAGAAGTAATGGAAATAGGGGCTCATATGTTGTAATTAGAAAAAAAATCCTCTTAAAATTAGATAGGAAGGTAAGCAGCCTTTATTAAGTTCCCAGTGTATGCTGGGACCGCGCGTGGTCTTTCACAGTGATCTCATTGAAGGCTCAGGGAAGCCCTGCACAGTAGGTGGTGGTCGGCTGGCTTTGCAGATGAGAAAACTGGCTTGGAGAAAGGGAATAGCTAGTTCTAGGCCACAGCTCACGAGTGGCAGAGCCAGACTTGGGCCGTGTCCTTTCCTTCCTCTCTGGTATATGTGAAACAGATTTCTCCATACAGCGTGTTAAAATAAAAACTGGGCTCGGGTTAGAATAAGTTTCAGGTAGTATCTGTTAAGTGTACTTATTTAGAATACCTTATCTTCCCACAATTCCAGGGGTACTCTGCTCATTTTGTCTCATGCTGATGAGGTTGAACTGATTTTAACTAAGATTGTTATTTTTAGAAAAGTTTAACTCATTTTAGTTCATCACTCTGAATGCACTTGAAGTAAATTATTTAGTTCTCCTTTTAACTCTGTTGTGTGTCATGAAGGAGTACTTATTATAAAAAATACATGTACTTACCCCTGTCAGATAACCGCCAAGTCTCGGGTCTCAGGGCTGTGTGGGCTGTGTGGTGGGAGGGTGGAGTCCTCACGGAGAGGAGGTCCCCATCCCGGTGTCTGTGGCTCCAGATGACTTGGGGAAGTAGGGCAGGGCTCGGGGGCTGGGGCCATCCACCGGGGGAGACAGTGCTGAGGCTGTGTGGATGTTCTGTGGCAGGGTGTCCCGCCGCCGCCCTGGGACAGTGACCCATCCCCAGGCCTGCTCTGGCTCTGCTGTGCTGAATGACTTGCAGAGTTACAGTGGGCTTTCTCTCTGCCTGGAGCCGAGAATTACCCTGTGAATCCTGGATTGGGCTTTGCTGGAGCGGAGGGATTTCAGCTGGGTCGAAACCAAACCGCCTCTCAGTGTGTGTCCTTCTCATTGGCAGCTCTTCAACTGGGTCTTCAGTCGTGTGTCGCAACCTCAGCAAACCGGCAGGATGGCTGCAAACAAGAGCAAGAGCCAGAGCTCCCTGGCCCTCCACAAGGTGATCATGGTTGGCAGTGGAGGGGTTGGCAAGTCGGCCCTGACGCTTCAGTTCATGTACGACGAGGTAAGCCACGCCGGGCCGCGGCCGCAGTGTCCCTTGTCCCGCACGCTCGTGTCCGTCCGTGCGCGGGGCTCCTGGGGCAGCTCACGAGGGTGCTTTCTGAAAAGCTTTATGAGGGGTCTAACCAGCATAAGATCCGGACTGCTGATGTTTGGTAAGTAATTTCAACTCTGGCAGGATGTGAGGGGCCCTGTTTACATTATTTTTATTGTTACAGTTGGAGCTGTCTTTCTGACAGGAGCGAGAGAGGAGGCAGGGACCTTTGTACGGGTATTTCTAAAGAACGGTCCGATACTCAGCTTTGAGACAGTCAATTTTGGGAGCTGTGGAAAGGGAAAGCTAAGTTGTCATAAGACTTAATTTTTTCTCAGGTGCCAGACGTTAGGTTCTCCCTGCAGCAAGGTGCAGCTTGACCATCTGGCCCGAAGTCCCATCCCTTGATGTGGGTAACTGAGACTGAGTCCATTGTGACAACACCGTCTTGATTCCTGTGGCCACGGATGCCCCTGCTTGGTGGCTGTTTCTGCTCCTCCAGGCAGAGTGTTCGGATGAGAGCTCAGCCGTGGGACCTTAAAGCTGCATCCCGTTCCACGCGGGCACACCCTGTGCAGAGTGTGTGAAAGGGGCTCTCGAACCACTGGCAGCTATGATCACCATCCCTTTCCACCAGGCTTTCTGTCTGTCCAGCTTCCTCTTACGTTGGGTGGTGCTGGAGTGGCCATGGCCATTCTTGGGCTCTGTCTGAGGGAAGTTGGATTAAGGACCCATTTAGTTGGGGCTTAGTGGTATATGTTTACGTGGTTTGGAGTCACTTTGGCCTGTGGTTATCACTGGCCATCCCGGTGTAGGAATGGCTTCCAGGAGTATTCCCACTCCCCGCTGTGCCGGCTCACCTGGCACTGTGACACGAGGTGCAGCGCCAGGGGCATCTTGGTGTGGACATGTCCTATGACACCTGGCACTGAGTGAGTGGGCAGTGGAGGAGAAACAAGGGTTGAAACATGGAGCTAGAAACAAGTCTCGAAAGTTCTTCCCTGTCTTACCGGAAAGCCCAATAGAAGTATCCTAAATTTGATAGTAGTCCTAAAAGTTTCCTTACTAGTAATGTCTAGTTGTAAAGCTGAAAAAACCTTTCTAAACTATCAATAAAAAAGAAATTTGGATCAACTAGATGATAGGAAAGACTAAGTCATTTTTTAATTTTTTATAGGAACTATTTCAAAATCATCAGTATATGACAAGATAACCAAAGAATATATAGCAACCAAAAAAAAAAAAAAATGTAGGAAGGTATTCTGGAGGCATGCCAGGCAGTTAACTAATAAAAATATGTTATTTTGTTGTGATGTCATGTAAGTGATATTTGTCTTCGTTTTCTGTTGCTGTATAACAAATTACTACAAACTCAGCAGCTTAAACGTTGCATTTGTTACCTGCAGTTTGCAGGGCTCAGGAATGTGGCGCAGCTTAGCTGGGGGCCCTGCTCAGGGTCTCACAGGCTGCAGGCACAGTGCCAGCTGCAGCTGTGAGCTCCGCCGAGGCTCAGGTCTCTTCCAGCCTCCCGGCTGCTGGAAAAGTACGATGGGGGAGCTCTCAGAGGTCCCTGCTGCCAGGCCCGCCCCGTGGTGTTTATAGCATGGCCGCTGTTTCTTCAAAGCAGAAGGAAAGTCTGTCTTTTTAAGACAGATTCTTATATAAGGACATGTAATCATGGGGTAATCTCACATCTATCTGTCTCTCCCTCTCCCATCCTCTCTCTGAAATCAATGAAAACATTAAAAAAAAGAAAGAAAGAGAAAAATATCGATGTGAGAGTGAGCCATCCATTGGCTGCCTCCTACATACCACCTACCGGGGATGGAGCCCGCATCCGGGGCATGTGCCCCGACCAGGAATCAGCCAGCGCCCAACCAGCTGAGCCTCACCGCCCGGCTGTAATGGATTTTGATTTCTCCTTCTAGATGTCCACGTGTCTATCCAGTATTGTATGTGTAATTTTGTGTTTTCTTAAAGGGGGCCCAAAATGAATAAACTCAGACCAAAGCCTCGATCTCTCCTGGATCATATTTCACTATGTCTTATTAGAAACTTTTGTTTTGCTGGCTTTTCTTTATCTTATATCTAGCAGAATCTGCTTAATTTACCCACAAATTTTTGTGTAAAAGAAGAGATGCAAATTTTGAAGTCTGAGTCTTTTTCTGTTTACTAACCTGATTTGCTTAGGAAAAATTCCTTACTTTTCTTTTGTAACAGAGACTGGGGAGGAAGAGAGGGTAAGGAGAGGAATTAAGATGAGGGAGATAGGCCCTGGCTGGTGTGCTCTGTGGTTAGAGCGTTGGCCTCTGCACTGCGGCCACAGGTTCAGTTCCCAGTCAAGGCACGTACTTGGGCTGCAGATTCCATCCCCGCCATGGGTGTGTGCAGGAGACACTAATCGATGTGTTTCTCTCTCATCAATGTTTCTCTCTCTCTCTCTTCCACTCCTCCTTCCCTTCCACTCTCTCTAAAAAAATATCCTCCCGTGGGGATTAACCAGAAAAGAAAGAAAAAAAAAAGATGAAGATAGGATTAGAGGCATAGTTTGTTCATGAGATGAAGGGAGGGGATTTTGCCCCCTAAAGAATGGATAATTGGTGAGATCACATAGTGTTGGTTGTCACACCTGGGGGCAGGTACTGCTAGCACGTAGCGGGTGGAGCGGCTGTGGGTGCTCCTCGCGTCTGAGCGCGCAGGAGAGAACGCTCCCGTCCAGCATGTCCACAGAGCTGGGGGAGAAGCCCTGGGTCGGAGTCGGGCTCAGCACGGCTGCACGCCCTGGGGGACTGGAGTCTCATCTGGATTTCTTATTTTTATGATGTATGTTTGTCTCTATGGCAAAAGAGGGGAAAGATGCATGCAGAAGAATCTGGTGTTTTCTTTAGCTTCTTCAGAGAAACAAAGGAAAGCTATGTTTGATCGTAGGCCATTTTTCTCACGGGCTAACACATTTGAGGACCAGAAGGCAGCAGTTATTGAAGAATCGGTAAAATAAAATCAGAGCCAGGGAGGAATGGAGATGAAGTGACGTGTGTTTGGGGAAGTCTTTAACTGAGTTGTGCAACAGTGTTGTCCAGCAGAACCTTCTGCAGTGATGACTGTTCTTTATGCCGTCCCCTACCTGTGGCTCCGGAGCACTGGACACATGCCTGGTGGCTGCTGTATTGGACAGTCTAGTTCCCGAATCATAACGTTGCTAGAAGAGACCTTAGCAGTGATTCCCAAACCCAGTTGATCATAGAATCTCCTGGGGATCTTTCAAAATACATCTTCTGAATAACATCTCTGGAGTTGAGAAGTAGGAATCTTTCTTTTTATAAAGCCCTCCAACAATTCTGACTTACAGCCCGGCATGGTAGGTCCTGCCTGAGAGACCAGCTAGTCAAACCTGATTTCACAGGAAAGGAGACAGCCCTATACTTGGGGACGCCAGTGGTCTAGAGTCACATGGACCATCCAGCCTTGGTTCCTGGTCCAGTGCTTTACCCTTAGTCTAAAAGAAATTTTAGCTTATATAGTGGAATTGCCATGAAAATTGGATTGTGGAAGGAGCCACAGTCCCAGATATTTTTATTTTTGTCTAAGCTCTGACTTTGAGAAAAATTAGAGGGAGATTAACCTTTTTCTCCTTGGCCTAACATACTTAAAGACTTTTTAAGCTGTTTGCCATTCCTGGTGAGGCGAGGTTAGTGTTGGGGAGACTTTGGCAGCAGCCACTTCTGATGTTCAGTGGCCGGCAGTCAGCTTAGACGTGGCCCGCTCAGTGCAGAGGGGTGAGTGCAGTTCGTCTGGGAGAGTCAGCGTGGACGTGGCCCGCTCAGTGCAGAGGGGTGAGTGCAGTTCGTCTGGGAGAGTCAGCGTGGACGTGGCCCGCTCAGTGCAGAGGGGTGAGTGCGGTTCGTCTGGGAGAGTCAGCGTAGACGTGGCCCGCTCAGTGCAGAGGGGTGAGTGCAGTTCGTCTGGGAGAGTCAGCGTAGACGTGGCCCGCTCAGTGCAGAGGGGTGTGTAAAGTTCGTCTGGATGAGTGTGCCTTGGGCATCTGAACGGAATTGCACACAGCCCTGCAAGGCCAGTGGTGTGATTCATCTTAGCAGATACCGTGACTGGGGATTTCCTGTTCCTGTGGAAAAATGTAAACATCGAGGTTGTAATCTAATGTTCTAATAATAAGCACATTTCCCTAGCACAGAGGTACGCAGTCATATCAGGACATTCTGACTTCTAGTGTCCGAGAGTCAGTGGAGCTCTTGGTGTTAACCTTGAAAGCTCAGAAATGCGCACTGAGGTGCTTCATGGAGGTATCGGGGATTTGCTCTGCCGTGGGGGCGTGGGGGGGAGCGAGGCTGGGCGTGTATTTGTCTTTTTGGAAGGCATTAAAAGAAGGACACTGTTGTGAAGCGTAGACACATTTTCACATTTTCTCTGTTTTAAGATAATTATTAGGATGAATATGAGAGAACCTACACTAAAAATCTTTTACTATTTTTATTTTTAGATTTAAAATCATTTGAACTGGTAGCTTCTAATTGGCAACGCAAGGCTCTTTTCAAGAGTTTTCTTCAAAGGGCCCATAAGTTCGTTTTGATATTTTCAATTCAATTTTTAAATCTTTAACAATTTAAGTTAGAATTTTATTAAGATGCAATTCAGGCACCATGACATTCACCCATGGAAAGTGTCACACAGACGTGCGGGCAGACCTCGCGCCTGCTCCCCTCCCCTCGGCCCTGCCTGCGCTCTCTGGTTTTGGATCTGCCTATTCTGGACACTTTATGGGAGCGGAATCATATAATAGGTGACCATTTGTGTCTGGTTTCTTCTACTTACCACAGTTTGTCAGGGTTCACCATGTGGGAGCATGAATCAGTCCTTCGTTCCTTTTTATGACCGAACAGTCTTCCAGTATCTGGATATACCGTGTTTTGTTTATTCATTCATCAATTGACAGACATTTGTATTGTGTCTACTTTTTGGCTACTCTGATACTGTTGCTGTGTACACTTGTGTATAAGTCTTTGTGTACACATATGTCTTAAATTCGCTTGGGTATATATCTAGGCAAGAAATTGGCTGGGTCATATGGTAACTCTATGTATAACTTTTGGGGAACTGCAAAACTGTTTTCCACAGCAGCTGTGCCTCTGTATTATCCCCACTAGGAGTGTATGGGAGTTCCAGTTTCTCTACATTCTCATCAGCACTTGTTATTGTCCGTCTTTCTTATTATAGCATCCTAGTAGTTGTGAAATGATACCTCATTGTGTTTTTTTTAATCCTTGCCTGAGCATATTTTTTTCATTGATTTTTAGAGAGAGTGGAAGGGAGGGAGGGAGGGAAGGGGAGAGAAAGAGGAACATCAGTGTGAAAGAGACACATCGATTGGTTGCCTCCCGAACACGCCCCGACTGGGGCCGGGGTCCAACCTGCAGTCAGGTACATGCCCGTGACCGGGAATCCAGTCGAGACCCTGTGGTGTGCAGGCCGATGCCCTCACCACTGAGAACACTGATCAGGCACTCTTTGTGGTTTCGATTTGCATTTCCCTAGTGAGTAGTGATTTAGAGCACCTTTTCATGTGCTTCTTGGCCATTTGTATATCTCTTGTGGAGAAATATCTATTTAAGCCCTTTGCCTATTTTTTGATTGGGTTATTTGTCTTTTCATTGTTGAGTTTTAAGAGTTCTTTATATAGCCTGGATACAAGCACTTTTTTAGATATATGACTTACAAATATTTTTTTCCATCTGTTGGTTATCTTTTCACTTCCTTTAAAGCATGAATGTTTTAAATTTTGATGAAGTCCAGTTTATTTTTTCTTTTGTTGCTTGTTTTTGGTGTCATATCTAAGAATGCATGGTCGTACAAATTTACCTATGTTTTCTTCCAAGAGTTTATAGTCTTAACTCGTACATCAGGTCTTTGACCTGTTTTGAGTTAATTTTTGTATGTGATGTAAAGTGGGGTCCAAATTCATTGTTTTGCATGTGGATATCCAGTTAAACCAGCTCTAGTTCAATTTTTTTTTTTTTTTAATCCTCACCCAAGGACATTTTTGCATTTATCTTCAGATACAGTGGGAGGGAGAGAGAGAGAAACATCGATGTGAGAGAGACACATCAAGTGGCCACCACCCACACGACTCCAACCAGGGCCGGGGACAAACTGCAACCGAGGTACGTGCCCTCAGCAGGAACCGAACCCGGGGCTCTCTGGTCCACAGGCCGACGCTCTAACTGCTGAGCCAAACTGGCCAGGGCTCTAGTTCAATTTTAATAGTATATTACTCTCATTAATTTACTTTTTTTCTGAATAGCTTGAATCTAGCATCATTTAGACAATTACTTATTTGATGTGTAATACAATATAAATAAAATAGCTTTGAAGAATTACTATCGTTATTACTAAGTATTACCAACACTGAGAGATGTTTCTTAACATTTCTTTGACATTTTTGGTCATTAGTCTCTTTTAGTGGGATGCATTCTATTAAAACATTCTGTTCCAAAGGCTTTGAATTCTTTCACTGTGTGACTACATTACCATTTAATATTCATTTAGGTTCATTTAGCTTCGGTTTTTCTGTTTAACAGCTTTAAAATTTGTGTTGTTTTGTTTGGTACATACACACATACACATACACATTAAGAGATATATACACACACATAATAATATATATGTATTTTTTATGTGTATATTATGTACCTTTTTTTTTTCTTTATTGATTTTAGAGAGAGAGGATGGGAGAGGGAGAGAGAGATAGAAACATCGATGAGAGAGAACATCAATTGGCCGCCTCCTGCATGCCCCCCACTGGGGATTTGGCCCACAACCTGGGCATGTGCCCTGACCAGGAATCGAACCGGCAACCTCTTGGTGCATGGGTCTATGCTCAACCACTGAGCCACACCAGCTGGGCTATACCTATTATTTTTTATTCTCCCCACTTCCCTTGTGCAAAAGGTACATTGTTATATTCTGATTATCTTTTTTTTTTTTTAATCCTCACCCGAGGATATTTTTCTGTTTATCTTCAGATAGAGTGGGAGGGAGGGAGAGAGAAGGAGAGAGAGAGAAACATTGACGTGAGAGAGACACATTAACTGGTTGCTTCCCACACGACTCCGACCAGGGCTGGAGACGAACTGCAACTGAGGTACATGCCCTTGACCAGAATCGAACCTGTGACTCATCGATCCATGGGCCGACGCTATAACCGCTGAGCCAAACCGGCCAGGGCTATTCTGATTATCTTTATATATCAGTACATAATTTTCTTCCTTGTTTTTCACAGCTGCATAGTATTCCACTATGTGGGTGCCTGTTGCTGGGCATTTGAGTGGTATTTCATCCTTCGCTGTGACACACAGTGCCGCGTGAAGGCCGGAGTGGTGGTGTGCAGGGGTTCCTGCAGCTCAGATCCTGGAAGCGGCTGGCGGGGCAGAGCACAAGCGCTTCTCTAGTTCTGTTAGATGCTAGCGTGTTCGTCCATCAGGATTGGCTCTGTCCTTTACTGAGTGTACAAGGGTGCCTTCCCCAGAGTGTGTTGTGGACTCTGGCAGTTTTGCTATGCTGGTAGGTGAGAGATGGCACCTCAGTGTAGTTACAATTTTTGTTTTCTTTACTAGTGAGGTTGAACGTCTTTTCATAGGTTTAACATCATCTGTATTTACTTTTCTGTGAATTGTTTATGTCCGTTGCCACTTTTTCCCTTTGGATTGTTGATCTTTTTTCCCTTTCCTTTTTGTGAGGACTGTTCATATATAGCTCCTTGTGATGGGGCTTCAAATACTTTTTTCTCGTTTGTCATTTGTCTTGGTTTATTGTGTGTTATGCCAAACAGCACTGTTTTAAATTTTGTTTTTATTCTCACTCGAGGATATTTTTCCATTGGTTTTTAGATAGAGTGGAAGGGAGGGAGGGGGGAGAGAGAGAGAGAGAGAGAGAGAGAAACATCGATGTGAGAGAGACACATTGACTGGTTGCCTCCTGTACAACCCTGACCGGGGCCGGGAATTGAACCTGTAACCCAGATACATGCCCTTGAACCTGTAACCCAGATACATGCCCTTGACCAGAATCAAACCCACCACTCTTCAGTGCGTGGGCTGACACTCCCACCACTGAGCCACACCAGCCAGGGCAACATTTATTTTTTGGCAGATTTTATTTCCCTTAAAACGTGTTAATTACTGATGATGTTGTTTCCTCAGTTTGTAGAAGACTATGAACCTACCAAAGCTGACAGTTACAGAAAGAAGGTGGTTCTCGACGGAGAAGAAGTGCAGATCGACATTCTGGACACAGCGGGGCAGGAGGACTACGCGGCCATCCGCGACAACTACTTCCGCAGCGGGGAGGGCTTCCTGCTGGTCTTCTCCATCACGGAGCACGAGTCGTTCGCGGCCACGGCCGAGTTCAGGTGGGCCTGCGGCAGCCCCAGCCCCGAGGCTCTCAGCCCTCCTCCGACGTCGGACCAGAGGGATTCGGGCTTCAGCATAGTAGTGGAGGGTTAGGAAGAATGCGTCTAAACAATTTTCTGGGGCTCTTTGTATCTTGGTACATTATAGTTCACTGTTTGTTACCATCTCTTTGGACTTCCCTGTTTTATCATGGTTTCTGAATATAGATTATCGTCAGAATCTGTTGTCCCTGAGAGGAGCAAAGCCATTCCGTACATTCAGGAACCTGCCGCTTTTTTTCATATAAATCCTGAGCCTTGGTGCTTGATAAGAGTGAATCTAGCTTTTTTATATTTTTGCTAGAAAAGTACCAAGCTTGGTCTGTTTTGAGGCGTGTGAGACGTGGCCAGCAGAGTGAGCGCTGCTGCTCCCAGAAGGACAGGCACAGCGGAGGAGCGAGGGCCCCTTCAGACCTGGGCAGACCTGCCATGTCCCCCCCGCGCACCCCGAAGGACAGGCACAGCGGAGGAGCGAGGGCCCCTTCAGACCCGGGCAGACCTGCCACGTCCCCCCGCTCACCCCGAAGGACAGGCACAGCGGAGGAGCGAGGGCCCCTTCAGACCCGGGCAGACCTGCCATGTCCCCTGGAAGGACAGGCACAGCGGAGGAGCGAGGGCCCCTTCAGACCCGGGCAGACCTGCCACGTCCCCCCGCTCACCCCGAAGGTCAGGCACAGCGGAGGAGTGAGGGCCTCTTCAGACCCGGGCAGACCTGCCACGTCCCCCCGCTCACCCCGAAGGTCAGGCACAGCGGAGGAGCGAGGGCCCCTTCAGACCCGGGCAGACCTGCCATGTCCCCCCGGAAGGTCAGGCACAGCGGAGGAGCGAGGGCCCCTTCAGACCCGGGCAGACCTGCCATGTCCCCCCGCGCACCCCGAAGGACAGGCACAGCGGAGGAGCGAGGGCCCCTTCAGAACCGGGCAGACCTGCCCTGTCCCCCCACTCACCCATACGGGCAGGGACTTGGCCCCCCTCTCAGTGTGTCACATGATCCTTCCATCATGGGTGGGACAGTCACTGCTGTAATACATTTGAAAAGGTGGTGAAGATACCTTAGTTAATTTTGTTACAAGGAAAGAGTGAGCCATTAGGCATAATTCTTATGGGAATTCTAATGGGAAAGGTATCTTTCTTTTTACCCCATACCCTTCCTAGAGTCTAACAGGAAACTAAAAAAAGAAAAGCATCCTGGCCGGTTTGGCTCAGCGGTAGCGCGTCGGCCCACGGACCAATGAGTCGCGGGTTCGATTCTGGCCAAGGGCACGGACCTCGGTTGCGGTTTGTCCCCGGCAACCAGTCGATGTATCTCATGTCGATGTTTCTCTCTCTCTCCCTCTCTATCTGAAGATAAATAGAAAAATATCCTCGGGTGAGGATTAAAAAAAGAAAGAAAAGCACAGTAATTTTTTTCATCCTTTAGCAAGTCTGGTCAGAAATTAAGGTGAAAATGAGGAAGCTAAGTATCCCCCCAAGATTTGGAAGGCAGCGTCAGTGAGCCGCGGAGGCCGCGGGCGGCGAGGGGGTGGGAAGGATCAGAAGGCCTCAAGCGCAGGACTCTCAGGCTGTCCGTTCTCTGGAGCTGTAGCGGGTGTGCTGTTGGTCAGATGACTAGGGCTCCTTGTGAGAAGTCCTGTTGCCTTTCTGTCATACCTCGAGGTTTCTGTACGTGGAACAGCCGTGGATTCCTAACTGTTCGCAGCTACAGAACCCTGTCGTCATGCCCCTCGCCGTAAAACAGGACAGATGCGCACGCTGCTGCTTTGCTTTCCTCTTCGGAGCCTTGTCGTTTCCTACGCGCTCTGACTCGGCGAAGGGAAACGCTGCGCATAGGAGAGTCCTCCGCCCTCGCCACCCTTGTCCTGTCTCCTCTGGATTACCACGTGCTCACACACTCACACACGCTCACACACTCACACACATGCTCACACACGCTCACACACACAGTAACACACACATACACACACTGTCACACACGCACACACACACACATGCTCACGCACACACACGCTCACACACACATTCACACACACGCTCACACACACTCACGCTCCCACTCACACCCACACACTCACACACTCACACACACATACACACTCACACGTGCTCACACACACACTCACACATGCTCACACACTCACATACGCTCACACACACTCACACACACACCTACAATATTCGTTTATTCGTTTATTCTCAGAGAGTTGGGGCAGTCTCGTCTTACTTGGGAGAGGGTTTGGTTGCTGCACGAGAAGAGGGTCCTTAGGAGAAAAAGGGCAGGTGACTCCCTGTAGGAAGAGGAGGGGCAGGTGGTGCTTCTGGCCTGAGCTCTGACCTGTCGATACACGTCACACAGCTTCTAAATGTGGCGTGCTCTTTGATCCCTGCTGGTATGTGGGGGAGGGCAATTTCCAAGCATCTAACTTTTCTTCTTTTTCATTTTTCTTAAAAGATTTGATATCTGGTACTTCAGTTGACTATATGGAAAGTTTTAAAAACTGTTATTCTGTATCATATACAAGTCAGCGTGGATCTCCGAGGAGTGTGTGGGAAGGGTCCCCTGGGAGGGACTGGAGTGGAGAGGTGGTGTCCCCACGGGGCCAGCACAGTGCAAGTGGAGCAGGTGATGTCTGTACATATTTGGTGAATAACTTTACATAGCTGATTGTTTTCAGTAGAGGTGAAATTTAATATAAGTAACAGTTCTTTTAGAAAAGATGTTTTTGAAGTAGTTTTTCATGGACCTTGAGTATTTCTTTGTGTGTGTGTGTGTGTGTGTGTGTGGAGAAATAATGCACATTAAATACAATTTCTGCCTCACATAACTGTCCCACTCTGTGGCCTGTAACATTCACTGTGTCTGCATGGCACTGGGGCGGGGGTGGGCTGGGTGGGGGAGGCAGGGTGCACACACGGACGGAATCACAGCAGAAGCTTCACAGAGCACACTGACTTCACTGCGAGAGGCTCCCTCTGACTGGTTGTGACCCTGAATTGATTTCATGATCTACAGGGGAATTATTAATAATTTTATGTCTGAAGATCTTTTTTTTTAAATCTTTACCTGAGGATATTTTTCTGTTTTATCCTCAGATAGAATGGGAGGGAGGGGGAGAGAGAGAAACATCGACAGGAGAGGGACACATCAACTGGTTGCCTTCCACACAACTCCGACCAGGGCCGGGGATGAACTGCAACCGAGGTACCTGCCCTTGACTGGAATCGAACCCGCAAGTCTTTGGTCCGTAGGCCGATCCTCTACCGCTGAGCCAAACTGGCCAGAGCTGAAGATACTTCTTTCAGCTTGCTTTTATCCTAGGGGTCCCCATGGCATTTTTTCTTTTTTAACCTCCCCATGAATTGGGGCCCCTGTTGGAATGCAGCCTCCTGGGCACCCATGAATTGGGGCCCCTGCTGGAATGCAGCCTCCTGGGCGCCCATGAATTGGGGCCCCTGCTGGAATGCAGCCTCCTGGGCGCCCATGAATTGGGGCCCCTGCTGGAATGCAGCCTCCTGGGCGCCCGTGAATTGGGGCCCCTGCTGGCATGCAGCCTCCTGGGCGCCCATGAATTGGGGCCCCTGCTGGAATGCAGCCTCCTGGGCGCCCATGAATTGGGGCCCCTGCTGGAATGCAGCCTCCTGGGCGCCCGTGAATTGGGGCCCCTGCTGGAATGCAGCCTCCTGGGCGCCCGTGAATTGGGGCCCCTGTTGGAATGCAGCCTCCTGGGCGCCCGTGCAGACATTCGCTCTGGCGGGCAGCTGTGGGGCCAGACGGCGGCGTCTGCGAGCACCCCGGGTCATCCTCAGAGCAGGCTTTGAAAACCCTTGTCTAGCTATGACAGGCTCTAGGAGTGTGTCCTTGGGACATGCTGGAAGCATAGCAGCTCTGCCTTTGGAAAGCATCTCATTCTCGTTGGCGTCATCTTTTCTGTAACGCCTCAGGGAACAGATCCTCCGCGTCAAGGCTGAAGAAGACAAGATTCCGTTGCTGGTGGTGGGAAACAAGTCGGACCTGGAGGAGCGGAGGCAGGTGCCCGTGGAGGAGGCGCGGAGCAAGGCGGAGGAGTGGGGCGTGCAGTACGTGGAGACCTCGGCCAAGACGCGGGCCAACGTGGACAAGGTGGGCGCTGCCGTGTCGGGGACGGACTTGGGAAACAGCAGACCCGGATGGCTCATCTGTTTGGTTTTAAGGGAACCATTTATGGAAACGAGGGATTTTTCCAGATGTCTATGTTGTTATAATGAGAGGCTGGGAGGGTTTGATCCTGGTTTTAAAACAACAGAGTCCCTTCGCTTTGTCTTGAGCCGTGATATAGTCAGCTCACGCTTGGCTCGGCCCTGGGAGCGTGGCGAGATGAGCCTTGGTTTGTGAAGACTGTGCTGGAAGGGCGCACGTAAGCACAGCGGGGCCAAATACCATTTCATGTAACATGTCGTGATGACGGCTGAGATGCCATAGGAACTCGGCTCTTGTTCACGTCAGCCTGTGGGAAAATTGTCTTCTGTTTGCTTTGAGTCGTAGAACATTCCCGATGTGCAGTGAGGGCTTCTCTGCAGCTTCCTCGTGCTCTCGTCTTCCTTCCAGGGCGGGCTCTGTCAGCTCGGGGGCTCCCCAAAGAAACTCGTGTGTCCTAATTTGCTCTCATTGAGTTATTGGTGAGATTTCTTCTTCTTCTTCTTCTTCTTCTTCTTCTTCTTCTTCTTCTTCTTCTCCTTCTCCTTCTCCTTCTCCTTCTCCTTCTCCTTCTCCTTCTCCTTCTCCTTCTCCTTCTCCTTCTCCTTCTCCTTCTCCTTCTCCTTCTCCTTCTCCTTCTCCTTCTCCTCCTTCTTCCTTCTCCTCCTTCTTCCTTCTCCTCCTTCTTTCTTCTTCTTTCTTCTTCTTCTTCTTTCTTCTTCTTTCTTCTTCTTCTTCTTTCTTCTTCTTCTTCTTCTCTTTTTAGTCCTCACATGAGGATATTTTTTCCATTGATTTTCAGGCGGAGGGAGGGAGAGAGAGACACACACACACACACACACACACACACACACACACACACCCCGACGGGTTGCCTCCTGCACGACCCCGACCAGGGCCGGGGATTGAACCGCAACCGAGGTACGTGCCCTTGACTGGAATTGAACACGAGACTGGTCCGCGGGCCGACGCTCCAACCACTGAGCCAAACCGGCCAGGGCGGCTCGAGTTATTCTTTTCACCTGACCTTGCGCGCGGAGCCAAGGCTCTGCCTTTATAACTGAGCCTCTAAATAGCATTTGCCCTCAGGGGTCAACTCTCCCGGGATTTTCTCTTCCTTACCTAGCTTCAGCATACTTTCTCTTTCAAATCTCTGAAGCTAATGAAATGGTCTTAATTATAAACAATGACAGTTTGAAAATCCATCTATCAGTGATGGCTATTGTTAGGCCTTTTAAAAAAATGTGGATTTGCCCTGGCCGGTTTGGCTCAGCGGTTAGAGCGTCGGCCTGCGGTCCAGAAGAGACCCAGGTTCGGTTCCCGCTAAGGGCACGTACCTCAGTTGCAATTTGTCCCCGGCCCTGGTTGGGTCGTGCAGGAGGCAGCCACTCGATGTGTCCCTTTCACGTCAATGTTTCTGTCTCTCTCTCCCTCCCACTCTATCTGAACGGAAAATGTCCTCGGGTGAAGATAAAAAAAAATGTGGGTTCACAGTGGTTGTTACAGAGCTGAAGTAGACAGCCTTCCCTGCGCCCTCGCCTGGTCAGCTCTTACCCTGGTCCACGCGCTTGTGAGGTCTGCACAGTTCACTGTGGCACGAGCGCGGACGCGTCTGCCCGCACGCAGCAGCGGCTGGCCCCACTCACTGCTGTGCTTCTCCTTCTGGTGGAGAGAAAGCTCCCCTGTACTTCTTACCTGAAGAGGGGGAGATGGGAACCGAGCCCTGCTTCAGCCTGAAGGGTGCCAGGGGAGCGCTGGCGTCCGAGGGCGGGGGCAGCGGCAGCTCGTCTCTCAGCTGTCGTCCGCAACGTGCAGTATGTTCACTCGGCAGCCACTCTTTGCCTTGTTGTCCCGACGCGTACGTTGATCCAGGGCTGTGGCACAGCGGCCTGTCATCGCCCCTTCCTGCACCGGACCAGCTGGACCTGCCAAACCAGAACCAGCAGCACGTCTGACTGGCAGCATTGTGTTCATTGGTAAACAATTTACAGGAAAGGAGGTTGTTGATAAGATCAGCCGATGAACAATTTTGTCATCATTTTAAGTTGGCCACACTCCATTCCCCTCCTCCCGCCTTTTGTTAGAACAAAAAGGAAAACCTGTAACACTGGAAGCCTTCACTGCTGCTGCTGTGGGTGGGGTGCTTTCCTGAGACGCTGGAGAAAAGGGGTGCTTGCATCAGCCCGATCCAGTTGGAGGGAGCTGGTGTAAATGCTCCGCAGCCCGTCTCAGAGCTGGCTTGCTTCCTCCTGCGCAGGTGTGCCTGTGAGGATACAGGCTTGTGGCTTGTGTGAGCGACCATAGGTGAAAGCCCACACTCAGCCCCCCACTTTGCTGCGTCATCCTCTGGGAGAGATCGCAAATGTTTCTTTTGGGGGCATATTTTGTCTGCTTGGGTATAAGAAGTACTTTGGCACAATTTGCTGGGAGCAGAGGGCAAAACCCAAACTGTTGTGACAAATGATAGTCTGTATCTAAATGGCACACTGGCATTCAAAGGACAAGTCTCATCCGTCCAGATAAAGTTCCTTTCCACTTACACTGCAAGGAGTGAGGATGGGTTGCTCACCCCCCACCAGTTGCTGGTGGGAGTGGGCTTCTTGTGATGACTCACACGAGAGGATGAGAAATTGTGGAAAGCTTTATTTCTGTAGAATTATACCCTGAGTTTCCAAGGTCCCATTTCCCTCTGCCTGACCATAGAAGTGTAGCTGTGGCTTCAGCAAAGCTAGGATCAAAGCCATTGCCCAGAGTTTGGGGTCCATATTGGGGTATAGTTCAATCCAGGGTCAGGTAGCTTAGTTTGTGCTCCCCACCGCAGTCCATCAGTCCATTGCCTGTGGGGTCCGTAGAGCCACATGGCTATGGAGGGAACACAGGCAGGAGCAAAGCCAAAGGAACCAGGGAGCCAAGAGCACTGAGAGCCACACAAGAGAGAGAGCTCCTTTGCCTTGGGATTATGTATCCCCAGATTTTCATGGACTGGCAGGGGTTCCACCTTCTCTAGGCAATGATCTCTGTTCCCAGGTGTGACTGACAGGGACGTACCTTCCCTTTGTCACCCCGACTTCACTGCACATGCATCTGTCCCCCCTTTGTTGGACCCCTGCCCCCAGTGATCTGCAGGGACTGGGCCGGTGGTTCCCTGGGGAGGGCAAAGCTGCAGCTAGCTGGTGAAGCTGCCCACGACATGCCTGTGATGTCTGGCCTTCCCTATGCTCCTTTCCTATTATTAATAACTAGCTAATTACAACGGTATCACTTACAAGGATTAAGTAAGGCACAGGCACTTACATCATTTTCCTTTTCTGGTGCGTGGCAATGCTAGAAAGTCTGATTACTCTTGTCACTCTCAGTATCTGTAACGTTGCAAACTGTAGCAGGTCTGTTCTGTGCTGTTTCATCCTTCACTGTACTTATCAGAAGCAGAGGTTTTCTCATTTTGAAGTAAGCTATTGAACGGCAGTAACAACATGATGGTCTGTCCTTAGGTTGACCAGTTGTGTGACATGAGCCGAGATGGCCTTTGATGAATTAGAATATGTTTTTAATGTTAATTATTATTTGCTGTAGACATTTCGTTTTGACGGCATGTGGTTTATAAGAATGAGTATGGCTTTATGTTTAGTCTGGTGCTTCCTAAAATCATTAATGGCTTTTTCCTTCCTATTCTTTTCACCCCTTCCTCCTCGCCCCAGGTGTTCTTTGATCTAATGAGAGAAATCAGAGCAAAGAAGATGTCAGAGAACAAGGACAAGAATGGCAAGAAAAGCAGCAAGAACAAGAAAAGTTTTAAAGAAAGATGCTGCTTACTGTGAATGCCACGGTGGCGGTGAAGCCGCTGGCCGCGGGGACAGGCGGGTTGTTCAGGGAGGACTGTAGCCCACTTCTTGGTGTTCTCCCTGCTCACCCAGCCTCATTCACGCAGACTTCAAATGGGGGAAAATATTTGTGAATCGGTGGCTAGCAGAAGAAATAAGCCCTTGACCTTGCAGTGGACCAGCGGTGGTCAGGAGGTTCTGGAGCTCCCTTCTCCCTTTGTCCCTCCCGCCCTCCCTTCGGGAAGTGTGACCATGTGTGCAGTGCTGGAGGTAGGAATGGCCCAGTGTTCATTAAAACGGAAGAGGTGACAGCATCTCATCCCCCCACCCAGCTTCACAGCATTAGCACCTTTTGTTCTGAAATGAAAATGTTTTATTTTATTAGGTGTTGGGAGAAGGGCTGGGGTAAGACTTCCCCCACCCTTGTCAGCTTCACAGTAGCGCTCAGGAAACCCGTTCAACCCCACGGCACGGAGCGCAGATGTAGTGCCCGGTGGGGTTGAAGCACAGCTAACAAGTGAATTTGAGTTGGGCCAGAGAGGTCAGTACCAAGCTCATAAACCCTCTCACCTATGAGAAATGGAAGTTGTGTTCTTTGCATTTAAACACTGGCCAATGACAGTCTGTGCTGGCTGTTTTCCTCCTGTGGCGTCCTGGTTTGGGGAGGAGCTTCTTTTTAATGGCCCGAATGAAGACTCAAGAGTGGTATACTTTAGAAATGGTGCACTTTTCTCATAGATTAAAAAAAGTTCTTTTGTTAAATCCTCTCCTAATTGCCAGTCCTGTGGTTATGCTCCCGTCTCCACTAGAACCCACACTTTGTGTCCTCCTGAGAACGTGTGCGTGCGGGGACGCAGGGCCTCCTCAGGGCGACGTGAGCTCCGGAGACCGTGCTGAGAACACCGCACCCTGAAACCACGGAGCCAGAGCCGTGCCAGCGTTGTGCGCCTGCCTGGCGTTGCTGAGAAGTCTGAGTTCAGAGTGGGAGAAGTTGGGAAGGATAAGCCATTGCTCCTTTACCTCTGAGAACTGGCTGCTGTTTCCATCATTTTGTTTTTCTAAGACAGCCATACACTTAGTTAGAAAAAGACTTTTATTGGTGAGAGATTGTTCATCTTTCTTGAATCCATATTCTAAATTCGGCAGTCAGGAAATTTTCCATCAGGAAAGGGGTGCTGTCGTAAAAGCCCAGTGTTCACATTTTCCCCCATTTTTCAGAAGTGACATTTCACACATAGGTGCCAAAAGTGATTGGGGTGGGGGGAGCAGGAACCTTTGAATTTATGGTTACTATAGAAATTGTGGAAATTATGATCTGACTGGAAAACAATCTTGTATAACTTCCCAAAGAATCTTGGACTTTTGAATTAAAAAAAGCAAATACACTTTTTCAGGATTTCGTCCTTCTTACTTTGTCCTTTGGTCATGTATGCGAAATGCAGTTATTAAATTGACAGTAAGTTATTCATTATCCTTGTTTGATGTTCTGCACCATCCGACAAACTTTATTTCAATTCATCCTTTGAACTGGACTGTGGGAAATAAAATTATAAGTACAAATAGTAATTTTTTTTTAAAACAATAGATTAGTTATTTAATTAGGTTCTTTGTAAGAAATTTAGAACACCATTTTGTGAGGATAAAGCCCATTTGTGAGAGCAAACACAGAGCGGAGGTAGCCCTGGAGCTGAGGAACAGCTTTGATTTTTGGCAGAATTTGCGAGTCCACGGCTTTCTGGTCAACCTTGTACTGCTCTGTAATCTCGTATTTCTCTTTCTCTGTGTCGAAGATCTCACCCTCCTGGTGCCTGGGCTTGCGCAGCTGCTGCTTCTTGAAGTAAGCATCAGTGAGATGTTTGGGGATTTTCACACCACTGATAATCAATTTTGGTGGAGGTGGCAATGACAAATTTCTGGTGTGTTCTATGCAGAGGAACTCTATCAAGGGGCAGAGGTCCAGTCACAAGTAGCAAGCCGCTGCTCAGCTGCTTCAGGAAAATTACCCTCTTGCCTCCGTGGCGCCCAGCGAGGACGATCAGACGGTCCCGGGAGTGGTGCCGGTCCGCAGTTTGCTCACGTGCTGGCTGAAGGGTGTCTCGCCATGGCTCAACAGCTTCCCAGGCACATCTTCAGTAGGATAGTATCTGGGCACAAAGTTTAACCACGCGGGTACCACCGTTCTTGTTGCCACCAACTGGTTTTGTGACAGTAGCAAGAACTTTCTCCTTCTTCTTTTCAGTCCTGGATTTAGCTGCAGAATACTTCCTCTTGTACACGGCCTTTCGGGAACACAGCCGACCGGGAAGACCTGCCGGTTCCTCTGACCAGGACAGGGTTTGGCTGCAGTGGGGCTTCCCCTTCGTAGGCGCCTTGGCCTTGAGGGTACCCTTCTTAGCCTTGCCACCAGCATCAGCCTTCGTGGCTCCAGGTTTCTTCTCCTTAGTGTCCGGCTGCTCAGGTTTTTCACCCGCCATCTTGCAAGATGGGAAAAAGACCAAATAGTAATTTTAACGTCATCTTTCCTTTGGGAGAGATCACTGTTTCTTCTTAAGCAGGTAGATTTGAATATATACAAATAAATTAACAATGGTATGAATTGTTTCGTGCTATGGAAATTATTCCATGATTGGTATATGCCATTAGTATATGTCTGAAATCATATTTAACTGAATAGCAGTCAGAAATGGCTCTTCCTAACAAAATAATTTAAACATAGGAGATTCATTTCCGTAGAAAAAGGAGACAGTGTTATTTATAAATTTGAAACATAGTTACTCGCTAAGTGATTAGTGATTATTTCTCTGAAGTATTCATCCTAGAAGCATTTGAGCACCTGCTCCGTGTCAGGCTCTATTCCAGGTGCTGGGATGTGGTGTCGGATGAGATAGGCAAGGTCTCTGCTCTCCTGGAACTTGGGCTTCAGTGAGGAAGGGACGTAAGTGAAAATATCAGGGCAAAGCTTTGATGAGAAGAAAGCTGGGTAACATGATAGGAGCTGTTTCTGGACAGTGGAGCTGCTTCAGTTTGGTGGCCAACAAGCTTATCCAAGGAGTGATCTTCAGGCTGAGACCTGGTGACCTGAAGGAGCCGTGGAGGAGCGGTCCAGTGGGGTGGGGAGCCCCAGTCAGCGCGCAGCTGGTCCCCAGGCCCTACGGTGTCCACGGAGACTCCGGAGACCAGCATGAGGCTGGAGCTAATGCAGGAAGGGCAGAGTGACAGGAAGAAGACGTAGCCGTCTAGGACTTCATAGAGTGACGTCGCGAAGATACCGAGATGTGCGACATCCTGCCGTTTTCCTGTCTTATCAGATCTAAGACACCAGTGATTTAAGACGTCGTGCTAATGTATGTGCCAGAAAGAAAAGCTAATTAGTTATGTGAATCCACCCTGATTCCAATGACGTAAAACTGAGAGAAGTCTATCCTTTAGGTGAATTATGATATATAACTGTAAATGACAACTGAAATATAAAATTCCCCTCTGTTGGTCTAGAAATTACATTATAATAAAATACTATAGAAGCTTAACAGTGGATAAATATTAACAGTGGACGAGGACTAATATATAGAGTTAATGTTATAGTAGTAAACTTGACTTTGACCTTTTTATTTTAGAAATCCATTAAATTGTTGAATCAAAATTGTGAGTGCATTTTGGAATCCTGACGCCCTGGCAGTGCCTGTGGGGAGCTGTCGTCCCTCCCAGGGAGCTGTCTTCCCTCCCAGCCGTGCGGGAAGCCCGGGGCTGGTTCCTGCTCACAGAGCGCTGCGGGGCTCTGCGCGCCGAGCGACCTCTCAGGCCGCGTGTCTTCATCTTCGGGCGCAGACCTGCCCAGCGAGGACTTGCGGTGTCGTAGGTGAGGGTGTGGCTCCTGTTCCCCTCGCTCCCAGACCCATTTTTGACAGGAATAGCGTCTTTCATCCCTCTCGGGGACTGTTTGCCTCTTTAAGCTATATGTTTAAACTGTGTCTTACTGGGTCAGCTCCTGGCAGCGTCTCCCGGCGCCCGACTGGAGGGTGAGGCTACAGCACTCCTGCCTGGCATCTCTTGGTCTCACCTCCCAGTCTGGCCAGCTCTTCCTCCTCTGCTACTCCGTTTAAAACGTTTACATTGTCAAGGTAGGTGACATGAATATTCCATTCTGTTGCCATCATTCCAGCTTTTCTGCTTTATCTATAGATTAATTCTACAAGCTGAATACCAGTCAGCACGAATAGATATTGATGCCGTATGTATGTGTGACTCACGGCTGAGCTGGTGCCCAGGGTTGGTGCCCTCTCCCTGCCAGGTCTGGCGTCCACACAAGGGGCTGCCCCTGTCTGTCACGGGGCTTTTCCTCGGGTGCCCGCATCTGCACTCGAGTTTGCTTCATCCCTAGACCGTTTCCTATGCAGTGTGCCCCCTTTCTCCCATTTTTCTTAAGTTTGATTGCTTTTTCTTGTTGAGAGAATCATTATGTGCTCTCTGTTTCCCGATGCCACTGTTTCTTCCTGTCGCTTGGGGTCTGCTGCCATGCTTCCGCAGACCTCCTGCTTTGAGCTCCGGCTGCCTGGTCTCAGCAGACTGGCTGCTCCCTCGGCCCCCGCGTCACCGCTGCGCTGAGCGCACGTCAGTCCAGCTCCCGAGTCTCCCATCTTCTTGTCCTGGCGTCTACCCTCATTTTGCTGGAGCACGTCCTCAGAAAGGGTGCCTCGTGGTGGCCTGCACAGTCCTAGGTGTAACGGTATTGCCACTTTTGCCCTTTATTTAATGGCTAGTTTGGCTTGGAATAGAAATCGAGGTTCAAAATAATTTTCCCTTAGATCTTGGGAGGCTTTTCCTCATTGTCTTCAAGCATCTGTTCTTGCTGTTGAAACTGGTGTTATTCTGAGGATTATCTCTTTGTAACAGGCGCTCTGCCCCACCCCCACCCCCAGTGGTAGAGGATATTCTCTTTATCCATAGTGTCAAATGACACGGTGATGGGTCTAATGTGGGTCCTTCCCATTTGTCCCGCTGGCATCCAGTAGCCTTTCCGTGAAACTCGTCTCTGTAGCTCTGGAAATGTGTGCTGGAATCTCTGTGGTTAATCTTCTCTTCTGTTTGCTGTTCTTTCCTTCCAGAACTCCTCTACCAGCTTTTGCACCTCCTCGATTCGCATCTGCCTCACCCTTTCCTGTATTTTCCTTCTTTATTTTCTCTCGGCTTCCTCCTCCCTCTGTCCCTGTCCCTGTCGCGGTCTCTTCCTCTCCGCGTCACCTGTGATCCATCCAGCACGACTGTAGGTTCTCAAGGCACAGCAGTGACCAGGCGGGCCGTTCGGTGCCTCCTGCGGCGTACACTAGTGGGATCGACTTTATTTCCTAACTCGTGTGTGTGTGAGAAACAAAGTCTTCCTTTGTCTCTAATTAGTCCTTCATAGCCAATGTTCTTGGCCTTACACATTTAATATCTTGACTTTCTGGGATTTTAGATCTTTGTAAAGTTCAAATCTCAGAGTTACCTCGGTTTAATTTTTATTCAGTTTTTCTCTTACTCTGTTCTTCATTTTTTTTAAAGGTGCAGTTTCCCCCCACATCCAGTGCCCTTGTCCAGCCGTATACCCACGGGAGTAGGAAGGTCTCCAGGAGCTCCGTGCACACAGTGGACTAGCAGCTGGACCTTGGGACCAGTGTGGAACACCAGTCATGAGGCTGAGGACCCCTGGTGCCCAGACCGGGGAGCGTGTGCTCTGGGGGCCCGCTGCCAGGCTGGCCTCCTGGTTCTCCCAGACACCGTTTCTTTAAGGGGAAGAGCTGTGGTGACAGACGCAGTGTTTCACACAGGAAGGGGGACTGTTTCCTAGACAGACCTCCGCATCCTCTCCCTGTCCAGCCTCGCTCCATGCCCCTGCTGCTCGGTCTGCCGATTTGGGGACCCCGCTAGGCAGTCACCCCACCTCTGCAGCCCCCTCTTTCCTTCTTTTCATCCACCAGTGCCCTTCTGGATCTCAGCTTCATAAATCCGTCACACTTGTGCATTGACTAGTGGCCCTCCCCCATGCTCTGGGCCCTTGAGATGTCCTTGACCGGGACTTGAATGGAGGCTCCAGGAGGCAGGATAGACCGACATTTGAGTGCAGTCTTCCATTCTGACCTGGCTTCATTTTCACAAATACCTGATACATCCTTTTATTTTTCAGATCAGTGTTGAGTAAAGGGTAGAGTGAAACCATAGACTTGACCTTATGCATGGGACATCTTGGACCTGGGGCCCGGGGCAGTCCCTGTTGTGCAGGGGTGTGGGCCTCAGCCTGGGGTCAGACCTGGTCCTGACAGCTGCCTTCTGCAGCTCTGAAGTGAGGGTGTCGTGGTTCTCCCTGAGCCTCGTTTGATTCTGTTAATGTTTGTTGTCTTTGATCTCTTGGTTGACGAGTTAACTGCTTGCTGTGTGAAGCAGTAATTTCTTGTTTATCCTATCTGTTAAAACGTGTTTGATTTTGGCTGTTCTCATTTTAGTGTGGTCAAGCAGTCTGAGCCAACGTACCTGTGCTGTTGGTGAGTTTGTAGGTGTTCTGTCGTCAGGCTCAGGAAGTCCTGTTCGCCAGTGGTGGCAGCCATCTGCTCCGCTCCCTGGCAGCGCTGTTTTTAAAAATGCATATCGCTAATGTAGACCACCTGACTTCTTACGTGTTAGTTACACGAGTTTACTTTCTGAGGACTTTTGGAAAGGATGTAGTGAAGTTTAAAACTGCCCTGGCTGGTTTGGCTCAGCGGTGAGAGCGTTGGCCCTCGGATGGAAGGGTCGCTGGCTCTGTTCCCGGTCAAGGGCACGTACCTGGGTTGCAGGTTTGACCCACAGCCCCAGTCAGGGTCGTGCGGGAGGCAACCAATCGATGTGTCTCTCTCACACTGATGTTTCTCTCTCTCTCTCCCTCCTTCCCTTCCACTCTAAAAATCAACGGAATAATATCCTCAGGTGAGGATTAACAACAACAAAAGTTTAAAACTAATTTGGGCTCCTGTGTGTATGGCTAGTCGTCTCTGTGAAGAAAGCGACCTCCTGCAGTAACACCTCCTCTCCTGTCTTCGGCTGCTTAAGTGCTGAGTCGCGTTCTGACACAGTGTCGCTAACTTCTGATTCCTAGTCATTCAGTCTGTGTCACCGAGCTGGATACTCCCAGTTACACCTCCAGAAGTATTGCCAGAGTGAGTCGCTGCCACGCGTGATTCATAAAGGAACACAGTGGGCTGTGTCTGAGAAGCTCAGAAATGTGGCCGAGCGGAGGAGCCCCTCCCGGCTGTGGGGTGTGCCGCCCCCGGCTGGGCCTGAGCAGGGGGGCGGCCCCAGCTGCCCGAGGGCAGAGTGGCTTTCGTCTGTGAAGCCCCCGGCTCAGACACCAGGAGGTGCCGAAGAGCCAGGTTCTGCGTGGTTTCAAGTTCCAAAATCCTCGGGAAAATGAGCTGCTATCAACTTTATATTTTAAACCAACTCCATTATTGCTAGTAATTAAACGGAACCCTTCTCAAGTGAGTGCAGCGCGGGAGTCAACAGGATGAGTTGGTTAACGTCTCAAGGGCTAAGTCACCAAAGAATTCTTATTTTTAGCAGTTACCACTGGCAAAGCTTTCCTAAAACCTGATTTACCCAGTGAAAACCAATGTATATCAGTATTTTAAATCAGTGGTGAAAGTAGGTAGCTGGGCTGTGACTGACATTCGTTAGCCACACGTGGTTTTAGTGAGAATGCCGACAGAGTGACGTGGTAGCCGAGGGAACTTCAGTTTAGCTGGACTGAACCGCGGCTCCAGGCCCGTGCTTCTCCGGTGCTGGGCGGGCTCAGGGCGTGGGAAGAGCTGGGCGGCCTGGCTGGGAGCCTCACGGAGGAAAGTCGCCTCCTAAGGGTGCCGCCGGCTGCCGAGCTTCCCCAGTGCCCCTGCTCATCTGTCAACCTGTGTGGTACAAATGGTGTTCTTTATTAGGGATTAATCCGTTGTGGTTTTAAACCAAATCATATAGTTTTTTTCCCTGCAGAGATGCTTGAATTGTGTAGGTGTAGGGAAATACTGTCCTTTTGTTTCTCTTTAATGGTTAAAACATATTTACATCAGGCCCAGGGGAGGGAGCCTCATGGTCTGAAACATGAACCAGTGCATTGCAGACTGCCCCCATTTCTGAGTCACCAGTGACCTTCTGGTGGTCTGGTGGTCATGGTGGTCTTCCCACTCGGGTCTCTCCGTGTGTCAGTCCACTGTGTGTACCCCCACCTTAGCAGCTGGCTTGAGGCACCCCCCAGATGGTGCCTTTGCCCGGTGTCTGCAAAAGTAAGTACAAATGACTTAGCTAGCATGCAAAGCAACTGATGGGGCGGCCCAGGTCAGCACACAACCCAAGTCACAGTCACCGTGATCAGTGCTGCCGAAACGCAGCTGTGAGAGGGGCCCACTGCACACCCCGCCGCAACCGTCACCCCAGGCCTGCTCTCTGGGGGCTGTGGAGCCGCCAGTCACGGCCCAGGCCCTCGCACAGCGGCCGGGAGGCCCTCACTGCCCTCACCGCCCTCGCGCTCCAGCTCTCCTCCTCCCAGCAGGCCCAGGCTGGGAACCAGACAGGCCTGCGTTTGCTGTCGCCTCTGCCCTGTGTTCGCCGGGACGCGGGGCACCTGTCAAGTGAAGCCGGTTATGGCTGCGAGGCGATGGTCAAGATCGGTCCTTTGCACAGCGCTCCCCCATCGCTCTCTGCCCTCTCTCATCCTGCCTGGAATCTTTTCCTCTTCCCATTTCCAACAAAGTTCTACCCCGCTGTCAGGTCCACCACCCTATAAAGACACTGTCCCGCAGAGGGGACATCACCCCCCGGGGCGGGCGAGCGGCGGCGGAACCCTGCACGGCCGTCGAGTGCCGGTTCTCTGGCGGAGCTTTCCTGGCCCGGCCCTGCTGCTGTCTCCTCAGCACCCCTGTGCCTTTCGCACCCTCCTGGCCCCTCTCCTCCCCCGCTGTGCCCCCCCTTCCCGCCGACCGGGCGGGCTGGCATCTCCCTGTGCTTCCTTGGGGCGCGTGCCCACTGCCTTCAAGAGAAGCCCCGTCAGGGCGTCGTCTTCGGAAAGGGGGTACCGACGCCCCAGGTCCTCTCACAGCAAACTGACTGTGACCTGACAGAGCCGTGGGGTCCATGCCCTGGCTGTCTCATAAACATTTCTAGCACTCTTCCCATCTTATGAGATGAAGGAAGTCAATATCTCAGAGGCAGGAGAGCACCAGCTGTGCCCGGAAAGCAGCTTTAACAAGCGAACTTGCTTCCCGAGTCCTTCCTGGAACTGGCAGTGCCGCCTGCCCAGCTGCGGGGTCCGCGCGGGGCCTGCAGGCACGGGTGCTGCATGCGGGAGACTCGCCGCTGTGTAACCCTGAGACTCACGGGGGCTGTTCCTGGGCACGGCGTGCTTTATTGCTGTTTATGCTGATTCTGTGGACTTTGGAGCGAGGGCATCCGGAGGGCGTAGGCCCAGAGCACCTTCCTGAGGCGCACGTGGGATGGGTCTACATTACCCCAGGCTGAGCTGGGCAGAGCAGCCGCCCGGCCCGCCAGGGCTGCTCGGACCTGGGAGCCAGTCTCAGGGCTGTGGTGAAGAGAATCTTCCAGAGGACCTGGGTTTATAGGCACACAGTTCAGAAAACACCCAAAGGAGACCGACTTAATGTTAATGTTCCATGTAAGATTGTTATGAACTTTGTTTCTGAGCTAAATCAGGAAGTAATCTGGTAGAATTTCTCTGTGACAAAGGGAACTAAACTTTTTCTACTCTACCTGTTCATCCAAAAAACAAGTGCCACCCTCCCTACACACGCGCACACACACACACACACACACACACACACACACACCCCAAACAAAAAGGCAAAACAAATAAAAACAAAAGACAAATCAGAAAATGAGCATAAAACTGACTTCTCAGTTCTGAATTTCCACTATAACAAATGGCCACGGGGAGAATGGCACGATGCGGTCACAAAGGCTTGTGTCCGGAGAGGCTATGCCGCTGTGAGGGTTCCTGCGTGGGTTTCTGCAGAACTGCAGCCCTGGGGTGCTGCCCACTTTCCTGGCTCCCATGAGCCTCGGCCTCTGCGCGCTCAGACTCACTGAAGATCGGTGCCTTATCCTCCCCTAGCCCTGGTTCTAATAGACACTTCTTTCAAATTCTCTTATTGAAAAACAATAGTGATTCTCTGGGGGGAGGATTTTTTAAAAGATAAAAGCCATTTTAAAAATCTGCCTTCTGAGGAATGCGCACGGCGGTGTATCTGCGGCCTGTATTTACGTGATCTGGAGTGTTCCTCAGAGCTTCTCAGAGCATTTTTTAAAAATTTTTCCAAAAGCCTTACAGTTTTATTGCTCCTATTTGGGGTTTTATTATTATTACTGCCAGTGGTTTGAAGGCCTTTTAATTAAGGCTGCAGGTTGGCGCTGGCGCCCGGACTGGGTGGTGGGAGGAGGCCTTGCTGCGCGCTCACTCCACCCTCACGGAGCTGAGCCCCTCCTGGGGACTACGGCAGACGCCTGCCCCTGAGCCCAGCGCCCCTGAGCCCAGGCAGCGTCCTGTGGGCCTCAGCGCTCCCCCTCCCCCGGGATGCACCAGCTTCCTGTAGAGACCCTCCCATGGCTGCGGCAGCCCTCCTGCAGGCGGCGTGGGCGCGGTGGGGAGAGCTTGGGGGATACATGCGGGTTTTGGGCTTGTCCTTGACGCTAACTGGATGCAGGACCGTGGGCAAGTTGCTTAACAGGCCACAACCTCAGCTACTGATCCAAGAATTCATTCGGATAACATTGCTGTGCCCTCGCCTGCTGTGCGTGCAAGGAGGGCAGTGTGCGCGGGGGAGGGCCTGACGCTGCTGGGTGGCTCTGGGAAGGCAGTCCCAGTCGGCAGTTGAGGAGGAAGGGGGGAAGTCCAGGTAAACGGGAGGCTTAAGCCGCTCAGCACTGAACGGAGAGGCCCATTGGAAGCTGGGTCAGCGGCCCCTCCTGTGGCTGCTCCAGGGGCCAGAGGGTGGGTTCGGGCCACACAGAAGGCGGGGCAAGGCTCCCCTGGTGTCCCTGGCTCTGGGTCCTAAGGGCTGATGGCTGTAATCTTGGAAGGAGTTGTAGTGATAACACCTCCCCTTGACGGGGGAGCATCCACACCCAGGGTGTTAAGCCCAGATTTACCCCCTGCCCCGTGTCTTGGGAGAGCCCACAGGCAGGGCCCGCTCGCTCGTGTAACCTCTGTGCCCTCTGGCCTCTTGAAGTGGAAGAAGGCTTAGGCTGGCTGGCCTGTCTCGTGGGAGTGAGGAGGAGCCAGGGACCCTGTTGGGCTCGGGAGCCCTTGTCTACCCCCGCACCCACCCCAGTCTCCCTTTATCCTCATCCCAGGCCAAGAGGAGATAGGGGTTGGCCTGTTCCAGGAGAAGGAAGTTGGGGCCCGGAGAGGGATGGACGCAGAGGTCTGGCAGGTCCGAGTTCCAGCCCTGGCTTCATGACCTACACGGTGTGGGCCGGCAGCTCTGTCCCTGAGCCGCATGGTCCTGGGCTGCCCGGGGAGCCAGGACGGTCGGAGGAGGGAGGGAGAAGCCTCTTAAACTGTGTGATGTGCTGGACGGTGGGAAGCACTGTCTGCTGCCGGAGATCGTACACGAGTGCCAGGTGGAGGCAGAGAGGCCCACCTGGAGTCTGCTGGCACTACTGAGCACGTAGTACATGCCAGGCACAGGGCGTCCACCTCACGGGCCCTTGGTCCAGTGTAGTCGTTTCCATCATAGAGACCAGAAATCGCTCCTGAGCCCAGGCAGGCGGCTGCAGCGCCTTTCCACGGGCCGCTGTGAGGACAAAAAGTGGCGATGGATGTCGTGTCCATCATTCAGCCTGGCGCATACTAGGTGTTCCGTAAATAATGTGCTCACCTGTCATGATATTCCCAAGTCAGTTCTAGAGGAATTATTAACAGCTTGCCTTTTAATTTCATACGTATCCTGGTTTGGATAAGAAAGTATATGGTCATTGCATCAATAAATAATAGCTATTTCTTGGGAAGCTAAATTCCCCAAGGTAATTCTGGGAAAGCAGCCTCCCCAGGGGATGGGCTGCCTTCCCCACGCTGCCGGCCTCCCCACCCCAGCCGCACTATCCTGCCTGGAGGAACAGCCCCACTGGGCACAGCGGCGCTCACAGCAGCCCCTCATCCCCACGGGCCGTGAGGATTGCTTCAGTGTCTCGCAGTTGCCTCGTGCTCAGCCTGTGGGTCCTGAGTGGCTGCTTGACTTCCCTAGACGTGTCTCTGGAGGAGATGCCGGGGACAGGAAATGGTCTGCACAGGGAGGTAGGAGGCTGGCATGTGCCAAGGCTGGTGTGTCCCCCTCGCTCAGCTTGACCTTGGGCCTATCTGCCCACCCCACGCTTGGCACCAGCTCCTTGTGTGCTGGAGAAACAGTTCACTGGGGCTGCCAGGGCACAAATGAAGTAGCATGTGAGCCCCTCGGGGACTGGGAGGCGGGAGCAAGTACCTGGTCACAATGAGGGCGGCCCTCCTGGGCAGGGCAGTGGGGTGACCTTCAATCTCATCCTTCTGGCCCCACGGACATTTCCTCCCCATGCTATCAGCTGTGCATTCTGACCTTCCTGAGACTCAGAGTGGAGCCTCCTCACAGGGCTGGATCTGCAGGGACTTGTTAAACATGTGTGCCTCGCTTTCCTGGTCTGTAAAGTGGGCCTGATACTATTCATTTGTTGTTTCTGTGGGGGAGAGCACATGACATGACAGCTGACAGGGCTTGTCCACTGCAGTAGCGGGTGACATCCCGTTGTTTCCACGAGTGTCAGCACAGGCCAGGCCTCTGCACACAGCAGGGATTACTAGTGCTTCCTGGCAGATGGCAGGGTGGTGCCGTGCGCTGAGGGGTCTGTCTTCCCTTTGCGCGGGCCAGAGAAAGGCCACTCGCTGCCTGGCTCCTCCTCCTTTGCTTGTGAGCCTCTGCTGCCCCCAGAGGCTGGTCTGGGCGAGGGGAGGGCGCTGTCCCTGCCACCAGGGCGACCCCACCCTGCTTGTCACCTGCCAGCACCATGAGCCCCTCAGTCAGGAACCCTAAGGCCTGAGGGATTCGATGCTGGGCGAGGGCAGCTGGATTGGGGGGTGGAGGGATCTGTGGGCCCAACAGATCTAAATTTTAATCCCAACCCTAACAATGCTGGCTGGCTGTCCTCAGGGGAGTCATTTCACCTCTCGAGGCTTCCAGTTCCCTGTCTGTAAAGTGGGGATAACAGAGGAGTTCACGGAGTTAGGGAGATTCGATTGCCTGGCACAGAGAAGTGAGTAGCACCTGTCTCAGAGCATTTTTATGAATTAAATATTTCAGAGACTTTAAAAACATTTATAAAATATATTTTATTTGCTATTACACTTTATTATTTTTACCAGTAATAAAAAACTGCATTCAATATTTACTCTGCAGTTCTGTGGCCGTTTATTCTGTTGTGATTGCCAGAATCCTCATATATAAGTAACTGCTCTTTCTAGAAGGAGAGTCTTTGAATTTACGGCCTCTTTTCCCACTGAAATGCTCGTCGGTTGACCGACAATGCCAGCGAGGACCACCAGAGGTCACCCTCTGCCTCTGTCAGGTGCACTGGGAATGCTGGGCCGGCTGGCCTGTCTCTGGGGCTTCTCCCTGTCCACCAGGGGTACAGCCCCACAGTGAGTGTGCGTGGGGGGACGGGCTGCCAGGGGCGACTGCACTCTCCTCCCCGAAAGGAGGACGTGAGCCTAGCAAGCTCCTGGGTCGGCTGAGGAGAGCCCATGTTTACCCAGCGGCTGTTCGTGGACACTCCCATGCAGGTGCTGAAGTGAGTGATGGCGGGACTTCCATGATGAGGACAATGAGCTCTGCCTCTAATCAGCTTACAAACCCCTGCTGCGCGCGGCGAGTGTGCTGCCACCACCTTGGTCACCTGGGCAGAGACACCACTTCCGCCAACTCCACCCCGTCCGAGCCCCGGACCGAGCACTGGGGACAGCACGGCCCTGACCTCGAGGAGCGTTGGGTTGTGGGAGGACACCGCACAGCGATGCAAGTCAGGCCACGACACCGGCTGGCACAGCCCTGCCGAGCCCAGGGCGACTGCGCGGGCACCGTGCACCTGGTGTTAGCAGAACGGTGGGCGAATAAATAACCCCGTCTGGAGAGGGACAGAAGGCTTCTTGGAGGAGGGGATCATAAGATGAGTCTTGAAGGATGAAAAAGGAGAGAACTAGGCAAAGAAAAGATGAGGTTTGTTCAAAACAAGGAGAACACGAGCAAAATCCACAGGAGCAGCGATGTGGCCGGCTCTGGACAGGGAGCTACAGAAGGTTCCACCTTCCTGATGGAGAGGGGGGGTGCCAGGTGGCGCGAGTTGCTGGGAGTCGCATCGTGGCGTGGGGCTCAGGGCGTGTTTGCAGGGCCTTCAGGGACTGACCCGGCAGACCAGGACTGGGGGCCGCCCGGGGCCTGGCGACGCCTGGTGCGTGGAGGACATCCAAGAACGCGCTGGCCCCGCCTGCCGCGCCTGCCGCCCGTGGGCTCTCCCTCGGGTGGGAGCCTGCCGGGCGGGGCCAAGGACTGCTGCAGTTAGGGGCGGCTTGTGCAAAGACCGTGGGATTAGAACACCTTCAAGTCTGCGCTCAGCAACAAAGCTCTGCGCCTTTGGTGGGTCACTAAGTGTCTCGGAGAATCGCTTTCACCCCCAAAGGGGCAATGACACTTCTTTTTAGGGTCTTTGGGAAGTTGAATGGGTGTATGAGTATGAATACAGGAGCAGTGCTTAGCTCATGGTGGGTGCTGAGTAAAATGGTACATGACGGCAATCGTCTCCGTCAGCGATACTTTTAAAGGAGCATAAGGCTGGAGAGAATGAGATCAGTTAGCTCCTTACAGTGGATTCCTTGGGATATTGGAGGAGGAGAGTGTGAAGGAGGCAGGGGCTGAGGAGAAAAGAGGAGGATTTGGAGCTGAGGTATTTTATGAGGTGAAATCAGAAAGACTGTGATGGGTGGGGGTGAAGGAGGAGGAATTCACAGTGACGTCTAGGTTTCTGCTGCGGGTGATGAGATGGCCACCCTCTGACACCAACTGCGGGAGACGAGCGATGGAAGGAGTCCGGGGAGGGGTGCACATGCGGCGGCCTATGTAGACCTGGAGTCTCATCCAGGACGCCTCGCTGTGGTGGACCCCTCCCTGCCGACAGGTCCCTCTGTGACTCCGTCTGCTGTGCCTGTGTAGCTGCTGTAGCACCGACTGGTTCTTTGGGCATCTCAGGTTCAGCCTCTGACACTGGACACCCCTGACTGGTGGGTGTATTAGTTATCCATTGCTGCACAAACACAGTGACTTAAAAAACATACATTTATTATCTCACAGATCTCGTGGGCCGGGGCCTGGCACGGCTGGGCGGTCTCCAGGCTGCAGCCCGGGCGCCGTCTGGGCTGTTCTCACCTCGAGGCTTGACGGCGAGCACCCGCCTCCCAGCTCCCGCCGGCTGTTGGCAGAGCTCGCTTCCTGGGGGCTGTAGAACCGAGCCTTCCGCTTTCGGTTGACTGCTGGCTGCAGGCCTCCCTCCGTTTCCAGGGCCTCGCCAGGGCTCCCTCTCACGTGGCCGTCCCCACATGCAGCTCATGACATGATGGCTAGCAACTCATAAGGTAATGTGACTTCCAACACAATGCCGTTACAAGAGTGACGTCTGTCTCACTGGCCACATTCCATTGGTTAGAAGCAAGGCACTGTCTGCACTCGAGGGGAGGGGACGACACAATGCAGGTGTGGACACCAGGCAGCACGGATCGTGGGGGCCACCTTAGCTCTGTCACCACAGTCGACGGGTCACCCTCCAGTGTGGGGCAGAGCTCAGGCGCCAGGGTGGCTTCCTTTTGGGTATTTTGGCCTCGGTTCTCAGCCAACTTGCTGTGGCCAGAAGTGGGCAAGGTGGGCCACTTAGAGCATGCTGACTCCTACACAAGGCCGCCTCTGGGCTCCAGGCCTCCTGGCCCGTCACTGAGGCTCAGAGAAGGGCAGGATTTTGCTAGAGCTCCATAGAGGTAAAACCTGTAAGTTACTCATAAGATTCACTCCCTCTAGTTAGTAGGTACTTTGGATAATTTGTTTAATGACTTAAATTGATTTGGGGGGTCGTCTCATGGTCATCTCCTCAGAGTTGGAAACAGCGTACTTTTCTATACCGGTGCTAACAAAAGTCACCCGAGTAAACGCCAAGATCCAGTTGGCTCTGTTGAACTCCCATGGACAGGGCGGCATCCTAGCTGGTAAGCAGAGAGGGTCTCTGAGGAGTTGTACCAAATGGAAGGATTTGTAGGTAGAGACTGGGCGGGGCAAACAGTTATCAGCAAAAGAAAAGGAAGAATTGTTTCAGGCAGGGTCTGCTTTCTTGGGGGAAGGGCGGACGGTCTTACCTGGCAGGTTACCCGCTGGTGTGGGTCAGGGAATTCCAGACTGATTGGTGTCAAGTTCTGCCCTGGGAGAGGCTGACCGGCAGTTAGGTTAGATAGAAGTCCTGGTGTTGCCTAACAAAAGTGACTCCATTTTGGGTCTGTTCTTTTAACACATATTAGATCTAATTTTCAGGTATTTATATTAAATCTAATTTTCAGTCTGATAAAAAGTTTTGACATCTATAATGAACAATAGTTTGACAAAAACAATGAACACAGTACATGTGAGAACATCATCTGTCTAATTTGAAAGGAAAAGTCCCTTTGTGTTTTGTGCTTCAGTGTCCTCATCGGGAAAAGGAGGGAGGCGGGGAGCCTGTTTCCCAGGCCCTGCACTTCCGGGCTGCCCATCTCCCTGCCGGGGGAGGGTCACAGAGCCCCCGAAGCACCGGCTGCCCAGCCGCAAACCACACAGACCTCACTGCGTGGTGGCAGCTCTGATATAGCTTCTCTGGTTTTCCAGACTGTTGATAATGCTGCAATTCATACATGACTTTTCAGAAACCTATTTCATAAAGTGAGAGTCCAGCGTAACTTGTTAAACCCTAGCAAAGAAGTCTAGCCAGCTCATGAAACGTATTTTATAACAAATTTGGGGTCTTTGCTTTTATGACTGTCCACTTTTGACTGAACATTTGCACACCCTGTCTTTGAATGCTAGTGGGTGTTTTTACTCAAATGCCAGTCGACACGGACCTGAATACTCCATTCGACTGGGAGAGTATTCCTCAGAAAATAGTGCACACGCCCTGGCCGGTCTGGCTCAGCAGTTAGAGCATCGGCCTGTGGACAGAAGCGTCTCAGGTTGGATTCCTGGTCAAGGGCTCATACCTGGGTTGCAGGTTTGATAGATCCCCAACCCCAACCTTACAGGAGGCAACCAATCAATGTGTCTCTCTCACATCGATGTTTTCTCCCTCTCTTTCCCTCCCTCCCACTCTATCTAAATATCAATGGAAAAATATCCTCAGGTGAGGATTAACAAATAAAAAAAATAGTGCACAAAACATTGTATTTTACTCTGACTGCCTGCGGACAGGACCCTGGGCGGCTTCTGCTGTCACCGCCGGCACCCACGGGCTCAGGACGCACTCACGCTGCCCGTCTGAGCACGGGGCTGAGCGCTGCCACCTGGTGGGCTCGATCACCCTTACACCCTCGCCATGCTTCAATCTTTAAAGTTACCTGAGAAATAAATGTGATCAAGGAGAATGTATGTTTGAAACACGAGGTGTCTCCTTGCCACTGCCTTGAGCCCCCTCTTCAGGGTACCGGTCTGTTTTCTGATAATAAATAACAAAATACTGCTATATATTTGAAGACGTGTTTTATCCTTTCAGAATGCTGGCCCGTTCCCTGGCTTGTGGGCTCCTCCTAGCAACCTGCCGTGCAGGCGGGGCTGTTGTCAGCCGCCCTGCTTGGCACGGGGTACCTGGGCACAGCGGCCCGCCAGGCTGCCGGCGACGTTGGTGTGGGGCCAGAGCCGTGCAGGCCCCCAGGTTCCCAGGAGCCTCAGCTCAGGAGAAGGCTGAATGAAGGCTGAAGGCAAATCTGCCCCAAGGGCAGGCAAGGGTCTGCAAGGGCTCCCCCCCCCCCCTGTCTCCTCAGATACAGTGGGGATGGATTACTTTCCCACCGCGTCTGGGGCTTCCTCCAGCACAGCCCCACGAGTGTCAATGTGCGCGGAAGACTGGCCGGCACTGTCCTGACGGACCCAGGCCCCACTGCCCCTGTCTGTAGACTGTGCCTCCACCTAGTGGCCGCAGGCAAGTCCACGTGACCAAGGAACCTTCGCTGGGCTTTCCCCCTTCGTGGAGCAGCATCTGATAACACAAGGCAAACTCCTTCCGTGAGGACAGCGCTCGCTCGCCTGAATCACTCCCTTGACAGAGGTCCAAGTGCAGTTGTTTAGTTTAATGACTGGCATTATTACAGGCTTGGGATTGTGTGTGTGTGCCAAGGAGAAGGGCGAACAATACACAAACTCTTCAGGGAAATGTTCCTTTGGAGAGCGGAGCAGACAACATAAGCCCCACTGTTTGTCAGGGCCGGTGGTTTCAGTCACATTTTTAGGGCATTAATCAATTTGTATTGTACGTTACAGACCTACTCTTCCCACACTGAGTTCTGTTTACTGAGACAAGGTTTGGAGAGTAAAGGGGAGCCGAAGCCCTCCCCCGAATCCAGCAGGGCCCGGGGAGGGTGGGTGCCTGGGGAAAGCAGCCCAAAGAGCACCGGACCTTGGCTGCGAGAAACACGGCTGCCTGTCAGCATGGCCCGGCTCAGCAGCTGCGGCGGCCGGCTGGCGGTGACCAGACGCGATGGCCTTCACTTCAAGGACTGTCCTCTTAGACCCAACAAGCTGACCTCCGAGGTCGGAGGCAGCGGGCGGCGACGGCTGCTCCCGCTGTGCGGGGCCGGCAGGGGGAGTCCTGCCACGACCCATGACCTGGGCCCACGGTGCTGGTACACTCGGCCTGGGTGGCGGGGAGGCCACGGGACAGCAGCGTGCGTTTCGTGCACTCTGTTCCCGCACAGTGGCAGCGCCACGTGGGTGACCGAGGCGGAAGCGGGACGCCGAGGCCGGGCCTGGGCGGGGCTTGCCCCGCGGACCCTGCCGCCCCGCAGCCTCGGGCTGTGCCGGAGTTAGCAGGCAGCAGCTAGCTTCTCGCACATGCGGGAGTTGTGACCATATGCTGCTTTAAATTCCAAAGCAGACTTTTAATAGCAGCCTCGCGTTACCTGGCTAAAAGTAGCTGCGTGCTTCCTGCCGCACCTCTCACACCTCTCCCCCCTCTCCCCCCTCCCGGACCTCTCCTCTCCTCGGATCCCGACGACAGACCTCCCCGTGCGCACTGAAAGACGTCCGCGGCGGCTCCTGCTCCGGAGAGGTGCCTGCGTCGCCAGTGCGCCCCCCGCAACTCTGCGTCCTCCCCCCGCCCCCCCGCGTGCGCCCCCCAGCTCTGCGTCCTCCTCCTCCCCCCCCCCCCGCGTGCGCCCCCCAGCTCTGCGTCCTCCTCCTCCCCCCCCCCGCGTGCGCCCCCCGCAGCTCTGCATCCTCCTCCTCCCCCCCCGCGTGCGCCCCCCACCCCAGCTCTGCGTCCTCCTCCTCCCCCCCCCGCGTGCGCCCCCCACCCCAGCTCTGCGTCCTCCTCCTCCCCCCCCACCGCGTGCGCCCCCCCCGCCAGCTCTGCGTCCTCCTCCTCCCCCCCGCGTGCGCCCCCCACCCCAGCTCTGTGTCCTCCCCCCCCCCGCGTGCGCCCCCCACCCCAGCTCTGCGTCCTCCTCCTTCCCCACCGCGTGCGCCCCCCCCGCAGTTCTGCGTCCCCCCCCCCCCCCCCCCCCGCGTGCGGCGGTTCCCTGGGCGAGCTCCAGAGCACTTTCTTTCATCCCTTGATTGGGGTTTTATTTTTAAGAAGAAAGCTCAGCACATTTTTAAGAGCCACAAGCAGATGCAGCGAGCCCTTCTGAGACGACGCGGGGGTACTGAAAGGGCAGGCTGCGGGGCTGACCTGCTGCTGGGTCCGGGCCGCTGCCAGCCGCCTGCCTCGGGCAGCACCTCTGCTGTGTAGGAGGCAGCAACCCAGGGCCGTGTTTTCCTAACTGATCTGTCCCTACACGACTGGCCCAATCTGCACATTTCCGTACCCCCCAGCCCTTCTCCGTCTGTCCAGAACATTCTTCATGCCTCCTGCTTCTTGGTCACTCTCTCTCCCTGGTATTCCTCCTTGTCAGTACCGACTTCCTGCCCCCATAATGTGCACGTGTGTGCAGGTCACAGCTAGCTTGTTTCTCCATAGTGATGTCATTTCCTTTAAACCATAATCTTCCCCTTCCCGGCTTCTGCAATGGACTCTTTCTCTCCTGCTCGCTTACAGCAACCTCTGGGCTTGACAGGGCCGGCCTCCAGGATGGACACTGCAGATGCCCCCCCACCGCCCCCGCCTGGAGACCAGCCCTGAGCTGCGTGCGTGCGCTGTCTTTCCTTAGCATCTTAAGTGTGTCACGGCCCGATGGCCTCCACTGCGCGTGGTCCCGGCCGACATGGCTCACCCCGGTCACTGAAACCATCTTTCCACGGGCTTCTCACCTGTGTGCTCTTTGCCCTGCGGGCAGCTGCTCACACTAGCCGCGTGGAGCTCCCTCAAGCACAGGTATGGCCATATCGCTCCTCCAGTTGGATCTTCAGAGGTGGGGGACCAACCGCAACTGCACAGCCCCCCAACCCACGGGCCCAGGCGCTGGCACCTTCCCCTGCAGCAGGCGCCTTCTCTGTTTCCCTGGTGCCATCCATAGTTTTGACTCCAAGTCTGCGACAGGAAACTTGTGGGAAGCTCTCCTGTGTGGCCGACGAGGCCTCTCACGGCCTCGCCTCACGGCCGTCTGCGCTAGTCAGTGTCACCCTTGTCACCCTTCTCTGGGCTTGCAGGAAGCTCTGCTGGTGGGAGCACTTCCCTCTGCCTGCACTGCGCCCCTGCCCTGCCCCTCACGCCAATGGCCCCTTTTTCTCTCCCCCAGGCAGAGCCAGACGCTGGCTCCTCTGCCTGCACAGTGCTGGAAATGCCCCCACCACGGCCCCATCACCGCGTCACCTGATTGTTGGCTCAAGCTCATGCCCCTCGCCAGGTTCCTGTGCAGGGCCCTCGGTGCCCTGTGGACATTGGTGCCCTGGGACAGGATGAGCACAGCCACCGGAGTGGAGAGGAGCCGGGATGCCGGCGATGTTTCCGTGCAGAGGGCCTCACACAGCATCCCCTCATCCTGGGAGCAGCCTTGGCGTGGCTCTGCACTGTCTGTTTAGAGATGGGCAAACTGAAACCCGGGGAGGTTGGATTTGCCTGAGTTCACACGGCCGCTGTGTGGCACAGCCAGGCCTTGACCCCAACCCCCTGCGCTGAGTGTCCTGCAGAAAGTGGGGTAGGTGGACGAGGTGGGGAGACGGTGGCCCTAAATGCCCAGCCTGAGGTGCCGGGCTGGGCGAGAGAAGCCTGGAGGGGCCACTGGGGTTCAGCAGAGCTGCTAGTCTGGCGACAGGAGGACACTCCAGCTGGAGCCGGGATGGTGCGGATGAAGCTGGGCGGGGCATCCAGAGCTATCTGAGCAGTGGGCCTGCAGGGCCTTGCAGAGCTACTGACCGTGAGGTGGGGGGGGGGGAGGGGGGGGACAGGGAGCATCAGGATGCCAGTGTTTCTGGCATGGGGATAGGATAGTGGGGTCCATGACCAGAGAGGGGAAACGGGGACAAGCGCTGGCTGAGGTGGAGGCGTGGGGAGCTGAGGGGCTCAGCAGGTTGACTGGGTCTGAGGGACCACGGTCATCCCGACGGAGGGTCAGATGGCGCTGACCACTGGAGCTGCAGTGGTGTCTAGGTCCCTCTGTGGCCGGGAAGCCCTGGGGCGTGTGTAAGGTTTGAGAAGTGAGCCCAGGGCATGGCCAGGTCACGGCAGCAGAGGGGGAGGGGCGGCAGCGAGGAGCCCACCACGCCACTCCTCCTCCTCCCCCTTTCCAATGGAGACTCTCCTTTTCCTTCTTAAAAAGCCAAACTCACGGGCTTCCTCTTTAAGGAGGCCTTCCTGCCTCCGCTGACCTGCCAGGGCCCCTCTGTCGGGGCGCAGCACGAAGTCCCTCATGCCAGCTGTCTTCTCCTGTTACTGCTCCTCAGCCCTTCCTGGGACCCCACAGCGCCCAGTGAGGCACAGATGCCTGGCCACCCTCACTGGCTTCGTGTGGTGCCACCTGGGCCCACTTTCAGAAACACGGGCTCGGCTGGTCGGTGACTCGTCTCCACTCACGAAGGGTCAGAGGGTAGGAGGCGCCCGCCTTTCCTGTTGTCTGAGCCAGGCCAGCAGACACTTGCTGGGAAGGCCGGAGGGTAAACACTCGCTTTCCGCGGGCCCTGCAGTCTCTGTTGCAACGTCTCCAAGCACGAAAGCAGCGCTGGCCACGTGGAACGGAACGAGTGCGACTGTTTCAGTGAAACTTCATTTCGAGGAACAGGTGGGCCGGGGTGGCCTGTGGGCTGTCGTTTGCTGACCGTGCTCTGGACCATTCCTCACCCTCACACTGTCTCATAACCAAAGTCTCAGGACCACCAGGGCTGGGAGGGGGTGGGGGAGGCTCTTGGGGAAGGACTGGGAGCGGTGGCCTCATTCTCATCTCTGAGTGAAAGTCCCAGTGCCCCCTCCCAGCCCTTCTCGCTGCTGATGCAGAGCTCGGCTAGTCCCACATCAGACCTCGGCTCACCCTTGAACTCGCTTGGCTTCTCTGGCCCGTGAGTCCTGCCCCCTCCCGTCACGTTAGTCCAGCATCTTTCCCAGCGCGTGCCGTGAACACAGCTGAGACGGGTGTCCTGTCTCACCCTCCTGGACCAAGGAAACAGTCCCCAGTTACAACAGGAGGCTAGGAAAGATGTGCCTGAATCCCACAGCTCTGTAACTGCGTGGTGGGCACCCCGTGAGCTGGGCACCGTGCCCGGCGCTGGCAGTGCCAGGATGCCTGTCACTCACCTCGGTCGCCAGGTGCTGAGTGGAGGTCAAGGCCTGTGGTCCTTCCTCCCTAGACTTTGGGCTTCGAGGCCCACACTTGGGACTTCCATGAGCAGTTCTCATGTCTCTCGCCTTCCCTCTGTTTTATGTCAGATGTATCGAATACGTGACCCCTGTTCCTTCTCCTCTGGTGCTAACACCCTCCCTGTCACCCAGAGCTTCGGAGCCTCTAACAGGCTGGACTTCCCTGGGGCTGCAGGGCTCCTCTCAGCCCCTCACCAAGGTGTCTTAACAAGGGGGTTGAAATTTCCTCTCCTTCATCAGTGCAGTTAAAGCTTACCTCCCTATGCCCCTGGGTCCGTACAATAACAATAGTGACCATTTACTAAATACCTAAGTGTCCATCACCGGAGAAGCATCACCCATTTACTTTGGCACAGTCTCTGTGACGTCAGGAGCTGAGAAATGGAAGCTCGTGGTGTTAAATGGTTTCCCAAGGAAAGGCACCGGCCTGGAGTCTGAATCCAGGTCCTGTGAGTCTGAGTGCTGTCCTTTCTGACGCCCTGCCGTGGGCCCCAGCCACGAAGTGTGGCCTGCCTTTGGGGTTCCATAGTGTTACCCCTCAGGAGCAGAACATGGGACTCGTCAGGTGACTCCATCAGGTGGGATGGTGGGATGGTGTGGTGGTGGGCAGGGGTAAGAAGTTCCAGTGCCAGAGGCAGTTCTTAGGCAAGCCTGGGGGTCAGCTGCAAGGGGCCCTGTGAGCATCCCCGGCTCCTGGGCGCTGGGGACGAGGGTCATGACCAGCAGAGAGCCAGGTGGGGAAGGAACGGGGGAGATGCCTGGCTCCTTGGCCTCCCTCCTCTGCCATCTCTCCGACCTCTTACCCAGTAACCAGGCCTGAAAGGCATGGGCTCCATGCCAAGCCCCAGTCTTGGCACATACCCTCTGCTCTGCCCTGGAGGAGCTTATTATTATTGTGCTTAAAGTAGGCTGAGAAATCAGTGCAAAGATGGGAAACTTTGTTTTCAAATATAATGGGAGGGGTGTGTGGAAACAGAAGTTCCAAACAAAGGCTGATTGATCTTCTGTTTCTCATGGAGTGGAGATGGGTGGAAGCAGGTGTGGGGCCTGTGGGGTGGGCGCTGGCTTCCTCCAGGGGGCAGAATGCGGGTCTCAGGAGCCAGTTCCAATGTGAATGTGGGCCGTGTGCACCTCTCAGCCCCCCACCCCGGAGAGGGGTCCCCACCCTCTCATGGTTGTGAACATGGGCTTCCTGTTCCTTCTGAGCCCCTTAGGCCGGAATCCTCCTGCTGTCATCTGTCTCCTTGAGACCAGGGCACAGCAGGGAGACGGTGCAGTTGGAGTGGCCAGGGGGGGTCAGACAGATGAGAACAGTGGTTGGGACTTGGCCCGGTTCTCCCAGGTCGCCGTGTTCGGCCTCAGATGACGAGCAGTAGCCCTGGCACCTCAGGTGCTGTGCATACGACATCTCGTTGGTTCCAGTTCCTGCTTCCAGTGAATGGATAATGAAACTGAGCCACGGAGAAGTAAAGTCACCTGGTCACAGGGACAGCGAGTGGCAGAGCCAGGCCGGGGGCTGGTGACCGCGTGGCCCGGCTGGACCCGCCTCCTCCATCGCGTGACCTCCTCGGGCATGGTGTCTGGCTCCCACTGGATGCTAAGTGAGTGTTCTCCAACCTTGGCAGTGCCCGCAGAACCAGGGCATTTCCTAGTCTACTGCTTGTAGTGACACAGGGGCGTTTGTGTGTCAGTTCTGTGTGACTGCTGCGAGCAGGTCCATGGAGTTCAAAGCCATCAGGGTAGTTAGCTTCCTGCACACCTCGGCCTGCCCTTTGCAGCCTCGTTAGATCCCCTGGGCTGCCAAAACCCAGGCTGCCTGACTCTGCCACTTTGACCCAACCTCCCTGATTGCCCCTTTGAGGGCCTTTGCTTGGGCTGTCGGAATGGAGGGTGGTGGGTGTTTTTGGTTGGACTTTGCAGACCATCATCAGAGAGGGCTGAGATGTGGCAGGAAGCAGGGCTCTGGGCGTGTCTCCAGGATCCCGTCTCCTCTGTCCCAGGGCGAAGGTGTCTACACCACAAAGCGTCAGTGCAAGAGCCCACCGCTCCTCGCCCCTTGCCGAGCAGCAGTCATTCACTCCAGGTAACTAGAGGAGAAGGGTGAGGCTTCGGGGCAAATCGGGAATGAATGAGCTTCTGTTCTCTAACCTCACCACATGTGTTGGAGGCAAATAGACACCTCGCTCTCCTCCTGTAAACACACCTCGAGCAAGTACATGCTTGTCTGCTCACCTCTCTCTCACACGGGAGAGGTGCCCTGCTCATGCCCTGGCATCGCTGGCTCTTGGCTGCTTGCGGGACACTAACCTCGAACCAGCGCCCTGTGTTCCTTCCAGCAGGTGAAATGGGCCATCAGCAGGGCCTGATCCTTCTCCAGAGCCTGGCAAGGCCCGGAGAAGGCAGGTCACCATTGAGCAACACCCAGACACAGTCTAGCATTCATTTCCAGACGCCTCCGGGCCTCCCTTGTTTTCTCCCTCTCCCCACCCCACTCTCCCCAGAGTTGCAGATTTTGCAGGATCTGTGTGGCACATGCCACGGATCCGTGTCTCCTGGGCCATGTGGCTCTGTCATCGGGTGCTCCCCTGCCCTCTCTCATGCTGGTGGTCTCCACAGCTGCGTGCGACCAAGCGGCTGGGTTAGAGACGTGGGTTATTAACAGCATTCTGCTGGCCGCGCTCGTGGGCAGACAACACCTGTTTTCTCAGAGTGGGGTAACCTTCCGGAACAGGCCTGGGGAGCTTTTTTTAATGGAGGACAATATCTTGTTTGTAATGAAAGGAAGGCGTGGAGACCTTGGGGTTCCTGTGGAAAAAGCCAATTCTTAGAACAGGAGTCAGGGGGGAAAGATTGCGATCTCCCCGAGATGCACGGATCCTCGGGCCTTCTTCACACACGTGTCTTTCGTAGCTGTTTGGGGTGTAACGAGCAGCAGGCTCCTCTGGAGGTGCTTGGCGGGGTGAAGGGGGGTGCCAGCGATGACTGTGGGCCTCCAGACTGGGAGGAACGTCAGAAGGCCATCGCAGGGTCATTCCTCGGACCCGTGGAGGACGTTCTGCTGCAGTGGCTGCACTTCGGTGCGGGTCAGCCTGCAGAGCTGGGCACAGCTGAGCGGAGAGGGCTTGGCGTGCACTGAGATGCAAGGACAGGCCAGTATCTTCTCAATATCTTCTGTTTTTTGCTGAGAAAATCCACGTGAGGGCAATTCATTTTCATCACCTACAGGTACTACTCGTGAACCCAGGTCGCTGGAATGAGCCCTCGCCTGGTGGCAGAGAGGCTGCAGTTCCAGCAACACTGTGTCCTTTTCCCCTGAGCGCCCAGCTGGACTGCTTGCTCCAGCCTCCTGCTGGGCGTGGTCTGAGACGGGGCCTGACCTGTGCAACGTGGGGGAAGCGTGTGCCCGTGTGCAGGCCTGCCCATAAGCTTCCCCACAACCCTTCATCCGCCCACCCTCTCCAGGGCAGGGAGCAGGCGCCTGGGGCCCCGAATGGCCGTGTGGAGCAGCAGCGTGGTCTTGCACTTTGAATGAGTGGGAAATAAACAGTCACCGTGTCAGGCCCTGAGGTTTGGGGGTGCCCGTGAGAGCAGCACAGCAGCTGACATGGCTCACCCAACTGACCCGGGCCGGCTGCACCTCCCACCCCGCCCGACCCGGCGTTCTGGGGCCGCGGCCGCTTCTTGCTGGTTGGTGCTGCTCAGTGTGGCCTCTGGGTTCCAGCCCCTGACCTCAGTGTGTCTGCATTTCAGGCTCCTTCTCTACTGTCTCAGAGGATACAGGGTCTTTCCTTTAGAACCCAATTCCCTGTGCTTGCCATTCCGGCCCCACACGATCCCCAATTCCTCGTCGGCTGCCTGTGGATCTTTCTCTTTCTCCAGTTTCAATCTTCATCTGTCACTGGCTGCATTCTTTCTTATCTGTGAATACATTTAAATAGTACCTAGCTCTGATAAAAAAGGGCCCTCCATCTCGTTACTTGTGTATCTGTTTCCCGTCAGTCTCCGAACTGGTGGAAAATCCACGCCCTCGGTGCTCCCACCCCTCCTCCCCGCAGGGGCTGTGGCCACCTGACTTCTGCGGCCAGGGCCTCCCTTAGTGACCACTGCTGCTTCTGTCAGTGTCCTCTCTGTTCCCACGCCTCATCCTTGCTGTGGCGCTTGACACCATTTCCCAGGCCCTCCCTCTTGTCACTTGGCTGTCCTGGTTCCCTGAGAGCGCCTCCCTGCCGGCCTGGCAGGAAAGCACTTCCTGTGTTGTCTTTGCTTAATCAGACTTCTTTCTGGCCAACCCACCGCCTCCCTGTTCCCACCCCCTCCCACCCGCCCTGTCTCTTTCCAGCCGTCCTGGCAGTTGGGGCCAATGGGCCATGGTGGGCGGGCGGGCACGTGGGCTTCCGGACACGGCTCCCGGAGTGGGCAGAGTGTGGGCTGTGGGCTTGGGCAGACCTGGATTCCTGTCCAAGCCCTGCCACCTAGGAGCTGTTGACCTTGGCAATGACTTAATCTTTCTGAGGCTCAGTTTTTACATGTAAAATGGTGATAACACCGACCTTAATCGGATTGCTGAGAAGATTAAATGAAGGAGGTACATGAAGCCCCCAGGGCACGCAGCAGGTGGCAGTGACCCCTCCCTTCTCCTTGGAGCTCCTGGGGCCTACTGAGGGCAGAGCCTGCTAGGGGAGGGCACCTGTGGCTTCCAGGGCCTTCCTGATCTGACAAAGAGCCTCAAGGTGCTAGCTGTGTCTTCATCCCCCCCCTTTTAAGCTCTTTTATTTCTAGAACATTTACAAACAGTGAACTCTCCCTCCACACCGTCATCATATGCCCTGGGAGAAAATCAGGCCACTGGAACTCATCCATCTGCTGGGGCAGCGAGGCTGGTGGGACCTTTGATGAGCAGGGCGCGCCTCTCCAGGAAGCTGTCGGCACCGGGGACACTGCCGGGTCACACGGGGGACACGGGACCTCAGGACCTCAGGACCTCAGGATGAGGGGAGAAGTCCCACACAGCTTGTGGAGCTCCGCTAGCCTGAGGTCTGAGAGGTGAGCCTTCCAGGGGCGCGGGAGGCAGTGTGTCCCGTCGTCATTGTCATCCTGTTACCGGTGCGGACGGGGTTGGGAGGTCAGTGGGCCATATGTTTCCAGGGCTCAGCGAAAGCCTTACACTCTGGCTTCAGCTCCACTGAGAACATAAGAGTAACTACTACGGGGAATCATTAGCGCACCTTCTGAGGAACAGAGCAGCTTTTGCAGAAAGTCCTCCACCTGTCCGAGGGCCCTCACCTGCGATGCCATGTGCCAGCCTCCAGCTAAGCCACGCCTCCCTCTGCCCAGCTGCCAGGGAGGGTCTCCTGTGGGGTAACACACGCAGCCTTGCTCTGGGCACTGCCACTCAGCTGCGGGGCCCCGCCCGCTGACCCCAGGAGGCTGTGCTCACGCTGCTGGGTGTGCGGCACTTGTGCAGGCGAAGGGCTGGTGCCACCCGATGGGCAGGTGGGCAAACCGGGCCAAGAGGGGCCCGGAGGCGGCCGTGCGACCCGGGCAGCCCTGGTGCCGAATCCTCAGCTCCCCAGTCCTCCTGTCTTTCTGAGGCTGGGAGCCTCCCTGGTGTCACTGGTACTAAATCTTGTGTCAGGACGCAGCCCTGCCTGCCACAGACACCCCTAGCTTGGGATTTCTATGAAAAACTTCTAAAAATCCCAGAAAGCCCCAAACCCACGGGTGGAAAGTCGAGTGGCGTTGGTCAGACAGTGTTGCCCCTCGCTCAGTGTGACGGTCCCCTCACAGAGCAAACTTCTGTACTCTGGGTCGTGTAGGTCTGCCCTGCACGGGCTTGCCCCCACCTCGGAACTGTGGTGGGTACAGATGCCCGAGGCCTTGGTGGCCGAGGCCGGAGCAAAGTGCGGAAGGCCCCCTGGGGGTGACAGCACCAGGCTTTAGGACCACTGAGGTCCTGGGGAGAAGGCCGCGTGGGCAGCCGTGGAGATGAATCCACTTGGTGTGACCGGGTGCCCCAGGCTGTCTACACCTAGTTTAATGACTGGCTTAGAAAATCCTTAAGGCTGGTGTCACCGGTGGCTGCGTTCCGCCACTCTGCTGTCAGCCACCACTCGGAGGAGCGCGGCGTGGGACAGGCTGGCGCCGGCCGGGGGGCCTCCCACTGGCCCTCAGCCGCGGCCTCAGGAACGCTCCGCAGCAGCACGCAAGAGAAATTATACCTTAACACTTCTTCATGTGAGCGTGTCTGAGGACTCTTCACGAGCGGGGATACTAGAGGAGTGGGTGTGGTTCATGTGACATCAGTGACAAGTCTGGACACAGACCTCCTCATGGGTTTGGGTCTTGCTTTTCATTTCTGTGTCAGGACCAAGTGGGGCAAGGGACTCAGTCAGATTACCTGGAAATGAGCTGGGTCAGGTTGCTGTCGTCAGAGGAACTCCTGACAGCCATTTCTCCTTTGCATTTCCTGGGGTGCAGCCACAGGGCTACATGTGGGATGTGAGCAGTCTGGGGGCCTGTGAGTAAGAGGGGTTCCCCAAACAAGGGTCTCCGGAGGCCGCGGTGCACCCTGACACTGTCCCGCTGTCCCGGGGGCCTCTGGGCTGCTGGGACACAGCTGTCAGCAGAGCGTTGTTTGCTGGGAGAGGGGAGGGGGATGGGCCCAGGTGGGAGTGGGGGTGGCCAGGGCAGGCCATGCGGAGGGGGAAGGAGGGTCCCTGCAGTGACTGCTGGCGGGCGGGGCACTGACGGGGGCTGCCATGCAAGGGGCAGCGTGCAGGGCGGGGAAGCGTGGGCTGTGCAGACAGCTGTCTGAGCCCCTCTCAGCTTCGGCACCAGGCGGGGTGGATCTGGGTCAGACACCGGCCCCCTCTTAGCCTGCTTCCCCTCCTCGGCACGCACAAGGACCCAGTGTCACCTCGAGGGGAGTCCTCGGTGTGGTCCCCGGCACAAAGCAATGAACATTTGCTCCACTGTTACGGTGGCAGCCTGGTCCTCACCCGTGAGGCAGACAGGTGCAGAGGAGCAGGGGAGAACGGAGGCCTTTCCGAGCACTTGACATTGAGCCCGAGCGCGACAAACCAGCAGAACTCTATCAAGAGTGGAAGGGCGTGCCAAGTAGAGACCAACAAACATGAGGGTCCGAAAGGCTGTGTGTGTTTGGGACCAGCAGGACTTCGGTGTGGCTGGATGCCAGGTGAGTCCCCGGGGTCGCGGCTAGCCCGTGGGCAGGTGGCCCCACAACGCAGACTGGATGGGCTGTGCCTGTGCTCACAGGCATGGGTTCCCCGGTGCAGTCTAATACTTGCCAATGTGTGCAAAGTCCGGAAGGCACCCTTCGTGAGGAAAGACCTCCTGGGAAAGAGGATGGGTTTCATTGCTTTGGTTTTGTCAGTGTTGTGAGAAAATGTCAAGCATGTAGAAAAACAGCTGCCACCGGGACATGACTGTTCTGGCGGGAGCAGTGCGGTTAGATATATGTTTTAGGAACCTGATTGATGGCACCTGGGCCCCCTGCAAGGAGCTGGGCTGGAGATGAGAGATGGCCGGGCTTGTAGCCTTGTTTAATGAGTGATAGTGAGGACCCACACCGAGGGAGAAGGGAGAGGAGAGAGCAGAGCTGGGAGAGATTTTGAAGTAGAACCAATGGGATTTGATGGAAAACAGAATATTCAGGTGATTCCATTGCCAATGGGTGACTGTAGAGGAAGGAGAGGTTTGGGACAGGGTACAAGTCCAACCGCAGTCCTTGAAGCCCTGTGTGACCTCATTTTGGGACCTGAGCACCCTGCTCCAGCCCCCTTGGTGTCTGCTGGTTCTGTGACTGCACGAAGCACTTTTTACCCCAGGGCCTTTGCACATGTCCATCCCTATATCTGGGTTCCTTCCGTCCTCACATGTCACATCCACGCCTCCCTCTCGTCCTCTCAGTCTCAGCTCACATGGCACCTCCACAGGGAGAGTAACTTATTCTTGCTCTATCTCCCTTGTTTGTTTCCTTAACTAACTGGTCACAACATGCAATGCTTTTGCTTATTTGATTATTTTCATGTTTATTTTCTGTTTGCCTGAACAGACGTAAGCACCCCGCAGGCCCATTGTGAGACTCGACAGCTGAATGCACAGGGTGAATGGGTGACCCTGGGTGGAGACATCGCAGGGTGGCTGGGCAGGGGCCACAGTCGCAAGGAGCGCAGGAGGTTTCTGAGTGGAGCAGGGACGGGCGGGAGGCACGCAGAGCGGTCGGAGACGGCTGTCACAGGGAAGCAGCCTGGCTGAGTCTGCACTGCTCAAACCCCATGCACTGTAGGAAGAGGCGTGAAAGAACCAGCTGGTTCAACAACTGACCGTGGATGCAGAGCCTTCCTGAGAGGCTGAGAGGCTTAGATTCTAAAGACATGGTTTTAACTAGAATAAAGTCCAGTAATACATTCTTGCGTCTGTCATTCCGCATGTGCATGTGAGACTGGGTGTGTTATGAACGTGCTGAGAAATTCCCATCTGGGACCCTCAGTGTTGAGGTGCATGGAAAACACGAGTACAGGCGCTGGCAGCGTCGGCAGGAGCCTGTCAGTGTCACTGCTGCACCGTGAGAGTGGGTCCGTGGTGCACGCCCAGTGAAAGCCTGGTCTGTGCTCGGCCACAGCGCAGGCTGCCGGATCTGTGTGCCACAGTCATTTTAGAAATGCTTTCGGGGGAGTTCCTCCTCTGTGCGGGGACCTTCCGTAGCTCCCATCTCACTGGGACATCTGGTCCCCGTTCCTCTCCATGACCTTGGAGGCACTGCCCTAGGCCTGTGTCCACTTGGGAGCCCCAGCACTGGGCCTGGGTGGCATCTCTTTGCCATGACTCTGTCATACCCCTGCTCGTGGTTCACGTGACCAGAATGTCTCCGGTCTCCAAAACTTCTAGATCCAAGCCCTCCTCAAGGCCTCGCGCTCGCCCCGCCTCTTCCATGAAGCTGCCGGGATTGCCTGGCTCTCACGGCGGCTGCCTCCGCTGAGCGCCCAGGCGGCCTCCAGCCTTTCACCGTGCACCGGCTCACCTTCTCTGTCACTGTGTCTCTTGTTTTCATCGTGTGTCCTTTTGAAGAAAGATATCGTTTCTTCCACATCACCTGGGTTCTTAGCTCAAGTGCGCACCTCAAACAATGCATGGGGTTGATTAGTTGATTGATCAATAAGGTTAGTGGGTGATTGAGAAAGTGCATTTTGAAAAGCCACCTGATTTCAGAAGTGGCTACAAGAAAGTTGTTTAGAAAGAACTGATTGGTGCTAATCCACTGGGTTTGGGGAAACTCTGATGTGATCTTGACTACTGTAGTGTTTCTTGTCTTTCTCTATGAGGCCCAGGGCCCCCTAGCTCTTTGAGCTAAAGCTAAGACATATAACTCTGGGTTGGGAGCTGTGGTTCTTAGCAGGCTTCTTGTGGCCTGAGGGGAGAGCCCTCCAAGCGCCTTCCCACTACCTTTGCATGAATACACTCTCTGTACGTGTGCCTGGGACACTTGTGTGGACACACACCCACGCCGTGCTACTGTTTCCTCCCAGGCTGAGCAGTCCCATCCACCTCTTGCTCTATCAGGTGGGTAATCCTGGCAGCTGCCAGACTTGTTGCTATTTGCAACTTTACCAGTCGGTTAGCTCCAGGTGGATTGCCCAGACCGGGCTACCCTGTTATCGCTGGCTTTGGGCCACTGGGATCTCTCAGCTACTGCCATTCACCAGATGTGAACATCTGCCTGAAATCCCAGGGCAGGAAGGGACCCAAAAAGATCATCAGACTCTCCCTCCTACCTTCAGGCAAGACCACACCTGAATGGATCCAGATAGCTGAGGATCAGGCCTGCTAGTAACACCTATGCAGGTCTCCCCCAGGTGACTTGTTCTGGCATTTAACAAGACCTTCTGTCAGGAAGCACCTGACAAGTCTTTCTTCTGGTCCTGCTACTGCTGACCCCCAGAGGATCCTGGATGCCCAACCCTGGAAAATCATCTGGTGTGCTTGAAATCTCGTGTCTGCTGTTCCGGCTGCAAGGCAGAGAGAGCCAGCAACTCAGAGCGAGGATGGGGTATCGGCTTTACTGCCGACCTCGCGGGCTCCGGGGCAGCCCAGCTCCGCAGTGCCCTGCTTGTGCCGGGGGGGGGAGGAGGGGTGTCTGGTCCGGAATTCTAGTCAAGTTTCAGCAGGAAAGAAATGAGGGCAGACCAGGAGGACCCAATCTGTCAGACTTGCATTTATTCATTCACCCATTCAGGAAATTCTTGTTGAACCCACACTACGTGCTCTGCAGTGTAGGGGGGGAGAAATGAGAAGCAAAAGCCCCCAGGTCCCTTTGGCCACGAGAGTGGTGCCAGCCCGAGGCTGCGGGACATCGGAGGGCCTAGAGAGCCTGTTCAGGGCCTCCTTGCAGGTTCCTGGACTCTGGAATGGTTCATGGACTGCTTCTTCTGTCGCTGTTCCTTCCCACCGTGTGCTGCTCACACGTCCGGGGCCATGTCACACCTACCGCAGCCTGCCACGCGGCGGACACTCAGCAGAACCCTGTGGATGGTTCTCAGAGCTGGCCACACCCAGCCGCTGCCCCAGGCACTGCACCCATGCCGCCACCTCTGTCATGGGCTGAGTGGTGTCCTCCCCAAATTCACGCTGAAGGTCTAACCCAGCACCTCAGAATGTGACTGAGTTTGGAGACAGGGTCTTTGTAGAGATAATTAAGGTAACGTGAGGTCATATGGGTGGGCCTTAATCCTTAGAAGAAGAGGAGACGAGGACACAGACACACAGAGGGAGGACCAGGTGAAGACACAGGGGAGGAGCCATCTACAAGGCAGAGAGCAGCTTCAGAAGGCATTCATCAAGGTGCCGACACCTTGATCTCAGATTTCAGCCTCTGGAGCCGTGAAACAATGCACTGCTGTTGCTGAGTCCCTGGTCGGTGCTGTTTTGGCAGCCCCAGCTGACACACACGGCTCTGTGAGCGGGCTGCTGGTCCCACCTGTGGACGAGGCCCGTGGCCGCACCCGAAACACTGGGCCAGTTCCCGAACCTCTGCTTCCTCATTTGTAAAACAGGATGATAATAGATTGTGGTGAGGATTCATTGAGATATGACACAATGCACGTTTGTCCCCACACATGCCCCAGCCTGATCTGACCCAGGAGCCCATGGGCCTGGGGCAGAAGCTGGCTCTGAGTTCTACACGTGGTTGGCAATCTGTTGATAACTGATAGGTACCCCCACCCCGCCGCCAAACAAAAACTGTGGAACCTGGAATGAGGGCTCAGACTCCACTGGTGGGCAGACTTCTCTGACTTGGGGACCTGAAGCCACTTGACACTGGCTTTTCCCGTGGGTGCGCATTGCGCCTGCACAGGAAGGGGTGCGCTCAGAGGGCTGCTTCGTGGATGAGGAGTTGGGGTGCAAGGCCGAGTCACGTGACCAAGGAAACAGAGGCTGACTGTGGGCACAGGGACCTGTGGTTTTTAAAAATTTATATTTCAATTACAGTTGACATGCAGTACTATATTAGTGATTAGACATGGAGATCCCCTAGACCTGTGACCCTGTCGAGGTTCTTCCACAGCGGCCTCCCACGGGAGCACGTCCCCTGAGCACTGTCGTCCTGGCGTGGGGCTGTGGAAGGGTACAAGGGAGGCAGGGCCTGGGCTCCAAGCCCTCCCGGCGAGGGGCAGGGCCAGCACAAGCCCTGGGTGCAAAGAGTTCAACCAGGTGGACTGTCCTTTTGCAGCCAGCGTCCAGCTCGGCTCCGCTGGGCCGTGGGAGCCAGCTTGTCGTCCCGGCGGCACGGAGGCTGTGCGGGGCCAGTGCACCCATCCCCGTCCTGCACAGCCTCCCTTTGTCTCTGAAGCTGGTCTCAAGTGAAATGGCCACGAGCCTTCATGACCTCCCTCCACCCTCTGAACAGTGACCTCCTGAAGGCTGTTGGAATCCTAAATGCCACCCTGTGAGAAGCTGGGTCTGGGAGGGGCTCCCGGGGTGGGGCAGGCAGGGGATGATCATTCTGGAACCTTCTTTGTGTTGGTCCAGGGACCTGCTCTGCACCCCTCAATTATATTTTAATATCTATCTATACTCTTTCACACCACAATTACTAAAACATTGTTAATTAGGTTACATACGCACACTCACACACACACACACACACACCCAGCTCAACAATGGTAGAAAACGCCAGATCCCAGCTGACGAGAAGCCAGCAGCCCAGCCCTCCCTCTGGCTGAACAGAGGGCCCCATTATGCTGGAATATTATTTTCTCATGGTTTGGAACCATTACATCAGCCTTGATGTAATAACATTGTTCAACTTCAGAGCTGTATTTATTTTGGTTTGGAGTTCAGATAGCTGAGCCGTTAGCCCAAGATTGAGCAAACCCCGGACAAAGCCACTCAAGTTTAAAATGAACCATTTTGCCAACCCCCCCCCCCGAAAAACAACACCAGATGTCAGATGTATTTTCATCGTATGGGAAAGGTGCCGATGGATTTGGGGGTGGTTTTATTTTTCCTAAGGTGAATGGCCAGTGCAGCATTGACCGGGGTGCTGGGTGGGTAAACATGTCCCAAACCGCAGGGATCTGGGAATTGCACAGCATCTTGTCTGAAGACAGACAGGCCCTGGTCATACTCCCTATGAGCCCAGACCTTCTGTAGAGATCAGCTGGCCTGAGCCAAGTGCCCAGTGGCTGCCAGGCTCACGAGGAGACACCACTCACGTTCGTGTCTGAGCCCAGGGGTCAGGTCTCCAGAACGGAGCACTCAGTGTCCCAGAGGGTTACTGGAAGTTTCTGTTCCTTCTGAGCCCAGTCCTTGGGGGTGCACACAGGCGGAGAGGGCCCTGACATTGGGGTGGCAATCTCTTCTCTCTTGGAATGCAAGCAGACAGGGAGCACTGAAGCTGGGCGATGGGTGCATGGGCTCATTGTACTGGTCTCTCTGTTCTTGCCTGCACTTCAAAATTCCTGCAAATGAGTTAAAAATAAATTAAAATCCTGGTCCCAGTGACCTTTGGGTAGCCACATTCTTCGTCTAACACTTGTGGGGAGGGCACAGAGGACAGACACTGAAGGAGCGGGTAGGGTCGGTAGGGTGGGCGGAGCAGAGTCCCGAAGAACACACACCCGGAAGATGGAGCGCGTGTCAGTGCGGCTGGTGTCAGAGGAACGTCAGGGGTGCAGGTTGAAAGTGAACTGGCTCCTGCTGACGCTCGACGTGCGAGCTGGGAGTTTCTCCCAAAGGGATGCTCTGGGTCTCTGGGGCACGAGGCAGAGCAGACTGAACCATTGGCCTGGCTGTGACCTCTGGGAGGGCTGGCTGGGAGCTGACAGGCCTTGTACCACCTTCCGTCACACCCAAGGGGACCAGCAGCTTTGGATGCTAAGGCACAAAGCACCTCTGTCCTGCAGCAGAGGGAAAGGCCGTGTGGCTTCCAGCAGCTCGGCTCCCTGAGCCGTACCGCCGAGCCAGAGGTTCTCAGCCCGGGCCCCACATCAGCATCAGCGTTAAAGCCTCCCGGTGCCCCTCATCCCTCCCTCATTTCATCAGGATCTTTGGGAGTGGGACTCGCTGGACTCTCCGGATTAGAGCCAGGCTGAGAACCCCGGTCTGTCCACCTGCCTGCTGGGCGGGCTGCTGGCTTCGGTGCACTGGACAGCCCTCGGCAGGGTGCAGGAGCAGCTCCTTCCCGTTGGTTGGGTTCAATTGCATTAGAGTCACCCCAAATAAATGCAGATCGAGTGTCACAACCTGAGTTTGCCATTTGTCCGACATGTCCATGACGACACTAGAGCGGAGACCGCAGCTCCAGCGGGGCTGGTGGCTGTCCGTCCAGCTGCTGTGCTGAGGACATCACCGAGGGGTGGGGGAGACAGGAGAGGGTCTGGAGGCTGGTGCTTGCTCCTCACTGGACTTTAAACTCAATGGAACAAATCTGCGTGACATTGCACACTAGAACACACACGTGTGCAAATATATAAACAGAGACGCCACTGAAATAGGTGTCATGAAATTGTCTGCTCCTCTTTACTGCATTAAAAGATGAAGGTCCACGACTCACCGTGTTTGACAATGGCAGAGCGAATTCCAGGGCCAAGGGACCGCCTTCCTCCTCATCTGTTGCTGCATGTAGGGGTCGTGATAGTTTTCTCTTCGTTCTTGCCTGTATTTGAGAATTTCTGTAAGCAAGTTAAGACAAAATAAACCCTGGCCCTATCATCTCAGCATAGCCCCTTCCTACTCTAATGCCCAGGGAGAGGGGAACAGGGCAGGTACCAGGAGAGTTTAGACAGAGGCCCAAGGAAATCCAGGTGATTGTGGGGTATTGGCTCTCTAGCACCGGGTCACCTCTCCAATATAGGGGTACTTGGTTTAAAGCCAGAAGGAGACAAGAGACAAGAGGGGTCAAAGTTCTCTATGCCCCAGGAGAACTGAGATGATGCAGGTGACTGTCCCAGCACTGGGACCTATGGCCCTGAATCGACTCATATGACCCCAAGGAGAGTCTCTGACGAGGCTCTGACCCGTTAGACCCAAGCCTGAACTCGTGCCCGTTTGGGGCCACCTCTGTGGAGATCTTGCAGAACAAGTGTGGAGCCTCTTGTTATCTGGAATGATGCTGGCCTTGGGCTGGAAGGTGGGGAACACTTTCAGTGACCTCCTGTCCCCTCAAGCTCCATCTGTTTGTGTTAACCCACAGCAACGTGACACCGTTGGGAAGAGTTTCCCAGATGGTTCATTTGCTCATCGACTATACTTTCCAAGTCCCTCCTCCCCTCCACTCCACCGAAACGGCTCTTGGATCTGACCAGGTTGGCTGACAACCACCCGCTGTTAGATTTGGGTGGATTCTCCGCCCTCACTGCGCCGAGGCACCCACAGCACGTGGCCGGGCCCCCCATCCCCGCGCTGGCCGGCCTCCCCTCCACTGGTGTTGGTTGCAGCCTCCTTTGCTGACTGTCCCACCTCTTAGACCAAAGTCGCCCGACTCAGCCTTGGCCCTCTTTCCTCTCCATCGACACCCTCTCACAAGGCGAACTCATTTCACCCTGGCTTTCAATACCATCTGTATGCTGGAGGCGCCCACATCTGTGTGACCTCTGCCCTGGACCCCAACCTTACTCCAACTCCCTGTTTAGCAGCCCGTAGGGGTGCACAATGGGTCCCTCAAAATCAGTATGTTGAAGCAAAACGCTTTATTGTTCTGTTCCCCTCCTCTTCTGTCCGTCTCCACAGAGGGCGCCACATCTCCTTGGCGCTCAGCCCCAAACCCAGGATCCACTCTCTTAGCCCTCGCTTTCCTTCACAAACACGTGCAATCCAGCGGCAAGTCTTGTCAGCACCCTCTCTCAAACAGAGGCCACATCCAGCCACCTGTCACCACCTGCGCTGCTGAAACGCCACCCAAGCACCATCTTCTCTCCCCTGGATTATTGCGACAGCGCCTGACCCAGCTCCCTGCGCCCCCGTCCCCATCTCGTTCTCTGCCCACAGCCAGGCTCATCTTCTCCCTGAGCGGATCAGATCACGGCAACCTTTGACAAATCCCTCTGAAACCTTCCCATCGCACTTCAAACAAAACTCAGCTTCCTTGCCACGCCCTTTGGCCCACACAATATTTATTCTCTATTTCTAACTTTCTGATTGAACCCTTGTTTTATTTGGAGCAGTGTGGCACGCAGCTCAGTGTCTGTATTTCTCAGCCTCCTTTACATCTAGGGGTGGCCAATGAGGTAAACAGAGTTGTTGAGTGGGGCTTTGGGAATTATTTATTTATTTATTTATTTATTTGTTTGTTTGTTTGTTTGTTTGTTTGTTTGTTTTTGCAAAAAAAAATGAAACTAGACCACCAACTTACACCATACACAAGAAAAACTCAAAATGGATCAAAGACTTAAAGGTAATTTGTGAAACAATAAAAATCATAGGGAAAACGGAGGCAGTAAAATTTCAGACATCACACATAGCAGAATTTTCACTGATACATCACCTAGGGCAAGAGAAACAAAGGAAAAAATAAACAAATGAGACTACATCAGACTAAAAAGCTTCTGCACAGCAAAATAAACCAGCATCAGAATGAAAAGGGAACTCACTGTTTGAGAGAACATATTTGCCAATGATACATCGGATAAGGGGTTAATTTCCAAAATATATAGAGTGCTCATACAACTCAACACCAGGAAGACAGACAATGCAATGGAAAAATGGGCAAAGGACCTGAATAGACACTTCTCCAAAAAGGACATACATGTGGTCAAGAGACATATGAAAAAATGCTCAATATCACTAATCATCAGAGAGATGAAAATTAAAGTGACTGTGAGGTATCACCTCACACCTTCCAGAATGGCTGCCATCAACAAATCATCAAACAACAAGTGCTGGCGAGGGTGTGGAGAAAAGGGGACTCTAGTACACTGCTGGTGGGAATGCAGACTGGTGCAGCCACTGTGGAAAACACTATGGTGTATCCTCAAAAAATTAAAAATGGAACTGCCATTTGACCCAGTGATCTTACTTCTAGGAATATATCCTAAGAAGCCTGAAGGAATATATCAGGAAGAATACATGTACCCCCATGTTCATAGCAGCACTATTTACAATAGAAGATCTGGAAACGGGCCAAGTGCCCATCAGTAGATGAGTGGATAAAAAGCTGTGGTACATTTACACAATGGAGTACTATGCAGCTGTAAGAAAGAGAGATCTCTTACCCTTTGAGATGAAATGGAGGGACCTGGAGAGTATTATGCTAAGTAAAATAAGCCAGTCAGAGAAAGACAAGTATAACGTGGTCTCATTTATTTGTGGAATCTGATGAACAAAATAAACTGACAAACAAAATAGATCCAGAGTCATTGAAGTAGGGAACAGGCTGACAAACCTCAGAGGGACGGGGGAGGGGGACGGGAAGAGATAAACCAAAGAACCTATATGCACATATGCACAACCAACAGACACAGACAACAGTGCAGTGAAGGTGGGTGCGGTGGGTGCGGGAGGTGCAGAGGGGTGGGAGCAGGGAAGAGGGTGTCAATGGGGGTAAAAAGGAAGGATATCTGTAATACTTTCAACAATAAAGATACATTAAAAAAAAAGAAATTATCCTTTTAACAAGCTGGCTCAGCAAAGAGGATGCAAGATTTTGTTCTTTCACTTTCTTTTTTCTCACTGCTTGAAACAGAGATCTGATGGCTGGTGTGGCAGCAGCCACCTTGTGATTTTGGAGCAATCTTGATGATGGAAACTTCATGTTAAGAAAGATAAGGGAGCATGAGTTTCTGATGACCACACAGCCCTCCTACCAGGCTTGGAATTCCTAATTTTGAGCTTTCCCATGTAAGCAATATCTTGTGTTAGCCACTGAGGCCAAATCTAATGCTAAGAAGTAGCATTTACAAAGCTCAGTGTAATCTGGCCTCTGCCTCTCCTGCCTTCTTCAGCTCTTCTCCTCTCGCTTTCCCGTGTTCCCATCACAGTGGCATTCTCTGTTCCTTGAACATGCTAAGCTTAGTCCCACCTTGGAGCCCCCCAGGTCTCGGAGACTGCCCCATCTTATCCTTTGATCACCTCTTTGGAGAGGCCTTTCCTGACGTGTGTAGCCCCTGACCTGTAGCTTCCCATTAATGTCTTTTTAAAGAATTCATAGCACTTTGCACTCTTCGCAATTATTTACTTATAAAGACATCAGTATTGTCTGTTTCACCCTCAGATGGTGAGTTCTGTGAGGACAGAGATTTTGACTGTCTTGTTCTCTGCCCTGTCTCCTGGGCCTGGAGTATGTTAGGTACTTAGTAAGGATTTGGTAAATGAATGAGCGGAATGAGATGGCTTTGCAGGGTTTTGTAGACATTTATCTTGGGTGTTGCCACACATCCCAGAATCCCTTCCCCTCGTATTTGAAAACAGCTCAGCAAACACCATGGCTGCTGGGCGCAGTGACAGCTGCACAGGCACGGAGACAGCGTGGCTCCCGCCCTCCAGACGCTCATGGAGTGGGCAGGCAGACTGCTGAGCCCCGGTGGACAGGAAAGAGTTGACGTGCTGTGGTGGACCCTGTGCAGGCCACCAGGACGGCACCCGGGACACACGACAGGTCCTCTGGTTTGAACACAGGCAGGACTGGTGGGAGTTTCGCAGGGGCAGTGGGGCTGAGCCTAGTGTGGCCAGAGTAGAGTATTTTCCTGGTGGACAAGGCTGGGGGGTGGGGGGGCTAAGGGCATAAATCAAGATATTAAGGGGCGAGGCCCACAGCATGACAAACCTCCCGGTTTGCCGGGACTGTCTGGTTTTACTGTGGGAAGTTCCACGTCCCAGGAAACACCTCTGTCCCAGGAAAGCCAGGATGATTGTTATCCCCTTAGAGATGCATGGCCCGTCAGGGTCACTGGAGTGGTTCTCCGTGGCTGGGCTGAGGCCAAGGTCTCTATCGAAAGCTGGGGGACGGCAGGGCGAGATGAGAGTCCCTGAGGTATTAGAGGGTTTCGAACTTCTTTAGTGGAGGATCACTGAAAAGGGCCAGAGGGTAGGAGTGGGAGCACAGGAAAGGGTTAACTGTTTACTAATTGAAGAATAATTCTTCCTGCTGGGACAGGCAGCAGCCACACTTAACTGCCGGCAAATCTGTCAGCCAGGGGGCAGGCCGCAAGCCTTGTCTGCAGGCGGTGCTGCCCCACCGCACCCCAGGCTCCCGAGCTCACGGCGCCCCCACTCCCACCCCTTCCTGAGGACGGAGGCCGAGGCAGTCCTCGGAGGGCCTCCCTGGCTTCTCAGCCGCTCCTGTGGACCCTCTGATGGGGAAAAGGCTGCTCCCTCTCCCTGTCCAGTCTCACTCTGCAGACTACATTTTCCCGATGTTTCCAGGGCAAGTCATCCCAGGGCAACGGGGGGAACATTTTCTTCTCGTGGCCGTGGGTGCAGGAGAAACAAGTGTGCTTGGGCAAGTCTGCAGCTGTCTGGTCCCACCGCCAGCACAAAGGACCGTGTCTAATATCCAACACGTCCAGGGGACACGGACCAGTGCCGGACACCTGCCACTCTTTCTCTCTTTCTCATCCAACCACAAACTCCTGTACATTCTGCCTTCTAAGTCTCCCCTGAAGATAGTAGTAAATTTTTATAGGGAAGAAAAGGGCCGCCCTGGCCTGTTTGGCTCAGCGGGTAGAGCGTCGGCCCGCGGACCAATGAGTCGAGGGTTTGATTCTGGTCAAGGGCACATACCTTGGTTGCGATTCGTCCCTGGCTGACTGGGGTCGTGTGGGAGGCAGCCACTCAATGTGTCCCTCTCATATCGATGTTTCTCTCTCTCTCTTCCTCTCTCTCCCTCCCACTCTATCTGAACAAAAATGGAAAAATATCCTCAGGTGAGGATTTAAAAAAAAAAAAAAAAGAGAAGGGCCTTAATATCCTTCCCCTTGCTCTTAATCTTACTGGCAAAAGTGTCCTGAGAAGGGTCACCGTGTTCCTGTGTTTTGGTGCCTTGATCATATATCCACACACACCACCACCAGCACCCATAATGGCACCTGCACACTCCAACACACACCTGAACAGACATGTCCACAGATCCAAGCACATACATCTAACACATACAACACATACGCTTCAACTCATACTTATGCTAACACACACCCCAATACAAACACTGATAACACACTCCAAACACACCCTCCCAACACACAACACACATGGACCATACCCAACACGCACACACGCACACACGCACACACGCACACACACAGCCAGTCCTTTGGATTAAGTTCTTTCATTGACCTTGTCAGGCCCAGCACCATCCCATGGGCACCAACTTATGGGCCAGGCTTTCGTCTGGGTCCTCGTTTCTACCTTGCAGTCTAAGAGACTCCAGGGACCGGGTCGTGTCCCCGCGCTTGGACTTAGGGGCTGGCCTGCGGAGCTTCCCACTGTGCTGCCTCCACTCAGCTGTCCCTGGCTCCCGTTCTTGAAGGCTGCCTCTCTGAAGAGACCGCCCCTGCCTTTGAGCTCTGCACCCCACTGGCCTGGGTCAGCCGGGGACTGTGTCCTTTGCTTTCTCCTGTGTCCCCTTTCCCTGGGCAGTTTGCTCCTTCAGAGGCCGCTCACCTCCCTCTGCAGGCTGCTAACAGCAGCGCCCTTGCAGACCTCCTGCTGGGACCACCTGCTGCCCTGACACCCTTGTTCTCCCTGCTCCTGTAGGCCCTCTGGCTGTGCGACTCCACCCAACCTGGCTTTCTTCTTCCTCCCCGTCTTTTTCTTCCTGTTTCCCTCTAGGTGGTCATCCCTCTCAGCAGCGAGTCTCCTTGATCAGTTAACACTAGGTTTCACTGCATATAACAGAATTCCCCAAATGACGGTGACTTATACTCCCTAGGGTTTCTTCTGTCATGTAGGAACAGAGCAGAGAGTAGCTCAGGGTTGGTGTGAGCTGGTGTGGCTCTGGGAAGTCACCGTGACCGGCTCCAGTCCCTCTGGTCTGCCATCCTGAATGCACTCGGAGTCTGCTGTCTGGAAGGCCCTGGACAGAAGCCCTCCTCGACCCTGACTGTCTCTGCCCTCCTCCCTCCAGGGTCACTGCAGCCTTCAGCCCACCCAGCAAGCTGTCCTCCAAGCTTCCCTCTTCCCGTCACCCTCTGCAAATCCCACAGTGCTGGGCGCTCCTAACACCACACCGCCTTTTTGCTGTTGAGTTCTTGCCCGGCGAGGGGGAGGTGGGGGGGGGGGGACACACGGCCCTCTCTGCTAACTGAGCGGCAGGCGGGACGGCGCCACAGTCCGGTCACTGCCTGCTACAGTGCTCTGTTCCCACCAGGCCCTCCGTACAAATGCACTGTGCCATGAATAAAAGAATACCTTGAACAACAGATGGAGGCGTCAGGAAGGGCTGCAGGTGATGCTGAGGGGCTCTGGGCCCAGAATATGCCCATGTGGCTGCAGAGGGTTAGTTACCCCAGTATGTGCAAGATCAGTGTGTCGGTCCTTGTCTACCTTTAGTAAGAGAGGGTTCTCGGTAAATGACACTGTGAGCTCAGATACACATGGTCATAAACGGATTTCGTAATTTTGCGTACCCTTAGCTTCTTTTGACTAGTAAATGTCAGTTGATGACTGTTTTAATACCTGTTTCCCTGATAAAAGCCACAGTATTGGCAAATTATTTTATTTATTTATTTTTTAATCCTCAACCAAGGATATTTTTATTCTATTTATCCTCAGATAGAGTGGGAGGGAAGGAGAGAGAGGGACAGAGAGAGGGACAGAGAGAGAAACATCTACGTGAGACACATTGACTGGATGCCTCCCGCACAACCCTGACCAGGACCACCCCGACTAGGGCCAGGACGAACCGCAACCAAGGTACATGCCCTTAACCGGATCGAACCCGCAACTGTTTGGCTTGTGGGCCGACGCTCTAACCGCTGAATCAAACAGGCCAGGGCAAATCTTTTATTTTTAATCCATTTTTTCGCTCTGTTATTTCTGAATCAGTAGGAACTCGTAGGGGTGTGAAAAGCATCAGACAGTCTGAGGGAGAGGAAGGTCAAATGAAGGTTGAATGTTTTGTAGTTCCTCACCCTGAAGGTGCTTGTTCCTTATGTATCTATCTTCATATCTTCGCCTTTTTCTTATTTTTGGAAAGGTTTTCCCACCTTTTAAGAGAAAATCCTTAAATCTCTGGTTTGAGACCAGCTTGCATTAAAACACTCTGGGCAGACAGGCCCTGCTGGTAGCGGAGCCCGGGCTGCTGCCGTTAGCCTGGGCTCTGCTCACGGTTCTCCTGGCCGGGAATCCTTACCAGCTTAAGGAGAGAGTGCACACACTCTCTCCCTCTCCCTTCCTCTCTCTCTAAAAATCAATTTGAATAAAAGTGAGTGCACAACAAGTATTTGTCCTCCAATAGGCCAGGACTGAAACACTTTACCCCTTCACAGTGGGGTCTCCCAATTAGATGTAAATACATTTACCCATTAAACAAAAATCGGATCCTTCTCTTTTCCTTCTTTTTTTTCCCCCTCCAGCATTTCAACCCATAATCTAATGTATGGATAAGGCCTGACGGAGCTCAGGACACCGGGGCCCAAGCAAGTGCGTGGCAAATACCTCTTTTCTGGGATTAGCACCTGACTCACAGGGCCTGGGGCCTGGGGACACCTGAAGGATGAGGGACAGGAGGGAGGGAGGAGGGACCACAGAGCAGTGGGAATAGTGTGCCTGCCCAGAGTCCTGCCCCAGGCTGCCCCGGGGGCTGGGCCAGAGAGAGAGGGCTGAAAATTGAGAGGCCTTGAAATTAACACAGCCGTAGGAGCCAATCAATAGGCCTGGGCTGTGGGGGAGATCAAGCTGGTAATGGCTCTGGGTTTTTTTCTCCTTCTACAACCACAGTGATTCCCCCTGCCGAGCTCCCTTCAATGGCAACACAGAGACCGGTTTACTGACTGTGGAAATTCAATTAGAGTTTTATGTAAGGAAGGGGGAGCTTTAGTAGATCATAATGTCACCATGGCTCTGTTTCTGAGCTACATTACTGTGGGAGTCTCCAGGTACTGATCTGTAGGGACAGAGGGGACACAGGTGCACTGGGGAACGGATGGGGAATGGAGGTCCTCAGCTTTCATACATGTAAATGGACCGACATTCATGGATTTTGTTTAAAAAGCAAAAAGGATATCTTGTCAATAATTTTCTTGACTGTTTCGTGATGTCCTGGTCACACAGTAGAACTTAAGAAATGCTACCTTGAGTCAGCTGGACACTTTTCTTTGCTGGTGGCTTACTGGACAGCCAGGTCACGTCTCATCCTCCACACTCAGATGTGGAGGTCAGTTCTGAAGTTCAAGAGCGGCTGAGGACCGGGGAATGCCATTTAAGGGGAGTTTGGTGCTTGGACCAGGTGTTCCCAAAGTGGACATAGTTGCGTTTGGAGAGTCAAAGCAAAGAAATCTTCAAAATGCTCCACTTTTCCTTTGTTAGATACAAAATAACCAGTTCACTGGGTTCTCGCCACACATGGGCATCTCCGGGCCTCATATAGGACCACTCATCGCAGAAATGGGGTGCGGGGTCCTCAGCTCTTCCTGTTCAGCCCTCCCACCTCCTAGCAGCTGCCCAGGCCTGGAGCCTGGAGGGAGGAGTGCCACCCTTCCCCCCTTCCTGTGGTCCTCACTGCTACCACCTTATCTCTGGCCTTCAGCTCCTCCCTGATGGGCTGGTTCTCTCAGCTGCTGCCAATGTCCTCCTAAAACACTCTTGCAAGGGGCCACATGCCCTCCTGGCCTTAGCACCCCTCTGGCCTGACAAGGTCCCTCCTGGCCTAGCGACCCTGGACGTGCCCTTATTCCTCACCCAGACCATGTTCTCACCATGCGTGCTCCTCTCCTGGGGGACCTTCCCTCTCTCTTGTCCACCTGGAAAATGCCTGCTCATGCTTCGGGCTGAGTTCCAGTCCTCCGGCTCGTCCGCAGCTCCTGGCAGATGCAGTGTTCCCTGCTCCCAGTGGACCGCAGGGTCCCAGTTAGCTCCCTGAGCCTTGTCTGTTTGTGAACTGGTCTCCCCAGTAGACGGGGAGAGTGTCAGTGTAAGGGTCAGGGACTTTGATATATGCACTGCTATATCCCCAGCAACTAGTTCAGCAAGGATACTGAATACACGGGAAGGAACTCTGCTAGGAATACTTTGTGATTAGCAATCTGAAGTGGGACACTAACCACTACCCAAAAGCTGTATTTAGTGTCTTTATTTTTCTAGAAAATAAACCAGCTTGGACAGGCATCCCTCTGGGGCCTGCTGCTGAAATATTTCCTGAATCTTCAAAATATGTTAAATCCTACCCCTGCACAGCCTCCAATACCCCTGACCCAGCCCTTGCTCTGTGAGGTGGAGGAGGGTTTCCCAGGCCCTCAGCTAGCTTCTACCTGGCACCTTGGTCCGACTGGGAATGGAGCCAGGATGGCCATGATTTGTATGGTTCTTGCTAACAAACAATAGGTTTTAGGGGTTCGGGAGATGAGGGAGTCAACTCAAAAGAATGACTAGATGAGAAGCCCTACAAGATGATTGTGGGTTTAAGCCTAGTTTAGGACTAGTACGTGAACATGAGAAGCGCGCTGTGCCTGTACCAGCTGGTGGGAGGGGACAGCAGCACCCACGGCAGCCTGCTGTGTGCGGCTGACCGGAACTCAGAAGTCTGCATTTGAACCCCGGGCCCGCTGACCAACTTGCACAGGGGTGCTTCAGCTCCTCCATCTGTTACGTGTGATGACTGGCTTCAGTTTAGAAGCATTCCCTGAGTAGGTGCCATGCGGGGCTGGGCAGCTAGACGAATAGCATAGATGGTCTCAGACGTGGAGCTCAGGAGTTCAGAGACGACAGGCTTCCTTGCTGAGGCCTCGGAAGACTTAAGGATATGAGGGCTGTTGGGGCCCTTGAAAGATGGGCGCCATCCAGCTGCCCTGGTGAGAAACACACTGTCTTATCCAAAGAACCCTCCCATGACCACGGACTTGCCTTTGTGACCTCACAGACATGCCTTGGGATGTCCTGAGGGGGTTCTGCTTTGGTGTCTGGATTCTTTTTTTTTTTTTTTTTTTTTGAATTTTTCCCCTTTATTGATTTTAGAGAGAGGAAGTGAGAAGGAGAGAGAGAGATGGAAACATTGATGAGAAATAACATCAACTGGCTGCCTTCTGCATGCCCCCACTGGGGATTTGGCCCATAACCTGGGCAGGTGTCCTGACTGGGAATCGAACTGGCGACCTCTTGGTGCATGGGTCGACGCTCAACCCTGAGCCACACCAGCTGGACGGGTGCCTGGATTCTTACAGCTTGGCTCCTTGCCCCTTGTGGCCTCCTTGGCTGGATCCTGCTCCACACCTGACTCCAGGTTTGTTCCTCTCCTGTGCCTTGGGCTGCCAGGTGAGTAAGACATCTCATCCGGTCTGGTACGAAGCTCCTTCCATTCAGACAGTGAACCGTTCTGGAGTGGCATGGTGGGTGATGCCGACCGGCAACAGCAGCTCTGGGCCAGTGGTGCCAAGTGAACACCAGGTCCCTGAGCCCAGCCAACTCTGCCAAACAGGCCGTGAGTGCCCACTGATATGAGGACTCTCTTTACCCCACACTCTGCAGAGGCCATGTGGCCAGGAACTGTACCTGAGTTCTCAATTCTTTTAGCAAACGAGGCTCATTTTTATGGTTTGCTTTGTCACTTTGGACGTTTTCACCATCCTCAAATTGGCACTTATCTATGGGTTATGCCAAAAAAACTTGTAAGAGCAAGTGCTCTGAGCTCCCCAAGGAAGCCCTCTCCATGGTCTGTGTGCCCATATCTGCAATGTTACGTTTCTTTCTACCTTCCCCAATGGGCCCGTGTTCCTTGATGGCGGCAGGGAGCTAGCATTGTGTGTGTGGGTGGCCTGGCCCTGTAGCCTGTGTATAGGGTGTTGGCTACAGCATTGACGCGCATTACTGTATTCAAAACTGACAGGTGCAGTCACATCCCTGGCTGAGACTGAAGGCTGAGGTCACCGGGACAAGGAGAACTGAGCCCAGTGCTAAATGAAGCTTCGAAGCAACAGGAACAGGTCCTTGCCCCTCAGTAGGGGATGGGGACTACCCCCATCAAAGCACAAGGTGATCTGGAAGAACTCAATTTACACCCTTAGCTCCCACAGGCTGGGGGATCAGCAGAGGGCGGGATAATCTCCGCTTCTCGAGCAGATGGTTTCTGACTACCGCTTGACCCAGTTCCCTCCCAGCATATGACCGGCAGTGGGGCTGACAGCTCCTTCACCAGGGGAGCAAAACGTGGACCCTCCTCTCAACCTCCTCTTCCCTCCTTCTACCAGCAAGGATGCGGTGGCTCTTGCCTCTCCCCAGCACCAGGTCAATGGACAGGATGTCCCCAAAGGCAAGGAGCCCTCCCCCCTTCCCCCAGCCCTGTCTAGCCCAGGTGGAACTCACAGTAGGAAGTATTACAACTAGGCAGGCAAGGAATGCTGCTGTGAGGGCTTGTGCTGGGGAGTGAGGGGCGTTAAATCCTTTACTGGCTTAATGACTTCTCTCATTCATTCATTTAATCAATCAACCAAGGGAGCATTTGTTCAATAGCTCCCCAGAACTTCTGCCAGGTCTGGCATTAGACAGGGCCCACAAGGCCTGGTTGCTGTCCTCTCAGAGCCTGAGGCCCATGCAGCAGACAGGCAGGTGAAGAGATAAAAGCCAGGCCCTGGGCTGAGGGGCCTAATCTGACAAATAATTATGCAGGGCACAAGAAGGCCATGACAGGTTTCACCAAGGAGACACTGGGCTGCGTCTTTAAGAATGAGAATTTGCCAAGTAGCTGATGGCTGTGGTGATGGAAAAGGCAGAGGACCAGAGCATGTGTGCCTGGTGGAAGATACAAGCAAGACCGCAGAGGTGGGTCCAGCCTGGCTCAGGGCCACTGGCTGCCCAGGAGGCAGAAGCACCTCTTTCCTGCTCAGGGATCACAGGCTCTAGGACAGGGGGCAAGGGGTGGAAACTGGAGGGCACAGAGTGCTGTGTGTGTGGGAGCAGGAGAGAACTGGAGAAATCCCTAAGCAGGCAGAAGGGCTGCCACCCCGGGACCCTCCTGGGCCCTTGCTTCTTTGGCCTTCGGGTTGGTAAACCCAGACGCGGCTAGCCCCGCGGGAGCGGCCGGGCATCTTCGGTCGTTTCCTCTGGTTGGGAGGGAGGGGGCGCTCGGCCTCCAGATTTGCCGGCCTCGGCGGGGCTGCGGTCCAGGCTGAGCTCCACAGCAGCAAGGCTGTCCTGAGAAGCCCGTGATGGGGGTTGCGCGGGTAGGGACCCTGAACTGGAGGCCACGCTCCTCCTTGGTGGTCCTGGGATGTATAATATTCTAGAAAAACCCAAATGACCTCCCACCCCACTTCAGCCTAGATGTCCTATCTGCTATGGGGCGTGGCCACGGCGGGTTGGGGGTCTGGACGAGGGAGGGGAGAGGGCAGGGCCGTGTTCCTGGCTCGCGCGCTGCGCCCAGTGATCAACGTCTTGCTGCTCCACACCCAGTGGGGGCGTGAGGAGGCACAGAAGAACGGATTGCACTTGGGGGTCTGGACGCCTTTGGGAGTTCAGTTTCCCATGACAGCGCCTCTTGTCTGGCGGCCCCAGACCGGCGGCCTTGGAATCAGAGTTGCTTGGGTTCTGTGAGGAGCTTGGCCCAGTTTCCTTCCTTGGGGCTCCCAAGCAGCCCGTGTGATATAGGTGTTATTGCCACCCTCCCCCCCGCCCCCCCCCCCCACACTGACAGATGAGGAGATGGAGACTAGAGAGGGCGAAGGCTGAACCCAAGGTCACTCCTACAAAACTGGCAGTAGCTGAGCCTCGACTGGAACCTGGGCTTGTCTGAGGCCAAGGTTTGCCAGATGGGGGATGGGATGCGTGGTGGTGGTGGTGGTGCTGGATCCCCGCACAATCGAGGAGCTCCTTGGGGTTCAAAGCCGGTGGAAGCAGCGGCTAGCCAGGCCTCCAGCGGCCACCACCTCCCCTGCCCCTCCAGCCTGCAGGTCCCCCGCCTCGCCCAGTGCACCAGCGGCCCGGGGCGCTCTGCTAGGGCTGTGCACTGCAGCTCGAGAGCGACAGCCACCGACGGAGCCAGCCCGCGGCCCCGAACCCGCCTCGTTGCCCCCGCCTCGCCAGGCCCGCGAGGAAGCACCCCGGGAGGGCCGCGGGCGGCCGAGGCGGCGAGAGTTGCCTCTTCTGGTCCAAGGGTGGCGGTAGCGACGAGGGCAGGGCCTGCGCGGCCGAGGGGCGGGGGCAAGCGCTGGGATCCTGGGCCCAGAGACCGTCGGTGCCGCCCGCCGCCCAGCTGGGCGAGGGTCCGGGGTGCCCACGTGGTGGGAAAGTTTCGAGACAGCAAAAGTGGCCGGGTATTGCAGGGGTGGGGGGAAGGGAGAGGGCCGGCTCGCCCCTCCTTCTCGCTCAGGCAGAAAGGAAAAAATCGGAGGGAAACGGGGTGGGCGGGTGTGGGGGGGTGTGGGAAGCCGGCAGCACCGACCTGAACAGATTCCGCCTCTTCCCCCCCCCCGCCCCCCTCCCCCGCCGGGAAGCCGGAGCGGGGAGGCACCGACAGCCTCCTCCCGCATGGCCAGGGCGAGACTCGCTTCCCCACCCCCCCGCTTTTTTTTTTTTTTTTTTTTTTGCCAACGTCTATCTCAACGCGCGCGCACTTACGGAGATTGTGCGGCTTTTTTTCCCCTTGGGAGAAAAAACGAGGAGAGTAAAAGAAGACAGGGCAAAGAGAAGAACTCCTCTCCGGCGGGCTCTGCACTCTGTTGCGGCCGGGCGCGGGGACGCGGCTGCCACCCGCCCGCTCTCCGCCGGCCCTGCGGCGTGTGCCAGCGGGAGATCGAGCTAGAGCACCAGCACCCGGGGACGTTGCGAGACTTTTCGGCGCTCGAGCCGACATCGCCGCGGCCGCGGCAGACATCAAGCCAGGGGCGAGAAGGGCCCTGCCTCTGCCTCGCCTTCCTCGCTCGGACCCCGCGCCCCGCCGGCCCGCGCAGGCAGGCGGAGAGGGAGGGAGAAGTGAGGAGGCGGGCGGAGCTGAGGCCCGGGCGAAGCGGCAGCGGCCGGCCCGCCCGCCGGTGGATGGATGCGGCGCCCCGGGAGCCTGGAAACAACTTTGCCGTGTGACGCGCCGGGAGGACTGCAGGGCCCGCGACCGGGGCTTCCGCGTCGCCTCTGAGCGGACCCGCGGTCCCCGGCGCCACCCGCACTGCGCTCGCTCCGCTCTGCCGCCCGCCGGCCCGCGGCGAGGACGACACGCCCGTTGCCGCCACCGGCGGCTCTCCCTCCGTGCGAGGCGGCGAACGCCAGGCGCTCAGGTGCGAGTGTGGGGCCCCGCCGCAGAGTCCGCCGCAGCGCCGCGCCGCTCCCCGCTCCGCTCCGGGGGCTCGGGCGCCTTCGCTTCCGTCTCGGCCAAGTTGCGTCGACCGGCCCTTTCGCCACCTTCCCCGCCCCGCGGCCAAGCCGCCGCTGCCGCCGCTTTCGCTTCACCCGAGCGGGGACTGCGGGGCCCCGACGCGGAGAGGATGGGGAGAAGGCTGCAGATACCGAGGCGCCCCGAGACGCCCGGCCGGCAGTGACCCTCCGGCTGCCGCCTCGCCTCGCTCGCCCCTCCGGCCCCCGCAGCCCTCGGCGCCCCTTCCCCGCCGCGCGGAAACCCCGCGGCCCGGCCGGCCCCCTCCCCCTGTGAGCCGGCGGCGGCCCTCCCGGCAGGCGGGCGGAGGCCCGGGCGGGCGCGGGCGGGGGCGGGGCGGGGCGGCGCGCCCGGAGCCCGGAGCCCGGCCCTGCGCTCGGCTCGGCTCGCCTCGCGGCGGGCGCCCTCGTCGCCAGCGGCGCACCATGGACGGGCTGCCCTGTTGGGCGCTGAGGGCCGCCTGCTTTCTGCTGCTGGCGGCCGGCTGGCTGGGGCCCGAGGCCTGGGGCTCGCCCACGCCCCCGCCTTCGCCCGCCGCGCCGCCGCCGCCCCCACCGCCCGGGGCTCCGGGCGGCTCGCAGGACACCTGCACGTCGTGCGGCGGCTTCCGGCGGCCAGAGGAGCTGGGCCGGGTGGACGGCGACTTCCTGGAGGCGGTCAAGCGGCACATCTTGAGCCGCCTGCAGATGCGGGGCCGGCCCAACATCACGCACGCTGTGCCCAAGGCCGCCATGGTCACGGCTCTGCGAAAGCTGCACGCGGGCAAGGTGCGCGAGGACGGCCGTGTGGAGATCCCGCACCTCGACGGCCACGCCAGCCCGGGCGCCGACGGCCAGGAGCGCGTCTCCGAGATCATCAGCTTCGCTGAGACAGGTGGGTCGGTTCTGCTGGCGGCTAGCGGTGGCCTTCGATCCCTCCCCCACCTCCTCCTCCTCGCCCGCTCTGGCCGCCGCAGCCAGCGCGCCCTCCCGTACCCGGACTCCCGGCCCGGCCGCTTGCCCCCCGGCCCTGTGCGCTGCGTGCCGGTTGCTGTCTTCTTAACCCAGGGGACAGATCCCTTCCTGCTCCCCCTACCCCCGCCGCGGAACACCTTGCCCTCCACCCCTGCTCTTGGGAATCTGACCCCCGCGCCTCTAGGCACGCGTCTCCCTCCTGGCAGATGCGTGCGGCCCTGGCTCCGCGGGCTCTCGCTTGGTGATTGCTTAATGTTTTTGTTTCCCACGATTGGAGTGTAGGCTTAGCAGTGTGGCCGGAGATGTGTGTGCTTGTTGATATCCGTGGGCCAGAGGAGTGAGTGTGTGTGTGTGTGTGTGTGTGTGTGTGTGTGCGCGCGCGCGCCTGCCTGCGTGAGAGGCCCCAGGGCTGCTTCCATCACCGGGCGGCGTGGGCTTGCCAGGATTGCTGAAGCCTCACTAGGGAGAGCTAGGCAACCTCTCTTCCGATTGTGTGGGCACCGGAACGGGGCGGAAGGCAAGCTTCTCAACAGGTCCCATCATTTACGCAGAGAAAGACGCGGCTCAGGGACAGCCCAAGTCTTTGGGCTCGCCTGGCAGCAGTCTGAGAACCACAGAGTTTGTAGTTAACAAAGGGTAGGAGTCTTTTCTGGAATTTTCCTCTGGCCTTGGATTGCAAATTTTTGCCACTGTCTAAATATAAAAATCAAGATAGAAAAAATATATTTCCGAACTTTAAAAGAAGGAGAAAAAATGTGCCCGCGTTGAAATGCCTCAAGTGTTTTTGACTCTGCTGTCCTTTTCAGGACTTCAATGAGCCAGGCTGGCTTTTGTGCCTGGGGCTCAGTCCCACTTACGCGGAGGGGACTATGGAGTAGGTCACAGAGGGGGAAGCCCTGGTATGGTCAGGGTGGGGGTGGGCAGGGAGCCTAGGGTGGGGGAATGGGTTGTGTCCCCAGGCTGCAAATGCCCCTCCTCACCCCCCACCCCAGGCAGCAGGCAGACAGGGCTGGTGCTGCCCAGGGATGAAAAGGGATGAAAAGTTTTGCATGGCCGGGTGTGGAGAAAAGCAGAGACAATCGGGGCTGGTCTGTGCTTAGAAAGAAACGCATTGCTGTTTTAGCTGTCCAACCGAGTGGGGAAGCTCGACATGCAATTAGAGAGCTTGGATTAAAAGGTGCTTTGGGGCCCAGAGTAGAAATGTGATTCTGGAAGGTCGAGGAGGCCTTTTGGTCCCGGTGGCACAAAATGACAGCGGGGGCTGTTATATTTCTGGTCCGTTTCGTGGAGCCAGCTCTTTGACTTATAAATAACAGATTCAGGTCACAGGCAGCTGGTCCAAGACCAGCTTTTAAGGCTGCACTTTCCCCCATTTCAAAGTCAGATGTCAGTGTTATAGAGGAGCCAGGCGAGGCCTGAGGAGGGGGCTGTGGGGTGGGGGGAGACACTAGTAGGAGATTTGATAAAACCAGCCATGGACATACAGTTGCTTTATTTGTTCTTCCTGAAAAAAAAAAAAAAAGAAAAGAAAAAAGTAGAGGTTGTCAGAGAGAAGAGTTGCTGAAACGTAGGATGAGAGGAGTCATCTCTGGGTTGGCATGGGCTCTCCTCTTATCGAGCTGAGTTGTTGAGAAAACGAACAAACCAGTTCCCACTTTCCTTGGAGATTGTGAATGTGCCATTAATGGGGAGCCCGGGTCTCGTCAAAGGAGTGGACCGCAAGTTTCAAGGCTGAATGTCCTGTCCCTTGGAACTAACTACTCGGAAATGAGGGCTGCACTTTGCAGTCTACAAAGCACACTTTCCTGTGTCAGATGTGAGCAGGGCTGGCTTGTTTGCAGTGGAGGTCCCATGAGGGTTGGACCAGCTCCTGCTTAGGTAAACACTGGAAGGAGGCAGTAGGTGGCTCGGCTGGATTTTGCAATGCCCTAAGTTAACCAAAAAAACAAAACAAAAAAACCCCACTTGATTAAAACAACCCACCCCCACATCTTTGGTGTGATCCTGGTTTTGTTTTTTAGATTTCACAGATACCCATAACAACTTGTTAAGATCTTGGCCTCCTGACAAGTTCCTCTGTGGAGCTTTGAGGTCTGACAGCCTGTCTCCAGGGAGCCCTGGCCTGGGAGAGGTGAGGCAGGATTTTATAGGCCTGGACTGTTCAACTCCAACCTGGTCCACGTTTCTCAATGGGAAATGATTTTCTCTGCCTCTCCCAGGTTATAGTCAGAGGCCTTGGCCCCAGGAACGGTATTTCTGGTCAATAACGTCTTCCAGCTGCGCGGCGAGTTAGCATTCCAGCATCATGCAGCAGAGTCTGTTTCCCCCATTGCCTCGTGTTCTCCTTGAGTTAACTTGGCCTGCTCTCCCGCTTCTCCGCAGATGGCCTCGCCTCCTCCCGAGTCCGCCTCTACTTCTTCATCTCCAATGAAGGCAACCAGAACCTGTTTGTGGTACAGGCCAGCCTGTGGCTTTACCTGAAGCTGCTGCCCTACGTCCTGGAGAAGGGCAATCGACGAAAGGTGCGGGTCAAGGTGTACTACCAGGAGCAGGGCCACGGAGACCGGTGGAATGTGGTAGAGAAGAAGGTAGACCTCAAGCGCAGCGGCTGGCACACCTTCCCGCTCACGGAGGCCATCCAGGCTCTGTTTGAGCGGGGCGAGCGGCGACTCAACCTGGATGTGCAGTGCGATGGCTGCCAGGAGCTGGCTGTGGTGCCCGTGTTCGTGGACCCCGGCGAGGAGTCGCACCGGCCCTTCGTGGTGGTGCAGGCAAGGCTGGGTGACAGCAGGCACCGCATCCGCAAGCGGGGCCTGGAGTGCGATGGCCGGACCAACCTCTGTTGCAGGCAACAGTTCTTCATTGACTTCCGCCTCATCGGCTGGAACGACTGGATCATCGCGCCCACCGGCTACTACGGGAACTACTGTGAGGGCAGCTGCCCGGCCTACCTGGCGGGGGTCCCGGGCTCAGCCTCCTCCTTCCACACGGCTGTGGTGAACCAGTACCGCATGCGGGGCCTGAATCCCGGCACAGTGAACTCCTGCTGCATCCCTACCAAGCTGAGCACCATGTCCATGCTCTACTTCGATGACGAGTACAACATCGTCAAGCGGGACGTGCCCAACATGATCGTGGAGGAGTGTGGCTGTGCCTGACTCGGCGGGGCTGCGGCTGTGGGGCGCCAGGACAGGCCCCCTGCGGGAAGGGGGTGTGTGGTGGGCCAAGTGCTGTTGTTCAGTTGGGCTGCCCAGAAGGTGCCAGGGTGAAGCCTGAAATATTTTCCCACTTCTTCATCCAGCAATCAGTCAAAAGCAGAGCAAGAACCCTCAACTGACATGAAATACTTTAAAATGCACACGTAGACACGCACAGCCAGACGCATCCTGCCACCCACACAGCAGCCTCCAGGATACCAGCAAATGGATGCGGTGACAAATGGCAGCTTAGCTACAAATGCCTGTCAGTTGGAGAGAATGGGGTGAGCAGCCACCATTCCCACCAGCTGGCCCGACCACTCTGAATTGCGCCTTCGGAGCACACATAAAAGCACAAAGACAGAAACACACACACACACACACACACACACACACACACACACACACACACACACACAGCTCTAGCAGAGAGCACAGGAACACCGGAGCCACCGAGAGGAAAGCAGATGCGGGGGAGGGGGGAGTGTGCGGGCAGGCAGAGGGGCTGCGTGGCCCTCTTTGCTTGTGCAAGGCCTGTGCCTCAGCATCTCCTGGTTCACGCTTGTCTGCTTCCTCCCCTGCCTGGATCCTTCCTGCTGCAGGACCAGGGGAGCCTGTCCTTTCCCTCCCAGAGAGGGAAGGAGCCCCAGAAAGCACACAACCTGCCAGAGACCATGGAGCAGTGGCAGTGACCCTTTGACTGTTGCTTGGGTCCCTGGCGTGACTTACATGTGTGTTTGTTTTGGGGGTGGGAGGGAGGGAGAGGAGAAGGGTCTTAATTTGATGCTTTAACTGATCGCTAGCAGTTGACAGGTCATTCATTCCAGTTGTATAATTGAAAAGGGACTTTTCTACCAGGTATGATCTTTTAAGTTAAAATCTGGATTGTTCTAAATGGGAAAAAAAAAAGTTGCCATCTGTGCCCTTCACTGGGGATATTCCTCTAGGACTGGTTGGGGAGGGGTGGACATGACCCCTAGGCGAAAGGATGAGCCCAGAGGAGGAAATGGTGGGTGGAGGCATTCTGGAAATGCTGGGTGGTGGTTATGGGGGGGGGTGTCCCCTCAGCAGGGGTCAAGGGAGGGGCAACAGTTTAGCTGGTCTTAGAGAGATGGGGAAGGCTTTCCGCTGCTTTGCAGAAGTTGCCAGTGTGGGCCCTGGCCACCGGGGCTGGCCATGGCCGTGGCCCCCGCCCGCTCCCTGCCCGCAGCCCCCTAGCACGTGCAGACCTGCCAGAACGCACATGACCCAGCACTTGCCCATCTGCGTGTGTCCAGAAGTGGTCCTTGGCAGAGCACTGACCTCGCTCACCCCAAGGTGACCAAGTGCCACGTGAACTATGCAATTTAAAGGGTTGACCCACACTAGACAAAACTGGACTTGTACGACTCTTTTTATATTTTTTATACTTGAAATGAAATCCTTTGCTTCTTTTTAAAGCGAATGATTGCTTTTAATGTTTGCACTGATTTAGTTGCATGATTAGTCAGAAACTGCCATTTGAAAAAAGAAGTTATTTTTATAGCAGCAAAAACAAAAAAAAAAACACAAAACAGTTAAATGTATTATACATAATTTTGGAACCAAAGAGGCCAACAGATCAGTTTTAATTTTTATTAGATGGTGAGGCCATCTTGTATGAGGTAGACCTTCTGAACAATCCCTTGAGTGGCCTGCCAGCGTTTCAGGGTATAAATGGATTTTGTTTATTCAGTTTGATGAGTCTTTTCTATCCTCACACACCCAGAAGGTAGAGTAAAAATGACTATGGTAGAAAGCAGGTGTGTATTTTTAAATCCCCATCTTTATGTTTATTTAATAAAGCTCCCCTTAGGTTCTGTTTCATAATAATTTAAAACCAAACAATTTTCCCATAGACTTGCTGTTAAAGTATTTTACATTTGTGTACAGTTTAAGAAAATAAAAGATTGAGTGCCACGGGCTTCCTGCCTTGTGTGATGTCTGGAGGCGGGGGCTGGGAGGCGGGCGAGTCCAGGTGCCCAGCTTTGATGCCAGTTGCCTGGTGGCTCGCTCCCGGTGCTCTCCGAGTCCTTGCGCCAGCGCCGACCGTGTCAGTCAGAGAGTCTAGGAAAAGTGGCAGGAGATCGAAGTGAAGGACAGTTAGCAAATTCATGAATTACATATTTGTTTACCCTTCTAGTCTTCAAGACTAATTATGTTTCACCAAGAATGCATCTATCATCTTGTGAAAGTGCCAGTTAAGCCTCCATCCCTGGAAGGACATGAAAAACCTGGGAGGCTGCAGCCCACTGACCTCCATGCCTACCTCCGTCTACTGACCAGAGCCAGAGGAGACGAATGCTCTGGGGTAGAAGAACAAACAGACAAGGCGGAGGGCATGCTAATTGTCCTCTGCTGTGGGGGTTGGAACGTGGTAGGTTGTGTGCGTGGGGTGGTGGTAGTCCAATTGCAACGGCAGGTGTGACTTGAGATACCCATGAAGTGTTATCATGCAGCCCTTACATCATGCTTTTCTGGGAAGTGGTTCGTTCTTCACTTTCCAGGGTTTGGGATCAGGCTCAGAGAGGTTCAGAGCTTGCCTGAGTCCACACGGTTGAGACAGGCACCCTGGGCACCTTGAACCCAGGTGCCGTGGCCGGTCGCCCTGTTCCCCTGGGGAGACGGCAGCCCTAAGGCCTTACCTTCATCTGGCACCCCACAGGGCCAGTGAGGCTGCTTGGTGTTTTGGGTCACATGGAGTCTTTTCAGAAAAGTCTTAGGACAATTGAGCAGGTGGGACCTTAGGGATTATCTGACCCCATTAAGTTAACAATGGGGAAACTGAGGGAGGTCCCAGGCAGCGGGAGGGGCATAGCTTAGTTCACACAGCCTGTTGGCCGAAGGAGGCAGCCTTGGGCCTCTGTCTTTTTCCATTTTTTGCCTAACCAAGAGAGCTACTACTCTGCCGGGCCCCCATCCTGCAGGGTGGGTTTATTGATCCACAGTCTCGAGACAGTATAAAAATTAATAGGGGCAACCAGAACATTTCATTCAGACAGGCCTGTCCTTCTACTCGGGTGGGCTAGGCCCAGCAGCTGGTTGCTCCAGGCCTTTAATCCACTCCTGCCCCGGCCCTGGCCCTGGCATTTTTGCAGGCAGCTTCCAGGAGGGGCAGTGCAAGAGTCACCAAGGGTGCCCTGCTGCTTGGGTATTGAGCGCCCCTGGGGGCCAGCCTGGGCTGAACTGTACAGGGTTGCCCATGGTTCCGCAGCAGCCCCAGGGAGGGTCTAGGACTCCGGGGTCACGAGGCCAGTGGGCCGGCAGATGTGGTCCCTGCATGGTGCTCTGCTGTCCTGGGCTGGCACGTGTTCCCGTGGGGTCTGGGCCCCTGGGACAATGGTGGATGACAATCACTCCTCCCGAAAGGTGCGGTGAGGACACGCATGCATTCCCTGTCCCAGGGCTGGGTGTTCTCCAGTAGGGTCATGAGCTTCCTTCCTGTGTGTCTGTGGTCACTGGCTTTCCTGTGCCTTCTTTCTCTCTCAGTCCTCAGTCCAGTTTTTTTTATCACCCTTTCCCATTCTCTCCTCTTATCTAGCCAGCGGGCCTGGTCTGAGGGCCCACCTCTCCCCCAAAATGCCCCTGGAGCCCCACTGCAGGCCTCGAAAGTAAGCCTTCCCACTGCCCCCCGGTCCAGGGCCTCTGACCAGAGCCCTCCTGCGCTGCTTTAGGGGTCCTCTCCCCTCCTTCCCCAATGGGTCAGGCAGGGCCAGATGGAGATGGAGGCTGCTGCCCCACCTGCCCCCAGGTCTCCACTACCTACCCACTGAGTCGCGAGATCCCACCATGCCAGATTCATCCTGGGCTGACCTTCAGACATACCCTTGGTCCTCAGTGACGCAGTGGGGTCCACGGCTGGGTGGGGTAGGCGGACTGAGAGGGTCTCCACAGCAGCTCCAGCCCAGGGCCTGGGGAAGGGGCTCCGGCAGCTCTTGCATGTGGCTGGTCCCCTGACCCAAGTGACCTCAGCGTGGCCTGGCGCATGCCTCGCATACCCTCTGCAAGGCCCTGTGGGAACTGTTGCTGGAGACCCCAAGAGGCCCGGCAGGCCCTCCTACCTCTCAGAGCCCTGCAGCTGCCGAGCCCCCCTGCGAGGCAGGGACAGGAGACCCAAGGGGAGGGGTGTCCACAGGCTGCTGCTAAGACAGGAACCTGCTGTGGGCTAAAGAAAGCGCATCTTTGTAGGCAAAGAAGCAGCAACAAAACCCCCTTCTTGTGGGCCGAGGCCCTGGGAGCAACCGCAGCCCAGTTACTAGGCTTTCGTTGGGATGTTTTAGGCAAATGACAACCTGTGAGCTTTGTGAGGAGCGGGGCCTGCTCCGTGTGAGGCGTGGGGCGTGAGTGGGGTGGCTGTGGCCGGCCCTGGCTGTACCTGGCTGTGCGGGCGGTGGGAATGGCTGTGAGTGGGAGTTGGGGGGAATTGTGGATGAGGCTGAGTGATGTGCTGTTTTGTGACTGTAGGTATGACTGTGTGCGGAGCCTTGGGTGATGCGAGACTGACTGTGAGTGTGTATGATCGGCGATGTGTGAGTTTGGGGTGTGTGGTTGGCTGTCTCTGAGGTTGTGTGGGTGAGTGTGAGACCATGTGGGTTTTGGGGCCGTGGGACTGTACCATGGGGCTACGTGGTTGGCTGTGCCATTTTCCTTTTCTTCCTCACCTGGCCAGTTATGGACTTTGTGATTGGGTGGTTATACTTTTAATTTGGGCTATTGCTGGCGATACTCCTGCAGTTAGAATCATGATCACCCTCATGCTGGGTGGGGTGCGGGAGGCAGGCACCATTTCTATGGCCTGTGTGGTTGCCCTCAGTGCCCTACCCCGGCCACTCAAGGCCAGGGGTCGCCATGGTATCCCTGCAGCCCCAGCCAAAGCACTTTGAAAGTGGAATGGTACCGTCTGGTCAGTCGTTCAGTGACTCAACAAACATTTCCTGTGTTCTGGGAGATGATGTATCATCTCAGTTTGGTCCTCACAACAGCCTGGGGGTTCAGGGGGAATAGGTATCATTATCCCCATTCTACAGATGAGAACATTAAGGCTGAAGAAGCCATTCACTGAAGGTGGCACAACTCACAAGTAGCAAACTGGGATTTGCCCCCAGGAGCTGTTTCCAGTCACGGACAGTCTGCCCAGGGAGAAGGGTAAGGGCAGGCATGGCTGTTTGGGGCGTTCCTGAAAGAGAGGAGAGACTGGGCCTCAGAGTTTTCTTGACTTTTAGTTGGGAGGGGACTGCCCCCCCCCCACCCCGCCCCTGAGTCCAGCTTGGCATATCAGTGGCATCTGTGCATTGCTCTGCCCCTCTCTTGGCTGTGGGGACAGCCATCCATGCTCCATCCCACTCCCTCCGTGGCCAAGTGGATAAGATAGCTGCTGGGCCTGATTCCGGGAAACAGACTATGGATTGAGCAAAGCGGAGCGGGGGCAGGGAGCCGATGGCCTTGCGCTGGGCCCCGGAGTGGTGGGGGAGGCAGCCTGACAATCTCATTGAGAAGAGGCCCTGGGAACATGGGCTCAGGGAAGGCCAGCCTGCTTTCGTGAACCCAGCCTGGGTTCACGTATAAAATAGGGACAAGGACAGTGTCTACAGGGGGGCCCAGAGGCTCGGGGGCTTGTCGTGAGCACTGAGGTGTTTAGAACAGGCCAGAATCCACCCGGTTTTGCTGTTGCCGGTTGCCAACTCGCTTCTCTGTTAAGAATGGTGCTGGGTGCCCAGGCCGGGCACTGCCCTTCCTCTGAGAAGCCCGCTCTGGAACCCCTCTTCCGCTCCCACTCATTCATCCAGTGAGCATTCGCAGAGGCCACGATGATGACCATGTTAGCTGACATTTGCTGAGAGTTTATTGCCATCAGATAGACTAATGGTCCCCAACACCATCTGGTCCATCTTTACAACCTCCCTGCTAGGTGAGCTGTGCCCGTTTTACTGACGAGGAAGTTGAGGCTCAGGGACGTAGTGTCTTGCTGGTGGCCTCATAGCTATTCAAGGGGAGTGGTCGAGCTTGTGGCCTTCCAGATGCTGCCTCCACTTCCTGTGATGTTTTCGAGAGAATCTCCGGGCCTTGTGCTCGGGGACTGGGGACACGGAGGAGGGAGCGCTGCAGTGAGGTAGAGGGCACCTCCGGGCTGCTCCGGGAGGCATCTCAGGGGCCCTTCAGAAGCTCCTCAGCTGCCCCCAGCCTTCCCATCCCCATAGGGGCACCTGAGTGTGCCTACCTGTGGGTGGGTCCCATCTGGTGAGAGTGGCCACTGCGTGAGCAGGAATAGGGACCTGTCTGAGGGCATCGAAGACTCCTGGAGAGTCTGGCAGGGGCAAGGACCACTGGTGCGAAGAAAATGCACACTGACCACATCTGCAAGTGGGGTTCGGGGGATGGATTCTCAGACCCCCTCTCAGAGGCAGAGGGGCAGGGGCGGGGGAGACAGATTGCAGAAGGAGCCTTCCCTACCTGCCCCAGCCTAGTTACGGGGAGCTCTAGTGCCCCTTTCATCCTGGCTGGGGGGCAGCACTGGTTTCCAGTTTTCCGGTGGTGGGGTGCAGAGCAGATGGGGTGCTTGCCCGGGGTGGCCCTGGTTAGTTCACGTGGCTTTTTGCAGTGGATATTTTTGGCTGCTAGCACTCATGCTCCCTGCTCCCCGCCCCATACCCCCCCCAGGTCTCCCCCCATTCCCCGCTCCACGCTCCCCGCTCCACTCAGGCTGCTGCTCTGTCCTCTCGCCTTTCCCACCGTCCCTTCTGGTCACATCTGTCTCCCAGGGACGCCCCTGCACAGCCCTTCTCAGACCTGCGTCTTCCCCTCCAGCCCCAGGGGTGGGGGTGGAGGCACCGTGTTCCTGGGTGCTGAGTCCAGCTCTTGTCTGAGGGGTGTGGGGCTGCGTTTGCTGTGCTCACCTCCCTCCTCGCTCCTGTGGGGCCCTTGGACGAAGCACACGCAGGCTCCAGGGTCCCCAGCTGGGGAAGGGAGGCTCCTCTTGGCCCCAGGGGCGCTTGCACTTGTGTGTGTGTTGGGTGGGGGGTGTGCAGTACGTGAATCTGATGGCATCTCCGCCCCCCAGGGAGCTCTGGGCCCCAGGAACAGAGCCCTGGGCCTCCTTGAGCCCAGGCCACTGGGGAACCGTCTCATTTACCAGTAGGGTAGCGTCCCAGGCCTCGGAGAACGGACGGTTGTCAGGCTCTGTGCTGGGGTTTAGGGTGTCATCTTGTTTCTTGAAGGGTCCATGTTAGGGAGGCAACTCACTGCCATTATCCCCATCCATAGGTGGGGCTCCCAGGAGGCTGCCTGTCATCCCCAGGTCCACAGAGTTCCTGGCAGGTGAATCCTCCCCCCTGGCTGAGACAGCGCCCTAACTTGCCTGCTGTGAGCGGGGCTCTGAGCCTCCTGGGCTGCTCTGAGGCCTTGTCCTTCCCTAGAGGGTCTCTAGTGACCCTCTCAACGCGAACACACACGTGGCGTGCTCGAGCCAGCCCCGGACCTGTTCCCTGCTGGCCCGAAGTTGGGGAAACCGTGCCCGTGGGTACTTCACTTCCAGGGGATGGGACGCCTGCGCCCTGGCTGCTAGGTCCTGCCCTGGGGCTGGCTGGGGCGGATGCTGCCGCCGGGCCAGAGGGCTGAGACTGTCCCCTCCCCTGCTGGGTGGTGAGCCGCAGGCCGGCATTACTGGTATGCTTCGGAGGCTCTTCCCAAACCTTGCCCACGGCATTCTCCTGCCCTCCTGGGTAATGTTTTAAGTAAAACTGGGTGGACCCTCTCTCTCCCCTCTACAAAATCCTCCCAGAGCCCCAGGCCCGCAGCTTACCCCGGAGCCCGCACGCCCCTCCTGCTGTCTGTGCTTGGCTCCAGTTCCCAGCCACAGCTCCCCGCCTTCACCTCTGTGCCGCTCGAATGCCCTTTCTTCCCCAGAACACCCTTTCTCCTCTCTTGACTTGCCAATTGTGATTCACCCTCGGGTGCCTGGACTCAGAAGCCTGACTGCCAGGCTCAGGAGCTCCTCCCTGTCTCACCTGCGTGGTCACCCTCGAGGCTGCAAGCCTGGACTCCAGGGGCCCTGCGGCCGCTGTCCTGAGGCTGGCGCAGAATCAGTGCTCAATACCCACTTGTTAAATGAGTGAAGGAACACCAGTCTCAGGGCGAGAAGTCTGAACCCACTCACTCATTTCCTTGCTGGAGCACTTGAGGCCAAGGGGGCAGCAGGACCCAGGATGAAGCCCAGGCCAGGCTGAGCCCAGATGCAAGTGCTCCTGGCTGGGTTGGCACACCTGGCCATACCTTGTTTTTCTTCTCCCTTTTAAGAGCATCTCATGCCCCACAGGGGATTCATGCAATAGCATTTTTAAAAGCCTGTAATTTGCCGCGAGTATCCAGAGCTCACAGTGAAGCAGAGCCTCATACACAGAAGCTGCTACTGCCACAGGCCGAGGCTGTGTTAACCCAGCTGGGTGGCACCCAGTGCCCGGGCTGCAGTCAGGTGCCCTTGCCGCGAGTATCCAGAGCTCACAGTGAAGCAGAGCCTCATACACAGAAGCTGCTACTGCCACAGGCCGAGGCTGTGTTAACCCAGCTGGGTGGCACCCAGTGCCCGGGCTGCCTCCTCCCTGGGACCCTAGCCCTGCGAAGAAGGCATCCCTTCCTGCCCGGTCCTCCACTCCAGGAAAGTGTGGTTTGCCACCTGAGGGTGTCTCATAAAAGCTCAGCTTTAATGAATCAATCACTGAGAGATGAGCTGGTTAATGCTGGGCCCCACTCCCCGTGGATGACCGGCACGTGAATGAATGTCAGTCATTTCGTCATTAATAACGAATGCTCCAGCCATGCCGGGGAAAGTGGGAAGTGCACGAGCCTTGCAGGCCAGCCCGTGCCCAGTGCAGTTCGTTGCCTTCCCGGGGAGTCTGAGCCAGGCCCACAGCAGCCCGGCCTCTGCTATTCCGGCGTGAGAAAGTGCTCTGGACTAGGGCTCAGGGCACAGGACGCAGGAGGCGGACTGAGAGCTCCGTGGGGGCAGGAGGCCCGCCTGCTGGGCACTGCTGTGTCTCCAGCACTGGGAATGGGGCCTGGCACACAGCAGGTGCTCAATAAATACTGAATGCTTGCCATACACAGGCCCTGCTAGTCTTTTGCAGGCAAGTTTTTTTGCCCACCAGCCTATATTTATCTCATTTGAAATTAAGTTGGACTAGACGGTTCATTCATTAAAAAAAATTTTTTTTTCTTTATTGATTTTAGAGAGAGAGGAAGGGAGAGGGAGAGAGAGATAGAAACATCGATGAGAGAGAACATCGACTGGCCGCCTCCTGCATGCCCCCCACTGGGGATCGGGCCCACAACCTGGGCATGTGCCCTGACTGGGAATCGAACTGGCGACCTCTTGGTGCATGGGTCGACGCTCAGCCACTGAGCCACACTGGCCGGGCAACGGTTCATTCATTCATTAATCTATTTCTCTGGTAATTCCTTCATGTCTCTCACTTCACTTCATAAGCACCTATTATGTGCCAGGCGCGGAGTCAGTGCCCTGCACGGGAGCCAGCACGTCTGCCTCTGAGGACAGTCCCTGCAGCTGCCATGGGTCCCTGCCGCGGCCAGCAGCCATTTCCATCAGAGAGGCAGGGCCCCTGGAGGTTGGGGATGGCACTGGAGGGGCAGGTTGTCCTGAGCCAGCTTTATGTAAACTTCAGCTCCCAGGCAGAGACCCAGGTGTGCCCACTGGCCTCCACTCACAGATGTTTCCGTCTCTTGGTGGCCGAGGAAGCCACAACACTAGCCATGGTGGTAGGATGGGGTGTTGGCTTCGAATGGCATTTCGCCTCTTCTGAGCTCCAGGCCCGATGGGCCCTCAGCTGCTGCCTGTGCGGGGTGGGCGGGGAGACGGCTGGGACGGCCCATCAGAGGTGTGCTGGTGTGTGTAGGAAGGGCTGGTGGTCTCCCCACCAGGAGATCGCTTCTGGGCAAAAGTCACAGAAGACAGAACCAGAACTTGGTCTTTGACTTTTACCCAGAAGTGACCTCCTGGTGGGGAGACCACCGGCCTTTCCAACACACACCAGCACACCGAAAGCAGAGGGTGGTCAGAGGCTGGTTAGCTCAGAGAACTGTCGAGAAGCCCACCTCCTTCTGCAGAGGGGGAGCTGAGGTGCAGGGAGGGGCTGACTTGCTGGAGGCCCTGCAGCTGAGGGAGCTCAGGGCAGCAGGTCAGACTCGTCCCGTGTGCGGGCTCTGTGCGCAGTCGGAACCCCTAAGGTGTGACCCTGACCTGGCGCTGTTACATACATGAGCGTGCACACGGCTGCCAAGGTGAAAGGGGCTATGTATGGGAGCACAGAGGGGAGGCTTTCTGTGGAAGCTGGTCTTGGCTGGATGGCCCAGGGCACCTTCCTGTGGGGTCCACCCTGGGCACAGGGCTCTGTCCCCATAGGTTCCCAAGAGGCAGTAGGCCAGGCAGACTTGGCTTGGCTTTCTAGACTCCAGCTCCACAGTGTCCTAGCTGTGTGCCCTAGGGCTTGTTACTTAACCTCTCTGTGCCTGGGTTCCTTCATTATACGATGAGGCCTATACTAGTATTTATCTCATAGGCTTGTGTGGATGAAAGGAGATCACAAAAATAATAGCTACTATGATTGAGTCCTCATGAGGCACAAGAACTCTTGACATATTTTAACCCAAATAACCCACCACAGCTCTAAGGGCTGTTATAATTTCTATTCCACAGATGAGGAAGCAGAGTGCAGACAGCAGAAGTGGCTTGCCCAAGGTCACACAGTATGACAGGGAGGAGCTGAAATTCAACCTCAGGTCCTGGGGCAGTGCCCTGGCCTGTGGGGTCTGCGCCCTGCTGGCCTCGTGACGCTGGCTCACCCTGGGGAGGGGCAAACTTCCTCTCTCCCTTCTGCTGGCCTCAGGGCTTGAAGAACCCAAGCTAGTCCTCTCCAGCCACCAGGATGACCATGACCCTCCTCCCAGGCCAAAGCTGAGACAGGGCTCTGGAGGTGTTTGGAAAATGCTGAAGCGAACAGGCCAGCAGGTCTGCCTCGGAGTCCATGCTGTGTTCCTCCCTGTCTTCAGTCCAGATCTTCTCCGTCAGCCTTGCCCACGGGCTCCCCCTGCCATCAACAGCGGCCACGGAGGAGGCGTGGACGGGGCGATGCTAACGGGCACGAGGGCTCGTGCTGCAGGGCTCATGGTCAGCCAGTTCTGTCAGGAGCTGGGGCGCAGTGGGTGGTGACCAGGCTGGGAGAGCTCAGGGGCCCTGTGCCCTCCCAATGTCACTGCCATCAGTTCCAGAGCTGGGTTTGGTCAACTACGGCCAGTAGGCCAGATCCACAAGACAAGAATGGGTTTTACATTTTTAAATGGTTGAAAATAAGTCAAAATAAAAATCATATTGCATAATGTGAAAATTATATGAAATTCATATTTAGTGCTTATGAGGTTATATTGTAATACAGCTCCCTCATCCATGTATATAGTGGCTATAACAGAGACCCCTATGTCCTGCAAAGCCTAAAATATTTATAACCCAACCTGTTACAGAAAAAATCTGCCCACCATCCCAGGAGACCACCGCAGTTCCCTCCTTCGTCCTCCTTCCAGAGCCCCTCCGGGAGGCGCTGAGCTGCAGGACCCCGTGAGCTGACTGGGGCGGAGGCAGACACCTCAGCCCTGCCGAGACACACAGGCGGCTGAGTGTTGAAAGTCACTGAGTGACCCTGGCCGGTTTGGCTCAGCGGTTAGAGCGTCGGCTCGCGGACCAGAGAGTCCCAGGTTCGGTTCCCGCTAAGGGCACGTACCTCGGTTGCAGTTTGTCCCCGGCCCTGGCTGGGGTCGTGTGGGTGGCAGCCGGTCAACGTGTCTCTCTCACATCAATGTTTCTCTCTCTCTCTTCCTCCTTCTCTCCCTCCCGTTCTAACTGAAGATAAATGCAAAAATGTCCTCAGGTGAGGATAAAAAAAAAAAGAAAGTCACTGAGTGAGTCTCCCCTGAGCACTTGGAGTGTGGAGTCCTGGGGGACCGAGGGCAGCACTCCATGGTCCTCAGAGCCCAAATAACGCCTAGCCTAGGGTGGGACTGCATAGGCAACGGGAAGATTATTTAAAAACAGCAATACCTCCTCACACCCACTAGGGTGCCCCTATAAATAAAACAAACAGCCCTGGCCTGCGCTCGGTTGGAGTGTCTTCCCGTACAACAGATCAATGTTTCTCTCTCTCTCTCTCTTTCTCTGTCTCTAAAAAATATAAATGAAAAACATGTGAGGATTAAAACAAGCACACAAAAACAGAAAATAACAAGTGTTGGCCAGGACGCAGAGAACTTGGAACCCTTGTGCGTCATTGGGGGGAATGTAAAATGGTGCCATTACTGTGAAAAATAGCATGAAGTTTCCTAAAATAATTAAAAATAGAACAACTGAATGACCCAGCAATGCACATCTGAGGCTCGAATGGAAAGCAGGGGCTGGAACAGACATTTGCACACTCAAGCTCCCAGCAGCGTGACTCACAACGCCCAAATGGGAAGCCGTCCAATGTCACTGATGGAGAAATGATCAACAAATGTGGTCTGTCCATACAATGGAATATTATTCAGCCTCAGAAAAGAAGGACATTCTGACATGTGCTGCAAGGAAGAAACTTGACATCAGACTGACATAAGCCAGTCGCAAAGGACGCACTTAGAGGAGTGACATTCACAGAGAAAGTAGAGTGGTGGCCGCCAGGGGCCGGGGCAGGGGGAATGCACAGGAGTGTTTCCTGGGGACAGTTTCAGTGTGGGAACGTGACAAGTTCTGGAGATGGCTGGTGGTGATGGTCGCACAAGAACGTGAATGTGTTCAATGGCACTGGACTACTCCCTTAAAGATGGCTATGATGGTAAATTTATGTTGTGTGTATTTTACCACAATTAAAAAGTGAAAAAAAACCTCAACGACCCCCAAAGGAAGTGACTTCTCCTGTGGGCAGCCCGTCTCTGGCCTCCCTGGCAGCAGGCATCAATGTCCTCCAGCCCCACGGACCTTACCCCCTCGCCAGGGGCCAGGTGCTCAAGGGCTGACCTTGCCTTGGCCTCCCCCGCCCGTGACGGTCCCTCCATGAGTGAGTGGGTGTGCCACCTGTCCCTGTGAATGCCAGGCCTCACCTGGGGCGGACCAGAGGCAAATGTCACAGCCACTCCCAGAAACCCTGCGAATGGTGCCGTGGGTGCCTCCTGAGGGAGTGGGCTGCCCAGTGAGCCTTCGCAGGGAGCGTTGGTGTTCCCACTGTTGATGCTAGGCTTGCCAGCCCACCTGGTGAGGAGAGTCTGCAGGTCCAGGGACTCATCGGCTCGCTTGGAAGCCGTCGCCTCGTCGGGGAGGTGGGTCCTCAGCCTCCGAGTGTGTTCTCATCGCCAGACACCGAGCGGGGCTTTCCCATCTCACTGTATTCTGCAATTACCCTTGAGACATGGGCGCCGTGAGCTCCTGCCTGTCCTTGGGTTGCCTTGAGTTTCCAGACCAGGGTTTGAGGGGCTCTAGAAAAGCCTGGAGCTTGGGCTTTGAGACCTAGGGGCCCAGGGTGGGGTTGGAGGGTGCCAGGGTCTGGCAGAAATGCTTGGCATTGTCCCTAAATGCCCTTCTGGAGCTGCCCTGCTGGGGCCCTTAAGGTAGGCCCTTAGCAACTTGGTGGGCAGAACCCAAAGGAGTGGGCAGAGCCTGGGCCAGAGCGGGTTGCTGCAGAGAGACCAGTGGAGACTCACACGGGGAGCCCAGGCGAGTCAGGAATGAGCATGGGAACGTGGTCCGCATGGCAGCTGTTTCCTGGGGGCTTTCTGCGAGCTGGCATGGCGGTAGGTGCGTGTAAGGAGCACCTTCCACCACGTCTTCATGCTTCTTTGTCTGGACCTAAGAGGCTACTGTGGGAGCCCACAGAAGGGCACCTACCCCTGCCAGGAGGGCTGGGGAAAGATGTATCAAGGAAGTCTTCCTGGAGGAGGTGGTCCCTGAGCTGACTCTTACAGAACACATGGGAATTGGCCAGGAGAGAAGGCCAGAGATAAAGCAGGTGGCCCTGGCCTTCGGTGCTCCCCAGGCTTCCTTCATCACAAGGACCCTGATTTCACACCCCTTCACAATCCCGCCCCCTGCCCCGCTCCCTCCTCAGGGTCCTGCCTCAGGACCTCATTTGTCAGGCCCGTTGGCAGAATAAACTGTGGTAAGAGTGCCTGTTCACAGGGTAATCACATTTTTTCTTTAAAAAAGGATATCATTCACGGTGGTTTCATAATCATTATTGTAAGGCATATCCACCGAGAGAATTAGGGAAACACAGAAAAGTCGAAGGAAACATAAAAAAAGTCACCTTAATCCCAGCAACCTGGGGGTGCCCACAGTGACCGTGTTGGCGACTGCGCCTGTGGGACTGCACTGGACACGACTTGGACGCGAGTCCGAGCAAGCTTTTCCCGTTGACATTACAGTATAAACTTCCCCCATGCAGTCAGACGTTCTGGCAAAAGATCATTCTGATGGCTCTTAATTTAGGGCCTTTTCTCCTATTGTTGGATATTTAAGTTATTTCCACGTGTTCTCCTTTGTAACAATGCTGCAATGAGCGTCTCGGGCAGCCGCGCCAGGCGGTGCTGGAAGGGTGAGGAGGGCCGCCCTGAGCAGGTGCCAGCCCTGGGCCCTCGCTTCTCAAACGCTGATGTGTGCAGGCTCCGGGGCTTGTTAAAGCAGAGTCCGGTGTAGTGCGTCTGGGTGGGGCCCGAGACTTGGTCTCTAACCAGCCCCCAGGGGAAGCTGCCGCTGGGGCGGGGGCACTCCGAGGGGCAAGGCCGCTCTGCAGTCTCTCACCAGCGGCCTGGATGGACTCTGGGGAGGTCCTCCAGCAGGTCAGGGCTCTCCTCTGCCCTGGGCACTTCGGGAAGCACAGGCCCTTTGGGGGTTGCCTGTGGGTCCTGGGCAGGCTTGTAAACCCTGAACGCCTGTGATGGCTCTCCCAGAGCTGCCTGGGGGCCTGACTCTCAGTCACCCGTGGGGACCCCTGGGTCTTCCACACGGCCAGCCTCAGTTTGGCTCCTCGATCTGCAGTAAAGCTGATGTTGGCTGGCCTGGGGCATTCCTCTCTAGCCCTTTGGACCCGCAGAGGTGCCTCATTTTCCCCACCAGTAAAGCGGGCTAGTGATAGTTCCTATTTCGCAGGGATTGAATGAGACGATGCGCGTTGGTGGGCAGCACTCAGCGAGCGCGTTTGGTGTGTGGGTGCCTGCGTGTGAGCAGTGAGGGATGGAGACGAGGACACCGGCAGAGCCAGCTGCACTCGGACTTTCCCGGTGCTGTCGCTTGGTCTCCTGAGTGCCTCGCTCCTCTGTGAATGCCCCCTCGCTGCACAGCTTCCCACGAGTGTCCACAAGGTGCCTGCTGTGGTGCTGGTGAAGTGGCTTGGTTCCCGTCCTCCCAGGGCCCATTGTCCAAGTGAGAGTGACAGATGCGAAAACGAAAGTGAGTAACAGCAGACAAGTTCACAGGCTGCGGCCAGGGAAGCCTGCTTTAGAGGACATAGTTGGGGAAGCTGCTCTCCAGAGGGGACAGTTCAGCTGCTTGCTAAGGAGGGAACGAACCACAGAAGAGGTTGTGTCAGGGTGGCATGGACAGAGCAGTCCAGACAGAGGAAACAGTGTGTGCAAAGGCCCTGAGGCAGTAAAGAGCTTGGCATGTTGGAGAAACTGAAGTGGCGTCAAAGTGAGGTGAGCAGGGAGGGGACACCACCCCGGAAAGTCAGAGGGGCAGGGCCTGGGCTGTGCTGCCGTGTGTGATAGAGCACCAGGGGTCTATGACAAGGCTGTGATGTGACCGGATTTGTTTCCAAAAGATCCCCGTGACTGCTGTGGGGAGAACGGGCCTTAGCAGTCAAGAGAGGTGAAGCAGGCCCAGCCGGAAGGCTTCTGCCATGTCCAGGTCAGGGCCCATGGGGCTGGGACCAGATGGATGCTTGCAGATGCTCAGAAGAGTCTGCCCTCAGGTGGGCCTTTGAAGGCAGGACAGGCAGGCTTGGTGATGAGCAGGGAAGGGTTTAGGACCAGAAGCTTGGGGCTTTGGTGTGGACAGGGAGCCCAGGAGGCCCAAGCAGGTGGCCCGGCTCTTCTGGTTGCTGAGCAGGGTCTCTGGGGCGGCCCAGGACGGAGCCCCAAGGGCTGGGTGTGGGGCTGCAGGTTGCTTACCTACCGGATGGGACTGCTCTCAGGGTCCTGACTTCTTCCCCTGCCCAGGCCACCCTGGAGCCCTGCTGCCTAATAAGCTGAGCTGTTTATCTCTGTGGCTGCAGGCCGTCTGTCCTGGGGGCTGGGAGCAAGGAGATCAGGACATTCCTGTCAGGTCACCCTTAGGCTCTCAGGCTCCATCCCCCTGACCCCGTCCCGGCCTCCTTTCTGTGGAGGAGAGTAGAGCTTTCTATTGTCCAGAATTCCAGGGTACCTGTGGCGCTGGTTCCGGAGAGAGAGGAGGTTGGAGTGTGTGGGTGCCCGTGTGTGCGTGTGCACACGTGTTTGTTGGCTTTGGGGGCGCCGCATGGGAGGGGGCAGATCGTGCGCTGTGAGTGTCTGAAGGGCAGCGGTGAGCACAGGCCTCAGGACAGTTCCAAACTCACAACGGATGAGAGTGACTGGTTTCCTGTGCTCAGGCCATGGCCAGGGGGCCTCAGTGTGCCCGCGGGCAGCCTGGGGCTCAGTGGGAAAGCAGTGGCAGGGGAACCACAGGCAAAGTTGGGAATGTGTGAAATCGGGGGGTGGGGGCATTCTGGGGAAACAGGCAGTCCCAGCCAAACGTCCCTGCACGGTTCAGCGCCACGGTCGCGTGTGTTCTGCAAACCCCTCTGCAGAGAACCCCAGCCTGCCTGTCCCGCTGCCTAGGCTGACCTGCCTGATCCACTCTGCGTGGGGTGTTCCTGCAGCCCGAGTGCGAGGCGAGGGCCCTGGTTGGAGCTGACGGTGCGGGAGGGAGATGGAGAAGGCCTGGCAAAGGCCCTGCCGGGACCCCCTCACAGCAGTGTGGGGGGCATGCAGCAGCCGAGTCCTATGATAATCCCTCTTCACTGACTGCTCATGAGCGGAGGCCCAGAGACACTGCTGGAGTCCCCAAGATCACACAGCCACCGGAAGAGCCGCGAGAGAAAACCCAGCTTGCAAATTCAGGGCACGCTATGAACCAGGGGCCCCTGGAACCTCTTCTCCTCCCGCCTTCCTCCCTTTCTCTCTCCTTCCTACCGTGTCACTCAAGAAAAAATGCATTTAAATATCACTACAAGGCTGGCTGTGCCTTCGGACATTCCTAACCCGTGAGAGTCTCCTGGGGGTGGGGGGCCCTCCGGCCTGAGAAGGGCTTGTGGGTAAGCTTGCGAGCGATTTCTGAGGCAGGAAAAGAGAAACTAGATCATGGCGCCCTGGGGAAGGGCTGTGGCTGGCACAGAAAAGACCTGATGCGGACTGCAGGCCGGCCGGGGGCTCCGCTCCGCAGCTGGGATGGGGGCCCGTTCCTAGGGACATTTCTGGGGCCCCAGGGGCAGGAGCAGAGCGTGTTCTTGGAACCTAATTCCTGAGCGTGTGAGCTCAGACAGGTCCGGCGGAGGGCCCCAGGCGTCTGTGCCTGGAGGCCTCAGCGACCCGCTGCCACGCACATCAAATGTAATGCTGTCTGTCTATCTGTCTTTCTGTCAGGCTGAATGTCTGCCTTACTCATCTGGACCTTGAGTCACCTTGTTTCAAAATCCTACCCTGTTCCTGGAACCGAGCTGGGCATCAGCGGGTGGGCCTGAGTCATTCTGCCCTTGGGACCTGCCTGTCCCTTGAGCCCAGGAAGCTCTGAGGGCCTAACTGGGCCAGCCTCTCAGATATCCGGAAGCCTGGGGGCACTCGGGGACTTTCTCAGCCTCAGAAGAGGTCAGACATGGGCATTGCTGGGCTGCAGGGGTGAGGGGAGACAGGCGTGCAGGGGGACATCCAAGGTGGGTACCCAGGAGGAAGAGTTTTGCCAGGAAGTTCCTGGGTGAGGTGTGGAGTGGGGAGGAAGGAAGAGGTGGGCGAGGGGGTGTGGGGTGGGTGAAAGGGATGAGTGTAGGTGAGTTAAGCTGAGTCTGAGGACCCAGCATAATGCTTAAAGATGTGGGTGCTGAAGCCGGCTGCCTGACTTTGAGCCCCTGCCCTGCCACTGCCCGTTGCTGTGTGTCTTTGCGAAAGTGACGTCCCTCCTTGAGTGACAGTTTCCTCACCTGTGACGTGGGCATGATGATGGTAGTGTTGACCTCATTAGGCTGTGGTGGGAATTAAACAAGGTATTGCATATAAGGTGCTTGACACATGATAAATGCTCAGTGAGTGATATAGCTATCATCATCATCATCATCATCGTCATTGTCATTGTCATCTGACCAGAACAGAAAGATAGGGCCTGGCACCCAGGAGCCCAGGAGAGAGCCCCTGGACAGAGGGAGGAAACGGGGGGTGCTCCCATCATGGGGTATCTAGATGGGAGTGGGGGTGAGGGGTAGGTGAGGTTACCTGGCGTGATTGTGTGGGAAGGAGGAGAGGGGAGGGCTGAGGAAGGAATTCTGTGAAAGACCAACGTTTAAGGGTCAGGTAGATCGAAAGGAGGCCAGAAAGGATGTGTTGTGCCCCTCCTCAGCCCCAGTGCCAGGCCTCTGTGAGTCCGTAGCTACTTTAAAAAAAAATTATAAGTGTTATTGAGATAAAAATCACATCATCATCACTTACTTAACGTGTATTATTCAGTGGTTCTTAGTATAGTCATGGAGTTGTGTAACCCTCACCACAACCAATTTTAGAACATTTTCACCACCCCAAACCCATCCCATACCCGTTAGCAGTTGTTCCTCTTTTGCCTTTATTCCCACCCCTGCCCTAGGCTAACTAACCTGCTTCCTATCTCTGGATTTACCTATTATGGATATTCCACGTAAATGAAGTCATGCAAGGCAATCGCACAAGCCTTTTGTAACTGGTTTCTGTCACCTAGCACACACTGTTCAAGGTTCATCCACGGACAACATTCCACTGCACGGATGTACCACATTCTCTGGCCAGTCCTCAGTCAATAGACATTGACTTGCTTCCACTTAACGGCCGCTCTGAAGAATGCTGCTGTGAGCATTTGTGTGTAAGTTTCTGTGTGGACGCTTGCGTGTATACGAACAGTAGAATTGCTGGGTCATATGGTGATTCTGTGCTTAACTTTTTGAGGAACTGCCAAACTGTTTTCCAAAGTGGCTGCACCATTTTACACTCCCACCAACAGTGCGTGAGGGTTCCATTTCCTCAACATCTTTGACAATACTTGTTACAGTCTCTCTTTTTATTATAGCTTCCTAGTGGGTGTGAAGTGATCTCATTGTGGTTTTGATTTGCATTCTCCGGATGGCTATGATGTTGAACATCTTTTCATGTGCTATTGCCCATTTGTGTGTCTTCTTTGGAGATATGTGTATTCAGATCCTTTGCCTATTTTTAAATTGATTATTTATCTTTTTATTATCAAGGTATAAGATTTCTTTATATATTCTGAATACAAGTTCCTTACAAGATATATTATTTACAAATATGTTCTCCCATTCTGTTTTTTTCCTACTTTTTTATGGTGTTCTTTGAAGCTTAAAAGTTTTACATTTTGATGAAGTCCAATTTATGCTTTTTTCTCTTGCTTGTGCTTTTGGTGTCATATCTAAACATCCGTTGCCTAGTGGGGCTGGGATTTCACCCTCGACTCCAGGACAGGCACTGCGGGAGAGGTGGCCATTAGATGTCAGTCTGAGGCTCAGAACCCCAAAGGAAGGAGCAGAGACACTGCCCAGACCAAGGCCTCATCTCTTCTCTATACCTGAGTCCAGCCTCCATACCCACCACCCGCAAGCCTCCTCCCTGATCGCTGTACTCCCCTCCCCACAACAGTCTGTTCCCCAGAAGAACCCTCTTAACAACACCCAAGTTAGATCAAAGACTTCCTCAGTTCCAAGCCCTCAGCTGGTTCCACTTCATTCAAAGTAAAAGTCAAAGTCTTCACAGTGGTTACCTCTTTCCAAAATATATAAAGAACTCATACAACTCAACACCAAACAAAAATGGGCAGAGGACCTGAATCGACACTTCTCCCAAGAAGACATACAAATTGCTAACAGATAGATGAAAAGATGCTCAACATCACTAGCTATTACGGAAATGCAAATCAAAACTACAGTGAGATACCACCTCACACCTGTTAGAATGACTACTATCAAGAAGACAGGTAATAACAAGTGTTGGGGAGGTTGTGGAGAAAAGGGACCCCTCATTCACTGCTGGGGGGTATGTAAACTGGTACAGAAACTATGGAAAACAGTATGGTGGTTCCTCAAAAAATTAAGAATAGTTACCATATGAATCAGCAACCCCTCTTCCGGGTATCTACCCAAAAAACTCAAAAACATTTATTCGCAAAGATATATGTACCCCTGTGTTCATTGCAGCATTATTTATGGTGACCAAAGACATGGAGACAACCAAAGTGTCCTGCAATGGAGGACTGGATAAAGAAGATGTAGTATGTATACACAATGGAATACTACTCAGCCATGAAAAGATGAAATACAGACATTTGTGACAACATGGATGGACCTTAAGAATATTATGCTAAGCAAAATAAGTCAGTCAGAAAAAGCTAAGAACCCTAAGATTTCACTCATATGTGGGATATAAAACTGAAACTCATAGACACAGACAACAGTGTGATAGTTACCAGAGGGAAGGGGTGGGAGGTGGTGAAGGGTAAAGGGGACCAAATATATGGTGACGGAAGATGCTTTGACTTGGGGTGGTGAACACACAATGCATTATATAGATCATGTATCATAGAAATGTGTACTTGAAACCTATATGATCTTATTAACCAATGTTACCCCAATCAATTTAATTTAAAAAATCCATTGCCTAACCCAAGGTCATGAAAATTTATATCTATGTTTTCCTTATATGAATTTTATAGTTTTAGCAACTACATGTAAGTCTTTGGGTTGGTTTTTGTACGAGTCCAAATTCATTCTTCTGCCTGTAGATAGCTAGTGGTCCCAGCACCATCTGTGGAAAGACTATTCCTTCCCCACTGAACTGGTAGCACTTTTTTGAACATCAGTTGACCAGAAGTGTGACAACTTATCTCCAGACTGCTCTGTTCCATTGCTCTGTATGTTTACCCCAGTGCCAGTAACAATCTGTCTTGTTTCCTGTGGCTTCGTAGTAAGTTTTGAAATCAGGAATGTGAGTTCTCTAACTTTGTTTAGGTTTTCCTGGGCCCCTTGAGTATCCATACGAGTATTAGGATCGGCCTGTCATTTTCTGCAAAGAAGCCAGCTAGAATTTTGATGAGGGTTATGTTGAATCTGCAGATCAACCTGGAAGTATTGTCATCTTAACAATAGTAAGTCTTCTGGACCATGAACATGGAATGTCTTTCTATTTGTTTAGATTTTCTTTTATTTCTTTCAACAAATTTTTGTAGTTTTCAGAGTATGTGTTAGACTACTTTTATCAAAGTATTTTATTTTTTGGTACTACTGCAAATGGAAGTGTTTTCTTAATTTCATTTTTGGATTGTTCATTGCAAGTGTATGGAACTAGAATTGATTTTTGTATATTAACCTTGTATCCTGCAACCATGCTGAGCTCAATTTATTACTTCTAATAGCTTTTCAGTGGATCCCTTAGGATTTTCTATATACAAGGTCATGTCATCTATAAATAGAGATAGTTTTACTTTTTCCTTTCCAATCTGAGTGCCTTTATATTCTCTTGACTAAGTGCCCTGGCTAGAAACTTCGGTGCATCTGCTTTTGCACAGAAAGGTCTACCTGGGCCCGCAATCCATCTGTCCCCAGAGTCCTGGACTGACCTGCCCAGCCCCTCATATACCTAGCCTCCACCCCGACCTGGCCTTTGACCTCACCCTTCGCCTGTTCTTACCCCATCCCTTGTCCTTCATCACTGACTTGTACTGATGCCTCCCAACTCCCTTGACTCCAGTGCTGTCCTTGGTCTCCTGGATCTTGTTTCCTCCCAGCCCTCTCAGATCGCCCCTCTTCGTTCTACCCAGTTCCTGCACCCTTCCACCTTGACCATGCCCTTGAGGGCAGCTGTTTCCTCCTCATTTCCCCCTGGTGTCCCTGGGCAGAGCTGCTGGCCATGAGGATGTGTCCCAAGGTCAGGCAAGGAGGTAGTTTAAGGAAGAGAGGGCTGCAGGGTCAAGGTCACCGTGCAGTTCATCAAGAGGTGGTCTCCATGTGGGTCTGAGGCACCAGGGCTCATCTTTCAGAGGCCCCCAAAGACGGAGCAGAGGACATTCCTGAGATTAGCAGGGCAAGGCAGGTGTCAAGCCCCACACCAGCAAGTCGCCTCCTCCCAGGATGGCGCAGCCTGGCCCAGGAGGCTACAGAACCGCTGCCAGGAGCTCCAAGGACTTCTCAAGATCAGGAGTGTTGCCAGGAGAGTGGAGATAGGCAAGAATTCCCAGCTAGAATGAGGGAAACGGTGTGAGAGAAGTCGTGAGAGCGTGCGGTGACCAAGGGGAACCAGCATGGGGTTGCTGAGCCTAGCTATCATTTGCTTTTTTTGTGTTAGCTTGGGAGGCTGCTGTGGTGTGGATGCTATAGGGAGCTTTCACTGGGGCATGTGATACATTCTCTCAAGGCATCCTATGAATTTGAGGTAGAAATGTGGAGTATGAAAAGCTGATTTAGAGATGGTGCCTTCCTTTGTTTTTTAATTTAAATCAGAGAATGTACCTCCTCAGTGTTGACCTGAAAGGAACTTTCCAGCAGGGCCACAGAGCCTCCTCCTCAGCATATCACCTGGTATGTTGTAAATACCCTGAAGGACTCATGGTCTCCCAAGCCTGGGTCATCCTGGGTTAGGGAAAGTCAACAAGCTTCTTCCCTGCAGGACTTCTCAGCGCCTTTATTGTGTTATGTTCTCTGGAAGCTTCCAAGAGGGAGCTAACACACTATGTTCTCCCACTCAGTTTATCTAGGAGATTGCATTTCCCTTGTGGCATCTCTTCGGCCTGTGACCCCCGGATCTCATTTTGGGCAACGCTGGCCTCCTGGCAGGCCCTGTGCTTACCTCTTATCTCCCAGCCTGAGTCCGCTCTGCAGTTAGAAGAGCTAGTGGCTGGGGACAGAAGAAGTCAAAAAGATTTCCAACCAGATGTCAACACAAGGAGAGGCCCAAATCAGATTATCGGGAGAAAGAGCCAGGGGCGGCATGATGCCATTTGTGCGAATGTGAGCGCGCGCACACACACACACACACACACACACACACACACAGAGTTCGGTATGTTTCCCGTGGACACATATTCCTGTACATAAATGAACACGAAGTCTGGATGGCTCCACCTCAATGCCTATCGTTTTGTTACATCTGGAGAGGAAGAACAGCAAGGCCTCAGATGGGCTTGCTTTCCAAGGGGATTTTAATCATATATATGCTTAGTAATTGTTGTTATTTTTAATAAGGATAATATATTCATATATTTACTTGCAAAAAATTAATTACAATGCATAAAAGACTTTTTTTTTTTTTTTTTTTTTTTAGAGAAAGGGAAGATTTCCAGGGAGTGACAGGCAAAACCACAACAATGCCACATAAACTTCCCCACTGAGGCTCAGAACAGGCAGACGTTCCCTGGGCCTGGGCCCTGCGAGCCTGTGCTAGAGAGGGGCCCAGAGTGAAACAACCCCTGGCCTGGGCTCCTCGGGAAGCAGGCAATCTGCGTGGACTTTTCCTTTAAAAAAAATATTTTTTTCACCTTTATTGATTTTAGAGAGAGGAAGGGAGAGGGAGAGAGAGACAGAAACATCGATGAGAGAGAACATTGATTGGCCGCCTCCTGCATGCCCCGCACTGGAGTTCGGGCCCACAACCTGGGCATGTGCACTGACTGGGAATCGAACCGGTGACCTCTTGGTGCCTGGGTCGACGCTCAACCACTGAGCCACACCGGCCAGACTGGACTTTCCCTTTGACGCAGGTAAAAGCTCTGGCTGCCCAGAGGGAGGGGGAGGAGATGGCCAAGCCTGAGGGATGCCTCGCAAGACATGGCTTTCAGGGAGAGACATGTCTGGACCAGTCCTGAAAGGTGAGAGCAGCAATTACCCAGGCGAGGGAAGGGTGTCCCCCGTGAAGAGAACAGCAGAGGGGAACGCTCAGAGGTGTCAGTGATGCTAATAGCAAGTACTTGTGGTACTTACCGAGCCGGTCTCTGCGCCAAGCTTTTTAAGTGGACTTCACAGCAATGTAATGTGGTAGGTCCTGTATTGTCTTGACGTACAGATGAGAAAACCAAAGCACAGAAAGGTAAAGAAATTTGCCTAAAGTCACACAGCAGTCAACAGCATCTGAACTTTTAGCCAGCATGCTTCCTGCAGGCAACAGGACTTGTGGAGAGGGGTGGGAGAGGTGCAGTTAGAACAGTGACAGGGGCCCCAGATGGGGATGGGGAGGGGACAACCCACTGTGTGAAAATCCCCCTGGGGCCCGGAAGGGGAAGTGAGCCCTCTGTGGGGGCTGTGTCTCAGACGGTGTGCCTTCCCTGGAGGTCCACTGACAGCTGGCGCCTCAGTGCCAACCTGTCCCCTAGCAGAGAGCAGCGCGCAGGGGATGGAACTGGAAATGAGGCCTCGTAGGGAGGTACGAGAGGGGGTGGGGATAGAGAAGCCTCTGGAAGGGCAGCACCAGACAGACATGAGAGAAATGGCAGACAGCACAGTCACCAGGTGACATTTGCGGGCCATACCAGGCCATGAAGCCAGAGGAAGGCCAGACTTGCCCAGTCAGATCTCCCAGGAATGGGATGGGTGGCCTCTCGTCATAGAGGGCGTGTGCAGCTGGTGACTTTGCTGTCCTGCTGGGCAATGCCACTGCCCAGGGCAGGCGGTCAGAGCGGAGAGCACCAGAATCCCCTCGGAGCCCCTTGGGTCTCTGCCTAAAGAGGAGGCGGGGCTCTGGGATGGACAGACCCTGGGGCCTCCACAGGAAGGGAGGGAGGACCCCCCACCACCACTTAGGAATCACAAACATCTCCTGCCCTGAGATCAGAAGGCAGTCAGCTCTTGGCACACTATCACCTGTCCCGTTGAACCCCACAGCAGCCCTGCAAAGGACAGGTTCTTGTCCGAGGTGCAGAGGGTGGACGTGACCTGCTGTGGTCAGCAGGCTTGGCAGAGTGGCACGTGGCCCTGGGCTGGGAGACCCCAGGCCTCCATAGGGGGGTTGCCTGGCCTCCCTGAGGGGGCTGGGGTTGTCTTAGGGGGTGCTCCACTCCTGTCCACGATGCTCCTGGCTGTCATCTGGCCCTCCCAGCTGAGCGACATTTCTGAGGCTAAGGATGGCCTCGGGGCTAATCCCCTGCGCCTTGGGCAGCGGCTCTCTTTGGCCAGAAGCTCATTCCCCACTTAAGACCCCCTCCTCCAGCTGCCAAGGAGCTCAGGGTGTGGCATGCCCGGAGCCTAGATGGTGCAAGTGTCTGGCCGCCTCTACCCTCAGCGCTGGGGCTCTACTCCCAAAGGGATGTCCTCAGACTACTGGCTCCCTGCCTCAGCCTCCCCAAGGAGAAATGCCATCCCAGTCCCTGGGCCCCGTGGGAGCTTCCAGGTGGGCCTCCCAGAGCCGACGAGGCTGCCCGGCGGCTGTCCCCCGGTGCCGACAGCCCTTATCCCCGCTGTGTCTTGCTGCTGGTAGGGGGCTTTTTGTCCCCAACTGCTGCTGGGGGCTGGCAAGGCGGCTCGAGCTCCCCTGTGCCCCAGCTCTTCACCTTGGCTCCTCTGCCCTTCTCACCACCTGCCAGACCCCAGGGGCTGGAGAACTAGCTCATGAATCTGCCCCAACCAGCAGAACCCCGAGTGCCGCCGAAGAGCCCGACACTGCGTGGACCGCACCCCCGACGACCTCGCTGCTCCTGGCTGGGCGAGGGCAGTCTGGGCGTCCCTGGGAGTTCTTGGCAGGGCTGGGCCAAATGGAATGAGAGAGCAGCCAGTGTTTGCCTCCCACCAGGGTCCCTGAGCCCCACTACCTCCCTTGCTGCTGTGAGGCTTGGACATCTTTGGTGCTGCCCCACAACCCTGCCCACCAGGGAGGGGCACCCCAGGTCCTCCCACAGCCCACACGTTCGGGCAGGGCCCCTGGCGGCCCTGCCTCCTGTCTCTGTGCCAGCCCTAGGCTGTGGGCAGCTCAGCGGCACTCTGCCGTGTCGTCTCAGGAGGACCCCCACTCTCCAGCCGGGCCCCACCTGGCTTGGCTTCAGTGTGTAACATCCGAGAATGAGCAGGTTGGCCTGGGTGCATCTGGGAGCATCTTCTGTGAACCCTCCAACCCTGGCAGTGACCACGACCCTCCTCCCAGAGACCCGCCGCGACTGCGCCTCCCTCCACACACCCCTGCACTCCATCTGGGCCCCGGTCTGAGTCGCAGGCTTCCACCAGGAGCGACAGGAATGACGAAGCCGCCGGCCCAGGCACGGTTTTCAAGGTGGACATGTAAAGCAGCAGGCTGCGCCTTCTCGGGGTGACGGAGCTGTGGGGAGCCTGGCACTGGCCAGAGGCTGGAGTTTGGCCCCAGGCGCCAGCTCTGACGGCCCAAGCAGCAGTGGTGGGAGCGGAGGCACCGTGCCAGCTGGGAGAACCACGGAGAGAAGCTTTCCCGAGTGGGAGGGCCTCTCTGCTGTCCCGGTGTCTCTCCTCCCGGCTTCCCACCTAGGTCAGCCCAGAGGCCAGGTCATGATCTGGGTCTCAGGCACGGTCGGTCGCAGTGGCCCCAGCCAGCCTAATCCCGCGACCTTGGCATTCCTCCCTCCTCTGGTCTCTAATCTCCCCTCTCACCCCTGTGGCCCCCCTCTCTGCTCGGTGTCCTGGTGGGAGTGCCCTCCCTGTCTCCCCTCTCCTCCAGAGCCCCTGCCCTCCCCTCACTTCACTAACTTAAAAATAAACCCACACAGGACATGGTCTCTTGGAGAGACTCATCCCAAATGGACGAAGCTTTCTGCCCAGAATGAGGACAAACGCGGCTTCCAGCGGGGTTTGGGGCGTTCACAGCGGGGGTGGGGTGCCTTCGGGAAGCCCTCTCCCTCTGTGGGCTCAGCTGTGGCAACCTGAGCAGGGAGGAGCCGGTGTTATTTTCACTTGACAGGTGAGGAAACTGCACGCAGCTGTTTAAGTGGCTTGCCCCAAACCACAGCTAGTTAGAACCAGGATTTAAACCCGTCTGCTGGCCCCAGAGCCCACGCTTTGACCACAGTCTCATGCGTCCTTGAGCCTCCCGAGTTCCTTCATCTGTGAAATGGGGGCACAGCCAGTCCCTCAAAGGGCTGTGTAAAGGTTTGGTGATGTGCCAATTTGAAAGGGTCTGGCATGGTACCTGGTATGTGCTCCTTTCCTTTCCTGTTCTCTTTACTATGGAGTTGAACTCCCCAGGGCCCAACAAAGTCTGTTTCTACCACTGCGTGAGCCAGAGGTTCAGGGGGAGGGCAGGCCCAAAGATGTGCCACCCACGCCCTGGCCCCGCACCAGGGTCTGATGGCTCCGGTCCTGTCCACAACCCAGCAGTCGCCCTGAGTGTGGAGTGGGAACGGGGCCGGAGGCATCTGTGGCCCCCATCCCTACCCAGCCCCTGCTTCTAGGAGTGGGGGACCCCTTATAGGAGCCCACGAGTTGGTTTTTCATTTTAGCTCCTGCCGCTGTGGGAGGAATTGAGCTCAGTGGGGAGGAGGACACCTAGGCCCTGGAGGCCCTCCTCTGCCCCAGAATCGCCTCTGCCTTTGTCACCCCCATCACCCCGAGAAAAGGGGCCATTGGAGAGGGGTCCCTCACTCTCTCTTCCCCAAACCCCAATTCACACACCGCCATCTGCCTCATGTCCTGCTGAAGGTGAGGAGGGGCCTTCTCTCCAAGGCCAACTGCTGCCTCAGGCCCTGGGCCCTACCCATTCCTGCCTGTCCAGGACTGGTGCTCCGTGTCCCCTGTCCTGGCCCCCCACCCCAAGGCAGAATCTCCAAACCTCTGGCCATGCCCCTCCTCTGTGCCGATCATGGCTGAACTCCACATGGATCCATGTCCTCGCACACCTGACTTTTCTCACTTTTTAGATCAGACACCCGCTTTGGGACCACCAGGTGCAGTGGCAGGGTCTTTGTCCTCATCGTCCTCCGTGGTGCTCCCTCCCCTCTTTCCAGCCTCCTCCAGGGGACGTGCGGTCCTCGGTGTACTGAGGTGAGCCCCGTGGTGAGCCCCATGACACACTGAGGCCAGCGCTTCACAGTCACCTTTTCCAGCTGCCAACTTGACACCTCCACCTGGCTGTCTCCCAGGCACCCCCACCCTCGGCAGGAACCAAATGGAGTCTCGACTGACTCTCGCCCCACAGTCTTCTCAATGCACCCCCACCCCACAGGAGTTGTGTCGGAAATCTGGCCTCCGCCCTGACTCCCTTTGCTGCCTGCCCCGCTCCCGGTCCACCAGCCCGGCCCCTGGGGTCTGCCTCCCAAATCCATCTTGTCTGTGTGTCTGTGTTTATCTGCTTCCTCCTGTCTCCATCTTCCCGGGCCTCCTCGCTGGGCTCCCCCTTCCCGGGCCTGTCCAGCCCACTGTCCTCCCGGTGAAGGAATGAGTGATGTCCGTACCCAGCGGCAGAGGCTCCTGTCTGGGCTCCGCTCGGCCCGGCAGGCTGCACTGTCAGCCCTGCCTCTGCCCCTGCGCGCCAGGCACCCCCCTCTGGCCGCTGCCGCCACAGGCGCACTTCCTTCAGGCCCGGGCGTGCCTGGCTCCTTCCAGCCTCAGCACCTTCCTACTTGCTGTTCCCTCGGCCTGAATGCTGTTCCCTGTGCACTCCTCATGGCATCCAGGGCCCCTTCTGGTCTCTGGCGTTGTCTCCACAGCCTGTGGACTGCCTCCACCCGGGCTCTTCCCTCCGGCCTCCCCTCGCTCTTGCTCTTGCGAGGCTGGTGGGTCTGGCCTCACCCCGTTTCCAGCAGAACAGCCAGACTCAAGGCAAGAATTCCATGACCCAGGGAGCCTCAGGCCAGACGAGGGCCCGTTCTCTGTCCCCGTGGGGCCCACTGTCTGGGGCACCCAGGCTTCCTGCAGAGAGCTGCAGAGCTGTTCTGTGCGCCAGCTGCTTCCTTCGGCCTGCTGTCCCCTCTCACTACGCGGCTGTGCAGCGGAGACATCAGAACCAGGCTGACCTGGTGTGCATCTGGCTTTGCTGTGTCCCATCTGGGGACTTTCAGCCACTTACAAGTTCTCTGAGCCTTAGTTCTCTTGTCTGTAAAATGGGCTAATGAGTACTTCCATGCAGGGCTATTAGGATCAAACGAGCCAGTATTTGTAAAATGCCCCAGAGGACCATGTTCGTTATGAATGCGGAGCCCTTGGTCAGGGAGGGAGCCCAGACAGGGTGGTGGTCGGAGGACAGGAAGTCAGGCCAGCACCAGTGCCGGCGGGGCGTGCAGCCCAGGGCTTCTGCAGGAGCAGCAGAAAACGCTCGCCTTCCTTCCAGCAGCCAGCGCCCTGAGCGGTCGGGAAAGCTCGGCGGACCCCATCTGTCGCTCTGCGTGACAGCGAGACTGCGGTGTGACCAGTCTGGCAGTGGGCGCAGAGGGGACATGGATGGTCAGGGCTAGGATGTCCAGGGATGGATCCTGGGGGCAGCTGGGACTAGCTTAGGGTCCCGGCAGGACGGGTGGGCTGCGGGTAACGAGGGGTGGAGAGGGCTCCACGCGGGCCGGGCCCGGGGGTGAGCGCGGTTTGGTGTAAGTGGGGAACAGTCAGGCGAGCAGCCTGGGGTGAGCCAGGGCTCCGTGTTGGGGAGAGCAGGAGGTAAGAAGGGAGGTCATGTTGGCCTCCGATCCCCGGCCGAGGGGAAAGGGAGGGAAGGACAGAAGACAACAGTGGCCTTTTAACAAACATGGGCTCATACCCCTGAGTAGGAGGGATCTCTGCCACCACTTACCTTTGAGGAAAACAAGGCTCTGAGAGGTTAAGTGACTTGTCCAAGGTCACGCAGATGCTCTCAGGTGTAGACTCCAGATTTAATCTGGAAAGCAACAGAGAATGGTCATGGGCCAGTTTCAGGCTGGGGTGGGGCAGGAAGAAGCAGCCTGCGGCGGGTGAGGGGAGGCGTCGGTGGCCTACAGAAGATGGGGGGTCCATTGAGCTGTGAGGGCTAGAGGGGAGGGACGGAAGGAGGGGGTGTAAATCTGGAAGAGGACTGCCCTCTGTAACCCCAAAGGGGCAGGTGACCCAGACTTCTTGACTTCTGGCACCCCCATCTCCAATTCCGTGGCCTGGGGTTCTGATGTTCTCCCCACAGCCTCCTTGCGTGGTCACATCGAGGACTAAGTGAGTCCTCCACGCAGAGTGCCCAGCCCAGCGCCGGGCATGGGGAAGGCCATGCCGGAAGGATGAGCCGGTGAGGGACAGGCTCAGAGAGGTTAAGCTGCTTTCTCAGGGACACTGACCGGTGAGTGCAGAGCCTGGTTTTGAATCCAGGCCTGAGGAATGCCAAGTCCCCTAGAAACATGGGCCCTCACAGCCACCTCTTCACCTGGTCCCTGGCCTGTCCATTGGCCAAGCTGGCTGGCTTGGCTTTGGGGGGCCATGCCCTGAAGTATCCACGGTTGACCCATCTGAGGACTCTGTAGGGTCCCCAGGGAGCACGGATCCTCAGCTGGGTGGGTGGGTCCCTCCCGTCTGTTTGCCAGGCACCTCCCCGAGTCCTCCAAGCAGAGGGCCTGTCCCACCACCCTGTTGCACAGTGGCTGTCCCGTGGCTGGCAGCGGGTTTGTCAGTGATGTTGGTTTTGAACTTCATGTTCGTTGGAGGAAATTTCTTTGAAGACAAGGGCAGGCGAGGCGGTGAGTGAGTCAGGCAGAAGGGCAGCCCGCCCCGTCCTCCTGTTTGCTAGACCTCACTCTGCAGGGGTCTCTCTACCTGGTGAGCCCCCCACCGTCCAGTCCCGTGCCGAACTTCTGCGGGAGCCACAGAACAGGTGCGGGGAGCATCTGGCAGGTGAGCAGACCCAAGAGGCAGGAAGACGACTGGGTCTTGGCCAGTTTCATGCTTGACTTGTGGGGCAATATCAGGGGCGATTCCCTTGACTTCCCACCCTCAACCGGAGAGCTGAAACACACACATCAAGTGCTTGTCCGTAGGGCGTGCAACCGTCCTTTTTTTGCCTGAGGCTGCCCCAGTTTTAGCCCTGAGAGTCCTGGACCCTGAGAGACCCCTCAGTCTTGGGCAAGTCAGGACCATCGGTCACCCTCCAAGCCTCACGGGCACTATCTCCTAGGGCCGCGGACCCCCTAAGGCAGATGGTCGGGGTCACCATCCCATTTCACGGGGAGCCAGGCTGGCAGAGCCGCAGCTGCAGACGCCGAGATGTCCTGCCAGCCTTGTCAGAAGACAGTGCTGTGAAAAGCAGAGCCCACGCCGGAGCACAGGCCAGGCGCTGTGTCTGTCTGCCCAGACCTCTCCATTCCTGGGGCCGCCTGAGGTGGAAGCAGGGACCCAGGAAGGAGAGTTGGCCCCGAGCGGCCTGTGGGCTCCGGGCCCTGAGGTTAAGCCCTAAGAATAGACAGCTTCCCCGGGCTCCTGGGTCCTGCCTGAGGAGGTGCTCAAGGGGGAGCAGGAGCCCAGAGTCCCCACCCTAGGGAGGGCAGGCTGCCCTGGGCAGCTCCGGCACCACCGGGTTCAGTAATATATCCATGAAGCAAATACTTAGGGAGAGCCCACTTGTGCCAGGGACTGCGCCAGGCTCTGGGGACTCCGTGGGGAACAAGAGTCGCAGACCTTGCCTTCATGGAGCTGGCACTCTGGGGAGAGACAGACACAGACCATCAGATAGAGCAGCGAGATGTAACCACAGCTGTGGTCAGTGCCATGAAGGTAAAGGGAGCTTGTGCATGGGGCCTCAGACCTGGTCTTGGGAGCCCCGAGAACTGTCCTGGAGCTGACATCCCGAGGATGACCAGGGAGCAGCCACGGAAGCCCTAGATTGCTCCTTTTTTGCTCTGTGACCTTGGGCAAGTTGCTTGGCCTCTCTGAGCCTTGGTGCCTCTGTGCTCTGGAGATACAATGCATCTATTCCCGGTTGATAAGGGGCTTCAGTGGACACTGGGAGAAGCAGCTGGCAGAAGAAGGCTTTTCTTGAAAGGAACGGCTACTTTCGATTGGCCACCTGTGTGCCTGGCTGTACCTGGGGAGGGAGATGGAAGAGACGTGGCTGGTAGACCCCACCCAAGGTTCTGGCCCAAGGCCAACCTCCACCCAGAAGAGGCGCTGGCACCACTGCAGCTGCCAACTGGGGCCGGGGACAGTGACAGGGAGAGATAAGGCTCGAGCACGCTCATGCTCACCGGTTAGAGCACGGCTGTGGGTTTCATTGTGCCCTCCCGCCTCCGCGCCTGCAGCCGTCTCCCCGAGGCCATCTCCCCGCAGCCGGTTTCTCTCTCCCAGTGGGGCTTGCTGTGAATTTCAAAATGTCCAGCTCTACACTGTGTTCTCAAAGTGCGGACCCCAGACCAACAGTCTTACCTGTATCTGGGAAGTATTTCAAATGCAGACCCCTGGGCCCTGCCCTAGACCTACCGACTCAGGGCCTGGGGCTGGGGGCAGCCCTCCAGGTGAGGCGATGTTCTGAACTTTGCGATCTACTGGACTTCCTCTCAGAGTTCCATTCCGTCCTTGTCACCAGTAGCATCAGCAGCTGGCGTGGACTGAGTATTTTCTGTGTGGTCTTCCATCCTGAGCTCCTGACACACGCTGTCCTGTAACCGCCTGTGCGGCAGCCATGACCATGACCCCATTCCACGGAAGGGGAACCGGACCTTGGCCAGGTCACACGCTGGCACTGGTAGAGCCAGGGTTTGTACCCAGGCTTTGGGCTCCAGGCTCCCAGCATGAACTGCCGGGCACTCCTTGGGCTGTGATGACATGGCCAAAGTCACACAGCCTGTGAGCTAGCTGGGCCTGGATGTCCGGCTCTGCCACTGTGTCCAAGGAAGGGCACATCACTTCCAGGGCCTCAGTTTCCCCATCTGTAAAAGGGAACGTAGCACTGCCCACATGGAATGGTCATGAGGACAATAAAGAAAACAGCTGGGGGTCAGATGCATGACAGGTGCTGAGGGCTCCCTTTTTTCTTGGAACTTACAAAGAGAGGTAATTTCTGTGCATTTTATCCATTAGCACCAAGGGAAGGAAGTCCTCTGGACCAGGGTCTGCCTCTCCACAAGTTGGGCGACACCAGCATTTCTGATCTGGTGTGGCAGTGGGGTGTGGTGGGGAGTGCAGGCCCTGAGGCCCAAGAGACTGGATTTGACCTTCACACTGCTGGTCCCACTGTGCCGCCCTCGGCCGGTCGCTAAACCTCTCTGGGCTCCGTGTTCTCATCTGCACAAAGGCCTGAGCCCGGGTCTCCTTTCAGGGCTCGGCAGGCTGCGGGGCTGCCTAGTGCTTGGACTTCAGGCCCCACTGTGTGCCTGGCTGCCCCTACCCGCCCACTCCCAGATCTGACCACCGAGAACTGCACGAAGGTCCTGACTAGAGCGGAGCCTGTGCAGAGCCAGCCTGCGGCCCCGGGGGTCAGAGGGCTTTCTCTGGACTCGCTCGGGTTGTCTCCAGGAAGGGCTCTGGGCTCCCGGGGCCTCTCAGGCGAGCCTCGGGGCACCTTCTCATCTCCTGTGGCTCTGGGGGAAGGCCAGGCAGCGGAGGGCAGAAGCTGGCGTCCCGGGCTGGGTGTGCCTGGGAGTGAGCTCAGGCAAGCCTCCAGCCCCGGCGGGAAGGCGAGATGGCCCGTTGAGTCTACTTGCCACTGGGAGACATAACAGAGGGGCCTTCGAGGGCAGGGAGGGCTGAGGTGAGGGTCGAGGAGGCATGTGCTGACCTCATCCTGTCTACTGACTGATAAGGCCGCTGAGGCTGGGAGAATTATCTCTTCCCTCTCGCTCTCCCTGCAGCCACCAGGTCTAGACAGGGGCATGGCCTTGGCACAGGGCTGGTGGGAGGGATTCTCCTCCACCAGGAACCGATTCATCCCTTCTCCCTCTTCCTGAGGCAGCAGGGTGGCGCAGGAGTGTGAACTCTCCCCTGGCCTGGCTTCGAGGCCAGCTGCCACCTCCCAGCTGTGTGACTTTGGACTGGCTGCATCACCTCTCTGAGTGGGGCTTTCCACTTGCGAAGTGGGTCTGCCCTGTGGAATGCCTGGCACATCACAGACACTGGTTTGGGTGGTGATTTTTAAGACTCAGCGCCTCACCCTCCCCAGCCCAGGATGGACATCCCAAAGGACGCTGCCATGTCCTGATGTCTGTCCATTCTGGGGGCACCATCTAGGGCCTTGGGCCTTGTCCCTGGGGTTGCCAGGCTGCCTGGATGGAGCGGGGGGCAGGGGTGGAACGGCCTTGCAGGTCTCTGCATCAGGCCGGGATTTCCCACCAGGCAGTCCTGTGGTGTCCACGCCCCCGCCCTCCCCTGGGGCAAGGCTGGGGTCAGGAGGGCTCAGGCCAGTGGAGGAGGCAGCAGAGGCAGGCCTCACCCTCCCAGGCTGCAGCCGAATGGTCTGCAGGAGCCCAGGTCCTGTCTCCAGAGGGAGTGTGGAAGGGACTCAGCTGGACCCATCTGCACATCTGAGGACAAGCTTTGACCATGGCTGGGGTCAGCAAACCTGACAGGGGCACCTGGGCTTTAGGTCAAAATGGAGTGGGGAGTACACCTTCCGAAGGGGGAGATGATAGAATCCCGACTCCTCAGCCCCCTAGGCGAACCTTCAGATGCTGTGCTCACACTTTCTCCTGCCCCACCTGATGGGCAGCAAGTACCAGAGCACAGAGGTGCCAGGAGGGTGACTGTGGCCCCAGGACAGGCCCCCTGAGTCTCTTCCCACAGGGGAAGCACCTGCCTTGTGATTCAGAGAGCATTTCCAGCCCCGGGATGGTGCTTCCAGAACCATTGCTGCTAGAAAAATGTCACTGGGAACGCAGATGCTCTATCTGGGAGGAGCGGCTGGGCTGGGCTGGGGCGGTGGGGGAGGAGGCTGGAGGCCTGGCAGAGGGAATGCAAATTAGTGTCATGAATTATGCATCAGCCTGAGCTTCTCACACGTTTGGGGCTGAATGAAATCGTGTTTGCCTGAAGAAGGGGGAGGGGGAAGATAGGACAAAGATGAGCAGGGCCTGGCCCTGGGCAATCAGCAAGGGTGTCTTGCTAGGTGTCAGAAGGGGCACTGGGAAGATGCCTGGGCAGGACTTGGGGGCATCTTCTTGATGTCACCTTTTTGCTCTGTGACTTCAGGCCAGTTTCTTACCCTTTCTGATCAGCCCACTTTCTTATGGACATAATGCAGATGAGACTCTCTTCCCTATCTTACCATGACTGTGAGGACCAATTCCTTTGTGCGATTCTGAGTGATCTCACCAGGAGAAATTGTTATTATTTTAGAAAAGTAAAAATAATTATCACTAGCTTACTATTTATTGAATGCTCACTTTATGGGTGCAGAGCTAAATGCTTTATACTTATTTTTTATGAGACCTTCACCACCGTTCTTGCACCCAAGGGCTATTACTGTCCCCACTTTACTGATGAGAGGAGCTCAGAGGTGTTGTCAGTGGCTACGGTCACACAGCTGGGTAAGGGGCAGAGCCAGCATTTGATCCAGTCCTTCTGGCTGCAGGGTTGCTGTGCCGTGGGCTGGAATGGGGGCAGCTCTCCTGGCCTGGGGCAGGTCAGCCCTGAGTGTGAGAGTCTGGGCCTTGCTGGGGGCCTGGGTGATGCTGACGCTGTACCGGTTGTTACCAGAATTCCTGTCAGAATACTAGCCCTAGAGAAACCACTTGGTTAGGACTCCCTGAAATGTGTGACGATTTCAACTAAAAAGAAAAATAAGAACCTGAGTTTATTGAACAATGACTATATTCTGGGCCTTGTCCCAAGTAATAGACCATCACACCTTGGGGGGTAGCTATCCTGACCCCATCTTACAGATGCAAAAGTTATTTCTTTACACTCCACTCGTTCTAAATCAGACCAACATTATGCAGACACGGCATAAGAGACACCTTTACTCTGTTATGTTAAGTCAAGGTCCTGGAAATAATAAAATTAAAATGGTAGGGGGTGGGGTTGGGGGCAGGGAGAAATACTGTCTCCTTCTCAGATTGCAACTGGAAGAAACACTTGAATTTTGTAATTAAAGTAGTGATGGTCAAAAGAGAGAGAAAAAAACAATGATTTTAAGTGACTTTCTCTATTCATAGGAAAACGTATTGTATTTCTGGTTTATTTAAAAATATTCTGTAATCTGAGTGGACACTTACCCACTGCATCCAAACCATATATTTCAATAGTGTCTCATCCTTCCACCCACCCACCCACCCATCCATCCATCCATCCATCCACCCACCCATCCATCCATCCATCCATCCATCCATCCATCCATCCATCCATCTACCCACCCATCCATCCATCCATCTATCCATCCATCTGGGTTGCATCCCCCCATTTAACTTCCCAAGTGTCCATAGTAATTTATAATATCAAAATTAGAGCAAGACACGCCCCCAGGTCATGGAAGACCAGTGCTGTGAAGTGATTCCCTGGTGTCTTGAAGGCAAAACCTACATGTCCTTGACAGTGCCCACCATGCCTTAGCAGGGCTCGAATGTCCTCCTTGGGTTGGGGGTGGGGCTGGCCACCCACGCCAGGCCTGCGTGCCTGTGAACTCTGTGGCCCACACCTCCCGCCGCCTTATCACTGCTGTTTGGTGTTACTAGTTATCTCCTATTGTGGGAGGACCTTTTCTGCTTGCCAGCTTCCACTGCCTCTGTGCCTGCCTCCTGCTCTCCCACTGCCCCTCTGGCCACTGCCAAGGTCACTGATGACCTCCTAATTACCAGATCTGACAGGCACTTGGGCGCTCTTATCATGGTTGTCCTCTTCATGACATTTCACCAGGCTGACTCTCCGCTGCCTCCATGGCTAGAGCTGGCCCCTGGTGTGTGCAGCCCCTGACCTGCTGTGCCCCCTCCATGCCCATCCCTGTGCCTCCGCAGGCTCTGCTTCCTCAGCCCTCTGTGGTGTTCCCAGGGCTCTAGCTGCATGCTGTCTCGGGATGCATGCTCCCATGGCTTCCTCTCCCCCTCTTCTGAAAGCCCCTGGGACAGAGCCTGTGTTCCTAAGCACCCAGCTCCTCCCCAGTCTGTAGCTGCCCAGACCATGGAACTGCCCGGGAGTCAGACACCACTTACCTGGCGAGGCAGGTATTATAGTTACATTTTATAGGAGAGTCAACTGAAGTCTTGCCAATTCAAGTACTTGCCCAAAGTCACTTAGGAAGAAAGTGGTCCAGGGGGATGCAGACTCAGGCCTGTGAACATGGGTACTCATTTCCCAAGACTGCGTCCTTCAGGGAGAAAGGACAGGGGACCCCAATTAAACATGAATGAAAGGTATAAAATCCCACTGCTCAGGTCTATGGTCTGTCATTAGGATTTTATATCTTCATTTCACAGTTGAGAAGACAGAGGCTGGGTGAGGTAAGTGACCTGCCCTAGGTGACACGACAGTCAGGATAGAGCAGAAAGTTCGAATCTGAACTCTGAGGCCAGATGCTTGACTGGATCTCCCAACTCTAACACTTATCAGCTGTGTGACCTTGAGTACATTACTTACCCTCTCTGTGCCCCAGTCTCCTCATGGGGATAAAGCTAATTATTATAATCAAGTGGGGATCAAGTTTATACAGCCTCCAAAGAAATTACAAAAAAAGAAAATTATAGGACAATATCCCTGATGAATATAGATGCAAAATTCCCCAAGAAAATATTAGCAAACCAAATTTCAGCAATATATTAAAAAGATCATACACCAAAGTCAAATGGGATTTATTACTGGAATGCAAGTTTGGTTCAATATTTGCAAATCAATTAATGTAATATACCACACAAACAAAATGAAGGATAAACATAATATGATCATATCAATAGATGCAGAAAAGCATTTGACAAAATCCAATATCCATTTATGATAAAAATGCTCAGCAAAGTAGGGGTAGAGGGCCCATACCTCAATATAATAAAGTCAGTATATGACAAACACATAGCTAACATTATACTGAACAGTGAAAAGCTCAAAGCTTTTTCTTTAAGAACAGAAACAAGACAGGGATGTCCACTTTTACCACTTTTATTCAACATGGTATTAGAAGTCCTAGCCACAACAATCAGACAAGAAAAAGAAATAAAGGCATCCAAATTGAAAAGGAAGAAGTATACTGTAATTACTTGCAGTTGACAAATAGATGAATTCAGTAAAGTAGCAAGATAAAAAATTAATATTGAGAAACCAGCTGCATTTTAAACACCAATAATGAGTTATCAGAAAAGAAATTAAGAGAACACTTCCATTTACAATTGCATCAAAAGAAATACTAGGAATAAATTTAATGAAGGAGGTAAAAGACCTGTACTTGGAAAATTATAAGACACTGAAGAAAGAAATTGAAGAAGACACAAATAAATGGAAAGATATACTGTGCTCATAAATAGGAAAAATTTTTTTATTTTTATCCTCACCAAGAACATTTTTCCATTTTTTTGTTCAGAGAGAGTGGGAGGGAGAGAGAGGAAGAGAGAGAGAAATATCAATGTGAAAGGGACACATCGAGTGGCTGCCTCCTGCATGACCCAACCAGGGCCAGGGACAAACTGCAGCTGAGGTATGTGCCCTTAGTGGGAACTGAACCCGAGTCTCTCTGGACCGCAGGCCGATGCTCTAACTGCTGAGCCAAACCAGCCAGGGCAGTAGGAAGAATTTATATTGTCAAAATGTCCATACCACCCAAAGCAATCCATAGATTCAATGCAATTCCTATCAAAATACCAATGAAATTTTTCACAGAACTAGAACAAATAATCCTAAAATGTATATGGAATCACAAAAGATCCCGAATAGCCAGAGCGATATTGAGAAAGAAAAACAAAGTTGGAGGTATGCTACCCAATATCAAAGACTGTAGTAACCAAAACATCAGGGCACTGGCGTTAAAAAAGACCAAATAGATCAACGGAACAGAAAAGAGAGCCCAGAAATAAGCCCATGCGTATATGGTCAATTAATCTATGACAAAGGAGGCAAAAATATACAGTGGAGAAAAGACAGTCTCTTCAATAAATGGTGTTGGGAAAACAGGACAGATACATGCAAAACATTTGAAATGAGACCACTTTCTTACACCATGTACAAAAATAAACTCAAAATGGATTAGACTTAAATGTAAGACCCGAAACCATAAAACTCCAGAAGAAAACATATGCAATAGCTCTTTGACATTGCTCTTAGCAATATTGTTTTGAATGTCTCCTTAGGCAAGGGAAACAAAAGAAAAACCAATGGAGCTACACTGAACTAAAAAGTTTTTGCACAGTGAAGGAAACCATCAACAAAACGAAAAGACAACCAAGTGGATGGGAGAACATATTACCACCAATAACACATTCTATAAGGGGTTAATAACAAATATAAAGAACTCATATAACTTAACACCCAAAAGACAAACAATCCAATTTAAGAAAATGGGCGGAGAACCTGAACAGACACTTCTCCAAAGAGGACGTACAGATGGCCAACAGACATATGAAAAGATGCTCAATGTCACTAATCATCAGAGGAATGCTAATTAAAACCACAATGAGGTATCACCTCACACCTGTCAGAATGGGTACCATCAATGCATCAACAAACAACAAGTGCTGGTGAGGATGTGGAGAAAAGGAACCCTCTGCACTGGGGGTGGGATTATAAAGTGTGCAGCCTCTGTGAAAAACAGTATGGAGGTTCCTCAAAAAATTAACATTATAACCACCATATGACCCAGCAATTCTATTTCTGGATATTTATCTGAAGAAATCCAAAACAGTAATTTGTAAAGATATATGTGCTCCTATGTTTATTGCAGCATTGTTTACAATAGCCAAGCTATGGAAGCAACCCAAGTGTCCACTGAGGGAGGAGAGCGTAAGGAAGACGTGGTGATACACACACTGCAGTAGTTCTCAGTCATAACAGAGAATGAACTGTTGCCATTTACAACAACATGGAAGGACCTAGAGGATATCGTGCTAAGTGAAATAAGTCAGACAGAGAAGGACAGATACCATATATTTCACTTATATGTGGAATCTGAAAAACCAAGTACATGAATGAACAAAACAAAAAACTCACAGATACAGAACAAACTGATGGTTGCTGGATGGGAGAAGATTAGGGGGATGAATGAGAAAGGTGAAAGATTAAGAAGTACAAATTGGCCCTGGCCGGTTTGGCTCAGCGGTTAGAGCGTCGGCCTGCGGTCCAGAGAGACCTGGGTTCGGTTCCCGCTAGGGGCATGTACCTCGGATGCAGTTTGTCCCCGGCCCTGGTTGGGTCGTGCGGGAGGCAGCCACTCGATGTGTCCCTTTCACGTCGATGTTTCTCTCTCTCTCTCTTCCTCTCTCTCCCTCCCACTCTATCTGAACAAAAAATAAAAAAATGTCCTCAGGTGAGGATAAAAAAAAAAAAAGAAGTACTAATTGCCAGTTATAAAAATAGTCCTGGGGATTTAACGTGCACCATAAGCAATACAGTCAGTGATATTCTAATAGCCATGTATGGTGCCAGGTGGGTACCAGACTTATTGGGGTGATCACTTCATAGTATATAAATGTCTAATCACCATGTTGTACACCTGAATCTAATATGATATTGTTTGTCAACTGTAATTGGAAAGTAAATTTATTTTAAAAATATATTAAATAAATACATTTTTAGAAGTTTGTGTGTCCGCGGAGGGTCAGTGCGGATTAAATGAGCTTCACCCCTGGAAGGGCTCCCCGGGCAGTGCTCCGCACCAGCTCTGCGGGCCCATTTCCTTCCCACCGTCCCGAAGGAGGTATGTCTTTTTTTAATTGTCTGTTCCCTTTGCCTGGAACACTATTCCTTCCTCATCCTCCTGGCAAATTCATGCTCATCTCTTCAAACTGTGCTGCAAAGTCTCCTCCTCCGCGTGGAAAGGTGGTCCTTCTGTTACGGCCACATCAGGAGGAGGTCTTGTGCAGAAAGACACAGAAACCTCCAGCAGGCTCAAGGGTGAGGTGCCCTGGGTCTCACGGAACTGCGGGTCCAGGAGCAGGCCTCTGGGGGGGACTCCACACATGCACACATGTTCTCCATAGTTATCCTTGCTCTGCCTCCTCCGTGCGCTGGCAGCCCCTCTGGGCACAGACTGAGACCCCTGCAGTAACTCTGGGCTCACATCTCTGTAGGGAGGTGGCCAGAGGAGGAGGGAGCGGGTCTCTCTGATTCTGGATGTTTTCGGGAAGAGAGAGGAGCCATGGTCCAGAAACCTCTATTTCCAGCCTCAGTGGCCCACATCTGGACCAGTCTCCAGCAAGGAGTGGGGCGTCATCACTGGCCTGCTTGCAAGGGTAGCTAGCTTGTGGGGCTGTGGGATGTGGGGACGAAACTGGGGTGCTCGGAGGATGAAGGATGAGACAGGCCCGGCTGACAAGCAGTGAGTCGTGCAGGGAATGCTATGATACTACTTTCTGATTTCTAAGGACCTGTCTTGTTGTCCTGTTGAGCTGTGTTGCCCAGGGTTGGTGGGCGAGGCTGGGTCTTTTCCTTCTGCACCCCCGCCCCCGCACAGGTGCCACTCGCAAAGGCACCACGCACTCCGTAGTGCTCTTCTGGCACGTGTCTGTCAACCACCCACTCGCCCACTCACTCATCCATTCAGAACTGGGAGCAATTTCTTCAAAGGAAATACTTTGCGGGAGCCAAACATGAGGAGCAGACTTGATGGCACGGCTCTGAGGCCCCCACTCGGCACGCGTCTCCATCTTCAGCCCCCTGGGGATCCTGACAGAGTCTGCATTCCACACGGGCAGGGCCGTGTCCTAGGACTCGTGGTGGCCCTTGCTGGCTCATATCCCTTCTGCCTGATGTCAGCTAAGAGCACTGCGCCCCAGAGGCAGCCAGGGAAGTGGGCTCCGGTGGGTGTCCGGTCAGTACCCATTGGATGAAAACTGGAACAATCTTTGCTCTTCCTTGGCTGGGGAAGAATACCCTCCGCGAGCTGCAGCTTGGCTCTGACTCTGGTCTGCTTGGCCCAAATGCTGACACTGAGGCTGCGGTGCCCAGGCCATTTGGTTCTCCCAGTCTGGGTCCAGCCCTCTGTCTGAGGTGTCATGGCTACATGGGGATCAAGGGAAACGATCTTGGGTGGGAAGTCACAGTGGGGCCTGTGTGTCTGGGCCAGACCTGAGTGGCGTCATCTGCATTTTATGTTTTATTGCCTCCTTCTGACGTCAGCCTTTCTTGACATTTGCTGTTCTCTTCAGGGCCCTTGGAGGGCCCATCTGAAGGCTTGTGAGAGACATGGGGATGCCCAGGTCTGGGGAGCCCGGGGTGGAGAGGAGTCCCTTCCACCCCCACACGGCGTGGCAGTGCCACCAAGATTTTCCCGCAGGTACTGTCCAGATATGAGCCCGGCCCTGCTTGGGGCTAGGGTCCCAGCCCAGGCTTCTCAGTTGGAGGGCAGGGGGCTGTGGAGAGACTTGCTATATTGGGGTGCCCCTTCTCCAGGAGGGCCAATTTGAGAACAGGTCTTGGGTTTGTAGGCTCTATTCATGAGGTGGTGACTGATCATTTTTTCCTACTCTTTGGGTACATGGATGTTTATTTTTTTTCATAAATGCACATATACATTTAATGCACACTTTCATATGTATAGTATAATTTCACAAATAAAATAATTGATAAAGGGTTCTTTACTGCTCTAGATAGCCTCAGGCCTTTAAAATGCCAAGAAGTTTGTGGCCCTAACTCCTTTGAGAACATCTCACCTTCCTCTTCCCCTCTGCCCCTCGTCCGTTTGGCAGACACTGCTAGTTTGATACCCAGTATTTGTTTTCCATATCTTCTTTAGCAGAAACCCAGTTTTATTCCAAGTGGTGAGGTGCCTGACTCAAGGACCACATCACCTATTCCCCTCCATAGCGAGTGTTGACTAAGGACACATGAACACAATTCAGTAGGTGGGGCTGGCTCAGCGGGAAGGGGCACTCTTCAGTGCATTGCCTCTCCTCTTCATCCCAATTCCTTCTGCTTCCTGCCTGGAATGAAGACTTGATGGCTGGAGCTCAAACATCCATTTTGGAACACAAGGCAACCTTAGGGTAGAAGCTGCTTTGAGGTGGCAGAGCAGAAAGATGGAAGAAGTGTGAGTCCCTGAGGACTTTGAGGAGCTGCCTTGTCACTTCTGGATAGCCACCTCAGATCTTCTTCACATGAGAGAAAATAAAAATTGATCTTGTTTAAGCCACTTATATGTGTTTTCTGTTTGTGGCAGATCGGTTACAAAAATGGTTGTATCATCCAATCCTTCCTATACGATACAATGTGACTTTGTAGCTCCCCCATCAGAGATGGAATTGGTTTCCTCACTTTTTGAATGTGACTTGTGACTTGCTTTGACCAACAGAATGTGGCAGAAGTGGCTATGAAATAGCATCAAGCAAGGTCTCAAGGTCTTGCATGCCTCTGTTTGCTTTCCTGGAATTTTGCCTGTATGGTCTGCTGGGGGCCGAGAGACACACGGCTCAGGCCACATCATTGCTCTAGCTGACCGCCAGCCAATCCCCGACATGGGAGAGACACTGTCCTAGACCAGCCATATCCCAGGGGACTCGTCACTGATACATGCACAACGCAGCCAAGATCAGCCTACAGCCTGCCAAGACCAGAGAACCTCGCAGCTGAGCCCAGCCTAGGTGACCGACCGGCGTAATCCTGAGCTAAGTAAGTGCTGATTGTTGTGACCCTCTACGTTCTGGGGGGTTTACTGCACAGTTAGCTCAGTGACGCACTCGTGTTCCCACAGATACGGTAACATGTGAAAAAGGCAGCCATGGGGCCACCTTTACTCTCACCAGCAAGCCCTGCTTACTTCTTCCTTCGGTCTGTTTTCCTCCTTCCTCCCTTCCTCTTTTCCACCTTCTATCTATTCATAGAATCTCAGAACACCAATGCTGGGAGGCACCTCTCAATTAGTTTGATTTCCTCAGTTTGCCCAGAGAGCGAGGTCGCTTGCACACGTAGTCACACCACTTTACCAGTCTCCTGGACCTAGGGGCTTGCTCCAGGGCAGGCCCACCGGTAGGTGTGGGAAATAGGTCTGCTTCCCAACACTCACCCGGTGTGCGGGCCTGAGGCTGAGAGGACAGGCACCTGAGAACTGGAAGGCACTGCTGCAGTCAGCGTCTGGCGAAATCCAGGACCCACGGAGAGCGGAGGGCGAGCGCAGAAGCCAGGTGCGGACAGTAGGGAGCGCGGGCTACGGCGAGCTGTGTGAGCCTCTCTGTAGTGATAGCGGCTGCTCATCTTCAACAAATCGGTGCCTTGTAGGATTGTTAGATTTTCAACAATCCTCAGATTTTTAAATGTCGGCAACTAATTTGATTTTTTAAATGTCATTCGTAGAACAGCGTTGTATTGGCCAAAGAAAACATACCTCAGGGTCAAATTCAGCCTTTAGGTCCTCAGTGTTTGACCCGTGGGTGGTGAACTTGGAATTAGTGCCTATCTTGCAGGGTTGTTTGCAGGCTACAACGGAAGGTGTGGGTAAATCCCTTAGCACCGAGGGGCCACTGATGGGGTCCCTTCCCGTCCTGGATCTCAGCCCGTGGCAAGCAGGAAGAGGGCGGGGGGATGTTCCTGAGGGGTAGGCTGCTTCTGGGAGCCTTCAAATCATCCCTCAGAGGCAGCTGCCTGTGCATAAGGCTTCAGCTGACACCGAGCCAAGAGCGGGGGGGCTCCGAGTGAGCTCCAGAGACTCAGGCACCCACCCACTCACTCGCTCACTCACACGCACAGGGCACTTGGGGAGCGCTGGTGGAGGGCGGGGCTGTTTGCGCATGGGTGTGAGTGTGTGTGTAGGTATGCATGCGTGTTCTTGAGTGTACACTGAATGTTATGTGACTTGTACAAGTTCATTCTATTGGTTGGCACCCCTGTCGGCACCCCAACCCGACTCCAAGGTCTCATTGGAGGCAGAGCAGCCCCCTTGCCTGGGTTATACTCTAGCATTTTCTGGGGAGGCTCTGACCAGCACAGGGGCACCGAGGAGAGCAGGGCTCTCTGTGTAGCTGGGCTGTGGACCATCCTACCCCTTCCACTTCTGCCTTTCCCAGGGGAGTCAGTGATGGGGGGGATGCCTGTCATGGGGCCAGGAACTCTGAGTGTTGCTATCGGTCTTGTAATGATCTCAGCCTCAGTTTCTCAACTGTCAAATGGGAACAATGGTCCAGGCTGCTGACCTCACAGGGCCGCTATGAGGAACGGACAGTTCCTGCACGAAGAATTAGCCTCCGGAGGATGTCCCCTGCATCTGCCCTGGCTGGCCTGGGGGCTGTAGGTGGGCCTGGGAAGGGCCTGTTCTCTTGGTGCTAAGGATGGTGGGATGCTGGACCTGCAGACAGGTGGAGACCTCAGCCACGCAGAGGGTTGGGGCTGACGCCTTGCTGGGCAGACCCCAGGCTGGAAGCTGTCCTGGGGCTTGGAACCGTTCATGAAGTACAGGTGACCTTAGGAGAAGGCCAAGGGGTATGGGTGGGAGAAGGACAGCCTCTGTTGCTTCATGTCCAGAGGGGCCAGCTGAGGCTCAGAGTAGTTAGGTGGCTCCCTGTGGCCTCATGAGGCTCTGATGAAGGGTGGGAGTAGGAAGATGAGGGCGCTCTAACCCTAGCCGACCCTGGGGCATCGCTCACTGGGCCAAACCGGGCACACTCACTGGTTCCGTCTTCACCCTCGCCTTGGCCCAAAGGGGGACCCGAGTTATCTGAGCCTAGACTCACCAATGCCAGGTGATTCACTCTGTCTGCACCGCGGGCTCTCTCCGTGGCTTCCCAGCCCACGGGGGACACACCATTTACTCACTCATTTTGCAGCTGAGTCATCACCCGATGTTCATGTATTCCACAAAGGCGGCTCTGTCAGCACCCTAGGCGAGGCGGCTGCACTCTCTGGAGCCCCTGGGTGGCCTCCGTCCTGCTCCCCTGCTCCCAGGGCAGGTCTGTGCCCCTCTGCGTGGCCCCAGCTCCCAGCGTGGAGCCCGACCACGGCTGTGCTCTGCTTAGTGAGGGGCGGGGAGGTCTGGTCACATGAAGCAGGCCCGGGGCTGCAGTGGGACCTCCCCAGCCACGTTAAAGCTGATCACCAGGCGTGAGAGCTGCTCACGACCAATTCGAGCTCAGTGTGAAGGACTCACTACTTCCTTCACCCAGTGGGGTTGAAGCACGAAGAGGAAAACACCCCACAGAGGAGCCTGGGGTAGGGGAACGTCAGACACCCCAAGTCCCGGTGTTGGAGCATCTCCGACTGCAGGACGTCCTCAGAGCCCCTCGGGTATGAGGGAACCTCAGCCCGAGCCTTTGCAACAAGAATAGGTGGGAGTGGGAGAACTCCAGAGGTAAGATCAAGGTTCAGCTCTGGCCCCTGCTGCCTGAGCGGCCTTGGTGTAACCATTGAACCTCTCAAGCCTTGGTCTCCCATCTGTAAAGTGGGCACCAGAGCAGTGCCTACCAGGCTGGTGGCTGAGAAGATGAAATGAGTCAATGCAAGAAAAGCAGCCAGAACAGTGCCCCATGTGCAGTAAGTGAATATTAGCTATTTCTGTCACTTGTTGATTCATTCATCCATTCATTCCCGCGAGTATTTATGAAGCAGAGACATCTGGGATACAGCTGAAAGCAGGGCTTCAGTCCTCTGGGGCTTACAACTTCAGTACAAGGTGCTTACTGCAGCAGCTGCTCTGAGGGTGACGAGTTCTGGGGCAAGAACCTGATTTTTAAATTGCCAAGTATGTTGCCCTGGCCCGTGTGGCTCAGTTGGCTGGGCGCCATCCTGTGCACTGAGGGGTCGCCGGTCCGATTCCCAGCCAGCGCACATGCCCGCGTTGCGGCTCGACCCCGGGTGGGGGCGCGTGCAGGAGGCAGCTATTTGGCTCTCATATCTATGTTTCTCTCTCTCTCCCTCTCCCTTCTTTTTTGTCTAAAAATCAATAAAAAATAAAAATAAAAACCGTAAATTTCCAAGTGTTAATGATGAGATTCCGGATAGAAAGCGGCCACCCTTCTTTGCTGATGCCTCGCAGCCACAGTGGAGAGGGAGAGGGAGACTCCCTGTAGGGGGAGGTGAGAGTCCTTCCTGTTGGGGCCGCAGGTCTCCTGAGTGCAGAGTGAATCCACATGGCCAGGGCTGGGTGGGTACCTGCTGGCAGGACCATTCTGGTTGTGAGGACAGAGATGCAGCCATTTGCTGGAAGGAAGGCCGGGGCGGGGGTCACTGTGCAGACACCAGGCTGGACTGGGAGCCTGCAGAACCCAGGCTGTGGAAGGTCCTGTGCTCACCTGCCCGACCCTCGTACACCCTCCCTCCGGGGCTGGGGCCGTTGTCTGTCCGTGTCTCTGTTTCCCTTTCTGTGCATGCCCCTTCCCCCTCCCTCTACACACAGAGCCCCTGATGGCACCCTGTGGCCTTATTCACCTGTATCCCAAGAATAAGCAGCCCAGCCCTCGGATCAGTCTGGTCCAGCTTTCCCCCACAGGCCCTAGACCCTGCCATCTGAGGGACACCTGCCATCCTCACTTGACTGTGTCAAGACCATCTCCAGCCCAGCAAGACCCCAACACCTCCTCACTCCCACCCCAGCCCGGTCTGCAGGGCAGTCCTGAGGTGAGTCCGGAGAGGGCCTGCCATCGTCTAAGCTCAGCACTCATTCAATCCCCCCGGGACCAGGTGCCTGAGAAATCTCCTCCCTCTCCCTCTCTCAGGGAGGGTGCGATGCTGTGGGCACGTGGGGTCCATGGATGTGACCCCGACCCTGCCTTAGGGAGCTTGGGATATTGAAGGAGAGGCCACCAGAGGCCCTCAGAGGGTGATGGCCAGTCTGGGCAGGGCTGGGCATGGTGACCTGGAGGCTAAGCCAGCCTGGAGCCCTGGCAGGGCCATCCACGGGGCCTCTGTCCTGATTGGCCCCACGGTGCGGGCAGCAGAGTCAGACCCGCTTGGAGTCTGTCTCCCCACGGCTTTGGGTCACCAGGCCCAGGAGCGAGGAGCTGGGAAGCAGTGTTCTCCCGGTGCTTGTAAGAAGGAAACAATGGGATGCCTCACTGCGTTCTCATACCCTGCCCGCTGCCTGCCGGGGGAATCCCAGCTCTTGGCTTTCTGTTTAGCTTTTATGTCCCAATCAGCGGCCTTTCACCCCCGCCCTTAGGTGAGGTCATAGCTCCCTGGGGGCCTCGCCACCCCACAGCTTGTCCCCACTGCCACACCCTGGCTAAGAGGTTCCCCCGGGTGGTGCACAGTAGACCAGGCATCAGCATGTCCTGCCTCCCTTCCAGGGCTGCAGTGACCCTTGGAGCTGTGGGTCCCCATGTGTGAGACGGGCGTGTGATTTATGTCCTAACCGAAGGAGTTGCTGTCAGTTCAGGGGCACCGCATCCGGGCATGATGGCGCTCTCCAGGTCTGTCACATTTGGGGGCTGCTGTTACGATTATTATGAACCTTGGTGCTATTACCTGGCACTCAAAGCCTTTTTTCCGATCTTCTCCAAATGACAGTGAACACGAGCCAGTCAGAGTGACATTCATTCATTCATTTGAAAATAATCGTCGCCCACCTACCATGTGTCAGGGAGACCACAGATCAAGGCTGCCACGAGCCCTGCTTCTCCGGCCCTGCCATGTGGTCAGACAGTAGTGTCCAGAGGTAGGTGAACAGGTCGGTGGGTCCGTGGGGCACCTCTGAAGGCTGACCATCCTGGGAGAAAACAGGACAGCTAGAGGACAGACGTCAGGACTCTCCCCGGTTGTTCAGAAGAGGTGAAGGGTGTCATCTCAGCCCCCCACCGCAAGCCCTGCTGAAAGGGGCCTCATTTCATGCCTCTTGCCTTCTCGCCCACCGTGCCTGTTGCCTCTTGAGTATGCAAAGTGTGCGGGCTGTGTACCTGGCCCGTCCGGGCCGAGCTGGGAGCTGCAGAGGAGGAAAAAGAAATTCAAACCGGTTTGCTAGTTTAAATACCCTTTAAGTCGGCATAGATCACTGGCTGGGTGTCTGCTGCTGGGCCGAGAGTGCAATCTCAACCTGTCCAAAATGGAGCTGTTTTTCTTTCTCTACAAACCAATTTCCCTTCCTGTTTTCCCAAATACAAATACTGCAAATTCATTGCATCGTTTGTTCATTCCTCATATTTTTGTTTGCACGGTGTCAGGCAGGGAACACAATAGACAGAGTACCTGTGCTCAAGGAATTCATGTTTTGGTGTGTGAGTGGGGGCGGGTTAGGAAAGATGAAACCCAGATCCATTGTGTGCAATATGTAAGGAGGGATAAGAAGGCTGGAGCACCCTCAGTGCTCAAGGTGGGTGCCTCTGAGCACCCCGATTCCCTCCTTGGGCCTCAAAGCGTCCGGGTCTGTCTGCCTTCACCGAGGGAGCCCGCCCCCTCCTCCCACTGCCCTCTGCCTGGGTGTGGCCTTCGCCTTTCCACCCCAGTCTTCCCTCGTCGCCTCTGCGCATGCCAGTCTTGGCACGAAGCTCTGCAGTCGGCCTCTCCCCTGGAGGTCTGAGGCCAGCTCCTTGGGCCTCCGCCTGGCCTCCCCCTGCTGGGCACGGAGCCTCAGTCTTAGTCACAGCCAACCTTTCCCCAGCTCACAGAGCACTCTCCTGCCCCGTGTCACTTGTCCACGACTCTCCAGGTGCACTGTTTCCTCCACCACCGCTCAGGCACTCCGTAGTCTCTCTGAGCCCCCGTCTCCTCGTCTGTGCAATGGGATGACTGGGAGGGGACGTGATGACTGTGGGTGGAGCCTGCACACGTGCCTCATGGAAGGGGCTCAGGAACTGCTGGTGTCCCCCGGCTCGTCTCTGCGAGTGGCAGGGGTGTGGCATCACCTGAACTGTGCGCAGGAAGTTTTGAGGGCAGAGCTGCTCAAAGCCTGGGTGATGGTTCAGTGAGCAGAACCCAGGGCAGGGTGGCAGTGGCGGGGGGCAGGGGTGAGCCACAGGAGGGGGTTCCTGACTGGGAGAGGAGGCCAGGGGAGGAGCAGACGGGTAAGGCCGCTGGATTTCCGGGTGGGCACAAAGGCCGGGCTGGGCTGAGCAGCGGTGGTGCAGTGCCCTCTGGGGAGAGCAGGCTGGGGCCGGCCTGGAGGACTGGAGGCGGGGTACATCCCAGTGCAAGGCCTGGCAGGCTGCAGGGGACTTGGGTCAGGTCCCAGGGCAGAGGTCAGGAGAGGGCTGTTCAGGAAGATAGAGGTCAGGTTTGGGCAACACTGTGCCTCTGGACTGGGGGCTGATCTGTCAGATGGGGCTATGCCCCAGGAGTGGAAACCTGTCCCTGCCGCGGGAGCGTGGATGGGGTGGCCAGCCTGGACGAGCCCAGGAGTCGAGCATTCAGGCTTCGCCCTGCAGGACCCGGGCCTGACCTGACAGAGCCAAAGCCCCAGGCACGGGGCAGAGTCCAGGGATACAGGCTTGGCTCAGGGAGCTCAGGTCTGCAGGGGAGATAGGCATGTAAACACATGGTTACCATGACAACAGAGAGCAAGCATGGGGTGCCCCAGAGTGGGGGAGGGCCAGGGAGGGTCTTTTGGAGGACATGATGCTTGAGTCAATCTTGTCACCTGTGCCATTTTTGGAACTTCCTATACCATTATGTATATAATATTTTTCTTTGATTAATTCACTTAAAAACGTACTTTTTTTTTACAAGGAAACCATATCATACTATAAACAGAAAACTGTGTCATCTGCCACTTACAAAAGCCAATACAGACAGAGAGGGCTACTGAATTCTCCCTGGACGCTGCTGCCTGCGGGCCGCTCTGAGCCTGAGGCTGCCCTTCGCCAAAGAGTGGCTAGCGAGTGTTAGAGGGAGGCTCGCGCTTGCTAGCAAAGGACTCCTTGATATAACTCGTCGTTGTTGAAAAAGAATTTATTTAAAAGGGAATAACTTTTTTTCTGGTGGAGGTGGTGTTATTTGACAGAGATGCTAGCCTCATACTGAGGCAGAATGTCTTACAGGGTGGACCAAAATGTGCCTGCGTCTGCGTGAGTGTGTCTGTGTGCACTGGTGTGAGTGTGAGTGTGTCTGTGTGCACTGGTGCGTGAGTGGGAAGGTGCAGGGCCCGGGGGACTTCTGGCAGGGTTCGGAGTTGCGGAGTCACCTGGGCGTGTTTTGAGCATGTGGCTCCTTTTAGGGACACAGCAGTAACAGGTTTTATGGGTTGTGGCTGAGGGTAAGGCAGGGTGCAGGCCTAGACCCCGAAACCACAGTCCCAGGGACACCTTCCTCTTTGCCAGAGGCCTAGGGACCTGGGCCTGGCAGCTGATGAGCTGACCCTGACCCTGGTGGCCTCATGGGCTGGAGGCTTAGGGGCCTTGGGAGGGGATGTGTGGAAAGGATCCCTCCCTGCAGAGGCCTCACCCGGGGTCCCTGAACCCAACCCAGACCCAGGTCCCCCAAGCCTCCAGCAAAGTTCAAGTTTTGCCTGGGCCGGTGGCTTCAGGAGGCAGGGGAAGTGCCTGGGAGGCAGCCTCCTAACCGTGTCCAGGCTCCCCGGGGACGCCGTGTCCAAGCGCATTGTGCATCCATGAGCTCGCACCTACTGTGGCCGAACGTGCATGCGTGTGTGTGTGTGTGTCCAAGCGTGTGCTTGGGAGTGCGTGCCTGCCCGTGTGTGTGCGTGCACAGGCGTGTGTGCTCTGCATGCACACGCAAGGCCATCTTGAGCCAGCGCAGACGGCTGAGCCCCGAGGGCGTAGGGAGTTTCCTGCTGGAAGGGCTCTCCGGCCCCCCTGCCCCTCTCCTCTGTCCACGCTCACAGAGGCCACGTGTCCTGCCCAAGGTCACATGGCACAGATTCCATGTCTTTTTGCAGGAAATTTATTTGAAAATTTCTGGAATTTCAGGAATTTGGGGGGTTGTCTTCTGCTTTGAGGCAAAAGGAGAAATAAGATAGGAAAATTAACTCAGGACTGGGCTATTCTGTCGGACGGACAGCTTCCTAGGGAGCAGGGTGCTGGGCGGGAGACGATGGGGGAGATGTCTTCTGGTCCGCGCTCCTTCCCACGCCAGGCTCGGGAGACGCTGTCGACAGAGCTCAGCCTCTGCTGCAGACAGTTTGAGCGACCCAACTTCTCCAGGACAAGCACCTGATCGGGCGGAGCTTTAGTTTCTGTCCAGCGAGGCCGAGGGGAAGGGCCTGCCGGGAGCCTGTGGGACCGGAGGAAATCAAGCGCAAGCTGGCTTAGCACAGTGCCCGGCATTCAGTGAAGACACGGAACCCAGAGAGGCTGAGACACCTGGCCAGGGCCACCCTGCCCCCCGGGAGCTGGGCTGCCATGTGGCTCATCGTAACTCCTAGGCACCACCTCTCCCGCCCTGCTCCCACCTGGTCCCCCATGGCTCTGCTGGGGGCGGGGATTCATTCCCAAAAGCACCCGTGGACTTCCACAGCCACCTGCTCCTGCTGTCTCCTGCAGCCACAACAGAAAGCCCTGTACCTGCAGAGGAGACACAGAGCCCTGGGGCTCCGGCCGAGGCCAGACTCGTCCCTCGGCGCTTTCGGAGAGTCTGACCTCGAACGGGTCAGTGTTCAGAGGCCCTCGGTGGCGAAGTCTTCTGCTCACCTGGGCTTCCTGTGGTATTGGGGTCCACATCTGGGGAGAAAGGGCTCTTGGCAGCCATCATACCCTGGGCAGTGGGGGTGGCTGCTAGGCTTGCCCAGGTCACCAGCACCCATTCGCCGCCAGGTCGTGATGGCTCTCTCTAGATCTCACCGATACTGTGTCACAGCCTCTGGCCTGCATCACCGGGTTTGGCCCTCCCCATCAGTGCCCAGCTGGTCTTTCTAAAGCTGGAGGCCACCAGTGGTCCCCGCTGCCTACAGGATAAAGTTCAAGCTCCATCGAATTCCCGGCCTCTCTGAGCCTCTTCCTGCCCCCTTGAACTTGATGCTCCTGTCTGAGAACTGTTTGGCAGTTGCTCATACTCTAGGGTATTCACTCCTCTGTGCCCGTGCCACGCCACTCCCACTGCCCCCAAGCCCTACTCCCTGTCACAGCTTGCCTGCCATCTCTGCTCTGAAATCCTTTTCTGAAGTGCCATCCCAGCCCCCACACCCCCACACCCAGACACTTCAGGGCAGAAGTTCATGGAGCCTTTGCCACTCCCAGTCCCTGGCAGCTGTTTCCTCGGTGAGCAGGGCAGCCCCGCACAGGGCAGGTGCCCAGTGATAGTTTCCTCCGGATTGGCTCAGGAGTGGGATGGCCTGTGGGCCTGGGGGTGCCCCACTGTCAGAATCAGCCCGTTTGCACCTGCTCTTACCTCTGTGGCCCCTAGCCGGGCCAGCCTGGGAGCCCCTCTTCTGTCTGCTCTTGCACAAAGCCTTCTAATAATTCCCCACCCCTCAGAAACAGAGAACTCCATTAAACACAGAAGACAACACAACTGGGCTGGTGCACACCTGTTGGAGCTGAGCCACGCAGGGACTGTGCTGCAGAAAGCACATCCCTCATGGAACCTCCAGTTCACCTGTCGCCTGGGTTGCCCCGGCCAGGCTCCCACTGAAAGAAGAGGCAGCCTTCGAGCAGGAATGCGCTGGGTCGATGAAGAGGGTATCTGGGAGCTGCAGACTGGCCCCCATGAATCACCACCTCTAATGCCAGGGCTCCATCTCTCCCCCTCAGGCCTCATCTTGTCTTGATCCTGTGTACCTGATTCCAGCTCCTTCTGGGATCAGGCCTCCGAAAGGGGCCCTGGTTTCACCTCTCCTTTACTGTTTCTGTGGAGGGGGCCGGGCTCAGGATGGGCTAGGCAAGGGGCCTGGCAGTGGGCTGCCTATTCTCTCCTGCAGCCTGGGGTGGCGTGCAGGCACCCAGGGAGGCTCGCCCAGCCTTCCCTGCACCTGGGCTGGTGGGTGGGGCGCTGACCATGACAGCCGAGGCCATTCTTTGATTCTGTCCCTCTTCCTGGAACATTCTTCCCAGCTCTCCTCTGTTGGTTCCTCTTGCTCATGGTTGAACTCTCCACTCCGGTGGCTTCTCCCCTGGGAGCCTCCCCTCTGGCCTCTCAGTGTGCCATCAGACCAGAGGCTGGAGCCTGCGTAGCCACAGGTCACACCTGGCCTGAGGCCTGCTTCCTTTGCCCGGCCCAGTGTCTCAGAAACACTTGAGTTTGTTGCTAATGTTTTTAAAATGTATGGCTTCTCCTGAAAAATCGGGTGTTGGGATAATGCTGGGTCCGCATTCCCGAATACTGGCAGTGGCGGGGCCATGTCACAGCTGTGTCCTCTGGAGAGGGCAGGGGCTCTGCTGACATGTTCATAGGATCAGCCTGGACTCCACTTGCTTTAGAGCTTGCCGCCAGAGGGTCCAGGATGTCGATTCCTCCAGGGAAGGGCCTGGTGTCTTACTCATCCCTTCATCCTGGGTGGAGAACAGCACAGCACAGGGGACGGGACCTTGGCAGGGTGTGTCTGAAGGAGACTGCAAGACAGGGAGAGACCTCTCCAAGAGAAGGTGGGAGGTGAGTTTGGGCTGAGACCTGAAAGCATGGTAGAGAGAGGACCATCTGGGGAAGTACCTTCCAAGGAGGAGGAACAGCCTGGGCAGAGGCTCAGTGGTAGGAGAGGACATGGCACCTTAGGGTAGCTGGAGGTGGCAAGGCCTGGCTGCAGTCCAGGCATCTGTTGGGACACAGCAGTGGATCCCATTGGAAAAGCCTGAGCTGAATCTTGAAGGGTGAGTGGGTATTTATGAGGAGCTAGATAACCCTCAGGAGAAAATTCCATGGGGAGAAGTCACGGTACACAGATACAGGGAGTGAGAGGAGGGTGTCCTTCCTGTTTGTACATGGCACTGAGTTCACTAAAACGAAGCATGGGGGTGCTGGGGAGAGGCTGTGGATGCAAGGAGAAGAAACTGATGGAAGAGGTGAGTCAGGCCTAGACAGAGGGCATTACCACAGGCCTAGTGAGGATTTCCTTCTCTCTCTCTGTCTCTCTCCTGTCTCTCTTTCCCCCAAATGCAATGGGAGTGATGTAGGTGGACTTTTGTGTTTGAAAAATTGTTTTGGTAAACCAACAACTGTAGTTATTAGTTTTAACACATACTTCTCAGAAACTGATAAATGAAGTAGACCAAAAATGATACAAAAAAATTGATAGATACAACTAATAAACTCAAATTTACATAGCAAATTAATGTAAAGTTTATTGAGGTGTGCATGGAGAATACAAAATGCAAAATATTTTTTTTGGAGGAAACAGAATCTTTCCTAAAGGAAAATTTACAAGATTTGAAAACAATGGAGATATTTTATATGAATAGATGGGATATATTATTGTAGTGAAGATGTTAACAACATCCAAAGTCATCTATAAATTAAAAAGCAATTTTAATAAAAAAATTTGTTGGATTTCTCAAAGAAATCAAGAAATGTATTCTAGAGCTTATATGGAAAAATAAAGATCTATGAGTAGTAAGTCAATTTTGGAAAAGAATAGCAGAATTGAGTGTGTCTGACAGACAGCGCTTTTTGTCCCTCCGTATTCATTCCACACTTTTTCTGTTTGGTATAGTACTCCCTCGTTTTAGCCACGCACACACAGCTGTCCTGCCAGCATCCCTTGCAGCTAGGATTTGTAACCAAGTTCAGGCCAATGGAGTGTGAGTAGATGTGTGAGCAACTTTGGGGCCATGTCCTATCCTTCAAAGGACATCTCTTTCTTTCCCACATGCTAGAACAGTGAGTCAACCTCCCCCTGGTGGACGAGGACCATGTCCAAGGGAACAGGGACGCAACAGAGTTGATAGAACTTGGAAATTCAGGTGACCACTTACAGCAGACTCACCTACCAGCTCAGACACTTACACAAAAGAGAATTAGCTTTTTATCGTACTGAAGCTACCATTTTTCGATCTCTGCCAAAACAGCCAAACCTATATCCAATTTATATAACAGGGTATTTGCTCTGCCAAATAGCAAGCACACTATATAAGCGACAATAATAAGACAGGGTGCTGGAGCAGGAACACATACACAAAGACAGTCGACCAGAACAGGGAGCCCAGAAATAGTCCCACGAACATGTAGGGACCAGATAGGGCAGTAAAGATGGCAGGCGGGACAATGGGGAAAAGAGAGGACTGGGGTAGATCGTATTGGGACAACTGGTTTTCTATGTGGAAAACGACAAAGTTGTATACCTACCCTAAACCAATTCAAAGGTAGACTCCAGATAAATTAAAGTTCTAAATGTAAATGGTAAATTTATAAGGTTAATAGCAGAAAGTGTACAAGAATTTTTATGTGTGACCTAGCATGAGAAAAGACTATTGTAGTTTTTTACATTTTTATACATACACAAAAAATGATGAACTTTGTTAAATATTAGTATCTCATATTTGTTTGAGTTCAAAAAGCAAAGATTTTTTCAACAAGATCTAAAAAGCACAAACCACAAGGCAAAAAAGATGACAATTAAAGAGAAATGTCAGATTAAGAAAATCAACAAGAAATTTATATCTAGACCTGCAATATATATATGTGTACACACACACACACACACACACACACACACGTACACATATATATTTAACCCATATCCAAGGATATGTTTTTAGTGATTTTTAGAGAGAGAGGAAGGAGAGAGAGAGAGAGAAAAACAAACATTGATGTGAGAGAGAAACATCGATCAGTTAGTTGCCTTCTCTATACGCCCCAACTGGAGATCGAACCCACAACCTAGGTGTGCCCTGACTGGAACTCGAACCCACAACCTTTTTGGGAATGGGATGACACTCCCACCAACTGAGCCACCCGGCCAAGGCTCGACCTGCAGTATTTAAATTTCAGGTCTGCAAGGAGAGGAGTCTGTACCAGAATGTCAGTCAACTGCTGTCACGAAGCATAGTATTCCCTTTAGATGAGAATTTTGTTTTTTATAGCAAGGATTTCTTGATGAAAGAAGCAAAGTACTCTAACTTAAACATTCTTTTGGATAGGCAGCTGGTCCCCACTTTGAGCAGCACTGATCAAGACTATTTAAAAAACTGCAAATTAACAGGATAAAGACAGAAAACCCAATAGAAAGTGGGTGCTGCATATGAATGGCCAATTCTCAGAAGAGGAATCCCAAATGACTAAAACCTGTGGAGAGATGCTCCAGCTCACCAACTACCAGTGAAATGCAAATCAAATCAAGGAGCTACCATTTGCACCCATCAGAATGACAAATTAGAAGGGTAGTTAATGGGAATCAAGTGTTGACAGGTGTGTGTGGAGATGAGGACTCTGCATTGCTGAGTGTGGGAGTGTGAACAGGTATAGCCAGTCTGGAAAATATTCTTTACTTTAATTAAATATGCATATGCTCTTTGATCCAGGTATCTCACTCCAGAGCAGAGATCCCAGAAAAATTCTTCGAAGGGGGGCATGAATGAAGATATTCACGATGGCATTGGTTATGGCAGCTGGAAGCCACTCAGGTGTACCTTCCGAGGGAGCAGATATGTGAAACCTGGGGCCACCATGGGAGCAGAAGCAGACTTAGGAGCTATGACCAAGATGTCCGTACAGAACACGTAGGAGTCTTAGGTCACATGCCGAGTGCGAAACTGTAGACCAAGGAGGAGACTGAGCACATTATACCAGCGATTCTCCAACTTTGGTCTCAGATGCCTTTCTAGCAGAGATTACTAACGAGCTTTTGTTTATGTGGGTTTTATCTATTTGTATTTATCCTACCAGAAACAAAAAATTTAAAACAATTTATGAATTCATTTAAAAAAACAAATTCATTACATATAATACATAACATATTTTATAAAAAAGTTTCATTTTCCAAAATACAAAATGTAGTGAGAATTGTGTGTGCGCGCATATGGGGGCATAAGAAGTGATGAGTCCTAATTGGGCAGAGCTGTGAATTCATCCAGACCCAAACCCAGAGTGGTGGGCCCAGAGCGAGGGGGTACAGCCTCACTGCCTCCCTCTCCTGCTCCCCAAGAGGCCCCTGGCCCCTGGGCTGAGTCTGGTCCAAACCCCACTATTGCAGTTCTATGGGTCCTGCTGCAGGGCTGAGGGAAGATGCTCGGGGTGACTGCACAGGCCCTTCCAGACCCCTGGGCCATGATGTGGTGATCATCTGGGCCCTCTGAGTGGTGGGCCCAGCTCTGAGCTGCATGCCACTGGGCCTGTCCTTCCCAGCTGTTGCTCTGCCAGGTAGGACTCAAGCAGGTGGCAGGCACCTATATCCCCGTGTGCCAGCTGTGAGCAGGGCCTTCCCTGAGGCCACCATCCCACTTGCCACAAAACAAGGCTGGCAGACTCTGCCCATGCCCCTCGGAGACACCCAGCGCCCTCCAAGCCCCCAGGAGCAGGCAGATGAACCCATAGCCCCTGGTAGATGCCCACTGCAAGGTTCAGCCCCACTGTGAATCCACCGCTGGCTGCTAGCTCCCTGGTGGCCCCGCACTACCCACAGTCCTCTGTAAGAAGGCAGGCGTCCTGGAGGGGCCTCCCCCAGCCACCCCTCTGTGTTCCACACTACATCACCCTGCTCAGCCTCTGCCCTTGGCCCAGCTCCCCCTGTCACTCTGCCAGGGGCCCCTCTTCCCAGCGCCAGGCTCTTGCTGGCATCCTGTGTCCCTTTGCCCGTGGCCCACAGGCATGTCTTCTGGCTGTGCTGTAAGTTATTGGGCGCACAACCTTCTTTCATTCATTCCGGCGTCCCCAGGGCCAGGTAGAGGCTCGGTGTTTGAGAAAAGGAGAGAGAAGGAAAGGATGGGGCAGCAGTGGTGGCTGAATGGGGTGGGGAGGGGAGGCTTTGGTTAGGAGGGACCAGGGCTGCTTCCTGTCGTGTCCCTTCTTCCACCAGGGCCAGGCCGCTCGCCTCCTCTTTCCTCTGCTCCTGTTATGGTCAGCACCCTTCCTGCCTGTGTCCTTTGACAAGAAGTATGACGCATTTTAAATAGGCAAACAGTCAATAATAATGTGGTTAATACCCATGTACCTTAGGTTTGTGTTTAGCTGGGATGTCCCAGTTGTTAAAATACTTAACTACGTTCAAACTGGTTGGTAGGTAGCTGCTATCCTGAACCCTCGGATTAGCACAATCCTCACGTGAGGGCTCCTCCCCCAGCTCTGCCCAGACATCGCTGCCATCTGGCAGCTTAAAGGGTTAATGCCCAGCGCAGCCCAGGGGTGGGAGGTGAGGGCGCTGGGTGCCACTGTCTCAGCAGTTGTTACATATTAAATACTCCCCTGCAGGACCCCTTTCTCGGCTTGTCGGAGCCAAACATATTTTCATATTTATTTCAGATTTTCTTTAAAAAAATGAAACAAGCAAGAATGTTGAAGCTGCCGCGGACCCTCCCGGTCCCATCGCCGCCGTAATGAATCTGCTGCTCCTCCCGGTCCCATCGCCGCCGTCATGAATCTGCTGCTCCGCTTTGCCTTGCGCGGTGGTATTTGTGCTGTATAGATCAGTATCCATAAACAAAATATTGTACTGTTTTGCATAATTTAAAACTTTATATAAATGCTACCAAGCTGTGCATATCCTTCTGCAGCTTGCTATTGTGCCCAGTGCCGTTCTGAGATGGCCATGTTGACACACGCAGCTCCAGCCCAGGCATGCTGCTGCTGAAACGTCTCCACCCACGGATGTATCGTAGTCTAAAAGCCATTTTCCTCTTGATGGAGATTTAGGTTGTTTCCAATTGTTTGCTTCTGCACACAGTGATACAATAAACATTTGTACATATCTTTCGGTGCACCTGTGCACAGATTCTGTTGGATATGGTTCTAGTTATCTGTGGCTGCCTCACAGATTATTCTAAAACTTAGTAGCTTGAAACAACTTTTCATTATATGTCTCACTATGTGTAAGGATTTGGGGAGAGCTCAGCTGGGAGATGCTCAGTGGGGTCCGTCTGAGGGGGCCTGCAAGCTGGTGTGGTGGAGGTGGGGGGAGACCACGCTCGGTGGGCTTGTTGACTGGGGCACCTCTCTTTGATCCCCCCAGCACAGCGGTCCAGGGTTGTCAGACTCCTTGTACGGTGGCTTGGGGCTCCAGGAGTGAGCATCCCAACAAGCAAGGCAGAGCTGTGTGGCCTCTGATGTCACATAACATTACTTCCACTGAACAGCCACAGACCCACCCAGATCGCAGGGGAAGAAACCTAGATCCCACCTGGGAATAAGAGGAGTGTCAAAGCATTTGTAGTCATTCTTCAAAACGCCACGCTTCCACACTCAGGAGCAGAGCTGCTGGGCCGTGGGCCGTGGGCGTCTTTGCTCACGCGTGATTGCCCAGTTGTTCTCTCAGTCGGGGGACAAGTGAGGTGTGCGGGTTCTTGGTTCTTCAGATCCTCACCAACACTGACTATTGTCAGACTTTTTATGTTTGTGAGAAATGGCACCTTATTATGGTTTTAATTAAGTTATTTAATTTTAATCATAATGTATTATGATTAATAATAAAATTGAATGCCTTTTCATATGCTTATTGGCCCTTTAGGTTTTTTCTCTCTCCAAACTGCCTGTTTCTATCGCGTTCACATTTTTAACTGGGTTGTCTTCAGTGAATTAGTGAAACGTCACTGTGTTGCTTAGTCACCACTCTGACAGGTGCTTTGTAAGCATCTTCTCATTTGTGGTTTATCTGTTCACTCTCTAAACATGTTAATTTTTGTAGATGACCTTTTATTTTAATGTTGTTAAAATTATCATTTTTTTGTTTATGGCCTGTGCTTTTTGTGTCTGAATAAGTCCTTCCCTGTTGCCGTAGTTAACCCGGGATCACCTGCTGTTGCCTCTCGGCGACAGGCCTGGCCCGGCTCCTGCACTGAGCGGTCTCACCTCCACATCTCTGTGCCTGTGTCTCCTCCGCGGCTCTCAAATGTCTCTCCTCCCAGCTGGCCATGGAAATAGTGTCCACCCCTCTGAGCTTCCCTGAGCCTTCTCTGTGCTTTCCTAGCGATTGTTTCTCTCCTCCCCCCCCCTTCCCTCCCTTCCTGCCTTCCCTCCCTCCTCCAGACCCTGGTGCCCATTCCTGCTTGTCTTTCCCCCGAAAACCCGTGCAGACCTGCACGGGCAAGGCTGGCTTTCAGGTGCTGTGCCCCCAGCAGTGTGCCCGCACCTAGGGAGACTGCTTCCTGGGTTTGGCTGCCAAGGGTATGTCTCTCAAGGCTCAACAGAAACATCAAACTTTTCACCATGTTCACAAAACTCAATATTAAAGCAAAAGATTTCACAGCACAATATTGAAATAATAGCATAATTTATTACCCAAACACCCTATGACACACAAAAAGAAAGGAGTACAATTTAACCAAGAGTTAAAGGAATAAAAGCACCTAGTCACACATAGTCCCCTTTGAAGCCTGGCGTTTCTTCTGACCTGGAGGAAACCGTCCTCTTTGGAGTTTCGAGGGCCAGCGTATGGGCACTTCCTCACGGCTTCCCCGGGCAGCCCTGGGCACCCCCACCGCCTGGACACGGGGCTCCCCCCTACCTGCTGTGCTCCCGCAGTTCCCCACGCTCAGCCCTGTGCTTGGGCGCTTAGCCTCACATGGAGTCGGCTCAGTTCACTGCGCCCCGTGCAAAGCCCCGTCACCTCTAAGGAGAGGTGGTGGCAGCAGACAGAAGAGGGTGGCAGCAAGCTGCCTCTTGGAGGCTGGGAGCCGGGGCCCAGCAGCCTCCACTGGCCAGGGAGGCAGGGGCAAGAAGTTGGAGGGTCTGGTAGCGGCCAGTGCAATGGCCAGGGGTGAGAGAGAAGCAACTTTGGTGCTGGGCAGGAAGGGTCATTGGACAAGGACGAGGATGAAGGGGCTCAGCTGGCTGTGAGGCAGGCCGCTGGTGCAGAAAGAGGCTGTCCTCGCCATAGTCAGCCCAGGACGGGGAGGAGGGGGAGGAAAGGAGGAGGAGGAGGAGGAGGAGGAGGAGGAGGAGGAGGAGGAGGAGGAGGAGGAGGAGGAGGAGGAGGAGGAGGAGGGAGAGGGAGAGGAGAGGAAGAGGAAGAGGGGAGGAGGAGGGAGACGGGTGTGAGGGCAGGGGCCATGCAGGGAGGACGGTGGTGTGGACTTGGGCTCAAGGTGCGCTGGCCTAGAGAGGTGTTAGGAAAGCAAACTCTGTGACCAGAAGCCCTGGGCTTGAATGCTCTTGTCCTCTGGTGCCCAGGTTGCCTCACCTATAAATCGGGGGAAGAATAATATGACCTATTTTCTAGGGTTTTGTGAAAATTAAACTTGTTCTATTTGTAGAGCAATTAGAACAATGAATAGCCCAGAGCAGGAACAATTTAAGTGAGGTTCCCCTCCTACCCCCTTGAAAACAGTACCAGTTACTCGAGAGCGGTGGATGGGCCAGGTTATGTTCCTTATTTGATAGACGGGGAAACTGAGGCCCAGAGACTAGCTGGCACTCTTCAGAGAGAACTGGAAGCCACCGTGTGGAGGTGGCCCAGATGATTTTCCCACGAGGCAGGCTGGGAAGGTGTTGCTGCCCGAATGAATGCCCAGCAGGGGTGAGCTTTCACGGAATGCCTGCTGTGATAACACCCAGCGACTCCTAGTCTGCTGGCAGCAGGAAAGCTGAGAGCAGAGGGAGGAACCGCAGTCGGGTTTGCTCACAGCAAGGCTGGCTGTTTCCTTCCCACTCTTCACCAGGAGTGGGGGGGCTCCACCGTTTGGGAGGGAGTGGGGTGGCTGGCCCAGAGATGGCAACCTTGCATTGAGTTGGGGAGGGGACACTCCCACGTCCTGCTATGTCGGGATGCTGCCCTGGATGCCTCCTTCCCAGCACTGCCCTGCCCAGGAGGACACATTTGATGTAGTTATTCCCATAGGCTGCTCACACTGCAGGGAGTCCTCCTGAGGGATTTGAGATTTAAGTGTAAATTGGCTGAGGGTAAAACTTACCCTGAAGGAATAAACTGGGAATTGTGGAATTACAGGCAACATGAGGATACCTGAAAGGTGGGGGGTGAGGGTGAGCAATGGTTTCCAGGCCCCCATTAACATCACTCTAACTCCTGACTCCTGCCCCCCCTGCAGATACTTGGAACAGATTAGCAATTAGCCTCAGGCATCAGCCTGTTTTCTGAACTCATTCATGCTCACCCAATCACCTGTTCATTAGTTCATTATTTTTTCCTTCTGCATTCATCTATCCATCCATCAAGCATTCATGCATCTACCCAGCTATCCATCCACCCATCTACTCATTCACTAATCCATCTATCCCTCTATCCATCCATATATTCACTCATCCATCAATCTATTCATACATCCACCTATTCACCTATCCATCCATTCATCCATCCACCTATGTATCCATTCAGTTATGCACCCACCCATCCACCTACCCACTCATTACCCATCTATCCACCCACCCTTCTATCCATCCATCCATCCATCCATCCATCCATCCATCCATCCATCCATCCATCTATCTCTCCATCCATCCATCCATCCATCCATCCATCCATCCATCCATCCATCTATCTCTCCATCCATCCATCCATCCATCCATCCATCCATCCATCCATCCATTCATCCATCCATCCATCCATCTCTCCATCCATCCATCCATCCATCCATCCATCCATCCATCCATCCATCCATCCATCTCTCCATCCATCCATCCATCCATCCATCCATCCATCCATCCATCCATCCATCCATCCATCCATCCATCTCTCCATCCATCCATCCATCCATCCATCCATCCATCCATCCATCCATCCATCCATCCATCTATCCATCTCTCCATCCATCCATCCATCCATCCATCCATCCATCCATCCATCCATCCATCTCTCCATCCACCCTTCCATCCATCCATCCATCCATCCATCCATCCATCCATCCATCCACCCACTCAATCATCTATTCCATTCATGCTCATCAAGGAGCAGTAAGGTCCATGCTTCAGGAGCCAGTGGCCTGGATTTGCGGTTCTGGGTCCAGCATTTACAAGTTTGCTGCCCTTGGGCAGGTCACGCCACCTCTCTGTGCCTCATTTTCTTCAGCTGTACAATAGGAATGCATAGAACCTTTTGTGAGGCTCAAGTGAGATGCACACTTGTTAGCATGCCCAGAATTTTGTGTTAGCTGTTATTTCTAACGCTCTTTGATTCACTCATTCGATTTCTCCATTCACTTATTCACTCATTTACAGTCACTGCCCTAGTCCAAGGAAGTGAACTTGATTTTCTTCTTGGTTCTTCTTTTTATACCTTTCAAGCCTTTGGTTTGAGGATTGGACTTTTCTCAAAAAGCAATGCTCCAAGCTGATCCCGGAAGCTAGATGTCAGGAGATGCTGGAAGCGGGAAGGACCCTATCAGCGAACGCCCAGGACCAGCTCAGTTGCTGACCAGCTTGGCTGCCCTTGGGCTTCTGAGCTGCATTTGCTCATCTTTGTCAGTCCCCTTTGACGGGCAGATATCAGAGATGAAAAGGACAAAAGGTGTTGCCAGCCTCTTTTCTATGCCAGGCCTTTCGTAAACCTTCTCTGACTTAATCTTCCTTATAGCCTTTGAGGTGTAGGGCCACTCCCATTTTCCAATAGGGGAACTGAGGTTCAGAGAGGTGAAGTGTCTCGCCTCAGGTCACACAGTAAGTAAATAGCAGAGTTGAGATTCATACTGAGTCTAGGAGGCTCCCAATCTCAGTGCCCTTCCCCAAACTCTGACAGCCCTCAGTGCTGTTAGGAGAGGTGCTCAGAGTTGGGTTTCTTGCCTGTGGCTCCCCTACCCCCACCCTGCCAACCACCTCCTCTCCCTCTGACCCCCCGATGCCTGCAGTCCTTGGAGCGGGTGGAGATCTGCAACAGTTTCAGTTGGGGTGAGGGGGTAGGAGGTTGCATGCCTGGGTTTTCCTGGGAGAGCAAGGCCACTGTGGTTCTCACCATGTGGCCGGGGTGGCCAGCCAGCCTGCGAAACCAGCGGGAAGGGGTGTGAAGAGGTTGTCCCCTGCTTTCCCTCCTTGCTCTCGGTCCTCTGACAGTCCAGGTTGTGAAGGCCTCGCCCGAGGGAACCAAGGCAGTTTTCTGCCGACTGTAGCGAAAACAGATGCAGAGTCCACCCCAGTCCTTGCCAGGCCGGAACCTGGCCCCAGGCCCAGGTGATTCAGGCCTCTGGGAGCTTGGGAGTCACGTCCTTCTCACCGTTCTCCAGCCCGGGGCAGCATCCCTTCTCAACTACATTCAGTTCCATTCATTCCACACATATTTCTGGAGCCCCATCTTTGTGCTAGTTCCATGACAACTACAGATAATGTCTGCCTCCCGGAGATGAACTCCATCCCGGTGCCATTTGGGGCCCCAGCCTATGCACTGGGTGGTCAGCAGTGGGGTTCTCCAAGGCCGCAGCCACCAGCAAGAGGCACAGGGAGCGCTGAGCCAGGAGCCCTGGATGGGGTGGACTTGCCTCATTCACAGCACATCTGAGCACCCACACCTGCGAGATGCTGTGCTCGGGGCTACAGTTGAGGGAGGGGTCCAGCCAAGAGCTCCAAGGCAACCAGGATGAAGCCAGACTCCTCACACAGCCTCAGTGTGTGTTTTCTTTCTAAAACCGTCAGGCTCAGTTTGACAAAAATATATGGTGCCAACATCCCAAACATCCATCTTTAGGAGAATGGGTAAGTAAACGGTCATATATACACACAATGGAATGCTACACGGCAGTAAAAAAGAGCCAACCATTGCTGTGAGTAACAATGTGGAATGCTACACAGCAGTAAAAGAGAGCCAACCATTGCTGTGAGTAACAATGTGGAATGCTACACAGCGGTGAAAAAGAACCAACCATTGCTGTGAGTAACAATGTGGAATGCTACACAGCGGTGAAAAAGAACCAACCATTGCTGTGAGTAACAATGTGGCCTCAGAGCCACGGTACCCACATACACATGCACTGTCTGGTCCTGTCTACATGAGGGTCAAGAACAAACACCTAGAGTAGGGGATGGAGGTAAAAAGGGTGGGCACCTTTGGGGGCATCTAGACTGGGAAGGTGGGTGATGGGGAACTTTCTGGTGCTGGCTATCCACACCTTGATCTGGGTGCTGGCTACATGAGTGTAATCATATAAAAAAAAACCTGAACTGTGTACTTTAATGTATGTACATTAATGTATGTTTACTATATCTTAATTAAAAATGTAGAAACAAACAGATAACCCGCACAGCCTGGTGAGAGTGGTAGCGGACATGCCAGTGCGCTGGTCTCTCAGCATCCCTGTTCCGACTGCAGTGCCCCCACTGCCTCTGGGGAATTCCTACCCCCTCAGTGGGCACACCCTCAGGGTGTGACTGTATATGGAGAGCTGGACACTTCCTCTTGGAGTGAGCATTTGGGGCAGGGTAAGGAGAAAGATGCAGAATGGTAGGAATTGACCGACCCCAGAGGCTGTCTGTCGCTGGACTGGCTCTTGGACCCCTGGAGGCTGCAGGCTGGACCACCAGCTTTCTCAGCCTTCCCTGCAGCCGGGAAGCCCACAGCCTTCCAACCAATTCCACTTGGCTGGGCGGGCCGGCCGGTCGGAGAACCTGCCCAGTGGTACCCGCTCCGATTTTGCACAAGCGCCAGGCGTTGGGTGGCCTGGGGTAGGGCTGTGGGAGTCCGAACTGGATTCTGCAGCCTCTGGGACACTACTCATCAAGGAGGGAAATCAGGGCCCTTCTGAGATGCTGTTCAGTATCCCACCTTACCTTCCAGGGACCACACAGCATGAGTGAAAGAGAAACCTTTAATGTTACACACTTCTTAGACTTGAGGGTTGTTGGTTACTGAGGCATAACAGGCCTGTCTGTGCCAACAGCCACAATGTGGTGTCTCCAGCCCAGACCTCTTTTCTAGATGACAGATGGACATGCGCCACACCCACAGGACATCTCCACTTTGAGGCCCCACACGCTCTCGCCTTCATGCCCCTGCCCCAAGTGCTACTCATGGACGGCATCATTCATCCAGATGAGGGCACCACATCCATCCGCGCGCTCCAGCCAGGAACCTCACATCATCCTTGGCACCTCCCTCCTCCTCACCCCACCGGTCCCTTTCCACCCCCCACCTGCCTCTTCCTAACACTGTCACTGCACTCCCGAGCACACAGGAGCCCACTGCCCAGCCCTCGGCCCTCACCATCCTGCTCCTTCACACACCACCGCCTCCCCCTCGGACGGCCGCCCCTTCTCTCAGCTCGGCAACTGATCTCACCCATTCCATCTTCTCTGGCCAGAGTGGGCTTTGCAAAGTTAACATCGAATCATCTCTGTTCCTGCCTGTCTAAACCCTTCACTGGTCACTCTGCTCTCAGCAGGGACCCCCACCCTGGTCGAGGAGGCATCTCCACCGGCCTGGCCACATGGGCCTCCTCAGTCTGTCTCCTGGCCAGGGAGCCTCCGTGGTGACCACCTTTTATTCTGATGCTTTGACATCTGGGGCCGCTGGCTCTGGAGGGGCTGCCCCTCCCAGGTGACTCCTAGAAAGAGCAAACGAAAGTGTTCTTTCCAAGCGCAAACCAACCAGTCCAGAGTCCACACCCCCCAGCTCCCCGTGGACTCGCACACTGAGCCATTATCCCCCCACCCTCGACACCCAGGCTCAGGGACCAGGCAACCAAAGACAGTCCCTGTGCCCCGAGCCGCTGAGACCATTCAAACCAGCCAACCCTAACCTGCTGCCCCGCCTGGCCGGCTCCTGCCCCTGGAGACCACAGGAGACCGGCCCACATTCCCCCGTGGGTCCCCTGCCTTCGGGCAAACCCGTGCTTCCCCATGTGCCCGCCTCAAGGCGTGGTGTGGTGTGACCAGTCACCTTCCAGTGGCAGTTGTCTCCTGATCTGTTGGCCTCACTGTAACTGAATAATAAGATGTACATAAAGCGGCATCCTGTCCCTCTGCGTCTGGCCAGCTCCTGCTCCAGCCTCCGCCGAGGTGTCCTGCCTGGGGAGGCCTTCCCGCACCCAGCAGCAGGTGGCCCTGTCCTCGGGCCTCCTGCACGGTCCACTCCACACTCCACTCAGCGGGAGGCTTTAAGTTGCTGTCCCCTCAGGAGGGCTCTAACCTCCCATGGGGCAGCACTACTGTCCTATGGCTCACTCCTGGCGCATAGTAAGTGCTCAGTAAATGTTCGATGTTGAATGACTGAATGAACACAGGGACGTTGATCATAAGCCGTGTTGTAACAGAGCTTAGCTGCCCGTGGGCCCTGGGACGAGAGTGCTGTGTCTGCTGCGGTGGGTTAAAGACGGCTGCAGATTCTTCGCTGTTCTCCTCGGGCAGGAAACCCTCGCCGTGGACACGAGCCACCCTTTGAGCGACAGAATGTGCTGGAAGTGGCACTGTAACTTCCGGCTCAGCCCTAGTCCTTAAGAGATCAGCAACTTCTTTTGCATCTCGGAACTTTCCTCTTGGAAGCCAGCAGCCACGTGGACTGTCCTGCTTGTAGGAGAACTGACGCCCCCAGCTGGCAGCCCCTCGGAGCGTCCAGTGGCAGCCCGCCCTCCGCTGGCCATGTGAGCAGGGCCGTTCGGACCTTCCAGCTTAGTCAGCGGTCAGCTGACGCAGCTAAACAAGCCCCCTGTGATGCCATGTGGGACAGAACTTATCCAGCCCTGTCCAGACTCCTGAGCCACAAGCATCAGGAGCAAAGTCGTGGCTGCTGTTTGAAGCTGCTCGGCTCTGGGCCAGTGTGAGCAGCAGCGGGCGCTGGGGGAGACGTCTGGCCACATGCTAGGCCACAGTGCTGCGTCTTCACAAAGCTCAGTGAGGACATGACACCATGTTACAGGTGAAGGACACTGAGGGCCGGGACGAAACAACCTGTCTGGTGTCACAAAGCCGGAGAAAGTGGCAGAGCAGGCTTCTTGTCTGGCTCTAAGCCCGCCCTCCTGCTCTCCTCGCGCCCATCGTCCTGCCCTCCCCAGCTGGGAGACACAGGAGAGACCTAGTGGATGGGCCCAGGGGAGGTGTTGGGGCTGGGACCCAAGAGCCACCATGGTGGGAAGAGGAGGGGGAGAAGGTGTTTGGGGCAGACACCCCGTGACCAGCCAGTCCAAAGTGGCCCCAACCCTGGATGGGCATGAATGCTTGGCTGTGGGCCTGGCTGTTAGATCACATTGCCCACCAGGCCAAGGCTTGGTCGCAGTGTGCCCGAGCCTCACACCGCCTTGCTCTCCTTGGCTTTGCCTGGGAACGGATGCTGTCAGTGGCGAGGGAACACCCGAGGCTCGGCCACGCTTGTCGGGAGGCATTAGTGTGGGGCTTTGAAGTGGGGACCTCCGGGCCCTGCTCAGATGCTCTTTGCAGGGCTTTGCCCGGTCCCTTTCTCCCCATGGGGTGGGGGCCTGTCCAGGACCAGCATGGGCACTCGCTACTCTCTGGTCCGCAGAGGCACTTGGCTGCCTGCTCCCTTCATCCCTGCGGGGTCTCAGAGGGCTGGGCATGCCTCAGCCAGCACAGGCTGCCAGCCAGGCGGCACTGGCTTCGTAGTCGCTGATTAAACCAACAGTAATAGGTGCTGACTGTCCAGACTTGGCCCAAACTGAGAGGACGAAAAAAGAACAATTACCTGTGATACCCTCCGCTAGAGATCAGTGTTGGCAGGAACTTCCCTCCAGTCTTTTTTCTTCTTTTGTTCTGCCTCCCTCCCTTTCTACCTTTCTTCCCTCCTTCCCTCCTTTCTTTCTTCCCTCCTTTCTTTCTTTCTTTCTTTCTTTTTCTTTTTTTTGTGTCTATAAATACATATGTGTAGGGCTAGTTCTTGATTTTTCAGTTTCACCACCATCTATTGCCCTCCTGCCAGGCAAGATAAAAGTTTAGTTCTTTCCTTTCCTTGTCTGAGCACACACATGTGCACATTCACTCACATCCACACATTCCACCCCAGACCTGAACAGAGTTATTTTACTTAGATACTATTATAAATCAAATTATTATAACTATGGTCCAGCTGGAGAGTCAGCCCGTGCACCGAAAGGTTTCAGATTCTATTTCCGATCAGGTTGTGGGTTTGATCCCTGGTCAGGGTGAAGAAGGGAAGCAGCCAATCGATGTTTCTCTCTCTCTCTCTCTGTCTCTCTCCCTTCCTCTCTCCAAAAATCAATAAAAACATATCTTAGAGTGAGGATTAAAAAATTATTATAACTATGACCACTAGTTAGACCCAAACCATGCAGAACATTACGAACACTTTTCCTTTGCCAAACAACTTACTGTTTTCCTTGGTGTCAACCATGCTCTCTCTTCGTCTCTCTGTCTCTCTCCCTTTCTCAGTGTTTGCTTAATTTTCAAAGTACCTCTCACAAACTGTACCCCAAATTTTGCCAGTTGTCTAAATTTTGTCTCAAGATATTTGTTTACATCAGACATTCTGTCACCTTTTTGGTCCAGGCTGGCTGGCTGCCCTCTCTGCAGCACGTCACATTGCTTCCCTGCTTGTCATCCCAGGGACACCTCAGGCCTCTCTTTTCATTTTCTGACTCCCATCTCATTCTTTTCTCAGTTTACTCCCTCTTTTAATGAAGTGAACCTTCCTGTAGTTGCCTGAGAATGCATGTGTAGTAGGTCAACTTTTTGAAACCTGCATGGCTGAAAACGCCCGAGTCCTTGATTGGCAGTTTGCTTGGGTATGAAATTGTAGGTTGGAAATACTTTTCCTTCAGAATTTTGAAGACTTTACTTCTTTGTGTTTTGGTTTCCAAAACAGTTGAGAAGATGGAAGCCATTCATATTCCTAATCTTTTCATGAGACTATTCTTTTTCTTTCTCTTAAGAGGAGAGTGTTTTTTCTTTGTCCCAGTATTCAGAATATCCAATTAATGCACCTTGGAGAGGTCTATTTTCATTCATTGTGTTGGGCTTTTTTTTTTTTTTTTTTTTTTTTGGTCTTTTCTAGTACTCATGTTCTTTAGTTCTGGAAAATGTCCTGAACTATTTTAGTGACAATTTCCTCCAATCCGTTTCCTCCATTCTCTCTTTCTGGAGTGCCTCTTATGCAGAGGTCTTGTGGTTAGGCTTCACACTTTCTTATTCTTTTTTTCACGTTCTATCTTTTTGCCTTTGTGCTCTATGTTCTGGGTAAATTCATCCACTTGATTTTTCTAATTTCTGCCTCATGTTTTTAATTTCCAAGAGCTCATTTTTTGGGGTTTGTTTTATGACTGTTCTTTTCTCTGCCGTCCTCTTCTTGTTTCTGGGGTGCAATAGAATCTCTTATCTCCTGTGTTATTAATGATAGTCTTGATGTGTTCTTTCCTGCCAGCTTGCTTCTTTCCCCATTGATTGTTTTGGTGACTTTTTCATTGGAGACAGTTCCCAGGTGTCTGGAATCCTTATATTTAAGATGGGGAACAACCCGAGGCTCAGCGCTCAGAGGTGTGCTTTGTGGGCCATGCGAGCGGCTGTATCGATTGGCAGAACTCTGGGTCGTCCTTCTCCAGATTCCACAGAGAAGAGTCTTCTGATTCCTTCTCTAGAGGATAAAGGCTTCGCTGCCAGTATTCAGGTGGAAAACTAAGGCTTTCCCCAGGTCATACAGCTGAGTAAGCGGAGGGGCTGGGATTTGAACCCAGATAGACTGCTCTTGACTATGCTGTGCTATCTCGGATCGCATGCAGGAGGGACATCACTGCAGGAAACTGCTGTGCTACACCAGAGGGTACTGAACTTGTTACTGCGTTCAAGTTAATGACCACAGGGGTTGTAACATTTGCAGTCATTTATCTCTCTCCTTTTCTTCCCTCTTGCCACCACGGACTGTTATGAAAACAAAACAAACGTTGATAGCATATTTAAAACTGTAAGAGTAACACCGAATGTGCAAGGAAAAAGAAAAAAACAGGTTTCATAGATTGGATTCAAGACTCCAGAGAGGTTAATTAAGCTGTCCAGTATCACACAGCGTTAGTAGTAGGACTGGGTTTGAGTCCTGTGCACTTAACCACTGCCTTGTCCATTCATGAGGCACTGTGCACTGGGTCACTTCCTTCCCTGTGCGGTTCTCGTTTGCCTCGATTGCCCTGTTATTTTCCCTCCTGGGGTGTGTCTGACTTATGTCTGAACTTGCAGAGCTCCACAGAGGCCTGGCACACAGTAGGCACTCAGCACGTACTTCCTGAAGTGAAAGAGCCCATACAGAGACAGGAAACAGGTTCAGAGAGGCTAGTGACTTACGCTAGGTAATCAGATCACAGGGACCAGGTCCCATGACTCCAGGACAGAGCCTTGGCACCATCCTGCAGGCCGGTCAACATGCTTAAACCTCGTTTAAAAGCCAGGAGGGGTCAAAGGTTTGGTCAACAAAGGCCTTGTGTGTTTAGAGAATGCCTGGCTGGGTGGGGCCCGTGCAAGGAAAGGGGCCAGGGAAGCCGGTGCCAGCTCCCCAGAAGTGGTGGGCTAGCTGGAGGCTGGAAGGAGGGGTGCAAGTGTGCAGTGGCCTTCTTTGTTCTGAGTTTTCACCTTGGCCTTGGTGTGAGGGTTTCCAGATAAAATACAGAACTCCCAGTTAAATCTGAACTTCAAATATGTTTCAGTGTACATATATCCCAACTATTGCATGAAATTGTTTAAACTAAAGAATTTGCTCATTGTTTACCTGCAATTCAAATTTCACTTGTATTTCTATTTGCTAAACTTGGCAATCCTACCTGGTGCCAGCTGCCCAGGCATGGGCAGGTGCCCGAGTGGGGCGCCTGGGCAGGACTGGGGCCCGGCTGGTGGTGTGGTGTTGCTTACTTGTCTGCGTGGCCTTGGCCAGACTCCTGCCCTCAACCTTCACTGCACAGAAAGAGGTCGACCAGGGGCTTTGTGAGCTCCCTCCAGGCTTTGGGGGTGAGGAGAACCCCAGACAGGGCCCAAGGTGTGACCTCTGCTCCCCCCAGTCACCTCAGACCAAGGAGGTGGCCTTACTTCTGTCGTAGAGACCTACCTTCCAGGTGGATCTGACTGCTGTCATTTTTCAGGACTTGACCACTGTCATCACTGCCGTCACCGCCTCCTGCAGCCCTCCCTGCTCACTGTCCACCCTCTGGCAGTCACCTCCACATGGCAGGCCAGACCCTCTCAAGGGAAGTCAGGCGGCACCACTCCCCAAAGGGGTCCCACCTCACTAGGAGCGGACCGAGACGCCTCCCAAGGCCTTGCCATCCCCCTCACTCTGTCTGCCGCCAGCCGCAGGCTCTTTGCTGCCTTCAGGCATGTCAGGTGCCTCGTCTCCGCACTGGGTCTCGGCGGCCAGCCTGCCTTCCAGGGCTCTGCTCACATAGCCAGAGCCTGATCTCCCCGCTCCTTCCAGGACCCTGCCCCTCCCCCGTGATTTACTGCACACCCCAGCCCAGGGGAGGGGCTTGCCTGGGACACACACCTACCACACCGAATCCCCCACTGCTGGGCATCTGCGGATCGGACGAGACGCGCTCACACACCAGGTCAGACCAGTGCTGGAAGAGCGAAACATTTCCATACTGCCTGGTACAGAGACTTCGTCTAGCATCTACCCCACGAGTCGCCGAGTGGCCCTGCCAGGGCCCAGCGTGGTGGGCAATGGACGTGGAGGGCCCTGTGGCTGCTGAGGGGACTGGGGGCAGCCTGGCTGCAAGGGGTGGGCCTCTCCCCGTGGAGCAGCCTGGGAGGGATTGTCGCAGGGCCCAGAGCAGGCTTTCTGGGATGAGGCCGTATGGGAAGCTCTGCTGTCCAGGTGTGCTGGCCACCTGGGCCTAAAGCTCTCGGCACCATGGGGACAGTGGTGGAAGTGTGGGATGAGGGTCCCTGCCTCGGATCAGGCCTCAGACATTGGAATTGTCTGGGGGCAGCTGCGGCTGAGGAATGATCTCAGGGCCACGTCTGAGGAACAAGTGAAGAGAAATGCAGGTTGATGTGGCGGACAGAGCGTGGTGACCTGCAGCTAGGTGAGCAGCTGGTGACAGGCACGGTGTGGCTGACAAATACATGGGAAATATTTAAAACTTCAGGTGGATATTTTAATTTTTTTAATTCAGTTGTTAAACATCTGAATATCACACCTGCCTGTGATTTCCCCCATTCCCGTGGGGGCCATGGGCAGCTTCCAGGGCACGCTGGGGCCCAGTGAATGCAGACCAGTCCGTGTCAAGCAGGCCCCTGCTCTGGCACAACCCCGAGGCTTGGAAGTGGCTCGAAAGGCCTCTGGGATGAGACCGTAACCCATTTCCTAACACCCTTGATCCCAGTCCCTCTGGGTACAAATGATCAAACTGAGGCCCAGCTCCTTGTCCCATCTCTGTGTCCTGTTTGAGCTTCCTGGCCCACAGCCCCTTCCACTGACATCTTCTTTGGTGGCTTCCTGTCTCAGCTACCCCGCATAATCCCCACCACCCACGCCCAGCGGGGAGAGGTGGCTCTGAAGTCCTGGTCTTGTCCTCGAATCTCAAGATTCATGAGCTTAGGAAAGTGACACAACCTTTCGTTGCCTCAGTTTCCTCACCTGCAATGAGATGCATCCCAGAATCAGAGTGCCAACTGCTGTCTCAGGATGCTTTTGGGGATTGGAGCTAAAACGCTGCACAGAGCAGACTCCACGCGAATAAGGGGGCCCCTTCCCATGGCTCCCACCCTACTCATGACACAGGCTCAGGTTCTGACGTGGCCCCTGGGGTCCCCCTCACCTGCCCTCCTCTCCTCACAGGCTGGCCTCACTTGCTCTGTTCCGGCCTCACAGGCCTCCTTCTCACTGGTTCTCAAACCCAGCAGGCCCATCTGTCTCACAGCCTTTGCACTTGCTGTGCCCCTGCCTGGACTCCTACTCCCAGGTCTCCCTGTCTCATCTCCTCCAGGCCTCTGCCATGCCCTCCACAGAGAGACTTTCTCTGCCCTCCCCTTTCAATGCACAGCAAGGGCAAGGGCATGGGGGCAATCAGTTCCCTCCGAAGCACTCACCCGTAGCAAGTGCCCCCTGGGATGTGTGCTGTGGGCGCTGGGCCACTTCCTCAAGCCAGCATTCAGCTGAATGAGAGAGAGGCCCACCCATGGAGGGCGGAGAAGGAGGCAGCTGGGTCCAGGAGGGCAGCCTCAGGGCACTGCCTCAGGGAGAAGCCTGCCGAGGGCTCTGGGACCTCGCAGTGGAGGGGCTATGAATCTGGAGAACTCGGACCTCGGACCCACTGTCAAAAGCAACAGAGCCGAGCGGGGAGGGCGGGTCCCCCACTGCTGATAGCGCTAAGGGCCCTGGCCTTCCTGTCCTGGCACCTGGTGACCCCACAGCAGCATCTCCCTGGTCCCTACTGGGGACAGCCTGGACGGCGTGGGTGTGTGGTGCTGGCAATGGGGAGGCCAGGCTCGGCAGAGTGTGGGACCGGGGCCTCCAAAGCTCTGCGTGGAGCCCTTCGCTGCCAGTCCAAGGGCACCCGGCCTGCAACACCACCACCTCAGGCACAGCTGTTTGGGACCAAAGGGCCTGGGCACTGCTGCCCACGGGCACAGCCTTCTGTGGTCACCGTAACCCTAACCCTCAGCCTGGCTTTCCCTCGTAGCTGAGAGCCTTGGGTCCCCCTCCTCTGCCCCACCGCCAGCTCAAGGACGACATACAATGGGGGCAGAGGCAGGGACAGCAGATTCAAGGTTTTCTGGAGACACAAACACTGCTGAGAAAACAGGAGCCTGGGAGAGAGGTACTCACTGTGGTCTGGGATGTGTAGGCATTGAGGGAAGGGGGCCTGAGCCCCAAGTGAGGGCACTAGCATGTGCTCCCAGGGGAAGGCCCACGTTCCAGGCCCGAGGGTGAGAGAGATGGTGTGGGTGTCCCTGGGCAGCACCCAGCAGGATGGGCACTGAGGCCCCTGCTTGGGGCTGGAGGGGCTGGAAGGGGCTCCCCCTTGGTCAGGACCCTGTGCCAGGAGCTTTCCCCTCGTGGTGGCCGCCAGCATCATGGCTGTCTGTGTGCAGGCACCATCCGCCACCTCACGTGGGCAGACCGAGGCTGGGAGAAAGAAAGAACCCAACGTCACGAGGGGACCGGCTGGAATAGGACGCGGGTCTGCCCGAGCCCAGGCTTCATCAAGGTCTCTCCCAGCCTCCTTCAGGCTGACCAAGCCCATACCCCTTGCTCTACAGAGCAGGAAACAGAGGCCCAGAGCCCAAGTCACCTGGTTCAGGCCCCCGCCAGGGAGAGCCCAGCCAGCCTGGCTACCTCTGCTCCCTGTCACTGTGATGTCACTGGGAGAAGAGCTGAGACGCCCTCTTCGCCCACTAGTTTTCCCCCATTGGACCCAAGACATATCTGTGAAGCACTCAGGGCAAACGTGGTTGTCGCCCTCACCCTGCATGTGAGGGAACTGCAGCCCAGAGAGGTAAAGCGACTCCCTCAGAGTCACACAGCAAGTCAGCTGCCTCTGCGCTCAGGCGCTCTCGGCCTGTGGCTACGGTTCAAAACAAGGTCTTCAGAGGGAAGCCTGAGTTCTTAACCCCGACTCTGCTCCGAGAACCTGGGCAGGTTGCTTAAACTCCTTTTCTTCCTTTTTAAAGCGGGAAAAGTGATCTTACGGGGTGATGTTGGGGCCTCAGCCTGGCACGTTCTACCTGGCAATTAGGAGTGCCCCACGAACAATGGCCACTGGTACTCCCGAGAGCCAGCCCGGCCAGGGTGACTGCCGCTCTGAGCCGATTCCCTGTGAATCCAGGCCGACCTGGGCCAGGTGCCCTGAGGCGGGGCCTTCCGACAGGGGCGCTCTGCTCCTCCTCCAGGCCTGGGAGCCAGCACGCGGGCCTCTCCTGGCCTCGCCATTGTTTTCTTCCGCCCCAATCTGTTTTGAATAAACCACGTTTTCATCATCTTGAGCAGTAATCCCCGGCATCAGAGGAATATTGTGAAATGTCAGCCCTTTCTGGAGGAATCTCAGCAACATGTTTTTTAATGTTCAGCATCACATATGGGGACAATAAATACTGAAAATATGTGGAACAGAACAGGATGGGAGCGTGCTTGGCGCTCAGCTCGGCTTCCCGCCACTCTGGAGCCTGATTTTTGCATCATAATAAATTAGCCATGGGTGGGAGAGCCCCAGAGGCACTCTGTGAGCCCCCCACCCCAGAACCAGGTCCTGGATTCCCTGGCTCAGGCCCATTCAGGTCCCCGGGCCTTGGCACCAGGTGCTCTCAGGTATTGCCAGAGGGTCCCGAATAGGCTGTGCCCTTTGGGTCTCATCTGCATCTGCCCTAGCCACACCTGCCAAGCCAAAGCCATCCTACCTTGCAGAGGGGACACTGACACTCAAGGAAGGGGACCGGTCTTGCCCCAAGGTAGCCTGTAGGTGAGCCTGTAGGTGAGGCGCAGAGCGGGGACTTGAGCCCGGCTTTGAGGACTTGGTGTCCAGTGCTCTTTCCACGTGAGGGTCACAGACTCCCAACTGTCAGAGCTGAGAGGGCCTTAAAGACACATTCACCTTGCCCACCCCCCTCATGAGGAGGAAGCTGAGGCCCGGGTTGTGTGTGCGGGTTCGAGCCCGGGCACAGAGCATATCGGTCTTAGTTCCTCTCCGTTCAGAGGGTCTGTGCTTGAGTCAGTTCAGCCTCTTGCAAGACCTGTGACGTTTGACAAGGCACTCAGCCCCCTGAACTTAGTGCCCTGGTCTGTAAAGTGGGGCATATGCTGCCCCGTTGGAGCTGCGGGAGGATGAAGGGTAGTCCCCCGGAGGAGGCTCCCAGAACTGAGCGGGGCTCCAGGGGGGACTGGTTCTCCCTCCCGCCCCCGGCTGTGCTGTCTGTGGCATGGAGACAACAGTATTTGCCCTGCCTGCCCATCTAAAGCCGACCCTGGATAGAAATGTCCCTCGTCAATGCTAAAGCACTGGTCACTTCTAGGCGAGCATCTGCGTTGTTAGCAGCTCGCCGAGCTGTCCGGGGTGGGCGCCTGGTACCTGCGGCGGCTAGGTTGATGGTTAGCACAGATGCGCCCATGGAGAGCCTGGCACAGGGCGAGCGGGCATCTTTCAGCGGAGGGCATCCTGGCCTGGTGTCAGCGGTGGTTCTGGGAGCACGTGCTCTTCCTCTTAAAGAACTGGAGGCTCAGGCTCTGAGGGGACACTGGTCTGTGAGGACCCGGACGGTGTGACACTCGTGACCAAAGCCGGGTGCCCCCTGATGCCAGCTCTCCCTCCCACTGTGTGGAACCGGCCACCCCCTGCTGGCTCTGCCTGCCCACTTCCTCCGATGCTTACTCCCTGCTGGCGGGTGTTTCCCGTGCTCGCCCTAAGAATGCATGTCTAGCTGACTTGGAGATGGAGGTCCCAGCGAAAAGGGGGCCCGAGGTGGTCTTGACTCTGTCTTTTTGAAGCTGGGTGACCTTGGGTCAGTCAGTTCATCTCTCTTCCAAATTGCCTTTCTTGCAAGGTGAGGCTAACTTCCTTCCCAGGGTTGTTGGGGATCAGGACTGATTTAGCAGCATCCTTGGCTCCTCCTCGTAGGTGCTCAAGAAATGAGTCACAGCCACTTTCTTGGATGGGTCCCTAGGCTTTCTCCCTTGATGGGCACTGGCCTTATCTGGGAGGGGCCCGTTTTGACCTTGTCTGGCTCCCCCGAGTTCCCCCACCAGCACGATTTCAGCTCCAGTCTCCAGGGCCCCCTGCCCAGCCCTCCAAGGCCATACGTGAGTCATCTGGCTCGGTCTCCGCGCTGTCGGGCGCTGCTCTGTCGGCCCCAGGTCAAGTGACCTGACTTCTCCAAGAAGATAATGGCAGCCCCCCGCCCTCCCGCCGCTGCCCCCCCAATCTCCTGTCCCCATTTCTCTCTCCATCCGTGTGTTTGGTGCTTTGGGCCCCATTTCCCATACGGCCACGGCATTTATTTAGTGACTTCACTGTTCAGCACAGGCCTGGCACACAGTAGGTGCCCCGTAAGAATGTGTTGACTGATGAGCTCATTTATTTATTCATTTGCTCCCTCACCCAACCCTTCATTCAGCAAACTTTTGTGGAGCCTGCCCCCTGACTCCTCGGGATTTTCAGGGCTGCATCTTGGCAGAGGAAGCCCGTGAAAGAGGCAGAGAGGACAGAAGGAGGGGTCCTGGAGGCAGGGGAGGGTGGGGCTGGGCTGATCTAAGATGTTGGCCAAGAGCGGAGGAAGGTGCCGGGGCCTCTGGAAGATGGTTCAGCTGAGCGGCAGGGTCGGAACGAGCCCTTGGAGAGGGGAGCCTGGAGGAGCAGAACGGAGTTGGGTTATTTAGGGCTAGGGATCCCGGGGCTTAGGTTAGGTGGGGCCACAGAGAGAGGGAGATAAAAGGGCAGGAGAAGGGCCTGGCGGACAGCTGGACAGAGGGGTCTGGAGCTCAGGTGCACATGCCGGCCAGACTGAGCAAGGACAGAAACCCCACACACTCTCTTCTGGGGCAGGAGTGGTGGCCGGAGGGACGCCCTGCTGGATCCAAGGCTTGCTCAGAGGTAGGGGAAGGAGGGACGTTAGTGGAGCCACCTGGTGGCAGCATACCCAAATTACCGACTAAGCCTCCGAGGAAGCACTGTCTGAGCCTGAAGAGCCACCCACGCCAAACCCAGTGCTGAGGAGGTAGCGGTCCTCTGGCAGACGGAAGGGGCCAGAGCCCACACGCCCCTTCCTGCTCGTCCCGATGAGCCCCGGGGTGTGAAGGAGCAAGAGATGATGGCCACATTCATGGGGTTCCCGTACAGCCCCGATGAGTCGGTCTGGCCCGAAGGCTTCCCCACACTGCTGAAATTATCACCATTCAACCCCCACTTACAGAGCACCTGGAAACGGCCCAGGAGTCCTGTGACTTGGATGGGATTCAGGGTGACCTGGACATCTCTGGCCCCCACTGGGTGCATCTCATGTGAAGATGTGCCCTCACCCCATACCCAAGGACAGCAGGGTGTCAGGCACCCCAGTGTAGGGTGGGGTCTCCCCAACCAGAGCAGAAAACATAGGAAGTCAGACTGCCTGGACAAGCTAGGCTGCTGTCCTCACCCCCCTAGAGGGACTGTGCCCTGGGACTCCCTTCCCACCAGCACGGCTCCCGGTGTGGCCGATGGTCAGGTCCTGGGGACGGGGATTCACTCCTCTAGGCCAGAGGAGGTGAGTGAGACACTGAGAGGCATGAGGGTCCGGCCGTGCAGACCCTTCTGGGCCTCCTCTTCGTGGCTCAGCTGCTCTCAGAGTTGGCCAGGGCCACTCTCTCTCTCTGAGTGTCTCCTCTGCACTCTGTCATCCATCCTGGCCCAACAAGCCTATTCACAACGCTAACCTCAGCAGTGACTTCCTGGCTCCCACGACGTAGGTGCTGTGGTAAATCCCATCTTACACAGGAGGACGTGGAGGTGTGGAGGGCAAGTCGCTTCTCTGAGATGATGTACTGTCAGGAAGCTGGAGCTCCAGGCCCAGCCCCTTCCAGTGAGCTGCAGCTGGGCAGGGCGCCAGGGCTGCTGTCCCCTAATTTCACTTCAAACAGTGCCTTTATTTCACAACCTGTTAAAGGTAGAATGTCAGCAGGAGGGTGGCCCAGATGATGATGAAAGATGTCAGCGGGAGCTGAGGTTGGGGGGAGCCCTCGTTATTCCAGGAGCTGTGTGCAAAGGTGTCCTTGCCGGTCTAAAGCTCCACCCTGGGCCTCAGCCCCGTGCTCACAGTGGCGGTGGCTCTTCTGTGTGCTCGATGTCCTGCTCTGCCTCTACCCAAACAAAGCAAGACTGGTGGGGTGGGGTAGGCAGCTCCGCACCCTCCACCCAGTGTCACTGGAGCAGCCCACTCGAGTCTCAGGGCTGACTTTGCTGCATGGCTCACAATGGGAGGAAATCTCCAGTCTGGCTGAGCTCCCTTCTCTGCCCCACTCTGCTTCTCTAAGCTGCCAGGGGCCTGGGCCTCGATACACATGGACGCACCCAGAGCTCAGCAGCCAGCCGAGGCTCTGCACCTCCATTCCCAGCACCCTGGACTGAAGATCGGAAGCCTGGTCCTGCAAACCTGGGCCAGAGCTCACGATCACATCTGCTTCTCTCTCCTAGCACTGCTCTGAAGAGCTGACACAGAGGAACTTGGTGGGGGAGGGAGACTAACTGAAAGCTAAGAGGGGGGTCCAGGAGGGACCCAAGACTTACAGAAGGGTTGAGTGTGTGCTTGAGGTTGGAGTTTGAAGCCCTGAACCCTGACTCGACTCAAGTTCACATCCCTCCCTTTGGGAACAGAGTTTGAAAACCACTGCTCTCTCTCAGCTCACACCTGCCCCCACATGCACTCAACAAAAGAGATCAACTGAGGCCCAGAGAGGCCAGGGACATGCCCACCGGCACAGCAGTCGGACGACAGGCCAGGCACTAGGGCCAGCTCAGCAGTCTTCCTTTCATGGCACCAGGTCCCTCTCCAGGTGGGTCAGGCTCACCTTCCAGGGTGACAGGGTGTGCCCCCGCTGGCTCTTGCTCCATGCTTGCTGAGGGCTGGTGGCTTGACAGCTAAGCATCTTCTTTCCCTTGACTTGGATTGTCTCCTCCAGTGGCCTCCCTTCCTCCCTCCTCTCCTTCCACAAATCCTGGCAAGTGCCTCTGCCTTGCCTGGCCATGTGTTAGGTACTGGTGTTAGAGGGAAACAACCGGCCATTCTCCTTCCAGCAGAGGTTGGGCAGTGAGGGCAGAGGTGGTGGACGATGGCCAACTTGCACACATGGCTGACATTCATTTTCAGTGTGCTGAGTACTGCAGTAAGAGGAAGGGGAGCCAGACTGCGAAATGAGGGCAGGCTTCCTGGAGGAGGTGATGCTTGTGGTTAGAAAGGGCACCCAGAGTCCATCAGGAAGAGAAAAGGCCTGGGCCCCAGGGTGGGTAGGTGGGAGGAAGTATAGCAAGGTGGATGGCATTAGGACAACATGGCATGAGGACATAGGCCTGGCCTTGTCACAGTCCAGCGGGAGGTGAGGGAGCTGAGGGTCACAAAGGGGTGGGGGGGGTAAGGGCAGTCTACTCCTGAGCTTATCACCACCCTTTCCTCCATGCTCCTCCTTCTGGGTCCATCCCATAGCTGGAATCCGGGGAGTCAGCCTGGCCCCAGTCTCCCAGCATGGTCTGCACATCCAGTCCATTCCCAAGGGCCAGAGAATCTACCTCCTAGAGAGCCCTCAGCCCCTCCTCTCCCTGTGCTCATCAGTCCTATATTTTAGTCCAGGCCACCATGGCCTGGATTACTGTAGTCGCCTCCCCAGCTGGTCTTTTGTCTTCAGTCCTGTCCCCACTGTGGGCACAGCAAGCACCTAGCATGCAACCAGACCTTCTTATTTCTTTTTTTTTAATATGTTTTTTATTGATTTTTTAGAGAGAGAGGAAGTGAGAGAGAGAAACATCAATGTGAGGGAGAAATTGATTGGCTGCCTCCTGCACACCCCCTATTGGGAATCGAGCCTGCAGCCTGGCATGTGCCATGACCAGGAATCGAACTGGGACCTCTCAGTCCATGGGATGACGCTCAGTCCACGGAGCCACACCGGCCAGATGAACCAGGCCTTCTTATGGCCCCTGTGGTTCTCGGGGAAGTGCAAGTTCTTTCCAGCCACTCCATGAGCCAGTCCTGTTGACCCTTTCGGTGGAGTGTGGGTTCGGATAAAGACCCCAGAGAGGTCAGGCCTCACTGACTGAGAAAGCCAGCAGAGATCAGGGTCCACAGGGTTCCAGGCTGGAGAAGGCAAGAAGAACCCTACTTTTTGGACTTGAGGGCAAAGTAAGTCTCTGACTTTGGAAAGAGCTCACGGCTCTATTATTAGAGCTTTCAACTTACAGAATTTGTCAAGCCAGGGTATGTATTAACTCCAAAGGGCTCTTGTGCTGCGCCCAGGCCCCCAGGCTGTCCTTAGTCATTAATGTAAGGCTTTCGTTTATACAGGTGAATGTCCCAAACTGGGAAGAACAATTAGTAAATTAATTAGGGCCCATTTGTGGGTCTATTGTGAAGGATAACCACTCCTTGCGTAAGTGAGGCCCTCAACAACATTGCTAAGAGCTGTCCTTATGGTGAAATACTGTCTGAATCTGCATTCTGGGTAGCCAGGGAAAGACTGACAGCCCAGGCCCAGATGTGCTGGGGTCACATCTGCAGCAAGGCCTTGTCTTCACAAAAGACCGATTCAGATGGACAGGGGCTGCGTAAACATGAACCCACCTGTCATAGTCCATGTTCATAGCAAAGAACATGATGTCACTGGTCTCCCCACCTTGCCCTGCTGTGGTCCCAGCAGGCAGAGGGCGGGCAGCTGCACGCAGAGTCCTTGACCCGCTCTGTTCCTGGCAGCCGTCAAGCCCACGAGTATCTATTGCACTTTAGTCCTAAGGTGTGGTAAGGAGCAGGGAAGAGATGCTCCCACCTGCAGGCGGTCACAGACTAATGAAGCAGTGGAACGATGCATTAAATAAACAGAGAAGGGAAGGCAAGAGGAAGAGAAGGGGAAAATATTTATTGTTGTGGCACTAATATTGGGTAACTATAATTTATAATCCAAACTGGGACATTTTTTAGACTAAAGGGCACTGCTAATGATTATACTGGAGCCTCAGGTATAACTTGGGACTGTCCCAGGCAAACTGGGATGCATGGACTCCTTGCTACTTGTATATAGAATCTCACTCAATTGCTAAAACAACCCCATAACTGGAACTGAGTATCTACTTGTGACCGAACAGTGGCTCTGAGAGATAAGTCATTTGCTCAAAGTCAGAGCTAGAGCTGGCATTTGACCTCAGGTCATTCCGATTCCAGATTTGCTTGTCTTCCTTCCTCTCCACCTAAAATCTACTTGTTCAGAGAAGACATTGCTTGGGGCAGGGGGTGGGTGGGTGGAAGGAGTGGGGGAGGTGGCTGGGCCGGGAGGGTCAGGGGTCTTTATGGGCATGGTGGGCTGGAAGGATCAGGAAGGTTTTTCTAGGAAGCTCGAATGCAGAGCAAACCTAGGGGCCAGTTCCGGGTCTGGGCTCCTGAGAGTCACAGGGAATATTGAGGCTCTGCCTTCCCGTGCTGGAGAGGTCAAGTTCGCAGATCCACTTCCCCTGATCCTGGCGTGCTCCGGAGCCTACAAGAGATGTGATCACACGTGGGAGATTTAGGCCAAGGCAAGCCACACAGGTGCAACCAAACTGCTTGAAACGTGGACATAAGAAGATACCCATAACCTCACCGATGTAAGCAGCCGAAACAAGAATATACACACATACACACACGTGTCCCATACACGGCCCTCATCACCCTCACCCCTGTCTCGTGTACAATGTGTGCCACAGGCTTTGGGTTGAGACTTTCAACTGTTACCATGGGCCTCACCCCCATGACACCCCCAGCCTCTCCCCTGGGAACTCCTGACCCTCTCACTAAGGGTGGCAGCCTTGGGCCCAGTCTTTATGCAAATGCAAAACCACACCTCACTCCATCTTTTCTCTCCTTTCCAATGGACTGTTTTGCCTCCTCGCTGGGACTGCGGGAGCCCCTGGTGGGCATTCAGGAGGGATCTCCCCCTACTGCCAGCCCCTCCAACCCCTGCTCCCGGCGCTTTTAATCTAGTTACTTCTCCATCAACACACTGGGAGAAAGATACAAAGGGCATAATCGTATCTGTGGCTGTTGATGTTCAATTAACCACATAACCTCTAGGCTCTCTCTTTCTTGCTCTTGCTCTCTCCCCCTCCCTGCACCCTACCCCCGTTTCCCAGCCAGCTGCCCCTCTAAACCTGACTCTGGCTCAGGGGCCCTCAAACACCCCACACCCAAAACCTGGGCTTCTAGCGCCTGGGGAAATGCCCCAACTCTTAGGGGAGGTAACCCACCAACCCCAAACGCAACTGCACTCCGCATCTGGACCCTGCCTGCCCTGGGCCCTGCCTGCCTTCGCTGTCACGAGTCACCCTCGGGACCCACCCCAGGCCTGGAGCGAGGGGTGCCTCTGGGAGCGGGCACCCTGCAAAACTCCGCTTTCTGGCCCTTGTCTGAGGCCAGCAGCTGTCATTTGCCGGGCGTTCCGCTTTCTCCACTGTACCATGCTAATTTTTCGAGGGACAATTTTTCGACAATGAGTCCTCCAGCCCGAACAGAAACCCTTTATGGGGCCGGCCCCAGGGAGGCCGCGGCGCTGCCAAGGCAAACAAAGGCTCATTGCTGCCGCCGAACATGCCTGCGCCTTTCAGGCCGGTTCGCAGAGCGCCCGCCTCCAGCCCGCGCCGAGGCAACACCTGGTCCGCCGCCTCCTGGCGCCTAATCAAGATATCAATCACCGCGCGGAAGCGGGGGGTGGCGCGGAAGGCCCCAGAAGCCGCTTGTGCAGGTAGCCGGGCGGCCAGGGCTGCTTGGCAGGGAGCGCAGGGGTCTGGGGGGGAAAGCCCAAAGCTGAAGCACTTAATTAGGCTGATATCATCCCACACAAATGTTCCTCCGAGAGGAAGGCTTCTGGGCACCAACATTATTTTGTGATTAAAAGTGAAAACTAAGGAGAAATTATTCCGCCTTCTGAAGAGCTTGGAGGGGTAGGGGAGGCGGCGGGAGGCTCCCGGGCAGGGGGTGAGCCCAGGGTGGCTGGACCCAGCCCAGCTCCCCAGCCCCGCCCACCTCCGATTGTGGTCCTCCGTCCCCTTCCACTGTCAGCCTTGCCTCACCGCCCGGCACCTATACACATTTAAAATAGTGGCGTAAAGGTCCGGAGCCCTTCCTACAGGTCACTTCTTTGATCCTCACACCAAGCCTGAAAGCCGTACATGCTGCCACCACCCCATTCTGTAGATGAGGAAAATGGGCTCAGAGAGGTGTCCTGTTGCCCAGAATCCCAGAGCAGGTAGTGGGGAGTGGCATGGGATCTGTCCGTCCAAAGCTCTTGCTCCTGGCAAACGCCATCAGGAGACGTGGCTGTGCTGCCAGGTGGATGCCAGTCACCCTCTCTCCTGTCTGTCTGGCTTAGGGTGGGGCGAGCATCCCAGCTCTAGAGGGGAGGATCATGGGGCGGGCCTTGTCTCAGGCCACGCCCACTGAGCGCCAGCCCCTCAACCAATCCTGGGCCCTGAAAATCACGCTGTCCTGCTGGCCCCGCCCAGCACCGGAGCAGGTACAGCGCGCAGGCACCCGGGCAGGCAGCTGCACACTTCTGACTGCTGTGGCAGGCGTGCTGCGAAGTCTGAGAGGGCACTTCAGCTGGCCTGGTCCAGGTCCTGGGGTCGGCCGCTGTATCGCTGTGTGACCTCCTGCGTCTGTGTCCTCACTGGGACATGGGCAGGGGTTGACCCGTCCGCCTCATGATGCTCTTTGAGGATGAATGAGCTCCTGTTGCATGTCAAGCTCAGCCCAGGGCTGGCCGTCGGTGAGCTCAGAAAACCCCGTTCTCAGGGCTGTATCTGTCAGCAGCCCTGGCGAGGCCACGCTGAAAGGCTTCTGCAAGGTTGGTCAAGAGCTGTGCCCAAGCTTCTTAAGCGTCTCTTGCCTCCCTGGCCATTTTAGTCCTTCCCTGGAACACGCCCCCAACCTTGCCAGGATCCAGCACCGAAGGGCCTAACGGGGCACCCGACCTGATCCAGCCTTATGGGGATGTCCTTCTTTATTGGTTGGTGCCCATGATGTACTGGTTATTAAAGATTTGAATATTATCCCTGATTATGTATGTTATAAAGTATTTTACTGCTAACAAAGACAAATATAAATAAGATTGGGACACTGCATCTAGGCAATGTCCTAGTCAATTAACCATTCATTAATTCATGATTTAAATCACTCTTTTGGAGAGCTATTTATTATTGATTCATTGAAGCATTGATCTCCGGTCATCGTCACTCAAGCTCAGTTGTTAATTATGCTGCAGTCACTCCACCCACACATACAAACCCTTTTTCATGGCCCTGGCTGCACCAGGTGGGCCTGGTGGAGAGGGGGGTCTCTCTTTTGAGGAGTCTATGGTCTACTGTGGGTGATTGAGTTTGTGCACCACTTTTTCTAAACCAAGAGAAAATGGATAACTGCCAGGAGAGGAGTTCTGGGTGTTCCAGGAGAGGGGTCAGGTGGCTTCATGAGGAGGGAGCAGCTGAGCTGAGCTGAGCTTTGAAGAATGGACAGGATGGGGACTCTAGGCTGGGGGCCTCTGGCAGCCTTTGAGCAGGGCAGTGGAGAGGGTCAGATGTGTGTTTTAGGCAGAGTTATTTGCAGTGATGTGAAAGATGAATCCATCAAGGCAGGAGCTGGCAGCAGGGGCTGCTTCCAGGACTCTGGGTCATCGTACAGAGGGCATGGGCTAAGCTGGGGCCCTGCTGCCCTGCAGAGAGCACAGGCTTTGGGACAAACCTGCTTTCTAATTTGATTCCCTAATTAACCAGCTGAGGGGGCTCAGGCAAGTTCCTGAGCTTCTCAGAGTCTTCGGTCCCTCCGCAATAAAATGGGGACAACAAACATTTCACTCAGTTGTCATGACAATCCCATGAGCACTGAAACTCCACAGCAAGGGCAGGGCACACGGTAGGTACTCTGTCACACAGTAAGTGCGCAGTAAAGAACTGTTACTGCTCCCAGGCTGGTGGAAATAGGGACCAGAGAACAGAGGATGAAAGCGAGGGACCCCTTGGGTTGAATCAGCAGATTGGGTGCAGCAAAGAAAAAAGCAGACTCTGATGATGAAGTCCTCAGGATGGGGAAGAAGAGAGTGGGATTCTCTGAAACAAAGGCACTCGAGGACAAACAGGTTTGTAGTGTGTTAGTCTGCTGTGAAAAATGACTAAAATATAGTGGCTTAAAGCAACAGTCAACACTTAATATTGCTCACAGTTTCTGTGGGTTAGGTATTAGGGAGCAGCTGAACTGTGTAGTCCTGGCTTGGGGTCTCTCATGAGGTTAAGTCAGGATGGTGGCTGGGGGACGGTCACCTGAAAGTGTGACTGAGGCTGGGAGATTGGCTCCAAGGTGGCTCACTCACACAGCTGACAAGGCAGTGATGCCTGTGGGCAGGAGGCCTCTCCACAGGGCGCTTAAGTGTTCTTGCAGCAGGGTGGCCAGCCTCTTTCAGAAGGAGATCCGGGAGACCTCCCCACGCTTCACTGGTGTGGCAGACCAGCTCTGACTCAACATGGGAGGAGGCCACACAGAGAGGAATCCAGGAGGCTAGGGTCTTGGGGGCCATCTTGGAGGCTGCCCACCACCGATAGTGAGTTAGTGGGATCAGTTTTTGACATATAGACTTTGAGGTGCTGGTGGGGAACCCAGACAGGGAAGATCAGCAGGCCATTAGCAATGTCTAAAACAATATCATCATGACTGTTTTAACAACTACCATTATTGCTGCTGCTGCTACTTCTAACGATACTCCCCTTTTTAGCACCCCCTATGTGCCCGGGGCCATGCGGGGCACTTTGCTTGTGCCCTCTCATTTCATCCTCACAGCAACTGTGTGAGGTGAGTTTAGGGTGCCACTTGCTAAATAAGGAAACTGAGGCTCATCTTGGCCCTTCTGGCTCAAGTTCATACAATAAGAAGGGCAGAGCTGGGATCAGAACATCCAGCTCTCTCCTTCTTCACCACCTTCCAATCGCTTCAGTCCCGGCTGGACGGGCTCTCCAACAGCTTGACCGTCGTCGGGGGTGCTGGGCTCCACTGTTGGCGTTCCCTTCTCAGAGGCAGGTACGCTGAGGAGGGGCCAGGCCTGGGGGCCCAAGGCTCCACCATTAGAACTCAAACTGGTACCTGCAGACCTCAAAAGCTGGCCTGTTAGTTCTGCTTCAGGCGTATGCCCTGGGTCTATAGATGGTTCCAGGCCTCCTGAAGGTCTTCCCACCTAAGACCTTTCGGTAAAGCTGGTGTATCTCAAGGGAGTTCTGGGGGTTGCTTCTCTGCACACCCCGGCCAGGTCATCTGTCCCCTGATCCTGCCTGAACTTTGCAGCAGAAGACCCCTCCACCCACCCTCCCCCACAGGCAGCCTCAGCATCTCTCTCCCGAGCAATCCACCAGCTGATGGAGGTGTCCTGTGCAGCCAGCAAGAGCCTGGATTTTGTGTCTCAGTTGAGCTGTGAGCCCCATTTAAAGATATGGATGATGATATCAGCCTCACGGGATGTTTAGGAGAAGCCAGACAAGGAAGAGTCTGCAGCTCTGGTATGAAAGGGCAGTACTGGACGGTGTCAGGAAGGGTTAGAATCAGGGCAGCTCTAGAGACCTGACACTCACTTTCAAATCCCTGTAAGAATCTGATTGGTCCAGCTTGGATCAGGTGCATTCTCCCAGACCAATGAGCTACAGCCAAACGAACTCTTAATGCAGCCCTGGGGTGCCATTGTGTGTATGTGCATGTGTGTGTGTCTATGTGCATTCCTCTATGTGTGTGTTGGGGGGAGGGGGTGTATGAATTTTCAAAGAAATCACCACAAGCTAGGCTTCCATCCCAAAAAGTGTCAAGCAGAGCAGGGTAGCACACTTTGTCTGCAAAGGGCCAGATTGTGAATATTTTAGTCTTTATGGGCCATACGATCTCTGTCGCAACGACTCAACTCTGCTGCTGTGGTGCCAAAGCAGCCATAGGCAATAGACATAGACCCAAAAGAATGAGTGAGACTGTGTCCCAATAAAGCGTGCTTTCTAAAACAGGCAGCAGGCCGAATTTGGCCTGTGAGCCATAGTTTGTCAGCCCCTGAACCGAGTGCTAAAGTCATTCCATGTTTGTTTCTAAATGTTCATGTCTTATCTGTGGTGGACATGGAAAATCACGCTAGGTCTTCCTGTGACAAAGGACTTGCTGCCCAGCTGCAGTGAGTAGGGCCAGTAGGCAGCCCCAGGGGCAGCGTCCTTAGGGTGGCCTCCCCTGCAGAGAGCCTCCTGAGGTCATGGGGGGACAGCCAGCGACAGAGTGCAGTGGTGTAGCTGGAGGCTCGGCCATTTTGGCCCGGAGCTCCTCACTGGCTGGCCCAGCCTCGATGGGCCAGCATCACAGTCGACGTCCACAGTCAACTTCCACAGTCTCTGTCCACTCCTGCTTTTACCATCATATATGCATTCCTTGGAGAGAAATTTAAAAAAACCCAAACTTGTGATATCACATGGGTTTGATGCAAAGAATAGCTGCTCTGAGGGGCCAGGGAGGAAAACTCTGAAGACTGAAGTAGTCAAGGATGGCTTTCTGGAAGAGGTGGCATGGGACCTACCTTTAAAGAATTCCTTAACGAGTTAATTGTTGACTGTTGTAGTGTGTAGTTGCTGAGCTGGGTACCGAGAGGGCAGGCACTGAGTGGGTAGCGTGTCAAGCGGGTGACTGAGTGGGCAGAGACACTGCTCCGAGGATGAGGGCGCGCCTGGAGGAAGTGCTGTTCTGAGAGGGAGCAGAGGGGACTCACTGCAGCGCAGGGCAGGAGGACTGCGCGCTGGGAGGAGCTGGTGACAGCTTTGCTCACGCTGGGAGTTCTGCACATTTCCACCGCAGGTAAGGGCCTCGTGGCCAAGAACCCTCTAACCGTGTGTCTCTGGTTCTGAGTGCATTTGTGTGCTGCTGGTTTCGTGGTCACTGAGATGGGTTAGAGAAAAAGCAGAGGAGAAAACAAGACCCAATACCCCTCCCCCTCCATCATTCTCCGTCATTCAGTTGCAAAGGGGCTGAGCTGTGGTCGCTTCTCTCAGGAGGTCACACAGGGAGAGGGCTGCCTCGGGCTGCAGCCAGTCAGCGTCAGGCCAGTTGTGGTGGCCCCGCTGCTTCAGTTCTGTGGGGTGGGTGCTCTGAGCCCTGCAGCCTTTCTGAGTGGTCCTCCAGTCACAGGGATGACAACATTTTGCCCTTGCCCTGAATCCTCTAGATTCAGGCTCATCACAGGGCCCCAGACATCTGCTCTCAAGATGGGCATACCCCTGGTTTGCCCATTGTCCAATCACCTACCAGCTACTCTGGTGTGGCCTCTGTGGGGGCAGGGGAGGTGGAGGCATTTGGCGACAATCACTCATTCAACAGAGGGTTCCTAAGTGCAGGTGTGTGACAGGCAATGGAGTGCCTGATGAGCAAGGACACACATGGACCAAAACGCCTTTTACGTGGGAGAACCCTTAGCCCTGATATTCTTCTTCCTGAAAGTCAGCCTCAGGTAGGAGTCAGAGCTGTGCCGTGGCATCGCAAAGACCTCGCGCGTGTGGAGGTGCCAGCAAAGCAGGAGTATTCCCTCCCCCCAAATGAGCAAAAAATAAATTGAAAACTTAATTTAATACTTCAAACAAAGCCTAATGCATCGGGGGAAGCAGAACTTTGCCAGATGTCCTTACACTTGTATTTAATGGTGTATCTTGTGCTGGGAGGGGCCGAGGGCACAAAATGCTTCCAGTGCTCGGGGCCTCTAACATCTTATCTGCCCTGGGGAGGATCGTGAGATATGGCTACAGGGTGGTTGGGGAATATTGTACAAAATAAGGAAAAATGACTAACAACCCACCCCGGCAGTGGGGGATTGGCCACCAATCCGAGGATGAGACCTGACTGTTGTTAGAAAACATGAGGGGTGTTTAATGGCTCGGGGACACAGCACCCCGCAGAGCGATGCCAGCTTAGCAGTATGGAAATGGCACTCAGTAGAACCCCTTTGGTTTTTTTAAGTATAGAGGCATAGAAGCATGAAAGAAAGTATTATGGGATATAAGAAGTACCCATCTGTAACTAGTGGAATTACAGGGGATGTTTATTTTATTTTATTTTAGCTTTTATTGTTTTCCAAATGACCATAATGAAGAGACTTCAGTAATCAATTAGCAGCTTCAATAGTTCATGTAAAGCATCCGCCCAGCCTTCGCTGCCTCCCTAGGGCTGCTGCTGGGAGCTGCGTGGGGGGCTCAGGTGGGACCCTGGCCTCCAGGAACACCCAGACTGGTGGAGTGGGGCCAGGCAGGGCCTCCAGCCCTGGGAATGGAACTTCCCAGAACCCTTTGAGCAGCCCTGGGAAGGAGGCGGGACTTCGAGCTCTGCGGTGCCCGCACAGGGAACATGAGGGAAACAACACAAACCAGAAACTGCCCACGTTGGTTGTGAAGACAGACACACAGGCTGCAGCCCAGCTGCCAGCATTCAACACCTGCTTCCCGCCTGTTTACCTGCCCAGGGGAGCTCTGGGCACCATGCCAGGCCCACCCGCAGCCCAGGTCTACCCACCTGCACCTCTGACAGAGTGGGGCCCGGGGAGGCTCCCGGGAGAGGCATGGTTGCCCAGGCTGGGCGCTGGAGAACACGGAGTTCGGACGAGGAGGCGGAGGCGGGAAGCAAGGGCCTGCCCAAGGCCTATGGTGGGACTGGCAAAGCTGGGAGCACCAGCCGCCCCTTCGCTGCAGGCCACCAACCCTCGTCTGTTCTTAGATCTTCAGATAGTGTCTTGGAGAGGTGATGCTGATGTCACCGTGGTTTGTGCTTGCTGAGGTCCAGATGCCGTGCTGGGAACTTGGTGGGAGAGGATACGATGCAGACCGGTGCATGAACAGCATCTCAGCTCAATACAGCACTTCCAGGAGGCCGAGGGCGCCCCGAGGAGGAGGGGAAGCACTGTCCCCTGGGAGCTAGGGTAGCCTTCCAGAGGAGGCGACATTCAGAGCTTGGAGGACTGTTGAAGCGCAAAGCGGCCATGATCTGTCAGACACAGCAATGCTGGACTCTCAGGTACTCTGTCTAGTGGGTAATGAGAAGGTTTGTGGGCAGCGGGACTAGGATGGACTTTCCAGAATGCGGCCCCCTGCCGGGCCGTGACCTCCTTCCCCGGCCTCAGCCCCTAGCACCCATCCCTAGCTCCCTGAGCCTCCTCGCTGGCCGGCCCCTGTCCACCTGTCAGGTAAGGGACAGCAGCCCTAGACTGACTCCTTCCCATGCCTGCCCTGGCTTCAGTCTGAAGTCTCTGGTATAGAAGATAGCAGAAGATAGGGGCTAGATTTTAATTCAAGTCAAAAGAATATTTATTGAATATCTGCTATATTGGCATTGTAGTTGCAGGTGATGGATAGAGTTCAGGGAAATAAGTTAATCAGAGAAAGTCTTGGAAAGTATTGTAAAATTGTGCCTAATCTGAGGGTAGGTTACGTGCGCATGAGGGATCGATATCTGATACCTGTTTGACAGACAGGGAGGGCTTCCTGAGGGAGGTGGGCGAGGAATGGGACCACTGGGAGAGGCGGGGAGGCTTGGCAGGACTGGCAGGTCGGTAGGCATTGTGTGTGAGGCCAGGAGGCTGAAAGCAGCAGATGAGAGCAGGGCCCACGTGAGGCCACAGGTGCTCTGAGCAGGACCAGGGCTTTGGGGTCAGGTAGACCCTGTCCCCATCCCAGCTCTGCCATGATCAGCTCTGTGACCTTGGCCAAGTTTCTGAGCATCTCTGAGCCCCAGTTCCCCCATCTGCCAAATAAGGCAGGAGATCTGGAGAAAGCCCTGGCACACACGTGGCCCATAGAGGGCCTTCTCCCTGCAGATGCTGGGCTGAGTCGAACTGGCCCCCAAGACCTATGCGTAAGCAGCGAGTAGAGCCCTGAAATCAGTGCTCAGACGGAGATGAATGAGTTTTGCCAGTGAGTCAGTGTGACCCGGGATCAGTTTATCACCTCCCAGATGTGAATTCTGGAAACGACCGCAGATCCTGACACTGTCATTCAGACAAGTCCACAAGCGCGGGTGCTGAGGTCCCCTCACCTTCCTTCCCGTCTTCTTGCCCTCCCTTCCTCCCCACTCAGAGGGCACCGGCGCAGGGCAGCGGTGGACCCCAGCTCCTGAGTCCCTCCGCGGCTGGCTGTCGGTCAGGATGCTGCTCTCAGCCAGGACAGACCCAGGGGCCTCATTCCCTCCTTCGCGAGGTGCCCCCTGACAGGTTGCTCCATGCAGCGCCGAGTTGGGGCAGGGTCCCCTCTTCTGCGGTTCCTCCGCGGCAGGAGTGTATTCCACGCTTGGCGCCCTGGTATTTGGTTTCCAGCTTTTTAAGTATTGTCTCAGCTTTCTTATTGTGAAATGAGGATAATCATACTTCATCAGTTATCAGGGGCCCAAACAGGGAGACTGGGAGGGGAAGAGGGGCTCTGGCCCCATCTGAGGAAAGGCACACGGGATGTGAGCCTGGCAGAGGCTGCGGGTCGTGGTGAGACGGACAGCGTGGGCGCATGTGGGCAGCACAGGGCACAGACCCTGCAACTCCACCCTCTGAGCAACTGGGGTGGTGGGGGCAGGTTGACGTCCTGCGGGCACGTGGAGGGCACTCAGAGCCACCCTGCCTTGGCCATTGGTGCTGACGTGGTGTCCCCCTGAGGCTGGCTCTGACGCACCAGCGAACGGTAGCTCCCATTTCTTAAAGCCTGCCTTGTTCTTGAAGGTGTGAAGTCTGTGGGGCCAGCATGGAAATTACTCCAGGCCTCAAGGGAGAGTCTTTGGACTGTGCTGGGCCCAAACCAGGGGCCATCATGGGAGTGGCCCACCTGACAGCGTTGGCAGCAGGGACCTGAATGGCACAGGGTTCCTGGTGTCTGGAAGAAGGATCCCGGAGGAAAACAGGGGGAAGGAGGTGAAGAATGGGATGTGTGTGGGGGGTCCTGGAATTTTAGGAAAAACAGGGGTGCTCAGGTTCTATGCAATCATCACCTCTTAGAGCTGATGGGGATGTTGAGATCATTAGTCCAACCCTTTAGGATCCAGTGCCCAGAAGGGCAAGGGGCCGGCCCAAGGCCACAGAGGAAGATGGGGAGAATGGAGCTCTGGGGCATGGTGGCTAGAACCTGGCAGGGAATTGTCCTCTGTCCTCTGCCGGCCTCCTGACCGCAGCACCAAAAGGCTGTGGACCTGTCAGTGTGGTCAGAAATGAGAGTGAGTGGGGCATGGCCTGGAAGCCCCCACACTAGGGAGAGGAGGAGCCCCCTCCCCCCACCCCTACCTCCCAGGAAGGTTCTAGGGCCCTTCCTGAAACAGACATTGGTTTTCAGGGCACTGAGTCCAGGCGTTGCTGGGAAGCTGCCCCCGCCAGCCCTGTGCCCAGTATTGAGCTGCAGGGGTGCGGCCAGGGCTGGAGGAAGTCAGGGAGCATCCCAAAGCTGAGGGGCCCCCTGGAGAGGGCAATGCTGGTCTCCAGGAGAGAGGGGCTCCTGGACCCTCACCACGAAGGGGACAGCGCTGCAGTCACATCCTAGCGTGGCCCTTTAATTCCATTAGATCTCTCGATTTTTATCTGATGTGGGGAGCTGGACCATTGCCCCCGTGTACATTTTTTGTTTTGTTAATCATTTCCCATCTACATCTTCCCTATCTGGTGTGTGGCTGCCTCTTCAGGCCCCTCAAGTCTGAAGAGAAGCAGAGCCCCCTACCCCCGCTCCTGACTCTGACGAGCAGGGTCACCTCGGGTGTGGACCCTCCAGCCCCGGCACTCCTCCGGATGACGAGTCCGCTGACACCTTGACCAGGCTCAGGGGAGGCCCTGAACCAGAACGGCCTAGCGGGGCCGCTCCTGGATTCCTGTGCCGCAGAGACCACGTGAGATAATAAATACTTATTGTTGTTTAGCTACAAGTCTTGTGGGAATTTGTTTTATGACAACAGAGAAAATGCTAGGAGACACGATGGCCGAGTGAGCAGAGAGGGAGTGCTGTCCAGGGAGGCCGCAGCGGTGGGCACCTGTGACCAGGCAGCCTGTGGGCTGCGGAGTAGGGTGGACTTAAACCTAGGAGCCCTGGGAGCCCTGGGAGCCCTGGGGTGTTATCGGGTGTGGCACGGTGACAGGTCACAAGGGGCCGTGTGGAGGGACTGGGCAGGCAGAGGCTCCTGCAGTGCTGGGGGGAGACAGGGGCTGGCTAGGGGACAGTGACAGGTCACACGGGGCCGTGTGGAGGGACTGGGCAGGCAGAGGCTCCTGCAGTGCTGGGGGGAGACGGGGGCTGGCTAGGGGACAGTGACAGGTCACATGGGGCCGTGTGGAGGGACTGGGCAGGCAGAGGCTCCTGCAGTGCTGGGGGGAGACGGGGGCTGGCTAGCTGACTAGGGCAGACAGTGCAGGTGGAGAAAGAGGATCAGAGAGAAATTTAGGGGTAAAAGTGACAGAACTAGGTGACTTGGATGTGAGGAGCGAAGAGGAAGGAGTCGATGCTGATCTGCCCATTTCTACCGGAGCAGAGTGGCTGGGGGATGTCACTGAGCTGGGGGAGCCCGGGGGGGATGGCGCCGCTTCAGGGTGTCTGAGGGCGGGCTGCCCCGGGCCCTCTGGGAGACTGGGGGAGCTGAGGGGTAAGGACAGAGCTGGCTGTGGCCTTGAGGCGCTTGGCACCAAGGGTGGGTGAGTGTGACCCAGACAGGCTCAGATGAGATAGGGGCAACGCGGAGGGGCTGGGCGCTGGGGCTCAGGGAAAGCCCAGGCACGCATGGAACTGAGGGGTCTCGCGGTGGGTGGCGGTGGCAGTACCATGTCAGAGGCTGCTGAGGGGCAAGTGAAGGGGCATGCCCAGAGGCCACAGGGGCCAGGGCCATTGTGGTGGATTGGTGTGGGAGTAGGAGGAAATCAGACCAAGTGGTCTGAGAAGTGAGCGACAGGTGAAGAGGTGGATACATGGGGTAGCTACTGTGTCATGAAGGTGGCTCTGAAGGGACGAAGGGGGCCAGGGAGGAAGACTCGGTTCCTTCCCACCTGGGCTTCTCCGCCCGGCTGCTCGTGTGTCCTCGCACTGTGGCGGCTGGCCTCCCCGGAGCAGCCATCCAGTCTCTGGACACCCACACATGCTGTGCCCTCTCCCTGAGTGAACTTGCTGTGCCTTTCTGACATCACCCAGCTAATTCTTGATCATCCTTCAAATCCCTGTTGAAGTGACACCTCCTCAGAGAGGCTCCCCTGACTGCGACGCTGGTTGAGTCCTTGTTATGCTTCCCGTTACACCTGCCCGCATGGTAGGGACGTGTGCATACACGTGTCCCTGCTCCGCCCTGTTCTGTTCTGCGCGTTGCTGTATTCCCAGCACGAAGCAGTGCCCTGCGAGCCGCATGCATGAATGGAGGCACATCCCAAGCTGGCCGCGGAGAGCTAGGTTTGCAGCTTGGATCCCAGCTCGCCTGGGTTGAGCACTATCCTCACATTCACTAGAGGGAGGGGAAGGGGTCCCTACAGAGACAGCCTCCCCTCCCCTCGGTACCAGATGTGACCTTAGCTCATCACGCGTTGGTGGGGATTGGTTTTGCACAGAGCTCTGGTCTCAGGAGTATCCAGTTCAGCCCTCTTCGTTGTCTAGACGGCCCAGAGACATAGTGACGTGAGCAAGGTTGCACAGCAAGTGAGGCTGGGAGCCTGCTTCCCCGAGGCTTTCCTGTGGCATTTGAAAGGGCAAGGGCAGCATGGACAAGGGCTGCCTGCTGGGGGTGGGGCTGGGAAGCTGTTAGCTGGGGAGATCGGGCCTCATCTTGGCTGGAGGAGTGGGAGGGAGAGACTGCAAGTCATCGTGAGGGAGGTGAGCATGTGGCCCTTCTGTGGGGACCTTCACCGCCACTCTCATCTCTGCCCCCAGCCAGTGCTGCCTTGTCCGCGTGAGTGTTTGAGTGCCCACAACCGTGTGACCTTCAGGTAGAGCCTGAGGGGTGGGAAAGACCTGCAATGGATGATGGACTTCCAGAGGGCAATTCCAGGTCTGAGTCCCCACCCCCCACCCACAGGCCTGGTCCAGAGCCGTTCTTTGGGGTCAGTGGATCAGGGAGTGAATGCATGCATGAATTACTGTAGGTGCAGAGCGAGGGCAGCTCACAGACTGGCATTTACAGGTGACCGAGCAAGTGGCTGCCGTGTCCCTGTGCTCAGACTGTGTCCTGTTAATGACAAAGCTTCCCTCCATGTCATGACATGGACTGCGACTCACAAGGTCAGGTGGTAGGCCGTGTTCTCCCAATTCCGAAGTCGGTCACGCTGCTCATCTGAATGATTCTGTGTGGCTCGCCCGTGATTAAGCAGTGAGGTCACGAGGGTAGGGCAGTTGGGCCAGGAGGGTGTCCAGGCTGGAGCCTGTCTGGGCCTGCAGTCCAGGGAGGACGGCCTCACTGGGCTCTGATCAGGCAGGGCCTCCTCAAAGGCCAGGCTCAAAAGCACTTGACCGGTCCCTCTGGAGCCCTGTTCAGGAAGAAACTTCTCAACCCCACCGAGACCTGCGAACAGTCAGCAGGGGCTGCCTCGGGGGCGTGCACTTGGCCAGGCTGGCGAGGACGGCCAGAAGCTGGGAGAGGCACTGTGTGTAGAGAACCTTCCAGTCTCTTTGCATCCGTTCCTTCAGGTCACTTCGGCCACTCCACTCTGGCCACAAGGACACTGTGGTTTGGCCTTCAGAAGGAACATGGTCCGAGTTGAATCCAGTCTCTCTGACTCCTAGCCTGTGCCCGCCCCTCTGGGCAGGGTCCGAGGGGCTGGTGTCAGGAAACCTGTGGTCAGACCAGGCCTGTAAGTGGAAAACTACATACATGGGAGGTGAGGGAGGTTGGGCAGCCTGAGACCATAAAGGCTGAAGCTGGGGGGAAGTCAGCGGTGGGGCCAGAGGAATGGGGGTGCATGAGAAAGAGCCATGCTGCGGGGCACGAGGGACGGAGGAGAGAACATCACCTGACGGCTGGCATCCAAGGGCGGGAATAGGGTGCCACAAGGACAGTCTTCCAGCCCGCAGGCAGGGTGGCAGGCCTGAGGGCCACAGGCAGGCGGCTGGCCCAGGGAACTAGAATATTGAAAAAGAAGGACAAAGTTGGAGAACTAAGAGGCTCTGATTTCTTTAAAGCTACAGCAATCAAAACGGTGGTACTGGCAAAGGGATAGACACGTAGATCAATGAACAGAATAGAGATTCCAGAAAAAGACCCACACGTGTAAGGCCAATTGATTTTCTGTTTTATTTTATTGGGGTGACATTGGTTTATAAAATTACATAGGTTTCAGGTGTAAAGTTCTAAGTACATCATCTGTATATTGTTCAGTATGCTCATCACCCCTAGTCAAGTCTCCTTCCATCACCATTTTTCCCCCCAACACCCACTTCTACCTCCTCCATACCCCTTTCCCTACAGTAATCGCCAGTGTTGTCTTTGTCTATGAGTTGGGTTTTTGTTTTTGCTTAATCCATTCACCTATTCACCCAGCCCTGTAACCCTGTTCCCCTCTGATACCTGTCAGTCTGTTCCCTCTCTCTGAGTCTGTTTCAGTTTTGTTTGTTAGTTTATTTTGTTATTTAGTTTCCACATATGAGTGAAATCATATGGTGCCTTTCTTTCTATAAAAGGCTTATTTCACTTAGCATAATACTCTTCAGGTCCATCCACGCCACCACAAAAGGTAAGATTTCATTCTTTTTATGTCCTAGTAGTATTCCACCAGGTAAATGTACCACAGCTTTTTTATCCACTCATCTGCTGATGGACACGTGGGCTGCTTCCAAATCTTGACTATTGTAAATAATGCTGCAACGAACATAAGGGTGCATATATTCTTTTGAATTAGCATTTTGGGTTTCTTCTGATATATTTTCAGAAGTGGAATCAATGGGTCATAAGGTAGTTCCATTTTTAATTTTTTGAGGTGACTCCATACTGCTTTCCACAGTGGCTGCACCAACCTGTATTCCCACCTACAGTGCACGAGGGTTCACTTTTCTCCACATCCTCACCAGCACTTGTTTTTTAATTTATTGATGATAGCAATTTGCACAGGTGTGAGGTGATATCTCATTGTGGTTTTAATTTGCATTTCTCTGATGATTAGTGACATTGAGCATCCTTTCATATGTCTGTTGGCCATCTGTATGTCCTCTTTGGAGAAGTGTCTATTCAGGTCCTTTGCCCATTTTTCAATTGCATTGTTTGTTTGTTTTGGGTGTTGAGTTTTATAAGTTCTTTATAACTTTTGGAAATTAACCCCTAATCAGATGTATTATTGGCAAATTTGTTCTCCCATTCAATGGGTTGTCTTTTTATTTTGTTGATGGTTTTATTTTGTTGATGGTTACTTTTTGATGTAACTAAAAAGTTACATCAAACTTTTTAGTTTGATGTAAATCCTATTTGTTTATTTTTTCTTTTGTTTCCCTGTCCAAGAAGATATATCAGAAAAAATATTGCTCCAAGAAATATCTATGTTTTTTACTGCCTATGTTTTGTTCTAGGATTTTTATGGTTTCAAGTCTAACATTTAAGTCTATAATCCATTTTGGGTTTATTCTTGTGTATGGTGTAGGAAGGGGGTCTACTTTGATTCTTTTGCATGTATCTGTCCAATTTTCCCAACACCATTTATTGAATAGACTCTCTTTACCCCATTGTGCTTCCTTTGTCAAATATTAACTGACCATAAAGGTGTGGGTTTATTTCTGGGCTCACTATTCTGTTCCATTGATCTATATGTCTGTTTTTATGTCAGTACCAAGTTGTTTTGATTATTATGGCCTTATAGTATTGTTTGATATCAGGTAGCATGATTCCTCCAAATTTTTTCTTCTTTCTCCAGATTGCTGTGGCTATTCAGGGTCTTTTGTGGTTCCATATAAATTTTGTTGTTGTTGATCCTTACCTGAGGATATTTTTTCCATTGATTTTTAGAGAGAGTAGAAGAGAGAAAAGGAGGGGAGAGAGAGAAAGAGAAAGAGAGAGATACAGACAGAGAAACATTGATGTGAAAGAGACACATCAATTGGTTGCCTCCCACATGCACCCAGACCAGGGCCGGGGATCAAACCTGCAACACAGTTACATGCCCTTGACCAGGAATTGAACCCTTGACCCTTTGGTGCATGAGCTGATGCTTTAACCACTGACCCATACCAGTTAGGGCCCATATACATTTTTGAAATATTTGTTCTAGTTCTGTGAAATATGCTATTGGTATCTTGATAGGAATTGCATTGAAGCTATAGATTGCTTTGAGTAGTATGGGTATTTTAATGATGTTAATTCTTCCTATCCACGAACATGGTAAATATTTGTATCTTCAATTTCTTTCTTCAGTGTCTTATAATTTTCCAAGTACACATCCTTTGCATCCTTGATTAAATTTATTCCTAGGTATTTTATTTTTTTGGTGCAATTATAAACAGGATTGTCTTCTTAATTTCCCTTTCTGATAGTTCATTATTGGTATACAAAAATGCAACCAATTTCTGGATATATATTTTGTATCCTGCTACATTTGTGAATTATTTATCAGTTCTAGTAGTTTTGTTGGTGGAATCTTTAGGGTTCTTTATATACAGATCATGTCATCTGCAAATAATGACAGTTTGACCTCTTCCTTTCCAATTTGGATGCTTTTTATTTCTTTTTCTTGTCTGATTGCTGTGGCTAGAACTTTCAGGACTACATGAATAAGAGTGGTGAAAATGGACATCCCTGTCTTGTTATCAATCTTAAGGGAAACATGTAGTTTTTGCCCATTGAGTATGATGTTGGCTGTGGGTTTGCCATATATGGCCTTTATTATGTTGAAGTATATTCCCTCTATTCTCACTTTGCTGAGAGTTCTTATCATACATGGGTGCTGAATTTTATCAAATACTTTTTCTGAATCTATTGATATGATCATGTGGTTTTTTTATCATTCATTTTGTTTATGTGGTGTATCACATTTATTTGATTTGCAGATATTTTACCAACCTTGCATCCCTGGAATAAATCTCACTTGATCATGGTGTATAATCTTTTTAATATATTGCTGGATCTGATTTGCTGAGGATTTTAGCATCTATGTTCATCAGGGATATTGGCCTATAATTTTCTTTTTTTGGTAGTGTCTTTATCTGGTTTTGGAATTAGGATGATGCTGGTTTCATAAAATGAGCTTGGGAGTCTTCCCTTCTCTTGAATATTTTGGACTAGTTTCAGAAGGATAGATGTTAGTTCTTTGAGTGTTTGGTAAAATTCACCTGTGAAGCCATCCAGTCCAGATTTTTGTTTTTTGGGAGTTTTTTTTTTTTTTTTTAATTATTATTATTGCTTCAGTTTCAGCAGTTGTAATCTGCCTGCCCAGATTCTGTGATTTTTCCTGATTCAGGTTTGAAAAATTGTATGTTTTTAAGAATTTATCTATTTTTGTCCAGATTGTCCAATTTGTTGGCATATAGTTGTTCATAAAATTTTCTTACAATCCTTTATATTTCTTTGGTGTCAGTTGTTACTTCACCTCTTTCATTTCTGATTTTATGTCTTTGGATCCTGTCTCTCTTTTTCTTGATGAGTCTGATTAAAGGTTTGTCATTCTTGGTTTCACTGATCTTTTATATTGTTATTTTTAGACTCACTTTCATTTATTTCTGCTCTGATCTTTATTATTTCCTTTCTTCTACTCACTTTGGACTTTGTTGTTCTTTCTCTAGTTTTTTTTAAAATGTAAAGTTACATTGTTTATTTGAAATTTTTCTTGTTTCTTGAGGTAAACTTGTAATGCTTTGAATTTCCCTCTTAGAACTGCTTTCACTGTGTCCCATAGGTTTTGGTTAGTTGTATTCTTATTTTCATTTGTTTCAAGGTATTTTTTGATTTCTTCCTTGATCTCACTGTTAATCCATTCATTGTTAAGTAACATGTTACTTAGCCTCCATGTGTGTGTACTTTTCAGTTTTTTTCTTGTGATTGATTTCTAGTTTTATAGCATTATGGTCAGAGAATATGCTTGCTATGAGTTCCATCTTTTTAAATTTATTGAAACTTGTTTTATGTACACTTGAAAATAATGTATATTCTGCTGCTTTGGGGTGAAGTGCTCTGAAAATATCAATTAAATCCATCTGATCTAGTGTGTCATTTAAGGCTGCTGTTTGTTGTTGTTGTTGATTTTCTGTCTGGAAGATCTATCCATTGCTGTCAGTGGGATATTAAAATCCCCTATTATTACTGTATTATTTTTGATCTCTTTCTTTACGTCCATCAAGATTTGCTTTATATATTTAGGTGCTCCTATAATAGGTGCATAAATGTTTACAAGGGTTATATCCTCTTGCTGGATTGCTCCCTTTATCATTATGTAGTGTCCTTGTTTGTCTCTTACTGTAGCCTTTGTTTTAAATTCTATTTTGTCAGATATAAGTATTGCTACCCCATCTTTTTAAAAATTTCCATTTGCATAAAATATCTTTTTTCCATCCCTTTACTTTTAGTGTGTGTGTATCTTTTGTTATGAGGTGGGTCTCTTGTAGACAGCATATATATGGGTCTTCCTTTCTTATCCATTCAGCTACTCTATGTGTTTTGATTGGAGCATTTAAGCCATTTACATTTAAAGTGATTATTGATAGGTACATTTTTATTGGCATTTTATTCTTTTAAGTATGTTACTCTGGCTGCTTCTCCTCCTCCTCCTCCTCCTCCTCCTCCTCCTCCTCCTCCTCCTCCTCCTCCTCCTCTTCCTCTTCCTCCTCCTCCTTCTCCTTTCACTTCTTAAAGCAGGCACTTTAACATTTCTTGTAATACTGGTTTGGTGGTAACAAACTCCTTGTTTTTTTTCTTGTCTGGGAAGTTATTTCTCTTTCAATTTTAAAAGATGGACTTGCTGGGTAAAGTAGTCTTGGTTGTAGGTCCTTGCTTTTCATCACTTTTAATATTTCATGCCAATCCCTTATGGCCTGAAATGTTTCTGTTGAGAAATCAGCTGATCTTATGAGAGCTTCCTTGAAGGTGACTAACTGTCTTTCTCTTACTTTTTAAAATATTCTCTCATTGTAGTTATCCTTTGCCATTTTAATTATGATGTGGCTTAGTGTGGGCCTCTTTAGGTTCATCTTGTTTGGAACTCTCTGTGTTTCCTGAACTTGTGTGTCCTTTCCCTTCACCAGTTAAGGAAGTGTTTGGTTATTATTTCTTCAAATAGGTTCTCAATTTCTTGCTCTCTCTCTTTTCCTTCTGGTACCCCTATGCAAATGTTGTTATGCTTCATGTTGCCCAAAGGTCCCTTAAACTTTCCTCATTTTTTAAAATTCTTTTTTCTTTTTGCTACTCTGATTGGGTGTTTTTATCTACCTTGTCTTCCAAATTGCTGATTCAGTCCTTTTCTTCATCCAACCTACTGTTTATTCCTTCCAGTGTAGTATTTATTTCAGATAATGTATTCTTCATTTCTGACAGGCCTTTTTTCGTGGTATTTATGCTTATTTTCATGCCGTTGACCATACTTGTAGCCATTGGTTTGAATTCTATATCTGATAAATTTCTTGCCTCCATTTCATTTAGCTCTTTTTCTGAGATTTCTCCTATTCTTTTGTTTAGGTCATGTTTCTTTGTCTCCCCATTTTGGCTGCCTCTTTGTGTATGTTTTTATGTATTAGATAGATCTGTTATGACTCCCAGTCTTGGTGAAGTGACCTTAGATAGTAAGTATCTTGTGGGGTCCAGTGGTGCAGTCTCCTTGATCCCCTGAGCTGGGTGTCCAGCAATGTCTCTTGTGTGGGTTACATTTCTATTGTAATTGAGTCTTTTTAAAAATATATATATTTTTTCTTTATTGATTTTAGAGAGAGAGGAAGGGAGAGGGAGAGAGAGATCGAAACATCAATGAGAGAGAACACTGATTGGCTGCCTCCTGCATGCCCCCCACTGGGGATCAGGCCCACAACCTGGGCATGTGCCCTGACCGTGAATCGAACTGGCAACCTCTTGGTGCATGGGTCGACGCTCAACCACTGAGCCACACTGGCCAGGCTGTAATTGAGTCTTGATTGCTATTGGCCCATTTGTTCATGGGATCAACCCTCAGGCTGGCTGATTCTGAGGCTCAATCCCAACCACAGCATGTGAGCTTCTGTACAGGTGCTGACCACATTAAGTGGAATTCACCTCAGCTGGGTTTGGTGCCTGCTGAGATCCCTCTTTGGATATGCTGCTTGTGAAGCTAATTGGATCCTGCTCTGGTGTTGTTGTATGCTGGCCACTGGGTGTGTTGGTTCTGGGCCTCTTGGGAGGGACTTTGGTTCTGGCCAATGTCAGACGCTGTTTGTGACTGGCCCTGAGCAACCTCTTTGGAGCTACAAGGGAACCACAATTTGTGGCTTCCTCTGCTGGGCCTGGGTGCATGTGGGAAGAATCAAGCTGTACAGCAAGGCCAACTTTTATTAGCACTGGGCCCGGGGGCAGGTCAGCAAAAGTCCCAAGAAACCCCGAGATCTGCCACCATCTATTTCTACCTGCTGACTGCCTATTAGGCTCAGTCACGAAAAGAGCCTCTGGCAGTACTCAAGTTGCATGAGGTAGGTCCTCAGTAAATCACCAGGTAGGGGCAATTGATGTTCACCAGATTGATACAGGTTCTAACTCAGTGCCAGTACTGGGTCTGAGGCCACTCGGCAAATGTCCCCAGGTATACCAAGTCTGGTGCCACCCGCTCGGTGCTCACACACCTTTGTGTTGGGGCAGAGTCTCAGGGAGTCATCAGGGTGAGACCAGCAGAGTTTATCAGGCCCAAATAGACCAAAATTTGGCCATGTGAAGAGTGGATCCTGCTCCAGTCAGGAGTGTGAGAGAGAAAAATGGCCCCTGTCCTAGAGCCACACAATTTAGTCTGTCCCAGATTCTGCCAGGAGAAGATGGAGCTCAGCAGGGTGGGATCTACCAGGAGTTGGGAAGATAGGGCTAGTGGATCTCCTGGGAGGGGGAGGTGCTTGTAGGTTTCAGGAAAAGTGAGAGGGTATGGCTCCTGCCTCAGAACGACATAACTCAGTCTGTCCTGGATTTTGCCTCAACCTCAGCAGAGCAGAACCACTCAGAGTCTGGTGGGTGGGGCCACCAGAACTTGGAAGGTGGGGTCAATGGAAGCCAGGAGGGTGGTTCTAGTGGATCTCCCATGAGGGGGAAGTGCCAGTCAGGTTCAGAGGAAAGTGGGAGGAATGGCCCCAACTGACACCCTATGTCTGCCTGGACCTCTACACCCTTGCCAAAGCAGCTGACTCCTCAGCAGGGCATAAACTCTGGAGGGTGGGGCAAGAGGGAGTCCAGAAGGTGGGATTATTGATTCCCTCAGGCTGATGTCACATGGAGGAGAGTGCTCCACCCAAGAAAGATGGCATCTGAAGTCTGGGAGAGGGACTCAGCACAGGGATCCTGGTGTCTGTCCCTTCAGCTCTCTCCCCAGAGCCACAAAGCCAGGCTCTCCTCACGTGACTATAGTCTACTCCACCCTCCCTCTGCCAGAGCTTGAGGTGAGTGGCTGTGAATGAAATTTGTGCCTTGGCCCTTTAAGAGGGTGCCTGTGTCTCTAGTGGACTCTCATCTCCCAGATAGACAGAACCCCGCTGTTTTTCACAGCCAGATGTTATGTGGGCACCTCTTTCTGGCTCTGGTGTCCTGGGCTGGGGAGCCCAGCTTGGGGTTGAGACCCCACGCTTCTCAGTGGGAATCCTCGCAGTTGAGATATCCCTCTGGAATATTTGGCATCTCTGCCTTTCCTATCAGTCTCAGTGTGGCTTCTTCTGTAAATCCTTGGTTATAAGGCTTCTCTTTAGCTAGTTTTCAGTTTGGTTATTCAGGATGATTGTTTTATAATTTAGTTGTAATTCCAGTTTAGTCCTGAGAGAAGGTGAGTGTGGCTCTCACCTACTTCACCGTCATCTTGGATTCGTGGCCAATTGATTTTGAACAAAGCTGCAAAGGCAATTTAATGACAAAAGGATAGTCTTTTATTTATTTATTAATTATTTTTTAAAATCTTTATTGAAAGTATTACAGATGTCTTCCCTGCCCCCCATTAACTCCCTCCTCCCCACTCCCACCACCCTCCTACCTTCCCCACAATATTGTCTGTGTCCACTGGTTATGCATAAATGCATTTAAGTTCTTTGGTTTATCTCTTCCTGCACCCCCACTTCCCTCTGAGGTTTTTTCAGTCTAACAACCAATTTGTACTTCTTAATCCCTTCACTTTTTATGCTTGTCCCCCCAATCCCCTTCCCATCTGGCAACCATCAAAAAGTTCTCTGTATCTATGAGTCTGTTTCTGTTTTGCTTGTTCATTTGGTTTGTAGATTCAATTGTTGATAGATATGTATTGCCATTTTATTGTTCATATTTTTTATCTTCTTCTTTAAAAGTCCCTTCAACATTTCATATAATACTTGTTTGGTGGTGATGAACTTTTTTAGCTTTTTCTTGTCTGGGAAGCTCTTTATTAAAAGGTCTGAGCCGGCGGGAGATCACATCCACAACGCAAGGCCGATGTAGAGCAAAATGATTTTATTGCATGCGCCTGTGTGCAGGCAGGCTAAACCCGAAAAAGGGGTCAGCCTCGAATAACAGTTGGGGTGTAGGTTATATGCTATGCTTCTAGCTCCCAGCTGACCCATTGTCCACTTTGCAGTTGGACTGGTCTGGTATCACATCCTACTTCTGCTGGGTGATTCAGTCTTGCAGATAATCCAATAATCCATACTCAACAGAAGGCTGAGTAAAGGTCATGCAAGCAACACATTTTTCACAGTTTCCACCTTTTGCAAGCTTTTGCCTTTACCCTTTAAAACATTATTAACCCTTTCATTCCCATCTTGTAAAAGGGGCAAAGTTTCTCTTTGTCTACTTCATGCAGGTGTGGGGTCATCGTGGACTCCTAAAAAGAATTTGTTAGATAACTTCTTGGGGAATGGGATGACAGGGTCCTTTTACCTGTGCTAGAACAAATTGTGCAACTGTCTGGTTGACTAAAATTTGCAGTCGATTTTGTACAAACCTAGTAATCAGGCGCAAGAGGCAGGGTCCGAAAAGCAATAATAAGAAGACTAATACTAGAGGCCCTAGAAAGGGGAGTAGCCAGGTTAGTGTAGGCAAAGCTGCTTCTATGCTTGTCCAGATAGATTGGGCTAGGTGATCCTGACTGAGTTCTTTTAGCCACTGGGCATTATCTGAATTCGTTGTGTCTTCTCCTTGACTTGGCCGGTTGAATTAACATAGAAGCAGCAAGATGTATTTGCTATCATGCATACACCTTTGGCTAGTAAATAGTCTAATGCATAAAAAACGGTGCTGGAACAACTGGATATACAGATGCAAAAAAATAAACTTTGATCCATAGCTTACACCATATGTAAAAATGGACTCAAAATAGATTGTAGATGTAAATGTCAATCTAGAACTGTAGAATTTCTAGGAGAAAATATTTGTAATCCAGGTTAGGCAAACAGACAATTCATAACATGAAACTTTGATACATTGGAGTCTATCAAAATTTAAAAGTTCTGTTCTTCAAAAGACACTGTTAAGCAAATGAAAATAAGAGACTTCTGTTCAGAATATATAAAGAATGCTCAAAAGTCAATGATTAAAAAAGAAATAACCCAATTAAAAAATGTACGAAAGGAGACATACAGATGGCAGATAAGCACATGAAAAGATGGTCAGCATAATTAGTTGTCAGGGATATGCAAATTAAGCCCCAATGAGATCCCACTACATACCTATTAGGATGGCTAAAACAAACAGACAGACAGATAAACAAACAAACAAACCTGGTCGTACAAATGGCTGACAAAGATGTGGAACAACTGGATCTCTCATACACTACTGGTGGGACTGCAGAAAGGTACTACCATTTTAGAAAATAGTTTGACAGTTTCTTAAAAAGTTATATACAGGAAAATTGGACAGGTACATGCAAAAAAAAAAAAATGAAACTAGACCACAAACTTACACCATACACAAGAATAAACTCAAAATGGATAAAAGACTTAAATGTAAGACACCAAACCATAAAAATCCCAGAAGAAAACATAGGCAGTAAAATCTCAGACTTCTCATGTAGCAGAATTTTCACCCATACATCTCCTAGGGCAAGAGAAACAAAGAAAAAATAAGCAAATGAGACTACCTGAAACTAAAAAGCTTCTGCATAGCATAAGAAACCATCCTCAAAATGCAAAGGGAACCCACTATCTGGGAGAACACATTCGCCAATGATGTATCTGATAAGGGATTAATTTCCAATATGTATAAAGCACTCATACAACTCAACAAAAGAAGACAAACAATTCAATTTAAAAATGGGCAAAGGACCTGAATAGACACTTTTCCAAAGTGAACATACAAATGGCCAAGAGACATATGAAAACATGCTCAATGTCACTAGTCATCAGAGAGATGCAAATTAAAACTATAATGAGGTATCACTTCACACCTGCCAGAATGGCTGCCATCAATAAATCAACAAACAACAAGTGCTGGTGAGGATGTGGAGAAAAGGGAAACTTTGTGCACTGTAGGTGGAATGCAGGCTGGTGCAACCACTGTGGAAAACAGTAGGGAGTTTCCTCAGAAAATTAAAAATGGAGCCCTGGCTTGTTTGGCTCAGTGCTTAGAGCATCGGCCCGCAGACCAGAGAGTCCCGAGTTTGATTCCCGCTAAGGACACATACCTCAGTTGCAGTTTGTCCCCTGCCCCGGTTGGGGTTGTGTGGGTGACAACCACTCAATGTGTCTCTCTCACATTGATGTTTCTCTCTCTCTCTCTTCCTCCCTCTCTCCCTCCCGCTCTATCTGAAGATAAAAAATAAAATAAATAAAAAGCAAAAATGTCCTCGGGTGAGGATAAAAAAAAAAAAAAATGGAACTGCCATTTGACCCACCAATCTCACTTCTGGGAATATATACTAAGAATCCTGAAACACCAATCAGACAGAATATATGTACCCCCATGTTCATAGCAGCACTATTTACAATAGCTAAGATCTGGAAACAGCCCAAGTGTCCACCAGTAGATGAGTGGATAAAATAGCTGTGGTACATGTACACAATGGAGTACTATGCAGCTGTAAAAAGGAAGAATTTCTTACCCTTTGATACAACATGGATGGACCCGGAGATTATTACGCTGAGTGAAATAAGCTAGTCAGAGAAAGACAAATATCACATGATCTCACTTACATGTGGAATCTAATGAACAAAATAAAGTGATGAACAAAATAGGTCCAGAGACGTGGAAGCAAGGAACAGACTGGTGAATCTCAGAGAGAAGGGGGTGGGGGAGTGGGAAGAGATAAACCAAAGAACTTATATGAATATATGCATAGCCCACAGACAATAGTGCGGTGAAGGCCTGGGGTGGGGTGGAAGCCGGGTTGAGGGGGACAAAGGGGAGGGGAATGGGGGACATCTCTTATACTCTCAACAAGTAAAAAGAAGTTAAACACAGCCCTACAATATGATCCAGACATTTTAATTCTAGATGTTTACCCAGGTGAATGGAAACTTATGTCCACACAAAATCTGTATGTGAGTGTTTATAGCAGCATTATTCAGAACCAGTAAAAATGGGACAACCAGATGTTCTTCAATAAATGAACAGATAAGCAAACTGTGCTACATCTATACAATGGCAGTAAAAAACAAGGAAGCACTGATTCATGAAAAACTATGGATGAATTTTAAATGCTTCTTGCTAAATGAATAAAGACAGAAATAAAAGGCAACATATTGTATGATTCCATTTATATGACATTCCACAAAAGACAATGCTATTCGGACAGAAAACAAATCAGTGGTTGCCAGGGTTGGGGAGAAGGGGTAGAGTACGAAGGATCAGCTCAAGGGAAGTTTTGGGGTGATGGAACTATTCTGTCTGGGTCTGTGGTAGTTGGATATATAACTCTACACATTTGTCAAAACCCACATGAGTTTGCACAACAAAGAGTGACTATTACTGTATACAAACTTTAAAAAAAGAACTTTGGTGTGGGGAACCCAACATGGAATGCAGACCAATAAATCAAATATTCTTATAAATGAGTGACATAATCACACTGGAGGTGAGGGTAAAAGAAGCTACCCTTGTAACTTTGGAAAATAGTTCTTTGTTTAGATACTGTCAGGCTACATCAAAAAGGACTGCTCACAGACACTGTACTCTGGTTGGTACATTTGTTTCTCACAAGGGTATGGGTTAGCACTCTGAAACTAGTGTACATGCATACTAGGGTTGAACAAACAAATAATCCATTGTAGATAATGACAGCAAGGTTTCTCCCTTCAGAGAAAGAACTTACAAGTAAGCAAAGGGGAAATGCTAGAATGAGTCCTGCATTGTTGGTTTGGAGTTAGAGGTATCAATATGAACTCATGTGTGTACACACACCCAGAGACTCACACACAAACACACACATAGACACACAAATAGACACAGAAGTAAATCTAGATGCATGCGTATATATGGATTGGTATACGTGTGCGTATTTCCTAGCTCAGTCCACTGAAAGAGTCTAGAAGCAGTGACACCTCAGTAGCAATGAACACTTATGGCACATGAATCTTGGTTTCTAAATATCATTCTTCAAAGGAAGGAACCAGCACTCCTTAGAGAAGTGGTTGATTAAAGGCCTGAGGCAGGAAAAATATAATGTTTAAAAAAAAGTGCATATCAAAAGGACACAGGAGGAGATTTCCAGTTCCAGGAAGATGAAGTAGATGTAGTTTCCCAATTCTTCACACTAAGTACAACTAAAACTTTTTCATTACATATGAAACAAACATACGAAGACTCTGAAAGGTGGAGGAAAGAAGGCAGATGGCCTAGAGACCTCCAGAATCAAAGAACATCACGGTGGTAAGTTCCTTGGGTTATGCTTTGCCTCACATATCCAAGACTTGGAGCTAAAAAAAGCTCAGAAACACCAAAGGCACAGGCAAAAATGTGCCCCAACAAAGCTCATTCTCTCTAGCCAAAGGACCAGGAAAGGGACAGACCAGCAATCCCAAACTTTTAGCAGTAATCACCCTACTCCAGCTAAACAACATGGAAAAAAATGTGACCTCCCTATCCCCATCCTTGTCAGCAAAGTCCTAGTGAACTTAGACTACCACTCTTGTGAAGCTGCAATAAGGTGACCCAACAACCATACTGGAATGTGGTTACAGAAGGACAAGTGGGGGGGAGCTGGGACTTCCGTGTCCTCCCTGAAGTAATGAGGTGCTCCTCTTTCCTGTGTCCCCTTCCTTCACGCACTGGGGTGGTGTCAGAAGATGGCCTAGTGGAAAGTCAGGACTTTCAACATCACTTATCAATAACGACACCACTCTTCCCTCAACAGTTGACAGTTAGACACCCCAGTGTCAGTAGAGACCACATTGGAACCAGAACTCCCACCCCTGTCCAGCAGCAAATAGGAGCCTCTCTCAGGTTTTATTGGAGGCCGATGGGGAACCAGGACTTCTACCTCCACCTAGCAGTGCCCTCCAGTTCCTCTCTGGAGTGGTGTCAGAGAGAGCCAACTAAAGCAGAAGGTTTAAATAAAATCCAGAGTCTCAGAACATAATACAAAAATTTTCCAGGTTTCAATAAAAAAAAAAATCACTCATCTTACCAAGAACCAGGAAGATCTCAAAAGAATGAAAAAGACAATCAATAGATCCCGACACTGAGATAACAAAGATGTTAGAATTATATGACAAAGATTTTAAAGTAACCATGATAAAAATGCTTCAATAAGCAATTATAAACACACCTGAAACAAATGAAAAAATAGCAAGACTCAGCAAAGTCATAGAAATGTGGATCTATACAAAAGATCTAACATTTGTGTCACTGGAGTCCCAGAAGAGGAGGAGAAAGAGGGTGGGGCTGCAAAAATACTCAAAGGAATAATGTCCAAAACCCACCAAATTTAGCAAGAGACATAAGCCTACAGAATCAAGAAGCTCAGTGAATCCCAAACAGGGAAAAAGCAAACAAACAAACAAAAACAAAGAAATACATTCCAAGACATATTGTAATCAAACTTCTGAAAACTAAAGACAAAGAAAAAATCTTGAAAACAGCCACAGGAAAAAATGACACCCTAGTACCTATAGGACAAAAACAATTCAAATTGACAGTGGGTTTCTCATCAGAAATCATGGATAACAGAATGGAATGGTACAATATATTTCAAATGCTGAAAGAAAAACTGTTACCTCAAATCCTATACTCAACAAAAGTATCCTTCAGCAATGATGTGGAAATCAAGACATTTCCAGATGAAGAAAAACTAAGATAATTTGTCACCAGTACAGCTACCCTAAATGGATGGCTAACTTCTCTCAACAGAATGGAAATATCTCTAAACATAAAGGAAATGATAGAAGAAGCAACCATACAATGTCAAGAAGAAAGAAAGAATGTAATAAGCAAAAATATGGATAAATACAACAGACTTTCCTTCTCCTCTTGAGTTTCTAAATTATGCTTGACAGATGAAGCAAAAACTATAACACTGTCTGATGTGCTTCTAAATGTATGTGGAGGAAATATTTAAGATAATTATAATATAAATAAGATGTAAAGGGAGATAAGGTTTCTATACTTCACTCAAGCTGGTGAAATGTCAATTCCAATGGACTATGATAAGTTATGTATACACAATGTGACGTCTAGGGTAACCACTAAAAATGCTATCCAAAATGATATACTCAAAAACACTCTAGATAAATAAAAATGGAATTCTAAAAAATGTTCAGGAAGGAAGGAAAAAGAAAGCAGAGAAATGAAAAAGAGTACAAATAGAAAACAAAAAATAAATGGACTGACTTAAGCACTAAATAGCAATAATTACATTAAATATAAGAGATCTAAATATACCAATTAACAGACAGAGATTGGCATAATGGATTATAAAACACAACCCAACTACATACTGTCTGTAAGAAAATCCCTTCAAAGATAATGATATAGGTAAGTTGAAAATAAAAAGGTGGAAAAAGATAAATCAGGAAAGCACTAACCAATGAAAGCAGGAGTGGCTATATGAACATCAGATAAAGTAGACTTCAGAGCAAAATAAATGACCAGAGACACAGAAGGACATTATATAATGATCAAAGGATCAATCCACCAAGCAGACATAGCGAAACTAAATGTGGATACACCAAACAACAGTGCTAAAATATGTGAAACAAAAACTAACAGAACTGAAAGGAGAAATAGACAAATCTATAATTATAGTTAGAGATTTCAACACTCCTCTCTCAACCATTGACAACTTGACATCAAATCAGCAAGGATACAGAATAACTCAACACCATCAACCACTAGGACCCAATTGACATTTATAGAACACTCCACCCAGCAGCAGCAGAACACACATTCGAAGGCTCACAGAACATCTATCAAGATAGATCGTATTCTGGACCATAAAATAAACCTCAACAAATTTAAAAGAATTCAAATTACATACAGTGTTTTCTCTGACCACAATGGAATCAAATTAGAAATCAATAAATAATTCATGAATCAAAAGGAAAGTTACAAAGAGGGACTTCTCTGACTCTACCCAGCAGGGTCCTGGGGCCCCTCATTACAGCCTTGGTGGGAATATAGGCTCCCACATGGCTTCTGCTGGCAGGGGTGGGTGGGGCCACGTTATTTTAACGTGGTGGTTTACTAGAGTAGGGTGGTTATTGACTAAACCACCCTGTTTTATGTCTTAATAAACCCTCAAATATATGGTCAAATATTTTTCTACAAGGAAGCCAAGACCATTCAGTGGGGAAAGAACCATCTTCAACAAATGATGCTGGGAAAATCGGATATTCACATGCAAGGGTGGAGCTGGAACCTAACACCACACACAAAAATTAATTCCAAATGGATCAAAGAGTCCTCGAAAACATAGGGGGAGGCATCATGACATTGAATTTATCAATGATTTCTTGCACATGACACCAAAAGCACAGGGAAAAAAGAGAAAACAGAAATTAGATGACACTGAAATGAAAAACATCTGTTCATCAAAGGACAGAGAGTAAAAAGGTAACCCATGGAAAGGAGAAAAACATTCAAATCATATATTTGATAAAGGGTTAACATTTATAACACATAAATAACGCCTACAACTCAACAACAAAATGAACAACCTGGCCCTGGTCGGGTGGCTCAGTTGGTTGGAGTGTCGTCCCATACACCAAACAGGTTTCGGGTTTGATTCCTGGTCAGGGCACATACCTAGGTTGTGAGTTCAAATCAATACAAACTTAAACTTGGGTGAGGATAAAAAAAACAACAACCAACAATAAAAATCCTCTAACAACCTGATTTTAAAATGGGCAAAAATTTTGAACAGACATTGTTCCAAAGAAGATACACAATTGTCCAAGAAGGACATGCACAGAATTACTAATCATTAGAGAATGCAAATCAAAACCACAATGAGCTATCTACTCACACCTATTAAAACAACTGCTATAAAAAAAACTAGAAAAATGGAGAGAGTAAAAGAAAAAGAAAAGAAAAACCGCGATGATAATGAGCGTTGGTGAGGTTGTGCAGAAACTGGAATCCTCGTGCGCTGTTGGTGGGAATGTGAATGGTGTAGCCACTATGGAAAACAGCATGGTGAGTCCTCGAAAAATTCAAAATAGAATTACCATATGATCCAGCAATTCCACTTCTGGGCATATACCCAAAAGAATTGAAAGCAGGGTCTTGATGAGATTTTGTACATAAATGCTCATAGCATGATTCACAGTAGCCAAAAGGTGGAAGCCACTCAAGTGTCCACTGATGGATATACAGACAAAATGTGGCACATGCAGGGTGGGCAGGAGGAGGGGTACAGTGGGGAGCAACGTTCTTTAGAGTTAATAAAACTATTGTGATAATCATAACTTGCATGTCTTTTTCCATACGAACTACTGTACACCTACTTTTGCCCACCCTGTATATAATGAAATCTTATTCAGCCTTAAAAAGGAAGGAAATTCTGCCTGGCCCATGTGGCTCAGTGGTTGAGCATCGACCAATGCACCAGGAGGTAGCTGGTTCGATTCCCAGTCAGGGCACATGCCCAGGTTGTGGGCCTGATCCCCGGTGGGGGGCGTGCAGGAGGCGGCCAGTCGATGTCCTCTCTCATCGATGTTTCTATCTCTCTCTCCCTTCCTCTCTGTCTAAAATCAATAAAGAAAAAGAAAAAAAAAAGGAAGGAAATTCTGACACAATCTACAACGTGGATGAACCTGAGGACATAAGTAAACTAAGCCAGACACAAAGAGACACAAAAAGGCAAGCGCTGCGTGATTCCACTGATTTGAGGTACTTAGAGCAGCCACGTTTATGGAAACAAAGCAGGGGGGTGTCTGCAGGGGGGTGTCTGTAGGGGTGTTCGCAGGGGGGTGTCTGTAGGGGTGTTCGCAGGGGGGTGTCTGCAGGGGGGTGTTCGCAGGGGGTGTCTGCAGGGGGGTGTTCGCAGGGGGGTGTCTGCAGGGGGGCGTTCGCAGGGGGGTGTCTGCAGGGGGGTGTTCACAGGGGGGTGTTCGCAGGAGGTTCTGTGTGTGGATGGTAGTGATGGTGGCACAACATTGTGAGTGCGCTTGATGCCACTGGTCTGTAAAAATGGTTAAGGTGGTAACTTATGTTAATGTATATTTTGCCACATTTATTTTTTTAAACTGAAAAAAAATTTAAATATGTTTTTATTGATTTGTGTGTGTGTGTGTTTATTTTCAGGTACAGAGAGAAGGAGAGACAGGGAGAGAGAGAGAAACATCGATGTGAGAGAGACACATCGACTGGCTGCCTCCCGCAGGACCCCAACCAGGGCTGGGGACGAACTGCAACTGAGGTACGTGCCCTTGACTGGAATCGAACCCGGGACTCATTGGTCCATGGGCCGATGCTCTACCGCTGAGCCAACCCGTCCAGGGCGTTTTTATTGATTTTTTTAGAGAGAGATAGAAGCACTGATGAGAGAGAAACATTGATTGGCTGCCTCCTGCATGCGCCCCACTGGGGATCGGGCCCACAACCGGCAACCTCCTGGTGCATGGGTCGAGGCTCAACCACTGAACCACAGCAGCCGGGCTATTTTACCACATTTTAAAAAGTTTCCTGTCTTGTTAGACTGCCCCTTTCCTGGATCTTTGATTAGAGAGAGCAGGTTTTCGGTTTGTTTTTTTGCTCTGTGTCCATTGGCGTTTGTGGGTTGTTGACTCTTTTGTTTCAAATCTGGGCTGAGGTCAAAGAAAACCCAGGTCCTGGGGCCCCTAGCCCTTGGCCTCTCCCCACTCTCCGCGCCCCCTGTGGTTTGCGCACAGTTGCCCAGGGTTGCACTTAGAGGGGCTAGGGGAAGTCTACGCCAGCTGTGTTTTGACCGGTTCTCCAGGTAATGCTGGTACTCACCAAGGACTGCAGACGACTGAATTAGCATCCGAGTCCCAGTTCCCAAGGGCAAGGACGGGATCCTCCTTGTTCACAAAGAACGGCCTCAGCTAAGCACAGCGGGTCCTGGTCGTCCTCACACAGTGCCCGGAGCCCAGGTGGGCTTTCCGGCAGCCTTGGCAGCCCTTGCCCAGCCTCGCTGCTGCCCGAGTCCACTGGTTCACGGCTCAGCCCTCAGGCCACTCGAGTTCAGGCTCTCCGCGGGACGCTCTGGAAGCTGCTCACAGCTCCAGTCAGATGCAAGCAGTGAGGTCCCTTTCTTCTCCCCAAAGAGCCAGCCTTCAACCCGGTCACCCTTCTTTCTTCTGGCCCTCTTGATGCCTGTCCACAGTCCCCGAATTTACTGAGGACAGAGAGTGGGACCCCGCAGGTGAAGGACACGGAGGCTCAGAGAATTGATGTCGTCTGCCCAAGGTCACACAGATGGCAAATGGCAGGACTGGACCAGGAGCCAGGCGGCCTCACGTGGGAGCCCGAGCTCTTCCGAGTACAAGACCCCGTCATCCTCTTGTACTGGGGATCCGAAGCCTCAGGGAGAGTCTGACCGTCACCCTGGAGACCATTTATCAGACCCCAGGAGCAAGCACAGAGCCGCCTCTGCCTAGGCCAACTCGGCTGTCACCCCTCTGCCCAGGTCAGGTAACAGGTAGGTACCACAGGACTTGAATACCAAGAGGAGGAACAAGAAACCACAGACGTTAGATTTTCTGAGAGGCTATGGGTTTCAATTTCTCTCTGGTCTGAAAAGCCCTGGGCACAGCCACCATTTCCTCTGCAAAGCAGTTAAGTAGCTCCAGAGAAAAGTGGTTTTGTTTGGCCCTTGGATACAATTCCTGAGAAATGATGGTGGCAGATAACGTACATGCAGGAACCCTCCAGGCGCTGATGCCTGGCTGGCTTTGGGTGTGGTCCAAGTCTTGTGTGCTGTTGGTCCCCAGTTCCAGTCCCAGCCGGTCCTGGTTGCCCTGGGTGAGGTTTTTAGCTGGGCCTGACGGCAGAGCCAGCGTTTATGGAGACCAGCCGCATGTCAGGCCACATGGGCGTCTGCTGGCCTGTGAAGTGGGCATTATCAGTGTCCCACCCATTTCACAGATGCAAAAGCAGAGGCAAAGAGCAACTTCAAGAGCTGTTTTTGTGACATGCTTCCAGAATTCAGGTCCGCTCTTAGTGTGAACTGTGCACCCAGGCGAGTAACCAGCACAGACTGGTCACAGCTGGGCGTTCAACATAAGTACTGGTCAAAAACATGAAGGGGGAACTTCTGTTTCTTCACCGTGATGAGCTTATGTCTTTGATGCCATTTAGTCCAACTTCCCCTCAGTGCAGGACTTCCTTCTACAACTCCTAGAAAATCATGCGCCTTGGATTCCTCCAGGGACAGGGAGCTCATTCCTTGCAGAGACAGCTCTGCCAGCCTTTGGACAGCCCTAACCCTGGGAAAGGACAGTAGTTTATTATTCTGATCTGAGCTCTGCCTCTCCACGCTGGGTGACAGCCGGTTCTGGTTTTACCTGTTGCTGTGCTCAAGCGTCTCCTATTTCCACGGTTTGTGCTTAAAACTCAGAAGAGGCCTGCTCCTTTTCCTCGAGTGTTTCCCACTGAGGGAAGGCTGGCCAGGGCGCGAGGAGTCTGAGGCCCAGCCACAGTGTGAGCGTTGGAGGGAGGGCCACGTACGCTCAGTCTGAAGAAGGTAAGTTGGTAGCAAGATGAGGTGTGTGATTGGAACCCTCGCTTCTCTTCAGGGCCCTGCAGATACAAATGAAGGAACATCAACAAGAACAGATACTAAGTACTGAGCTAAATGCTTGCCCTGCATCGTCTCATTTAAACCCCATAACAACCCTCTGTGGTGAGTCTTATTATCCCCACTTCACAAAGAAGGAAACTGAGGCACGAGGAGGTCAAATCGCATGTGCACTGTCATTCAGCTCACAAGTGGAACAGCAGGCTGCAGACCGCAGCACGTGTGCCCGGAGCCCCTCACCGGCCACGTGCGTGGGGGAATGCTGCTGTGTGACCAGCCCCTGGCTGGCCGTGGAAGCTGCAGGAAGACAGCCAGGCGTCTGGTTAACTGAAACACTCTTTACAAGTCAGGACGTGGCGCTGGTGGAATTAGCGGCCTCACAGCGTGGTGAGCACCGGAGTGGCGGGATGGGCCAGGAAGACCACGTCCTGGACGGGCCTCCAGACCACATGTGTCCAGTTGAATCCGATCAACGACAGCTGGGCAACCTTCAGTGAGCGGGCGAGTGCGGAGTGAGCGGCTTGCAGTGCGTCTCTGAGGCCAGCTGTTTCACTTGCAGGTGAAAACGCCTTTGGTGCCCGCATCTCTGAGTCTCCCCCAAATACTGGGATTCCCTAAAAACTGGTGTCCTGAGGGGTGATTTTGAACCCGTTTCCAGGAACAGGTCGCCAGAAGCTAGGAGAGAGAAGGGTTGATGGGCATTTGAGGGAATGCGCCCAGGCCTCCCACCTACCGTGTCTGCTTGTCCCGTGCTTGAGGGGACAGCCTCACCTCCCTTCCCATCTCTACAACCAGGAGGCCCAGGGAGCCCCAGCTGGCCCTCTTTCCTCTTGCAGGCCAGGAGCTGTCAAGGATACGTCACTGGTCCTGCCATGGGGGTTGATAGCGCCAGGGGGTGGGAAGATGGCAGTGGTCAGGAAGGACTGTCAGCACGGGGAGTGTGGGTCTCCTCCCCACCTGCCGCCCGGATCTGTTACCACCCAGAGCTCCCCATGCAACAGCCCAGGGGCCTTTCTGAGCCCATCTGAGGGGACAGGACTGTCCAGTGCGCCGCAGTCAGGACACAGTGGGCCTGGCATGCAGTAACACTCCGTAAGCGGGTGTCGCGACTATCACCTTACAGAGCACAGCTGAGGTGAGGACACCTGACCTGGATTCAAATCCTGACCCATCACTTCTGAGCGAGGCCTGGAGCCGGCGGGCTCGCCTCTGTGCCTCCTCTAAAGTGGGGACAAATGGCTCTTAGCACAGGGCCTGGCCCAGGGGACGTTCTCAGTGAATGGTTACTGTCGCCATTACTCTTCTCATGGCTTTGCCCCGAACAACACCAGCACCTCCTTGGAGGTTTGGGAAGCTCGATGGGAAAGGGGAAGAGCAAGAGACGCGGACACCAACACAGTGCGGAGGCCCTGCCGGCGCCACCATTGGCTGGAGTGTCGTCTTGCACACTGAAAGGTTGCGGGTTCAATCCCTGGCCTGGGTGTTTACGGGAGGCAACGAACGGGTCAGTATTTCTCTCTCCCTCTCTCTCTCTCAAATCAATAAACGTGTCCTCGGGTGTGGGTTAACAAAACAAAAACAAAAACAAGAACCAGTGAGGAGGATTCCAACACTATCAATAAGTACGGGGCTACCACGGTTTGCAGGCACTTCACATACATGTTATTTAATCGTCACAAAGCCTCTGCGGCACCCCTTATCTCCATTTCTATATGGTGAGATGAGCCGCAGAGAAGGCCACCTGCCCAGGGCCGCACAGCCCGTGCACAGCTCAGCTGGGGCCCGGGAGGGACAGCCCGGTGGTTTGGGGGTGGGGCAGGGCGGGAGGCTTGCCCTCATTCAGTCCTGGGAGGTCTCAGAGGAGGGGCTGAGCGTGGTACTACCACCCCTCTTCAGCCAGAGCCTCAGGCACTGGCCCTTGTTTGAACATTTGGGCATCCACTTTCTTTCTTGATGATAAATATTATGCTCATGAATATTAAACTCTAAGTTGCGCGAGAGCTGGGGCTGGCTGGGGGTGGCGCTTTGCTGCCCTTGAGTGACCAAGCCCATCCCAGGCGGTGCTGGGGCTCAGCTAGGGGGCAGCTCTGTGCTTGGTGGACGCCTGCCCTGTAAGGCCAAGGGCTTGGGGCCCTCTTCCGGTCAGCTTTCTTTTGGCCCCTCCTGTACCTTAGGAGAGTAATTAGATTTTTCTGAGCTTCCTGCTCTGTCCCCTGCAGGCTGAACAGTGACCTGGCATCTGGGAGGACAGGTCTCCTCCTCGAAGAGCCAGTGGTGGAGGGCGCCTGGGAGAGGGAGGCCGGAGGGCCAGGACCTCAAGGTGGCCGTGGCAGCGGCAGGGAAAACAGTCCCAGCTCCTGCTCCCCCAGCATCAGCCTGTCTGGGGCCCAGGCAGGGAGGCCTTGTGGGCACCACTGACCAGACCCAGAGCCCGAGTCACTTACCTGAGGTCGGGCATCCAGTAAGTGGCAGCTGGGAGCTGGACCTGGTCAGCATGACCCCAGGCCTGCAGCCTTGCCACCTCCGCACAGTGCTCCCCTCCTGCGGCAGACCCCTGCCTGGAGCATCGTCACTAGACCGGGGTGCCCACTCCCTCTATCTTACAGCCCCTTCGGACTCAGAGGTGGGCATGGGGCTCAGGCAGCCCCCTCCTCCCAGAGGGGCTGTTCACCCACTTCTACCCGCTCCTCTGGACCCCCTGCTGTCCGTCAGGGAAGGGGCCGTGGAGAGCATCTTATGTCTTGTTTGACGAACTGCAGTCCAGAGAGGGCCGGCCACGTGCCCGGGGCCACAGAGCACCCTGGGAGCAGAGCCATCTGGAATGAGGCGTCCTGACTCCCCGCACACAGGTGCTCATGGGTGGGGCCTCACACTCTGTTCCATTCTTCAAGGATGACACCTTGTCACGTAAACGTAGAGGGGCCAGCACAGCCATAACCAGCCCTGTCTGTTCAGCTGTTTAAATAGTGTAAGGAGTGCTGACACTGAGCAGTGTGCTGGTGGGGATGGTGACAGTTCCCAAGTGCCCCCACTCTGGAGACCCCAGCAGAAGCCTCGGTGCGGAAATCAGGCTCTTCTCTGGTCCCCAGTTGTTCCCAGAGAAGAGCAAGGCCTGGTTTCCTTTCAGCCGCCACCTCTTGCAATCCCAGGAGCTCCCTTCTATGCCTGAGGAGGCTGCTGCCAGCCTCAGTTTCCCCATCTGTGACACCTGGCTCCATACCCTGCCTGTTGGACTCATCAAGAGGCCCGTCCTGGAGAGGCAGCGCTCTGGTGCAAAGAGGGCCGCCAGGAAGGGTCCGAGCCCTTTGTCCCGGGCACTGCAGCAGGCCAGCCTCCGCCAGGGCCTCTCCTTTCCTCTGAGTAAGCGCTCTGCACCAGGGAGCCACCGACCTCAAAGGGGCCCTGACATCGTTGTGAACAATGTCGCCTGTTTACCTGACAGATTGTCTGCTTTCTTTTCATCTTAGAGGAAAAGAGCTCCCGCTGGGAGCCGCTAATCCCAGAGTAAACAGATGACCTCGTGGTGCCTTTCTCCTGGAGGTGGGGTGCCAGCAAGCGCCCCAACTGTGCAAACAGACCCTGGAGGCCTCGTGCCCACAGGGGGCGTGGCCCTGAGCCCGGTCAGGGGGGCCTCCCCTCGCCCAGCCCTCTCTCTCCCTTTGTGTTTCGCCCTGAATGGGGAAGCTCAAAGGCAAGGGCAGGAGAGGTCAACGCCAATTTGCAGGGCCAGGCCTGGGGGCGGAGAGCAGGGGAGAGAGCCCGTGCTGGGGCGGCCTGACCTTCACCTGAATCCTCAGGACAGTGCCCCGGCAGAGCGGGCGTTGTGTCCGGCTGCTCCCCGCCTAGCTGTGTGCCAGGCCAGCAACTCTGCCTCTCTGAGCCTCAGTTTACTCGTCTGGAGAGCAGGGATGAGGACACCTCTCTGTTAGGGCTGTTGCGAAACATCGAAACATTGCAGTGTGCTCTCAACCAGCAGTGGGGACATGAGGAGGGAGGGAGGGAGGCTGAGTCTGGAACCAGCTGCCAACAGAGCGGGGAGGGTACTCGGGGAGGGGGAGGCAGAGCCCGGACAAAGGCGCTCAGTTGGGAATGAATAGGGCCTGTATGGGAGCCAATAAACCAGCCTCTGAAACAACATATTACATTACAGGGCTGTTATCTCTGGGAGGGGACCCGGATTCCCCCGTCCCTGAGTGTGACCTTGGAGAGCTGGTTGGCCTCTCTGTCCTTCAGTTTCCTCCTTTGCAAAGGGGATGAGCAGCCCTGCATCAGAGGCTCTCCGGAAGATGGAGAGAACCTGACACGTAGTAGATACTCAATAAACATCCGTTTCTGGGGCAGGTTGGTCATTCCCCGAAAGGAGCTGGGGGGTCAGGAGGAGTCCAAGTCGCACCCCGGCATACCTCACTTGGTCACTGACCCCTGGCAGCCCCTTCCTTTGGCTGCAGGGAGCAGGGTGGGCCCTCACCCATGGTGAGCCCCGAGCGGCCCCACGGTCCTGACCCTGTGTGCCTTCCTGAGCACCCTCCCTGGGCACCGTGGGCCTGTTCCTTAGCCCTCCTGGGCTTGCTCCTCTACTCTGGGCATTCAGGGCATCTGTGACTCCCAGCCCCTCAGTGGGGAAAGAAGGAGAGACAAGTTTAACTTATGGAGGCCAGTGGCACTGGGCCCATGTCCCAAACACGCAGTGTTTCCAGCTCCCTTGCCTCTCCCTGTTACAGGGAGAGGAGAAATCCGTAGAGGAAAGACAAGGAGGGGTGACATATTTGAGGAGCATCTGAAAGCAAGCTCATAAGTATCAGAAACACAGTTGGCTTCACTCAACCACAGACTCAGTGCACCGTAGCTTAAGCAGATGAAGGTTTATATTTCCAACATAATGAGAATCCCGGGACGTGGTGGATGCTGGTCTGGGTCAGCTGCTGGTGATGCCAGTAAGGATTGGCTCTTTCCAGCTTTCTGCTCATCGGCTGTAGCTCGTGGCCTACTTGTCACCTCATGGTGGCAAGATGGCTGCTTCAGCTCCATCAGGACAGTTGAAGGTCTCCCAGGACCCCCTGTTGGTGTCTCATTGGCCAGATATGGGTCACATGGCCACTCATGGCAGCAAGGGATGCTGGGAATGCAAATACCTGAATGTGCTTCTCCAGCCTCCAGCAAGGGGCAGACAAGGGTGGGTGCGGATCGTGGGGCAAGAGAACTGGTATCAAGTCATCCCAGTAGCTGCCTGCCAGAGGAGATGGTGCCACTCACACCCTAGTCTTACAGACGGGAGACTGGTGCCAAGGGCAGAGAAGTGCTTACTCAATAAGCAGTTTGATTGATTTATTTTGACATTCTGGGCCAGCAACCAGAGATGCAGAGATAAAAGCCACCCCCTTGCCTTCCAGAGAGAGAAGGAGAATAATAATAGTAATAATAACAATATAATAGCTAAAATTCACTGAGCGTGTACCAAATGCCAAGTGCTTGCTGGGCATTTTCCAGACTTGATCTCATCTCATGCCCACTCCAACCCCAAACGACAGGCACGATTCCGTCTGCGATGGAAGAAGCCGGGGCTCGGCAAGGCCACTGCACACAGGCGGGCCCGCCGCGCTGCATGAGGCCACTCCTGTAAGAGGCCCGGTGTGGATCAGGCAGGTCATGAAATCGGGTGCCACTCTCCCTGGGGAGGGCACAGGAGGGGTCTGGAGGTGGGAAGATGTGTGTAGGGTTTAGAAGCACCAATGGGGAAATCCCAGCCAGACAAGGTGAAGGCAGTGCCTTGGGTGAGGAAACATTTCTTCAAGGAGTTAGAGATGATTTCAGCCGAATCTGAGGCCCCCAGGGTCTGTCTATCCACGCTTTCCTCGGAATTTTTGTATTCAAAAGGAGCCCTGAAAATAATATTATACTTCTAAAATAAATGAGCAACATGAATAACCAAAGAAAGGCAAACGTATTGAAAATAAAATTCCTTAGTTTATAAAATTGTCAGAGATTAAAAAATAAAACATGAATACTTGATGCTGGTGATGGTGTGGTGAAATACACAATGTTCACACACTGCTGGTGAGAGAGTAAATTGGTGGAAACCTTTAGAAAAGCAGCTGGAAAAGCATTCTTTACAATGTGCAGGTCCGTGCTTGTCTCAGCAGCACCGAGTATACCAAGGAAGGACACAGAGAAGACTAGTATGGCCCCGGGCAAGGATGACACACAGATTCCTGGAGCGGTCCGTATTTTTCAATATTTCATTGGAATATTACTCAGTCATAAAAAGAATAAAATCTTACCTTTTGAGACGGCCTGGATGGTTCTAAAGAGCATTATCCTGAGTGAAGTAAGTCAGCCAGAGAAAGACAAGTGCCACATGATTTCATTCACATGTGGAAACTAAAGAACAATATAAATGAACAAACGCAATTGAAACAGACAGATCGATACAGAGAACTGATGTTTGCCAGAGGGGATTGGATGAAAAGGTGAAGGAATGAAGAAGTACAAATAGGTAGTTACAAAATAGTCACAGGGATGTAACGTGCAGCACAGGGAACATAGTCAATAATATTATAATAACTGTATGGTGCCAGTGGGTACTGGAAATACTGGGGAGACACTTTGTAAAGTATATGCTTGCCTAACCACTATGCTGTACACCTCAAATTAATACAGAATAATATTGAATGAAAACTATAATTGAAAAATAAATAAATAAATGAATAAATAAATAAAATGTGCTGGTGTTTTAGCTTCACTTCTAGAAATAGACCCTAAAGAAATGATAAAAGGAACTATGCAGGACAGACAATGTACTGAAATAGGAACTCGTGTTCCCCCTCATTTCCCCTCTCAAAGCCCCAGATTTGTGGGCAGACCCCTGCCTACTCCCTGGCCCCAGGGGTATTTGTAGAACCCAACCAGAAGCTACTTAAAGACACCTGTCCTTTGTGAAAAAGGAATAGCAAGAAAAAAAATATGTAGCAGTCCCCCAAAAAGGGGTGGGGTGGGGGCGAGAGTTGTGAGAAGGAAGGGGGAAGGTTCCCGACCTCATGGAAGGGCTCCCCAGCCCCAGTGGTGGGATTTGGACCCCTTCCATAACAGCACCCCAGGACATGGCTTCCCAAAGGTCACACTGTCCAGGGAAACTGGAGTCAAAGCACAGCCACACCCCAGTGTCCTGAGCCCCCACCCTGGCAACTCAGCAGCCACTGGATAACAAGGAGCATGCCCACTGGAAGGATGGGTATCTCTGGGCAACCTTCCATGGTGCCTGGCAGACTGTGCAAACCCCAGGACCTTTGCATGGCCCTACGAGGCAGGGAGTTCTGAAAATGACTGAGGTTGATTTTCCTGGCCAGGCCTTAAGTAGAATATAATAAAAACTTTAAATGTGACATTCTCATATAGGTACATATATGCAAAAAATATTTTTTTAGGCAATTGAGTATAGAGTTATTTTCTTTGATTTTTTTTTTTTTATCCTTACCCGAGGACATTTTTTTTTTTTTTTTTTGCATTTATCTTCAGATAGAGTGGGAGGGAGAGAGGGGGAAAGAGAGAGAGAGAAACATCGATGTGAGAGAGACACATCGACTGGTTGCCATCCACACGACCCCAACCAGGGCCGGGAACAAACTGCAACCGAGGTACATGCCCTTAGCAGGAACTGAACCCGGGATTCTCCGGATTTTTTTTTTTTAATCCTCACCCCAGAATATTTTTCCAGTGATTTTCAGATAGAGTGGGAGGGGGGGAGAGAGAGAGAGTGAGAGCGCGAGAGAGAAACATCGATGTCAGAGAGACACATCAATTGATTTCTTTCCACACGACCCCCACCAGTGCCAGGGATCGAACTGCAACTGAGGCACGTGCCCTTGACTGGAATCGAACCCGTGACCCTTTGGTCTGTGGGCCGATGCTCTAACCGCTGAGCCAAACCAGCCAGGGCTTCCTTTGATTTTTTAAACTAGGAGTTGAATATTTCCATAGAGAGATACCAAAGTCCCTGCCCTATGAGCACACCTGTGCCATTGTACCAACCCTGCTGGGATGATCATGATCTACACTCAGTGTCTCACTGTCCTTTGAGGTTCTCGATCCTGGAGACTCATCAGGACCATTTCTTGTTTACCTCCATATCCCCAGGGCCTTGCACAATGCCTGGCAAACATTCAGGGAATGAATGAGAGAATAAACAAGTTCATGAATGAATGAATGAATGAATGAGTGAGTGAGTGAGTGAATCAATGAACTAATAGGTGTCTGATGTCTAAGATAAAGGGTCTGATGAAACCCGCCCTGTCATCCCCCAGCGGCGCTCCTGGCAGCCCCACGGGCTGTGCACACAGTGGAGTTAACTGGAAGCACACCCTCTGGGAGTGTAACAGCCTCCTCCAGGCCAGGGCTGGCTGGCAGGCTTGCGGGCAGCTTGCACAATCCTGTGGGCTGCTGTGATTCTCATTTTTGGGGCATGGAGTCATCTCTGCTGTGGGCCTCTCCCTCCTTGCCCTGGATTGTCTCTTGGCAACGTAAAAGGAACTGTGTGTCTGTTGTCAGTGGGAAGAACTTCAGACCCCCAGCCCCTCTAGGAAGCTTGTCCTGATTAACTAGAGCTGCCCAAGGACACAAAAAGGTTGGGGCTGCAAGGGAGCTCGGAGATCCTCCTGCCCAACCCGTTCATTTCAACCTCTTCCTAAGTCCCATTCCCTGAGAAGCTCAGAGGTGGGGACACAGCCCACTGCAAGTGCAGCAAAACTTGTCATGGAGCTGGGTGTCCTGGGATGGCAGCTGGTTTCAGAACCAGTCAAACAGGGCCATAAATTCCCGCACAGCCACTGTCCAGCGTGTGAATTTGGATCAGGAACCTGTCTTTCCTGAGTCCTAGTCCCCTCATCTACCCTGCACTCAGGAGGGTTGCCGGGGGCCTCCTGCCAGGCCCAGGAAAGTGCCTAGCGTGGTGCCTGGCTCAGTCTAGTGCGCCTGTCTCCTGCCCTTCCTTCCTAACTTCTCCCACTCACCATTTCTCACCATTCTTCCATGTCTGGGCATGAAGTGCCCAGGTTTCATGCTGAACCCCCCTACTGCAGGAAAATGCACGTCTCTGATTGGCTGTGCGTGATGTCATTGCTCTAGATGCATTAGTCTCCGCCTACATTTTCTCTCCTCACAACACCTCTTGATCTTGCCAATTCATTCATATTTTCCTTCCTCCCTCCCTTCCTGTGAACACTGCCAGGCCCCTGCTGTGTTCCAGGTACCTGCTGGGAAGAGATGATGTTGGCCAGCACCTGGCCGTCAAGAGCTCACCTGTTGCTCGAGAGGGGTCGTGACAACACAGGGAAGGAGGGCTGAGTGGCGGAGGCCATGCTGTGGGTCCGTCCACAAAATCCCATGTTCTAGCTCTTGTTTCTGGAACACTGTGGTAGGCAGGATAATGGCCCCTTGAAGATGGTCATGCCTGATCACCCAAATCTGTGACTGTTACCTTCCATGGGGTGATTCAGTGAAGGAGTTTAAGATGGGAAATTACCCTGAACTTCCAGGTGGACGCAAAGATCCATCCGAGAGAGAGGAAAGAGGTCAGGAAGGAGAGATGCTGATGTTCTGCTGGTCCTGAAGACAGGGAAGAGGCCACGAGCCAGGGAATGTCGGTATCTGTGAGCCTTCCAAAGGAGCCAGCCCTTCCGACAGCTTGATTTTAGCCCCTGGGGTTCACTTGGCACTTCTGACTCCCAGAACTGTGAAAGAATACATGTGTGTTGTTTTAAGCCATTATGTTTGTGTTCATTTCTCACTACAGCGACAGGAGATGGAAATAAGTGCAGAGGACTGTGCTTCCTCGTCCCCAGCTGTTAGGTGGCACCAGGTGACTAACCCTGGCCAATGCGATGTGAATGCAGGTGACACATCCTCCTCTAGCCCGAGGCTGACACCTCGGCATCCTTCTTCCCTTGCTACAGCCAAAGAGACTATTGTAGCTGGTGGAGGTACAAGATGGTGATGCGGCTGGCAGCCTGGGTCCCTGCGTGACTGTGTGGAGCAAAGGCCCAGCTGACGGTCAAAACCTATTAGAATTTGGGGGTTATCATGACAGCAACATCCCCCAGCCTCCCCATACCATGGGAGTTCTAATTAGCTCTTGCTTCACAGAGAAGGTGATGATTACGCCTTGAGAAGACAGACAGGCTTTCCAGGCAAGGGCAATCGGGTGAGCAAAGGCCTGGAGGGATTGGAGTGTTTGGCTGGCCAGGGTGCAGGGGGCAGTGGTGGGAATGGATGTTGGCTGCAAAGGTTGGGCAAACGGGGAGCAGTGCTCCCCAGGTTCAGACTCTTTCCTAGCACATACTGCTCAGTGTGCAGCTTGTGTGCATGCAGGGCTTGTGTGCATGCAGGGCTCGTGTGCATGCAGGGCTCGTGTGCATACATGTGTGTGGTTGAGAGACCTATGTACACAGGTACACATGTACATGTGACCACATGTGTGCTTCCATGGGTTTCCTCTGGGTCGAGCTCTAGCTCTAGGGGGTTGGGGACAAGCTAAGGTGTCAGGCTACAGGTGGGGCTCTGGTGCGGAGGGGCCGGACAGTGACTGGATTTAAGGAGGACCGTGTGTGAGAGTGTACCAGATGGAATAGGGAGAAGCGGACGGACGCTGTGGGGCCCTGGGGAGGCGGGAACGAGGCTTGACTCGCAGGGCCAGCGTTTGGAGCCCTACAGGACGCAGCGGCCTGCGGCCCCCCAGAAGGGACTGATGTGGGAACACGGCCTTTCCGGAGGGAGCCAGAGCACACCCTCCCACGTCGGCCCCCGGGTCAGGTCTGCACAACGTGCTCGTCGCCCACATGACTCACTGGCTTGTTACCTAAAATACATCTAATTCCTATTAATATGAGCACTGCAGGGCACAGATTTCATCATCCGCATTATGTGACTTTACTGCTGTTTACGAGGGAGCTGCCTGGGTGTCTGACGCAGCAGCTGCGGGAGACGGTCACCCACGAGCTGCTCGCACTCCGAGGACGCCGTGCGGTGCGAGCGTGGGGTCAGAGGCAAGTGAGTGTCCTTGTAGGACTACCGCAGTGCATGCGGCGCCCTTCTGTCGGCTTGGCCTCTCTGAGGGTGTGGAGGGCTGCTGTGCCCTAACTGCCGCGGTGCTGGGACCCGAGGCAGGAGCCTGTTATTTATTACTGAGGCTGTGACAGGCCGGCACACAGCTAAGGGCTCTCAGGGCTCTGATGTCAGTGAAACCCAGCACCCACGGGCAGAGGCTGCAGTCGTCATTGTACACATGCGGGGACGGAGGCTCAGAGCCCGGAGGGCCCGCCTCAGGCTCGTGGGAACGCGCCGGCCTGCCCAGAGCCGGGCTCTCCGCTCCCTCTGCTTGCTCAGCCCTGCGGAAGCTGCCCTCGGCCGCCCGTCCTCCCCTCTCAAGTGACATGATGTGTTGACAGTGCTGGGAGGTTGCAGGAAGATTACTCATTGGTGTCATTATTTTTCTGCAATAACTTTTGTATCTTTCATTAATGGTCGTGAAAGTCACACTCCATTCCCTCCACCCCTGGCTCCCCCGGGCACGGTTAGTAAGAGCTGATGTCAGAGCCTGGGCGGGGTGCGTGCTCAGGGGCTTGGCGGAACTGCTCTTCCCTCGCCCACCAAGCACACACACGGCCTCTGCAAAAACAATTCCCTATTTGGCAATGGGCAGTGTTTGCCCTGGGACAGGGCCTTGCAGCCCGGTGCCAGGCTCTGTTTATTCTGGCATGAAGCACGGGGATGTCCAAGTTTGTTGAACTTCCTGGATTTCTTATCATGCAGCCTGTCCTGCCAGGGAGCAGGTGAAATGCTGTTTGGCGCTCAAGATATTAAGACTTCCCACAAGAGAAGATATCAAGAATTTCCACAAAACCCATTCTTGACCCCAAGGAGCCAGCAACCCTGGCAGGGCCGCTGAGGGCTAGAGGGGCATGGCTGAAGCAGCATGTCAGATACATGGGTAAAGCCTTCCCTTTCCGTCACCGGGCCCTGATCCACCTTTCCTGTCGCTAATTCCCAGCCCTCAGTTCTGCTCTGGCCGGGCTGCTCATGTTATCTGGAAAGTGTCGTGCCCCGTCCGGCCTCCACACTCTGGTCCGGGCCATGCCTGCCATTTGGGACTTCCTTTCCACCGTTTCTCCGGTTGAAACCTTACTTGACTGGCAGGATAACGAGTGGCACCAAATAAGTGGCGGTGCTCTGCGACTGCACTGCTCTCCCCTTTCCCTCCCTGGGTTCCTGGCCCGCAGGCCTCATCCAGATGTCTGTCCCGGGGTGTCAGAGCGAACCCACAGGGGGTCCCACAGAGACACAGGACAACTGGTCTCTGCCGCCATCAGGAAGTCACTCAACAGACCGCTGCTGAAGGCTGGGGAGGGTGCTGGGGGCGATGAGTGGGTGTGTGGAGAGGGCTTTCCTGGCTCAGGAGCTGGAAAGCTGGGATCAAGCCCTAACTTCCAGCCTTCCATCTCTGTGGCCTGAAGAGGCGGCTCCATGCGTCCTGTCCCGAGTGGACCGAGGACAGTGGCAGCGCCTGCCCTGGGAGGTTCAGCTGAAATGACAGGTCTACAAAGCAGTTCGGTGTCACTCCGAGAGGACCTCAGACCAATGGTCGGCTTTCGACAGCCTTTGTGCTCTAATTGCGTTATTCACTGACTGCCTCCTACAAGGCACCTTGTTTCACAACTAACCTCTGTGCTGCTGTTGTTTATTATTTCTGCAGAAGGGGAGACTCCGTGAGCTGAGACAGTGGCCAAGGACACAGATGATAGGTGGCAGAGCGAGGACTAAACCATGCCCCTTGACTGGGCCCTGTGCTTGGTCCTTGCTGCCTCTAGCCCCGCTCCTGTTGCTGAGCCCAGCCCTCAAGTTCGTTTGGCCCGCCTGTGTCTGCGGTCTGAGGCAGGGGAGGCAGCTGGCGCTGCGGAGAGAGCTTGGGGATGCCTAGGGTCCCTTTTCAGACCCGTCATCTCCATACATCCCAAATTCCTATCAGTCCTTATGCTGCTGTGGTTCCCGTGGTGTGTGGGCAGGACCCTGGCATCACGCAAGCTGCTATCTCTCTGGTGGCAGGGCACAACATCAGCGGGCACCCTGGTGTCTGAGGAGAGGGTCCTGAACCAGGGAAATCGGATGGTGGAGAGTAGCTGCATGCTGGGTCTGGGAGGGGCCACACTGGGAATGGGGGGGGGGGGCGGGGGGGGCTCCTCACCAAAGGAAGAAAGGCCTCACGAAGAGGGGCGAGAGGGAACGATATCGAGTTCCTGCTACACGCAGGCACTCTCTTTATGTGTGCTGACTCATCCTACTCTCAGCACTGTGTGGGAGGGCCTGATTTTGTTTTCATTTCACAGAAGAGGAAATGGAGCACAGAGAAGTTAGGTGATTTGCCCAAGGCCACACAGTGAACACGGCAGAGGTAGGGAGGGTTCAGTGCAGGCCTCTGACAACTTTCTGCGTTTGCCAGGACCTGTGGTGGGGGGATGGTTTGTCTGTGGGCAAGCGGGCTGGCCTGGTGGGGAGGCTCCGAGAGCTGTCAGTCCGGGGTTTGCCCGGCAGCTCCTGCCTCCCACCCGGATGCCCAGAGGCCTGAGGGCTTCAGCACGGCTAGCGGTCAAGAGCTCAGCAGGCAGGCACCATCAGCTTGGCCTCCACCCCTGCACTCAGAGAGAAAACACCTAAGTCTGAGCCTGGCGCCAGGTGCATTACTCACTCTTTCCGGGACCGTCCCCTCTGGGGGTGCTGCCTCCGCCGCCCTGGGGGCCAGGTGTCTACCAGGGGTGTGTGCAGGTGGGCAGCGCTGAATCCCTCGCATCCCCTTCTGAGGTCAGGCCAACTGGGGTGCCTCTGTCGAAAAGACACGTTAAACAAGAATAAAGGGATTTAGCTCCACTTCAAAAGCAAATTATGCTTTTTAGGGAAAGTTTTGATAAAGTAGTGAAACGGAGAGAAATCATGTACCCACAGACACCACTGGGTGTGCTTTTCCCACCCTCACACACATGTAGTGGGTAGTTTGTATGGTAGCTGTGGCGTCACCCTCACACACGTGTAGTGGGTGGTGTGTGTGGTGGCCGTGGCGTCACCCTCACACACGTGTCATCAGTGGTTTGTGTGGTGGCTGTGGCGTCACCCTCACACACGTGTAGTGGGTGGTGTGTGTGGTGGCTGTGGCGTCACCTTCACCCGGTTCCGAGCACCTGGGCTGCCCTGCAGCATTCGCTCACCTGCTCCAGCCTTTGGGGGAGGCGGTGTCACTTCATGCTATAGATGTAACTGAAGCGTCAGAAGGTTGACAAAGGCTTGAACAAGGTAAGAAGAAAGCAGAGCGGAGATTCCACCCCGACTCTGACTGCAGAGCCCACGTCTGTAATTAGCGCTGTGTGCAACACACGGCCGGGGCCCCGCTCTGCACCTAACACCTAGCACTGTGTGCAACACACGGCCGGGGCCCCGCTCTGCACCTAACACCTAGCACTGTGTGCAACACACAGCCAGGGCCCTGCTCTGCACCTAACACCTAGCACTGTGTGCAACACACAGCCAGGGCCCTGCTCTGCACCTAACACCTAGCGCTGTGTGCAACACACGGCCGGGGCCCCGCTCTGCACCTAACACCTAGCGCTGTGTGCAACACACGGCCGGGGTCCCGCTCTGCACCTAACACCTAGCGCTGTGTGCAACACACGGCCGGGGTCCCGCTCTGCACCTAACACCTAGCGCTGTGTGCAACACACGGCTGGGGTCCCGCTCTGCACCTAACACCGCACCCTCACCACCTCGCCCTCCGAGGAGAAATCGCTGCAAACCTCAGCTTAGTGTCTGCGTTCCGTTCCGCCCAATGGCTGCGCACAAGATATATGTAACCCTCTGCGGGGACCGGGCAGATAGTGATGTCTAAGTTCTCACTATCAGAAACGCACCATGGTGAATGGCTCTGGGTATAATGTGTGTTTCGGGTTATTTCCCGAGGTAGAGCTCGCAGTGGAATTGTGGGGTCAGCAGGGTGGAGGTTGGGAACACTTTGGAGGCTGCTGGGAAGAACCACCCTGGGTGACTTCCCCCCTTTGAGCAGACTGGCCAGAGCCCAGGCCTGCTGGGCAGCGGGGAGAAGGATGCTGCAGAGGGCCCAGATGGCCCAGCATGGGGCCCCACGCTGACTGCTCAAGCTTGAGCACACCGCTGCGCTTTCCCCGGTGGGCAGCCGTGGGGTCCTCTCCCACACCCCTGGCCTGGTCAAAGGTGAGCAAACTGAGTCTCAGAGAGGCGGAGTCACTTACCCGAGGTTAGGGACCAGACCCCATGAGATGCACATCTCACGCAGGGTTTGTAAAACACCTGCCACTACTTCTTCAGCAGTTAACCTTCCCCACGGGCTCAGCGTCCACGAGTGCCAGGTCACTCCCTGTGGCCTCTCGGGAGGTTTCCCAGAGGCTGCTGGGCTCCGTCCTGCCCTGCCAGTCTCCCGCGAACTCCGTGTGCGACTCTGCCGTGGCTCCCCTCGCCTCCCGCCTGGCCTGTGCCGCCGCCTCCCACAGTTCCACACGAGCCCACTCTTGCTTTCTTCTGCTCGGTCGTCAGAGTGGCTAAGGACCCAGATCACGCGAGGCTCCCGGCTCCCGCCTCTGAGGAATTCCCTGGGGGTGCAGCCGACTCGTCCAGGAATGTGCTCAGAGGGTTACAGCCCAACAGGGTCTGTTTCGGTGCCCGCCCGCCCATGGCAGGCACAGGGCTGGGCACTGCCAGAAGAGTTCACCAGACACAGAACTTAGGAGGGAAACCAGATTCTTTAGCATGACCTTCCAGGGCCTGCCTCCTCTGTCCCAGCCTCCCTGCCGACCTCATCCCAAACCCTCCTGGGTGCTCACTGGACTGCAGCTTCGGGCTCCTTTCTGTCACACAGACAGGCCGAGGCCTCGCCCTCTCAGGGCTTTGCTGCCCCCAGCCTAGAACACCCTCCCTCCAACTTCTGGCTGCCCCCTTCTTCCCGGAGCCCTCCCCAGGGAGAAAGAGCAATCAGCCCAGTGACAGAAAAACAATTTTTACTGAGTTGAATTACAAAACAAAGAAGGTACGAAGAGGATGGCCTGGGTGAGTGAGCTGGCCGCTCTGGGGCCGCGGGAGCCGGGTCCGCAGCGCTGCGGGTGCCCCGGGAGGACCGACACGGTTCTGATCGCAGGAGCGTTGGGGGTAGAGGGAGGCCTGAGACAAGCTGGGCTGGACCGAGCCCTTTGTTCTCAGCCTTCCGCTGTGAGGAGGGCAGCCCTGGACACTGCCGTGGGAAGCTGCTCCTCTAGTCCCGCCGAGACCGGTGACACCTCCTTCTTAGGAACTGGCTTCCTCTGGTGAAGGCGTTTCTCCTCTTGCCAAGGGCGAGGTGAGGTCTTCCTGCCCTGTCCCACCCTGAAACCCTGCGCTTGACCCACAGGAAGGCACCGGGCGTTCCGGCTGGGCAGGCGCCAAGCCCTGGGGCTTGTCCGAGCCAGGGCCCCCGATCGGTCCCCGGGGATGGATGTCCCCCGTCCACGTCCAGGTGGCAGCGCCCGGGTTGATCTTAAAGAAAGGATGGGTAATTGTGGACAAGTCTAGGATTCTGCAGGATCCCAGCTGAAGCCAGGAGTCAGGGAAGGGCAGTGGCACTCAAGGGACACTCAGCACAGGGTCGTAAGGCCAGGGACCTGGGCTCAGACCCAAGGCCCCACGGTCAGGAGTGGGCTGGCTCCCAGGATGTGAATGAAAGAAAACACATTCAAAGCCAGCTCCCCGGGAAAGGAGGCTGCTTGAGGAACAGGGTGTGTGTGTGTGTGTGTGTGTGTGTGTGTGTGTGTGTGTGTGCGCGTGTGTGTGCGTGTGTATGTGTGTGTGTGTGTGTGTGTGTGTGTGCGCTGAACCACTTCTGCTGAGGGATCCCCGCTGCACACAGCTCAGCTGCATGGGTTCTGGAGGCCCAGCCCAGCCAGTGGCAGTGCCCGCCAGCTCCCTCGAACGCCTGGATGGAGCAGGCACACAATAAATATTTGTCCACTGACAGCCTGGGCTGCTTTCTGTCCCACCCACCCATCCAGGGCTGGGGACAGCGTGGCAGCTGGTGGATTCTGGTGTAACTCTTAGCACAGAGGCTCCAAGGCCCTGGGACCCCCACCCCCAGGATCAGCCCCAGGCAGGTGGGACCCAATCCTGCTGCAAGAGCAGGTGGGCAGCAAGCAGTGCCCAGATGGAGTTTCGGCCACAGGCAGGTGTCCCCAGGAGCTCTGACGTGTGGGAAGAGGGCCCTGAGAAGCCCGGACTTCCTACGAATCAAGCAGAGGCGTGGAGCAGAGCTGAGACCGCTGTGGGAATGCAGCCCCATCCGACTGCCCAGGCTGCTTTGGGGGAGCAGCTCCATTCATGCAACAAATATTTCCCGGGCTCCAGCCAGATGCCGGGTCTTGTCCGAGAGAGCTGCTGTTGGGCTTGGAGAAGGTGACGTGTGGTGCAGGGAGGCTCGTGCGTTTGCTGGAGGGCCACGCTGGCCGAGGACTGGAGAAGGCTGGACCCGCCCACCTACAGACTGATGGGTGTGAGCCCCGCCTGTGCGGGAGCTCCGGTCTGCCAAGAGCAAAGGCCAGAAGTCTGCCCTGAGGCCTTCATGCTGTAAACAGGCACTGGGCATTCAAACGATGTAGAGGTCGAACTGACTTCCCATTCTTCCTTTCTCCTCAAATTGCAGCCAGGCTCAGCTGTGAAGGGCGTCGTCTCCCGTCAGGTTGGCCTGTCCCCTGTTCCACTGCCACCAGAGTTCTCCCTCCCACGTTTCTGCATGGAGCAATCCACACCCGAAGACCTCCACAGGCAGGGCGCTCGGGCTCCCCAAGCTCCTGGGTGGCTGCCTTGAGGCTAGGCAGGCAGCAAGGGGAGCTGGGGTGTGAGAAGGCTGAGGGGACCCAGGAGATGCTGGCGCCCAGGGAAAGGCCCCAGAACACAAGGCGAGGGGGGCCGAGAGCTAACCCGGACCCAGCCGTCGCCTGACCAGCGTGAGAACAGACTGGCCAAAGACCACCTGCTGCCTTGCGTCCCCTCTGACTTGGCCTCTCAGGACCTGGCTGGGGGTGGTGAAGGCTGAATGTCCACAAGCCCCGAAGGGCACACATGGGACGCACTTGGACGCACGTGGCTCCCACAGGAGGCTGAGGGGCAGGTGACGTTGAAGTCCCTCGTGCAAAGACAGCCTGGGGAGCCGCCCAGTCCAGAGCTATTGTGCCCAGCTGTGTACTCGGGCTCCGCGAGTGTTAGCTCTAGGACCTGGGTCCACGTGAGCTGGTGTTGACTGAGCAGTTGAGCGTATTACCAACTTCTGACAGCCTCTAATGAGTCACGAAAGCGAGTAAATCTAGTTTTCACAAACAAGTGATTGGCCTCGAGAGCAGCAGGGCAAACAGGACTCAGGAGAGGAATCTGCTCATTGTTCCGCCCGGGGGAGATCAATAGAAGCTGCCACAGGGAAGAGCATTTGAGCATCTCTCCTTTCTGCTCGTCTCTGTTCGCAAATCCAACAGCTCTCTAAGGCAACCGGGTTGGCTCGGTGGCTGCGAGGGCCTGGTTCTGCCCATGTGTCTGACTTGGCGAGGTCAGTGATGCTCTGCGGGTGGGTTCCTACGGCCACTGCCCCGCGGCCCTGCCACCTCTCGGTGTGGGCAGTGTGGTAGATGCAGTGGGGAAGCATGGACCTCGGGGTGCTGGGACTGGGTGCAAATGGAGATTCTCTTACTAATTTGCTCTTGGGCAGGAAAATGTTTACAAATATTTCCCGTGTTTATACATGGGAGTGACACTGGCCAGCTTCTGGGCTATGAAGGGAGCCAGATAGGTTAAGTCATGTGGGAGCCCTCCTCCCCGCCCCCGCCGGCCCCAGCATGAGGTCTGGACTCCACGGGTGCTCCCTCCAGCAATGCCAGTTCCCTGCCCTTGGCCCTATGTGGCTTAGGGGACACTTTCTCCCCTGGCAGCCCTGAGTGGGAGTTGTGCCCCATTCCCCGTACCATGCTGAAGCCCCACTGTGTGAGGCCAGAGCACCCATCTGGCCATGTGACTGTCCCCACACCTAAAGGCCCCTATTCTGGCTCTTTAGACAGCCTGAACCAGACATGGTCACCGCACCCTCTGCCTGCCCTTCCCTGGAAATGCTGGGGCTCGGGCACCTGAGATTCCTGGGGCTTCGGAACAGGCCTTGGCCACCCGAGCTGTCCACCTCCACCGTGCTCTGCCCACTGTCAAGGACATGAGGCTTCGCCAGTCCAGGCAGATATCGGCCCCCGCACTCTGGTCCCATTCATGTCAGCATCATCAATAACGTTTTATCAGGGCTCAGAGGAGCCCAGAGGAAGAGCAAACACCGAGTGCACCTCCTGCTTTGCATCTCTGGAGAGAGGTCAGCTTAGCACACAGGGGACAACTAGAGGACGAGACAATGCTCTGTTGTCACCATCATGTGCATCTGAGGGTACACATCACAGGCCCTAGTTTTAAAGAGCTGGGTAGTTCAGCGGTTTCCACGGCTGGCCTCCCAGGACCCTGGGGCTTCAGCCTTGTGGGCCTCGGGGAAGAAGGAAGCGCTGCGGGCAGGGACCCAAGATCCCACAGGGCTTTATTCTTCAACAGATTGATCAACAGTTATGTTTCCTTTATTGGACATTATGTTTAATTGTGCTGGGGTGGGGGGAAGAGTGTGGAAACCACTGTGTTAGCTGAACTCTACGTTCTCCAAGTCTGGAATTCTTATTCAGAGAAGTAGCATTGAATATACTTTGAACACGGGAGAATTTAACTCTCCTGGATGAAGAGAGGAAGCAGGAGACTCGGAGCCCCAGGGTGGGCGCCTTGCTGGTCCCGCCGTCTGTCAGTTGGCCTCACGAGCTCCTCTTGGTGGGACTCTCGGGGCTGCTTGAGCCTCAGAGTTTGAGGTGCAGTTCTCCGTGCTCCCTGACCCCTAACTGCAAGCTGCCTCTTCAGCTGCTGCGCCCTGGGAGACCCAGCAACGAGCGTTTCTGCTGGAGGGACATCACCCTGGTGGGACTGCACCCTGGCCAACCACCCAAGTTGAAGGTCCATTGTGGCTAAGGGTAATCGTTGTTTCTTCCCCTTCATTGCATCCAAGAACAGCACAGAGAGCATAGTGAGACCGTCTTCGCGGAGGGTCGCCGTGGTGTCCTGCTTCAATAGTGCTTGGACCCATCCCTGTCAGCCACCCCAATCCAGCCTTCCGCCACCTCTCACAGCGCCTCGACACCCCCGAAGGCCCGCTCCAGGGCCGCAGCCGCCTCTCCTTAGCCGCCCACCCTGACGTCCACCACCCCCTCGCAGGTGCGCCGGGACCAGAGGCTGCCATCCACCACCGGATCGACCTGGAGCTCGACGCTTCCTGCGTCCACCTGTCCGTGTCTTACTGCTTGGACCTCGATGATGTGGCTTTGAAGAACTTTGCCGCATGTTCCCTTCACCAGGCTCCTGAAGAGAGAGAACACGCTGAGGAACTGATGAAGCTGCAGAGCCAACGAGGCGGCCGGATCTTCCGCCAGGATACCAGGGAACCAGACCCGACGACGGGAGACGGGCTGAATGCGACGAGTGTGCATCACACTTGGAAACAAGTGTGACTCAGTCACTATTGGATTTGCACGGACTGGCCACTGACACAACGACCCTCACGCGTGTGACGTCATTGAGACTCACTACCTGCATGAGCAGGTGAAATCCGTCGAAGAACTGGGGGACCACGTAACCGACTTGCGCAGATTGGGGGCCCCTGAAACTGGCCTGGCAGGGCAGCTCTTTGACAAGCACACCCTGGGAGACAGTGACCAGAGCTAGGCCTTAGGCGACTTCCCTGGTCACCAAAGCAGGATGAGCATGTTGGGGTCACCTTTACCTTTTCCATAACTTGTACCAAATCATCCACTTACATCTTTTCATTTGTACCATTCCTTCAAATAAAGTAATTCGGTCCCCCCCAAATACCATAGTGATCATGCCGTATAAAATGTGTGATGCGTAATTGTGTAGTTACCACGGCACATGGAACCACGCACACCACGGGCACTTGACAAATGTAGGCGTGCACCCCAAAGGGTGGGGGTGGCCTTGTTGCAAAAACAATGGCCCAGTTTACTGAAGATCACCTTTGACATCTCCAGCTCCTCATCTTGTTATCATCTTTGTCTTCTTCCAACAACCCTAAAAGGCAGGAACTTCTGTCCTTACTTTTTAGATGAGGAAACTGAGGCTGGGAGAGGATAAGTGACTAGCGGAGGGTGGCAGGACTTATATTTGACCCAGGGCTGACCGCAAACCCTTGCTCTTTCTCTCGACCCGGCAGTTGCCAGGTACATGGCTGGGATTAGGAGGAAGCTGGGCAGTGGGGGTTGGGGCCAGCACACCACCTCCATTTGTATTCTGGGGTTCAAAACTCCAGGAAGTGGGGTAGGGGCAGAGCAGAGCGGAGCTCTGGAATCAGGAAGTGGCCACAGAGTTTAGAAGAGACTCTGGAGAGCAGAGACGTGGCCCAGGAGGGGCCGAGGGGCAGGAATCGAGGTTTCTGCAGTTAGAGTCACAATGTGGAACTCAGAGACAACCAAGACGCCCAAGGACCAAGCCCACTTCCTGCCGGCCCCCCGCAGTCCCCAGTGCCCGAGTCCCTCGGGCCGCACTCTGCACTCCTGTGCGCACCGGTGGGCTGCCTGCTGCTGCCTCTCCACCTCCTGTGCAGGTCCGGCCTCATTTCTGCGGCGATCAGCATGGGAACACCGGCCCGGGCGCTCTTCTGACCTCTCCCTGCAGCCCCAGCCCCAACTGTATCCACGGAAGCTGCTCAGTCAACACTGTGCGCTGGCCCCATGGGTGTGTGCGCGGTGTCACCGGGCCCATTGACGTCAGATCCCCAGAGCTATGTAGATTCCCAAGACAAGGATGGTGGGAAAGACAAGGTCCCCGAAGGCAGTCTGGGATCAGATCCCAGTGTGACATTTATTTTGAACGTGAGCCTGCCCTGAGTTCCTGTGCCCCGGACAGATTGGCGGACACTGTGTCCTGGGGAGTGACGGCATAGACACAGGCCCTGGGCCACACTGGCTGCCAGGAAGTGAGCCACTTCTGTGGCCTTCGACACACAGAGCCCTCACTCCACCTGTCCCCACAGAGGAAGTGGTTGACCTTCCTTGCTCCCTGGGTGGTCTTTGGAAAGCCCAAATTGGTTGTCATCCCTCCCCATGGCCTTCCCTCTCTTGCTTCATTGCCGGCTTGGGCTCTGGGTACCCCATATCCCCGTGGTCCCCGGCCATTCCCTCGGCCTGGCACACCCTTCCTCCTCTGTGCCTGCCTCTGCCCAGCATCCTTCAAGCCCCGGCGACCCGGCTCTGAGGGGCTGGCTGACATGTCTCCCCCGGACCCGCATGGCCGAGCCTGAGCCACGGTGGGCGGAGGGTGACAGCGTACTTTGTGACCAGGCAGGCCCCTGCTGCTCAGCCTGTGCCCGGCTTTCCTCCCTAGCTGACTACTTTATTTCGGGGTTTGGCTGCATTTCTCAACGACTTCCTTGTTCTGTGGGCTTCCTTCCTGCTCAGGCCCTCTCACCCCACGGGACAGGTTTTCTTCCTGGCCAGGTGGCTTTAGCAGGGCCAGGAGCTGAGCCGGCCCAGCTGGAGCCCAGAACGAGGCCCTGGCCGACTGCTCCCTTCCAGACCTCGCCCTCTCCGTCCTGCCCCTTCTCCTCCTGCTCAGGCCTGGCTGGGCAAGGAGCCACGGTGGCCAGGAACCCTGAGGACTTGGGAACTGTCCGCTCGCTTTCCCTGGGCTTGGCCTGGAGCAGCCCCCAAGACCACCGACTGAAATGTGTCTTGAGGGGCGTGGCCCCGATGACAGTACCCGGAGGGGAGGGCTCTTCTCCAAGACCACTCTCTGGGGGCCCAAGGCATGGGCCGGGAAGGAGCTAACATTTCTCTGCAATGCCCACGCACCAGGCATTGAGCGAATCATCACAGTGACGGTGACATCTGAGTCTCACCGCAGGAAGTGGGGACATCAGTAGTTCCATGCTGAGGATACGCTGGTACCCCACCCCAGCCTGTGCTCACGCTCCCAGGTCTGCGATCTCACGTGGAAGTGGATAATCTGTATGAAGTCACACACCAATGCCCAGGAAGTCAGGTACAAGGCCACACTGTCCCCAGGAGCTCCCCATGCTGCTGAGGTGCAACGTCCTCAGGGCCCCTGACGGAAGAGCCTGCCGGTGTGGGTGGGGCGAGATGCCTGGGGAGTAGTGACCTTTCCTTCCCCTGCCCCCAGCTGCCAGCCTTCTGGCCCCGGACTGTGATGCCCCAGCTCAGTGCCCAGCACCCACGGTTCTCGGTGAAACCCCGTCCGCTCGGCCTTCTACCCCAGATGCGCTGCCTGGCTCCTCGGGACGAGCCAAGTCTGCGGTCCTTCCACCAAGTGCCCCGAGCCTGTCCAGCGCTGGGGGCGGGTGCGCCTTTAATCCCGGCATAAGGGTCGGAGCAGCAGATGTGGGGTCGAGCGCAGGGCTCCGCTCTGGCTCTGAGCATTTCATTCTGTGCAGGCAAAGCTCTTCCCCCCTGGGCCTCTGCTTTCCGGTCAGGAGAAGGGCCGCAGTGGCTGCCATTCCCCTGGCAGGAATTCTTGTGCGTACCAAACAAGACACAACTGTGCTACGTGAAAGCCCTTAAAGTACACTGAGAGATCTCACCACACCACCATCACCATCCACAGCACCCACCGCCAGAAACTGAGGGCCTGGAGTGAAATTAATGGAGATGGTAAGCCCCTGTGCGGGGCCAGGCCCCCCACCGGCTGGAGCTCAGTCAGAACTGGTTGTCTTCCCCTCCTGCTTGTTCAGGACCTCCTTAGGCTGGTGGGTAACAAATGCCCGCCTGGGGACCCCTGCAGGAGGAGTCCATATGTGACATGCTGTCCGGGGCTCACCGATGCAGCCGGGCCCCCAGAACATTCCTCCCTGCCAGCCAGGTGTGTACAGTGGTGGTGACCCACAGGGGAGCGTGCTGCCCAGGGCAATGTCCACGCAGCTTCCCTGAGCACTGGTCACCATGCTGTGCCTCTGGGTGATCCAACCTGGTGACATCTGCTGACAGGGCCACCCCAGGGGACAAAGCCGGGGCCCCAAAGCAAATAAATACACCCAGCGAACCCTGTCTGCTCTTTACTTTCTCTTGTTCTTCATGCAAATATCATTACTAACCATGGGCTAAATTGAAATCTAGGCTCTGGCTGTGTGTGTGTGTGTGTGTGTGTGTGTGTGTGTGTGCTTCTTTTATCAAGATCAAGAATAGAAGTTCACATGTGGGCACCATAGACCGTCAGTTGTTTGATTTGGACGTATGTGTGCCATGGTCAGCACACAATTTCTGTTCTTGGAACCTGATGTGTTTGCAAAAGTCCCAGAGGACTGGTTTCAGAATTGTCGTTGACTTTGCGTCTAACAGGAAGGAGTCGCCTTGAGGGCAATGCTGCTTTTCCCTCAGCTCGAGCTACCAGCGCGGCCCTGCCCTCGAGGCCACAGGCCCCTGCACCTGTGAGGTCAGCCAGTGTGGGTGGGCGGGCTCCCGGGGGATACAGAGGCAAGGTCTCCATCCAGAAAGCGTCTCCAAGGGGGCATGCCCACGGGCCACACCTTCCTTCGGGGGCAAAGGGCACCGACAAGAGGCGCTGCCTGCATGCCAGCTCACCATTGTGAGTAGGGCTGCAGATGTCTTCTGGGGCCTGAGGCTTCAAGGATGGGGAAAGTCGGCAGGGGAGAGGCGGGGCGGCGCTCTCATAGGTGTCGAGCAAGAAACACTTGGCTGGGATTTGTGAAGACTTGTAAGTGAAGGGACTATTTGCAGAGATGCTACCAATTAGGGAAGTAGGAGGGACGTGAGGCACCCAGGGACTGGCCGCCAAGGGAGCTATTACCAGCCCAGGGCCCAAAGGGGCAGAGGAGAAAACAAAGCTACAGGAATCAGTTCAAAGCTGGAGATACGAGAGAAGCCAGAGCTCACAGGGGCATAGCCAGTCCCAGAACAAGACAAAAGACGGTGAGCAGGGTCTCCTGGCCTCAGTTCCTTCCCTCGTCCAGTCTCCTGCCAGGACTCCCCACTGGGGATCCAGCGGGAGCCAGATGCAAGGAGCCCAGGGATGGGCTTGCAGGGAGCACCCTGCTGGGGCACAGAGCAGGGCTAGAAGGGATGGGGGACAAACAATCATCAGCGCAGAAAGTTCTGGACAGGAGTCAGATGGCAGGGTTCTAACCCAGCTGGGCCACTAATTCCTCGTGTGAGTTTCAGCAGGTGGCTCTGCCCTGCTCAGCCTCAGCTCCCTCCTCCGGGGAATGGAGCCGGAGCCGTTGGACTAGGGCAGTTTCTCAGAGCCGACCATGCCTCCTGGCTGTGAGCCCAGGGTAATTGCAGCAGCACACAGCTTCTGTGTCAGCAGCCGGCCGCCGCTCTGGGCAAGTGCCGCCACCGTCAGGGGACGGGAGCTATTTCTGGGCCCCCTCTGCCCAATGTGTGGCACACCTGAACTTGGACTTGGACATGGGAAAAGGGGCCTCGTTTGTGGGTCCATCCCAGGGATCTGGGGTAAGGTGACTGACAGATGCTCCTAAACGGACAGGGCTGTGGGGGAAAGCCACTGGCATGTAACGTTTTCTTATAAAATGCCTTTACTGGAATTTTTAAGAAGTGGATCCATGCAGAGGTAAACATGTGGACATGCACAGAGAATGTCAGCACGGCAGAGGTCATGGTGGGGGGGGTGGTCAGTGAGTGAGTAATGATTGGAGTTTAAGGAATAAATAATACCAATGCTACACAAGGTCTTCCAGAAAATTAAAGAAGGAATACTTTTCAATTCATTCTGTGAGGCCAGCATTGATATAAAAAGCAGACAGAGGCCTCATAAGAAGACTTCAGACCTGTCCCTCCTGAATATAAATGCAAACAATTCTTTAAATTTTTTAATGAAATTGAATCCAACAATATATTAAAAAAAGATATAAGGACCAAATGGGGTCTATCACAGGAAAGCAAGGTGGTTTAACATTAGAAAACTCTGTCAGTGACATTCGTGTTGACTGAACCAGTGAAAATACATGATCATTTCACTAGATGCAGAAAACACGTGACAAAATCCAGCACCCACTTGTGCTACAGACTCAGCAAAGTAGGAATAGGCGGGATGTCTCCATCTGACGAAAGGCTTCTACGAAAAGCCATGGCTAACACTGTACTTAATGGAGAAGGACTAACTGCTGTTCCCCAAAATCAGAAATGTGGAAACACATGCCCCCCCAATGGGCAACATGTGAACCGACATTTCACCAGAGAAGATCTATGAGGGGAATGCAGACACGAAAGGGGTTCCATTTCGTTAGTCATTGAGGAAATGCACATTTAAACCACACGATGTCGCGGTACCCCTGTGAGAACGGCCCTGTGTCCAGGTTTGTTCTATTTTGTTTCTAAATACCTGATACTTGGCTGCCTCTGACTTACCGGGAAGACCCCTGACGCCCGCTGAGGAACTCCTCCAGCCTCCCTCCGGAACCGCTTCTGTCTTCGGCACCTTCGGGAGGGCAAGGGACCCTTCCGGGTACGTACACAGTGCGCTCTTGGTGACAAGGAGAGGCCACGTGCGTCCAGGACCAGTTGCTGGGCGGCTGGGCTCCAGTCCCACCTCTGCATGAACTTCCAGGTTACCTATTGTGACCCTGGTCTTGTCCCCCTGAGTGAGCCCCACCCCGACAGTGAGCACCTCCCGCATCCGTCTTCCTCCCCGGCACCAGGGGCTCCCAGCTGTTCTTCCACAGCCACGCCGGTCCTTCCTCGGGCTGCGCGGCTCCCGTGCGGTGCGCGCTGCGTCTCCAGCTCTCTGAGCATGTCCGTGAGCACCTCTGTGGCCTCTCGGCTCTGTGACAGCCCCCGCCTGAGGCCCTCCCAGCACCTCCCACTGGGGACCACGCACTTTAGGACTCAGGTCAAGTACCACCTCTTCCAGAAAGGCTTCCTGACAGACCCCTCCCCCACCAATCCTAGGCAGTCCTGTGTGAGCAAGAGCGAGTGCGGGCCCTGGCAGAGATGGAGCCCAGTGCTCAGAGAGATGCCCAGCACAGTGGTCCTTGTTCAAAATGGTTTATAATAAAATGTTCAGACATATACAAGAGTAGGGAGAGCAGTGTGATAACCCCCTCTGCACCAGCCACAGAGCTTTAACAAGTATCTATCGTGGTCAACCCCCACTTCCATCCCCTACTGGGTCATTGCATCCAAACATACCTCAGCATGAATCTCTAAAAGATAAGGGCTCTCTAAATATCCACAACGCCATTATTATCAAATCTAAAAAACTATTCACAAGAAGTCCTTAACATCATCTCATATCCATTCATTGACATTTTCCCAATTGCCTGATAAATATCTTTTACAATCACTTATTTAATTAGAACCCAGACATGGTCTGCACATTGTCTTGGGTGATATGTCTCCTACGTCTATTTAATCTATTACAGTTTTCCCCACTCTTTTTTTTTAATACCACTTATTTGTCCTCAGAGCTTCCCATGCTCTACAGCTGGCCAACCGCTCCAACTGCTGATCACATCACGTATGGTCGGCTAACATGTCTCCCAGCGCCAGTATTTTCCATAATGCAAAGTTAGATCCTGAAGCTCGATCAGATTTGGGTTCAGGTTTTTTGCAGTAAGCTCTCAGCAGTGCCATGTGCTTCCTGTAACAGCATCATGAGGCACATGTCTGGTCCTCTTTCTGTAAAGCCCAACCAATCTGTAGGCTCAGGAGTTGTTGCCTGGACCTGTCCATCCTAAACCTCCCGTTAGCCCTTCAGCTCATGGATTCAACAGCTATGTCGGCCCATTATTTCACTGGGGTGTTCAAAGTGGTGATATCCTGTCATTCCTTTTGCGTTTTCTAGGTGAAATTATTCCATAACTACTCTTTCCTTCATTAACAATCTCCCTGGACTCAAGTGTGTACAGGAAAGCGGGATAAGTGTTCGAGACTTTTCTTTGTAAAATCGTAATCTAAAAACAATGTTCAAAATAATGTGCTTCTTTTCTCACATCTTTTAAAGGTGACAAACGAGTTTTTAAAGCTATCATTATGAACTCAATATTTGGTTTATTTCCATCCGTCTTAGTCATGATAAAGTTTTTCCATTGTTGGCCAATAAGAACCATTTTGAGTAAGCTCCTTCTGATACAACTGTAGAGATTTGGGACAAATTCTTTGCTTTTTGGTATAACAAGATGGTTCAACTCATCTTATGTTTTTCTTACCACAGACTTAGAATCAGGGAGCCCCAAGGCTCCCTGGTTCCTTGGAGGCCCCAGCCTCCGGGTTGGTGTTATTTATTGAACTTTCCAGAGGACAGAGATAGGTAATATGTGTTTCCTTTATGAAAGGGTAAATACACCGTGAGTTCATATTGATATTTCCAATTCAAGTTGAAGATTACAGGGTTTTTTAACCTTGCCTATATTGATTTATAGTTGTATCTCTTTTTGTATTATGCTGGAAATATTGACCTCTAACTACGTTAAATCATTCCTTATCTGCAAAGCAACAAGGGTTCTTAACCTAGGATGCTTGGGACCTGATACCCTCCGGGGCTAGATGCAGAATGCATGTGAGTGTGAGTGAAATGTGAGTGTGAGTGTGTGTGACTGAGTTATACGTCTCTGTGCATGTATATACATGGTGTGAGAACTGAGTATATGCAGGTGTTAGCAGATGAATATTTTCTGAGGAGAGGGTCCACAGAACTCATCATGTTTTCAAAAGGGGTTTCATCTTGGCACTATTGTTTTGAACCACATAGTTCTCTGTGGTGGGCTGTCCTGTGCACTGTACGGTGTTAGCAGCCTCCCTGGCCTCTACCCACTGGATGCCAGCTGCACCCCCACTGTGACCATCAGCAATGCCTCCGGAGACCACCAACGTTGCCTCTGGTTAAGAATCATTAGTCTAGGGCACCAAAAAGATTATGAGTCTATCTAACAGGAATTCTGGAGCACTTCTGGAGGAACGGGGGTTGCTTTGGGAAATGCCATGGGAAAGCTGTAGTGGCCGTGTTCGTGCGTTAGGGCTGTCAGGACAAAGTACCACGAAGTGGTGCTTTTCACAGCACAACGGTGCTGTCTCCCGGTGCTGGAGGCCAGAGCCTGAGCTCACTGTCGGCGGGCTGGCTCCTTCCGGGCGCTGAGGGAGAGTCTGCCCTGTGCCCCTTCTAGCTTCTGGTGGCTCACTCACAACATTTGATGTCCCGTGGCTTGTAGAAGCATCAGCCGGACCTCTGCTGTCACCTTCACAGGGTGGTCTCCCTGTGAGCTTGTCCCCTTTCTATAAGCACGCCAGTCCCAGTGGATCGGGCTCTACCCTCCGACCTCACACGGACTACCTCTCCAAGAAGGCTGTTTTCAAACAAAGTCCCATATTCTGAGGCACCAGGGGTTAGGACCTCACTGTATCTTTGGGGGAGTCACAATTCAATCCATACAGTGGTGGCATTGCCATCCTCGCTGGCAACAGGCGGGCAGTACAGTGGCTGAGGACAGACGCTTGGAGTCACACGCCCTGGTTCGACTTGCAACCTCATCATTCACTGTTTGTACCCACTTCTGAGGGTCGTTATGGAGAATCAGGAGTTGCCATGTGAGGTCCCTGGCCCGGTGTCTGGCACGTGGGAAGCGTGTGTAAGGGTTGAGTGAGTAAATGCCACCAGCACTGGTTACGGTTACGTCCTGGCAGGCTGGCTACGCACATGTTCGCAGGAAGGAAGGCGTGAATGTGGGTCAGAATCCGGAGTCCGCTCCTTGGCTATGTTGACAGAGCATCCTACGTAAGGATCTGAGAAAGGAGGAGCTGCGTTCAGTGAGTGCCGTCCACGTGCCCACATCGGGGCTACGCCACAGTTAGAATGGTGATGCTCATCTCCCCCCGGGGGGGGGTCTTTGTAGCCCCATTTTCCTAATGAGGACTGTGAGGTTTGCAGACCATGAACCAGAACGGTCTGGCCACCAAGCCGGTGCTCCGTCCCCTCCACCGTCTCCCTGGGGGTGAAGAGCACAGAGGCCCCTCCCGCCACAACCCATCCTGGTGGGGGAGCCCTGGCCTGGTCATGAGCGGCCCCCTGGTCTACTCTGGCTCTCAGCACGGCACTGCTTAGCCCGTGCAGTGGGGCTCAGGCACCTCCCGGAGCCCACCCTCTAGACCAGGTGCAAAGACGTGAGCACGCGCTGGGAAGCGGGCCAGCGCCAGCGGACGGAGGCGCTGTTGTCATCTGCCTGTGACGTGCCCTGCTTTTCACGGGGAAGCCCCCAGGCGCCTTTTCTTCTTCAAGCTGGCAGAGTGACTCTTCTCAAGATCACCAAATCCTACCCGATAGAGTTAGAACCTATACATGTTTTCTCCATTAAAAAAGAAAAAACAAAGCCTTAATGTTGGCCCAAAGCCCAAGTGCTTATGCATTTGCAAGATGGGACTCTTTACAGTTGGAGTGTAGCTGTGTTTGGGAGGAAGGAGGCTTCCCCCACGGCGTGACGAACTCAAAGGGCCAGGACAGGGCCAGCCCCGACGGCAGCCCCGCATCGCTCCCAGACCATCCAGGACCACAGACCAGGCCAGTCCTTCCCCACCCCGGGTTCTCACAGCCCCTGTGCTCAGGCCACACAGGGTCCCCTCTCACACCCCGGCTGTTTCCTGCCTCGGGCCTTCACAGTGCTGTTTTCCCAGCTTAATTCTCTGCCACCTTTCAGATGGCAGAGATGCTGCCCAGGGAAGCCTGAAAACCCGAGGACAGGGCTACGAGGCCATCACACACATGCCCAGTCCCTGGGGACCGCTATTCAACAGTCCTCAGTGTCCTGGGTAGCTTCGTGCCGCTTTGTGGGAGTCATTGACTACCATCTGCCCCCTCGAGCCATGGTCCAGGGACAGGGGTGGGTCCTGCTCCCCATCATATCCCCTGTGCCTTCTAGAAGTTTGCTTAGTAAGGACATGGATGAATGACTCTTTAAAAGGAGGGAGCTGCCTGGCTGGTGTGGCTCAGTGGTTGAGCACTGACCCATGCACCAAGAGGTTGCCAGTTCGATTCCCGGTCAGGGCACATGCCCAGGTTGTGGGCCTGATCCCCAGTGGGGGGCATGCAGGAGGCGGCCAATCGATATTCTCTCTCATCGATGTTTCTATCTCTCTCTCCCTCCCCCTTCCTCTCTCTCTAAAATCAATAAAAGAAAAAAAATTTTTAAATAAATAAATGAAAGGAGGGAGCTGGCCTGTGCTCTCCTGGCTCTGACAGCTGTGGCCCTTGGTCTGCAAGGTGTCAGTAAGGACATCTGCTGGGCGCCCTGTGCTGCTCGGAGCACTTTACATTTCTCCTGACAGCCTGTGCGATAGATACCATCATTAGTCCTGTGGGTTAAACTTTTAATATTGAAATAATTTCCGACTTGAAAACTGTTGCAAAAAACTGCAAAGTGTTCCCACGCCCCCTTCAGTCAGCTTTCCCTGACGCTAACACCCTGTGAACCCCGTATGAGGGTCAACACCAGGACAGGGGCAGGGACGACACTCACTAACCTGCACGCCGTATTCGAGCTTCGCAGGTTAGCTCACCAGCCTCCTGTTTCTGCTCCGGGATCTCACCAGGACCCACCTTGCATTTTGCAGTCGTGGCTCCGTATGACCCTCCAGTCTGGGACAGGCCGTCTGACTCTCCTTGTCTCTCATGACCTTGACACTTTTGAGTTCTGTCAGTTATTTTGTAGCGATGTCTCTCTGTGTGGGTTTGTCTTGTTTCCTCGTGTTTAGGTTATGTGTTTTTGGCAGGAGAACCCCAGACGGAGGCTGTGCCTGCTCGGGGCAGGTGCCCGCTGCTGTATCGATGGCATTTTAGGGGCGAGTGACTGCAGCCCTGAGGAGTCAGGAAACTGGTTTGAAATGCAGCCAATAGCTAACGTTTGTTGAGCACTTACCCGTGCTCCAGGGGGAGTAATATATGGGTACGTATTTAATTGCCTATATATCTGGGGGCACAGTTAGTAGGTCCCCAAACACATCAGCCAGCTGGGGAAGCACTGGGAGAGGACAGCGTGGTGGGTGGGGGCAGCCAGGGCGCAGGTCAGAGATGGCCAGGCGGGCCCCTTTGGTGCTTCTGACCCAGGCAGATAGGGGCAGGGCCCGGGACAGGGGCCCAAACAGGCTCAACAAGGGAGCAACCTGGGCTCCGAGGCTGAGACTGGTCACAGTGGGGCCACAACGGGGGCTTTGCAGGGGCAGGTCTTGCTCCGGGATCAGACTGAAGGAGAACCTAGGCCCAAGCCTGACCCAGTGGTGGCTGCAGGCCCTCTCTGCCCAAGGGGAGCGGAGAAGTGGGTGCGGCTCCAGGCCCCGGCAGTGGCCCCTTCAAGGCTCTCCCAGCCCAAGCTGGATACGGGGGAAGGAGGAAGGAGAGACGGCCCTCACCCGCCATCTGAACACAAGTACAAGTACGTTCAGTGCAGTTTGCCCCGCTGTGTCCTGCTACCGCCACCTGACTCCTCCTCTTTCTGACTCACCCCCGTGCTCCCTGTCCTGGCGTCCCTCTCTCCTTGGTCCGTCCTTCTGACTGGCTAGCCAGCGCTCCTTCTTGCCTGCCCTTCCCTCGCTCTCTCTGGGACTCAGCAAGTGAAACAGCGGCCATCAGGATGGGTGAGCTGCCATCCTGGACCCTGCGCCCTCTCCCGTCTGCAGGCCCTGCTCTGCCCCCTCTGACCCCGGAGGAGGCCGGGAGCCCAGAGCCGGGCAGGCAGGCCCGTCCCAGAGTGCGGGGGCCCCAGGGCACCCCCACACAGCAGATCTTGTAAGCTTGGCCCTCCCAGGTCCCTCTGCTTTCCCCCAGCCGTGGGCGGCCACCTGCTTCACCCCAGGAACAGGGGGAATGAGGAGGATTTCATTCTGGCCTGTGGACTCTTCACGCCATGGCCAAGATCAGGAACATCAGCCCCATTTGATGGACGAGGAAAAGGAGGCTGCACCCGCAACCCCAGAGGATGACAGTGGCCTCTTGAGTTTCTTCCCCTTGCTGTTGCTAGACCAACAGAGCCCCGAGTGCCAGGGACTGTGGCTGCGCCCAAGCACCAGGGCCTGTGACTTCCCATTTCCCTCTCCGGGTATCTTCTCCACCCACAGAGGCCTCTCCTCTGAATTACACTGAGGAGATTCGGCCTTTAACCGTTCTGTCTGTGTTTCCCATTGGTGTGTATGCCGGTCACCTTCCTGCCACCCACCCGTGGGAGGGGGTGTCACTCACACCAAACGGAGAAGCTTTTGACTTGGAATTCAAACCAGCTCACACCCCCACCTTTGTCATCACCACCTAACCTGATTTCTACTCTCCCTGGCATCTCGAACCCAAGACGACATTTATCCTTTGATACCCACCTTATGGCCTGCCCACTGTTGTGGCCCCTGGAGAATCTTAGTCACCAAGTCTGTCACCTGCAGCCCTCGTGCGCCTCACCATCAGATGTCATCGAGCTCTCGTTGGCTTCACTTCCCCCTATCCGGCCTGACCAGAGGCCCTGGGGGAGGGTGGCAGGGACAGTGGACCCTTCAGTGCGTGCTGAAGAAGGCCCCCACACCTCTAGGGACAGCTGTCACCAACCGTGCTTACACTGCAGGTTAGAGCGAGCCGTGTGGGCTGCTGGGTGAGCTGGGATAGAGCCCCCAATGCTGCATGTTCCCCATAATCTAAGGACAACATCCTCCGGGGCTGTGCCTACTTCCTGGGGCCTCTGCTCCCCAGCCTCATCTCCAGTCCCCCCTCCCCTACTCACTTGGCATCTTATGTCTCCCCTGGCCCTGCTCAGAATGACTGCCTCACCTCTCCTCCTCTCTGCTCACCTGGTCCTTCACAGCTGAATCTGGATCAGCCCTGGCCTTCGGGGGCTCAGGGTGTAGTGGGTTCTCTGGGCAGCCTCCCATCCACGGTGCCTGTGCTGATGTCTCTCCCTCGTGGGCCACACAGTGGGGACCATCTGGCCCCTGGGCCGGCCACCACAGGCATCCACATCCTTGCGCGTCTGCCCCAAGGCTGGGAGAGTGGCCGTCATTCTGTCCTGCATCCCTGCTCCCCAGCCATGACCATCGCCATGAAATTCACGCGTGGGGTGGACCATGAGCAATGGACCCCAGACAATGGAGGGCCTTGGGTCACAGAACTGCTGTGGCTGAGTGCAGTGAGAGGCACTCTGTCTGCTCGGGGATGTGAGGTACTCCCGGGAAAGCCCTAGGAGCCGAGGCTGGCTGCAGTGAGTCCTCAGAAAACGCCAGCTGTGATTGCTCTCATCACTACTGTACGTTAGGTTGAACTATATGAAATTACTGTTTCTGCAGGTCACAAGGGGTCAATGGTTGGCTATTTCATATGGCTCAACACAATTTTTCCCCTCCAGAACTGTCTTGCCCTGATTAAGTGAATGTATTTTTGAAAGAAACTTTACGTCCTGACTGAATCTGGGGAACGAACAGCATTTGCCGCAGCAGAGGGTAGCACACGCCCATATCAAGGCAAGTGGGGTCATCAGTGACTCCAGACAGCGTCCCGAGGCTGCTGTCTCCTCGCCTAAGAGGGAGACCAGCAAGGATTCCAGAGGTGTCAGGAGCATGTGAGCCCCACTTTTTCCTTCAAGAATCAGAAGAGTTAAAAGAGAACTGTGAGGGGCCAACATTCCCCCAGGGGGTCAGTGCTCCTCGGGAACCCCGAGGCTCCTGGATCTCCAGAAGGGGACCCTGGACTCTGCATCGCTGACAGGCGGCCCCAGTGAGCCCGGGGTCAAAGGCTGGAAGGAAGTTAAAGACCATCCAACCCAATCTCTTTGTTTTCAGGTGCAGAAACCAAGACCCAGAAGAAGAAAGACTCAAATCAGGGCAGGCGCCTGCTAGCACCTGGGTTTCTGAACCCTAGCCCAGCCCCCTCCTGCACCGCCCTAACACTTCTCCACAAGACCCCTCACTGCTGCTGCCTGGGCAAGAGCAGGGGTGCCGGGGCTCCGAGGGCAAGGCTCCCTGAGGGCAAGGCTCTGGACTGCCCTTGTGCTCGACGAGCCGGTCTTCTTGCCTCAGGAGAAGCAGGGCCAGGTCTCACTCATCTCGATGACTAGCACACACACCATAAAATGTATGCTGAACAAATAATTAAGAATTGACTTTTGAGGTAGATGCCATTAGCTCATTTTAAAGAAGAGAAAAGTTGAGGCCTAGAGAGGTTAAAGGTCACACAGCTAGTAGAAGGCACAGTCATGCTTAGCCCACAATTCTGCCCGCTCCCAGTGCATGGTCCTCCCACCCCTCCTCCTGGCGTACTGGAGAGCAGACAGGACAAAGGAGTTTGGTCAGCAGACAAGGAACCGAAGCCCTGAGAAGAGAGGTGCTCTCCAAGGACACGGAGGAAGAGCCGCGGCCTAGGCTGCAGCTCAGCGCTCAGCCCCACACTTCGACCTCTCAAGGCTAGTCCCCCTTATGCTCATTCTACTCCTCTACCAACAGCCGCAGGCAGGGCCTTCTGGGAACGTGACGGAACTGCCACCAGCCAGCACCTCTCACCTGGTGCGTCCTAGGGCCTCCGACAGGGTTTCCCTGCTGCCACCAGACCCCTGCCTTCACCTCTCCACCCAGCGGCCACAGTGCAAACCAGACCAAGTCATCCCACAGTGGAAACCCTCCGCGGGCTCCCCACCGCAGCCCCCCCCCCCTTAGATGAACTCTGCCTCCTCACCGCAGCCCCCCCCCCCCTGCCCCCCACCCAGCCATGCAGATACTCTGACTTCCTGCAGCTCTTTGAAGACATAACACGCAAACCACATTCCTCAGGACTTGGTTTGCCCCTCCTCCCGCTGAAATGCTCTCCCCCAGATACCTGCATAGCATTAGATTATGACCTCATTTCTTTATTTGTTTATGGCCTGTTTCCACTGAAGTGTGAGCTCCAGGGAGGAGGGGCCAGCTGCCCCCTCGCAGTGTACTCAGCCTCCTTCCACAGCAGATTGCTGATGGAGGCCTGAGCCTGGCACAGGGCAGTCCAGAGCCAGCCATGCCCTCCGCACCCAACCTGGAGCCCCACAGACAGAACAAATGACAGGCGTGTCTTCCAAAATTAGCAGCGGTCACTGCCTTCAAGGGAAGCACTCTACCCTGTGGGTAAGGCACCGTGGGGAAGAAAGAAAAAAGAAAAACACGATCACCAGGAGGGCCAGTGCCGGTGCCTTTTCCCTGCCCGAGAGGCACACTTCATTTGATTTTCACAGTGGAGGGAGACGTGGGGTCCCTCGAGCCTCCGCATCCTCGCGGGCCGGCTAAGTGTCAGACAGTGCGTGGACGAGGCAGCAGAGAGCACCTCGGCTGTCAGTCTTGCCCAGATTAACAACTTCATCTGGCCTTTGTTGATATTGACACTCAGTTGCTAGGTAACATGTTTACCACCCAATGAATAGGGACTTGAGGGCCAGGGGGCACAGTCAACAGATTGGCAAATAAGGCGGACGTGCTGTGACTTGATGTGCCCACTGTTGTGTCCAGAGCAGTGCAGGGACACTGGTCGCCGACTGTCCAAGCCCGTGAGCGTCTCTGGTCAGAGCAGCGCGTGCCCAGGTGGGGCAGATCTGGGCAAGTGAATCTGTTTTCACCCAGGGTCCATCTTCATGGTAACGTCAATGCTCCCGGTCTCTGGGCAGGAGAGCTCCTGTTCCACGGGACTGCACCCTGCAGTACTCCAGGGTTCTGAGGGGGCCTGAGGGGCGCACCTCACAGCCTCCCAACCCTGCTTTGCACCTGTCCACAGAGGTGTGCCATCCTGAAGGAACCCACGCTGGGAGTCAGGTGGCTGTGGGGATGTGCTTTAACCCCTGGGCCTGTCACCTGAGAACACAGTGCCTACACCACCAGGGTGTTCAAAGGAAGGGTGCGCTAGGTCTCTGTGTCAGGGCGGCTAGGTGTCTCCCTTAGCCCTTCTGCCCCCGTGAGGTGGCTGCTGTCGTTGACTCTCTTTTGACAGATACAGCGACTGGGTCTGAGTCAAGAGATCAGCCTCGAGCACGCAGTGAGGATTCAATCTCAGACTCCGGAAGCCCCTCTCTCCCCTGCAGCATGCTGCATTTATGGAGGAGCCCCAGCCCCGGCCGGTGTGGCTCAGTCTCTGGACGCTGTCTGGAGCACCAGGAGGTTGCTGGTTTGATTCCCGGTCAAGGGCACATGCCCGGTTGCAGGCTCCATCCAGGTAGGGGGCGTGCAGGAGGCAGCCAGTCAATGTTGCTCTCTCTCGTCGCTGTTTCTCTTTCTCCCTTCCTCTCTCTCTCTCTTAAAAAAAAAAAAAAATCAATAAACTATTCTTTTTTCTTTTTAAAGGAGGAGCCCCCAGAGAGTGGGTGTTCCGTGGTTGTTGGGGAAGCACAGCATGGGCACTGGAGGGAGCTAACAGGACACAGGGATCAGGCCTCCCTTGCAGACCCCAGGCAAAGAAGGAGTCGATCCCCTGCCCAACCTCAGCTACCTGCTGACTCAAAGCCTCTGCAGTGAAAGGTGTGTCTGGTGAGCAGACAGAAAGCCACCCTGGGTGCAGGGCCCAGCGGCAGGCACTGCGCTGAGCAGGCTGTAGAAGCAAAACTACTCAAGACAAAAACTCCAAAAAAGGAAATGAGAACCTGGAGGACAGACATTCTGCAAATAGCAATAATGGTTCTAACACGGGGAAGGTGTGACCTTCTGGTACAAGGTGAGCGAGATGAGGAAGCTGATCAGTGACTGTGGGAAGACAGGAGGAGGGAAATCCAGACCAGCACAGAGCCTAGAGGCGTCCCATCATCCTTGCACAAGAAGGATCTGGACGTCCGCAGCAGACTCCGCGGCTCTCATTGCACGCAGCCAGGCTGGAGCGGGCTCCAGAGGCCACGCTGCCTCACTTCGCCGTGGGGCTCCAGGCATGCCCAGCCCCCCGTCTGTGGCCACCACAGCATCTACTTATTCCTTATTCACTCACTCCACAAACGTTTGTGCCTGCTCACCGTCAGCCTGAGTGGAGATCGAGGCTGTCATTGGGTAGGAGATAGGCCTGGTCCCCACTTTAACGGAGCCTGCAATGTGGGAGAGGAGACAGAAATTAGACATGTGATCACACAACTGCACATCTAATTATAATTGTGCTGAATGCTAGGAAGAAGCTGACAGTACACGGTGTGCATCAGGGGAAGGGGCTCGCAGGAACCTCCCCAAGAACGTGCGCTGGAGACGAGATGGGAGGGCGGGACGTGCCTGAGGTGGGACAGACCCTGGCCTGCCAGAGGAACAGGCAAAAGCCCAGTCTGACTGACAGACCCTGGCCTGCCAGAGGAACAGGCAAAAGCCCAGTCTGACTGACAGACCCTGGCCTGCCAGAGGAACAGGCAAAAGCCCAGTCTGACTGACAGACCCTGGCCTGCCAGAGGAACAGGCAAAAGCCCAGCCTGACTGACAGACACTGGCCTGCCAGAGGAACAGGCAAAAGCCCAGTTTGACTGACAGACCCTGGCCTGCCAGAGGAACAGGCAAAAGCCCAGTCTGACTGACAGACCCTGGCCTGCCAGAGGAACAGGCAAAAGCGCAGTCTGACTGACAGACACTGGCCTGCCAGAGGAACAGGCAAAAGCGCAGTCTGACTGACAGACACTGGCCTGCCAGAGGAACAGGCAAAAGCCCAGTCTGACTGACAGACCCTGGCCTGCCAGAGGAACAGGCAAAAGCCCAGTTTGACTGGAGCTAAGACTGAGGGGAGACTGGGTGGGAAATGAGGATGGGGGCAGGGTCTCGATTCCTTAGGCCTTGTCAGCTAGGAAGGCACTGGGACTTTGTTGCAGTAGTAGGGTTGCTGGGGAATCAATGTCGGGCAGGGAATGGCGTGATCAGGTTCTAGGCATGTTTATAGACACTGAGCTGATGAGACCAGGATGGCTGAGCAGGTGGGAAGCTCCCTTCCGCAGGTCTTTGGAGAGCTCCTCCAAGACAGACACCCCCAGCCTTGGCTACTTCCAGTGTCTGGCTCAGCACCCAAACAGAGAACAGGCTCAATCCATGCTTTTTGACTTGATGAAAACTGACTAGGAGACCCTGCCCTTCAAATGGTAGTGCAGGTAAATATATCTGGGAATTTGCTCGCCCTCTCCTCTCCACTCATCCATGTTCCTGGCTGCTGTCAAAACGGCTAGTGTAGCAGCTAGACTCTGTACCCTTGAGACCTTTCCCTGAAGCTCCTGATTCCCTGCTGAGCTGCAGCACCCCCACCTGCCAGCATGCTCGGAGGGCAGAGTGTCCCATGTCATTGACATGATATGTAACCGATAACTCCCCAAGGCCAAAAGTTTTTCTTGTATCTGTTTTGCATCAAACACTTTCTAAAATATAAAATTCCCTGACCTGGAGGTAACTGAACGAGAATTGATACATTACTTGGATATCAGTTTTTGAACTAAATGGAACACTGTTGCTGAGAGTCAGGAGGGCTGTTTGCCCCTGAACTGAATAAAACCCCCTATAGTTACGGGGCTCCTGCTCCAGCTCAGCCAAAGCACGGCACTCATGGGTGGGTAAGGCACGGCACTCATGGGTGGGTATTGAGGTTTGAGATGAACCAATTAGTCGTTCAAGTTATTACTGTTGAGGTTCTTCTTTGCAGTCATCTCACCAGTTTGTAATTGTCATCTCCATTCCCCACCCCACCTGGGTTTGTTTGGCCATATGCTTTTTTTTTTTTTTTAGGTTTATTTTTTACTATTGACAATATTACAGATGTCCTTTATTTTCCCTCCACATCCCCCTTCCACCCAGCCCCCACCCCACCCCAGGCCTTCACCACTGTTGTCTGTGGCCATGGGCTATGCATATGTGCATATAAATTCTTTGGTTAATCTCATCCCGTCCACTGCCCCTCCCTGAGATCTGTCAGTCTGTTCCATGCCTCCATGCCTCTGGACCTGTTTTGTTCATCAGTTTATTTTGTTCATTACATTCCACAAATAAGTGAGATCATGTGATATTCGTCTTTCTCTGACTGGCTTATTTCACTTAGCACAATACTCTCCAGGTCCTTCCATGTCATCTCAAAGGGTAGGTGATCCCTCTTTTTTACAGCTGCATAGTATTCTATTATATAAATGTACCACAGCTTTTTTATCCACTCATCTGCTGATGGGCACTTGGGCTGCTTCCACACCTTAACTATTATGAACGGTGCTGCTATGAACATAGGGGTGCATATATTCTTCCTGACTGGCATTTCGGGATTCTTAGGGTATATTCCCAGAAGTGAGATCACTGGGTCACACGGCAGTTACATTTTTAATCTTTTGAGGAAACTGCACAGTTTTCCACGGCGACTGCCTATGCTTTTGTGTCTTTCCTTCTACTCTCTCCCACACTCCCCACTCTCCTCCGGTCCTCTTTCTCCTGTTTCTTCACACACTTCTCACTCTTGGCTTCTGGAACCATCAATAACCTTGGGGAGATGACGACTCCCCTCAGGTCTCCCTTAGCCACCCAGGTTCCGACCTTTGGGCTGGATCAGGGCTTCCTGCAAGAGGGCATCAGAACAGCTGGAGCCCGATGATGGCTGGCTTTCCTGGCTGCCCTCTTGGTAACTATTCAGTAGAAGCCTTCCTGGGCTTTCCCGGTCACGCCTCTGCCCCTTGACCGGTCTCTGTCCTCCCGGAGAGGAGAGACAGGAAAAGGAAGTCAGACTTCCGAGCGTGTACTGTGCTTTCACGTTTCATTTGTTCCTCAAAGTGACTTTTCCGGAGGCCGCTATTCTACAGACGGGAAAGCTGAAGGTTAGAGATGTTAAGTGTCATACTGAAGGGTCATTGGCCTGGACAGCGCTGGAAAGTTCCCGGCCGTCCCAGCGCACGTGCCCTGACTCCCTGCCTCCGCTGCTCCTGCTGGCCTGCGAGCACTGGCTGGGCCCCTGAGCCCCGGGGATTTTCCAAAAGCTCAGGTTTTTAATGTTGAAGAAATCCAGTGTATTAATTTTGTCTTTTTTTTTTTTTATGGATTGCACTTTTGTGCCGCATCTAAGAATTCTCTGTTTAACCCGAGGGCACCAACACCTTCTCTTAGGCTTCCATCTAGAAGTTTTATGAGTTTAGGTTTTACATGGGGGTCTATGTCTATTTTGAGTTAATTTTTTTGTATTAGATATGAGTAAGAATCCAGATTTGTCTCTTTGCATACGGATGCCCAATTGCCCGGACACCATTTGTTGAAAAGATTGAATTGCCTACATCTTTGTCGAAAAGCCATTGATCATATAGCCATGTGTTACTGTTTCTGAGTTATCTGTTCTCTTCCTTTGATCCGTGTCTGTCTTCTGGTCACTAACACAGTGTCTCGATTATGGTAGCTTTCCAGTAAGTCTTGAAATCAGGGAGTGTGAATCTATCGATTTTGTTCTTTTTCAAACTTGTTTCGGCTTTTCCAGTGCCTCATTTTTCCGTAAAATTGTTTGAACCAACTTGTCAACTTCTCTTTTTAAAAAATCTTGCTACTGCCCGGCCGGTGGCTCAGTGGTTGAGCATCGACCCATGCACCAAGAGGTCGCCGGTTCGATTCCCGGTCAGGGCACATGCCCAGGTTGTGGGCCAAATCCCCAGTGGGGGGCATGCAGGAGGCGGCCAATCAATGTTTCTCTCTCTCTCTCTCTCTCTCTCTCTCTCTCTCTCTCTCTCTCTCCCCCTTCCTCTCTCTCTAAATTCAAAAAAGAAAAATATTGAAAAAGTAATAATAAAAAAAATAAAAATAAAAAATCTTGCTAGGACTTTGATTGGGATTGTATTGAATCTATAGATCACTTGGAGGAGAACTGATATTTTATTTTATTTATTTTTTATTTTTTTATCCTCACCCAAGGACATTTTTGCATTTATCTTGAGATAGAGCGGGAGGGAGAGAGGGAGGAAGAGAGAGAGCGAAACATCGATGTGAGAGAGACACATCCAGTGGTCACCACCCACATGACCCCAACTGGGGCCAGGGACAAACTGCAACCGAGGTACGTGCCCCTAGCGGGAACCGAACCTGGGACTCTCTGGTCCACAAGCCGACACTCTAACCGCTGAGCCAAACCGGCCAGGGCTGAACTGATATTTTGAAGCCTTGGGGATTTTAATTAACATTTTATATCTGGCTCTTGCCCCCAAGCCATGGTCCTTGAAATGCTTAATTTGAAAATACAAATACTACTACTACTACTACTACTACTAATACTAATAATAATTAGAACTATAGTGGAGAAAGGTGGGAAGAGGGTTAACCCTCACAAGTCATTGTGTGTGTTGCTGAGATCTAGATACAGATAGAAATCTTGTTAACATTAGACAATCATGATGTCTGAAATTCCACTTTGGGATAAGCTCTGAAGACTGGTCAAAATGCCAGTGGCAAGGGGAAAGGCTGACCCAGGAAATTCCTTATTGCCCTTAGCAACTCAGCTGACTCCTTGCCTCTAGCAGCCCCTTGGCAGGGAGTGAGGAAAGCAGGTGCTAGTGGGGCAGGAGCAGGAGCGGGAGCTTCAGATACTGCAGGTCTGTGCTCGGACCCCAGCCCTGCCCCTGCCAGCTGTGTGACCCCAGGCAAGCCACTTAATCTCTGAGCTTTGGTCTCCTCAGCTAGAAACTGGGCTGCAATGTTGTTTTCAGGAGCATGCATATATGTTATAAATTATCATATATACATATATGTGTGTTACTTAACACAAGGTAAGGCAGTGTAAGCAGGACGTGTATTATGATGGGCTGGGACCAAGACAACCAGAAAGCAGGAACTGGGGTGGACAGGCCTAGGCTGGCCCTGTGGACTGGGGTCTGGGGTGGTGCAGCCACTGAGCAGTGGGAAGGCCCTGGTGTGCCACAGCTCCTTGGACAGAGCTTCTAAATGCTTTGTTTAAGGGTACCTGAAGGGGTGAGAGGAGGGAAGGAAAGTGAGCAGGGGGCTTATGGGGTTAGGACACTGGCTTTGACTGTGTGCCAAGCCCCGGGCCTACCCTGTGGCTCCACCATGGCTGAGAGGGGGGTCTTGCTCAGCGGGCCTGTGCCCAAGCGGGAGTGCTCCGGTGGAGATGGGCCTGCCTGCTGCCAGGGGGAGTGCAGGCTGGTCCTTGGGGCAGCCTGGAGCAGGTGTCAGGGATGGGACATTTCACTGCTGTCATGAAGGGCCATCAGTTCACCCAGGAGAGAGTGGAGGAGGCCCCCAGGGGACAGGAACAGCATGTGCAGGCTGGGGTCCTGTCTGAGCGTGGAGAGCCCGCGCCGTGCCTTGCGGATGCGGAGCCTGGGCTGTGATGGCTAGAGCAAGGCGATGGGGGAGGCTGCAGAGAAGGGGCCCGGGATTCCTACTGAGGGGCTTGACTGCCTGGCAGACGGGGTCATGGAAGGGCTGACACTGGGATTGACAGGGTTAGATCCTTGTGATGAACGTGGCACCCTGGGGACCTTGTTGGGAAGGAGAGACTGGAGCGAATAGCTCAGGGGAGAAATAGCAAGGCCAGAGGATGAGTGTTCTAGTTCTTAGCTTGGCAAAGAGCTTAGCTGTGTGCCCTGGCCTCGGTTTCCCCATCTGCAAAAGGAGAGATTGTCCTGAAAGGTCCTAATGGTCCTTCCTCTCGAGTTGCTGTGGAGCCCCTCACAGCTGTCCCCTCTGAGGCCAGGCCTGTGGCATCCTGAGGAAGGGTTCCTGCATGTCCCTGCCGGACCCTGGCATGGCTGGAAAGGCCAAACCGAGGTGTAGAATCCGGGCTTCTGTGAGCCACCCTTTAATGTTCCCTCCAGGAAGCCTTGCCAGACAGGGAGGAGGCAGGGGGCAGATGGGGCACTGAGAGGCCAAGTAATCTACTTAGGGTCACCCAGCAAAGCAGCAGCAAGCTGGACCGGGCCCCAAGCTTCCAGATGTCCAGTCTAATGCCCTGCCCACTGGACCATGAGGCCTTTAATGAGGCCACCTCCTCAGGGGCTGTGGCTGGCCCTCCGCCCAGGGTCGGTGACTTGCCAGGCATCCCAAACAGCCATTCCAAGAGGCCCTGCCCTTGGCGGCTGGGCACACGGAGGCCGGGAGTGAGCGTGTCAGCCGAGCCTGGTGGTTCTTGGAGGTGGCCCCGGGGTCCAAGCATGCTCAGCCCTCTGGCCAGGATCCCCAGTGAGGAGGGCCCTGTGTTGAGAAGGGGGCCAGACATATCTCAAGGGCTGGGGGATTCTCTGCAGGCAGCGTCACCAGCAAGGCCCCCAAGGGAGAGACCCCCAGCCTTCTCGGGCTATAGGGACTTCATTCAGTGTTGATGACATCTGTGGCCAGTGCAGCCTGCCTCCTTTCTCCATCTTCTTGGAGCCCATAGCCATGGGCTACGTGGTGAGCCTGGGACCCAGCCCTTTATGTACCCAAGAGAGCATAAAGGCTCAGAGAGGGGTGGGATTGGGCCTGGGTCACACAGGGAGATGGTGAGAAACGCAGGGCTCCAACTGTGTCTCCTGATTCCCAGGCCAGTCCTCCTGCCCCGCCCCGTAAGGTCTCAGCTTTGTGCCCACCCTGGGAACCCTGGGAAAACCACCCCCTGCGGAGCCACACCCAGGACCCTGGGTGAGCTCCCGAGGGCCTTTTTCTCCCAGAGGGAGAAGCCCAGACTGGGCTCCTGAACAGAAGCCAGGCCCGAGCCTACAGAAGGCCAGGCCAGAGCAGGCAGAGGCTCGAGCACTTGGGAGGGCGGGCGAGGGTGCTGCCCAGCAGGAGGCCCGGAACACCTGACCTGCGGGGCCTGGGTGTGTGTCCCAGCCCTGCCACTTCCTCCGCCCTTGCAGTCTTGGGTTGACATTTGCATTTCGGAATTATCAGGGGACACATGGCAAGAGCACCCTGAGGACCTGACCTCTGAAGCTGAGTCTTGAGGGTGAGGAGGCAGGACAGCCACGAGCATGGCTGGCAGCCTGGCGGCATGGCTCTCTCTGCCACCGGCCCCTGTGTAGCCAGCAGTCAGGCCCAACAAGGGCCAAGGGGTGTCATTTTTTTCCCAGGGCTTAACCTCCCCCTCCCCTCCCCTTTCCTCTCTCTGGTTTCCACACCCTCCCCCCAACACACACACCTCAAAGGGACTTGATTCATTTAATCCCCTCCCCCACCTTTCCCGGCCCTTCCAAGAACTTCTTCTGCTGCCCCCCACTTCCCGGGGCCCCAGCTGTTTGGGGGCGGATAGCAGAGAGAAGAGGTGGGGAGGCCAAAGTGAAAAAACACATGCGCAACAACAACAGCACCCCCAACACCCCACATTATGCTCCACAAAGCTGGAAGTACGCAGCGAGCCGGCATCTGCGCGGAATAATAAAACCGGTGTGGACGTGGCGTTCTCACAGGGCGCTTGGCCGAGCCCGGGCAACGCGAAGGCATGCATAGTTAACGCCGCGCCTGTGTGAAGCCCTTTGTCGCCGGCGGCTCCGCCAGGGACCCCGGGCCCGCGGCTTGGCAAGGGCCCGAGACACCGCTTGGAATGGTTTCTTGTTCATCACTGACACTCGTAATGAGAAATTTATACACCATCCTAAGCGGATAAATTAATTTCAAACACTTTAGACTTTGGAAGACAATGGTTCCTGGCAGGACCCTTTATCACCCGTTTTATTAAAAAAAAGGAAGAAAAGAAAGAAAGAAAGGAGGGGGAAAACACCCCTCAGGACCATCCAAACACAGCCTGTGCCTGGCCCTGGAGCCCGCAGCCCTGCTGGGGGGAGCTGCTGGGCCCCATGTGGGCGCAGGGCCCCTGGGTCACTTTTTAAACTTCATTAGAGTGTGTGCTGCTCCTCGGGGGCGCTCCCTGCCCGGGGGGCACCATTTCCGCTCACCCCTGGCTCCGTTCGGGGTTGGCATGGTGGCCAAGGAGTGGGGTTTCTCAGGCTGCGTTTGTGAAAGGTAATTAAATTGTGATAATGTTTCCATTCAGACCCGGCTTGGGTGAAGGTCGGGGACCTGTCAGGCAGACATGTTCTCGCTGGCCACTGAGCACCGCAGCCCAGCCTGACCAGAGCCCCTGCCAAGGGCCACAGGGCGTCCGAGCCTTCCCCAGCAGCTGACCGCCTGCTCGAGGCCCCAGGCAAAGGGGGACCGGCAGGGCCCGGTCCCCTGCCGAAGGACACTGCAGCCTGGGCTGTGGCAGCTGCTCAGTGTGAGTGTCAGGGAGGAGGTGGGGTGCTAAGCTTTATCCTGGGCCCCCGGCCCCTCGGCTCCCGCCTGCAATTCTGGAAGTGAGACGGAGGTTCGGACAAACCCTTCCAGGGCAGGGGGGACATTTCCTCTGGACCAGAGATCTCTGTTTGGCTGGACGCTCTGCTGACCCTCAGGTGGCAGTCCCTGGCCCTGATGTCCTCCTGCAGCTGCTGCTACACGTCTCCTCCCAGCAGCCCCCACTCCACTCCGACCTGAGCTCAGCGTCACCCAGCACCACCCGCCGCTCACCTCCAGAGCACACAGCCCAGCCTGCTGGCTCCTTGAACCCCTGCTGGGAGCCTCGTGATTTCCCTGCTGGCCGCTCAGAGGTCCTGTCCCTGCCTGGGCTGGGTTCTCCACAGGTATCGCCCCACCTCCGACAGAGCTACCAGCTTTTTCCACCTTGGAGCCCACGTAGAAAAGTAGCAACTCCTGGGCACTTAGGAGTTAAGAGGAGACATTAAGAACACAAGAGAGAACCAAAAAAGAAAAAGAAAGAAAAAAAAATACATTTTTCCCTATTTTATAAAATTATGCTAAGAAAAAAAATTAATGAAGTGTACTAAATAAATAACACATTTAGATAAGTCTCCAAAAACATACTGTTTTTTTTTATCCTCACCTGAGGACATTTTTGCATTTATCTTCAGATAGAGCGGGAGGGAGAGAGGGAGGAAGAGAGAGAGAGTAACATCGATGTGAGAGAGACACGTCGACCGGCTGCCACTCACATGACCCTAACAGGAGCCAGGGACAAATTGCAACCAAGATACGTGCCCTTATCGGGATCCGAACCCGGGACTCTCTGGTCTGTGGGCCAATGCTCTAACTGCTGAGCAAAACCGGCCAGGGCTCTAAAAGCATACTTTTAGGAATTAATCGAGAAACTGTTACTTCCACAACAAAACTTGTTTTGTATCTGGTTTAATACTGGAGATGGCTGTGTGCCATCCAGAGTAAAGAGGGTTTTTGTTTATCTTCTAATTTTTTATTTCAAAATAATTATAGACTCACAGAAAGTTGTAAAAATAGTAGGGAGAGATCTTGTGTCCTGTCGGTGAATTTCAGGCAGTGGTGATGGCTGACGTCCCGCTAGCACACCACCCAAACCAGTCATCCACCAAGAATCTTCCACCGTGGACCACGGCCGCCAGCTCTCCACAGCCCCCTCGACAAAAAACGTTATCCACACAAATGGGTGATGAAAATCTTACAACCATTGATGTTATATTTTCAAGCCGCTCTTCCTTTCCTTTCATTGACACATGTGATGCTAAAGTGTCTTATGATTACACAGCGGATTTCCTATCTATCCCTTTGAATTTTTTCATGGGAAGTGTTTTTTAATAACGATGAAACAGCTCTGGTTTTCAGTGTTGGCTCAGTCACCTGCAGCTGTCGCAGGCTCAGCGAGGGGCCCGATGGCTCAATGAACATGAGGTGGAGACCCAGGGCTGCCAGGGAGCTGTGCTCCAGGGGCCGGCTCAGCATCGGCCCCTCACCGGCCTCCCTGCCTGGTCACACCTGGGTAGCAGGGGCGTGTGCCCCTCCCGCCATGCCGGCTGCAGCTCCTAGGCGGCTCCCACATCTTTTCTTACTGTCTTCATTCTGTCAGCACCTCCTTCAGGAAGCCCTCTCTGATTTGTCCCATCTTTAACTCTAGCATGCTCGTCACACAGACCACACCACACGCATTCTGATTCCTGGTCTGTGTCCCAGCAGTGGGCATCCTGAGTGCGGGCTGGGTCTGATTCTGCTCGGGGCCCCCAGCACCCTGCCCCACCCTGGCACACAGTTTGTGCTCACTTTGTTGAAGGCAGAAGCCTCTTCCACAGGCTAACCCCGTTCTCTGCCTGAACACGCCCAGTGACAGAGTGCTCTCTGCTTCCCAAGGCTGCCCATGCCAATGTGTGTGCTTATCAGACCGTTCTTCCAGCGAGGTCCTGAAACCCCTTTCCTCTGCCCTCTGTCCTGCTGGCTTTGCCCTCTGGAGTGATTCCCCTGTAGGCTTCCCAGGGCAGATGGCCCTGAGCCCTCGGATGCTCCTAACGCCGCGCCTGCCCTCCGGAGCTGGCCTGCTTGACGCTGCCCTGGGCGGAGATGCCATGGTGCCAGCCGTGGTGGCCCTGGCCGGAGCTGAGTGCAATGGACCATCACCTCCCTCAGGCTTCCCTCCGTCAACAAATCTTTTTTTTTTTTTCAGAGAGAGAAAGGGAGAAGGAGAGAGAGAGGAGAGGAGAGAGAAACATTGACTGGCTGCCTCCTGTATGCCCCCATCCCCCGGAAACCTAGGTATAAGCCCTGACCAGGAATCAAACCTGAGACCTTGGGTGTACGGCACCGACCATGCTCCAACCGAGCCACACTGGCCAGAGCACCCTATCCATGCTGGCCCTGAAAAGGCCAACAGAGCCCTGCTCCCCAGGAGTCCCCAAGCAGCGGGGACAGATGGGAACACATGAGGGCGTGGACAAATAGGAGCTTGGCCTGGCTGCCCTTTGCCCTGTCAGGTCTCCCAAAGCAGCTGCCCTCCTGGTTTCTGAGTGCTTTTCCTTGAACTGTCTCTGCTGAGCCAGCTCCCCTCCTCCCTGGCTCCCCTCCTCTCTGACTCTCCTTCCTTCCCAGTTCACTTCCTGCTCCTCCCACTCCACTCTGGCTCCACCTCCTGGTGAGCTCCCCCTCCCCCGCCTCCCCCTGTTCTCTGGCTCCCACCTCTCCTGGGGTCAGCCCTCTTTACTCTCCCTCCTCCCCAACTCTCCAACCTCACTGGTGTGCCCTCCTCCCAGACATTACCTCCCTACTCTCCTGCTTTCTGAGTCTCCCTCCTCCCCAGCTCACCCTCCTCCCAAGCTCTCATGATTGATTTTCTGAGTCCAACGGCAGGGTCTCACATTTCCTGCTGGGAAATCCCATCTTGGTAGTTTTCATTCCTTGTGCCAACCAGTCAAGGCCTTTGGGTCCCAATTCAAACCCCTGACTTTGTGGACAGAGCCCTCCATGTGTCCTCCAGGCCCCCACTCAGTATCGGGAAACTCCACAGTGTACACTGAGCTCAGAGAGGGCCAGGCTAGGCCCTGGGATGTCCCCACCTGGGCACTTGGCTCAGGTCTTGGACCCCAGCAGACCTGTTAGGGGTTGAGCTTTTGAAAACAAGTAGGAAAAGGAAATAGGGTTCAGGGAGAGGCAGCAGCACCAAGCTGTGGGGCTGGCCTCAGGGGATGCTCGGAGAGTATCAAGTCCGTTTGGAAGCACCGTTTGGAAGCTGGGTGCCTCGGGTTTCGGGGCTCCCCAAGGAGCACCCGTACTCAGTGGGAAATGGACCCCAATCACTTTACTGTCCTTTGTAAATACCCATTTGGACTTTTCACAATGGGGAAGAGTCCAAACTCTTTGCCTTGACCTAGAAAGTCTGCAACCACTTGCCCCTGCCTGTCCGCCTGACCCTGGTGCCTCGGGTCCAGCCATGCCCACGCCGGGCGTCTTTCGGCTCCCCAAACTGCACAGCCCCCCCCCCCCCCACACTGTTTCCTCGGCCTTCACAGGCCTCCACTCCTTCTTCAGGTGCAGACATCCCCCTACACAGCGGTCTTCCCTGACCACCCTCCTCGGTGGTCTCTTGGTCTGCCCCGCACCGTTGTGTCCTCGGACGCTGAGCAGTGCGCCCCGCAGCCTCCGACGGGCACAGCGGGGACCGCGCTGCGCAGACCGCGCCTCCGTGTCCTCGTCTGTGAGTAAGAGCAGTGATCACACTCACACACAGGATTGTGGAGCTTAGAGCAACGCCTAGCATCCAGTAAAGGTTTCGACTATATTACCGTCTTCTAAAATTACCCAACTCCTCTTCCTGTGAAGGTCTAACTGCCCTCCTTCTGCACGCCTCCTCCCGGGACTGTAAGGGTGTGATCTGTGCGCACTCTTGGTTCCTCTCTATCAAGGTGACCTGGTGCCTGGTGCGTAGCGGTGTTTGCCGGATATTGGTTGGATGAAAGGATGAACACAGTCTGAAAATGGCTCCTCCTTTGCCTTCTCCCGCAGGGCCTCGAGCGTCTTGGAAGCACCCAAAGGAGCTGGTGTATCACATGCGACTCACACACAAGCTCTGCTGGGCCTCCAATCCGTGTGGGGTCCCTCTACTTCCTACCCACGTGGCCTTGGGCAAGTCACTAACCTGTCCCAGCCCCAGCTTCCTCAAGTGTAAAATGAGAATAATTAAACTGCCCCAACCTCATGGGGTGGCTGTGACGATCACCCAAAAATATGTTTACAGAAGGCCTGAGAATTTTTATCTTCTATTTAGCAGCTCTTTCTGTCACCTGAATACTTGATAAACATGTTGTCTAGGTTTTATTGAAAGCTTGATGATAACGTTCCAAGACAGGAGCAGATCACATTAACAGACCCTTGTCACCCTGCGGTCTGCAGTCTCGCTTCTTGAAAACAGTCGTTTCACCAGCTGAGAGTCCAGCATTGACCTGCTCCAGCACACCCTCAGCGCTTCCCGACATCCTCCAAGCCCAGGTGGTGTCCCCGATTCCAGAGCCCCTCACATGGCAGACTCTTGTAAATCATTTCTTAAAACAAACATACTTTCTGTCAGCCACCTCCTAGGACATCTGAAGCTCATATACCCGAGAGAGAGGAAGAGATGAGTCTGTGACGGCCTCTCCGGCATTCCTTCCAAATTCTTTCCAAACCCATCTCCATATTTCAGCAGAGAATGTGGCTGGCTTATAGGGGAAGGAGAAGGGAAGTGATATGTTTATTTGGCCCTCCTGGAAAGTCACATGTGTTACCTCATGCCACTTGCAGCATCAGCCTGCAGGGTGCAGTTATTATCCATCCCCATTTCACAGGTGAGGAAAGCCCGGCTTAAGGACTTCTCAAGGTCACACAAAGCAGTAGACATTCTATCCCAGCTCTTTCTGGTTCCAAACCCTGTAACCCTGTTCTCCTTCCCCAATACCACACTGCCTCCCACTACTTGTAGCCACTAAAATGTATTTGTTGCCCTGGCCATTTTGGCTCAGTGGTTGGAGCGTCGGCCTGCAGACCGAGGGGTCCAGGTTCGATTCCCAGTCAAGGACCTGGGTTGCAGGTTTGAGCCCCGGCCCTCGTTAGGGTCATGTGGGAGGCGACCAATCGATGTGTTTCTCTCACATTGATGTTTCTCTCTCTCCCTCCCTTCCACTCTGTCTAAAAATCAATGGAAAAATATCCTCAGGTGAGGATTAACAAATAATAATAATAATAAAATGTATTTGCTTCCCATTTGGGGGATGACAAATTTGGTCATGTATCCCACCTCCAGCTCCTTGTGATTTCTCTAAGGTTCTTGCAGGAGGATTTGAGTTCACATCTGCAAATTCCCCTGGTATTCTGGGAAGTCATTTGTCTGGGCCGAGAAGTGAAGCTTCCTTTGACACCCCCAGGTGCTCTCTGGCCATCCCCTCCCCTGTTCTGTGGCTGTGCGTCCCTCTCTGTGGCGAGGCCAGCGCCCCTGTGGGAAGACCCTTCTCATTGCTGACATAGGAGCCTCAGCCCTCTCTGTTTTTAGTCCCAACCAGATGAAAATTATTAAGGCTTCCACATGCTCTTACTCATAACAGTGCTGCCCAGTAAATGAGAAAGGCCCCATTTCAAATAAATAATGACCACCGTTGACAATGGAAGAATAAACGTGACCTTGACACATAAATCGCTAATCATCGTCCCTATTAATAGACACGCTGTCTTTGCGGTGCACACCTGTGGTTCACGGCTGATGCTAACAGAAGTAAATGAGCAGCACTAGCTGGGAGAGGACAGCTAGCCCTCGGGATCAACTTAAATGCAAAGCAAAGGAGAGGAGCTGACGTTCCCTCGGCCCCAGCCCCATACCACACGGCGACTGAGTCCATTCATCGGGCTGCGCAGAAGGGCAGCCATCAGGGAATCTGGACTGCACGCACACCCTGGGAGGAAGCGCTCTCTGTTTAGTTCAGACCAGATGGGTCCTCAGGCGACCAGCACACACACACACACACACACACACACCTGCTGAGACCCACTTGGATTTTTCAAAGGACCCCATCAGTTGTGCGAAATAATTAGAAGACTGCGAGCCACTCACAAGCAAGGCTCTGGATGCCTCCCGTTTGCACCCATCATGGGCTTTATATATAGACTATAAACATTTTTTTAAATTTATCTTTATTGTTGAGAGTGTTACAGATGGTCCCCATTTTTGCCCCATTACTCCCCTCCACCTGGCTCCCTCCCCACCCCAGTCCTCCGCCAAACTGTTGTCTGTGTCCATGAGTAATGAATATATAAGTTCTTTGGTTAATTTCTTCCCACCCCCTGTCTCCCCTTCCCTCTGAGATTCGTCAGTTTGTTCTATGCGTCCATGTATCTGGATTTATTGTGTTCCTCAGTTATTTTGTTCTTTAGATTCCACATATAAGTGAGATCATGTGGTACTTGTCTTTCTCTGAGTGGCTTATTTCACTCAGCATAATATTCTCCAGGTCAGTCCATGTCGTCTCAAAGGGTAAGAGATCTTCTTTCTTACAGCTGCATAGTACTCCATTGTGTACATGTCCCACAGCTTTTTTGTCCACTCATCTACTGATGGACACTTGGGCTGTTTCCAGATCTTAGCTATGTAAATAGTGCTGCTATGAACATAGAGGCGCATATTTTTTTCTGATTGGTGTTTTGGGATTGTTAGGATATATTTGTAGAAGTGGGACCACTGGATCAAATGGCAGATCAATTTTTAATTTTTTGAGGAAACGCATGTTCTTTTCCACAGTGGCTGCACCAGTCTGCATTCCTACCAGCAGTGTACGAGGGTTCCCTTTTCTCCACATCTTCACCAGCACTTGTTGTTTGTTGATTTATTGATGGAGGCCATTCTGGCAAGTATGAAGTGATACCTCATTGCAATTTTAATTTGCATTTCTCTGATGATTAGTGACATTGAACATTTTTTCTGTGTCTCTTGGCCATTTGTATGTCCTCTTAGAGAAGTGTTTATTTAGGTCCTTTGCCTTAAACATTTTTTAAAATATGTTTTTATTGATTTTTTAGAGAGAGGAAGGGAGAGAGAGACAGAAACATCAATGTGAGAGAGACACATCGATTGGCTGCCTCCTGTACACCCCCCACCGGGGATCGAGCCCACAACCCGGTAACGTGCCCTGACCAGGAATCAAACCAAGATCTCTCAGTCCATGGGACAATGCTCAATCCACTGAGCCATACTGGCCAGACAACATTTTTATTTATTTTTTTAATCCTCACCCGAGGATATTTTTCGACCTATTTTCAGATAGAGTGGGAGGGAGAGAGAAGAGAGAAACATGGATGTGAGAGAGACACATCGACTGGCTGCCTCCCGCACGACCCCAACCAGGGCTGGGGATGAACCGCAACCGAGGCACGTGCCCTTGACCGGAATTGAACCCAGGACTCATTGGTCCACGTGCTGACGCTCTAACCACTGAGCCAAACCAGCCAGGACCTAGGCAACATTTTAAAATTAGATTGTTTGTCTTCCTGTTGTTGAGTTGTATTAGCTCTTTATATATTTTGGAAACTAACCCCTTATCAGATGTATCATTGGCAGATACGTTCTTCTATACAGTGGGGACTATGCAAATTTTTGTTGGGTCCTTCTCGGCTGATGGCCTCTGGGGCTTTTCTGTCCTCCCCTGCCTCTGGTGCAGAGGGGTCTGCTGTGCCCTGGAGACAGGCCTGGGGCTGTCCTTGCGAGCCTGCTTCCCACCGGGTTCCCCCCTGCATTCAGCACCTCCTTTCAGAGTACCCCTGTGCCCAAACTGCCCATTCCAAGGGGAATCATCCCGGCAGCCCTGAGAAACTCCCAGGCTGTCTGGAGGTGTGGTTGTCCAGCAGAGTCAGCTGACGGCCCAGCAACACCTCTCAAGGGCCTAGCCTCAAACAGCTCCCCCTGACTTTGTGGGGAGCCTGGTGGCGTGTGCTCTGTGATGATATCATAGGAATGACGCCTGAATGGACCAGAACAGGAGCAGTCATTACCCCTGACCCTGGGCTGGAGGGGTGGGGTATGTGTCAAAAGCGGGCTCCTGTGCCGGCTTGGGGACTCTGGAAACATTGAAGTGTGAGGGCCCGGGTCGGTCATGCCTGGTCCTCTGCCCCTCCTTGCCTTTGCTCACTCCTTTCCCTCTGCCTGGTGTGCCCTTCGTGACTGCTCCGTCCGTCCGCAGACGTCCTACTTGTCCTCATAGTTTAGAACAAGTGCCACTTCTTTCAGGGCACCCCCGACCCCTGGGGGATTAGGCACCTTCCACAGGGCTCTCCCAGCCCCGAAGAGGAATCCTCGTGATGTGAGCTGTCCTCGCCGGGTTCCTCCCCCACCGTGAGCACCTCGGGAGCAGCATCAAGCCTGGTTCGTCCTGGGGGTCTGGAAACGTCTGCCATTCGAGTAAGGGGAGTTCTCGGGCCTGGAACAAGGTTAACCCGTAGCACACGTTGGCCGAGTGATGACAGTGTGAATGAATGAAGTTTCTGGGGGATAGGAGTGGGAAGTGTGCAGAAGAGGTAAAGACACAAACCTCACCTTCACTCCAGTTCCATCCTGGACCATCCATTGTCTGCAGCAAGTGAAAATAATAGTGGATTCTTGCATGTTGCTCACGGTGTACTGGGTCCCGCTCGGCACTGTGTATGTAATCCATTTAATCCTCACAACCTTGAGAAAGGTACTTGCATGAGTCTGCTTGAGCTGCCATAACAGAAGACCGACTGGGCAGCTTAAATAACAGATTTGTTGTCTCAGTTTTGGAAGTTGGAAGTCCATGATCGGGGCAGCATGGTTGGGTTCTGATATGGAATCTTCCTGGCTTGCAGACGGCTGCTGCCTTGCTGTGTGTTCATGGGACCTCTTCGTGCCCAGAGAGGGGTGCAGAGCCAGCACTCGCTGTCGCTTCTTATAAGGCCACTAATCCCATCAAGAGGGCCCCACCCTTGTGACTTCATCTATACCGAATTACTTCCCAAAGGCCCTCTCTCCTAATACCATCACGTTGGGATTGGGGCTTCAACACTTGAATTTTGAAGGGACATAATTCAGTTCACAGAAGTGCTAAATATACCTGTCCATTCAGGCTGGATTATGCCATGACAACAAACGATGCCAAAATCTCAGTAGCTTCAAACGGCAAAGGGGTATTTACTGCAGGTGCTACAGGTCAGCAGGGCCCAGCTTTTCGTGGGCGTTTCATGGTGTCCATGGGAGGGATGTGGCAACTCTCTTACATTTCATTGGCCACAGAAAGTCACAAAGCCGTGCCGATGTTCAGAGTAGGTAGGGAAATAAGACTACTTTTTAAAAGAATGTTTTTATTGATTCAGAGAGAGAGGAGAGGAGAGGGAGAGAGAGAAGAACATCAGTGAGAGAGAAACATGGATGAGCCGCCTCCTGCACGCCCCCTTCCGGGGATCGAGCCTGCAACCCCGGCATGTGCCTGACTGGGAATCGAACCAGGGACCTCTGGGTGCATGGGACAATGCTCAATCCGCTGAGCCACACCAGCCGGGCAAGACTACTTTTTTGAATGTTCCGAGACTGTTTAAAAGAATATGTTGTTTGTGTAAAAAGGTAGGTAGAGAAGTGCACTCTTACCATGTGTCCAGAAGAGGAACTAGAGTATTTGTGGACAGCCCAAATGACCCACATAATCGTATCCCCAGTTTACAGATAGATAAACTGAGGCAAAGGAAAGTTAAGAACACTTACTCAAGGTCACTAAACTGGTGGAGCCAGGATTTGCACTCAGGAAGCCCAGTGGCAGAGTCTGTGACCCTAACCACTTCTCCACAGTGCCGTCAGCAGGCCGGCCCTCCAGCACTGTCCAGTGCTGTCCTAGGGGAACCCCAGGCATTTTCATGGGCTCCAGGCACATGCAGATACCACTGCCCCATCCCTCCCTCACCTCTTCCCCCGTGGAGACACACTGTCGCCCAGAGCAACACGTTTGACTAGATTGCACACAAGGCACCGGCCTCCTGGTATGCTGCAGGCCAGTACTGACACATGCAGCACTAGGCATCCGGAGTTTCCCGGACAGTCCCAAATGCCAGTACAACCTCTCTGTTCCCACAAGTGCCCCACCGTCCTGGGAGCCCCTCTGCCCCCTCGACACGGCGCTCCGCTACTCCAGTCCCTGGTTCTCACAGTGGCCTTCATCCACTGGCGGACCTGCTGGAGTCCCAGTGAACGCCGAGGGCAGCTGGGCCCTGGCTGCTGGTGCCTGTCCCTCCACCTGCTCCTTGCAGCTCGTCTGCGCCCTCAGCATCCAGCCTCTCTTCCTTTGGACAGGTACCCGCCGGTCAGAGCCGGCCCGGACGACTGTTGGCTCCTTCAGGGGCACACGCGGTTTCCTGGTATAAGTGAATTTAGTTCAAAATGTGCGTCAAGTTAATTGAAGAGGACTGAGGGCAGAAGACCTCCTTGTCAAGCTGACAGCTTTCTCCTGGGCCGCTGGGAAGGGCGTGGGTGAGGGTACAGCTACTTCTCTGCATCGGTGCCTGGCCAGCCTGGGAGCCCAGATAGACAGATGGACCATAGTTGGACAGATGGATGGATGGATGGATAAATGGATGGCGAAGGTGTAATCCTATGCAGTTACCTACCAAGCCTTTTCAGGATCAAGCGCCCATCTGATCCTGGCACATGTTAGATCCGTACGTGCTTGTTGAATGGATGAGGGAATGAGGCCAGAGACCAGCACAGAGTCTGGGTGAGACTTCAGGTTCTTGCCCCCACTCCCGTCGCAGCCCCCACCAAGGGCATGAGTCACCCCGACAAGGAAATTTGCTGTTCCTGGCCTTGCTTACCGCAGCCCTGCACGTGAGGCAGGGCGGAAATGCACGGGGGCCTTGGAAAGTGCCTTTTGGACAGCTTAGCTCTTGGCAAGATTAAGCCGTTCTCCGCAGAGGGGCCCGTATTGCAGGTCTGCAGGGAGGGCCTGGCCCCGCTGAGTTTGCACCTTTTTACCCGGCATCTGTCCCTGGGATCAGGAGAGCCAGGAGGCTGGATTAGATGGGTCAGCGCCCTGATTGACAGTGACACTTCCTCCCGCGCCCCCTCCTGCCCCCCGCCTCTCCCGCTGTTCCTCTCCTGCCTCGCCCTGGCCCCATCCTGTTCCAGAGAGCGGCGAGGCCTTCTAATCTCCTTACCAGGAAATTATTTTCCTGGGTGTGAAATCCCTGTCCGAGGGGAGGGCAGCAGATCGGGCCTGCCCTGGCCTGGAGGATGACCACGGGGCTGTCTCCAGGAGACATCTGGCGTGGCAGTGGGGGCAGGCACAGCTAGAGCTGGGCAGAGCTGGGCAATTCTACCCCCAAATGTGGCCCTGACCTCCGTAGTGGGCTGTCCCCAAACTGCCTCCACCTGTCTCCATTCAAGGGACTTCTCCATAATGATACACGTCTACTGTTGGTAACTGTCCCCTCCAGGACCAAGTAGTATGGGTGGGGTGGTGGGTGGCACTGGGAAGAACCTGGTCCTGGGACCCATCCTTGCCCTGGGTCAACTGCTCTGCAACTCTGGACACGTCCTGAACTCTGTGACCTCAGTTTCTCTCAGATTTAACCATAATGGACTCTGAGGTCAGCCGTGGGGTCAGCTGTGGGGTCAGGTGTGGAGTCTACGCCTCACATCACCCGTAACCCAGTTGTGCGAAATGTCGGAAACGTGGCTGAGAGAGCAAGGCTGCACCCCACCTCTGTTCCTTCCTCAGAGAGGCTCAGGTCCGCCTGATGGTACGTTTTCAGGGACCGTGTCACCCTGATGGTTATTAAGTCCATGGAGGAAAACTTTAGAGGAAGCAGCATGCACACCAAGGCCCGCCTGTGTCATTCATAATATTAAAACCCTGTGGCCAGATCCCGCAATGAACAGACGAGGAGGGGTGTGGCTCCTTCATGCCCTTGCTGGCACCCACACGCGAGATCCCCCAGGGGACGATGCTGACGGAGGAGGCAGCGGAGGGCAGTGGTCAGGCTGGTCCACCACACCACGTGGCTGTGTGGCGTTGGACCCCTGATGACTTCTGTGCCCCTCAGTGTCCTCACCTGTAAAGCAGAGATGACACTCATACTTACTCAGGTTGTCGTGAGGATTCCGGTCAACCCAGACATGCACGATGCTGGGGACGGCCTCTGGGACACGGGAGTACTTGGTGATGGTGATGATTATACTGCTGTCATTGTGCTTGTCATCGAGAAGGGCTAAATACATTTTATACTATTGTGTCCTCTGAAAAGGTGTGTTGAAGTCCTAACTTCTGGTATCTGTGAATGTGACCTTCTTTTGGAAATGATCTTTGCAGGTACAATCAGGTTAAGATGAAGGCCTACTGGAGTAGGGTGGGCCCGAATGCAGTGCGACTGCTGTCCTTGTAAGAGGAGGAGAGTGGCCCAGAGATGGGCCCTGAGAGGACAGAGGCAGAGGCTGGAGTGGTGCACGGGGAGTGACAGCCACACGAGAGGGCGGGAGGAGCCCAGGAAGGATCTGCCCGGAGTCTCGGAGAAGCACGGCCCTGCGGACACCTTGAGTTGGAGCTGTGGCCTCCAGCAGTGAGTGAATGAACTGATGTTTCAAGCCACCCTGACGGTGGTACTTTGTTGCAGCACCCTAGGAGACGGATCTAATAAGGAAATGAATGACTGGGGACCAGGGAGGATACCCGGCAGATGGCAGACGCTCATTTAGAAGTGGCTGATCCTCACGCAGGACGTGTGAGCACGCAGAGGAGCCAGATTCGAGGAGGAGCTGGGCATCTGCTCCCCCTTCCAGGCCTGGCGGACAGGGGACCTTGGGGCTGCTAGTCTAGGGAAGCACGGCTTTTTTGATGTACGTGTCTGACCTCTTGGCCACAGGTCAGTCATCAAAGGTGAAGAGGGCACGGCCAGGGGTCTTGCTGACAGAGTCAAGGGTCCGGGATCAGCGACACCTCTGAGGGGCTGCAGCTGCCTTTGAACCAGGCACTCTGGAAGGACAGACAGAAAACAGGCCTGGGTAGGGCGTCCCCTTCCCTTCTGGCCTCCCTCCTCCTCTTCCAGGTCCACCCTTGCAGGAGACCCTGTTCCCTGTCACATCGACGTGGTCCAAACAATGAGAAACTTTGCAAGAGCTCTGGAGAGCCACATCCCAGGAGAGAAGGAGAATTTCCTGCGTGCACCCAGGTCTGAAGTGGGGCATTTTACCCAGGGCGTCTCCGCTAGGAGGGCACAACTCTACCTCTCTCACAGGTGTGGAAACTGAGGCTCACCAAAAGAAGCAACTTGCCCAAAGGAACGCACTAAGCAGAGGGCAGTTAGGCTTTGACCCCAGTTCCCTCTGACCCCACAACTCAAGCCCTCTGTATGCCATTTACCTCTCTAAGGGGGTAGTTTCCCCCTCTGGCTCTTCTGAATCCCTTCGCCCACCTTGCAAACCCTTGCCCTGTTCACTATTCTGGAATACCAAGGCCATTAACTGTTCCTTGTAGGTACCATTCTGAGACCCCTGTCAAACCAGTCTTTTCCTTAAGGGCCCTTGAAATTTCGAGCTCTACAGAATGAACAGATGCAGAGCCTGGGAGGCAGGAAGAACCCGGGGGCTTCAGTCCTACACTCAAATCAGCCGTGAACTTTCTCTGTGACTCTGGGCAGATACAGGACCTTCTTGCGCCTCTGATGATCTGTGTGTGGGTTGCCTATGGCCAACCAACAAACGGCCCAAACTTAGTGACTTGAAGCAGGGGTGTGCTCCCAGGTCTGCAGTGGGGGCAGGGCTTGTCAGGTTCACTGACACAGTTTCAGTCCTCAGAGACGTACCTGGGCTGATGGCCCGCAGTGGCCTCACTCACCTGTCAGCGTCCAGCTGAGGCTGTGGGCTGGAGCCCCTGGTTCTCTGCCACACAGCCTCTCCAGCAGGTTGGCCCCACTTTCTCACACGGTGGCAGTGCCATTCCCAGAGGACTAGCACTTGGCAGTCCTTGGGCATCATGCTGGCTGCTGTCTCACTGCCACACAAGTCGCATGACCAAGTCCAGGGTCAAGGTGGGAGGGGACCCCCAGGGGCATGTGTACCAGGAAGTGGGATTGATGGAGGCGTTTATGTAATACTCGCCACACCTTGCAGTTCCCAGATTAAAGTTTTAGAGGCAGAAGGTCAGGAGGCTCTGCTGTCCCGGTCTCTGCCATCACGCCGCATCTAAGCAGGACTGTACAATTTAGGAAGGAAGCACTTTTAACATAATCGTGCTGCTTGATTTCTTCACCAGCCCTCTGAGATGGGTGTCATTAAAGAAGTGAGATTCCGAAAAGCTAAAGCGACAGGCTAAGAAGCGATGAAGGAGGCAGGGCCCGGCCAGACAGCACCCCGCGCCCATTTGGCCACAGCCGTCCCTCTGACCTGTTGTCCTCGGGTCCTTCTCAGCGCACAGGCTGAGGGTCTCTCCTCGGACAACAGTTCTAGATACTGTCTTAGAAAGAACCAAGGGCTGTGGTCAGTTTTTCCAACAGCCCTGAAGTCTGGGTGAGAAGGGCGCTGGCCACTTCTCTCCAGAGAGGCTGCCCCTGCTGCGTGGGGCTGTTGCTGCGGAGCGCACACAGGCCACTGGCCCGCACTCCCAGTCCAGTGAGTGTCCACGCGGAACAGCTCAGCTTGCTGCCGACTGAGAGGGCCCGGAGGTCAGGCTGGGCCACGGAGAAGGAGCGGAGAACGGGGGCTCCCAGCCTCAGGGCCGGGCTCTGTGGCCTGGCCTCTGGTCTCCCTGCTGGACACGGTTCCACATCACCAGAGCAAGGCAGGGTTACGCCATCAGTAGCCTCAGAAAGTCCCTGTCTGGACCAAGGGCTGCTTCCTACTACAGGCCGGGCGTCCGTCTCATCCAGGCTCCTGCCGGGACGTATTGTTCCTTCTGGCTGTGACGCCATCACCTGCCTCTAGAAGGGAACCTGCCCACTATGCTGGCAGCTGCTGGAGAGAGGAGAGGCATTGTTTGCAACTGTTCACATAAATAACGTGTGCTCCTGGCGGGAGGAAGGGAGGCCGCGCTCCTGAGACACTTCTCAAGGGACAGTCTCTTCCGGTTTATCTTCCTTTCTGGGTTGACTCTGGGTCACAGATGTATGGGGACACACATGACATCCTGGCGTGGGTCCACATACACCCCCGATATATAGGTATATGTCATAGGGTGAATTGTTGCGTGTGCACCTTACTATGACATCTATGTAAGCACCACATATGTGCGTGTGCATAACAGATGTGGGTCCGGCGGTTACACACATACACACGCAGTGGTTATATGCCAGGTACGTAACTAGACCTGTTGTCTTTGGACCTGTGTATCCATATGTGCTTCGTACACACCCACATGTACAGAGCCTGTGTTCCTATGCCCTGTAGATGAGATTGGTCTGTGAACACAGGATGGGAGCCACGTGTGTGCACGTGTCGTGCGTGTGTGTCTGGCCCTCCTGTGTGTGCGGGACGTTTGCGCTCAAGTTCTCACCAGCGGACAGCGTGTGGGGGCACGTGCCTATGAAGACATGGACATGTGGACGTGGATGTGCACATCTTGCCTCTCTGAGTCAGCTGTCACCTCCTGGTGGCCTTTCAGCTCCTTCCTTTCAGTGTTTGTAAACAGCCCCGGCGCCGTCCCCCGTCCCAGCTTAGATACCGCACCTTTAGCTCTTCCAGTCCTCCCACGATTCAGTCCCCTAATCAAGGAGCCTGATCTCTCCGGAATATCCGCTTGGAAAGGAGAAGGGATATGGCTGGTCCCACGGTTGTTGGGGGCAGGGAGGAGACTCATTCCCAAACACTGCTGCTCCTTCTCCGCCCTGTTCCCGCTGGAAACCTTGGGGTGGTGACCTTGGCTAGGACCAGGGACACTGGGACTTCTCTTGGCCCTGGGTCTCCATGTGCTTCTAGCTGGGGTCACCTCCTCCACCTCTCCAGAACGATACTGCTTCTCTCAGAATGCACCTGGCACCTCCTCCAGCAAGCCCCCCTGACCTCCCTCGTGCTGCCCTGAATCAGCCTACTGCTCTGATCGCTCAGTCTGTCACTTCTACCAGACGGAGTCCCCTGAGCCTTCACCTGTTTCCTCCACCTCACTGTGTTAGGTACCGGGGGGTGGGATGCACCTTCCCTCCTCAGGTCCCATCAGGAGGGGTTCTCCCTGAGCACGGGGTCTCCGGCCCTACCCCTTACTGCTCACCCCAGAGGGGGCGCGGCCACCTGCCTGGCGAGGTTGGTGGGAGGAAGGGGCAGCCCACCCACAGGTAACGCAGACTCCGCGTTGGCTGACCCTGACACTGTTGCCAGTGACGGGGAGTGAGTCCAGTGGGGGCTCATCCCCTGCTGCCACTCAGTGTTCCTCCATGTATCAGAACTGGTATTTTCCTCTCCGTCTGCCAGAATTTTCATCTTCCAGTTAGTTCCAAACTTGAGCATACACACAACTTTGTTTTGCTTCTCAGTCTCCTCTAACCCAGGATTACTGATCCCCGTTGTGTGCCAGGCACAGCACTAAGTGTGGGGGCACCTTGACAATGAAGTAGACATGGTCCCTGACCCCACACGATCACAGTCCTGGAGGGAGGAGAACAGCAAACACATAAGTGACACCTCATGCATCGTCACACTGTGACCGGGCTTTACCGGAAAGGAGCAGACTGTCAACACAGGACGGGTGGAGGAAGGGTTTATAGAGCGTGGTCAACAAAGACCTGTCCAAGGAGAAACCACAAAATGAGGCTCCATCTTGCAAAAAGCTAAGGAAAGAGATCGGGGTGAGAAATAGCACGTGCAAGGGCCCTGAGGTTGAGTGTGGCCAGAATGTGGAGGGTGAGGGGAGAGGACCAGGAGTTGAGGTTGGGGAGAGAGGCTGGCTCACTGCTCAGGCCACAGGAAGTAGCCTGGATCCTATTTGAAGTGGACTGGGAAGCCTTTGAAGGTGTGGGGTGGGGAAGGGCAGTGACACGATTCATGAGTCCAAAGAGAGCTCTGGCAGCCGGAAGGTCTAAGAGAGGAATGGGTGGCAGTAAGGAGGCTATTGTGGTGCTTCCTGGGCAGCCACTGAGTGGGCACAGTGCACACGTTATCTCAGATCCTGGACACAGCCCCACAGATGGTGGTGATGGCTGGTGCCCTCCCCCCGCCAGCAGCGACATGTTGGAGAAAGGGCCAGCCACACTGATACTAACACAATAAGCACAAGAAGACAACGTCTAATGTCATAGCAGTGTTTCCCAGGGTCAGCTCATTTAACCCTCACCCCCACGAGGAAGGCAGTCCATTGGTCAGGCACGAAGCTGAGGCTCAGAGAAGTTAAGTCATTTCCCTGAGGTCACGCAGGCTTTCAGGCGCCAAGCCTAAGCACGCTCCTGAGCACCGCGGCTACTGCGGAGGTTGGGGTGCCTGTCTTCTGAGAGGGACGCATTTTGCTCATAGTGAAAACCCTTTCCTTTGATGGCTTACAAAACTTGTCCTTAAACATCTTTAAAAGACACAATCACTTGGCTATAGTGTTTGCTTATTTCAGAAAAAAATAAAGTGCAGCTTTTCCCTTTTGTGGGATGGCCGGGTGGGACCGAGAATGAGTGGGGAGGCAGGGGCACAGTTGCTATTCCTCGCCCAGCAGCCTTTCAAAGGGTCCTTTTCCATGGTCGTTAAGAGGACGATGAAAGGATGAAAGGTGGGGAGGGTGAGGCACCGGGAGCCCGCGAAGCCCAGCCGGGCTGCCTGTTTGATGTTCTCACTTTCCTATCAGCCGGCAGTGCCCTCTAGTCCAGGCTCCCTCCCTCAGACGTGAGAACACTAGCAGGCCATCAGCAGGGATCCTGTGTATCCGCAACGTCCCCACATCTGGTCCTGACATCCCAGAAGGGGGGAAGTGTAATTGTTGAAGATTTGATAGAATTGTCAAAAATACATGAAGTCGGCCACCTAAATTGTGAAACATGCTGAAAATGTTCTACCAGATAAGACATCATCTTAAAGCAAGGTCATGGCGGTCATCTCTTAGCAGACCCACTCCACCATATCCATGTTATCTGTGCTCGTCCCCAACACACACACACACACACACACACACACACACACACACAGCCACATTTCTCGCTTAGACTATAATTCAGAGACACGGATTCCCTGCATTTGATCAGGCTTCCAGACAATAATTTTTTCCACCTACCACACTTTCTTTCTTCCAGTTTACCAATTCTCTTTTTAGCTGCGGCCACTCGACTGTTTTCGATGGCAGTGCCCGTACCTTTCATTTGCAGAAGAGCTAGGTGATGCTTTTGCACATTTGCAGCTTTTCAGTGTTCAGGGCTTTATTAATTTTTCTTGTCCTTTGATCTGTGATTATTTGAAGTCACTTCTTTGGTGGTGTCCTTTATGCTGTTCGTTTGTTCCTGTGCTCTGGGTATGAACAGGCCCCTGTGTGTCGGCTGACTCCTTCCTCAGGCTTGCCTTGGCTGCGGTTCTCTATTGTGAGCTCATCTTCAGTGGGGGCTGTTTCTCCAGGGGTCCCCTGTGCTCCAGGTGGTGGAACAAACTCTGCAGAGTGGTTGGCTGTCCACTCCAGGTCTCCAGAGGTCTCCTGGTTCTGTTACCTGGGTTTGGTGTTAATTTCTCGGTTTGGGGTTTCTGCTTGAAGCTGCCGGCCCATGTGCCTTTAAGCCCTGCACCTGCACCTGGCACACGCCTGTGCTTTCAGATTCTCACAGAAGGCTTTTTCAATCCCACTCAGAGCCCTGAAGAGGAGACACACCTCCTTTTCTGGGCTAGTGGGTGGAGGTCTCCAGTTCCATTTTCAGAGACTGTGGCTGCCTTTTAAAACTCTTAGATTTTTGCAAGGGGCTCCTTTCCAGCTTCGCATCTGCACAGGCCCCAGGCCATACCTCCTGCCCCCACCTGGGCATTAAAGCCCAGCCCCAGCCCCGCCAGCTTCAAAGCGGGCTGGGAAAAGCCACGAAGCTGCAGCATCCGCCCCAGCTGAGCAGTGTCCCTGTGTGCTCTCTGTTTCTGGCGCTGGGCATTCCCTACCCTCTAAGGTCAGCTCTGCATTTAAAATACGTTTAAATGGCATGTTAGCTTGTATTCAGCATTTGTCTATGTTTGCATCAGAAGTGGGGTCCACATTAATTCAGTCTTCCATGCTGTCAGAAGTTCAAGTTCTTAAATCTGCCCCTCCACGTGTCCTTATCAGTTTTTAAAGGATTCATGAACAAGAGCTTAGTGGCTACTGCCTGGTCTTGTTTATGGTAAGAAGAATCACAGAGCTGGGTATGCTTGAGCCACAGCGAGTCAGTAGACACTTAACGCCATCTTGCAGGTGCGGAACCTGAGTCAGCAAGATGACATGGTGTGCTCAAGGCTGCAGACCTGGTGGGTGGCGGCAATCCATTCAAGTCCGCGTGTTTTCACCCACCAGATGCCTTCTTGGCCCTCAGGCAGGAAGACCCAGAATGCACTGTCACCTTTGGGGAACAAATGAACCCATGAACAGTGTGGATGGGCCTCCATTCAGGAAGGCTTCCTGGAAGAAGTGAACTTGGTAAAATCCTCGAATGGCCAGCAGGCGACTTCAGAGGGCCCACCTCCCCTTGGGGCCACTCGGTCTCCCTGCTCCCCAGCCTTTCCCCTACCTTGCCTCGAAGGGAGACAGGTTTCCGCTGCTGAGCGGGTGTGAAGCCTGCCTCGGCCGGAACATTCTGTCCTTCTGGCTGAGGAAGGCCTCCCCACTGAGGGCAGGGGAGTGTCTGGTGTTTACGGGCATGTGAGTTTGGGCAGCCACCCTGGACCGTGTGCAGCTGAGATCACTCTTGAGCCTGAGTGTCCCAGGGCCGGCCTCTCCCTCAAGCCCTACAGATCAGAAAATCCCGTGGGAAGGCTGAGCGAGAAACTCACAGTGGGCGGGGCCAGAGCTCTGGAACCAGGCCCACGGCCACCCAGGGATAAGTGGTTCCTGAGACGTTGTGGACAGCGGAAGGCCACTGGCTTAGATACCGGCAGATCTGAGTTCAAATTCTGGTTTTGCTTAAATTCTGAGTCTCAGTTCCTCATCTGTGAAATGGGTTAACAGTGCCTGCCTTGTAAAGATGTTTTGAGAATTACAAAGTAATACATGTGAAGCGTATGACTGTGTCGGGGACAGAATAGATGTTCCCTGAATGGTGGTCTGAGCCTCTCAGAGCACCCCGACATCACAGAGTTCCCTGGGGTGGGGTGGGAGGGAGCTCTGATAAGCTATTGTTGGCTTCCACCTTGAGGTTAGGAGGGAACAGATCAGGAATGAGAGGGACAGGAAGCGGAGAGAAGAGCAGGGTTCCTCAAAGTCTAAGGGGCTCAGAATGAGTCCGGGGGACGAGGTGCTGAGTACGGGGGAACTCTACCCTGCTCACACTTTGTAAATCTAAAGCTGCTCTCACATGAAGTTTTCCTAATGGACACAGATGATGTTCAATGCAGCTTCTGATTCAGCTCATCCGGGCGGGGCCTGCACATCTGCATTTCTTGGATGTTCCAGATAGTGCTCACACTGTAAGTCCTTGGACCTCACTTTGGGGGGCGAGGGAGGAGAGGTCCGTGTGAAGGGTAGGGGTCCAGTGGAGCCCAACAGGAAGGAGGGGTCTGGGCAGAGGCTTGTGGAGCCTCCTTCAAGGAGGCCGTTTGGCCCAGCAGATGGTAATGGTGATGACGATGATGATGATGATGATGATGATAAGATGAAGGTCTTGTAGAGGCTGGGGAGGGGCGAGGCTCCGCCACCATAATGGGCCCTGCAGAAATCATGTGGTAGCTGGCTGTTCCTCCTGTCTGGCTCACAGGTGGACCCTTCCCTCTGCCAGTGTCAGAAGGGCTGTGGTGGGCATTTGATTGTGTCATTGGCTGGAGGTGAGTCATCCTGAAGGCTTAGGTGCCCCAACTGACCCTTGAATTTTCCAAGCTGGAGACCCTTCCCCATCACAGGGGAAGCTGGGAACAGGGCCTAGAACCGCCCCTCCCCCCCCACACACACACACAAACCATGGAGACAGGGGCTATGTTATGGCTGCTTCTGCTCTTGGGAGTTCAAGGTAACACCTGAAGACCCTCGGAAGGCTGGGTTTCCTGGGGCTCCATGGAGAAAGCAGGACCTGGTCCTGTCCTGCGAGCCTGATTGTGAATGGATCAGGCCTAGTCTTCCCACGGCTACCACTGGGAGCTCTGGCCTCTTTCTCCTGCCCTTCTTCTGCTGCCCCCTCCCTGTGTGTCCCACCTGCCTAAGGGTGGGCTTTCCTCTAGTTGGCCTGCTCAGATGGCCACCCAGATGGCCATGAGGAGCAGCCCTCATGACAGTTGGGGTTGACTGCTCCTGATTGACCATATGGTCTTTCCCCTCTGTGCCTCAGTTTCCTTAGTTGTCAACAGGGAGGTAGCCAGGATGGTTTCTCTGGGCCCTTCTAGCTCTAGCCATCTTGGGTCTAAGGTGGTGGTCTAGGAGCAGAGGGGCCTTCCAGTTTTCAGCCCTGTGTTCCCAGCTCCTTGCCCTGCCCACACCACCTGTCCCCACTCCTGTCCATGTGGCCTTGTGCCTTGCGCCAGTCAAGGGGTGAGGTGAAAGTGGGGGTCTGAAATCCAGCCTATCCCAACTCATGTGCCCCAGCTCAGGGCCCATCCTTCCAGACAGGGCCCTGAGCTGCTGCTGTGGCCTGACGGGAACCAGCTCAGGCTTGAGTGTGATGTGAGCCCCTCAGGAGCATGACCAACCTCATTCTCACAGGCACCCCACTCTCTGCCCCTCATCTGCCTGATGCTCGGTGCAGCTCAGGAACGGTGTGAGCGTGAATGAATTCTGCAGGATTAGTTATTGCAGGAGCCAATACTGAAGGATTGGTTAATTGTACTAATATTTAATGTTGACGGTGACCTTGACTGGTTGCTAAGTGCTTTTCTGTATGTTATGGTCTCAAACAAGCTTTAACAGGAAGGGAAGGGAACCTCACTTGTGCAGTGCTTACTGGGTGCCAGGCACAGCCACCCGTTAGAGAGGATTGGGACTTGTTGAGTGCCCACCACACATCCCCTTTAAGATTGCACAAGATGGCCATTGTCCTGGTTTACAAAAACAACAGGGTTTCTCAAAAAGAACCACAGAGGAATACGGACACAAAAGCTGCCACAGACGGAAAAACCGAGACAGTGAGTCACTGGTTCAGGATCACCACTTGGCAGTGGCAGGGCTGGGGGGCAAGCCCCAGGCTGGCTAATTGCAAAACCCTGCTCTTTGCAAAGTGCCTGCTGAAGGCCATGAGCTTGTGCCACCATTGCCACGCCACCGGGCTGGCACCTTCCAGTCTGGCCTTACAGCTTGCTCCTGCCTTCACCGCAGGGAAGGCATCATGAATACGACAGTCCCTGAGCTGTGTTCTTGCCCAGGGCATGGAGGCTGCGAGTAGTAAAAGCTCAGGAAACCGCTGGGAGGTGTTTGTTCTGAACATGTCTCTTCCTGCTGTGACAGGCCCTGACCTGCAATAAGCCCAGGATTTAGCTTGGCAGGTATGATGCTAAGTTGTGAGCAGGACCCAACAGAGGGAAGACAAAGGTGTGCGTATGTGGACATTCCTCTTCTGTATCCACAGTATCACCGCTAAACAATCACGGCTTCTCTGAGGAGCAGAGACAAGATGTCAGAGTCCTTCTCCACACAGTGCTCCAGGCAGTCCTTCACCAGGAGTGGGCAGGGAGATGAAGCCCGTCCCACCCCTGTGGTGGGACTCAGGCAGGCCTGGGAGAAGTGTAAAGTTGAGGAGCAGTGTGGAGTCACATGGGGGAGAGAGCCGCACAGGAGGGGGACAAATGTGGGCTGGCCTCCTCTTGGGCACCAGCATCTCATAGGGACCACGATGCCTCCCACTCGAGTCTTTAAGAAACAGTAACCACCAGAGGCAGTAGACCCACGAGCAAGCAAGGAGGGAAGAGGCCAAGCCTTCAGTAATTAGGGAAATGCAATCAATACTCTTCCGTTTTTAATTATCAAAGAAGCAGTGATTTAAAAAGAGAGAGAGAGCGAAAACCCAGTGCCGCTGCTGACGTAATGAGGTTACACTCTTATACCTGGCTGCTGGGATGATGTTCTGCTCGCAGTTTGACCGTATGTATCAAGAGGCTTAAAGAGGTTCATGTCTTATAATCCAACAGTTTCCTGAAGGGTATCTGAAATACAAAAACAACAACAAAACTAGACATAAAGGTGCTTACCATAGCATCACTTACAGTAGTGAAACACAGGAAACAACCTGCAAGTCTTATAAGAGGGATTTAGTTAAAGAAATTAAGACATTCATTGAATAGACTATCAGGCAGCCATTAAGATTATGCTTACAAAGAATTTCTAACAGTACGGTGTACAGCTGGGACGGCTGGAATACAGCAAAGTGTGTTATCGCAGAGCCAGAGGCAGGGTGGCAAAGACGGCTCCTTCCAGCCCCACACTCAGGTGTCCCTGTGGGCTCCCCCCGCAGCAGCTGTCCTAGGAATCACACCTCGACACAGTCATGCTCAGAGGAAGAACAGAGGCTGTCAGGATCCGGAAAACCCAAGAGGCCTCCTTGCTCTCATAGCCTGCACGGGGGTGCGTGCCCATTCGTTGACTATTGGTGGCAGCGGTCTGGGGCTGACCAGACGGGTAGCAGCCCATTCCCTGGGGCGGCTGTGGGCGTGGCCTCCCACCTCCCACGGGAAATCATGGGGCAGTGTGAAGCAGAACACGCAATACAAAAAATTGTGCATAACAAGAACTATCTCTGTGACCTCTGCAACTGTCCTGTAATTCGAAAATTATTTCTATATAAAAAGTTGAAGTCTGAAACCATTCTCCTAGGCTACGTTTTCAATAAATCAATGAAAGGCATATACACTTTACTGATGATGGTAACATATGTTTCCCTCACTATTTCCTTTGTTTTATTGATAAAGAGGAATCAAATGTGATAATGACCTAGTTGTACTGCCACTGTGGATGGTATTTAGTCAACACTAAAGCTAAGCCTATGGAACTTTTTAATATGCAAATAAAATTTTCAATTTGTTTTTCAAAAAAAGTTGCCTACACAGCAGGATTGCTCGCTGACTTACCCTGGGCTCCCCGAGAGCAGAGCCCCAGCTGGCATGCAGCTAGTTTATCTGGGAACTGTTACCAGGAACTAGGGTGAGACAATCCAGAGAGCGAGCAAGGGAGGAGGAAAAGCCAATTCAAGAGTATACATTCCTGACTTGGTCATCACTGTGGGCAACTGCCGCTCCACCCACCGGAGCCTTATACAACGTGTCTACGAACCATCCACCCCGAGAGGCCAGGAGGAGCCTTTGTCCATCGGCTCCCACCCCCACTGGTCGAAAGGTGGTCCGTGGGCGGAGTGGTTGCAGTTCTGCGCTGCGCATGCGGCACAAGCAGCACCGCTTTGGAGAAGCCACGTGGTCCCACACAGCGCACGTTCTCCTGCGGGGAAAGCTGGTGTGCACGGCAGCGGGTGAGGGGACTTGAAGTGGAATAAGGGTGTGAACCTGGATGTAAAATAAAAACCTCACACCCACGCACACCCAGGTCACGGACTTGACCTTAATCAACTCTTCAGCTGCCTCATAGAGAAGATCTCAACACATATTTGCTGAAGGAGAATGAAGTTTACACAGAGAAAGAGACAAACAGGTTACTAATCATTTGTGGGTGGCAGGTCAGGGGCTCCCCGTGTCCCCATCTCTCTGTATTTCATATATTTTCTCTAATAGCATATTATTTTCATGATGAAAACATTAGTCTTTTACTGTTTTAAATTCCCCTAATAATTTCAAAAGGCATTGCAGAAGGAACAGTGAACCTCTCCCCCTCTGACAGGTAAACACTCTCTTCTCTTGAGAGATCTGGTGACAAATTGATCCAAAAGAGACCACTTCTTCCATTGGTCATTTTGATCTTTGCCAGCCGGTTGTCATAAATAAAAGTGCCATCCTTTGCAGCCCAGAGGAAGGGCCATTGTTGAATTCTTTTGTTCTTTTTCTGGGGATGAGGGATGCTATAGACTGAGCCATACATGCAGGCTGGAGAGTAGACAATACCAGCTTCAAAGTCAGCCAGGCTTGACTCCTGGCTCCCACACCCATCCGTGGTGTGACCTGGGACAGACATAGGGCCACTATGATCCTCAGGTTCCTCTTCTTCAAAACAGAATCCTGGCAGAGCTGGTGAGAAGATTGGGGATAAAAGCCTCTTCCTTAGCCAATGGGGCTCAACAAAGATCAGCTCAAATGCAATCCTATGTTTGTGACCAAAGTGTGCCAGGGAAGGCAGGCCTGACTACTGCCTGCCATGGGAACCAGCCATGAGAGGATGGCCAGTGGGAGGGAGTGGCAGGCACAGTGGTAGGACCCCTGATGCTCAGGCCCTGACCCTGGCCCTGGCCCATGCCCTGCCCTGTCTGGTGCACAGGGCAAATGCTCATGGTCCCACAGTGACCTTGATAAGACAACTGAAATAAGCCACAGAGACAGTGCAATTCCTTCTCTGGAAATTAGAGGTAAGAACAATCCCTTTCTCAAGAAACTGGGGAGAAGCAAATGCTATGATGCACGTATGTGTATGGCACTTGATAAATAGTGGTGGTGCTTTGAATGGAGTGTCCTCCCTACAGACCTGGGTGGCAGATGGGATTCCCGTACACATTTTGTATTGACGAGACTGAGGTGGACAGGAAAGAAACTAACTGCCCAAGGCCACATAGCCAAGAAACCCACATAAGGCCAGGCCTGCTGTCACCGCTGTGGGCGGGACCTGAGGACCTCTGAAGCTGGAATCAAGAGTCTGTGAGCTGGCCCTTTAAGCCTCCCAGTGGGGAGCCTGCCCTGTGGTGCAATCCTGTTCCCTGGAGCTGGCAGCATTACTACTGCAGTAAGGAATGTCCTCTGGGGAGATTTAGGGCCTGGTGATAGACATGTGGGCTTGATTTACCCGCACTGCTCCTTTTAGCCCAAGGCAGACAGTATGGGGGTTGGGGGCGGGTAACTAGATGGAACCATAGGGATGCACAAGGAGTTGGGCCAAGAGGGCAGGGAACTTGCATTGAAGTCCACTTCTCTGTGCCAGGCCCATGAGTTCAGTGACCACCTAAAACACCCCTATCAAAAGAGAGGCTCTGGGAGGTTAGGTGACTTGACCAAGGGACTCATCATAAGAACTAAGGAAATCTTTGCTGACTGCAAGGAAAGGCTTCCTGGGACTATAGATTCTGCCTCTAGCCTTTGGGACCAGGCCCCAAGGCCTCCATGCCATGGCCTCCGGCCCTGCAGCCGCCTGTCATCAGAATCCAGCCCTTCTTCAAAGGGCTTCTCAGCTTTGCAAGCTTCCTGTTTCTAGCTGGTGAGAGACTCCCTGCATCAGCCTCAACTTGCCAAGCCAACCCTTGGGCCCCCGCAAGATCTCCATGCAGTTTGTCGTGCTCCCTAAGCCCCGCATCTGGTCGCCTGGTCAGGACATCTTCAGGAAGAGACCCCTCCAGGGCACCTTGAGAGATCAGATAAGTGTCATGAGCTCTTTCTCTCCTCCTGGCACTTGCCCAAGGCACCCAGCCTGGAAGGGTGACTTATCCTCAACAACTAGAGAAGGTTGTCGAGCATAGGGACCCAGTGGCCTGGGTGGGGACAGAGCTGCTGTGGCCAAGGGTCTTCATCGTGTGGCTGTGCAGACTGGTATGTCAAATGTAAGGTGAGTGGGCTTGACCTCGTTCTTCTCTTTCCATCCTCTAGGAGACCAGGGTCCGTGCTCTCCACACACCATGCTCACTGAGGCAGGAGAGAGCTGGCCGTGGCCCGTCACTTGGAGTTGACTGAGTGCAGACTGTCCTGAGCTAAGCACAGTGCCCTGCCGCCTGTGTTCCCACCTGGTGGCTTCTGGAAGGCTCCCAGGGGTGCTATGGCCTGCAGATACTCTGCCTGGGTGGACGCTACCTACTGCCATGATTCTAAGTGGGAATTACTACAGTGTCACACAAAAGACACCTTTCTCTGGCCCTGACAGGAGAGCAATTGGAATCCTTGATTCATTCGCAATGTGGTAATAAAACATGTTCTGCTGTGCTCGCTCTTGTTGCCACCATACCTCTTAGTGGTGTTAGTTCAGATGGGGGATTTTTAAAAACGCCTGCTGAGGGCATTATGGCAGCATTACGACAATAGTAATGCTGGGTGGGGGGTCAGGAGAGCTGGGTTCTAGACCTGCCTCTGTGTTCTGAATTAGTCTCCTCGCCTTTCTGTTGTGTTTATCAGGACCATCTATATTGCAAGGAATAGACATGCCCAATCAAATGGGCTTCAAAAACAACAGACTTGAAAAAGAGAATTTGTTGGTTCACATAAATGAAACTCCCATAGCCATGTCAGCTTCAGGTATGGGTTGATCCAGTGACTCGCAGTGGCTTCAAGCTCTGGTGCCATTCTCGGCCATTCCCTTTGCCCTTCCTCTTGCAGGGTCCTGGCTGGTTCCCCAGGCTGTCCTGCCGGGATATCAGAGATGGCTGCAGCCCCGCCCCGTGCCGCATCTCCTCTGCCCTGGTCCAGAAAGAGAGAAGGTCTCCCTGCAGAAGCCTCGATTTCGTACTAATTGGCCTAGCTTAGGTCTCAGGTTGGCCCTCAAATCAGTTGCCATGGCCAGAAAGATGGAGCGTGCCTATTGGTTCAGCCTGGGCCACAACCCCCCGCCCCCCCCCCAGCCCCCAAGACAGGGTGGAGACTACTTCACAGACCACATGAAGGAATGAAGGAGCTGGCAAGGGCGGAGGTAATGGGTGGAGAAGAGGCGATAACTATTCCCTTCATTTGTGGTTTGGACAAGTCACTTAGCCCTCCTTTGTCTCTACTCCTCCATTTAGAAAATGAGAGAAATTGTGTAAAGTCCTTTTAATAATGTTATAATAACACTCTTATTCTGGAGCTACCAGCCACGTCTGTCTTCCAGGTGGCCTGGCCGAGACCAGAGGGAGTGTTAGAACTTGCCTCCTGCTAGCCACAGAGAAAGGGTTTCCTGAGCAAAATGCCGAAACCAGGTCTTCGCCAGCCAACATTCACCGTGTTCCTGCTCTGCCCAAGGCCATGGCCACCACAGTGGAAAATGCTCAGAGGTAAGACCTGCCTCGGCCTCGGGGCCTCTGGTGCCATCGGCATTCAACAGCATGTATTGAACTCCCACTGTGCACAATGTGAATTAAACACAGCAAGGACATCTTCCAGTTGTGAGCTTTCCAATTACAAAGCCCATTTGTGCCTCCTGAAAACCTGTGAGGTGGACAGATGTCATTAGGAAAAAAACAACAGAGGGAGGGGCAAGAACGAGTCACTGAAGGAACATGATGTCAGCTGGCCCAGCAGTGAAGGTCCCTGGTGTCAGCCAGGGCAGTGGCTGTAGGATGACGTGAGTACAGAGGGATCAATCACTTCCATGCGCTTTGAAGGCAGGGCCAGCTACAATTTGCATGGCACCGTGCCAAATGTCACTAAAGGTATGAAAAGCTAAAGCGTTTTCCTGTCTTCTGTGGCAGAAACGTGTCTTGGTGTTTGTAAACAAAGTAAAAATTTTAAATTATTAGCATGCATTTTGCTGTTCCTCTTGACACGGTGCCATGCCAGTTTTAAATGTAAACATAAGAAGTGAAACTCCTCTGCAGAGTCACCAACATTATGCAGTTTGCAGCTCATCGCTAGTGCGTGCATGTGGGCCGCGCTGTTACTGGAGCGGTGGGAACACAGTACACTAACTCGAATGTTTCCTTTCGCTTCTTGTTATGCACACATTTTACCAACGTGCGATAACCTTCAGCTTGCTGCTGAGAAAGCCGGAAAGGGAAAGGAACTCCGGCTGCCTCACCTGCCCCTGTATTGGGGGCACGGTTTGCAGGATGCATGGCTGGCTCCTAGGGGCAAGTGGCAGAGTCAGAAGGACTACGTTAGGGCTCCTCCGATGTCCGTGTTTCCTTGGATGCTGTGGTCTTCTCTCTGCAGTGGAAGCAAGTTCTGGCTCAGGTTTTCGAGACTGCCCCTGAAACCTCAGCCCTTCGCGGCTGTCGGTGCCCCCACTGACTCGGTCACAGGCATAATGCACTTACCCTGTACTAGCGCTGTTTACCGCCGGGCCCGTGGGCCCCCGGGTGTCCTGTGGTCCTGGGGCAGAGTGTGCGTCTCCTCTGCTCAGGCACGCTCCGCTGTCCCATTGGCCTTGAACACAAGATCAGCGATAAAACGATTAAGAATTTCAAGACAGCAAGAGCAGAGCGTTAAACCGAGCTGTGAGGGGCCTGGTGTGACCACACAGGTCAGATGTCCTTGAGGCCGGCCCTTGTGGAGGACAGGCAGGATTCACACAGGCAGAGAGCTGGAGGGGCTCCCTGGGCAGACCGGTGGGCTTCAGCAAGGGTCAAAGGTAGGAATGCTCCTGGCAGAGTGAGAGGGGAGAGGAGGACCTAGTTAGAGATGGACCTCATGGCGGCTGGTGAGCAGGACGGGTCAGGAGAGAGGCTTCCATCCTGAAAACGTCCGCATCACTAGCACTGGGCCCGTGGGCCACACTGATGGTGATCACATGGGATGAGACCTGGAGGGGGTGAAGGAAGCGGCTCAGTGTTATAAAGCAGAAGGTAAACAGCGGTGAACGTGAGGCCCAGAGAAGGCCGCCGACCCCCAGGTTCCCGGGAGCTCTGCAAGCGCCTGGCTCTCAGGCAGACGCACCGCGGTGCAAGGAGACGCTGGCCCAGGTGGCCCGGGGCCTCTGTTCACGGGGCATCCGGTGAGTGCGTTCCATGGGGAGAGAGAGGGCGAGGAGGTCCCTTCATTGGACTACATGCTGGCTTAGGTCTGACGTGACGAAGGCATTGGCTGGAGATGTGAACTTCTCCTGATTCCGTTTTCAAAGTTAGAGTGCAAAATAAACATTTAAATTCTTGGTGGATTTCCCTCCAGATGTTTGGTGTGGTGTAGATAGCACAGTAAATAAATGTGTTTAAAAGTCCAATAAATTAGGCAAGAGGGTGTGGAGGGTGTGCCATTTTGCCCGGCCTCCTGGAACAGAGACCCAGCCACCTTCAGCCTGGGAGGTGGGGGAGGGGAGCTCTGCAGGAAGGCTCTGGAACAGTCAGGACAGGGAGGTGATTTAGGCAGCGCGGGGTAGAGGAACGTACTGGCGAGGCCCACACCAGCTGCAGCTGCCAGAATTCACACCACCAGAAATGCCATCATGAGCTGAGACGGGCAAGGAGGGTGTGTGTACATGGGAGTGTGTAGAAAGATACTACGTGTCCTTGTTGTCGGCTGTGGGCCACGCTGGGCTGGACCGGGGAGAGGCAGGGCCAGGCTGTGGAATCTGCTTGTCAATCCCTCACTCCAGATGTCCGCCGAGGGGGACAGTGCTGCGGGATGGGGAAACCGACAAGTGGTGGATACATCACTGTCCAAGGGCGAGATGGAAATTGACTCATGCCGCCCACACAATGCCTTTCATGATTTCAGGCCCTGGGGCCAAAAGAATTTGCATGGCGATGTGTTACCCTGCCAGCCTAGCAGTCAGAGGAGGATAAGAAGAGTTGCTTTGGGTGGTTTTCACTCACTCTGAGATTAAACAGCAGAAAAAGCAGGCTGGAGATTACAGGGAATAAAGGCAGCTGAGTGGGAGGCGGGAGGAGCGCCCCTCCGCACCTCCTCCTGGCAGAACACAGACCAGGTAGAGTTCAAGGCATCCCCTCCTCAAGGTCCCGGCGGCTGGGGGAGCGCACAGGAGCTACTAAAAATGATATACGGTGTTGAAGGCTGCGCTCAAAGGCTGGGGGACCCAGGAATGTGCCGGCCGCCAGGGACGGGCTCCTTTGCGTCCTGCTGGCCGGGCTGTTTCCCTCACGGTCGTTGGCCGCTTTGATATCTCAGAGTAGAGTCATTTGGGTTGCCACCTTTGAGACCGAGAGCTGGGAAACTGTCGGCTCATTTATGACTGCAGAGCCCCAAGATAAGGTGCCCCCAGAGCAGGGTCACTTCCTCATGACAAGGAGCCCGAGGCTGAGCATAAATGTGTCGAACACCTGCAGCAGCCTCGCTGCAGGCCGGAGCTGACCCACACGCCAACAAGTCAGGCCTGGGGCTTCGCTGGGTTCAGGACCCGCCACCTTGCAGGTGAGGAGGCCGAGGCCCAGAAGTCCTCAGCCCTCACTTTCAGGACTACTGCAGATGGCAGTCAAGAGCACGGACTTCGAACCTGGAACCCAAACTGACACTCTCCCCTTGCTAGCCACGTGACAGTTACTTCATCCTTCTAAATCTATCTCCCTTTGTGTTAGACGAACTTCACTGGCTCAGGGCTTTGCTGCGTGCTTAAATAAAAATCTCTGTGTAATGGGGGATTTTTGGAAAAATCTGTTGCTGTCTTAGCCTTTGTACTCTTAATGAATTGCTCTCGGGGGCAGTCAGGCACCTGAGCTCCAAACTGGGGCCTGTCACCCTGTAGGTTTGGAGTCTGAAACCCAACAAAGAGAATTCCGCTATAAAGTCCCAAAGAGAAAAGGAGTGGAGGCTTTGGGACACCAAGTGGGAGAGAGGGTGTGGCCCAGGTTCTGATGGCCACTGAGGAAGGAGGAGGGGACACAAACAGAGTGGGCCATGGGACCCAGGCCTCTCAGACGCAGAAGCACTCAGGTGGCCCCACCTGTTATGGAAATGGCTGCCCTGGGGCCGGGAACTTCTGGGCACAAGCATGGAGGTCCCAGAGGCTGCATGAGGTCCCTCTGGCTGGCTCGGAGGAAGGGTGGCCATCAGCAGGAGACGCCCTTCTTGGTGGGGCATTGCTGACCTGGGGAGGAAGCCAAGTTGGCGGACCTGGCTGGCAGACCTATCCTAAAGGTTCGGGAGGGACAGGAAGGCGGAAGACCACTGACCACTAAGCAGCCCAGCAGCACCAGTAACTGTGGCTTCTCGGAAGGACCTCTAAAGCCTGTCAATGTAGGGCTCGGGGACCAGTGAATGACTGATACTGCCAATTGCCATTTCTGCCCAGTTTTGTGAGTGGATGTCTTGTTATTGACTTAATTGTAGTGAGATACATGAATGTGGCATTTCTTGTGTCCAGCTGTCATGAGGTATTCATTCACATGTGCCACCCACACTGAAAGGGGGCACGGAGTCCAGGACGGACGAGCCTGTAGTACGTGCCTGCCAATGACTGTTGATAAAGGGTCCTGTTGAAAATGGACTGGCCTGCCCTGCCTGGTGGCTGAAGTGTTGTATGTACACCAAAGGGTGATGGGTTTGATTCCCAGTCAGGGCACATACCCAGGCTTCGGGTTCAATCCCTGGTTGGGCGTGCGGGAGGCAGCCGATCAGTTTCTCTCTCACATTAATCTTTCTTTCTTTCTTTCTTTCTTTCTTTCTTTCTTTCTTTCTTTCTTTCTTTCTTTCTTTCTTTCTTTCTTTCTTCCTATCTATCTATTATCTATCTATCAATCATCTATCTATCTATCTATCTATCTATCTATCTATCTATCTATCTCCCGCTCTCCCTTCTTCTCTCTAAAATCAATAAAAAAGAAAAGAAAAAGAAAATGGACTGGCCTAAGACCCTTCAGCTGCTGGGTTGTTTTGGGTAGGTAAGGGTAGCCCCTTGTAGAAGTTTGGGGTCAGCGCTGGTCAGCTCCTTCCCTACAGTCTCATGATCAGGTTAGAATGGAAGCAAGCCTCAGTCCAGACTCTGCCACACAGAGATATTTAGAAAACAAGAGTTCATTCTCAAGGACCCAAAATGGTCTATATCATAAGGACAATTTCAGCTCTGCCCTTCGACGAGTTCCCATCACCACCTGAATGAGTCCACCCGCAGCCGTCGCAGTGTTTCTGGGCAGGAGTTATTGTCTTCACGGTCCTTGCAGTCAGGCAACTGGAAGTCCTCCCAACCTCTGGACAACTGCTCAAGGCTGTTGGGGGCCAGGGGCGGTCACTCTTCAGGTACCAGCGCTGGAGGCCACGGGTACCTGAATTGTGATCCTTGCACTCTGTTCATGCAGCCTGGGGAGTGTCTCCAAATAGCACAGCCAGTCTGCAAATCTTGAATACTTTTATTTTCAGCAACAAAAGTTTGTTTCTTATGTGATCTTGCTGGTTAACAGGCAGCTTGTTTTCACTGCCCCCACCCCCACCCCGCCTGCCTCCAAAGAACCCAAACACACCACTTCTGATCTTCTCTCTGCTTGTTGGAAAGTGTGGGGTATAGACGGAGACACAGAAGTGCTTACATAGCGGAGGGTGGGGCTTCCTGCGTGGGCTGCCAGTGCCCTCCTGGCCTGGTGACTGTTAGGAGTGACCAGCAGTGTTTCACCTGAGTGGCGCCCCAGAGGTAATACCGGAGCAAGCCTTCAGGACTGCGGGACAGAATCAGGACTAGAACTGGATCGTAATTGGTCCCTTGATTAAAATAGAAAAGAAGTGGTTGTTTCCCCCTTTTTCCTGGTATATTAAGTCTTGCTCTCAATTAGCCTCTGAGTTTTATGGGAACAGGGCCAAGACTTTTAGCCACATGATGCTAGCTCATTGTATTCACTCTTCCTTTAAATATTTATTAAGTGGCTCATTGAAGTGTGGAAAAGTTGGCTGGAAAGGCATTTGGGAAGTGAGGGCCTTGATGGCAGGTTAAAGAACTGGGGTTACATTCGGGGGAGCCAGTGAACACTGGTGAGAAGGGAAGTGGTTTGATCGAAAGGATGCTTGATAAGGAACACTTGACTGAGCAGCCGTCAGAGGGGGCCTGGTACGTGCACGAAGCCACCTTCTCCCTGGCTGTCCTTCAGTCCAGCAGTTTCTCAGAAATGGGAGCTCCCAGAATCTGCCGTGTGCCAGGCACAGCACGGGGAGTCGCAGGCCTGATGCTGCCGGAACAAACCCAGCTCATATTCCGGAAGAGGAGGCCAACACTGAGGGGGGGGGTGTGACCTGCTCAGAGTCTCCAAACGGGGAGGGTGGGAGGTTGCTGCCCAGCACCAGGCACTGTCCGCCTTCTGCCCCCACTTGCTCCCAAGCCGAGGCTTTGGATTCCGAGTTATTCGGAGGAACCTGGAATAAGGACGGATGAGAGGCAGAATAGTTCCAACTTGTTCCTGGGAACAGCAGAAATGCTTTCGAGCAACAAAACTCACTCTGAGGGTGAGCTCATCTGTGCCGGCAGAATTCCTCAGGGACAGTTGTCCCCTGGAGACAGGAGGAGCCACTGGCGGGCTGAAGCAGCTGAGGCAAGACCCTCTATGACTACACGTCACGCAGGACGACTGCCTTCTTAGTGCGGGGTAACACTTGCTGGGTTCACGCTTTTGTCTTCCCGATGCCCGACGCCTTCTGAATGATGAACCTGTGACCGGATTGAGTTTGTAATGTTTGGCACATTAAAAATTATTGTTCAGTTGAGGCTTAAAAAAAACAACCCACACTCTCCTTCAGTCCAGAGACCCTACGGTTATCTTATGAGGAGACAGATTATTCATCCCAATATAGGGCCAGATCTGGGGCACACAATTTAAAAATTTTTTAAATTTGCCGTCTAACCCCACTGTGTCTTGAAGAGAGTTTTGTGGCCCACACAGCTCTCTATACCCTGCCTAGCACAGGCCCTGGGAAGCCCATGCACTGCAAAGGGGCCAACAGGGACCGTGGGCCAGACAGACCTGGATTCTGGCCCCAGCCTTGCTATTTCCCACCTGTGTGACCTTGGGCAGCTTACTTAACCTCTGAGAACTGATTTTCTCCTCTGTAATACTCTATGACCATTAATTGAATTCCTGAGGATTAAACAAAGTAATAGATGCAAAACGACCAGATACATTGGCTCCTCTGGGAAAGTTAACTGGTGGCTGATAGTTGACACTTCTCTGCTGTTCAGGAATTCCCCATCCCCAGCCACCGTGGAAAGGATTGATAGGGTTAGCTGTCACATGGAAGGGTGGAGTGGGGGAAAACAAGGGCTTTGGGGTCACCCACACCTAACTCATGTTGTATTCATCACCAGCAATTAACGCAGCGCTTGATGCCTCTGTGTTCTTGTCTGCAAAATGGGCTTATCATACTACATGCAAGGAGTGTTAGGGAGCGCCTGCCTGAAGAGCGCCAGGACTGTATTAAGACTTCATTTGTCGGAGACCACGTGGTCCCTGAGGCACCCAGCTGGGGGCTGCCAGAGAGCCCACCAGGGCACCACGCATGGCCTGCCGCAGAACGGATGTGTCTCAATACGTGTCCGAAGAGTCTTCACATGTACACAGATGCTGTTGTGATAAATGGAATACAAGCTCTAAGACACTATTGACATCATTTTCTCTCAGAGCAAAAAGGAGCAGCAGAAATTTTATTTAGCACGAAACACGAGTCCTTATACTTGCAGACAAAAAAGTTAGAAATTCTGGTCCTGAAACCTAAGGCAGTCAGTAGATGCAAAGTGGGGACAGGGGAGGAAGCCTGTCCTGGAGCTGACCCCGCCCGTCACTCCCAGCGCCCTTCTCCCCTTACTGCGTTGGCTGGTGGAGGCAGAGCCCCACCTCATGACCAAGAGCTTTTGGGGTCCCTCTGTGGGTACTCTACTCTGTTCCCTTAGCAGGTCCTCTCAGATTTCGTCTGTACAACAAACTTCAGAGCAAAGTGTTACTACCCAGGCCCATTTTACAGGCAAGGAGACTGAGGCACAGAATGGTTAGAGAACTCACCCTCGGCAGCAGAGCCAGGATTCAAACCCAGGCAGTGTAGTTCCAGGAGGCTGGCTCTCATTAGGGGGACTCGAGAGGAGGATCTGGGGACACGTGGGCTGTAGTAGCAAGGGCCGCAGTGTAAAGCAAGTCCCTGGGCTGGCGCGGGTTGGACGGGCAGCACGGCCTGGCAGGGCCTGGTCTGCACACCCAGCTCCGCAGACTCCGCAGCACACGCAGGGGGCTCAGAGCAGCTGGAGGACACAGCTCTGCAGCTGGGGGAAGGTTCTTCCCTTTCTTTGTCCTTCCAGTCGGTAAAGGACATGGTGCTTCTGCTATAAATGTTGGCCAAAGGCTCAGGGAGGGGCACTCCTCAGCCCCGCCGAGCTGCTGTCTGGCTCTCAGTGTGGCTGAGAAGCTGGTCCCCTCCTGCACAGGGCAGCCAGGCCACTGCAGGACTCGGGGAGGCTATCGGAAAAGGCCAGACGGGAGGCTTTGACCAGGGAGAAGATGTCAGTGGTCAGAGGGCAGAGGAGGAACTTCTAGCACAGAGAAGTACAGCAGCGAGAGTGGAGGGCCGTGGGGGCCAGAGCCCAGTGGGCCCAGAGCCAGTCGGAGGTGAGTGTGGAAGGCTGGTGGCCAGCCTGCAGTCAGCCTCCCTCGGGCGGGGACAGGGGGCTTTCTCCTGAGATCCCAGAGGATTTCTTAGCTGAGAAAAGTGGGCGCTTGGTGCTAGATTATTGGAGGAGATGGAAACTGACTATGGAAACCCAATGGCACTTTTCCAGTTTGCAAAACAGTTCCCCGTGTAAACTACCTCGCTTCACCCACCCAGCAACTCCGTGAGTTCTGATCAACATTTTACCACCCACCCTCCGTGCCTGAAACAGAAGAGGAAACTGAGGCTCGGAGGGGTGATGTTGCTTGCTCCTGCCGATGGCAAAGCCAGTGGAGCCGGCCCCGGCCCCCAGCTCTCAGCGGCGGTTAGTCCTCGGTCCCTGCCTTGGCAGAGCCCAGAGTCAAGCAAATGTCTTCACTTGTTTCCATTGAATAAACGTCATTGTCATGCTCACACTGTTAATAATAGCAGGAAGTAAATCTGGCCACGTTATGTGAGAAAGGTAATAGTCCCATGTCAGGAAATCCTGTGCTCCAAGTCCCTTGGGAATGTCAACTCTCCCACTCTGACCCCACCGGCCTCCTGACCTTTTGCACAGTTGGCTTCCTCAGGCAAAACCAGGCCAGAAATGCTGCCTTGGCCAGAGTCTGACCTTCGCCCTCTGGCAATGAACAGTCCTTCCACGTGGAGTCCACTGGGGAGGACCAGGAGGCCCCTCCCACTCCCGGACCTGCTGCCCTGGCTGGTGGGTGGTGGGTAATGGGCTGGGGTGGGGGTGGGGCTGCCAGGGGCTCAGACACGCTCACTCTTAGGTGAGAGGCACCTGGGACAGGCATCCCATCTTATCCTGTAAGTGAAGTGACGTTTAAATACCTAAATTGGTAAATGGTATATTCTGGTCAACCTACAAGGGGGATTCTGCTCTCCTCCGTGGGGCAGGACTAGAGAAACGGAAAACAACCTCGTGCATGGGCCAGTCTGAGCACTCAGGAACTGAGATGCAAACCCCTTGACAAGTCCCCTGCCCAGAGGATCGAGCTCGCCCCGCGGCCGCTGACCCCACTGCCTGTGGGCCATTCACAGCCTTCTTCTCCATTCGGGGGTCTCATTTTACTACGTGCATGGCACTCATTCCGTTTCACACAGTTACCTGCTTCCTCCACCCCCAGCTCTGCAGGGAGGTTGTAGCAGTACTTACTCAGTCGTCCCTTCTCTCAATGAATGGTGCTAGAGCAACCCATAAGCTAGGCGCTGGGAACACAGACACAGCCCTGCCCTCAAGGGATTCTCCCTCCCTGGAGGCTGATTCTGATAAACAAATCATACAATGACCCGACTAATTACAGCAATAGTAAGAGCTTCAGGGGATAGTGCAGGATGCTAAGCGGTCTCTAACAGGGAGGCCTGGTGGAGTCCGGACCCATGAACACCTTCTCTAGGAGACCTTTGAGCCGGGAGCTACAAGGGCTCTCTCCCCATTTGGCCATAGTTCCCACCTGGCCCATTCATGATGAACAAAATATCAACATTTTAAATAAAGAGAGGACCCAACGGGCCTGGGATCAGGGTGGGGTGAATGAGGTGAGCTGGATCAGTGCAGGTTAGATCCTGCGTGAGTGCCTTCCTGGAGGCCAAGTCCTCGCAGGCCACCCTGGGAACTGGCTGCCACAGCCCTGGGCCCTCAAGGCACGTACTGCTCCCTGAGTCCCTGGCTCAGGAGCCTGGCGTCGCAGCAGCCGTGCAGCCCAGGACCACGGGCGAGGTGGTGAGCGGTGGGGACACCAGTTTCTCCACTGAACTTCCCTGAACAAGAGAGGGAAAAAAATCCACGCCCCACTCAGATATAAACAGCAGCTTCTTTCCAGGGAACTGGGGTCAGGGATCAGTTTTTCAGGGCTACTGCAACAGTGCCCCAAAATGGGGGACTTAGCAGTCCGAAACCAAGGTGTGAGCAGGTTGGTTCCTTCCGGGCACTAGGAGGGAGAATCTGTTCCGTGCCCTGAAGACCCTGGGCTGGTGGACGCGTCCCTCTGATGTCTGCCATCATCGCCGGGTGTTCTCACCCGCGTCCGTGTCCACGCTTCCCTCTTCTTATGGGGATATCGGCCATTGGATTCGGGCCCACCCAGATTCAGTAACTCACCTTAGACTACATCTGCAAAGGCCCTGTTCCAAACAGTCACATTCACAGAGGCTGTGACTCAGCCAGATCCTGGGGAACAGTCGTACCCGCAGTGAGAGTGTGGGGTTATTCTAACGGTGGGCTTGCCACATCATTAGAGTTGGAAGGAAGACAAATATTTTAAAATTCACATTTCATGCATCTGTTTTTGAAAGCATTAACAGGAAGCATAAATGCTTTTGAATAAAAATGAAAAAACAATATCTACTTTCATTCTGTCTTATCTGCCAGGGGGTGTGCTAGGTGCCGGGGTGAGGTGCGGGGCGCGCGGCTGACACACAACTGCAGACGTTGCGATGGAGAGGGAACACGGGCAACAGCTGAGACTCCCTCCCAGGGCCTCTGGGGGCTGCCACTACAAACTTAAAGTTCCGTTGCGTTTTCACAAATGGCGTGAACGGGAAACCCACTTTGTTGCTGAAGCCTCTAGGTAGAAGGCAGAGTAAGAATGGGGTTTGGCCTGAAGAGTGAGGCATCCCCGCTCCTGCTGCAGACACCAGTGCTCAGAAGTCATCAAGCACGCTTTGGTGCCTGTCTAGAGTGTCAGCACTGGGAAATTGGGAAGGACTGCTAGAAGCTCCAAGTCCAGGGATGGCAGACGGGTTTTCGCTTGCCTCCTGGGCCGCTGTCTGGAGCACCATGTGAAGAAGCGTCCAGGCTCGGAGAACCATGGTGGACCAGCTACGTCTGCCTCGGCAGGACGGGTTGCACCTGACACACCTGCCACTCGCGATCCAGCACAAACGTTGTATTTCGAGGGCAGGAAGACAGACCAGGTAAGAGAAAATGACCTGCCTGAGGTCTCATTGCTAGTTTATAGTTTAACCCAGATAGGCCTCCATTCCCCACGCCCACCCCAAACAGAATTTTCTTTTATCCCCCTATCACTGAGTGGCAGTGACACCCACTCAGAGGCCTGGGAGGGACCCTTAGCACCCCACTCCCACTCCCTGCACATCCAGTGGGCACGTGCTGTTCCCTCCCCCTAAGCCACTCACTTCTCCCCATCTCCCCATCATTCTCCTAGTCCAAGGTTCTCAACAGGGGTGCTCTCCAGAGGACATCTGGCAGTGTCTAGAGATACTCTTGGTTGTTCCAACTTGGGGAGAGGGCTGTTACTGGTGTCTCGTGGGTAGAGGCCAGGGCTGCTGCTAAACAGCCTATGATGCACAAGGCAGCCCCTCGTGACGTGGGCCTCACTGCCAGCCCAGCATGCCCACGGTGCTGAGGGGGAGAAACCCAGCCCTGGTGCAGGCACCCCATCCCTTGCCCACACAAGCTCGAGAGCCTCTTGACCATTCCAGCCTCCATCTTGCTATCTTGTCCCTACAGTGCATTCTCTACCAGAAGCCAAAGTAATCTTAGACTACAGGCTCTAATCCTGTCCTCGGCAAAGACCCTAGCTCTCCACCACGGCCCAGTGGACTCTGTGGTCTGGCCTGCCTGCCTCTCCCTCCACCCTCTTGCTCCATCTCTGTGCTTCGTTTCACTGGCCTTCCTTCAGTACCTGGAGGGAGCATGTGTCTTCCTCCCTTGGGGCTTTGCAGAGGCTGCTCCCTGTTTTGAAAAGCCCAGCCCTCCACCGAGCCTCTCTGCCTTAACTCCTGCTCATCTCTCTGATCCTATTGCTTCCTCAGTTTCTCCGGAAAAAACTTTCTTTACCTCCTGCCCTCTTCACAGCACTTAGAGTCTGGAACTCCATATTTATCTGTGAGACTGCTTCCTGGCTGTCTTCTTCCTCCCGTGCGGGAGAAGTCCCCTGCAGCCAGGGGCAGTGTCTCTTGTGGTCACTCCCATGTTTTCAGCACCTAGGATAGCCCCTGCACCCTCGTAGGATCCCGATAAATATTTTCAAATGAATGAATGAACAAATGAACAAACCACGGCAGGTCTCTGGACCCTGCGGCTTTTCTTCATCCTGTTACAATCAGGGTCTCTTCATGTTCCTGTCTTTTCTGTTCTCTGCCCTTCAGACTTTTCCTTCTACCCTTTCTTTCTCCATTAGCTGTCATCTTATGAGCCAACTACTATATATATATAAGTATTTATTGTGCTGATTAAATGTCATTCTTTGCGAAACAAATTCAGTTGATTTTCTTATTTGCATATCCTTCAACTGATGTTGCCAGAAATGAAAACCAGTCAAGTATAATGAGTATCTCTACTGGAGGAGTGCCTGGCCCTGCCTGAGGCCGGCATGGGCAAGGTGGCCTTGGGCTGGGAGTCAAAGTCCGTGGCCAACAATTCTTCAGCTCAAGCCCCAAGGGGGACACAGTTGCCAGCTCCCCGACTATAAAAGCAGGTCATTCTCTAGCTCTGCCCAGGGCCCGAATCTTCTCAACCTGCATGTCTCCATCAAATGTCATCTCCTCAGAGAGGCCCTTCCAGACTACCCTTCAAAAGTAGCCCACGGACCAACAGGCCAACTTGGGAGATGGAGTACAGAGTCGGGAAGGGGCTGAATCCTTGATGGCGGTGTAGAATCATCTCCCTCCATGCTTCTGGCCATCTGATGTAAGGAAATGCCTCTGCGGCGTCTCAAGCTCTCAGTCACGTGTCTGACTTGCAGCTGAAGGCGCTCCAGCTGATGCCCTTCTCACCGTGCGTGTTAGTCAGCTCGGGCTGCCTGGGCGGCTTCAACGACAGAGACTGATTGTCGCACAGTTCTGGAGGCTGGGCGTCCAAGGTTAAGGCATCAGCAGAGCTGGTTCCCTCTGAGAGCCACGTGAGGGAAGGGTCTGTTCCAGGCCTCGCTCCTTGGCTTGCGGATGTCTGTCTGTTCCCTGTGGGATCACACCGCCTTCCCTCTGTGCTCGTCCGTGTCCAAATTTTCTCTTCTTATAAGGATACCAGTCATATTGGGTGAGGGCCCACTCTAATAACCTAATTTAATTTAATTCCCTTTTTAAAGATCCTGTCTTCAAATACAGTTACATTCTGAGGTGCTGGAGGTTCGGACTCCGATATATGAGTTTTGCAGGGAAAACGATTAATCTTATAACACCATAGATCCAGAATTATTTTTATCATACAAGGCTGGCTCCTGGGGATGGAAGCAGAGACCAGGCCATGGAAACTGTGCCATCTGTAGTGCCCCCTCCGCTGACACACACACACACACACACACGCACACACACACACGCACACACATACACATACACACACACACGCACGCACGCACACACACACACACGCACACACACACACACGCACACACACACACACATACACATACACACACACACACATACACACACGCACGCACGCACGCACACACACACCCCTAGGACTTGTTGATGAGAGCCCCGAATGAGAGCCAACAGCCCAGGGTGTGAGACGACAGGAATGAACGCTCCTCTCCAGGACTTAAATCTCAACAACAGGAGAGAACGCTGACCAATGATCATTTAAAATTATGGCACTGGCCTAGTGACCACACTCACCGCCTCCCTGAGCAGGCACTGTGCTGGGCCTTGTAAGTGCTGCTCGGACAGTGCGGTGGGAGGGCCTGCTCACCATCCCTGACCAGGAGGCTGAGGTCGGAGCTGTTAATCACGTGCCCACAGTCACACAGCTGGTGTGGCAGCCATGGAGATGCCTCTCCCATCTCTTTTCAGAGGGAACCTGCCATTCAGCTGTGGGAGGTAGGAGCCTCCGGAGGTGGCACTAGGGCCTGGCTGTCCCTCTCTGCTCCGGCGCCCCCTGTAGAGTTGGCTGAGACTTGGTCACGTCTGCATGCTGCTCTGAGGCTCCCCTGCCCACTCCTGTCCCTCCACACCTTCACAGGCGTTACCCCCGTTGACCTCTCCTGCTCCAAGCTCCCAGGTCTGCTACCCAGAGGACCAAACCTGGCACTGCCAGGGAGAACACACCAGGATTAGAACCAGGATCACCCCCAAGGGACCGATCACAGTCTCTCCATACACCAGTCAGTCCTGAAGGCACAAGCCAGAGGCTTTCAGGACAGGAGATGGAGATGGGCTACACCCCTCCCCCAACCCTGCATTGACTTTGCCAAGTGAGGCACCAGCCCTCATCTAAAGCTGGTCAAAAGCCCCCTTCTTGCAGGTGAATTGGGAGTCTCCTAAGAGATGGTGTGCCAACCCCCCCGCCCCAGAGCCCGAAACTCCCACCCTGGTCCCTTCTGTACTGAGGGCGAGACTTCCCACACTGATTTATGACTGAGATGACCTGAGACCTCTGCAAAGGGGCTCTGGAAGCTAGCATGTAGCCCCCATTATTTCCAGGGCTAATTCATTTTATGGCCAACAGGGGAAACGAGTGGTTTAGTGGCTTGACCAGTCTCTTTGGTTCAACAGGCACAAAGCACAGCTGTTTGAGTTTCAAGGGGCTCCCAGGCAGAGTCCCTCCGATCCCTCTGCCTCCCTCCCCCCTTCCTTCCCCGCAGCTGTTTGGGTCTGGATGACAGAGGCATGGCAGGGCACAGTTGGGTCTCTCCAGGGCTGGTGGAGAGCGGGCGAGGGCAAGGGGATCTTCACATCGTGGCTGCCACGTGGGGTTGTCCTCTTGCCGCGGGTTCAGGGCTACATTGGGGTCTAGCTTGTCCGGTGGGTGAATGGAGATCTGAGATCGTCTGCCCATTCCCATCTTGGGTGGCCTCAGCAGAATGCTCCCAAAGCCCCAGTGCCCACCTACCTGCCTGCCTTTCTGGGCAAGGATTCTGAGTTGAGCATTTGCACTCAAGGCCAACCCTTCAACGACCTCCTGAGCAAAGTCTGCTCTCCAGGTGTTCACAGGCAGCAACAGCACCCCACTGGCACTGAGTATGGGCAATTAAAACATGTGTGTGTGTGTGTGTGTGTGTGTGTGTGTGTGTGTGTGTGTGTGTTTCCAATCATCATAGGCAGCAACATGGAAAAGACAAAGCAAAGACTTGTGTACCAGTCAGATCTGGTTCTGCTTCTTGAAGTTATCACTGCTTCGGCCTCATCTGTAAATGGGATAACGATGTATCCTAAGGTTATGATTAGATGAGGTGGTGTAGTAAAGCACTTAGCCTGGACTCAATACATTTATTAATATTCACAGAGAGCGTGGAAACAGAGGGCACAGAGCGGCCCTGCAGGAGGGAGCTGCCTGTTCCACCTGGAAGGCGGCATCTCCAAACGCTGGTCTGACAGCTGCGGTTCCTCATCTGTTTAAGAATTTGTATAAACAGAATGGTCTTGCACATACACCCTTGCACGTTCACATGCATAAGCTCATGTACTGGGGCACATGCCTGCATGCACACTGCAAATCACACTCCTACTACTGAAGTGTCTTTGCAGGTACATACACTTGCATATTCAGACACATGCATGAGCAGATATATCCCATGAAAGTTACACACAGAGTCCTGCAGACACATGTACATACACATAGGCACACATCCTTGCATGAGTGCTGCATGCATGCATATAGTCCTACAGACACATGCCATATACACACGCACACATCCCTGCACATACACACACGGGGTCCCATGCCTCTGGCACAAGTGCAGATACAGAGGAGCAAGCTGACAAACCCCAGAGCCAGACCAGAGAGCGTGGTGAGCTCAGAGATTAGGGCCCAAGGAAAGGAGGGAAGAGCAGACTCTTTAGCTGCTGAAGGACATCCTGAAGTAAAAATAGCCCAGCCCCGGCCTGCCAGGAGAGGTGCAGGCAGCTTGGTGACCATGACGCTCCGACACCCCTCCCACCTCTCCTGCCTCTGAATCAAGGTCTTCAGAGGACTGGCCTGTGCAGCCCAGATGCCACATGGAGGAGCCATGGTGAACGGGCAGGACACTCCCTGCTCACCCTCAGGGTCAGGGTGAGGGCAAGATGGCTGGAGAGCTGGGGGTGGAGGGCTCCCTGCATTCCTGTCCCTGCTATCACCCATTTAGCCTGAGAGCCCTCCAAGGACCTCAGGGCGTGGGCACAGACACCTGCTCTAACTGCTGTGGTCCTGCTACTATAGGGAGGGGACAGGAAGAAGGAGAGGCCAGCACTCAGCCATCACCCTGGCTTTTGTGTTAAGAAATGTTCAAATCTCCAAGCAGGAGTCTGGCTTCCATGGGGCCCACCTAGGACAACCTGCTTAGAGGAAAATGAAATCGGTATTAAAGCCACGATGACTAATAAAACTGCATGTCATAAAATATATTAGAATCATTGAATTGTACATTTCAACAGATGAATTTTATCGTATGTGAATTACACCTCAATAAAGCTGTTTTTACATCTCTCTTCTCTCACTCCTACTCTTAACACTCTGGTGTCGGCCCTCTGCAAGTTTTTGAAGTGGATTCTCTCATTAAACCCTTCCCAAAACCCACTCCACACACGAGGGAAGGCATAGGGCCTGGTTCAAGGTCACCCAGCTGCTCACTGGTGGAGTTGGCTCCAGACCCCACTTGGCAGGACTGCAGGCTGGGTCATTTCTTCTTTCATTTGTCAGTGATTCCGGGTGCCCAGTACCAAACTGGGCCAGTGATTCCTAAACGCCAGCAGCCAGCAGAAACATCACCAGGCATGTTTATTAAAGGCTGGTTTGGGGACCACTCCTGAGGTTCTGCCTCAGTGGGTGACTGGCACCTGCTGTTGGACCCTGGGCAAGTGCAGAAGCCCCGGGGCCAGGTCCCGGGCTGGGGGTGGGAGGGAGTGGCTCCTGGGCTTTGGGCAGGAGGAGGCTGAGTCACAGTGCATTTGTGCTTGAGTATTAATAGAAACATAAAACCCCGGATCAGCCATTTCTTCCCTTCTGGACAAGCCCGGACGACAGGAGCCGCTCTTCTGCGACGCTGACCTCTGCCGCATATTAAACAAGAGGCAGGCAGGTCACATGGACACCTCATTAATTTCCACTCACCGTGGGGGGGTGGGAGGGACGACGACAGAGGGCTGAACTCCCAGCGCCGCAGCGTTATCAAGGTTAACTGGTGACCGCGGCGGAGGCCGTGGGGGAGGGGCGGAGGTCCGGAGGGGCGGGGCCTCGATGAATGGATAAATTAGCGCATCCTTTGTTCTCCTGTCAGTAGGTGCTTCCAGGAGCGCCCCAGGGGCTGGGGAACTTTGTTTGCCCAAGCGTTTAAACAACCCCCTTGCAATCCTGTTTACATTCTCCTTTTGCTCAGCAAACCTGACCCTCAGAAATAGCTTTGGGGTGAACTCGGGCCCAGCTGCTGGTGGAGATTGCCACATCACCGACCTGAGAGACCAGTCCCACTGCAGGGCTGCTCTGGGCCTGTGCAAGCTGGGGCAGGGGCTCCAAATGTACACAAAGCTCAGGTGGATACACACAACACACCTGACCTCATCTTGTTGGACAAGTGAGAGTTAAACTTCCCAGTTCAAGTTCATCTCGTTTCTGTTAGCTACTGACATACCTGACTTTTCAAAGGTCAGCGCCACTGCAGGGCTGTCTCCTTCTCTCAAGAGGACACTGGTGCTCCCTCTCCCTCTTTGCTAGACTGCAGGGTACTTATGTCTGGGCCTTAGGAGCCTCCTGGTCCCTGGGGCGAGGTGATGGGCCATCTTGCTGGCAAAAGCCCTACAGTTCTATGGCCTGGGGTCCCATGGTCTGTTCTCTGCCCTAATCCATGCAGGGGGTTTGCTTTAGGCCCTGATGCTCATTCCTCACTTTGGGGCTATTGCCTAGAGGCCTGGCTACACCACCCCACTCGTGGTGGTGGTTCTGCAGTTCTTGGCTATAAAGCTGACCCCTTGGGTAGTTCACCAGGGACTCTTAGCTTCCTCTGGTTCTCTTCCACACATCTGGGAGTCTATGCGACTGGGACCGTTTGTCCAGACCCCTCTCCTGCTTCCTGAACCTGCATCCCTACTCACACTGGGTCTTGGGTTCCAGAAACACAGGGGATAGGAAGGGGGGAAGGGGAGCATTAACACGCCCTTTGACCTATGGAGTTTCTTTCTTCGCCTTCGCCTGGGGTCCAGCCTGGACTGCAAATTCCACTGAGTCCTATGGAACCCAACAGCATTCTCAGCCCCGTCTACTCCCTCCTGAGGTCCCTCTTATCTGACCCTTCTTGTCACATTCTGTGCCCTCTCCACCCAGCTTAAAGTAAATCTCACAGCTTGGACCTCAAGGCGTGGCGCTCGATACAAAGACAGCATGCACAATTTAGAAAACCTTTTCTCCTGCAGCAGAGCCTGGCTTTCAAAACTCTCACGCTGTGGACTTGGAGAGCCTAGTCTGGCCTCAAGCTCACTTTCTCTTTTTGTCTTGTTACAACCCTAATCTTCCCCAAGGCACTGGGCGCCTCTGGCAGACTAGCAGGAAGGTCATATATGAAGAGAAGGAGAAAAACATGTGCATTCCCACTTTTTCTGAATGTACTATTCCATAACAGATACAAATCTGCTAGGGCAGAAGTGAGTGAAGGTAGCCCCAGCTGAGCCTGAGAACCTCCTGGCACCTGGAATAGAGAGCAAAGGAACCCTGCCACTTCTTAGTGAGTAGCCAACACCTGGGACAAAGGAGCAAGAAGGCCTATGTCACAAAGATGTGAGGACTAGAAGATTAAACTCCTGGTGTCCCCCACCCCTTACCACTAGGCACATGTCAAGATGCCCCTTGCCTTGCTTCCTCTTCAGCAGGTCATCTGGGTACTAAGAGCAGGAGTGACCCCGCTTTCCCCTTCAGAGCAACTTTGGTGGGTATGGCAATGCAGGGACAGAGGGACACTGTCCCCAGGTATGAAGAGCAGAAAGGAATCCTCTCCCAACAGGGGTTTTCAATAGAAGGATGAAGAATCCCTGGTCTATGGCTGGAGTCAGACACCTGAGCTCAATTCCCACCCCTGCCTCAGTTTCCCCACTGTGCCGAGGACATAACACTGGAGCCCAAGAGCAAGGGAACAGTGGCTCGGACGCGCCACAGGCAGGAAATCAGAAGCAATCTTTTCTTGCTGCTTGCGAGGGTGGTTTGCATGAAGGTCAAGATAAAACCTGTTGGGGGTTGGGGGGAGAGAATCACGGAGTGTTTTGTTTGGCGCAGCCGGCTGGCCGTTGCCTCGGTAGCTGAGAACATCGGCTCTGGTCACGCTTGCCTCCGCTCCAATCCTATTACTTCGTGCGGTTGGGCTCCGAAAATAGCCCCTGTCAGCCCCATCATCACAGTTCAGCGTTTCCACCACCGGCCACTTATTGTTCCTGGGACACAGTCGTCCTTAACCCCTCCTCTGCCAGCCGGCCGGGCACCTGCTCTGAGCCCACCTGCAGGGAAATGGTGTTCTCTTCATCCCTGTTCGCCACAGGGGGATCCAAGGTGCCGAGGTGGATCCGTGCGGGACACTGCATGCCTCGTTTCATTTCAGCTTGCACCATAAACTGCCCTGCAGTGTGGGCACTCCATCGCATTTGATGAAGGGACCTGTTCAAGGTCATCCAGCCAGTGCATGGTGAGCCCAGGTTCAGACAGGGCTGGGTAATACCAAACTGGGCTTTGTCATTGTGCTGACAAACACTGCTTTCCAGACCCAACCTGAGTTCTTATACCCAGAGACCCTTGGTCCATACACCCTGGAATACAGAGCAGACCGCAGGGCCACACCCTGGACAGCCTGATGCAGGTTAAAGATGTGTATTTCTAACCAGCACCACAGGCACAGTCTGAAGACAAAGCACAGTAGGGAGTCACAGCTGTCCTGAGAGTCTGCTGGTTCCACAGGGAAGGGGAGAAAATGGCCTTTTTGGTGCCCCGTGGTGCCCTGAGCATTAACGCACACACCCATGTATTTCTTTTCACTAACGCAAACATTTCAGATGAGAACATGGAGATTCCTTCCGCTGCACCAGATTGTCTCACAAAAGAAAACAGCCAACAATTTACAGCAAAGACCAGCCTGGAAAATGAATGAATGTGTCACACAGACCTGAGTGAGGAGGAGGCTCCCAGGAGGAAGCTGGGACGGAGGCTCTGAGCACAGGCATTGGGACCAGGCAGACCTACAGCTGTTGGGGCTTGAATGAGATGGCGTGGGGTCTCCCGTTAGCACGGCGCCTATGGCTAATGACATGCTAAGGCAATATACGCAAGACTTTCCTATGAACCTCCTATTTATTAATTCATTCAGACCTGTAAGGCAGATTTTTCTATTATCCCCATGTTACAGGTGAGGAAACAGAGGCACTGAGAAGTAACTTGGTACTGGTTTTAGAGTGTATGTCCAGTCACCATTGAATGTGTTCTTCCAAGGATGAAGGGATCCTGGGCTGATCGCTAGGGAGCCCTGGCCTATCTCTCAGCCAGCCTAGGTTCTCTGTCTGTTGGCATCTGCCAGGACTGGACCAGGAGCTCTTGGAAGCCAGTAGGATGCCCTGGCCTATCACTCAGCCAGCCTAGGTTCTCTGTCCGTTGGCATCTGCCAGGACTGGACCAGGAGCTCTTGGAGGCCAGTAGGATGCCCTGGCTCTCCAGAGGGTCTGTCCACTCAGCTCTCTTGCTGGGATTTGTACTTTCCCTGGACCTTTGTTCCTTTAGGCCTAGAGCTGGAAACGATCCTTCGTGGTGACCTACACTTTGTCCCTTAATTAAACTCTCAAGTCCTTCTACTTTGAGTGCATAATTTGCCTCCTACTGTTACCCTGACTGGTGGAGTAGCTAAAAATATACAAAACCAAGCAAATAAAAAACCTTGCTTTAGTGGACCAGAGCTTGAAGCCCTGAGCTGGGCATCTGCTTGGATACGACTATCTGTGGGCTAGTGGCCACTTGGGCCTGGGCCTCCTGCTTCCTGTGTTGTTCTTTCTTCATTCCCCAAGTCCTCAGATCCTGGGGATTTACTGGAGAGAAGAGGGAGCTCAGTTTGCCCTCAGGGAGGAGAACGCAGCCATAGGGGCAGTGGGCTCTGGGCCCAGTAGACCTGGGGACGAAGGGGATGGCTTCCCACTACAGGCCAGCTGTCCCACCTGTAAGGGTCACTGTCCTCATGGAACTTCACAGGACTCTGTAGGGAGTCCCTACTTGTCTCAGTTTTGTGCCCACTCCACCCCATCGTTGGGGGTATGTCCTTACTTTCCCTTCTGCTAATGATCAGTGGGCTGACCCAGGGCCCAGAACACCTCGTAGCCCTTTCCTCTCTCACCCATGTGTGAGCACAGTAAAGCTCCCCACCCTGACAACAGCGCCCAACATCCTTCTCAACTACTACTGATTACTGCTTCTGCACAGCGGAGCTGAGGGCTGCGTCGCACATAACTAGGTTCAGGGAAGGGTGTATTAGTCACGCTCTCCATCAGAACTTGCTGAGCTTAAAAGGGCATCATGAGCTCACTTAACTGAGAAGGCCAGCACCGTCTGCTTTCAGGTGTACTCTGTCTACGACTCCATCTCGTGATCTCCTGGTTCTGTTCTCCTCCATGCCGCCTTCTGTCACCAGCAGGCTCTCCCCAAGTGGTGAGAAAAATGACCACCCCCAACTCCAGGCTGACTTCCTACCTGCTGAGAAACCCCTCGGAAAGAGAGGTCCTTGGGCCTTCCTCCGCAGCCTCTGTGTTTCATTGGCCCCCTCAGCTGCCACTCCCACAGGCTCCATGGCAAAGAAATTATTTGACCTCAGACATGTCTCCTTCTTTCCAATGAAATCAGCCCCACTAAATGGGAGGCGCCGAGAGAGGGGGTGGTATGGACCCCACAAGAGGGTCAGGGTGATGATGCCTGTTCCAGAGATGGAAAAGAGCAGGCCCTTGGTGCCCGAGGGGACAGAGAATCGGGATCTAGGAAGCGAAAGAGAGAAACAGGTAAAATGTCTTGCCATTCTCTCTCTGCCGACCCAGTCCTGTTTGACCTTCAGGACTGAAGGGCCCTCCCTGACCTTCCCGCCTTGTCTCCAGGTTCAGGCTTTCGCAGCCCGGGCGCCCCTCTGTTGGCATCCTGCAGAGCTCGGGGTCGGCTGTTCCTGGTGGGCTCCCTCCACCAGATGGACAGGTCCTCCAGGTGGGCAGGTCCTCCAGATGGACAGGTCCTCCAGGTGGACAGGTCCTCCAGGTGGACACGTCATCCAGGTGGACAGGTCCTCCAGATGGACAGGTCCTCCAGGTGGACACGTCATCCAGGTGGACAGGTCCTCCAGGTGGACAGGTCCTCCAGATGGACAGGTCCTCCAGGTGGACAAGTCCTCCAGGTGGACACGTCATCCAGGTGGACAGGTCCTCCAGGTGGACAGGTCCTCCAGGTGGACAGATCCTCCAGATGGACAGGTCCTCCAGGTGGACAGGTCCTCCAGATGGACAGGTCCTCCAGGTGGACAGGTCCTCCAGGTGGACAGATCCTCCAGGTGGGCAGGTCCTCCAGGTGGACACGTCATCCAGGTGGACAGGTCCTCCAGATGGACAGGTCCTCCAGATGGACAGGTCCTCCAGGTGGACAGGTCCTCCAGGTGGACAGGTCCTCCAGGCCCAGGGCTATGTGTGAACTAGCGTGAGCAGCAAACACCTCCCTCCGATCGGAACTCAGAGGAAGTTTGTTTTTCCCTCACATGACTCCACGTTATATGCCTGGTTGGTGGGTGGTCTTCCACGTGACCCCTCAGGGCCGGGGGCCTTGGAGCAGCACCCTGCGTTTGAACTGGCTGATTCTGCGCATGTGTGGCCGTTGAACGTTTGAAATGTGGCTAGTATGGCCGAGGAACTGAGTTTTCTGTCTTACTTAGTTTCAATCAGTTTCAGTTTGAACAGCCACATGTATCTAGTGGCTGCCATGTGGGCTGGGGCAGCCTTGGGACTCTCCACAGCACTTCTGATTCCAGCTGAAAATGGGAAAGTTTTGAGATCATTTTGAGACAGGTCTGGAAAGTCACATTTGTCTCTTTTGCTGACGTTCCGTTGGCCAAAACTCATCCCTCCAGAACTCCTCCCCGCAGTGGATGCTGGGAGCTGTAGTCTCGAGGCAGACCCTGCAGAGGGCAAGGTGAGCTCTGCGAGTGGGCGGCTGCCTCAGTCCACACTGTACTGCTTCACCTGTGTGCGCCCAGCCTCGCAGCACCTGGCAGAGGGCTGGCACACAGGAAGGAGGAGATGTGAACGTGAGTAAGAGCATGGGCATAAATATCCATATGGATAAAGCAGTGAAAACAGGAGGGTAAGGTGCGTCCTCGCAGAGTCCTTCCACCCAGGCCACTCTGTGGTCCCAGCGACTGCTGGGAGCTCCAGGCCACCTCACTGACCTCAGATTCTCCTCCCATGACCCAAAATACAGGGCAAAATGCAAAACCTCTAACACAGGCAAACAGCATTCATTTAAATAGCAAATATTGACCCTGCAAGGAGATAAGCAGAATACAAAGTGCAGAAGCAGCGAGGCAGAGAAGCGAACTCCAGGCAGGGCCAAGCGTGGGAGGCAGGCCTCAGAGCTGGGACCCCGGGGTCAGGGACAGAGCGCAAGGGCACACGTGTATTTGACCCGTATACAACAGTCACCAGCAAAGGAGTTGTTGGCCGCACTCGAGGAACCAGGGTCTCGGTCAGGAGGTGGCAGTGGCTACTGAAGGGCCGGGGCTGGGGAGGGGCGGGCTCTTCCCTAGCTTGTGGGAGCTCTAATCGGTCCCCTCCCCGCCCTGGCCTTCCGTGGCCTGAGCACGGAGAGGTCAGCACATAGGAGTTCTAAGGCCTCCTCATCCCAACAGACTTGAGATTGACTTGTCTGCCCCTAACAAGCTGCACGGACTTCAACAAGGCCTTTGCGCTCAGTTTACCCGACTATGCAACGAGAGGGATGCTCTCTGCAGGGACTGTGAGGAGGCAGTAGAGGGCCCAGACTTACTTAATGGTCAGAGTAGCAGGAGTCAGAGGGCCCACCTCCTCGGCAGACCGCGCCGGCCGCCCCGTCTTGAAGACGGGGGTCTGTGGAGGTGACGCGGCCCCACAAGGTCTGCCTGCCTCAAGGAGACTGGGAGCTCCTAGGGAAAGAGCATGCCCAGCAGGTGAGCCAGTTCTGGGAGGCGGTGGGAGGAGCCTGACATGCAGGGTTTTCCAGTGTCTATGGTGAGGCCCCCGGACCAGGGCCACTTTCAAGCCACCATGATGTCACTGGACGTGGAGCTGGAAAGATGCACCCAAGAGCAATAGGCTGGGAGCTGTCTCAGGGTTGTCCCCATAGGTAGCCCTGAGTGGGGCCACCTTTCTGTTCAGGTCAGACCCTATGTGAGTGCATTGGGGCCCCCCGAACAGGCCAAGCACGCCCTGGACCTGCCTAGCAGCCCACCTCAGCTGACCGCCATGCCTGCACGGCTGCCAAGACAGCAAGGCGCTGCTGGCTGGAGGGAGGCCTCTGGCGGGGACCTGGGGCAGAGCTCTGCATGGCATCAATATGGGTGGGCTGGTCTGGAGGGTTCAATGAACTTCACTGGCATGCTGGTATGTCTGGGGGCATGCTCAGGGTCTCTCCAGAGTGACTGGTCCTTGGACGTCTATGGTGTCTGGCTTCCCCAGAGGGAGCAGCCCAAGAGAAGCAAGGTACACCTGTGCCCTTTTCTGACATAGGCTCAGAACTCAAGTGGTGTTACTACGGCTCTGAATTCAAGGGGGAGGAGAATTCAATTTTATCTTTGGGGGGACAGGGGGCAATGCAAGGGCCCCGTGTAGAAGAGTCTGTGGGATGGGATGTACTGCTGTGGCCATCGAAGGGGAGACCCCACATCCAGGCTCTCCCCAGTTCATTGCCTTTGGGGCAGCCTAGGGAAGAGTAGTCTCAGTGGGTCTGACTCAAAAAGCATTACTAAGAAAATATCAGGTGATGACTTCCAATAACATGATATTTAAGACTGTTTGAGCAATTGCTGTGGGCCAGGCAGCACTGATCCTAGGAGTACACATGACTTATCTCATTTCTTTCTTACATTAACCCTATGGGGTAGAGATGACTTTTCTCCCCATTTTACAGATGGGGGAACTGAGGCAACACAGCAATTAGATAGTAGTCTAGGTAACTTCCCTGGAAGAAACAGAGGCAGGATTCAGACTCTGGCATTGGGCCCCAGAGCCCAGCTGAGCCCATAACCATTAGCTGTTGGGTTTCTTTCCAAGGAGCAGCCAGCCGACCTCAAGTGTCACCAGGCTGAACTGTAGGCCTGCCACTGACTAGCTGTGTCACTGCATCCCCGAGTGCCCCCGAGCCTCCGCTTCCCACTGTAAGATGGGATAATAGTGCCCACACCCCGGCTTGCCAGGGTATGGAAAGTAATCATCTGTGCCAGGTGCCACACAGGGGGTGGGTATTAAACAACATTACGTTTCTTTCCTTCTCCTCCTCAGGAAGGAAACTTGACGATAATGCACATAACAAAATACCATTGTTCCCCCAGAGGGCGGACACATTGGGATTCCAGTGATCAAAGCCAATAGTGAACCTGCTAGGGAAGGGAAAAGGGGTGATAGTTGTAACTAATGCGACCAGGTACCTACCAGTGCCCACTGTGTGCCAGGCTTCCTGAGCCTCCCAACAAAGCTTCAGCATGCAAAAAAAGTCTAAGACAGAGAGTTTAAGATTAGACTCAAGTCCGAAAACAGTAACCACAGAAGAGAAATTTGAACTCAGCACCCCCTCATTTCCTGTGTCCCCTGCATCTTGCCATGGCTCCCAAGAGGTGCTGCTAAAACACAGAAGCTGGGTACGCCAAAGAAAAGTAGTTTGGAACTCGGCTGTGGTAAGGGAAAGGATGGCCTGCAGTCAGTTACGCGTAGGAGTTCTTGCCCTCTGGCCAGTTGGTATCAAATCCAAACTTCTCATGGAGACTACAAGCCCCAGCCTGCTCTGGGTCCCCATGACCTCTCAGATCTCCTCTCCTCCCATACTACCCCTGTCTGCTCCCTTGCTGCTCTTGCCAGTCACATTCCTGCCTCAGGGCCTTTACACTTGCTATTCCCACAGTTTGAAACACGTGGACCTGGGCATGGCTTGCCCTTTACCTCATCCAAGTCTCTGCACAAAAGACACCTCCAGGGTGACCTTTCCTGACCACTCTGCCTACCGTTACACCCACCCCACACTCTGTCCTCTTAACCTGCCTTTGTTGTTGGAGGGCGATGTTGTTAATTTTTTTTGCCAGATAGCATTCAGTATCACCTGGCATTATACTGTATATTTGTCTCCTTATTTATATTTCTTATTATGCATTGGTTTCAGGTGTACAACTTAGTGATTAGAGAATCATATACTTTACATAATGTTCCCCTCAATATGTCCAGTACTGCAGCTGCACCGTACGTGGCTGTCCCAACAGTACTGACTGTATTTTCTGTGCTTTACTTACATCCCCATGACTATGCTGTAGCTACCAGTTTGTGCTTCTCAGTCCCTTCACCTCTTTCCCCCAGTGCCCAACCCCCTCCCCCGGCAACCTCCAGTTCTCTCTGTCTGAATCTTTCCATTGTGTTTGTTTATTCTGTTCTTTGGATGCCACCTGTAAGTAAAATCATATGCTATTTGTCTTTCTCTGTCTGACTTATATTGAGCATACTACCCTCTAGGTCCATCCACGCTGTTGCAAATGGTGAGATTTCATTCTTTTTTATGGCTGAGTAATACTGCATTGTATATAAGTACCACAGGTTTTTTTTATCCACCCATCTATCAATGGGTCCTTGATTTGCCTCCATAGCTTGACTATTGTAAATAATGCTGCAATGAACATAGGGGTGCATATATTCTTTCAAATTAGTGTTTCAGGTTTCTTCAGATAAATCCTCAGAAGTGGAACCGCTGGGTCATAAGGCAGCTCCGTTATTCATTTTTTGAGGTAACTCCATACTGCTTTCCACAGTGGTTGCACCAATCTGCATTCCCACCGACAGTGCATGAGGGTTCCTTTTTCTCCACATCCTCACCAACATTTGTTGTTTGTTGATTTATTGATGACAGCCATTCTGACAGGGGTGTGGTTTTAGTTTGCATTTCTCTGATGATTAGTGTGACATTGAACATCTTTTCATATGTCTATTGGCCATCTGTATGTCCTCTTGAAGAAGTGTCTATTTAAGTCTTTTGCTCATTTTTTAATTGGATTGTTACGTTTTGGGGTTTTTTTTTATCCTCACCCAAGGATATTTTTGCATTTATCTTCAGGTAGAGCAGGAGGGAGAGAGGGAGGAAGAGAGAGAGAGAAACATCGATGTGAGAGAGACACATCGAGTGGCTGCCACCTACACGACCCCAACCAGGGCCGGGGACAAACTGCAACCGAGGTACGTGCCCTTAGCAGGAACCGAACCCAGGTCTCTCTGGTCTGCGGGCTGACACTCTAACCACTGAGCCAAACCGGCCAGGGCTGGATTGTTAAGTTTTTTTAATGTTGAATAGTATGAGTTCTTTATAAATTTTGGATATTAACCCCTTAACAGATGTATCATTGGTGAATATGTTCGCCAGTTCCATGGGTTGTCTTTTCATTTTGTTGATGATTTTCATTGCTGTGCAAAAGCCTTTTGGTTTGATGTAGTCCCATTAGTTTATTTTTTCTTTTGTTTCCCTTGACCGAGGAGATATATCAGAAAAAATATTGTTACAATAAATGTCCGAGATTTTACTGCCTATGTTTTGTTCTAGGATTTTTATGGTTTCAAGTCTTACATTTAAGTCTTTAAATCCATTTTGAGCTTATTTTTATATATAGTGTAAGAAGATGGTCTTCTTTCTTTCTTTCTTTCTTTCTTTCTTTCTTTTTCTTTTTTCTTTTTTTTTTTGCATGTATCTATCTATTATTCCCAGATCCGTTTATTGCATAGACTGTCTTTGCCCCATTGTATGTTCTTGCCTTCTTAATTGACCATACACATGTGGGTTTATTTCTAGGTTCTCTATTTTGTTCCATTAATCTATATATTTGTTTTTATGTCAGTACCATGCTGTTTGATTACTATGGCTTTGTAGTATAGTTTTATATTGGATAGTGTGATACCCCCCAACTTTGCTTTTCTTTCTCAGTATTGCTGAGGATATTCAAGGTATTTGTTCTAGTTATGCAAAACATGCCATTGGTATTTTGACAGGGATTGCATTGAATCTGTAGATTGTTTTGGGTAGTATGGACATTTTAATGATGTTAATTCTTCCTATCCATGAACATGGTATATACTTTCATATCGTCTTTGATTTTTTTTTCTTCTGTGCCTTATAGTTTTCCAAGTACAGGTCTTTTACCTCCTTGGTTAAATTTATGTCTTGTTTGTTTGTTTTTGGTGCATCCTTATTTAAATTTAGTGTCTGTCTTCCCCATTACCACATCAGCCCTAGGAGGGCAGGGGCTTCATCTATACTGGTCACTGCTATATCCCTGGGGCTTTGAGCACTGCCTGCACACAACAGTCATAGAACCCAAGAAAGATCTGATTAGCAGGACAAAAGGCAGGGCAGGGGTTGGGAAGCTTAATAGTCGCCCTGAGGGAGAATCCACTTAGGGGCTTGTTTTTGTTTTCAGTCAGAGCTTCATTGGCCTGTCTAGAAGAATGGCCACATCCTCGCTCACTGATTCCAGGATTTTCAGCTCTTTCTTAACAAGGCAAATGCTGTTCTTCAGCTGAGCATGACCACATTACAGGCATTGCCCCAGAAAGGGGGAGGAGGGTGGTGATAATATTTAATAGGAGACACCCAAAGCATCTAACCACCAAGACCCAAACACAGGGCTGCTTCACGGTGTGTGGCCTGTGCAGCGGTGCAGGGCCCACACTCAGAAGGGCTCCCGCGCAGAAGGGCTCTGTGCTTAGTTTACTAATCTGTTGTTGCTATCTTGCAATTCTTAACTTTCTAACAAAGGGACCATATTTTCATTTGCAGTGGGCTCTGTAAATTATGTAGCCTGTCCTGCCCAAAGAACTGACCAATGGTGGAGCGGTAGGCTTACAGATGTTGGCGATTTGTGGAAAGAAGTTCCTGTGGGTGCTGTTCTCCCACACCATCCAGGCCACCATTTGCACTGTCAGTTATTAATATATTCACTAGGCACCTACTGTGTGCCAGGTACTGTGTTAGGTGCTGGAGAAGCAGAATGGAGGAGCTTAGGCACCTGTCCCAGGAACTGCCAATCAAGAGGAGAGACAGGCAGGTAAAGAGAAAGGTGACACTGAGCTCCAGGGGGCAGGTTGGGGCCCAGTGAATAACCATGTAGGCCTGAAAGGGGCCAGGTGCTGAGGGAGGGAGGGCAGCAGGGGAAGGGGGCAAAGCAACAGGGCTGGTCTCGGAACCACCAGCTGGGGAGCTGGCTGGGGCCTAGGTGCCCTGAGGAGCCGGAGCCAGGGCTGTTGAAGGTTTGACAGCTGTTTGTGGGTGAAGGGAGCCCTGGTGTGCTCAGACAGAGGGTGCCACAGGATGACCTCTGGTGGAAGAGCCTTCCTGCAGCAACTGCTGCCCGAGGGGAACAGAAGGCAAACCTCTGGAGCAGGGAAGGAAGACATTCCTTTAAAAAGCTCTTTCTGCTCTCCACGCCTCAAATCTCCTCTCGTGTGTGAAGCCGTGACTGCAGCCCGCAGTATACGCGTCTCTTCCATGGTCCTTACACCAGCCAGGAGTGCTGTCATTAACCTGCTTCAGGGAGACAGTCATTCGCTCAAAGTCACACAGTCACAGGGACACAGAAAAGGGGCCTTTGGGAGCTCCCTGTCCCCCGCTGAGGCCAAGGACGCCCCGGTAAGGGGAGAGACTGGCAAGCTGCCCCTCGGGGAGCGTTTGAGTGGAGGGGGCGGCCTGCGCCCTGCCTGAGAGGAGCAAGGAGCCTGGCGGGCCACAGAGGGGCACGGGCTGGGCAGGGAAAGAGCCTCCAGCTCCCCGGACGCCCCCGCTGCGCGCAGGGGCCTCGGCGCCCCACGGTGTCGCCGCGCTCCCGCCCCCTCGAGCGGATGCGCTGCCTGCGTGTGAACAGGGCTTGTTTTCCCTTCACGCCCTCGGGCTCCGCTTTTATGAAGAACTTCCTTTTGTTGGCGCTTTGGGAATATTCATTCCTGGCTTGCGCTGCGCGGGTGACAGTTGGGCTGGGAAATGCACCCGCGGCTTAATTAGGGCACCTCCAGGCTGCGCCAGGCCGCCCGCCCTCACCCGCGCGCGACCCGGGCACTTCCCACCCCAACCTGAGCGGCTGTGCGGCCAGCCGGCCACCCCGTGTCCCCAGCCTGCCCTCCGCCCTCCCACCCCTCAGGGCCAAGGCTGACTCTTACTGTCCTCCAAATAGCCATCTCTTCGCACACTTCCGTCCTTACTTTGCTCTGTCTGGAATGCATTGTGCTCTCCTCCTGGCATAGATCTCTCCTGCCTCCAGACCCCTCCAAATTCCTTCTGCTCCCCTCCCCCGCCTTCTCTAACCCACCCGCGGATGAGTCCTTTCCTGCGGGAAGGCGCCCTAGGCCCGACTCCTCTCTTCTCTCCTGCGTCCTCACCACAGAGTCCTCACCAGGGCATCCTCCGGCCCTGGGGCTCACATGTACCCTTCACCCTGTTTTTGAGGAAGCTGAAGGTAACAGAACAGGAGGCGGGCAGAGCTGAGTATGGACCACACCCATCAGCCTGTACAGCTCAGGGCAGGGTGAGAGGACCCTCAGCTGCCCAAGGCCCAGGAGCACACTGCAGAAAGCTGACTGGATTGACTGTGAATGTCAAGCCAAAAAATAAATATTGAAAATTCCACTGCATATTATGTTCAAATCCCACCATAAAAAAAAAACTGGAAAAATATTTGCAACACATATGGCAAAGGGTGAGTTTCCTTGAATGCTAAAGCTCTCCCAGCATAAGTGGGAAATCAACAACCAAGGGAAACTGAGCAAAAGCAGCAGCCTCGGCAGAAGGCAGCCACAACCAGCTTCTAGAGAGACAGGAGATGCACAGCCTGACTTACCACGACAGAAACGTGGAGGGGACACATGACATCTTGGTTTAAATTGGACAAACATTAAGATGTGTGTCCTCCAGCGGGGGGCTGTCGGAGGGGCTGCGGTGGGAGTGGAAGCCAGGGCCCCGGCATGACTTCAGTGGACGGCTGGTCACATTTGGAGTTCAGCGGGCTGAGCAGGGCCGAGCCCTGGTGGGTCTGCCAACAGACTCAGTGCCGTCTCTGCTCCACTTCCCACCGCCTGGCTGCAGGCAGCTTACTTGTATTCTCTGAGCCTCTGTTTTCTCGTCTGTAAACTGAGGCCATGATGTACTACCAGGGGAGATTAAGATATGGTCAGGGGAGGGGAAGAATTGGAGTAACACCAGGCTGAGAGAGGGAGACCTGGAGGAAGGAAGGGAGGGAAGAGGGGGGGCATGTGAAGGTGGGATGAGGGTTGAGACAATTCAGTGACCTGTGGAGCAGGTAGAGTGAGGCCGGGCCTGGGACTGCTGAGGGAAAGGGGTGAAGACAGAGCTGCCCGTGGAGGTCACACCTCCAAGGTTATTTGGAGGTGAAGGAAAGGAGAGAGCTTGAAGGAGGGGTGGGGTACAGAAGGGGAGGTGGTTAGGATGGGGAGCTGAGATATCTGTACACTGTGAAAATGGCCTCTGGCTCCCAAGGGCCCTGTTATCCCAGCAGCATCTCAAAGCCAGGCTCACAACTAATTCTCCTGGATGGCCATCATTACATGACCCAATCTAGAAGAGTCCAAGTTAAGCTTGTAGGGCTGGGACACAGCCAGAGCCCGACGGAGAGATGGGCCAAAACCCAACTTTCCAGGAATTAAATGGAGGTGGCAGCATTTGACCCAGAGCTGCAGGGATAGCAAAGCCAGAGCAACAGGCTGGAGTGCTTGTGAGGAAGGAATGGAACTCTGGCCTGAACACTTTCAGGGAAACAGACCAGGTTAACAGGAAAACAGATCCCAGGGCTGCAGCTGGGAGTGAACCTAAGACATGGTGCCTGGCACACAGCGGGCGCTCGACAAACATTTCTCTAATGCATAACCAAGAAGGAAGCTTGCAAGACTTGTTAAAGCAAGTAGTTCAAGCCTGAGCCCATGAGTGGCAGTGAGGGTACAAGGACAGGGTGGCTTCTAGGCCAGGTGATGGGCCGGCAGCACAAGTATGGTAGAAATGTCATCTGCAGGTATCAGCACTGACCAGGGTGGCACCGATCTCCCATAAGAAAGGTGTCATCGCAGAAGGAAGAAGATGCCTTGCTGGGGCCCAGCAGCTGAACTCAGGCTCCCTGGATTCTGCAGGGCAGCTTTCCTTGGTGCCTTGGGCTATCTGACTTCCATGGAACAGGAAACCCTACTAACCTTGGGTAGAGAAAGGAAAAGTCTTCAGGGTTCCAGGGCTCACGGATTCCAGGATGTGTGAGGGTGTGGAAGGTGGGGGATGATGGAGAAGTGAGAGCAGTTTTGAGGACCTCAGAAAAGGGTACATGCAGACTGCACACCAACATACCCCCTATGTCTGCCTCAGTTCCTCAGATCCAGGGCCTTCCTGGGCAAATTAGCCCAGACCTATAGAAGTGTCTGACTGGCTGCTGGCCAGCCAGTGGGTGGCTCCCTCCAAACCTACTCCTGGTCAAGTCACATCACCGTGGAAGAAGAAATGGGACAGGGCAAGTAAATAGCTACCATCTGGGTTTTCCTGCATGACCTGTGAGATGGAAGAGTGCCTGGAAGTGGGGTTCGCCCACCTGGGCTCCATCCATCCCTAAAGAGCATTAAGAACCAGTGCATTCTCTCTCCCAGCCTCAGTTTGCTAAATTGTCAAATGGTAATAATAACGTTTGTCACAGGGTTGTTGAGAGGAGAAAATGAGATAATACACAGAGAGTGATTTGTAAACCATAAAGCTAGAGGTGAGTTGTTTCATTTCACTCCCAAGGGAGTGAATGTTCTTGAGTTTTACTTTCCAGTGGACCTTGCTTCGGCCCCCGGCTGATGTTGGACACAGGTCAGATCTTACACCTGTATCCACAGCGTGTGAGAGAACGTGCATTCAAGTCTTTCCGCAGAATGCACCGGGCTGGACTACCTGAGTTACAGGTGCAGCTCTGCCTCCGGGGAAAGCTGGTTAGGTCATCTGGGTCTCAGTTTCTCCATCTGCAAAATGGATCAACAAGGTTGCTTTGCTCCATCCACATACTGCTGGAGGATTAAATAATCCCCCCTCCTCCCTGCTCCCCTTATCTGCTTCTGTTTCCTCTTCCCTCTGCTCTTCTGCGGGGCTTCTGTGGATGGTGGCAGCTGAGAAGGCAGGAGCCCTGTAGCCGTCCCTCCCTCCTCTGAAGTCCTCTGAAACCCTGGCTATCTCCCCACGCAGCCCAGCGCCAGGTGAAAGCACACTTTGTGTTTCTCTTTAAATGTTTCAAGTGTTTCAGTAACATTTTTACAACAGGGTTATAAAGTTTCGAGGTTGTCTTTTGTGAAAATCACAACTGTCTGTCTCCGTGATCAGGGCAGGCACCCAGCAAAAGTTTGTTGGAGGAAACAGAACCGAGCAGCCCTCTGCAGAGCCAAGCTTCCTGGCTCGCTGACCTTCCCTTCCTGCTCCCAGCCTCTTGACCTCGATGTGTTCCTCACCATCCCCACAGCGTCTGGTTCCCGTGGTTTGCATGCCTAGGACAGATCCTCCCCTTCAGTGGGCTGGCCAAGCTCACTTCCCCCTGGACCCCTTCCTGCCTGTCCCTGGGATCCTGGCACCCAAGCGAGGAGGGGCTGCGCTCCTGAGCTCTCACCCAACCCTGCAGGCCCGGGTGTCATCTCTTGCAACAGCTGACAGTGACGCCTCCGCCACTGTGGTGTCACTTTTAACACTGCACGTTCACACCCCCAGCTGACTGTCTGCGCAAGGAGGCCCCAGCCGGGCGTCGTGCGGCCGCACCCCACGTGTGGAGCTGTTAATCCGGCAGTTGTTCAGCAGGTTCTCTGGGCCTCACCTCAAAACGTGTTACTTCTGGAGGGAATGACACCCTGGAACTGCACAAGCTCTCCCAGGAAGGGCTGACAGGACCTGCCGGTCCTGCGTCACCGGGAGGGGCGGGGAGGCTGCTGGAGCCAGGGCGGCAGAGACCTGGGGCCTGGGCCCACACAGCTCCTAAATTAGAAGAAGAAGAGGAAGAAGAGGAAAAGGAAGAAGGAAACTGTGTCACCATACCCATTAAAGACTTTCATTATATCTGCATGTTTACCATGTTCAAATAATATTTCATGGTATAATGGTACGAGACAAAAGTGTAGGCAGAACCTATACGCAATGAGATCCCAATTCCATAAGTGTGGGGGAGACATTACTGCTGGTCACCCCTATCTAATTCCCCTCCACTTCCAGGCACTTGGAGAATCTCACTTTCTCACGCCTTGAGATCAGATACGGCCATGTGACTTGCTTTGGCCAATGAAATGCGAGGGAGGTAACCACGCACTTTGGGGTGGCAGCGTTTGATTTCTGGCATTCCTCCCCTGAAGCCATCCAGGTGTAGCTGATGTGGAGGGACCAGAAGATCGCAGGAGCCATCATGTGGGGAATAGCACCCCTGGTTGTGACCCGGACTCTAATGATCTGGGTCTGAGCAGAAATAAACTTTTGTATTATGAAATCACTGAGATTTTTATATGGTTGGCCCTGCAGCATGCTATACCCTGTATTGACTGATATAATAAATATATAAAACAGATGCAAAAAATATTATCAGGAAACATTGCAGTTACGGGGTATTTTTTTAACTTTTCTAAATTTTCCCAATTTTCTACATTCAGCTTGTCTTATTTTTATGATTTTTTTCTTTCAGTTTTATTGAGATATAATTGACATCCAGTTTGAGGGGTACTTAACTTTTATGATTTAAGAAAGTCATTAGTCTTAAGCATAGCTAGCTTTTTAAAGTAAAGAAATGTGTCCTTGGTACTCTGCTAGAGACTTCAGCGATGTTAGTTCATTTCCTTCTCACAAAACCCCAAGAGGACTTTCCCACTTTAAAAGGAGAATCTGAGGGTTAGAGGGACAGCTAGCTGCCCGTGCTCTACACTCATTACCCACTTATCTGCTCAGAGGTTTGAAATCTTTTATTCCAGTTTTTTTAAAGGTTGTCCATGGCTTATTGATAATATCACAGCAAAGAAAGATTCAAACGGCTCCACGTGGTGTTTTGAAATTCACCCCAACTGTAGGCTGAGTGACCAGCAAGTTGGACAGACTGCCAAAGTCCACGAGCTTCAGTATTTCTTTCATACCAGGACCAATTTCAAATACCTCGGGAACATAATTCTCTCTCCTCTCTCTCTCCTCCTGTGGCGTGACGGAGATACCTCTTGCGGGGCCCCTGTGAATCCGCCTCAGCAGATGTGTGCCAGAGCCCACTGCCTCGTTCCGGACCTTCTTGCTGGGGATACTGGCGATGTCCTCGCACACGCGCCTGGTGGTGTGGAAGTCACTGCCCAGGTGCGTGTAGTCCTTCTCAGGGATGACCCAGGCCGCCTTCTTCATGGTCTTGTTGTGAACACGACCCATCTTGGCGGGTCCCTGGTGAAAGAGCTTTAAAGATGAGGCTCAGAGAAGTTAACTGAGTTTCCCTTGGCTAATCCCTTAGGAATTGAAGGAAGTGAAACTTGAAACAATAACCACGATAGGAGACACCTTTGATTGGGTGCTTCTATGTGCAGGCCCAGGTATGCTCTCATCGTCCCTCCTCAGTAATTCTGTGACATTGGTACCGTACCTGTATTATCTCAACTTTCTAGATGAAAAAAGTGGAGGCTCAGAGAGCCTGAGAAACTTCCCCAGGGTCACATTAGCTGCTAATTTGCAGAACTGGGACTAGCACCTTGGTCTGTCCAAATTTTGCCAAGAGCAGAGTCAGTGAATATTTTAAAATTAAATTTCTATTTTTATTAAAATATTTATACAGAAAATTTTAAAGTCAAATGGTACCAGGAAGCTGGTAATGAAAAGCAGCAGTCCTGTCTCTTCCTATTACCACCCAGCTCCTCCCCAGAGGCAACTACTTCCAACTCTTTTAGCTATTCCTTCTGACGTTTGCTTCCATGTTTCTAGGTATCCTTTTTTACCATTATTGTTAGTTTGTTTGTTTTTTTTAGAAAGAAGCTTATTTTTTTAAATCCTCAGCCGAGGATATTTTTCCATTGATTTTTTTTTTTTTTTTTAAGATAGAGAGGAAGGGAGGATGGGAGGGAGGGAGGGAGGGGGAGAGAGAGAAAGAGAGAGAGAGAGAGAGAGAGAGAGAGAGAGAGAGAGAAACGTGGATATGAGAGAGACACATCTATTAGTCGCCTTCTGAACGACCCTGACCAGGGCCAGGATCGAACTTGCAACCCAGATATGTGCCCTTGACCAGGAATCGAACCTGAGTCCCATCTGTCCATGGGCTGATACTCTAACCACTGAACCAAACCTGCCAGGGCATTAGGTGTTTTTTTTTTTTTTTTTTTGGCTTCTTTCTGTAGAAGATTCTGATGGTGCTTCACCAGACGCCACACACAAGCCCACACTTTTCCTTTCAATACAATTTGATCACAATTGCTAATCAATACTCAGCTTTTACATTATTATACCTAAATATACGTTATACACAGATAAACAAATACTACATTATGGTTATAACTGCTCTCTTCTGCAGTTTTTGTTCGTTTCCTTGTTTTTCCTGAAGTTAGTGATTACTTCAGTTTTTTATTTAATTAGTTTTTAACATAACATCACTACTTCTTCCCACAGACATGTCTAAACTTCTAACAATATATTTAAACACGTCTGGGAACCTATCAGTTCTATTTTTCTCTGAGGCCCTCTGTCCTCCTGCTCCTACCTGGCTGTCTGCATAGAAGTCCTGAAATTCGTCTTCATCATTATCCTGAGAATTCCTTTCATTGCTGTCCTGTGTTGGGTCCTTGTTTCTTAGATCCTAAGCCATCTTCTTTCTTGGTTTACTCCCTTCATTTGTTGTAATATGCATGCCAGTAGCTTCCTTGGAAACTGCATATGGGAGTTCAGTTTTTGGATAATTGATTGACAGTTTGGCTGGATGCGTAAGTCTTGGTTGGAAATCACCTTCCCCTGGAATGCTGGCGGCAGTTTTCGACTGGTGATGTCTGGGTTGATGTTAAAAAGTCCAACACCATTCATTATGTGACCCTTTCGGTCTCTGAAATCTTCTAGATTCTTCTCTTTAACTCCATGTTCTAAAAAACATTAATAAAATCCAGTATTTATTCTGATTTTTAAAAACTTTTAATAAGTTAGACTAGGTGGATAAAGCCATAGACTAACATTTTTTAAAAAGAGGTTTTATTGATATTTTAGAGAGACAGAAAAGGAGAGGGAGAGAAAGATAGAAACATCAATGAGAGAGAAACATTGATCAGCTGACTCCTGCACGCCCCCTACTGGAGATTGAGCCCACAACTGGGCATGTGCCCTGACCTAGAATTGAACCAGTGATCTCTAAGTGCATAGGTCAACACTCAACCACTGAGCCACACCGGCTGGACCATAGACTAACGTTTATATATTTTAACCCAGAACCAGTCTGGAGGGCCTAGGAACACTGCCATCATCTCACCATGCTTCTGAAGTCCCAGCCAATGCAACGGAAGGGGCATCAAACTGGAAAGGGGGAGAGATGCGCTATCACTGTTTGGAGATTCTTTGACCATTTACCTGGAAAACTCACAATATTTAATTGAAAAACTCATTTAAAATGACTGAAAAAATCGAGTAAGGTAACTGAATACAAAATTGCTATTCTATTATCAATAGCCTTCAAATATACAGACAACAGTCAATATTAAAACACAATAGATGAGAGACTCCATTTGCAAAAGCAACCTAGAAATGAACTTTTTAAAAATGTGCAAAATCTATGTGAAGGAAACATTTTGAATGCTACTGTAAGATACAAATGTGAACTTATACCACATTCTTAGCTAAAAAAGATTCAACATTATAAGGATGTCAGTTCTCCCTAAGTCTACACATCAACACAATCATAATGAAAATACCAACAGGATTTTTCATAGAACTGCACTAGTCTAGTTTTAAGTTAACATGGAAAGATACACAAGCATGATTATCCAGGAAAAGTTTGAAAAAGAAATGTAAAGAGCAGCAATAACCCCATCGGATATGGTACAAGTGCATGGATAGATAGAAAATTTAGAAATTATAGTCACCCAGTATATACAGGAAGTTACTATATGATCAAGATGGCATTTTAAAGACAAGATTAATCCATTTTTGGTACTGGGACAATTGGCTACCCAACTATAAAAGAATTTGATTTAGAGCTTCACTTTATATGTTACACGGAAATAAATTCCACATGAATCAAAAGCTTAAATGAGTCATGAAATCCTACAAGTACCAGATGAACACAGAGGATGTGGAACAATCGTCTCCTGAGCCTCCACTCGAGCAATGCTTGGCCACAGTGAGCAGTCCCAACCTGTGTGTTGTTGACTGGATACGGATTAACTGTCAAGTTCACTTACTGGCTGCCAGTAGGAAGGCCTGGACTAGATTTGCTACATGTGATTTGTTTGGTTCTACCAGTGTTGAACATTTTTGGTTTTGATCTAATAGTTTCAAACTGGAAGATTTCACATAAAAATCTGGACTTCAGACTTCCCTTGGAATGTCTGTGTCTGGGCTGTCATTCCTGCATGGGACAAGCAATGGAACTATTGCCCTTGGCCCTGCGGATGGGGCAACATGGGCTCAGGTTCTCAGGAGCTAACAGACCCAGTGACCAGAGCAGGTGAAGGGGAGCTGCGGCCTGTGAAACTGGTGTCCTGGGCTGGGGTGAGAGGGTGACGCTGTAGCTGGGGTAGGGGCAATTTTGAGGCTGTTGTGGTCATTCAGGCAAGAAGTCATAGCAGAGGGAACTGAAGGGAGAGGCTTGGCCAGAGGGAATTTGGGGCTTGAATCCACAGAGCTCGGAGACAGATGGGAGGGGTGTGTGTGTGTGTGTGTGTGTGTGTGTGAGAGAGAGAGAGAGAGAGAGAGAGAGAGAGAGAGAGAGAGGGAGAGGGAGGAGATGGGAGTGGGCAGAGGAGCTGCTGGAACTAAGGAAAGACCCCAATATTCTCATTCAGGTGGGTAAATGTTCATGAACATGTGCACCAAATTAGGTCACACTCCTGCTTGAAATCCAGATTCCCTGTCTGAGACATCTGGCCATGGCCCATCTGTCTGAACCTCTCCTCTCTCGGTGCTCACCTTGGACATCAGACCACAGAGGCCGTGGGCCATCCCAGAAGCAGCTGAGGGCTTTTTTGCACCATGGCCCTTGCACTTACTCCTCTGCCTGAGACACTGTTCCCCGACTCTTTAGCTGGCTGGTTCCCCCTCATCCTTCAGGTTTCCTCTTAAATATTCTTTCCTAAAAGAACTTTGGGATATACTTGTAGAGGCTGAGAGACAGCGAGAAGTCTGATTCCCATGGGGCCCTGGGGACCACGGAGAGACAGGAGATTTCTGAGCTCAAAGGAAAGGTGTGAAGGGGCGGGGGCTGGTGGCACAGTAACTGAATCTGATGGCTCTCTGAAAGGCTGCCTCTGGCACCCACGTGCGGAGGAGACCACAGGGCAGAGTCGCAGCAAAGGGAGTGTGGGCTCTTGTCTTGGTGGTAGTGGCAGAGGCAGTGGGACTAGAGAGAAGTCATTACGCCTTTTGTGAAAACGGGTGAGTGTGGGGTGAGAGCCAGTGTCTGGCCAGAGAGTCAAGGGGGCTGCTTGGTTTCCAAACCCCAGCAGAGGGGAGGGTGGCAGTGCCAGAGCCCTAAGGCGGAGTCACCAGGGGAGGCAGAAAGCGCCAGGACTGTGCTGGGAGGAGCCCAGGCTTTGTTGGAGCTGTGGGAGCCGGTCCTTGCAGCCCCTCCGCTGAAGACCCAGAGAGGTCTGATGCCCACCGCCCTGTGAGGCAGCAGGTGGGCTGGGCGGGCTGGCAGCACTGCCACTCTCAGCTCGGGGCTGTGGAGAGGTCTGGGAAAATACCTGCGTGGCAAGGAGCCCCTGCTCTGGTTGCAGCATGCTCAAGTGAAAGGGCGTTTTTAGTGACCCGGGTAGGACGCAGATCCCACCTGCTGGCCCTGATCAGCCACCCTCATCTGAAGCGAGGGTCAAATGAAACGCGCCTGGCTGGCCAGCAGCGGAGGAATGCATGTAAAGGCTGCCCTCCTTGAAGGCTGGGTGCTGCTCCTGGTCCCACCGCCCAGGCCTCGCGCTCGCCCTTGCCCTGACCCTGGGCGGCTTCGGGGCGCGTCTGCGGCAGGGGGTGCGGGCGGGGGAGGGGTGGGGAGTTTGCCTGCACCGATTGCCCGGCCCCGCACAAAGGCCAATTTGTGCCACGTCCAGGGTTGGGCCCGCGCATCCCGCCACCCTCGTGGCCCCTGACTCCCGGCTCGCGCCTCCAGTATCCGGCGCCCTGGCCTCCGGACCGGTGCCTCTCGTGACCCCCACCCGGCTCGCGGCCCCGAGGGGGGCGCCCGCCACTTCGCTGCCGCTGCCGACATGCGGCCCCCAGAGCCAGAGGGCCTCTTAATTGTTCCCAGAACGGGTGGCATTTAGATCAATTAATATGCAAAACAGGAGTAAATCATCTCATTCGCGGGCCCCACGCGGGGCGGGAGCCCAGGCATTTGCTATGCAGCGAGGTCGCGGCCCCCGCCGCGTGTTTATCTGGGGAAATGGAAATCAGGCGGCACACAAAGGCGCCCCGCGGTCCGGCTGCGCCCTCCGGCGACCTGCTGCCGCCCTCCCGACCTGATGCCCGGTGCCGGCTGCGCAGACCGCGCGGGAGGCCGGCTCCGCTGTGTCCCTGGAGCGGGTGGCTGGGAACCGGGGGCCACGCACGGCCCCTCTCTGGACCTCCAGACCTAGTCGGTAATGACAGAGAGTTCCTGGTTGCATACGTCGGGTGATGGGAGAGTAAGAGCCTAAGTGCCGCAGATGGGAGCTTACAAGCTCCTGACCCATAACCAGGCTACTGAGCCTTGAATGAGGCTAAAGCTTCACTTCCACTACTGCGTGTAATCCTCAGAACCACACTGAGAAGCAAGTCTGATTGTTCCCATTGTACAGCTGAAGAAACTGAGCAAGCGAGGTGAAGGCATTCACACAGGTAACCAGGCCTGGCCCTGACCAAGCAAGCGCTTGACCACCAAGGTCTAGGTGGCAGGCCTTTGTTCCTTAGTTAGCAGCCCCTGCTACAGCGGAGAATGTCAGCCCTCACTCATTCCTCCAGCATTCAAGAAACTTCATTTGGTGCCTGCTACCTCAGCAGAGCCCCGCTTAAACTTTGAACGTCGGCCTGCACTCTCCAAGACTCTGGGGGTTCCAGGACAAAGCGGGAGACGCCCAATCCTGGTGGGGGACCGAGTGAGAACACCTCCAGGAGAAAGGCGCAGGACGCCAAGGGAGGGAGTGACCACTGGCCTGTGGGAGGGGGTACATCTGAGCAGAGGCAATGGCCTTGGTGCAGCAGTGCGGACGTGGGTGAGCTGGTGTGTGGGAGCAACAGGAGAGTGAAGGACACAGGCAGACAGCGGTCAGGGTGGGTGCTGGGGCACTGGCTCCAGGCCTGGCTACACACTGGAGTCACTTAGCCTGGGGGACAGCCTGGGTGTCAGGAACTATAAAGCTCCCAGCTGATTCTAATGGCAACCAGGATTGAGAAGGCCTGGCAGGCTGGAGTTTCAAGTTTAAATTTGACTCTGCTAAGGTATTAAGCCTGAGAAGGGTTTTAAGCAGAGGAGTGATGTGACCCAGAATTTATTAACAGTGACTCTGATCAAGTGTGCAGACCACCAGAGGGACAAAGGTAGAACTTGGGAGACCAGGTAGGAGACCGTGGCAATCACTCAGCCACAGGTGGCTTTGACCATCTCTCTGACCCGTGGTAAAAGCCTCAGACTTCTGGATTGACCCAGAAAGACAGCAGTGAAGGATGACACAAGTGTCTAACCTGATGAATGCAAGGACCCTCGCTGAGAAGGGGACTCAGATTTTGTGCTTGTCCCTCCCTCTAGGGCAGCAGGTCACAGAGGGGAAGGAAGGAGGATTTTCAAGCTACACATGCTGCTGGACTCCCCCCCCCCATGCACACCCGGCCCGTGTTCCTGCGCTTCCTGCTCTGCTTCTTAGCAGGGCCCGAGCAGTGGGGTTTCTCTGGCATCAGACAAGCCAAGTGCAGGTTACCCCACGCCTTCCACAACAGTCCCCGGCACCCTAGATTTCATGGTAGCCCAAACCCACATCTTACATGCCCGATACAGAGAGACACGGATAACACTGCCGCTGGCAGTCTGCCCTGCACCAAGCCACTCATCACCTGTTTCCATTTTCCAAATCTCACCTTTGGCTTCCGAACTGCTCCGAGCTCAAATAAGATGTGGATCCGATGCTCTGAGCTCGTGGGAACCTTGCGGTGTGGCAGGTTCTTCGCTCTGTCAGGGACGTTCCCCGACCGGGCAGCAGCTCCATGTCACTCGCTGAGACTTCAGGGCGAGCTCGTCACTCCGTGGCCACGGCATCCACGCCCAGACTCTTCTTCACAACAGCAGCTCGCCATTAGACAAACTCGAAGCCCTCAGGAGAAAAAAGTGGTGACTTCGGAAAAAGACATCATTTCTCCCGGTGTCTATGGGCTCTTGTTACACATTTAAGGTTTCCCAAGGTAAAAGCATGGGTTGTGGGAGCCAGTAAATAGTCGTCCTGAGAGTCTAAGTTCTCACACAGCTTTCTTATCAGAAACCAAACCAACACAGAAACAAATCCATTTTTGTTCTGAGATTTCGGAAATTAAATTTAAACTGATTTTAAGTGGCCAGCACTTAAAAAAAAAAAATGTTGCCAAACTTTATGCTGTAGGTTGAAGGGTGTGCTCTGCACGTTCACACCTGCTCAAGGACGTCTGGCCTGAGGTCAGTGAGGGCCGAAGCCAGCCCGGCCTCACTTCAAGCTGTGCCCAGGCACTAGGCCCATGTGCCTGGAGGACCAAGAGCCTTTTCATAATTGACACAAAGGCACCATATGGGCTCAGAGCAGCTCTGCACGACTGGGGCTGCTGGTGGAGCTGTTCTCTCCTTCTTTGTCGGTATTAGAAGTTTTACCTGGATCCAAGGTCACCTGGAACTAAGACTACATTGCCCAGCCTCCCTTGCAGCTGAGTCTGGCCATGTGCCTAGGTTCAGGCCAATAGGATGTAAGCAGAAGTATCACATGGCAGCTCCTGGGAACCTTCTTAAAAAACAGGTAATATATGAATTCTGCTCTCTCTTCCCTCCCGCCCCCACCCCAACATTTTATCATAGAAATTTAAAAATATACAGAAAAGTTGAAAGAATTATATAGTGAACACCTGCATACCCATCTCCTAGATTCTCTGATACTTGTTTCATCATCTATCTATCTATCCATCCTTCTACCCATTCATTAAAAATACCCTATTTTTGATTAATTTCAGAAATAAATAGAAAACACCAGTATACTTCCCTCCAAATACTTCCGTGTACATTTGTTTACAATGTTTTGATGTAAAATTTACATGTAATGAAATGAACAAACTGTAAGTGTACATTTGGTGAATCCTGACAAATGCATCAAGAGAAGGGTGACTGCTTCAGAAAAGTTCCCTCGTGCATCTCCCCAGTCCGTCCTTGGCCTTCTCCCCACAGCTGAGCAACTGCTGTCTATTAGCTCTTCCTGTCCCAGAATTTCATCTAAAACAAATCTCATAACGGCGTAGGATTCAGTAGTGTCTTTCTATTGGTGAGCAGTAGTCACGGTGTGAATACACCCTGTGTTGATGGGAACCTCGGGCTGTTTCTGGTTTGGGGCCATCATGAATAAAATTGCTGTGTGTTGGGAGATGATCCCCTGTGGGCCTCTCGCATTTCTGTGCAGTCTGTGAGTGAGGCACTGACTGCCTTTAGCTCTGGACTATCTTTTCAGGATAGTCTACTGTGAGTAGTCTTGAAAACTGAAGTGTCTCCCAGTGGAGCAAAGGGCAGGTATGCTTATTTTCGATGATGAACAGTCCAGGTTCCCCAAGCTCAGGGTTCCTCTCCTATTTGCAACTCACTGCATTTGTAGCACTCGTCTGGGCCCTTCCACATTGCCCTGCTGCACGCGGGGACTAGAGGAAATGACACAATATGCTCATGCTGCGTGCTGTGCTGAGTGACAATCCTTTGTCTCTGACCCATGGCTCTCACGTCTTCTGCCAGCCTTTATAAAGCAGTGGCAGGCCCACCTGTTAGCTTTCATGCTGGGTAAAACCTCAGACCCTTCATAGTTCCTGACACTGAACATTCTTTTTTTTATGTAATTTTTTTTCTTTATTGATTGTAGAGAGAGAGTAAATGAGTGAGAGAGATAGAAACATCGATGAGAGAGAACATCGATTGGCTGCCTCCTGCATGCCCCCCACTGAGGATCGAGCCCACAACCTGGGCATGTGCCCTGACCGGGAATCAAACCGGTGACCTCTTGGTGCATGGGTCGACACTCAACCAGTGAGCCACATCAGCCAGGCACACTGAACATTCTTATATAGGTGTTTTTGCGAACATATGTCTGCCTCCTTACTCTTTGTCCTTCCATCCTGCTGCCTGGAATGCAGATGTGGTGGCTGGAGCTCTAGTCATCATTCTGACCCATGAGGACCAGAGCGTTTCTCTAGAGATAGCAATACAGTGGGGTGCAAGGATCCTGAGTCCCTGAGGTCTTTGCAGATCAAATCACCACACTAGCCCTAGATTTGTGCAGGAGAGGGAAATCCCTTGCTTACGCTGTTGTTACTGTGGTGTTTTCCAACCCTGTCTAATGCAACCCACATCGTGGCTCATCCCTTCTGAGATGTCTTCCCTGCCACCACGGCCCCCTTCCCCTTGTTCACTAGTGTACATTGTAGTAACCTCAGTGAATGGCTCTGTTCATGCCTCTAGTCCTTTCCACAGCGACTGCTTCCTGCATCCCAGAGCCTAGCACAGTGACTGCTGTCAGTAGGTGTTTAGCAGTGGTAGTTGACGAGGCACACGGATCTGTAGAAGAGAGACTCGGATTAGGAAAGATGGTGGAAAGGTACATCCTCAACATGGAGGAACAGGACCAACATTAGATTGACAGGGAGGGAATCCAAGCCCTAGCCCTGTGCTCTGTGACCTTGGGCACAGCTCTTACCTCTCTGGGCTCAGTTCTCTGGCTGTGCAATGTGGGTTTTTGCTGAGATGTTACGTGCCCATGGGCCCCACTGATTCTGCAGTCCTGTGCAAACCCTGAAACCTGGCGTGCTGCCCTCCCCGCCATGCTTCCTGCATCCCCTCTTGTGTCTTAGGTGGACCAGAGGTATCACTTGGTGGCCAAGGGATCACCCGCTCCTTTCTGCGCCCAGCCTAGTTGGTAGTTTCTCCCACAAAGTTCGGGAAATGTGGGTGCCTGGGAAGCTGAGCAGCTGGTGGAGAATGACAGCTGGTGGCATCAGTTGCTGGGTGCCTGGTCACCATGTTAATCTGCTCTTGGTGCCACTAATACCAATCTGTGAGCAGACAGCCAGGATCAGACAGGCCAGCTGCCAGGCAACTGTGGCAGCTCCATGTGTAGCTTGATTTTATGTCTTAGGGCTGGAATTAGACATTTATTTGCAGATTTATGTTTCTGGAGCTGCTTCAGACAGGTAGCTCCCAGGAACCAGGTGAAACCCATTTGACCTACTGACCTCAGCCCAACAAGTCTCCCTCTGTCCTGTCAGCACCCAGGGAGGCAGGAGGAGCCTGTTCTGACTCCAGGTCTGCCAGCAGCAGCTGGGTGACCTGGTGGGGCCCCTGTCCCCCGCTGGGCTCAGCCTCTTCATCTGTACCCTGAAGTAGCCGCGCTGATGTTCTCTCCATCTTCTCAGATCCCACATTCCGGGGTGCTGATGTGGCATGAGATGCCAGGCATGCAGAAGAGCCCAGCAGGCCTCTCTGTCCGCCCTCTGTCCCCAGTGCCAGTGGGACCACTTCCCTGCTGAGCCCCGTTATCTTTCCAGAGAAACCAGGCAATAAAGTGGGGTGATTGGAAACTGCAGTGCTGCTGTGCTCCCCTCTGTCACCCCCTCCATGGCTTCCCATTGCCCTGAGAGAGACGTCTGCAAACACCCGCAGCTGCCAGGCCCTGCCTGTCTACTCTGCCCTCTCCCTGTCGCCCACCCTCTCCCTCACTGGCTCCAGCCCCAGCAGCCTCTTGCCGGTCCTCAGTGCCGTCTTCCTTCCTGCGCCGCCTCTTAGCCGCCCCCTGCAGGTGGGGCCCCTCACTGCTCCCCCTTCTCTCCTGCTGCCAACCTACCAGCCTCCAGGTCTCAGTCCTGAGTCCGCCTTGAGAAGCCTGCCCTGACCCCCGTGTTTCTGTAACAGCCCCCATCACAGCGGGGACATTAACTCGGGTCATCTGCATGTAATAGCCATTTCCCACTGGACTGTGAGTTCCTTAGGGCAGAGGTACATCCGTGCATTCACCAATTTTGTCGGACTCGCTGTGCCCCTCCTCCTCCTCCCTGCCATGGTGGAACTCAGGAGCGACACGGGCTGCCACATTGGACCAAGCAAAACTGGAGCTGCACCCCAGAAGCGCCGGGCCACAGCGAGGAGGGGCCCGACAGCACACAGCCTGGGGCTCTGACAGCAGAGTACCAGTCAGGGTCCTCCAGGTAGACAGAGCCAGCAGGACAGACAGAGACACGTGCAGAAGGGGAAGTTTATCATAGGGGTGGGCTCACGTGATTATGGGGGCCGAGGAGTCCCACCACCCGCCGCCTGCCGGCTGGAGGCCCAGGGGCGCCGGCGGTGTGGTTCCCGTCCAAGCCCCGCTGTGTGAGAGCCAGGGGAGCAACGGTATTGAGTCCCAGTCGACTTCTGAGGTACAAGAACAGGCACGCTGATGTCCGAGGACATGAGTAGTGGGTGTCCTGCTCCTCCATCCCGACCCTCCTGGGTGAGCGATGCCCACCTGCATGGGTGGGGGAGATCTGCTCTACTCAGGTACTGATTCAAATCCTAGTCTCTTCCAGAAACACCCTCAGACACACCCAGAAGTGACGTCACGTTGTCTGGGCCTCCAGTCAAGCTGACATAAAATTAACCATGACAGAGAGGTAATCGTCTGTCTTGTCCGAGCCCCTGGGTCTATGTCACAGTAACCATACCCCAAACCTAACTGGTCTACCACTGTTCATGGCAGGCACTTAGTAAATATTTGTTAATGGATTGAGTGAGTGAATGAATGAATGAATGAGCAAAATATTGTATTGTAGAACTAATGGTTTTAAGCTTCAAGCACATTCTGGATTTAAAGTGCGTTTATGGGCTGACTTGGGACCTACTCGACTTTATTTGCTTGCAACATGGTCCAGGTCCTCCGCAGGCTGGCCTGGGAGCCCACAGAGGTGACCGGGCTCGTTGGCTTAGAAACAGGCTTGCTTCATCCTCCTGCTGCTGTCAGAGCCCCGGACCCTGGAGACTCTCCCCTTGCCAGGTGCTCCTCACCAATCTGGGTGTCCTTTTTACCCAGAGTTCTGCCCACGAAAAGCCCCATTAATGATGACTAGGACATGCCAAGGCCCTAAAAGTGAAAACAAGACTAAACTTTATCCAAAGCTGTTTTTAAGGTGGGGTGTGTTTTTTTTAAGTGGATTCAAAGGCTTTGGAAACTGGTGACACAAGAAGACATAAATAGCATTTGACAAGGGGGCTGTCAGGACAGACATTACAAAACAAATAGAGTGGAACTTGGAAATGTCCCAAGGTATCTCCAAAATTCCTAATTGCTTATGCTGAGATAGCACTCTGCTGGAGTGACCACGGTGGTTTTAAATGCAAACGAGCCCGGGAGGAACACCCTCTCGGCCGGCGTTCTCAGCCCTTCGCAGCCCAGTGGGTGAGATTATGAGACTTCAGCTGGGGCAGAACAGGTTTGAGTGGAGGGAGGGGAGGGGGCAGGGGCTGGACAGAGTGATCAGGAGCACAGAGCTGCAGGCAGTCCAGTGAAGTTCATGGAAGGATCGGCCCCAGCTCCTGCTCCACACGAGGAAAGATACATGGCGCCTTCCATCCGCCAGGGACGTCAGGTCCATCCCCTGTAGGAGGTGCAGGGCAGTGGCTCTGAGCTCCTCCAGTCACCATTGTCCCCAGTGGGAAGGGCATCCTGAGGCCACCGAGGCCAGGTCTTTGCCTCGAGGCCGAGGTCCATCCGGGCCATGCTGGACAGACGTGTGCTGGCCTGAAGTTAGGCTGCACGTGCCACTAATTATCCGCAGCCTCCACGAGCTCGGCAGACTCTGTGCCGGGGGCTCTCTGCGTTCCCACCAGACGGCGGAGCAGGTGGCCGGCCCTGCACACCGTGGACCAAAGTTCAGGCTTAGCGAGGTGCTCCATTAGCAGGTGATTCTGTGCTTTGTGACAGTCTTCCTGTACAAGGGGCCCCGCTCAGCAGCAGACCCTGGCCCTGCAGGAGATGCGACCCCACCTGGAGTCACTGTTGTTCAGGGAGCCCCGGGGCTGAGCAGGAAAGAGCCAAAGGTGAGAAGGAAGAAGCGGGAGCCCCAGCCTGGCTCCACCTGTGCTCACTGCAGGGCAACCCGAGGCCAACCACTGCCCTGCTCTGAGCACTTCCCTCCCTGAAGACGCTTTGCTCTCTTCCCCACCCCACCCCCAAGGCTCACACAACCTCTCAGGGCTGCTTGTGAGCTGTGTGACTTTGCACAGTGATCTAGCCTCTCTGACCCCCAGCTTTCAGCCATAGAAACAGGAGTCCTAACAACTATTTCAGAGGCTTCTTGCAAGAATTAAATGAGATAACAAATGGAGAGGTTGACCCATTCCAGGCCCTCGGTCACAAACCTGGGTCCTGTTCTCTTCCACCCAGCCCAGTCACTGACCTCGAGTCCGGTCATTCAGTCCCTGGATGTGTCCCTGCTGCGGAGGATGAGGGTGGCCCCAGCACTCAGTCCTGCCTGTGCAGGTCTTCCCCAGCCTCTGGTCAGCACTGGAAAAATTAAGATCTCCCTCTCCCCTTCTCTCTGTCTCACACACACTCACAAACACACTCACACACACACACTCACAAACACTCTCACACACATATACTCACATACACACTCACACACACACACACACTCACACACACACTCACATACACACACTCTCACACACTCACACACACATACACACTCACATACACTCACATACACACACACACTCACACACTCACACACACACATACACACACACACACTCAACACACTTACACGGACACATACACACCCTGTATTCCCAGTTTCTCCAGACAAATCGGGACGGGGCCACCCTGGTGCTGAATAGTGGGAGCACAGCCATGAGCCAGGCCGCCAGAGTCCTGCCTATTCTCTACACGGCAGTGGTATTTGGGGGAGGCCTGGGACTCCCCCTACCTCATCCCACTCGTGGCAAGGACACGTGCCGTCTCTTGGCCTGCCGGGATCAGTGCAACGCAATGAAACTACAAGCACAAGCTGCTTGGAGTGAGAGGGAGCTTTGCAAGGGAGCAAATGCTCCAGATCTTTGGATGCAGTCCCATTTATTTGCAGTTTGGTGCCCCCAGGCTACAAGTGGATTTATGTAAATTATTTCCTTGAGATGGTGTCTCTGCAAACCATACAGCCCTAGCCTTGTCTCTTGCTTTTTGCAGTGGAAAGAGACTTTGAAGCTAAAAGATAACAAACCCTTATTCACATGCAAAAGAAGCACTTATGCACCCAGGCTGGCCAGGCTGTGAGAGTGCATTAACACAAGGTTGAGAGTGCATTAACACAAGGCTACAAAACATCCATCTTCCAACCCCCTAACCCCACAGACATGGGAGCAGACCTCCCTCCACACCACCCTTCTGAGTGTCCACAGGACTGAGCTGTGGTCAGCGGAGGAGTGCTGCCAGCTCCCATTTCCCAGCCCCTCACTGCAGCAGTGGCCACACGCCTGATTCTCGGCAAAGGAGTGTGGGCAGAAGTGAGTGGCACCCCTTCCAGTCCCAGCCCCTGCCCCTGAACGCTTCCCCTGAGACCCTCCAAACTCTTTCTTCTTCCCATTGACTAGGCTATTGACACCCAGGGTGGCCTTCGAGGCTCCGTGTTGAAGATCACAGAGCTGCAGTCAGCTTGGACCCCGAAAGGGCTGTGTGGAGCGAGCCCCAGCCAACCTAGGACTTCTACTCTAGACTGTTCCATGACAGAGGAATATCTCTCTGCTGGGTTTAAGCTGTAACATTTTGGGGTCTATGTGCTGCGGCAGTTTGGCCTCCCTGAACTAACTTCTTCAAGAGCAGACTTTTAGTCTCGGGATGTGTGGATGTCCCGGGCCATCAAGAATTTGGGTGTGCATGCAGACAGGACACATGGTGGGAGATTCTTGGGCACACACAGGTGACAGACCTGCTGGCCATTTACCACACTGCTGCCAACAAAATACCATCACTGGGAGGAGAGAAGCTGGCACGAGGGCTCCTGAGCCTGAGTTTGGCCAGGCAGTGGCACCATGGCGGGGTCCCCCTCTCCAACCTGGCCAAACCTTGCTCTGGTACCATCCCCTCCCAGCCTGGCCCTGTGGGTGTTGCAGCTTCGTTCCCTACCTGAGCACCCTGGTCAGCCTCCCCGTCCCTCACACAGAACCCAGACAACCCATCTTCTGCTCTCTGGAATGGACGGTCACTCACTCAGATTTTCACCGATCCTCTGTTGATAACAGGTAGTGATATTGGTTCGAGAACTCAGAATGGCTGGAACCCTGTGGTTCTGAAAGCTTTACCTTTCAAAGTCATTGGTGACATCAGCATCTTTGAAAGCTAAGCTACCTTTCTCTCCATCTTTCCTGCCAGGACAGTTGTGGCTGGCAGCGTTGCCGAGGGGAGGACCTGCAGGGTGCATATGGGAGCTCACCCCACTCTGATAGCAGCCCACACAGGCCAGGTGCGATCACTCCCACTGATGAGGCCAGGAGAGAGGAGTCTCAGTGACAGAGCCTCACCACATGCGGGTCTCTTGTCTTGTCCTTTGTCTGCGGCATCCTCAGAGATGGGCCTGGGCAGCTGGGATTGTGTCCGGTTAACTGCAGATGCTCCCAGCAACCAGACATCCCCAGGGCCAGCTCATTATGGCTGAAGGGCTTCCAAGCAACCCCTCCACCCGTCACTGGGGCTTTCCAATTGCTTTTCATTCTCATTTTTCATTCCTTTCCCCCCAAACTGAGAAGACAAAAATTAATTAAGACACTGACTTTACATCTTGGAGGCCTGGCCTGAGGGGACTTGCTGGGAGAACAGGAGGTTCCTCTGGCCTGACGGAGCTCGAGCGGGTCAGTCTGCTGGGCTGGCTGCCACTCCAAAGCCAGATAAGGGTTCATGGCCCCAAGTATTTACACACCCAGCCCCATCTCTGTGTCCTACCTGAGGTCATTTTGCAGAATGGGGCTGAGGACCAGGTGGGAAGAGCCTAGGCTCTGGAACCACCACCCCTGGGTTCAGACATCTGCCTCCACACTTACCAATGTCTGAGCTCCGGCGAGAGTCATCGCGTCTCTGGACCTCAGTTTGTTCATCTGTAAACGGGGACTAGAAATACTTACCAAATGGGCTTGTTGTGAGAATTAATAACTACAAGTTTTTGAACATCTGCCATGGACCATACATGTGCCTGTTAAGAATAACAAAGTCCGCTTTTCCAAGCTGTCGTCTGACTCACTGCTTGGTCTTGGCGACTTCCTTTGGGATGTCCAGGCCAGCTCTCACTGTCCCTTCTTACGTGATGCGTAGTGATGGCCCCTCACCTTTGCCCAAGCTCTTCCCGCCCACAGGGAGGACTCCTGAGAAATACTCTTCTCAGCCCAGCTGACTCTCGGAGTGTGTGCGTGTGCTAAGGGTGACAAGGGGGCGCTTTGCCTTTGGTCTGCAGAGCCCTGCCCAGGAGAGGGGTGTGCCTGTGAGCAAGCTGGGTTGGTCTGGGGACATGCTGTGAGGGCCGCTGCACCCACAGTGGGGGGTAAACCAGAATGTGGAGAGAAGGTCCAGGCAGGGGTGGAGGGCTCACCGCTGGTCCACTCCCAAACTGGGGTCCCCAGCTCCCTCTCCCCCAATGGCCTTTTCTCTTACAGAATGTCCTCGCTAATGGCCAGGGGACAGGTAGCCACGGGAAGCACCAGCGGAGCTCAGGGGGGTGGGAGAGTGTCCTGCCTGTCCAAGTGCGACCGGCCTTGAGTCCTGGCCCCGCCCCTGGCTCTCCGGAACAGCACCCTCACCAGCTGGGCTTAGCCACGGCCTCCAGTCCTACAGCCCGGCTGACCGCCCCCCTGGCCGCCAACAGCGGAGGCCGCAGAGAGCCCGTCTCTGATCTAAGAGGCCACTGGGGCCGTGTCCCCTGTGAGGGGCAGAGGGGGCTGTCTGCAGGTAGGACCCACCATGGGCTGAGCCGGTGAATCCTCTGGCCCACCTGCCAGGTCAGACTGAGCCTCAGCCGCACTCCAGGCCCCCTGCTCAGTACTGCGGGGACTCATGGGTGCCCAGAGCGGTCCCTGCCTTTGGGGAACTTGTGGCCAGGGTTACAGGATGGAGAGTTATCTGCAGAGGAGGCTGGGAACCCTCAGGGACAAGTTCTGTGGACACCCCAAGGAGGGAGAGGGCTGAGGACTACGGGTGGAGAGGTGGTTAGGGACAGCTTCCTGGAAGGGGTGGAGAAGGGACCACAAGTCTGACAGGGACGAGCTGTCCTTGTGTCCAAGTCTGCTGCTCTCTTCTCGCCCCTGGCTCAGAGTCCAACCCTGAAATTGTCCCCTCAGTCCCACTGAGTGTAGACCTGAGCGGCAGCTCCGGACGTGGCTTCGGCCTGTCCAGGGGAACAACCGCGGGGCAGGTCTCCAGGAACCACAGCTCTGGCCACCAGGCAGCATCTCGGGGGCCCAGCCACAATTCTGGGTGTCCGTGGGCCCCGGACTCCACTTTGTGTCTCCACCCCTTGCTCCTCATTCTCCCCCACCCTCCGCCCCCTCCACGCCCTGCCCTTCAGGATGGGGGCTGCCCCTCCACGGCTGCTCCACGGCCTCTGTCCAGGGCCTCTGTCCACTGCCTGCGCTCAGCGAGTCTCTCTCTGAATCCGAAATCCCCAAGAGGGAGCATCGGTTTGGCTGGACAGACACTGGGCTCTGGGCCATGCTTTCAAACCAGGCTACCGACAGCTGTCCTGGGTCAAGGCTCCAAGTCTGATCTCCCCAGCTGTGCTCAGAGCCATGGGTAGCACGGAGGTAGGTGCTGGCTCTCAGCAGGGCAGCCCAGGGCAGCGAGAGTCCCTTGTGTGTCTGGGTAGATTCTCAGAACCCCTCACATCAGGATTACCCAGCGGTCCCAGACCCTGCACACCCTCGGGCAGTGCCACAGGCGGGCAGGAACAGAGGTCGGCGCATCCGGACACGGCTCCCGGAGTGCTCTGCACCAGGGCCTCCAGGGGACCCAGGGGGCAGCCACACAGCTCTCGACAAGCTGTGAGCCTTGTCCTCTGACCCGAGCCAGGGAGCCAGGCGCTGTGAGCAGCTTGGCTCTCACCAAACTTCAAGACGTTTTGGGCAAAAGAATTTGTTCTTTTCTGCCCCACCAAACACTTGTCTTCTTTGATTCTGCCATTGTTCTTTCCAGGGAAGTCTAATTTTGAAACAAAAAACATGTTTTCTAACATTCATGTGCCAACAAATATTTGATTTGAAAGCAATTCTTTGCTCAGTGTAAGCGTTGTTTTTAAGGGACAGGACAAAACATCATACCCAGCTGTCCAGAGTGTGTGCTTGGCCCCGGCACAGCCCTGTGTTCCTTTAGCTCGGAATCTGGCCCGAGATGTCCAACTGAAAGCTCATTGTGAGGGTCACATAGTTTCCAATCTGAAGAGTGAGGCGAGGCCGGGTGACAGCAAGATCGTCCCTTTAAGTAGGAAGAACCAAAGTACCCTGGCCTGCAGCACGATCAACCCCGGATGTGTCTCCGCACAGAGGCGCTTGCAAAATAAGGCCACTTCTGAGTTCTGGCCAAGGGTGATGTTGAAAACAATGGAGCTAAAAAGTAACCAGTTGCTGGATTAAATCAAACTGTTTTTATTGGGGGTGGGTGGGTTCTCTGCCTCGGGGAGCAGCTCTTCCTCCCGGGGAGGAGACCCCTTCATGGCACAGTCTCCTCCACTCCAGACACACCGTCCCCACAGGCCTGGGGTCCAGGGCCTGCCTCAGTGTCCCACAGGTGCACTCGGCCACTGCAGCATGAGCCAAGTCACACCCAAACCCATCAGTACGAAGGAAAGTGCCAGGTCCATCAGTAGCCAGAAACCTTGAAGGTACCTGGTGACCACTGGGCGTCTGCATTTCCCTGAGGTCAGAGAAGCAACACATGAAGCAAGAAACAGCGTCCCCTGGGGGCTCCAGCTCGGGGGCAAATCCGAGTGTATGCTCAGCCACTCACAGGCTCAGTGGGGTTTTGAGTTATATTATTTGACCCTCATCTTGGGCACAAGGCCTGGCACAGAGTGTGTGGGAATGAGCCACAGCCACCGCAAGCTGGACATTTGTCCTCCAGGGATGGATGGGCTCTGTGAGGCCCTAGGTGACATGGCCGCCCTTGGTGACGGGATGGTCGCCCCTTCGGTGTTTCTGCGTCGGCAGGAGGGAACGTAGACAAGGAAAGCCTGGCAGGGGGGCGGGCTGGTAAGCCAGAGCTCACAACCACTGCCCAGGGCTCGCCAGTGGGCCCGTCAACAAGAGTCTGACCAACCTTGTCTAAGCCTCTGATATTTTAAGGAAAACTTGTCATTTTGTAAATGCTGATAGCTGATTCAGATTTGCTGACAACAATGTGCGGCTTCTCTGGTCAGGGTTATCTGAAACACAGCGGCTCTTGGTGAGGCTGGCAGCCTGTCTCCCTCCCGCCTCCCCAACCCATGGCATCTATCCATATCTCTGGGCTAGAACACAGACCACCTGGGCAGACTGCAGGCCAGCTGTCCCTGCCACCTTCTCCTCTTCTCTGCACCTCAGAGGGCTCTTGGCCTCTCCACCTTGCACCTAGGGGGCCCGCGCCCCAGGACCCCTCAGTAGCCTCCACCCAGTCAAGGCAGCTCCTGTCCCACCATTTGCCCCAGATTCACACTCAGAGCTGGCATGGCCCTCTATCCCACCACACATGACCGATGAACAGTCCACTTTAGCCTTTCCAGGGCAGGTGGGGCAGAGCAAACAAGTGGCCCCAAGACCCCCTGTTCTTCCCTTGCTTTAGTAAATGACCCTCCGAGTTTGAGCTGGGCACATGAACACCGGCTAAACACCACTTTCCCCAGCTTCTCTGGCATGAAGGTGTGGCCTTGAGACTCAGCTCTGTCCAGTCAGCTATCAGGGGGTGCCCTGGGAGGGACTTCCCCTCCCCCTGCCCACTTCCTGCTGGCAGGAATGTGGCTGTGATGGCCGGGGCGGAGCAGCCACCTTAGACCTCGAGGTGAAAGCTCTCTCATGATGAGCAGAGCCTGGGTCCCCAACACCACGGAGCTGACACAGAGGTCCTCACGTTTGGAGTCAGCTCCCCACGGGAGGATCAGCAGACTTGGCTCTTGTTACTGTGGCCTCTTTACAGCAAACCTGTATTTTACAGCCTGTATTCTAACGAGCACGCATAGTTTGCCGTTGTCGTCATCTTGCGTGGAATTCATTCCAATAAGTCGCCCCCGATCAGTTTTATTCTTTCGTCCAACCACTTAGTGATTCCTAAGCATTTTCTGTGCTGGTCGCTGGGGAGAATGCCGAGGCAGGTGACACAGTTTCCCACTTTGGAGCAGGGGTTTGTGGCTGGCTGTGGGAGACAGATGACACTGTATGCCCCAGACCTGCAGAAAGCTTCCAGCCAGGCGCGTGAGCCTATGTGCTTGTGTGCGTGTGTGTGTACTCATGTATGTTCTCATGTGTGCTTAGGCATGCACACGCATGTACAAGAGGGAGGGAGGGAGGGAGGGGGAACAAGCAGTTCTCTGGGGTCCTGCTCTTGTGGACAGTCGCTCATTTCTCCGTCACAAGCATGCTGAGCACCTGCTGTGCCCAGCTGGCAGGAGGAGAGTGAGCCAAGACCCTGCCCGGAGGAGCCCCGTCTCGTGCCACGAACAGACCTCAGATGCTGGTTACTCGGGACACTCCCGGGGTGTGGACAAGGTCAGTACAGATGCCATCACACCCGGAGCTCGTGAGAAGTCCCTGTGCTCAGCTGCAGAGCACAGCTGTGGCGCTTGTCCCTGAACTGAGGATGGATTTACACGGAGCCATTCACGTTTCCCCAATCTTGTTGTGACCAAGAGCGGGGACTGGGGCTGTATCTGAGGCCGTCATTATAACTAGTCTTCTCAGGAATATTCCCAACCATTCCCATCAGTTGATCATTGATCATTGGCCATTAAGCCCAGCACTTCATATGCATCATCTCATTTATCTTCTCAATGACCCTATCATGAAGACACCTTATCCCCATTTTACAGATGAGAAAACAGGCTCAGAGAAGAAGTGGCAGATGTATAATTCAAACTCGTGTTGTAGAGACTCAGCAGCCATGTGCAATTTTCATTTATTCGGCAAACAATGACCGAATGCCTGAAGTGTGCCGGGCTCTGGGCAGGGCCCTGCGACAGAGCAGGGAGCCACGTTCGTTAAGGGCTACGGCACCCGCTCAGCAGAGGCAAAGGACGGGGCTCAGTCAGGTGGTGCCCATCCTCAGCCCTCCAGACTGTCAGACCGGCCCTCCAGTTCACCCACTTTGCTACCTGTGGGCACCCAGGAGAGGCAAGAGGGCCTCCTTTCAGAGGAAGCACGAGCACCTGGCAAGGTGTGTTTGCACACTGGCAGCTGGCTCCTGGGGTGAAGTCAGGGTTTCTACACGGCCTTGTCCTCTGCGCCATCGGAAGCTCAGCGCTCAGCCCCCGTTTTGAGTGTGATCACTACGAGCTACAGGGGTTTCTCCCAGCCGCTGACTCATTCTGCAAGTATGATGTGTGAGCTGGGGAGCTGCTTGGCCTGGCAAAGATTGTAAAATGCATTCAGATTCCAAAGAGGCCAAAATGTAATACATGGCACCTCAGAGTCCATCAAATGTGTACAACAAGGAAGGAGGGCAGGCACCAGGCTGAGCAGGGAGCTGCCTGGTGGGGCTCAGCTCCCGTGCCCTCCCCATGGCTGACGGGGCCGCACCAAGAGGTGGCAGTCTGGGGTGACTGGGGTCGGAATGCAAGTGTGGAGTCTATGGGCCGAGTGACTTTAATTGACCTTCCTGGGACTCTGTTCCCTGGTCTGTGAAATGGAGCCAATAATACCCAGCTCACAGAGTCATTGTGAGGCCTAAGTGAAAACAGGTAGGGAACAATGTAAGTGTAGACACAGACCGTTTAGGCAGAGCCTCTAACTGGTGGTTGCAAGGTTGAGATGTGACACCCTCCTGGCGGGCTGTGTCCTTAGTCCCACTGCAGACAGCGAGAGAGTCACGTGCCCACCCTGTGGGCTGTGAGGGTAAGCAAGGCCACGCCACCTGGAGCAAGAGGAGGAAGAACATCACAAGCAGGGCTGAGCAAAGGCACGGACCACGGGTGAGTCTGCCCACTGTCCCCAGCTCGGCCTCCTCCACTTCTGGCCTCTTCGTTGTTCCAAGTTCCTTCCAACTTCTCAAACCTTCAGCTGATCGGCTCCATGAACTCAAGGACCAGGTCAGAGGCAGAAATAAAGACAAACTGTTGGGCTGTCTTAAATCACCACTCTACGTCGTGGGAGGGCAGGAAACCAAAGACCCGGAATTGGGTCTGACAGAGAAACGACGGGTAGAGTGGGGAGATGCCAGACTTTGGAGCCAAGCAGACCTGGGTGGCCTTGGACAAGCCCCGTCACCCCCTGTGGCCCTGTCCCTTTGGGCTCAGTATGACAGTGACTATTGTGACCATTATTGTGATTACTGCAGTCTCCTCTGTGCAGGAAGCCGGGCTCCATCCCGGGCCATTGCTCTTCTCTGCACCAGCTCACGGCTCTAGGCCCACAGTAGGCTCTATGGCTAGCTGGGCTTCTCCCCTGAACTCCAGCCCCGCACATCCGCCTGTCAGTGGGACATCTGCCTGGGGGTCTCGGACCCATCTCTACAGCAGTAGAACTGAACTGCTTGGCCACCTGGCAATGGGCCAGGTGCTGTGGAAGCTTCCATGAGAAAAAGGGGGCCCCTGCGTCATAGGAAAGAACCCCTGAAACGACTGGGGGTCGGAGGAGACCGCGCAGGAGCTGCTTGCCTACATCCGTGAATGCTGAGCTGCAAGGATGACTCAGCTGGAGCCGGGGTCCTGCCACGTCATGTTGCTAGGGTACCTCGGCCCCTGATCATGCAGGGAGAGGAGTCACTGTTTCCCTGGCGGGGTCGGCCCTGGCTCTGTCTCATACCCTAGGAGAGTCTGGATTTCATCTCTAACATATCAGAAAAGGGGGGTCTGGGAACCTGCCGCACGACCTTGTGGAGAGACCTGGAGCAGGGTCACCCCGCCCCGAGGGCGCTCTGTGGCTGCTGGAGCCGCTCCAGATCTCAGGCCTCCCTCTCTTGACCCAGCGGGACCACACACCACAGCCCCCTTCCTTAATACGTTATTTTTTTCTTAACAGTTACAATAGTAAGACATTTTAGATGCTAAAATTCTATGGTAAAGAAGCAAGAAAGATGGAAAGTCACTCCTCAAGCAGGAAAGATGGAAAGTCGCCCCCTCCCCAGGACTCCCTCCCGCTGACAGCTGGCAGTGTCTGTCTGCACCGTTCTCTGTGCAGGTGCGAGCATGCGCCTGGGTGAGGGCACACGCAGGACTTGAGAAAAAGCCACGGGGACCCGGCCACTGCTGTGGTTGTGCATCTTGCTTTTATTTTCACTTAATAAGTTGGGAGCATTTCTTTATGCCAGAGGAGGGTCGTGTTATTGGTGACATGTTCTCCTTTGTGGAGCCAACACCCTGCTATGGAACGACGCAGCGGCTCCCCACTGTTTCTGAGCTGAACACACCACGAGGCACTGAACAGCTTTGGCACTTTGCAAAGACAGCCTCCTAAGAGTGGAATTTCTGGATCATTCGGAGCGTGCATCTTGAATGTCAGTAAGTCTGCCCAGCCTGCCCTCCCACTGTCTGCAGGCACCCCACCCATCCCACGTATGAGCACCAGGACCGCTCACCAGGACAGCGCTGCCCCTCCTCTCAGCCTGCCCCCACCCGCTGGGTCTTGCTGGTGCCTGGTGACCATCTATTCCAGCTGTTCACTGGCCATGTATCTCTCATTCTATGAATTACCCACTCCTCTCCTCTACCCACTTTTTCTGCTGGGCTATATGGATCTTACTTATTGGCTATTGGAATCTCATTATATGTTGTGATATTAATTTGTTGTCTGTTGCACATGTTTTAAATATTTTATCCCAGGCAGTCAACTGTCTTTTAACTCTGTTTATCGTGTATTTGCCATGCATAAGCTTTTTATTTTTATGTAGTAAAATCTGTCAGGCTTTTCTTTTATAGCTTCTGGATTTCGTGTCTTGCTTAGGATGGCTTTCCCTCCTCCAGGATCACGAAAACATTTTCTCTTTTCATCCAGTGGTTTTATAGCTTTGTTTTTCCCTTTTGCAGCCTTGATCCATCTGAAATGTATTTTGCAGCATGACACTCCCTTTCTTGTGAAACCTGGTCTTGCCGTGGCACACACAGATGCTCCCACTGCACCCATCTTCCCATTCACTCGTCTCTGCATGCGTCCCCTCCACAGGCGGGTCTCCAGCCTTTGCTGTGCGCTCGACACCGATGACCCAGCAGAGAAGGCCGTGCGCCGGCCCTCAGAGGGATGACCTCTGCCAGAGGAGACACTGAGCACGTGAATAAATGCACAGTTTGATAATGTAATGTATGGTAATTTGGGGACAATAAAATGGCATAAGGGGATAGAGGGCTAACACCAGGGTGATATTTAAATAACGTGGTCAGGAAAGTCCTCTCCGAGAAGATGCTGAAACTAGAGGTGGTGATGACATGAGGGAGGGAGCCACATGGCTGCCAGGGAAAGACTGCCCCGGACAAGGAAACAGCAGTGCAAAGGCCCTGAGGTGCTTTGCCTAGTCAAGCAACAGCTGGTGGCCATGCGGCCCCAGGTGGGGTGGGGTTGGGGGGAGCAGATCATGAAGCTGTGGGGGCTACTCGGGAGGGGCAGGTTTTATTCTGCATGTAGTTGGAAGTCTTTCATGATGGTCTTGGTGCATGAGATGTGGGGTGGGGGGCGGGCGAGTGTGTGTATTTCTTTTCTCTGCCAGTCTTTCAATGTGGGCACAGCAGGGCCCATGCCATGCTCCACTCCTCACGCTCACGTCCACTCCTTTGGTCTTAATCGCCACCAACATGCACCGGTGCACTTGGCACAGATGTGGGCCCTCCGTAAGCATCTGAGAGTGACCCATGTTAACTCCATCCCACACCCTGGTCCATGCCCTGTGTCTCCAGTGACCCCTGTCCCATCAGCATCTCACACATAGTGTGTTCCAATATAAAATCTGCCCCTCCCTCCCCACTCTCTAGAGGAGGTGATAGAAATGGATGCTGGTCCCTGGATGGCCGCATAGGCCACGCAGAGGGACAGCCAGCACCCAGCCACCTGGACTGGGAAGAGGTTGGGCCATGGGAGGCTGTTCCCTTGACTTGGGAGACTGACAGGTGAGCCAGATGGAGATGTCACCATGGCTTGGTGCAGTCAGGAGGGCTTGCAGTTCGCCCAGGGTGTGGAGGGAGCCCTGAGCCAAGTCAAGAGGCAGAGGGAGCTGGCAGGGATGGCCCAGTCTTGGGGCCCAAGACTGATCCCTGAGAGGTGGCAGGAAGGTGGTCAAGGACCTCATGGGGACAGAGGATCAAGAGGGACTGCCCAGGGAGGGAGTGGGAGGATTCAGGAAGTGGGGAAGCAAGAAATGACTCCACGACATCACTCACAATGTCATGACTTCACCAAGGGTGTGGACCCTACGTGGGTAAGGAGGGTCCTCTCCTCACCAATGCCGTGGATGTATGCACACAACATGCACATACCAGACAGAATATACCACACACACTACACATACACACGCCACACACACCACACACACTGTGCATACACACACTACACATACACACACCACACACACTGTGCATACACACACTATGCATACACACACCACACACACCACACACACTGTGCATACACACACTACACATACACACACCACACACACCACACACACTGTGCATACACACACTACACATACACACGCCACACACACCACACACACTGTGCATACACACACTACACATACACACACCACACACACTGTGCATACACACACTACACATACACACGCCACACACACCACACACACTGTGCATACACACACTACACATACACACACCACACACACCACACACACTGTGCATACACACACTACACATACACACACCACACACACCACACACACTGTGCATACACACACTACACATACACACACCACACACACCACACACACCACACACACCACACACACTGTGCATACAACACTACACATACACACACCACACACACCACACACACTGTGCATACACACACTACACATACACACGCCACACACACCACACACACTGTGCATACACACACTACACATACACACGCCACACACACCACACACACTGTGCATACACACACTACACATACACACGCCACACACACCACACACACTGTGCATACACACACTATGCATACACACACCACACACACCACACACACAGTGCATACACACACTACACATACACACACCACACACACAGTGCATACACACACTATGCATACACCCACCACACACACAGTGCATACACACACTATGCATACACCCACCACACACACAGTGCATACAAACACTATGCATACACACACCACACACACCACACACACTGTGCATACACACACTACACATACACACACCACACACACTGTGCATACACACACTATGCATACACACACCACACACACCACACACACAGTGCATACACACACTATGCATACACACACCACACACACCACACACACAGTGCATACACACACTACACATACACACGCCACACACACCACACACACTGTGCATACACACACTACACATACACACGCCACACACACCACACTGTGCATACACACACTACACATACACACGCCACACACACCACACACACTGTGCATACACACACTATGCATACACACACCACACACACCACACACACTGTGCATACACACACTGCACATACACACACCATACACACCACACAGACACACATATACTACACATACCATGGATGCATACACACCACATACCACAATCACATTGTTACCACATCTACCATGGATACAAACATACTATCCACATGCACACCACCCAGACACACCCCAACAGATACAACGCTGACCCCCAGGCCCCCCCAGGGACACCCCAAACCCTTGCCCTGGGTCGCTGTGCTTTACCGGCTTCTCCAGGGCAGGAGGCTCAGGGCTCCTCAGGCGGCCACACTCATAGCTGAGGAGGACTGGGGCACCCCCAAAGGCTGCCTGGCCCGGGTGCCCTGGCTGGTGCGCAGGCGGTCAGGCTGTCTGTGGCAGAAGCTGCACTGCCTGTGAGCCAGGCCTGCCTGTCATTGGTGAAGCCACCCTCCTGATCCAGGGACTGTGGGAAGGAGAGCCCTCAGGGTCCCTGCTGGGCTGGTGAGCACGCAGCTGGAGGGTCTCTGAGCTGGTCCCCACCCGATCACACTCTCCTCCCCTCACAGGACTGTCGTGGTGACGGAATACACCCCCACCTGCCTTCCAAGTGCTTTCATGCATTTTCTAGCCGTGGTTCCTTTTTGGATCTAAGATGGTGGAAAATGGGGTACACATTGAAGGGGGGCAGGGGAGGCAGGCGGCAAGAGGGAAGCAGAAGGCCGAGCATGCTGCACAGGTCTCGTCTCTACCCTCCACCTACCCTGAGAGCTCTCGCCACTCTGACTTCACAGGTGGCGAATGGAGGCCCGCATGAGTCTGTGGCCTGCCGGAGATCACACACTAGCTGACCCCACTGGGACCCGTCCGTAGCCCTCTCCCTGCGCCGTGTGCTCCTCTCAGAACCGCAGACCACTGCCCGGGTGCAGCCAGCTGACCGAGCCCACCACGTTCCACGTCAGCTCTGCGGGCGGTGACCAGCTCTGCAGGTCACGGGCCCGGCCCACTGGCGAGCTGGAGGGTTGGAGGGGGGTCCATTTCCACAGGGATTCCAGCCAGGCCTCTGCCCTTGTCTCTTCGTTAACTGTTTTCCTTAAGAAGTGCCAAACTAAAGTTTCTTCTAATTCATGTCACTAATCATCAGGCCAGGGAAGGAGGAGTGGACCAGCAGGTTAGGCCCTGCCTAGGAAACTTGGGCCAGGGGGTCATTTGGGGAAGGACACTCAGGCCAGGTGCCCGAGGCCCGGAAGCTGGAGCTCAGAATGACCAGGCCTGGCAGGCCCCAAGGCATGTGTGTGTGTGGGGGGGAGTGTGGATGCTGGAAAGGCCCCCATGGAGGGCTCAGGAGTGGCTCCCTGTTGTCCCCAGGCTGGTGCCCATCGTCTCGCCCCAGTAGGAGGGCCACGTGGAGGGGGCAGTCAGGAGTGAGGCGGGAGGCACAACTCCAGCTCTGGCCAGACAGACTCGGGTGAGAGGTGTGTGGGAGAGGGAGGAGAGGGGAGCAGGAAGGCCCCCAGCCCTGCGCATCAGAAATCACAGCCACAGTAATTACAGAAGTGCACACCCCCAAGTGTTGTTGTCACCTGGTTCTCGGCCTGCTGCAGTCTCTTACCCCACAGTGGTGTCCTTTTGTCCCTGAATGCTGACACACTTGGGCTGAGATCTCTAGGACAGATTCTGACATTACACTGAAGAGGATTTAAGGTGTGTCAGTCTAACACTCTGGAACTCAGGAGACCAGCTCCCTGCTTCACTCTTCGGCAGCAGTTCCCGGGGCCCCTCAGAACTTCCCCGACACCCAGACTTAAACAGGGTTGGTTGCTTCGTCTGGCTGCTTCTCTCACAGGTCTCCTTCCACAGAGCTTTGCATCCAACCCTCTTCCATCCTTCTGGCTCTGCCCTTGGCAAGGCAGTCCCTAACACCCCCAAACTTCGATATACCCCCCACAGTATGCACAGGCTGTCATACTTTGTAGTACATATAATTAACCAAAATTAGTTAATTAGTTAGTTAGCTAGTTTGTTAATCAGTTATTTAGCTCCTGGCGGGTGTCTATCCTCCCGACCTGCTCACAAGGACCCAGATCAGAGGGCAGTGACGTTGTTTGTCCTACTCAGCACTTGATCTCTTTGTTCAGCACAAGGTGCTGCAATGAACGCATGAATGCACGAATGAATGAATGCACCCACTGCACACACATGCCGAGCACCTGCTGAACAAGCCAGGCACACGGCAGCACACATGAAAGGGGCGGGTTCCCACGCCTAGAGGCTCCCGGAGCAGGGTCTCCCCTGTTTCAAGCTTGTCCCCACCTGGAACCTCAGCCTTGACAAACAGCCTTCCCCTTACACACCAGTCCCCACTCCTCCACGTGTCTAGTTCTGGGGGGATCTCCTGAGTGAGAGCCCCGGGAGCTCCCTCTGCACGCTCCTTACCCACTGAGCCTGGTCCTGAAGTCACGATCCCGCTGCTCCTGGAAGCTCTGGGAGGACAGCCCAGGTGACACCAACTTTCGGCTGAATGGCAGGGAGAGAGGCACACTCCCCTGAGCCAGCAGCGGTGGGGGAGCCCTCATCTCCCAGAAAGGGGAGGGTCACAGTGGGAGCCAATAGGGAGGGGTGACCCTCACTGGGCAGGGGATGAGACTGAGGACCGCTCGCCCCTATTCCCTGGATGGCGGGGGACGGGCAGGCCTGGACCCACCTCACTTCTGGACAAGGGCTTGGGGAGCTGCAAGGCTCAGTGCGACCAGTACCCACGCCACCAAACCACACAGCTTTGGGATAATCCCAGGCAATGTAGACCCAACACTTTGGAAGCTTCCGTTTTTCCACTGAGTATGAGGCTGCCTGAATCTAATCTCTGGCTCACAAACAGGTCAAGGGGGCTGCAAGCACGTGGAGACAGGGACTCAATCAGTGAGGATTCTTTGCCACAGCGGGTAGAAAACCCAATCAAAAATGATGTTGAAGAAAGTTTCACATTATAAGAAGTCTTGAGGAAGACAGCACCAGGGTTTAATTAATTTAGTGATTCAGTGACATCATCCGAGACCCAAGTTCTTTCGGTGGCTTCCTTGAGGTGTTAGCTTTGTCCTCAGATTAGCTCCCCTCATGGTGTCAGGATGGCTGCCAACAGTCCAGGCGCTGCACACGGACACAGCACCACTGAGCGACAAGAACACACCTCTTCCTGCAGGTCTCTCAGTCAGTGGGAAGCCTTTCCCAAAACCTCCTCCCCAGCTCATTTCCCCTCACATCCTATTGGCCAGAATTATGTCACATGCTTGCTTTTAAACCAATCACTGACAAGGAACTTGGAATTCCTATATTTGGCTTAGAATAGTTAGGATTTGCTCTGTGAAAAGGGTAAAGGCATTCAGTAAAAAAATAAAATAAAATAAAATAAAAAACCTCTCATAGACACAGACAACAGTATGGTGATTCCCAGAGGGAAGGAGTGGTAGGAGGAGGTATAAGAGGGTGTGGAGGCATCACTGGTGATGGAAGTAGACTTGACTTTGGGTGATGAACACACAGTACAAAAGTCAGATGATTTATTATAGAATTGTACACCTGAAGCCTATATCGTTTTATTAACCAATGTCACCCCAATAAATTCAATAAAAGAGTAAAAATTTTTAAAATAATTAAAATTATAAAAGGAATAAGTGGTAGTCTAATCACGTTCATGCCTCTCAATGACCTCAATTGCTTAATATTTAGATATGTGTTAGATCTCTTGGTTCTACCTGAGGTCTGATCTACAGATCAAATTGGTTTTGTGCCGTGAATGGGTCTCATGTGGACACATGGAAAGTTGGCTCCAGAACTTGGATTCATTTAAAAAAAAATTTTTTTTTCTTTATTGATTTTAGAGAGAGAGGAAGGGAGAGAGAGACATAGAAACATCAATGAGAGAGGACATCGACTGGCCGCCTCCTGCATGCCCCACACTGGGGATTGGGCCCACAACCTGGGCATGTGCCCTGACTGGGAATCGAACTGGCGAACTCTTGATGCATGGGTCGATGCTCAACCACTGAGCCACACCGGCTGGACAAGAACTTGGATTCTTGTAGTTGAGTGAATGACAGGTGCCATCCATTGCTTCCTCTAGCCCTGCCAGATCTTGTTAATATATTTATCTAATGACACTTCTCTGTAGCATACATTTCCTGTAGCTCTTCCTTTTTTAGAAATAATTTTAAATAAATGTTCAGTTCACACACACACACACACACACACACACGAATAGGATTTACCTTCAAACCCTGGGTGGAGAGTGTGGACACCAGCAAATCCAAGTCTTACCAGTGAGGAAGAGGGCTATTAAGGAAGGGACTGACCTTCAGGGCAGAGAGCACCAGGAGGGGCATTCAGAACCACAGCGTGCCAAGACCTACAGGCCCCAAGCACGCTGGGTTCAAGGAAGACTTGAAATCCAGCCTTGTTTTGGCTCTCTGGTTACACAGTAACACACACCTGTGACCACACTGGGCCCAGGGCTGCAAATTGGCAGCTAAGGGAGCTTGTGAATCTGGAGCCCAGGGCCTTCTCTTCCGTTGGGGCTCCACAAACATGTGTCAAAGAGCACCCTCGGGAAGGAATAAGTCCCAGCTGATGAAGTTGGCCTCCGCTCAGAAGCTCGGGCCTCTGCCTCTCTGGAAGCGCCCAACCCAAGCAGCTGCGGGCCTCTCCCATGCTCTCAGTAAAGACAGGAGCATCCCTCCCTGGATGGCCAGTGAGGGGAAAGCCCCACCCGCTGGGACCGCATCCACTTCCTGCCAGGAAATCGGCAGTTTCCAGGCCAGTGGCTTCACTGCGACTCCCAAGGCCCTCGCCCAGCCATGAGGCATTTCTGCATGAGAAGAGGCAGAAACGGGTCCCCCAAGGTCAGATCTCCCCACATCATTAGCTGCCGTTGATGGAAAGTCAAATGACCCTTGAGTGGAAGGTGGCGTGTGGAGAAATTTATTGGCTTTTAGAGCCAGTTTTCCCCATCTTGTCATCTGCTCTTAGCTCATGGTTGAAATTGGACTGGTTCTTTCGGATTCCTGGCTGCCATGTCCTTTGAGTTTTAGGAGGAGCCCAGGAAGGCAGTAGAATGGCCCCCGAAAGGCCATGAATGATGCAGCCTTCAGAGAGCTCAGGGTCAGCAGGCAGAGGAACTGAGGAAAGCTGGAAGCCGAGGTGCTTTTTCTTTTTAAAATTCATTTCTCATATTTGAGCTCATTTGATTCACTTCACAGTCTGTAAGACAGTCGGTCCAGGGATTTTCATGCCCATTTCACAGATGAAAAAACTGAGTGACTTGCCCAAGGTTCCAGCTGGCTAAGTGATAGAACTGAGGTTGGAACCCTCCAAGCCCTGGGCTGTTGGACGGCACCATTCATGATGCTTCCTGGGTGAGCAGGCCTGCACTGGGACATCCAGCCCACTGTTCTGGTCCCCAAACAAAGGGCCTGTTGTAGGGAGACTGGCCGATGCAGCTTTGCTCATTAAGCAATGCTTTGAATTTAGCTGCCAATATCATGTTTTGAATGTAAGACTGTGGCTGGTTTTTAGCAATATATTATAGAGATTGGCAGAGGTGGGGTGTCCCCTGTGTCTGGTGTCCTCTTATCAAAAGTGAGGCAGTACTCGGCCCACTGGCTCCATCAACACAAAGGGCACAAAGTCTATCTCTCTGGGTCACCCAGAGCCACAAGACACCCAGTGTCTGCAAGCTGACCTGCTGTGTCGCTGAGCCTCTGGAAAGACATGTGCTCCCCTTGGCCAGATAAGGGGATACTCAGCCCCAGGTATCCTTAGCATCCCATTGCTAGGGCTGCCCCGTCCCTGCTGGGGCCTGAGTCACCGGACACACTTAGCCTCCATCTCTGCCATCAGCGAGTGCCCTGCCCTTCCGGGCCTGGTCTTCCTCTCACTCAGGAGCCCTTTCCTTCCTCACAAGTCCACAAGGCGGGGAAGTCCACTAAGGCTGCCCCATGCTGTATTCCCATCCTTAAGCCACTGACTGTAGGAACAAGCCCATCTTTCCACGGGACAAAATCTGCTCCCAGTTCACTCCACTGTGCTGTGCGTGGGGCTGGGCTGACAGGGAGGACAGTGTCAGCCCTCGAGGACCTCAGCCTCTCTGTGTTGAGCCCCGCTTTCCCCACCTTTAAGGCCCAGCGAAAGCCCATCCCCGTGCCCATCCTGAGCCTCCCCTAATGACAAGCACCCTCTCTCTTGGGCCACTTGGCCAGCGCAGGACGTTCGGTCCCACCAGAGCGGATAAACTCTGGCTATGTGTCTCCAGATGGGGTCTCCCCTCACCTCACCCTGCATTCAGGAGCCACTGAATGTCTCCGCTGGCTTGGGCCACAAAACCGTGTCCAGGATCACCTCCCCAAACTGCTTCTTCACCTGTGTCTCCATCTAGGAGTCGTCCGTGACCCCCAGCCCCTACACCCAATCACCACCTTCTGTCTCTTCTCTGTCCCCACTGCCCCCTCATGGGGTGAGGGGAGGGTTGTTACTCCAGCAGCCTCTTCACTGGTCTGCCTCTGCCTTTTCCCCAATGTGCTTTTCCCTGGGAGGAAAGATCATTCATTCTGCAACCTTTCCATGTGGAAACAGTCTGTCTGTCTCCAAAACAAAGTCCAGACCCTAGCAGGCTGAGAAGGCTCATCTTCCCCAGCTGACTTACCTCCCAGCTTCCTGCTCTTGAGTACCTCCACCCTGCATTTCGCCTTCACACCCCCTACTCACACCTGTCATTTCACCCGCACTGCTCTCCCCTACCCCACTCCTTGGCTCTGCTGTCCCCTGTGACTCCCTTTCTTCTCTCCCTGCTTCCCTCTGTCTCTCCTCCTGCAGCAAATGGTCCTAGATTACCTCCCCATTCATTCCCCCAGGGGTGCTCACCTCTCCCCTTGTCCCCATTACACCCTGTTCTCTGTGTCTGTTTCCACATCAGCCCCCACCTGAGGGTGGGCCCCTGAGAATAGGGCCATCTGACCAATCTTCACGCCGCTAAGGGTCTGGCTGAGTGCTCTGCATTCAATTTGTCCAGTGGGCCAGCCTTAACCCCAGAAAAAAGAGAACCAGCAGGAATCCTGGGGCCATCGTGAGGAAGCCCATCAGGAAGCAGGGAGCAGCAACAAGCCCTAGCACAGGCGGTTCGAACCCCGATTCCGCCTCTGGCGCTCGGTGTGACCTTAGGCAAACCACACAATCCTCTGAACCTCCATTTCTCTTTCTACATAAAAGGAAAAGGATGAGACTCCGTGTCTCTGTTCTCATCCCTGGGTGGGGCTGTGATGACAACATGAAATGGTGAGGACACATGGGGTCACAGCATTGTTAAAATTCCCGAACATTTTGAACAAGATGTACCCAGGAGACACACAGCAGGGTGCTTGGCCAGTGGAGAGCACACCAGGCGGGAGCGAGCGGAGAGATGCCAGGCCGCCGTCTTCTGTGCGGCAGTGTGGCCCTCAGCGTTACTGGGGCAAGGCCCTTCTCCACCATCTGAGCCACCCCCATCTCTGGGTCCCCTCTGCTTCCCCCTTACTTGTCCTTCACCCTCCTATCCCAAGAGAACTCCTAGGCCTCCTCCAAATTGTCGACCTGACCTCTTCCGTCCTTTGGAAACCTTTCCCGCTGCTGTTCCAGGAGGGCACGGGCTCTGCCCTCTGGGGGCCGCCGGGGGTCCCTGCCTTTCACTCCCTGAAAAGCACCTCCAGCCGCCCAAGCTCAGGAGGCGGCCCTTAGGAGACCACGGCCAGTGTAGACTTGTCTCTTCTTCTGAAGATCCTTCTAGTTCGGCATCTCCATCTCCTGCAGCCTATCCGTGGTCCCCCCACCCCACCCGACTCTCCCCGACCCCACCCGCAGGAACCCAGGGAAGTGGGAAGGCCCAGGAGCTGGCTTTCATTCTCCAACATTCTCCTTCCCTTTTCCAACATTCTCTTTCCCTACAGGGACTCCCCTCCTGGCATCAGAACTTACCACCCTGGGCCCTATTGCCTAAGATGGTCTCCCAAAGGAGCCGAGCCGCGAACCCACAGTAACGTGTTAATGACTGCCCCAATCAAAATACTTGCAATGCTACTGAGGATTTGGAAAAAGGACGCCTTAGCCCAAAGGAGTGAACAAAAGGGTGACGTGGCTGATCGCAGGCGCGGGAGGGGGAGGGGCGGGCCGGGCTGGGGAGGGTTCCCTCCATCACCCCCACACTGCCTCTGCTCAGGCCCGGCCTCTACCCTGCCGGCTGCCACCCGGCCTGGGGTCCGTGCGTGCAAGGCTGCCTGAAGCGGGCCCAAGGTCCCGGCTGCGGGAGGAGAGCCTGCCAGGGCTGGAGTCCAAGGGAACCCCACGAGCTTCCCCTTTAGGACTGGAATCTTTCAAAGCCTGAGTCCATTTAGACTCCGAAAAGCACAAGTTCTATTCCTCAGGCAGAGAGGGCGAGGGGCGGGCGGGGAGTGGCGGGGAGGGAGCATAAAACATCTCATAAAGAGGCTGTGAGTCCCGCTGGACATCAAAGGCTCCCGGGGAGCCGCCTGCGGATGAGTTCAGGGTAAAGGAATCGGCAGCATATGGATTAAATTCCCCGTTCAGTATGCACCCGCGAGCGCAGGAGGGAACTTCACACAGCGGGCCGCTTCAACGAGCTGGAAAACGCTCTGAGTCACGGAGGGACCCAAAGGCGCCCGGCCACTCCCCGCGGCCCCAGCGCTTTCCGCTGTGGAAAAACCCGCGCTGCAGGAAGCGGCCTGCTGGCCTCAAGTCACCGCGGGCATCGGGACTGTCCCGCCGCCCCAGTGTCTGCGTCTGCCCTCCGGGCCCTCCCCCTGCCACCCCCAAGCCCTGGCCTCGGGGCCCCTCGGGTCTCTACAACAGCCACCAGGCTCCTTGGGGGAGACGAGGATGGAAGGGCTCCCCCGGCCTCCGTGGCGCAGGGACACAGCTTCGCCTTCCTGAGCTCAGCTGTCCTGCCCTCCCAGGGAGCAGAAGTAGAGGCCTCCCTTCCTAGGCAAGGCTTCCCTCCGGAAAAGGACCCCACGAGTCCCTCACTCATTCCCTGGGCCACTGTGGTCATCCCAACTCACTCCACAGGCCACCTTCTTTGTACCCTAAATAACTTCTCTTCTGAATTCATTCCAGCTCCCAGGTTATTCTGGGATCTCTGTTCCCGGGAGCCGGGGGCCCACAATAGTCACAATAAAAAGATGGCCACGTGGTCACATTGCCTAGGTCTCACTTCAGGACCAGAGAGCTTGTTCCCCAGCCACTAGGACTGCTCCATAGTTCACCCTTCCTGCCCTCCCCCTTTCGCAGGAGAGAGACTTGTCACCCGAGGGCACCCCTTCCTTGGGGAAATCGAATCCCCCACTGATTGGTAGTGCAGGGGTACAAAGGCTGGGGTGGCATCTTCAGAGATCCCCCCAGGGTCCGGGAGGCCTTTGTGGGGACTGTCTGGCAGCCGGACGCCACCCTCTGCTCACTCCTGCATCTTCCCTTCTGGTCCACATGTGTGTACCCCAAAGCGTTCCTCGGGCAAACCTCCATCTCAGGCTGCTTCCCAGGGGCCGCCACCTGTGACATGCGCCAAACAGGAAACTAAGAAAGAGCCACCTTATTAAAAACTGGACTCTTGTCCAATATACCCATGCAGAGCTTCAGGAGAGCCGGGTGGAGGACACACGTCGGTCCTCAGGATGGGGAGGCTTCCTATCTTCCCCTAAACACGAGTCTGGATCTTCCTAGCCAGTCGTCCCAAACCCTCCTGCGCTGTCAGCAAGCAGAGAAAGAAGCGGTCCGAGATGCGCCTGGTCCTTTCCTGGGCTGAGAGAGGCAGAAGACCGCACAAGGAAGCAGACGGGTCCACTGCACACCTTCGAGTGCACACGATGCTGCCCAGTGGCAAACGGGACCCACTGGTGGCTTTGCCATCTGACTAAAATAGTAGTTGCTCTTGCCTTCAAGCAGGGCCTGGAAGCAAGCAGCGAGGCCAGCCTCTGATGTGAAACTGGGCCCAGGAGTTCCCGTCTCAACTACAGACATCACTATGAAGTGGACAGTCTCTTCAGTCCTAGGAGCCTCAGATTTTGGGGCTATAAAGCATCACCAGTGGCCCCGTGAGGTCGGGGTGAGGATGCACTGAGAGATGCAGTGGTAAAGCGTTGTGAGTAATGAGGGGGTACAGGCACGCAGAAGCCTACTATTATGGTGATGTGGCCCTTTCCCACGCGCTGGTCTGCCTCCCTCTCCAGATTCCGCCTGGGGATCAGGTGCTACACATCTGGGTTTCCAGGGCCAGCCTGGACGCAGGTGCTTACACAGGCTGGATGAATGAAATAAGAATTGCGACAACCACTGAGCAGCCTTTCACCTTTTCCCCAAAGGCCAGAGGCACACAGACAGATATGACAGTCAGCGTGACATGAGTCCAGCCCAGCTGTGAGGAGACTTCACCTGGCATTCCTCTCTGTAATCACTTCATTCCTTTTGTCCCAACACCCACATCTCAAAAGCTGGTTTCTGTGCTATGTGTGGTTGGGCTGACTGGGAAGGAAAAGGAAGAGAGACCTGCAGTGACTGCGCACACGCTCTGTGCACGTAACCTCGCTGATGGGTCACAGGAGCCACCAGTATACAGCCCGCACTGCACCACGACACCCAGCGGAGGTCGCGGGGGCTCAAGTCCGGTCTGCGGTCCACTTGCCAAGCCCTGTGCCCAGAGGGGCACTTTTTCTCATCCACACAAAGATGCTGTAGGGGTAGCAGTGTCCAGATACCTAACCCCTCTGAGGGATGGTCTCATGGAGGGAGAAACTGAGCCTCGGAGAGGTTAACTTGCTCAAGGTCACAGCACAGGTATGCAGTGGAGCCAGGACACAATTGCAGGTCTATCTGACTCCATTCTGGACAGAATGTTGGTGACACAGAGGCTGTTATTAGACCAAGTGTGGCCTCATAAATTAGTCTGGACAGAGGATTTCTCCACAGGCTGGTTTATGCTTGACCCAGCCTTACAATTTGGGCATCCCTTTCATGACATGTTAAGAGTTCTTTTGATTTTAAGTAATAGAGACCAAACCAGCAGAAGAAAAAATTGTTAGAAGGATACTGAGAGGCTTGGTAGAATCCGAGGAGGGAACTGGACATTCCCACAGAAAGACCAGAGGACAGAATCAGGAGTGTTTGGGACAGCTCTGGGGACCCCAAAGTGGAGTTCATGGTCTTCCATTCAGAACTCTATCATTAACTTGATTTGGTTTCCTGACCCTCAGTAAAATTTCCAAATTCCAGAGAGAGGGAGAGGGAGGAAGGGAAGGGGGGGGGCGGGAATGATTGGGTAGCTTGGGTCAAATGTCAGCCCTTTAAGTCAATTGTTTCTTGGGGTCAGGTCCCATGGGACAGTTTTGACTGCTTACATCCGGCTGTGGGTCATGGGGCTGTTACCAGATCAGTGGCAGAACACAGAATACCCTACACCCTGCTGGAGGGGCTGCTATCCTTGGAAGATGACCCTATATATTATCAACACACACACACACACACACACACACACACACACACACACACACACACACATGAGAACACACAGGGTCCAGTGCTCGGTGCTGGCAGACTGTAACCCATAACCCAAAATATCCACTCTCATGGCTGACACTGCTCAGGCCTTAGGGAAATACATCTCTGTATCTCTTGCCCAATGTCCTTGAAACAAAAGGTATCTGAACTCATGAAGGTTTGAGGATTATACCTCAGCTGATGTCAGAGACAGACACCGTGTCCAAATGTGCCCCGTGGAAGGGGCAGTGGAAGGTCTTATCTGAGAGAAAATAGAAATTATTTGACTTGTTCAGTCTTCTTAGCATGAATGCAACATATCTATTTTACAACATATTTTTAGTAACAAAAGATTGTTGAGTATCCATTTTCTTCCCTTCCTGTTTGAATTCATCTGCAGTACACGGTAATTAGCATAGTGGAGTTGATTTTTGCATGAGTGGTTGAGAAATATTTTGCAATATTAATTCATTTTGCTCTTCAACTTGTATATATGTAGGTCTGTATTAAAAATAACATGTGCCTGGCCAGTGTGGCTCAGTGGTAGAACATCGACCCATGCACCAAGAAGTCGCCAGTTCGATTCCCGGTCAGGGCACATGCCCAGCTTGTGGGCCCGATCCCCAGTGGGGGGCATGCAGGAGGCGGCCAATCGATGTTCTCTCTCATCGATGTTTCTATCTCTCTCTCCCTCTCCCTTTCTCTCCCTCTAAAATCAATAAAGAAAAAAATTTTTCAAAAAAAACATGAAGTATAATACCAATTCTTTATATTGTCAACTAAGGTAAACATAGAATGCCAGAATTATGGGTAGTTTTCACTTAATAAAAACATTTAATATAATTTACTTGAATTTTTTAAAAATTAAATTAAAAAATTTAGCTTTACTTTAATAATTTTAATTTAAGATTTTAGTAGTCATTAATTGTATTTTATCCTTCAATTGTATTAGATAATTCTGAATGTTTTTGAGGGAAAAAACCCACTTCTGAAAACATAAATTACTATTTTTTTATTCTACATTTATCATAATTTAGATTTTTTTAATGAAATAAATATATTCAAATTTTGTACACTTTAATTTTGTACACGATTACATTATATTTTCAATCCTTTAGGTCAGGGCTGGCAAACTTTTTCTTAAAGGACCAGAAAATAAATATTTTAGGCTTACAGGCAACAGGGTCTGTCACAACTCTCCAACTCTGTTGTTGCAAAGCAACTATAAATAAAACGTAAATAAACATATGTGGCTATTTATTTAAATTTAATAAAATTTCAGTTAAAAAGCGGTTTATTTACATGTTTCATGTGTGAGGAATTGAAGTAAAGATGAACAAGAAGAGTTCTTCGATCCGCAGCAAACAAAGAGACTGTCAAATGTGACCTACTGTCCCCTGAAGAGCAATACCCCAAGATCGGTTCCGACGGAGTTACCGACACACCTGCAGAGGTGGGGGCTCGAGATCAGACAGCATGGTCTTCGTTACTGTGACAGACCAACATTTAGATCAAAGTATAATCGCCCTGGCCGCTTTGGCTCAGCGGTTAGAGCGTCGGCCTGCAGACCAGAGAGGCCCAGGTTCGGTTCCCGCTAAGGGCACGTACCTCGGTTGCAGTTTGTCCCCAGCCCCGGTTGGGGTCGTGTGGGTGGCAGCCAGTAGATGTGTCTCTCTCACGTCGATGTTTCTCTTTCTCTCTCTTCCTCCCTCTCTCCCTCCCGCTCTATCTGAAGATGAATGCAAAAGTGTCCTCAGGTGAGGATTAAAAAAAAATAAAAGTATAATCCTTCTTTCAAAAATAGAAACTACACTGATGTGATGTCAAAGTATTACTCCACCACTTTCTCCTCTTTTCACTCCCCTGGTCAGCAGGGTTCTGCTCAAACCCCAGCAGGTTAGGCTCCGGTGAAACACTCCTCGGGGTAGGTCCTTGCAGAAGGACAGGTGCCGGCTGCCCTGCAGGATGGCTCCTTCCCCCTCCCCCTGCTGGGAGCAAGAGGGGACTTTTCTCAGGTCATCACTGTGAGGACTGGTAGAGGTCCCCCGAGGTAAACTCACAAACTGTGCTCCCAGCCCCCAGTGACTGGGGCCCTGGCGTTTGAACTCCCTGAGCAGTCCACACTGAGCCTCCAGCAACGTCAGTGACATCTCGCTCTCCCTGCCCCTCAGAGATCTCAGCTCATGGTTTCTGCTCAGATACACTATGAGTCTGTATCTGCTGTCAGTCTCTTCGATTTGGGGACAACAGTTTCCCCTGTGACCTCACCTCTCTAACAAGTTTAAGAAGAATTGCTGATTTTTCAATTTGTTCACCTTTTTCCTTGTTTAGATGAAGTGGGGGCTTCTAAGCTCCCTAAATGCTGACCCAGGAACCATGCATTGCATTATTTTCCCCTCTTTTCTGCTATATATTAATTTTACTTTTAAATGTTTACCTGTATGATTACAATAGTTTTTTTCCACCGGTTGTGCTTATTTTCTGGCCATTATTATCCACTTTATTTCATAATTCTTTTTTGAAATTAACCTTTGTGCACAGAGGAAAGGGCCTTGAGAAAACAGCTCACTCTGGGCAGCAGTGTGTTGAAGCTGGCGTGCACCGGCTCGTGAGAAACCACTTCCAGCTCTGTGTTCAGCCACGTCATGCTGGCAGCTTTAAATCAGCCACAGTGGTAGCCTTTACACCACGGAAACCTCCAGGCACTACAAATCATGCCCCCCACCCCCCAACAGAGTTGGTTGTTAAATATTTACCAGCACACCTCTGACTCTGAGTATCAAATATGCTCGGTGCACCGCTGATCCTCAGGACCTGCGTGGGCCAGTCTTGTCAATGCCCCTCTTAAGTGGTGATGGAATGTTGCCAGCCCTGCTCAGTTTCATGGTCTGCTGGAGCAGATCACACTCAGCTAGCAGGAGGAAGCACAGGCTGCTTGACCACTGGCATCTTCTGGTCAGGTGTACCATTTCTTTACCATGCGCAGTACAATGCCAAAGCTACTTGCAAAAGAATAGCTGCTTGTTGAATAAATCATATCTTAAGGTTTTCGTTGTTTGTGCAAGCAACAATCTACTAAAGAAACTTAGCGTGATTGGCTCTGTAGGGCGATAGGCCCAAAGAACAGAGCGGATCTCATCATAGCCTGGATCAGCTTAGGGGCTCCAAGTCCACCCAGAACTGGGCATCTTATGCTTACTTATCAGCGATGAATCACAGGGTTGGGTCTTTCCATGTTTCTTTCACAGTCCCTCCACAAAGCACCATGCCTCCTTCTTTGTAATGGAGATGTAGCGAGACCATTTCTCCTTCACTTTGGAGGGAATCTTCCAATATGTTCTAGACACCGGAATCCCAGAAGCTTCAGTGAGGTGGCCAAGCCCCTGCATTTTTATGGGATTTATTGCCTATCTTGTAGCACACATATGTCTTGCAAAAACGTTTAAGTACCTGCCATTTTCTACTCTTCATGACCTGCTAGCTTGATGTCAGTAGTGTAGCAGACGAGCATTATATGGCGTGGAGTGAGGAGTCGATGAGAGTGAATGCTGCCACAGGCCAGGTGTAATCCAGAGGGCAGACTGTGAGGACACGCTGGTATCCTTTTCAAGTGAAATCTAACTACTGAATCCCTGACACCTTTGTGCTCATAGGGATTTTAAAAAAAGAAAAGATTTACCAGCTGTGATGCCATGGGCTGTGTACATTCATCAAGATCCCTCATCTAAAATGACAGTTGGAATCGAAGTCATCACTTGAATACACTCACAATCATCTACAGTTATTCTCCCAGATCAATCCATCTTCTGCACCAACCAAACAGGCAAGCTGCATGAGTACAATAGAAATCACTGCTGCTGAGTGTTTTCAAATGTTCAGTGTTGGCACCAATATCTGAAGTTCCCCAAGAACGTGGAATTGTATGGGCTAATAACTTCGATAGGGAAGTGGGATTCCAAGTCCTTCTCTGCTATAATAGCCATTATTCCACAAACCAAGGAGTCAATTCCCAAGCATGCCCAATCAAACTAGTCACTCTGCATGCTGGCAAATAAACATGGGATGGCTTCTGGTTCCCACTGCCTTCACTGAGACAGATTGGAGTCAAAATTCCAGTAATCACCTTAGCCTCAAAATCCTTTAGCTGGTAGACCACAGTGATGTGTTGAGTTTCCAGGAATCCGTCTTAGCTCAGAGCCAGTGTTTAATAGCCCTTTCTCCAATGCAGAATCACCCCACAAATGACCCAGCTCGCTTTGTGCCGGAAGAAGGATTCACATTATTACAAGGTCCCGCTTTAAGTATGATGGGTTTATTGCATGGATTCTGGGTCTATGCGTTGAGTCAGGTCTAGGGATTGAATGGTAAGAGGCCACAGCTCTCTATCATGATGACTCAATTCGTGTCCTAGAAGATCTTAGTAGATTGGCTACTAGTTCAGTCCTAGGGTTCCTAAAACCAAAGAGCCGTAACCAAGATCCCTGTGGGTCAGGCCATTAACACACCGGCCCACCCCTCTCTGATGGTCACCACACCCACTGCCTCTGGTGGTCAAGTGCTATTGCCTGACCTCAGCCCTTCAGGACCCCCATCCTTGAAATCAGTACCTGTTCACCCACACCATCTCTGACCTACATCTCTGGCCTTTGGAGAACAGCCAGCACAGCCCTTTCCAAAGATGCCAGTATGCTCCTCACCAATGTACTTCTGATGAAAGGGGGGCCCTCTTGGGGAACAAACTTGGGGAGGATTCATGCATAAAAAATTCACTTTGGAATTATAATTTTACAAGAAATTTCTGGCGTTTCTATGTAGGCCACCACGGAGCCCATGTTCCATCAACCAGCCAAAGAAAGAAGAGATCTCCCCCAAGTTGCCCCGGCTGCACAGGGCACCCCCGCCTCAGGAAGGCCCACCTGCTCCACAGCCAGCTGGTTTGAAAGATGCTGAGAAGTAGCACTGGCAGAACATGCTGACAGATCGGATATGGAGTGTGGCAAAGAGAAGATTCAAAGATGACTCCGGGCTTTATTAGGAGCAACTGGTGGGTGGCATGCCATTGGATGACACGTGAGAGCCGAAGGGGATGCATGTGTGATGGGTCTATTACACCCACTGGGCAGAAGAGAAAAGATGATCAAAACATCTAAATGACTTGCCTAAGATCACACAGCCAATAAGTGACAGTGTGGGATATGAGTCTACGTCACCTGATTCCAAAGCCCATGCCCTGCCACCTCGCCTCCCTTCCCGCCCTAGCTGGGATAGGCCGTGCCCCCACAGAGCATTCTGAGGGTTCCACTTGGCCTACCTTTTACAATGTAATTCTATCAACAACCCTATGAGGTCAATTCCATTATCCCCAATGTTACAGGTGGGGGAACCGAAACTCAGACAAGCTCATTAACTGCTTGAGTCTACCGAAGGACTGAGGATAGCCCTCACTTCATCTCACCAGGCTATCAGGAAGGTAAAAGAGAAGGGGTTTGTGAATGTTCTTTGAAAGGAGCATCCCGGTATCATCCACAATTAACTATCCATGGTACTTTCTGTTGCCACCTCTTGCTAAGTGTCTCAGCAAACCTTGGTGAACACTGCATTGAAGGGGACTCTTCCTGTCACTCATGAACTGGTGGCCAGGATGCACATGGAAACAGAAGGAGGCACTCAGTGCCCACAACTGGTAGAGAGCGGCCAGCAAGTGCGGCCAGACTCCTGCTGCCAGGGAAGGCGCCGGGCCCTCTGTTTCCAGCCTCCGGCATTGAACCAGGTTCCTAGGACAGCCCCTCTCCTCCGTCCTTCTCCCTTGTCCCCTGCCCGAGGTCAGCCACGTCCAGGAGTCAGCGTGGGGGGAGATGGAAGGGAGGATATGTCAGAAGAGGCCAGACCCTCCCTCCCCACTCCAGGTCCACCCAGTCAAATCTGAGTGGAAGATCGAAGAAACATTGAGTTTAGGATGGAAGGTTTAAACCAGGGAGGAATCTTTTAATAACCAAGAGTTATTTTGATCTGCTTGCCATGTTGTTAAGGCTTCAATAAAACTTGCTTACAGCCCGGCCGGTGTGGCTCAGTGGTTGGGCGTCGACCCATGCACCAAGAGGTTCCCGGTTCGATTCCCGGTCAGAGCACATGCCCAGGTTGTGGGCCAAATCCCCAGTGGGGGACAAGCAGGAGGTGGCCAATCGATATTCTCTCATCAATGTTTCTATTTCTACCTCCCTCTCTCTCTAAAATCAAAAAAAAAAAAAAAAAAAAAAAAGACTTGCTTACAAACAGCGGTCAGTTTTACAGTGAAACCTCTCTAAATCAACCCTCCTAGATGAAACTCCCCCTTTGATCATCGGGAATGCAGCCTGCCCAGGTGGACACTGAGTCCCCTGGCTCTTTGCAGGAGGATGCTACAGGGAGCATGTGTCGGGTCCCAACTGCCCCTGTGAGCATTGACTGGGCAGAGAGGAAAGGAGGAGATGCTGACTCACAGCTCAGTGACAGCACTCCCACCCCTGGTGACAGCGACCAGATGGCAAAGCCCTGTCCTGAGACCACCCAGCGCTCACAGCCCGACCACGCCTGTCCATCAGAGGCAAGCATTAGTCATGTGAGGCTGCCGTTTCCCGCCCAGGGGCTGGTTATTTCAGTCGGGCCTGTTGTCCTCTTCGTGGACAAAATGCAATGCCATACCCAGGAAGCACGGGACGAGGTCAGAGGGTGATGGGGTGGGAGGATTCTGCACATTCATTTTGGCATTTGCCCAGGATATCTGGCCGAGTGCCCCGGATATCAGGCTCGGCAGTCAGCGCAACACTGTAACCGCAGCCACCTGCAGTCAGTGCCTGAGCATGGGAACACGGCCTCCACCAGCGAGCTCAGTGATGTTGGTCCGCCTGCGGGTCGGCCAGGAAAGTGAGACCTGGTCCTCAGCAGCTTCTATCACTTCCTGTCTTTAAGCTTTCTGTGGGGTGGGGGCGCAGGCACACCCACTGGCAGGGCCCTCGGGGCTACAGGCTTCTCCCAGCTCTGCCCTGCTGCAGGGCCCACGCAAGGAAGGGCTCAGGCCAGCCTGGGTACAGCGAAGGAGACACAGTAGGCCAGAGAGAGCCTGGAGCCATCTCAGAAGGCTTCATGCAAGGCCCGTTGAGCTCCCAAGAATGAGAAGGTTCGGGGCAACTGTGGGAGTAGGCAGGGCATGGCGGGCAGGGCATGGCGGACAGGGAGAGGAGCTCAGCAGAGCAAGGTGAGAGGCCTGATTTGTTTGACACACTTCTTGGAGGTCGTGTGTAATGGCCCTGTGCTGCCCCTAGAATCAGACCACCAAGGCTCGGCACAGGATTGCACCCTCGGGAGCTTTCTGTCTAAGAAAATACAGGGAGAGAGCATCCAGACCACAGGAACGGTCCCAGCGAAGCGCTGTTGTGGGGTGGCGATGACCAGATGGCTCCAGGCTGGGCCTGTGTGTCTGGGGGGTTCTGGATGAGGCCCTGCCCACTTCTCTTGCCTCACCTTCTCTATTCCAGCCATGACTAAATTCCCCCTCTCCACAGCTCCATTCCTAGAGAATGCTCTTCTCCCCACTCTCCGCCTGGCACACTCTGCTAACCCTCAGCCCCTCTGGGGATATTGCCTTCTCTGTGCCCCTCCCCAGGCCGCATGTGGAGCCCCTCCTCCGGTTTCTGCAGGACCCTGGCCTGACTATAATAAAGGTATTAGATGTTAACTCATGTTATCCCAGGACAACTCTAGGAGGAGACATTAGTATCTTCACCTTACAGATGAGATCACTGAGGCAAAGAAAGGTTAAGTGGCCTAAGGTCACACAGCTACTTCCTCTGTGGCAGAAAACTCTACTAACTGTTTGCCAGTCTGACTCCCTTCCTGTCCAGGAGGGTCTCCAGATGTGGCTGGACAATCCCACCTGGGTTCATGGTGCTTTTCTGGGCCAGAGTCCAAGGGATGTTTGTTCAGCAGAGATGCGCACTGGCTCATGAACCCGCAGCCGTCCGGGAGCCCCACAGGTCAGCTGCCTGCCAGTGATGCCAGTCACATGACGTCGCCTCTGCTTCCCTGACTGCTACCCTCCCTTCCTAGAGAGAGGGGGAGGTGACAGCAGGGCATAGCCTCCACCAGCAAGAAACAAAGAGCACCAGTCTCCTTGCTTCCCATGTTCATCGAAACTGGATGCCTCTGGCTGTCAGGAGTGAAGAACTTCTTCCAGAAGGGACCAGGGAGAGGCAAGAAAGACCTAGACAACACAGTAGCCATGGAAACATTGACCAGTCCTCACAAACTGTGCCCAGATGTCAGCCACCGTCACCCAGATGTCACCATCCATAATCTGTGCAGGCTGGTGGCCAGTCCCACACTCAGGGACAAGGGAGGCTCAGGATCAGCTCCTCAGCCCACATGGCTTCCACCCTCAGAACAGGCCAGCTTCTCCCCCTTTCCTTAAGTCTCTGGGTGTGTTTCTCACGATGGCGCCTTCCCCGATGCCCACCTTGACAGGATTCTTGCAATCAGGCACGTGCTACAGAGCCGATCTGATTTTAATTGTATTTCTCTGGAGGCTGAATGTCCCCAGCCCTTGTCTTTCTCGATTTGCTTCACAGATGCCTCAGCACCTGGTGGGGGAAACACTGCGTTGGCCCCTCCGGCCTCTCTGCAAACGGGAAAGCAACAGCGTCGCCCACGGCACAAACACGTCTGCGAGACGCACACACGGGCTGGAGTTCCGAGTTCTCCCGGGGCTCCCGACGGGCCGCTCTTCACCCAGCCGGCGCAGCGGAGCGGGAGCGGGAGCGGGACACAGGTCGGGAACGCTTCCCCAGGAGCCACTGGCTGAAAGTGAAGGGGCTGAGAAGTACTAATTGGTAGTTAAGAAATAGGCTCAGTAGCCCATCCAGTGGGCTCAGTGGATTGAGCCTTGTCCCTTGCACTGAGAGGTCCCGGTTCAATTCCCGGTCAGCCCATATGTCCGGGTTGCAGGCTGGATCCCCAGCAGGGGGCGTGCAGGAGGCAGCCGATGGATGTATCTCTCTCATCGATGTTTCTCTCTCTCTCACCCTTCCTCTCTAAAATATCAATACAAACATATTTAAAAAAAAGAAATAGGCACAGTGTTCTGAGTGAGGCGTCTGCAACATACGTTGTTGAACAAGCCCTTCTCAAGGCTGGCACAGCTCAGCATCATGCTAGTCACTGGGGATCCAGAAACTCATCTGGGAGTCCCCAGCCCCTCACTGGCTCAAACACCCTGACCGAGATTTCTAAGTCCTGAAGTCCTGGCCTGGGGACTCCCAGAGGCACAAAGCCCCAGGGAGCAGATGCCCTCTCCAAAGCACCCCGGAGAACAAACACTGTGCTGGTTTGGTAGCTGATGTGGGGAAGGAGCCAGGCAGGAGGGGTGGCGGTGGGGAGGAACAGGACCCACGCCACTTGTCCCTGTTTACTCACCACTGAGCCAGAAACTCTCTGAACTTACTGGAAAGCTCCTGGGACTTGGTTTTCCTGAAACTATGCAAAACAGGTTGGACTTCTCCAGTGTTTACTAGAACACTTAATTACCTAACTAGGAGCTGGATGGCCTGGCAGGTTGGCAAAGTTAAAGGTTCGGCACATGCCTCTGCTTCTCACCTGGGCCCTGAGAAGTCTTGGGAGGTGGGCTGCCCAACTCAGACAGGAGCAACCCAAAGGAGATGGCCAAGCTGGGGCTGGAAGACTCCTGGCTGCAGAGTAGGGTAGGAATGCTGTGTGGCTTTGAGCAGCTTACTTACCCTCTCTGAACTCACTATCTTCATATGCAAAGTGGAAAGAGCAAACTTCCCTCGCTGGATTGTTGGAGGATTAGCATGGTTGCCTGGCATCCAAGACTTGGGCAACAGTGGCTGTTGTTAGCAACAAAGTCCTCATTTGGTCAGGCTGTTGGGGACTCAGATGTGCTAGAAACCCAGCTACCACCCCCGATCTCCTTCACAAGTTGATTCTATCCAAACATGCGCCCTCACTGCCCACCCGTGTTTCCTCCCAGCCTTGCTGCTCCCAGACATGAACAGCATCCCCTCCAGGTGGCAGGTGACGTGAGTCAGCGGATCTGAAATCACCACTGGCAATGTGGAAACACTCCTAGCTGCTAGGAGAAGGTTCTCCCAGCCTACTTCTGTCACGTTGTGACTCGGTTTCCCCCCGTTTCTGTCTCCCTGAGCTCCCGAGGAGGCGAGTCTACACCCTGTGCCTGGTGGCATCTGGCTGCTGCTTCCTTCCATCTCCCATGACCTTCAAATCTGGCTGCTTGACCCCAGAGCCACGGATTGGGAAGGAATACACACCTGAGTACCTTGAATCCCTGGTGGGACTCAGGGCTATGCAGATGACCCAGAACATGTTTAAGTGCATTTTTAAATTCTCAAGAAGAAGCTGCCGACCCAGTCTGAGAAAGTCTTGATTGTGGCCACGAGAACTTGGCACAATCCTACCCAGCCCTCCTCCCCACATGTGACACCCCTTATTTCTTACCCTCTGGGTATACAGGAGCAATGGTGGGTGTTGACCCAGGGCCCTCACTGGTGACCAGAGGTAGACTGCAAACAGCAGCTGGAACCCGAGTGCCTCCCTGTCTCCAAGTCCCTGCAATGCCGTTGCAGACCCTTCCTCCAGGGGGTGTGGTAGGGAGGTGATCTGCTCCCCTGCACTTGAACGCAGGCTGGCCTGAGGCTTGCTCTGACCAGAGAACAGAGCAGGAGTGAAGGTGTCGGGCCTGAGCCAGTGGCTTCTCCTGCCTCTTCACCCCTCAGGTCCTCCCTTTAACCCTAGTGTCCTTGGTATTAGTCAGGTGACTCAGGAACCAGCACTCCCTCACTCGCTCGAGAAAGCACCTTGGTACTGTTTCTAGTGGAGAGGATGAGGAGCAGGTAGAAACGACGCAGCGTGTATTAGGCCTCCTGTTGAGACCGAGGGGCCACAGAGGCACCCTGTGCCTCCTCCCTCATTGGATAAGGAACTCCAGGAGGCTGAGATGCTAAAAATATTTCCCAGCTACAGTGAAGCCCCAGGACCAGGACAGGGACTTGTCCCCTGCATTGTGGCTGGGTGGGGAAGAGAACCTGGCTCAGGGGCCTCAGACCCTCTGGCGGCAGCTGCTGTTCAATGTCATTCTGCAGAAAGGACATTCCTAGCCCAGAGCTGCTGTGTCCCTTCCCCATGCCACAGAGCAAGTGAAGGGCAGGCTGGGACCTTCTCCTGGGCACACTCGTTGTCAGCTTCTCCCTGGGAAAGGCAGGGCCCTGCAGCCAGCCCGGCCTTCTGCTTCTCCCCACAAAACCCAGACCGCTGCGACCTGAGGTTCTCTCCTAAAGGCAGGAGCTCCTTGAGAGCCCCAGTCACGTCTGCTTCACGTCCATCTTCCTGCTGCCCAGTGCATCTGGCCAGAGGGGCCGGGACAGGCTGCTGAAGGGGCTTTTCTGACTCCCTACAACTGGTGCAAGTTCAAAGTCTCGGGGCACAGCACATACACCTCTCAGGCAGCATTGTCAGCTTGTCTATAAGTGATTATCTATATGCGTATATTAGTGAATATTAATATGTATATGTGTATGCGTGCCCATTTTTGTACACTGGGTGTGAGTTCCTTAATGGCCTGGGCTGCGAGACAGGTGAGAGATGGTAGATAGAGGACAGGTAGATACACAGGTTCATCCATTCATCCCCTAGGACCCTAGGGTGGTGATTTGTTCATAATGGACTCACAATGCAGAAGGACGGAGGGCAGAATGCAGGCCAGTCCTTGTCCCTAGATTCTAGGGCCTAGAAGAATAGAGGAGCCGGGAGAAGACGCCACAGGAGCAAAGGTGTAGGGGTGAAACCGGGTGTCCAGTGGGGCCTTAGCCATTCAGTTTCTCTGCTCTTCAGTCTCCTTCTGTGTGAAAAGGGAACGATGACGGCAGGGTCTGCGGCTCAGGGGTAAGTGGGAGGCTTTGCATAGAAGAAAGTGCTCCAGGTCCGCGCAGTGGGCGGGCCCAGGGCTTGAATCCAGGCAGCAATGGGACCGGTTCCAGCTCTGCCACTTAGGTGCCGCAGGACCCTGAAGACGTTGCTCGACCCCTCCAGGCCTCAGTTGCAGAGTTGGGAGAGGAAGTTGCTCCTTGGCAGGGATCTGTGAGCACGAAGCAAGGTGTGTGTGGAAGCAGGTGCTCGGCCGTGATGAGCCCCGCTGCAGCTGCCGTCAAGGTCCTTCTTTAGAAAGCTGGCTCACCGCCTGGCAGTCGGAGGATCCGCGAGCTGCCCGTGGAAATGTGCCACGCAGCTCTCAGAGAAGGGCTAAGTGGCAAGGTCTCTCGCAGGAGAGTGAGGGGCTCGGGGAGGACCGGAGTCACAGAGAGCCACTTGATGGAGGCAGAGGGGACCGAGGAAAACCCTTCCCAGCTGCCTTCCAGTAAGGGGGGCTGTGGGAGGGGAGATGTTGGCCAGGCAAAAAGAAGAGAAATATTTAAAAACCAAAAAATACGGTTCTGGGGGAGCCGCCAGTATTCACTACCCACGGGTGTGTTCCCTCAGGAAGGGGCCGAGGCCCTGGCCTTGGAGAAGCTGGCAGCACTGACCAGGCAGGACCTGGCTTCGTGTGTGGGTGAGGACCTGAGGTGGGAACAGGCCTGCCTGACGGTGGGAAATTGGGTCTGTGGGCTCCGCAGCCCGGGCAGCCAAAGGGAGCCGGGCAGCCAGCCGTCCTGGGTTCTTCCGGTCTAGTTGGGCCTCTGAGAATGCAGCTCAGATTCACTCCACTTCCTGAGCCAAGAAGTCAGCAAAGATCTTTTGAGCATGTAGAGTTGGAAGGAAAGGGAAGGAAAGGCCTCGAAGCACAGGAGCCCATGAAAGACGGTGCCTGGCTCTGGAGTCAGGGAGGGCTTCCCGAAGGAGGCGGTCTGGGATGTGCTGAGAAGGAGGGTTTATTTAGAGTAAAATGATTTGATGATTTAACTTAGTCCTTTGTACAGAAACCCCTTCAAACATCTGAGTCTCTTGGCTTCCTTGTTTCCCCAAGCCAGGGGGGTGCAGTAACTTCCTCTAGCCTCATCCAAAGGAGAACCTAGACCACACCTGTCTGGGGACATTGAAACCCACTGCCTGCACTTGGAGAGCAAGGGGGACCAGGAGGAGAGGACTGTGCAAGACGGGAACTTGTCACCGAGCAGCCTCCAGATGGAAGGTGGTGTACAAGCCAACTAACTTCCTAGAACAAGTTTTTCCAATTGAGCTTTTTGTACATGAGCGTCTGAGCATCCGAGTTCCAAAGACGGGCATCTTACTGTGCTCCCAGCAGTTCGTGGGTTCAGAGGCTGGAGTCCCTAGTGCTGGGCGCAGCTGCGTGGGCTGCGGGCTGGGCCTCTCCAGGCCAGGGACTCAGAACACCCATGTTCCAGGGGCAGAGTCCCAGCAGAGGGATCAGCCCAAGAGATGATCTGGACGTGGGTTCCGCCGTGACAGTGGCTTGTTCGGTGACGGTTCGCCTTCCTGCGCCTCGGCTGTTCTCTCAGTAGTGAGGCGCTGGCGGAGGAAACCCTAAGAGCCATCGTCCTCTCGGGCTGTGGTTCCACACATGCTCTGGGGATAGGCAGCCTCCTGGAGGAGACCAGATGACATTAGCAAGTGATGACAATCAGGGCCTCACCAGCCAGGCTTTGGTTGGGAAAGTCCCAACTAATCAGGGCCTGAGCTGGAGCACCACTCACTCGCAACACCCGCGGTGTGTGCATTAGCACGGGTCACCGCGCGGGACTGCAGGGCCTTGAACTCGCCACGCCCAGTCCTGCCTTGAGGCCACTGTGCTAGCTGTTCCTGATCCTAGAACTCTCTTCCCTGACCTTCAATGGCTTCTTCCTCACCGGTCAGAGCTCGGGTCCATATTACCTCCTCTGAGAGGCCGTCCTGCCCATCCCAGCTTCAGGAGTCACATCCGTTCTTTGCACAGACTGCTGGGTTTGAATTGTGTCCTCCAAAAATGATATATTGACGTCTTAGCTCCCTGGGAATGTGACCTTGCTTGGAAATAGTCTTCGCAGATGAAGTCACATTAAGATGAGGTCCCATTGGAGTAGGATAAATCCCAATTTAATTACTGTTGTCCATATAAAAAGAAGGACATTTGGACAGAGACCCACAGAGGAGAATGCCATGTGACATGTGACGACAGAGATTGGCATAATGCATCTACCAGCCAAGGGACACCAAGGATTGCTGGCAGCCACCAGAAGCTAAGAGACAAGTAAGGGACACATTTTTCCTGAGAGCCTCCAGAGGGACCAAGGCTGCCCACACCCTGACTCTGGCCTTCTGGGCTCCAGAGCCGCAGGGAGGGCGTACGCCACGGTTTTAAGCCACCCCATTTGTGGGGATTTGTTGCTGCAGCCCAGGGAACTACTGTGGAGCCCTAATCCCAGCCCAGTACTTTCTAGTTTCTCTCTCTGTTTGTTTGTGGTCTGCCTCTCCCACGAGAACGCCAGCTCCGTGAGAGCAGGGACCTTGTCTGTCCTGTTCGCGGCTCCACCCTCAGTGCCTGACACAGCGACATGTTTTGAATGAAGTGACAGTGTTATTTCTGAAGAAAATAAATTCTTGTAAGTGGGGTTGCTGAGTCAGAATGTCAGCGCATTTTAATTTAACGGACCATCTGACTCCTTTCCTCTGAAGGTCCTGGTGGTGGCCCTCCTCGCCCGGGGCACGCGTGTGCCGGGTTCCCACGTCCTCGGCAGTCCGGGACATCCGACCCTTTGCAACATTTGCCCTCGGGAGGGTCAACGTGGCACTTCCTTGCTGTTCCAACTTTCACTTCCCTGACTTAGGAAAAATGGTCATCTGTTCAGAGATTTATGTGCTATTTGCACTTTTCTTGTGAATTGCTTATTCATAATCTTTCTCCATGTTTCTCTTGGTATGTGAGGTAAACAGAATAATGCCCCCCCAAAATTGTCTGTGTCCTAATTCCCAGAACCTGTGACTCTATCAGTTACATGGCAAAGGTAAGTTAAAGTTACAGATGGAATTAGGGTTCAAGAGCCTCTCAGGAGGTGGCCTCACCCAGTGGGCCTCCCTCAGGCTGGGCCACCCTCGGCTCCAGCCCCATGGGACTCCGAGGTCCTGACCTCCCGTGCCTGATGGCCACCTCCCACCCTGCCAGCTCTTTGTCACCTTCTACATCTGTTCTTCCAGCTTGTCAAGGACACTCATCTCAAGTCCCTTTTCTATAATGAGAAATTTCAAAATGACAGAAAAGCATAGAGAGCAAAATAGCACACATCCATTTACCACCTGCTCGGTAGTGATCATTTTAACACAGTTTGCTTCCAATTTTTTTTTAAAGATATAAAACACTGCAGGTTTCAGTGAAGTCTCATGTGTATCTCTTCTCAGCTTTTTTTCTTCTTCCCTAAACTTAACCGGTTCACCCCTAGAGAAAACCATTCTGTCCATTTTGGTGTGTCCAGGATCTTAATCTTTCTACATATGTGTGCATCCACAAATAATAGATAATTCTATTTTGTGTGTTTCAAAAATTACATACATGATCCAAAGTTATCTATAAATTCACTGCAACCCCCATCAAAATTTCAGCAGCCTTTTTCACAGACATGGAAAAGCTGAGCTTCAAATTCACATTCATATAAATTGCATGGGGCCTCAGATTGTCAAAACAATCTTGAGAAAGAAGAATAGGTTCGAGGTCTCACACTTTCTGATTTCAAAACTTACTACAAAGCTACAGTAATTAAACCAGTATGGCACTGGCTTGAGGACAGTCACATGGACCAACAGAATAGAATAGAGCCCAGAAATAAACCCTCCCATATGTAGTCAATTGATTTTTGACAAGGTTGCCAAGATCATTCAATGGGGAAAGGAGAATCTTTCCAACAAATGGTGCTAGGAAAACTGCATGTCTACATGCACAAGAATGACGTTAGACCCTTACCTCACACCCTGCACAAAAATTAACTCAACGTAGACCAAAGACGGACACTTAAGAGCCAAAACTTTTTAAATCTTCTAAGAAAACATAGAGGGAAATCTTTTTGACGTCAATTTGGCAACAATTTCAATTTGATACCAAAAGTAAAGGTAACAAAAGAAAAATATAAATACATTGAGCTTCATCAAAATTTTCAAATTTGCTATAAAGTTTTTAATAATAACCTTTTTTATCATTATATCTGTAGAATCTTTTTCATTGCTGATATTGGTAGCTTATGTTATCTCTGTTTTTATCTTGGGGTTTGTCACTCTATCTTTTTAATAATTCAACTTTTTGCTTTGCTAACTTTCTCTGTGGTCTATCTTTGATTTTAGTTCTTATTTTTATTATTTCCTCTGTCTTCTTTCCTTGGGTTTAAGTTACTATTCTTTTTGTAACTTCTTGAGATATAAATTTAGATAACTAGGTTTAATTATTTTATCTTATCACATATGTCTTTAAAACTATAAAATTATTTTTAACCACTGCTTTGAATATTCACCTCGGGTATTTTTATGTAGTATTTTGATTTTCATTCAGTTCAAAATATTTCCTAATTTTCTGTGTGATTTTTTCCTTTGGCCCATGGGTTATTTACAAGTTTTCTGCTTAATGTCCAAACATTTGGGATTTCTAATCATTTTTCTTTTGTTTATTTCTAGTTTGATTCCACGTTGGTTAGAGATCATACCCAGCCTGATCTCCCCTTTTGCAATTTGTCAAGAACTTGCGTTATGGTCCAGCACACATTCTGATGCGCACTTGGAGAGAATGTGTATTCCCAGTTGCTGGGTGCAATGTTCTAGAGCTGTCTATTACGTCAAGATGGTTAATTCTGTTGTTCACGCTTGCCATACACTTACTGATTTTTTTATCTGCCTTTTCTTAGTTACTGATAGAGATTTGTTAAACTCTCCAACTTTGATTACAGATATGCCTATTTGTCTCTTTTCTTCTGTCAATTTTCTGCTTTGTGTATTGTGAAGCTCTGTTATCAGGCACATACAAATTTATAATTGTTATTCTCCCTGTTGAATTAACCCTTTTATTGTTATGAAATTTCACTCTTCACCTCCATTACTACTCTGGCTCTAACATCTACTTTGTCTGATATTAATAGAGCCACACCTTTCTTTTGGTGAGTGTTTGCATGATATAACTTTTACCATCTTTTTACTTTCTACTTTTCTATGTCTTATACTTCAAGTGTATCTCATAAACACCACATGATTCTTTTCTTTTTTTTCCAGCCTGAAATTATTTGTCTTTTTTTAAAATCCTTACCTGAGGATATTTTTCTATTTTTCTTCAGATAAAGTGGGAGGGAGGGAGAGAGAAGGAGAGAGAGAAACGTTGATGTGAGAAGGACACATTGACTAGTTGCCTCCTGCATGACCCTGACTGCGGTTGGGGACCCACCACAACTGAGGTACGTGCCCTTGGCTGGAATCGATCCTGGGACTCTTTGGTCTGCGGGCCGACGCTCTAACCACTGAGCCAAACTGACCAGGGCTATTTGTCTTTTAATAGAAGTGTTGAGCCAGGTTTAAATCCACCATCTTGTTTCTTTTTATTTATTTATTTTTAAATATGTATTTATTTATTTGAGAGAAGGAGAGGGAGGGAGAGAGAAACATCGATTTGTTGTTCCACTCATTTATGCATTAATTGGTTAATTCTTGTATGTGCTCTGACTAAGGATCGAACCCACAACCTTGGTGTATGGGGACTACGCTCTAACTAACTGAGCTTCTCGGCCAGGGCCTGCCAGTTACTGCTGCTGCTTCGGTCAGTCCTCTGGCATTCACTCACACACTCGCCTCCTGTGCGCGGCACGCCCTCCTGCGGCTCTGGGTTTCCACGTGGGATCATTGCTCTTGTAGCTCATGGGGTGTGGGTCTGCTAAGTTCTCAGCTTTCGTTAGCTGAAAATGTCTTTACTTTGCCTTCATTTTAAAAATTTTTAGCCTTTTCAAGTTTTGAAACAATCACAAAGTTATGGGAAAGTACAAAGTCCAATACAAAGAACTGTTTTCTCTAGAACCATCTGAAAGTGTTTTGCCACCCTGATGCTTTGATACTCCTGCAGCTTCAGTGCGTGTTTCCTATAAAGCATTCTCTGGCAGAACCACAGCACAACCTTCAAAATCAGGAAACTAACAGTGATTCATTCCCAGCTCATCCAGCATCCCATTTAAGATCTGCCAGTTGTCCCAGTGCCTTCAGAAAAGGAATCATGCTTTACATCAGGGATTTAGTTGTCGTGAATTAGCATGCCTTGTTAGTCTCCTTCAGTCTGGACCAGCTCTTCGACGTTGTATGGCCTTGATACTTCTGAAAATTACAGGCTACATATTTTATAGAATGTCCCTTAATGTGTATTTGTCTAATAATCTGATTTGTCAGTATTACGTTCAGATTATACACATTTCACAGGGAGATCACAGAAGTGGTGCTGAGTTCTCATCACGTCCCACTAGGCAGTGCGTTTTCATTGGTGCCGTTACTGGTGATATTCACTTGGATCATTTGATCAGGTGGGGTCTGACAGCCTTCTAAACACTATTAAGTTACTCTTTTCCCCTTTAGAATTAACAAATATTTTATGGGAAAATACTTTGAAACTATGTAAAGAGTCCTGATCCTCATTGAACTTTACTATTTATCGATCTATTTATTTATGTATATTTGTATAGACTTGTGGTTTCCTATTTTATTCAAAGAGTTATCGTCCATTGTTATTACTTTTTTTGATTTTCAGATCGCCCCTGGTTTGATGAATGTGAGCCACTTCAAGGCAGCTTCTGTATCTTCTAGACATGTCCCCCTTAGTGCTTGGTCACTTTCTTGCATTGTGTCACAAGATATTCCAGACTCATTTTATATTCTTCCTGCCCCAGTCCTGGAATCGGCCATTCTCCAGGGATCCCTGGATTCTTTGTTAGAAACTGTTATTTAGAAGCCAAAATCTAGGTGTGAGGTGGATTCATTGCTAATGAGGTGTAAATTTGCTCTCTGCTCTGTGTGAACAGAGCTAGAGAATGTGTGTGCATATATGTAATACATATACATATATATGTTATGTATTATAGCATACATAATTTTACTTTACAGTCAAACCTCATTTTTCAAACGTCTCCCATTTCAAACAATTTGCTTCTCAACCCACAACCCTTTCATGCTGATACCTATATAATCAGTCACGGTCTCTAAGGCAACAAACAAAGGAGAGATTATGGGAGTACTGAATCCATTTACCGCTGTTAACACCTCAGGAAATTGTGCTGTGACTATTTTCATGTTTTGGGTTTTTTTTGCTTTTGTTGCTGCTTATTATTATTATTAAATTTTTATTTATTACTATACATTTTATTTCCTTTTTGTTAAATTTTCATTTACATTTCATGTCCTTTTTGTCTTTAAAGTGTTTATCTCTAGATTAAACAGAACATTAGACATGTACTGTATATAAGGAAGGTTCAAACAGGGAATCATTTGGGGGTCTGGAACAGATTAATTCAGTTTACATTATTTCTAATGGGAAAAAATGCTTCGGTTTTTTAACAGCTTTCCAGAATGAATTAAGTTTGAAAACCGAGGTTTCCCTGTATATGTATTTAAATGTACTCAGATACATTCTATTCCAAACCAACATCACAGAGTTTTTTCTAGTTTCTCCTTTTCTATATTTGCAACTCTCTCACTACCTAAGCTGACCCTCCTTTCCTCAAAGGGGAGGGAGGCCCTCCTCATCAGGCTCTGACACTCCACATCTGGTTTCCTCTTCATGAAACTGCTCTTTTTTATCTTGTCTGGGCTCTTACATCCTGCTCTGGGCCACCCTGGCTTCCTCCGTTCTCCCAAGCATACACACAAACACATACACACCACAACTTGCTCTGCTGCACCTAATAGCTTTATAATTAAATTTTTCAGGAATGAAAGAGAAGGAAAAGGAAGAGGAAAGGGAACATGAATTGCTTTCATTTTTGAAGGTCATTTTCACAGGGTGTGTAGAACTTTTCTTTCTGCAGTTAAAAATGTCATTCCATTGTTGTCTGAATTTCATAGCTGCTATTGACAAGTCAGCCATAACTCACTGTTGCTCCTTTTAATGTAATTTGTTTCATTTTTCCTACCTGCTTTTAAGATTATCCCACTGTTTTTGGGTTTCACAGTTTGTCTATGATGTGGAAAAACATGTAGTTTTCTTTGATTTATTTTTCCCTTGGGATTTACTGAGCTTTATGATTCTGAGTTGATGTCTTTTTATGATTTTGAAAATTCTCGGCTATTGTCTCCAAATATTGCTTCTTATTCTTTCATGCTCCTCTCTTTCAATAATCCAATTATATACATGTTAACCTATGACTGTCCCATTATGTCTTATACTCTGATATTTTGTCTTATATTTTTATTATTTTCTTTCTGTGCTTCAGTTTGAGTATTTTTTATATGCTCACTAATTTTTGAGCTCACTGATCTTGTCATCTGCTGTGTTTAGGTTGACATTAGGTCCATTCAATGAGTTCTTAATTTCAGATACTAAATTTTTCAGTTCTTGAATGTCTATTTGAATTTTTATAGATTCCAATGATTTTCTCTTTTATTGTGTCCAACTGTATGTATTCTTTTCATTTTCTATTTGTAATACTTATTTTTTAATTCTTGCATGATAATTTCAATAACCAAATACATCTGTATTGTGATGGTGGGATAAACACCTCCAACCAAAATTTGGTTTGAATGTCAAGACTGATGACATCAAACAGACACCAAGAAGATATGAAAAGATTTATTCCTCACATATGAGGATTTCAGGGGAGAGCCTGGGAACTTTCCAAGCAGGCCTAAAAATGGCTTGAGGGAGCAGAGAAAGGGGGCTGGCTTTTTTGTCATTAGAGGATGGTGCTGGTGGTACGAGTTCCCATGCATGAACCAGGGCTTGCAAGTTTGAACTTCCTGCTGAGATTAATAATGGAGGAGCATCTAGGCTTTCTATTCAGCTGGCCCAGGAGTAAGACAGACAGGAAGAGGGAGTGATGAGCCTTGAAAGCTGTCAGCATTCAAACATCAATAATGGAGTCTGACTCTTTGTTACAAACTGTGGTACAGATGGAATGTTTGTGTCCCCCTAACAATTCAGATGCTGAAACCCTAACTCTCAATGTCTTGGTATTTGGAGGTAGGGCCTTTGGGAGTTAATTAGGTTTAGATTTGATCATGAGGCTGGAGCCCTCATGATAGGATTAGTGCCTTATAAGAACAAGAGGCACTAGACCTCTCTATCTCTAGCATGTGAGGACACAGCGAGAAGGCAGCCATCTGCAATCAGGAAGAAGGCTCTCACCAGGAACTAAATCTCCTGGCACCTTGATCTTGGACTTCCCAGCTTTCAGAACTGTGAGAAAGAAATGTCTGTTGTTTAGCTGCCCAGTCTGTGATATTTTGTTTTTGTAGCCTAAACTGACTAGGACACTCTGTAATTCTGTTTCTATTGTATTTTTTCCTAATGCTTCTTGGTCGTGTTTTTCTACCTATTCACATGTCTTGTAATTTTTAAAATTGAATTTCAGATATTATATACAAAGGAATCATAGAACTTAAAGTCATTATTATTCTTCCCCAGAGAGGATCTCCCTATCTTCTGTTGGGCAGATGAATTGAGAGGCTGATCATCTCAATCTAATCAGAAACTGAGCTAGGCTGGAGATGGATTCCAGTGTTTGTTAGTTAATCCCCTTCTGATTTAAGATGTCTTAAGGGTGAGACATGTTGTATGTTTCTTGCAGCTTCCTCTTAACAGCTTCTTTCTCAGGTATGGTCCTCCTGAGTTTTTGAGACTGTAAGACTGGCAGGTCTTTGCCTCATTAGCCTTGAAAGTTCCTTCCTTCTGAGATTTTGAGCTTCGCTTTTTCACCTCCCTTCACATGTAATCAAAACATCTGGCAGGTCTTGAGGAGAATACTGATCATATGTCTATTAAAGGCCCTTTCTAGTTGTATTTTGCCTCCCAAGGACTGAAAAATTGTGCCGCAAGAGCCCAGCCTCCCAGCATCCTATACTACCCTGGGGCTCAGTGTTCCATCAGAAAAGTTTGGAGCTCCACTGTTCTCTAGTCATTTAGGCTAGTCCACATGGCTGTCAAAAGCTCTGCTGTGTTTTCACAGCTGGCTTCTCCTTCCCCTGGTATACCTCTTGGCCCAACACTCAGTCTGGATACTGACTCAGCAAATGACCTCATAGAAGAAAAGGACTAGTAATCCCAACTCACCTAGGAAGAGTTTTTCCATCTCTGGAATTTTAGTTTCATCTTGTTTTCTTCCACAGGTCTCCAGTGTTTTAAAATATGATTTATGTAATTTATCCAGATTTTTTTTTCAGTTAAGGCAGCATGAGAAAAGGTTTGCTGACACCCACTACATTCTACCCCAAAATAGGACCTCTCTGGCTCTTTCATTTTTACTGCTGCCTATCATGGGGCTGTTCTTATCAAAGAGAAGCAGAAATGTGAAAATGTGGTCAAGACAATAATACGAAGAAGTATATGCTTTAGATAGTTGAATAGCTCCAGTAGAATATTTAAATATTTTTCTCTCTCAATCATGCTAAGGAATTAATGCCTTCCTCCCATACAGGGAGGCTTCAATTTTAAGCCTATCATGACTCAAGTAATGTTTAACTCAACAAAGTAATTTTTAATAGTGATGTTTCAGCCATCTGATATGAGTTGAAGGGGGAAAAAAGATATGTTTGGGCATGAGGTCTTATTGTCATCCTTCAAATCTTTCTTGCTCAGTAACTACTGCCTCCATCTATTCCTTGGGTTGGCTCAGGATCTGAAGGAACAGTAGAATAACTGAAAAAGAGTATAAATTTGGAGTCAGGTAGAGCCTTGCTCTTAAACTACTGTATTACTTAAGGAAGTTACTTAGCTTCTCCTGAGTTCTGGTTTCCTCCTCCATAAAAATAAGACAAACAATGCCTACTTCCTGGGCTGCTGTGAGGATCGTGCAAGATATAAAGTACCCAAAACACAGGAAACAATCTCATTGTCCTCACTAGTCTTCACTAGTCCTCAGTTTACTCTTCTGAAAAAGTACAGTGGTGCCAACCTTAGAGAGTTGTTTTGATTCTCTAGTTAAGTGAGACCATGGAGGTGAAAGGATTTTCAAATGAAAAACGCTGTGGAAAAAAAAAAAAAGGTTTGGTGCCTATGTCCAAGGCCACTCTTTTGGTGGCTGAGTCACCAAGTGACTGATCTCATAGCAAAGTCCAAAGGCCATTCTGCTTCATTTTTGTTCCTATGGCTTCTTCGCTGTGAGCACCATCTCCAATTCCACTTCTCCACCCTGTCTTCAAAGGGCAGCCAAGTGCTATCTTTGGTGGGAAGCCTTCTGGGAGCTGACCAAGGTAGTGCCCAGTGTGCAGGCCCCTCAGTGCACCCTCCGGGCACAGTGGCCTGTTGCCACCCACCTACCCCCTAGGATACACACCCAGCCCCATTACGTTGCACAGTGGTGCTGTACTTGGAATCACACACAACAGCCATCAAATCCCTCCTCTGCAAATGACTAGCTGTGTGACTTCAGGCAAGTCCCTTAAACTTTCTGCCATCACCTTCCTCATCCATAAACTGGGATTTAATAATACCCACTATGCGGGATTATTTTAAGAAAAGAATGAAATAACGGGAAGCCTGATTGATGTACATGGGAGATATCCGTAAATGGCAACTGTCACTCTGACTGGACTCCCTGACACCCCGCACCCACGTGCCTAGCTCTGTGCTGGGTCAGCCGCAGCATATTCACTTTCCTGTCAACCACACCTCTCTCTGGGCCCCTGCACGTCCTAAAGATGGCACGTCCTCTGCTTCCCCACCTGCCAGGCAACAGAGGGCGCGGCTGTAAGGGGGCCGGGCCAGCGCCCGTGGGAGCCAATGAGAGCGCGAGAAGGCGTCCCGGCCCCTGATGGGCGGGCGGCGGGCCGACTGGGGCCTCTCTGAATGCCCGGTGTCGGGGCTCCCGGCCGCCCGGCTTTCATGGCCTGTGTGGGCAGGGCACCAGGCCAGTCACCGGCCCCCGCCCGCTTCCCAGCCCAGAGAGCATGAATAAATTAGGCTATTCTTAGTAGGGCCTGAAAAGGAGCCCTTTCTGTCTAACAAGGATGACGGAGTTTTGTCCGGTATCTATTTCTCACCCCAAACAGCACAGTGTAAGAGGGTCTCGGGTTCTGCGGCGGGGTGCGCAGAGGGGCCTGGCGGGCAGGAACCAGGGGTTCTGCTCTGCTAGGATTTGGCGAGGAGAAAAGATAATCTGCCGGGTTGGGGCAAGGGCGGGGGGGAGGCAGGCAGTTGGAAGAACACCCCCCCCCCCCCCGCCCCAGCTCCAGCCTCCTAACTCTCCCCTTGGCAGAGCCTGTGAGCCTGAAGAGGGCTGGGGTTCAGGGCTGCCAGGGGGCCCCCCCGCAGACTTCAGAGCTTCTGCCTTAGCCCTCCCCAGGGCCCCAGTTGCTTCAGGGCCCCTTGAACCATCTCTGGGTCCTCCTCACCCACCACCTCGGCTTCTGGCCTCCTTTCTGCTCCTCACATACATACAGCGAGTATTTCCCCATATTCCAGCCTCGGCTGTTGCTTCTTCTCCTTCAGGCCTCAGCTTCCCTGACCATGCATCTGCAGGAGAGCTCTCCCTCCCCATCACCTTCCACCACACCATTCTGCATTTCCTTTATGGCGCTTATCCCAGCAGGGAATCATTAATTCATCTGTTCATTGTCTACTCCCAGCTAGGGTGTCAGCTCCACCAGGGCGGGGACCGTGCTGGCTTGTTCGCCTGTACATCCTACTGCACAGCGGGCACACTCACTAAACACATGTTGAATGAATGCATGAACTAATCCAAAATATGGTACTTAGGTGCCCAAGACCCACTGAACCCTTCTTGTTGCTGATTAATGAGTCCATCCAACCGTCTTATTCTCCAAACCAGTCTGAAGAAATATTCATCACTGATGGTGGAGATATGGGGAGATCCTCTATTAAAAACCAGCATGAATGAGTGAGGCTGTGGTCTGTATAACTCTCTCTCTCTCTCACACACACACACACACACACACACACACACACACACACACAATTAAAATGAGGGGGAGCTCCTGCCAACATCTCAAATCTTGGGGATTTTCTAGAGCCATCATGGACTAGATGCTCAGAAATCCCCTAATATCTTACTGACATTTCATTTGCTTTGAGAGGGTCTACACTGGTCAAAATAATAACAAAAATGACCATTATAGGTTGAGTTCCTACACCAGGCATGTTCCCTACCTTAGTCAGCTCAGGCTGCCATAATAAAATCCCACAGATTTTAGGGCTTAAATAAGAGACGTTTATTTTTCACAGTTCTAGAGTCTGGGAAGTCCAAGATCAAGGTGCTGGCAGATTCTCAGTTCCTGGCGAGGTCTAGTTCCTGGCTTGCAGACGGCCACCTTCTCACTGTGTCCTCACAGGGTGGAGAGAGAAAGCTCTGGTGTTTCTGCCTCTTCTAAGGGCACTAAAGCCATCCTGGGGCCCCATCCTCATGACCTCACATAAACTTAGTCACTTCCCAAAGGCCCCACCTCCTAATACCATCACACTAGGGGTTAGGGATTCAGCATACAAATTGGGGGGGGGGCACACACATGAAGTCTATAATATTCTCTACATCAACTATAATCTTTACGAAAATACCACCAAGTAAGTGATTAATCTCACTTAATAGAACTCGAAGGTGCAGGGAGGTGATGTCACTTACTCAAGGTCACACAGTAAAACCAAAGGTCAGTGGCCTCTTCCTGTAGTAAGCTGTTTCCTCAAACTTGCTAACTAACCCAGGTCACACAGAGATCACACAACAAGCCCTGGGGCCTGGTTGGTCTGGCCAGCTAATCATGGAATTTGTTGCTGAAAAAAAAATCAGAAAAATGATATCCTGAATTGGATACTATCTTTTGCCCTAAACATCACATTTTGGATTTTGCTCCTTTACTGCTTCATCCCACAAGGATTTGTTGAGTGTCTAGTACGCTGTGTAATACACCAGTGAGCAAGCCAGCATGGTCCCTGCCCTGGTGGGTCTGACCCTCTAGGTGGGGAGTACACAATGACCTGATGACTTAATAGTTACATGTGGGACAAGCACTGTAAAGGAAATGCACAGTGATGGGTGTAAAGCAATAGGGAGGGAGAGCTCTCCTACAAGTGGGTGGTCAAGAGGGCCCCTGGGAGCAAGAGACAGGACAGGGACTGTCAGAGGGACACAGCCTGACAAAGGTCAGTACACTTGCTCCTGAGTTTCAGAATCACACCTGTGGAGCTCAAGCCCCTCTGTTCGCAAGGGGCATCCAGGTGGGTCCACATCCCCAGGTCCCAGCGCTGGCTGCTGCTCGGGCCACAGGGCCTCCCCCTCACCTCCACCTTCCCGGCAATGGCCACCACCACCCCACACCTCCCTTTCGTTTTTGTGTTGACTTTACCACATCTGAGGAGTTTTAATGGGAGAAAGGGCCTACGAATGGGGTTGTTTGAGGACAAGGAAACGAGCCACTTGCTGTGATGAATGTTCTTGAAAAGCAATTTATTTTTCACGGGTAGCTTGCCGGGCTTGGGAACAAAAGTGCTTTGGCTGCCTATCAAATATTAACAGAGGCTAACTGTTTTCTCGGCTTTTCTCTTTCCCCGCACACGCTCACTCGCGCCTCTCCCTATGCATGACAGAAATGACATCAAGTTCAAGGGCTCCCTGGGGTCCCCTCCCAAGATAAAGTGGCAGCTGTTTTCATGGGGCCCTGGGACCCTCTCCCTCCTGCCACCCTCTCCTCTCACTCACTTACTTCCAAGCGTTGCCTGCCCTGCAAGGACATTTTCCCTCTCCCGGTGGGAGGGGAGGAGTGGGTCCCCAGGAAATGAGATGCCAGGTGGAAACCCTGAAAATACCAACGCCGCCCTCAGAGCCAGGAGCCCACCTGTGGTCTCCACACAGTTTAGTCAAAGGGGAAGTAACCCCGCACCTTTGCCCCTGGGCTCCAACCACATGTGCCACGAGCCGCCACCCTGAGTGGAGGCAGCTCCGCCCAGGTGTTCTCAGCTTACCGCCCAAGGTCACTGCCCCTGAGGAGGAATGCTCAGCATCGCAGTGTGTCTCCAGGGAAGAACAGCTCACTGGAGCCTGCTTTTCCCAGCGATGTGTGTGCCTGGCTGGCGGAAGGAGCCCTTCAGATTCCTGGGCCACGACGGCTAAGGCCAAGCGGGGGATTGGGTTTCGGGCTGGGCCCTCACAGCACCGGCGGATCCCAGCGTCTGAACCTTACTGTTACGTGAGCCTGGATCTCAGCAATAATCCCAGGAAGCCAGGCATCTCCTGCTGAAGCCTGTCCGGCGAGGAAGGCCACACCAAGCCCTTGCCTCTCCTCTGCCCACTCTGAGCTGACTCCGCTTGTCCGTCTCCAAAGGGACGATTGTCAGAAACAAGAGACCGGCTGATGGCGACCCAGTCCCTGTCAAATCATATCGAAAGAGTGTCTGGAAATGTGACTAACTCCCCAGCAGAGGCTGGAACTGGGAACTAGGGGTTGTTGTCCTGAGGGGGCGTCACATTCTCATCTCAGTGATTAGGGAATAGAAGCTTTATCTCCTATAAAAAGAACGTGAGCCAAGTAGCAGAAGGTGGGCTTTCTTTACCCCTCTCTGCCAGTCCCAGTTATGGAGCTCAGACAGCTCTGACCAAGACCCCAAAGCAGCTCCTGACAGGCTACAGAGGCAGGGCACAGAGGGTCAGCCCTGTGCCCTCCCCTTCCCCCTGGGACTGTGGTAGCCAGGCTCCAAGATGGCCTCCAGTGAGCTTTGCCTCCTGGCTTCACCTCCTTCGGAGTCCCCTCCCCTTGAATGTGGGCTGGCCTTTGGACTAGCTTTTGACTAGTAGAATGTGTCGGAAGCGCTACCTGGACTTCCAAGGCTGAGTCACAAAAAGCCTTGCAGCCTCCGCCAGGGTCCCTGGGCCACACACCTGGAGGTAGCAGGCTCCACGTCGGAAATCTGCTGCCCGAGAGCCCCGTGCTGGGGAAGCCTGCCCAGCTGGGCCACGTGGAGAGGGCCACCCGGCTCCCCGCTCTCCCCGCTGCCCCGTGGCAAAGCCACGTTGGACAACCTGCCCCGTCCACCATCTAAGCTGCAACCACGAGAGACCCAGGTGAAAACCACTCAGCTGAGTTGGTCAGTTCATGAAACAAGTAACAATACACTGCTGTCGTGAGCCCCCGCGTTGTGAAGTGTGTGTGTGCAGCACAAGGAGCCCAGAGCAGAGATCCGGGTGGGTGCAGGCGCTCTGCACGGAGTCCCCAGCCCCGCTGGCCAGCGGCTCCACGCCGTGGCTTCAATTCGTTCAGCTGAGGAATCTGCCGCCCATGGGAAACCACAAATAGAACTCTCAGATGTGAGAGAAATAGACGCACAATAGCTCTCTTTTTCAAGCTGGGAGACCCTGACCAACCTCTCCTTTTCCCACAAGCCCCTGCCGCAGTCCCTGGGAAATGAAGGAGATCTCCACCTGATCTCCCAGGACTCTCTCTGTCTCTTGTTCCCCTTTAAAAAAACAAAAAACAAAACACAAAACCTCACAGCAGATTTTCTTCATCCACGCTCACCTGCAGAGGGCATGCTGGCCACACCCTGGAGCGTGCCCACAGTGACCGTGCTGGGCCTCCCGCACACCCGAAGGTACACGCTCTGAGCATCTCCCCTTTTCAGCAGGTGGAAGAGGCCCTGGGTGGCTGCAGCACCCATGTCCTTTGGCAACACCCTGCCTTCCTTCCCCAAAGGACACTAGGGGTCACGGTCCAGCCAGCCCCGCTGAAAAGCTAGTAAGCATTTTCTGCCCAAAGACTTTGTCACCAGGAGACATTGTTAGCAGCCTCTGCTTCCTGATGATCTTTTAGGTAGGAAGAGGCAACTATATATAATCCCTGTTGTCCTAATGGAGAAACTGAGGCCCAAAGAAGTTCAGGCTCTCAGTCACGGAAGAGGAGAGGTTGCTGCAGCCCCGTCCAAACTTGTCCCCAAACAGCGTCAGCTGCCCCACCACTGCATACGTGAAAATGGTGGCCGTGGGCCTGCAGGAGGGTATGCCTTTCTCTTCCAAACCAAGCCAAGCTGAACCCCAATTCTTTGCCCAGACCTCTCCAGAGCAGAGGGAGGCAGCACAGCCCCTCCCTACCTGGGTTATCCTAGGTGGTGTGGGAGACTGCGTTCCGCCAGGAGATGGCCATGGCCCAATAGCCACAGCCCTCCGCACGGAGACAGTATGTACCACATAGATCTTGTTCCCTTTCATCCTTATCGCCAAGTCCCCCCGAACGCTGTTTTGCTCATCGTGCTGCCTTCTCCTCAGGGAGAGCGAGGGCTTGCATAACAAGCACTTGACTCATCTCCAGAGCCAAGGATTGTTCCAATGGGTTTGACTTTCAACCTCCCCACGTCTCCTTGAAAAGATGAACCGCGTTTTTGTACCACAGGACATGCCAGGAATAGCTCACATGGAGTGCGCTCGGGAGGGGGTTCACGAGAACGAGGCCGCAGATCGGCCAGACATCCACAAGGTACCATTAAGATGATGGACGTCTTTTTCCATGGTGTCTTGGGCAAGCCGTTGAGCTTTGTTATTCCTCTCCTCTGCAGGGAGGTCACAGTGAGAGTGTCTGTGCTCCTTTGGCCAGGACACACACCCTGGGGACCACACTCGCATCCTGGGAAGAGCGGGTGCGGGAGAAGGGCCTCGGAATGCTCTTTCTGTGGACAGCCCGGCAGTCCATCGCATCCCTGCCTGAAAGCAGGGCTTGGGCAAAACAGACAGGGGTCCCCTCCAGGCCACCACGTCCCAGCCAGCATGTCCCCCGCGCCACCATCACCTCTTCCCACCACCATCAACTCTCCTCCAATCAGCAGATTCTACCAACACTGCAAGTTCCCATCAAGGGAAAAACCCAAAACGCAAAGCCAGATTTCTGACTAATTTAGACATATCTGAACATACTACAGAAACAATAATAATAATCGCCCCCAACTACCCGGTCACTATAATGACTGAGGGCTGGGCCAGGTGCCTGAGGACAGTGCCTGCAGAGCAGGTTGGCCATCTTGCTGGTCCAGAGTCTTGGCGAGGTTAAAAAACTTGCCTCTTGGTAGGTAAATGGCAGAGCTGGGGATTCAAATGATGCCTGTCTTGTTCCAAGGCTCATCATGTTCTTCCCATTAGCGACACTGCCCACATGAGTCAGAGGGCAGAACCGCTGTGACAGAAATGGGAGGCTGGATTCAAGGCCTGGGAGGAACTGGGTCAACCTAAGCCAAATAACAGGGATTGGCAGCGTCGCAGCCTCCCAGCCTCCCTGCCTCCCAGCCTCCCTGCCTCCCTGCCTCCCAGCCTCCCAGTCTCCCAGCCTCCCTGCCTCCCTGCCTCCCAGCCTCCCAGCCTCCCTGCCTCCCTGCCTCCCAGCCTCCCTGCCTCCCAGCCTCCCTGCCTCCCTGCCTCCCTGCCTCCCTGCCTCCCAGCCTCCCAGCCTCCCTGCCTCCCAGCCTCCCAGCCTCCCTGCCTCCCAGCCTCCCAGTCTCCCAGCCTCCCAGCCTCCCCGCCTCCCTGCCTCCCTGCCTCCCAGGCTCCCTGCCTCCCAGCCTCCCATCCTCTCTGCCTCCCAGCCTCCCTGCCTCCCAGCCAGCATTCCCTGGCTGGCCTTCCTGAGGCAGAGCCCAGGCAGATACCAAGGATGCGGAGCCTGGGTGGGTCCTAAGGGAGCAGTCAGTGCCTCCTTCGAGGATCAGTGGGGAAGGGAATTAGGAACTGAGGACCTACTATGTGATAGGGCCATCCACACAGGATCTTGATGATGCTTAGAGGGTGCCCATGAGATGGGTACTGCCTTATCCATTTCACCAACGGGGAAATAAAAGCTTGGCAGGGTCACAGGACCCAAAACATGCAGATTGCACCCCAGAGCTGCGGACTCCAAGGACTCAGCATGCTCCCCTGCGCTGCATCAGCGGGGCACGAGCCGCCTCCCACCCGGAGGGACCCAGCTCCCTGCTCGCCACGCTGGGTCTCATGCCCTTGCGACACTGACCAGACAGGACTATGTGATAGTGGCCTTGTCCCCAAATCACCTTCAGGAGCATATGGAATCACATCTGTGTGATTATTATTAAAAAGAAGAGTTTTTAATTCTCTTATTTTCCAGAAATGCTGCTATGCTTAAAATATTCTTTTTCCCTTCTTTGATATGTTATACCTGATTTCCTGAAATATTATAATTATTCTTATTTACACTATCTACTAGCTTTTTAAGGTCTTTCTGTGTAAATATTGCCAAGATAAATTCCAGGCGCACTCCTGTCTGAATCACTCAGCCTGCCGCTGAGGGGTCCGTGAGGGGTCTGACTGTACCTGAGTCTGGAGAGGGAGAATATATTACCCCTGACCTTTCTGAGAGGAACTGGATGGTCGAGCCCTGTGCACCGGGAAACAGTCTGATCGATGAGCCTGTCCACGTTCCCCAGCAGGCCCTGTGACCCGAGGCTCCCTCCCAGAGGCGCTCCGGAGAGGGCAGGCACACGCAGTGTTCCCTCCTGGGCCTTTCTTCAGTTGGCGGCCCAGGGCCACAGTGAGCCCATCCTGCCCTCTGCCCCAGAATAGGAACCTGTCTAATGGGACCCGAGAGGCCCCTGGCCCTCTGCCTTCCCGTTGGTTTGACCATGGAGCCCCAGCAGGAGACGGGAGAGAGGCGATCGAGGCTGGGGTATTTATTTCTCCAGGCCCCGAGCCAGCAGGTCCCTCTGGCTAGCGATCAGGTCTCATCGACTCCCTCTCCTGCCCCCTGGCCTCTGGGTGGTCAGAGCCCCTCTGTGACCAGCCTCCGGCCACTGCACTGGTCCCTGTGGTTTCCCTATGCTCTGTCCAGGGCCTCCATCACTCTCCATACATTGTGTTTGCCATCTGTCTCCTGACCCGCCGGCCTTGCCAGGGCACAGGTGACAGTAATTGCAGCTACCGTTTGTAGTGAGTCTTCTGGGCCAGTCATTGTAGCTGTGCATCTTGAATAGTTCTCATGGCAACCCTTTGAGGAAGGTGTCCCCACTTCTCAGATGAGGGAAACCAAAGTGACAGACGCTAAGCAGCTTGTCCAATGTGCTTGCTGGTAAATGGGGAAGCAGGGTGAGAGCAGGCGGGTCCCTCGCAGAAGCGGCGCACTTTCTGCTGCGCTGCACTGCCTCCGGGTGGAACCGCGGCCGGGGTGGCACCTCCCGGGCCCAGTGATAACCGGCACCCTGCAGTCAGCCCTCCTTGACTGAGCACCAACTCCTCTAAGCTCTCCTACTTCAACCAAGACTCCTGACCCCCTGGGTCATCCACAAAGACGGGGCCGCCACCCCTGTGCCCCGTCGGTGCCAAGGCTGGACCTACCCCCTGCTCAAAACTCCTGCCGTCCTGAACTCGCTGGCACTTGACCCCCACTTCTGTTTCTGAACCTGTCTCTCATTTGCTTTTTTGGTCTTTTCCTCTCCTCACTAAGCTCTCATCCCCTCCTTCCCCCTCTTCTTTCTCCATTTCACAAAATTGTTCACAAGTTTCTAATAGCTTCTAAAGAAAAAATCTAGCAAACTGCATTTTAGACAATTAATACGGAATATCACCAGGAGAAATAACACAAAGTTCCCAACACAGGTGTAAATCCGCACTGGAGGGAAAAGTATGACTAACAACTGATGAAAGGACTGTGCTCCTCTGAAGAGGAGATCTGCACATGCCCCAGGGAAACCGGACTGGTGGGAACAGTGGCTGCACACACACTCACTCTCACACACACTCACACACACTCACTCTCACACACACTCACACACACTCATTCTCACACACACTCACACACACTCACTCTCACATACACTCACACTCTCACACACACTCATTCTCACACACACTCACACACACTCATTCTCACACACACACTCACTCTCACACACACACTCACACACACTCACACTCACACACTCACACACTCATTCTCACACACACTCACACACACTCACTCTCACACACACTCACTCTCACACACACACTCTCACACACACTCACACACACACTCTCACACACACTCACTCTCACACACTCACTCTCACACACACTCATTCTCACACACTCACACAAACTCTCTCACACACTCTCACACACACACACACACTCACACACACTCTCACACACACTCTCACACACACTCTCACACACTCACTCTCACACACACTCACTCTCACACACTCTCACACACACACACACTCACTCACACACTCTCACACACTCACACACTCACACACACTCATTCTCACACACTCTCACACACACTCACTCACACACACACACTCACTCACACACACTCACTCTCACACACTCACACAGACTCTCACACACACTCACTCTCACACACTCACTCTCACACACACTCACTCTCACACACTCTCACACACACTCACACACACTCACACACACTCACTCACACACTCACACACACTCATTCTCACACACTCTCACACACTCACTCTCACACACACACACTCACTCACACACACTCACTCTCACACACTCACACACTCACACACTCACTCACACACACTCACTCTCACACACACACACTCACTCTCACACACTCTCACACACACTCACACACACACTCACTCTCACACACACACTCACTCACACACACTCACACACACTCACTCTCACACACTCTCTCACACACACACACACTCACACACACTCACACACACTCTCACACACACTCTCACACACTCACTCTCACACACACTCACTCTCACACACTCTCACACACACTCACACACACACTCACTCACACACTCTCACACACTCACACACTCACACACACTCATTCTCACACACTCTCACACACACTCTCACACACACACACTCACTCACACACACTCACTCTCACACACTCACACAGACTCTCACACACACTCACTCTCACACACTCACTCTCACACACACTCACTCTCACACACTCTCACACACACTCACACACACTCACACACACTCACTCACACACTCTCACACACACTCACACACACTCATTCTCACACACTCTCACACACTCACTCTCACACACACACACTCACTCACACACACTCACTCTCACACACACACTCACTCACACACTCACTCACACACACTCACTCTCACACACACACACACTCACTCTCACACACTCTCACACACACTCACACACACACTCACTCTCACACACACACTCACTCACACACACTCACACACACACTCTCACACACTCTCACACACACACACACTCACACACACTCACACACACACACTCACACACACTCACACTCACCTCACACACACTCACTCTCACACACACACTCACTCTCACACACACTCTCACACACACACACTCACTCTCACACAAACTCACACACTCTCACACACACTCACACACACTCACCTCACACACACACTCACTCTCACACACACACACTCACTCTCACACAAACACACACTCACACACACACTCACGCACACTCACTCACACAGACACATTCACACACATGCACACACAAACACACACACATGCACACACACTAACACTCACACATACACACAATCTCACATACAACACACACAACTCACACTCACACTCATACATACACTCATACACACGCACACATACATACAACACTCACACAACTCACATACACACACTCTCACATGCACACACACACACATACACACTGACACACATACACACATACACACACACACACACAAGAGCAGAAGTAAAATTATAAATGCACAAAAAGACTGGTCTATGAATTACTTATAAATTTTGTTATAAAAATGAAACAGAAAACACCTCCAGCCTCATGTCCCCTTCGCAGCCTCCTCTCACCTCTGCCTCCTGACGCCTCTGTTTCCCTGATACGACTGAAGTTCTCTCTTGGCCTCTCACTGCCCAGCTCCCCAGGCCCAGACAAGCTCCACTGACCTCTAGTGATGCTAACCCAGGAAGCTTGGTTCCAACAACTTCACCACAGCCCGGCAACTTACCATTGTCCCTAGCAGCCTCCTGGATCTCATGCAAACAAGATTCCCAGAGACCCATGCAGGGTGCCAGAGCCGCAATGTGGGAGCCAGGCAGACTCACTGAAACTATCAACAACAAAGATAAATGTCTTGAGTACCTACCAACTGTCGGACATTCTTAAGTACATTACATAGATTATTCCTAAACCACAAGTCAATCCTGCAGGGCATATATTAACTCCTTCTTCCAGAAGATAGCTGGGCTTGGAAGGATTAAACAGCTTGCCCAAAGGCACCCAGTTATTAAAAGGTGGGTGTGAAATTTGAACACAAACCTAACTGGATTCTGAAGTCCACTATGATCTCCACTCTGGTGATGTCAGACTCCCGCTGAGAACAGCCAGCAAAGTAGAGAGATAAAAAAATAACTATCTGTTAGAAGGCTTCAGGGAGTTTCCAAGGAGTGAGGAATTGGGTGTCTGAGACTGAGAGCAGAGAGAAGCCTGGAGTGGTGATTCCAGCAGGGGCTACTTTCCTCCAGGAGGTGCTGAAGAAACAGGTGCAGGTAAGAGGCTGAGTTGACATTCTCAGGGAACTGGGACAAATATTGGAATTTAGGGTCCACTAAGGATGTCCTCATAAACATTCCAGGCTTTCATTTGTGTCCCAAAGGGCTCCATACCCTAGGGGTAAAAGTGACGCAATTCCCACTCTCACTGAGTCTGAAGCCTAACTTTTGATTGGATTAAAGTAATCTGGGCCCTGGCCGGTTTGGCTCAGTGGTTGGAGGGTCGGCCTGCGGACCAGAGAGTCCCGGGTTCGGTTCCCGCTAGGTGCATGTACCAAATAAATAAATAAATAAAGTAATCTGGGGTTGTGGAGCCCCTACCCTTTTAGGCTGCCAGAACCAAATATAAATCTTTTCTTAAAAATTGTAACATTACCAAGATGAATAAGCTCTAGAGTTCTGCTACACAACACTGTACCTATAATCAACAATAATGTATTATACACTTATAAATTTGTTAAGAGGGTAGATCTGATGTTAAGTGTTCTTGCCATAACATAATACACTTAAAAATTGTAACATCATTCAGAGTCGCAAATTCACACTGTTTAAAATACAATGTCTGACATGCAATAAAAAAATTGAAATATTTTAAAAGGTCAGATGACAACCAAACACTAGGAAAAAAATAGACAATAGAAAGAACAGACCCACAGGAGATCCAGATTGTGAAGTTATCAGGCACAGACTTTAAATTCCTGTTTAATATGCTCAAGAAAATAAAAGATACGGTTAAATTCTTTATCAGAGAATATAATCTATGAAAAACTCGAAATTCTAAAACTAAAACAAACAAACAAAAAAAGAAAATTAAGAGCACATTGGATGGATTTAAGAGCTAATTAAGCACAGCTGTAGAGAGAATTAATGAACTGGAAAGTACAATGAAAGAAAATATCCAGAGGAAAGCTCAATGAAATAAAAAGATGGAACAAATGGAAAGGAGCATAAGAGACATATGGGATATGGTTAAGATACCAGCCTATAATTGGAAATCTAAGAAGGAGAGAAGAGGGAGAATGGAACAGGAGACTCATCTGAAAAGAGAAGAGCTAAGGATTTTCCCATGTGTGTGCTGTTCCCATTTAATTCATTCCAAATTATTCAAGTTTCTGAGGTTTTTTTGTCTTTGCTTTCCCCGTTCTATTTCCCATCATCTTTTGTTCCTAACTGGTACTTTTTGAAAATAACTGTGGTTCAGATATCAGCCACATGCAACACTAGTGAATTGGGAGGCAATATTTTCTGGGGTTTTTGGAAACTATGGAAAGGAATAATCTCTCTTTCCTTGGATAGTAGAATGTAAGGTCTGGAACTGCTGAAACTACTTTGTGAGAATAAAAGAGCAGTCTTGGGAGGGAAATGACACCATAGACACAGGAAAGTGGGTTTTGCTGTCCTTAGGTCACTCAATTAAGGCATCCCTGAAGTCAACCACACACACTCACACACACACACACACACACACACACACACACACACGATTAATTGGGCAATCAATTTCCTTTTAAGCCAGTTTGAATCAGTTTGTGGATACTTACAACCAAAGACACCATAAGTGATATAAAATTTTAGAAGTATAGCTACTTTTCAGAAAGTATGAAACCATATCTATCCTGAAGTATATCAAAAGGCCTCTGCACCCACTCCAACATTTAGTTTTGTTATATTTAAATCTGCTTCTGATAGGCAAAACAGTAAAATTTATCTTTAGTTTTAACTTGCCTATCTTTATTTCCACTGAAGTTGAATTTTTAATATGTTTATTAATATTTGAAGTTCCTGTCTTGTGTATTGTTTCTCTATGGCTATGACTTAATAAGTCCTTAGATTTCCATTTTTCCCCTTGCTTCCATTGTTCAATTTAATTCAAATAAATGAATGCTTTTTTACAAGCCTCACCAGACTGAGGGTCAGGCACTATGCTGCTTACACCAGGAGCCATGGAATTAAGGGCAGCGGGCCTCTGTCCTGGAGGGACTCAGCCTCTAGTAATGGTGGGCAGACAAGATGCAAACACCTGGGCCAAAGGCTGATGCCCAGTAGGCAGGAAGAGATAGGAGGCTGCATCTACCAGGACTTTCTCACATTTTATGATCACTGAGTTCTTTGGAATTACTTTCACTATCTGGTTTTGTGCTTTATTTATATTTGTTTTTCCTCTTTTTCTGTGTCTTCATTGCATTGATTGAGTTCTCTCTGTTCTCCCATTCCACCGGTTTGAAAGTTATACAGTCCTCTCTATTCTTTTAGTGCTAACCCACTATATTTTAACATGCACATCTAAGGCTAATCAGTGTCTTTATCTTTCAGTCAAATAATAATAGAATTTATCATTATTTAACATCAATCAACCATTGAACACTTACCATGTTATTACTGCATAGTATTTCACATCCATCTGACTTTTAAACCTCTCCTAGAAATTAGTATTTTTTAAAATAATAAATGTTTATGTGGACTTAGCAACAGGCTTACTAATTTATTTGCCTGCTTTGCTGCCTTTATCACACCCTTTCTTCTGGATTCAATTTCCTTGTTACTGAAGAAAATCTTTTATTCATTCTTAAGTGAGAGACTGTAAGTAATAAACCCATTCAGTTTATTGTTTGATTACTGTCTGATTCATCCTCATTCACCAAGAGTTGGATCTCAGTGATCAAGGTGACAGTTTAATTTTCTTCAGTTCTGTGATGATTTTATTCCATCATCTCCTGGCATCAGTCCTTGCTGCTGAGAAGTCTGCTGTCAGCCTCATTACTATTTCTTTTTCATTACTCTGTTTCTTTGCTTTGTCTGCTGTTTGCAGTTTATAATGATGTGTCTAGGAGTTTCCATTTCACCTGTTAGGAACTTGGTGTGCTTCTTCAATCTTTCTTCACTATTCCCTCTTTCTAGAGAGAATATGTATCTGGACCATTTCATTCTGTCCACCAATCTCTTAACATCACCGTCACATCTTCTTTCTCCTTATATCTTTTGGTTGATGTTTTCTCAGATGTATCTACCAACTCCTTACATCTATTTAGCTGATGCATTGAGTTGTTAATGTTAATCGCTACTTTTTTTTTCTTGAGATCTATTTAGTTTGTTCAAATTTGTCTCTTATTATTATTTTCTTTTTTAGCTTTTTAAATGTTTAAATCATATTTATTTTTACACTCTCTTTTTGTTCAATTCTAGATTATTTAATTATTTCAAGTTGTTGGCATGGGAATCTTCTCTTCATTGACTCTATTCAGGACTATTTTAGTTGTAAGGGACAGAAAGTTCCACATAAAACAGGCCTAAGTAAAAGTAAGTGAATTGGCTCATATAACTGAAAAGTCTAGAGTTATATTGGCTTTAGTCACAATTTAGTTCAGGACTAAAACCCAGGGCTTGATTTTTCTCTTTATCTGTTTGATCCACTTCCCTTGCATTTGCTCTATTCTCAGGAATATGACTCCTCATGTTTACAAGAGAGCTGCAGAAATGAAAACTTAGCCTTCCTCTCAGAGCCCAATTTAGCCAGCGAGAGAGGACCTTTTCTCCCATAGCTTCTACAAAAGTCATAAGACTGACTATGGTTGGTCTAGCTTAGATCATGTGCCCACCTCTGCACCAATGGTTGTGGCCATGGTAATGAAATATGTTAGTTGGCTTGGCCTGGGGTGGAATCCCTCCAGCCCACCTTGTATGAAGGAAGGAAGATCACCTAATGGGCCATTGGAGGAAGAAAGAACAATGGACCTTGGGGTGATTCATGAGTCTCCCTACACACACACACCATGCACACACATGTACAACACACACATACACCAAAATGACTGGTTCCCCCAAATGGCTCCATCTCATGTCTTGACAGACGAGCAAGCCTGACCCAGAAGGCTCCTTTCCCAGTGGTTCCCACTACAGCACTAAGGCTGAGTCTCTTGCTGGATTAAACACCAGGCCTTTCCCTGAACTCAGCAAGTCACTTTGCCTCGCCATGCCTGAGTGACGCCCTTCCCCTGCGGCCAGGAACAGGACAACACACAGAGCCACATAGTCTAAGAATGAAGGAAGGGTGGTCCTTACACTAGAGAAGGAGACATCAGACAGAAATAGAAGTTGTCCTCTTCAAAGAGAAACCTACCAATTCCCAAAGCCAGCCCTTTCCTATTGGGCAGCTTATCCTGTCAAGCCTGATCAGCCTCCCTGTGTCTCCCCCTCACAGTCTCACTATGCTATGGGCACATCATGGTTTCTCTAGTATCTCCTACCCATAGATTTATTTTAAAACTCTTCTCCAATTTCAGCCATCTCACTACTCCATCTTATAGAGTAGTGACCTCCAAAATGTATCTTTAACGTAGCACCTAGCCCTGGCCAGTTGGGCTCAGCAGTTAGAGCGTCAGCCCGCAGACCAGAGAGTCCCGGGTTCAGTTCTCACTAAGGGCACGTACCTCAGTTGTAGTTTGTCCCCAGCCCTGGTTGGGGTCGTGTGGGTAGCAACCACTCGATGTGTCTCTCTCACATCGATGTTTCTCTCTCTCTTCCCCCCTCTCTCTCTCCCGCTCTATCTGAAGATAAATGCAAAAATGTCCTTGGGTGAGGATAAAAAAAATTAATTAATTAAAGTAGCACCTAGTAGTTATTGGCATCATTAATCTCATTGGCACCTCTTTGGAAATCCCTGGTCTAGAATATGATGGGATGAATTCCATAGTCCTCTGATCAAATGCCTTAACAATTCCAGACCTCAGTCATACCCTTCCTTTCCAGAGATGAGCTCTCAGCATCCGAGTCTGTTCTCAGGACATAGACCATCCTCATTTTGCAGACCTGGTCATCCACTGTGCTGTCAGAAAGACCACTTCTGATCTCAACCCTCCTACTTAGAAGCTATGAGAACTTTGGTAATTTTACTTAATTTTTCTGAGCCTCAGTTCATAGTGATGCTCACCTTCCAAGGTCAGGGGGAGGAACTACTAATGGAACTATTGACAAGCATCCCAGGCATGTCGCCAGCTCAGAGTTAGCCCTCCAGGTGGGAACTCAACCTTCTCTTTCTTGCTGACTGTGCTCCTTGCTCAAGGCCTTACCATTCCTCAATCACCGGCCTGCCCCCACACCTGCTAACTGGCCAGTGCTTGGCCTCCAGCTTTTAACAGTCACACATCTTTGCCTTGATATAACCTCCTATCTGAATTATGATCCTTGACCTACGATACCTGCCCTTTCCCCCGCCCCGGCACCACCACCAAGATTTCCCCATTGGCTTATCCTCTCATGTGACCCCTGACTCCTGAACTCCAGGCTTGGGTGCAGCCCTACTGGAATGAGGTGGGGAGAAGCAGGAGACAGGGACAGGTGATGTGGAGGAGGTTATGGAGGTCACGCTAAGAGATGTCCCTCAAGGTCTTTTTCTTTCATCTTGAGAGAACATCTGTGGCTTCCACGTTGTCACAAAACAAACAGAAGCAAGTCTTATGTTTCACAATCTACGCAGCTAGTTTCATGGGTCTTTGACAGTTCTTTCATGTCCCTGACAGTGGCAAGCTTTTTCCCCTGGGAAGTTAGGGGCATATGCCACACCCCCGCCACCCCCCTTGCCCTGGTGACATGATGCTGGCACTCCCCGGCTGGTGACACTCTGCAGTCACCTTTCATGTGTGAGCAGCTGTCGCCGCGTGGGTTTCCAGGTGGCCAAGCTGAGTCTCTGCCGCTCCCCCTCCTGCCTCTCGAGGACCCCGGCTGCTGACTCACGGGCTGTCCACCTACGGAGGGCTTCCTGCTCTGCCTCTCTTGGGCAATCTTCTCAGTTTTGAACAAACGCCTTTCAGCTCACAACAGCCTTTCCTGGGGCCATGGGGGAGGTGGTGCGGAGCAGGGAGGGGTCACCTTCTTGCTCACCTTCTGCTGGAACGCAGCTCACGAGTCCTCAGCCTGGCACTGCCGTCCTCACACTCTGCCCTGATTTGTGCTCATCTGCAGATCCACCATGCACTGCTTTCCACTCCCCTGCTGTGAGTCTTCTTCAAGGGACAACTTCTGGTCCCAGTTCCTTTAACAAAGCTGCGGTTAGCACCTGGGGTGGGGGAGCTGTCATGGGCACCGGGCTCGCATCCCCTCCTGTCCCCTCACCGGCTTGCAGAGTGCACAGAACCAGCAATAGTTTGGAGCCAGAAGGACCCCTTCGAGTAGGGCTGCAGAGCTCAGCTGTGAACCCTGAGGCATTATGCCCTTCTCTGAGCCTCAGTTTCCTCATCTGAGAGTGAGAACACGGATACCCACTCTTCAGAGTGGCAGTGAGGGTTAAACGAGAAAAAGTGTGCACCGTGATGGTTTATAATACACCACACCTCAGGACAGCAACAGCTGACATTACATGATCACAGCGTGCCAGGCACGTGGGACACAGCTTCATTCGTTCAGTCTTCACTGAGAGCTACCAGGAAGACCCCACAACATGCCCATCCTACAGATGAAGACATCACTGCACAGAGAGGCCAAGTCATCTTCACAAGGTCACACAGCTGCTGTGAACCCAGGCATGTACCCCGTTCCCTCCAGGAAGAAGACACCCCATTCTCTGAGAGCGTCCTTCTCCAGCTTGAGGAGACATGCGGGACTGGTGGTCTCCAGAGGCTCCTATTCCCTTCCAGCCAGTCTCCCGGGTCACTACCCACTCTGGACTCGATAGTCACACTGACCGGGAGTTTGCCTGGGGTGGGCACTTACTCCCCACAAGCCCCTCACTCCTTGTGGAGGTGGCAGCTCACAGGTCTTTAGGCCTCCACTACACAGACGGGGACTGAGTTTCGGAGGGGGTGTCCCAGATAGAACTAGGATGGGGCCCCCACCTCCCCAGACAGGCAGCTCTGGGCTTGGGCTCTGCCCAGGAGCCAGTGGAGGAGGCGGGGACTGTCCCTGGGGCCAGTCCTGCTGCAGGTGCTCAGTGGGGGACACGTGGGAGGGAGGGGCAGGGAGCGGGGAGCCTGCAGGCAGGGAGCTCCCGAAGGTGTCCGCATCTCCTTCTTCATCCCCAGGAACAATTCCCCTTTTGAGCTTCTTGGCTGAGAGAGCTGAGAGATTCTTGACAGATTGATTTATCTGTTTTGGTAACTTGGCCTTCCTGAGAAAGGCAGGCTCTGCGCCAGGGCTGGCATGGGGACCGACCTAGGGGTGAATGAGGGCCCATTCTCCCTGTCCTCTCTCGGATGGCGTGCCCTCAGGCTGGAGTGCAGAGCTGGGCCGTCTCCCTGTCCCACTTTGACCAAGGGGGAAGGACTGTAAGCCAGGAAGTGCACCGACCCAGGGACGGGCAGTGCCTCCTGCTGCCCTCCCAGCCTCCAGTCCCTAAGGTGGCTCTTCTTGGGCCAGGTTTATGGATGAAGAAGCGGAGTAGCTGCTAACCGACTGCCAAGGTCACAGTGAGCGGGAGGCTGAGACCAGACATGGACACAGAGCCCAGCTCCTCCGCACCAGGGGCAGAAACCAGACGTGCACACAGAGCCCACCTCCTCCGCACCGGGACAGAGACCAGACGTGGACACAGAGCCCACCTCCTCCGCACCGGGGGCAGAGACCAGACGTGGACACAGAGCCCACCTCCTCCACACCGGGGGCAGAGACCAGACGTGGACACAGAGCCCAGCTCCTCCGCACCGGGGGCAGAGACCAGACGTGGACACAGAGCCCAGCTCCTCCGCACCGGGGACAGAGACCAGACGTGGACACAGAGCCCAGCTCCTCCGCACCGGGCCTCCTGTCCTGCAGATTAATATCACATGCAAATCAGCAACGATGGGAGGAAACCCCAAATGGAATACAATCGTCTTCAAATGACATGCACACGTACACCAAGGGAAAGGGAGGGGAAACGAATCGAGGAAACTTTGGGAAATGGAATTTTTATCATATTCTAGTTGTGATGGTACATCCATTATATTCTAGTTAGCAGATGTAGTTTTCACAGGGGTATGGGAAAACAATCCTGAAACTATTTTTGTGCATCCTGGATCTCAGCCAGGGAGGAACTATACTGTGGATGACAAGGTCCACGCCGGAGAAGGAAGTTGCCGATAAGGAACGGGAGGAGCTAGAAAGAGCCCGTGGTGCTGGACTGGAGTCGCATGTCTCATCAGCACGAACTCATGGTTTTCAATATATATAAGGAAAGTGTACATAGATTTATTTGTGTGAATTGGATACATGTATGTATATATTGTTGCGGCATCGCAGTGCTTCTGTTCAGGTCACCCCTGTTTTACTTAACCATGGCCCTAACGCCAAGCGGGGCGGCGCTGGCGATTCGGATGTGCCAGCGAGACGCCATCGGGTGCTTCCTCCGAGTGAAAGGCGAGGACCGCAGGACAACATGTTGTGAGACACAGACAGAGGCCATATTCACAGAACTTTCATTGCAATATATTGTTATAATTGTTCCGTTTTATTGTTGCTAATTTCTTACTGTGCCGAATTTACAAATTAAACTTTATTATAGGTACGTACGTGTGCATAGGAAGAGAACATAGTGTATACAGGACTCGGGACTGTCCATGGCTCGAGGCATCCACGGGGGGCCTGGAACCTGTCGCCGTGGATAAGGGGGGTGGTTGACGTGTTTGGCTCTATCTGCTGAGGGGCCCAGAAGCAACGAGACCCCATCAGCAACGAGCACAACCAGCACCATCGTGTTTCTACAAACTGTTCTTCATGAAAGGAACCAGGCTCCTGAGAAAACAGCTCATTCCAGGACCGGGTCAGCGAAAGTCCAAGAAGAGCCTGGAACATCGTGTAACGTCAGAGAGCAAGGAAGTGCTCCGAAAATGATAAGGGCACCTCAAAAGGACATCGACACCACCTTGAAGGGGTTCTCAGTGGCCAGACCTGGGACAATGTAAACAATAACATCAGTAATAATAGTGATGGCCCACAAGCCATAAATAAAATCAGAACCCAGGAGTTGCACAGGTTTAAATAGGTAAATGAGTGAAGGCACAAGTGGGGGAGAAGTGGGAACGCTCTTCCTCTCAGAGAAAGTTCAAGTGTCCAGTGTAGAAGGAATAGTGAGCATAAAAAGTTCATTCTTCAGTCAAGTCCTCAGCAATAATTGTGTCAAGAGTTATGAGTCAGTGAGTGATAAAACTGGTAGGCCAAAATATAATGAGAAATAAGACATTCACATACTCTCAAATCATCTCCCCACAGGTACTTATTAATTACAAAGGGGAAAAAATAGTAACTTGTAGCAGAGAAAGTGATACTCTGAGAAGGATGTCGCATCCTTCTGGGCAATCCCTGCCAAGAATGCTCACCCAGCTCTAATCACAAGGAAACACCAGACAAGCCCAAATCCTACAAAACAAATGGGCATTCTACAAAACAACTGGCCAGTACTCTTCCCAAAAAATAGAATAAAGCAAGACTGAGGAACTTTCCAGATTAAAGGAGACAATTGAATTGGCAAAATGTAAATAAGATCTGTAGCTGAGATTACAGCATTGTAAGCATATTCATTTCCTGATTTTGATCACTGTACGGTGGTTATGTAACACGGTAACATTTGAAGAATCTGGGTGAAGAGTATAGTGGGAATTCTTTGCACTATTTTTGCCACTTTCCCTTAAGTCTGAAATTATTTCAAAATGAAAATTAAAAAAAAAGAAAGAAGAGAACTAGCGATGCCTCTCTCAGCCACCCTGGGGGGACCTTATTTGGATACTGCCTCAAACAAACTGGGAAGGAAATTCTGCCCCTCGGGTAACTGGGGGGCTGAACGTGGGCGTTTGGTGCAGCTGCCGTGGCCCTGGGCATCTCACGGATGTGTACTAAAATCTTTTTGGATGAAATGATGTGACACTGGGGATTTGCTTCAACACAGTGGGGGGTGTGGGTGCGGTGTGCTGGGCAGGCTGACCAGGGGTTGATGGCTGATGAGGCTGCAGGGCAGGACCAGGGGTTCATTACACGCTTCTGTCCACTTGAGTATAGGTTTGAAATCCCCCCAAATACAAGGTGTTAATACACTGCCCCAGCCCAGCCAGTGTGGCTCAGTGGATTGAGCATTGTCCCATGCACCAAGAGGTCACTGGATCGATTCCCGGTCAGGCCATATGCCCAGGTTGTCAGCTCGATCCCCAGTAAGGGGTGTGCAGAAGGCAGCCTATCAATGTTTCTCTTTCATGGATGTTTCTCTCTCCCTCTCCCTTCCTCTCTCTCTCTCTCTAACATCAATAAAAACATCTTTTTTAAAAAAAAACACACAGTGCCCCAAAACAGGCCTCGGCCTGGACAGAGGGAAGGAAGACACCCACTTGGATCACAGGTGTTTCTCCTGCTTTGCCCTCCAATTGCTCCCCTCGGGGTTTGGGCCCTGGCTGGGCTGTCCCAGGGCCTCCCCAGGCTGACCCCTCTGAGCCCCACCTCGGCTGCCTGCACCGTGATTTCAGAGACTCTTCTCAGTCAAGGATCTCACTGGCCTTCCCACCTGCCCAAGATCAGATTCTCTCACACACATACACACACACACACACACACACGCACATGCACACAGTCACACGCACACACACACAATCACATGCACACACACACATGCACACGCTCACCCCACTCTTTCTCCCGTTCACTCTCAGCCAGCAGTCACTGGGGAATCAAAAGTCAGCACCCTGGGAGAACAGACTCATGAAATAGAAACAAGGCTGAGTTATGGAAAATCAAGGGAATGACCCATCTCCCATACCTGAGTTTGTACTTTATAAAAGATCAAAAGTAGGAAGTGACAGCGTGTCAGAAAGGCCAGCCACGGAGGGAGAACTGGCCCGAGAGCTCAGCCCAGAGCCTGGAAGTCAGACGGGCTGGAAAACAGGCTGTCCCCGGGGTCCACACCCCGCTATCTGCGCACACTTGCTGTGAACCACGCAGGTAGAGTTCCTGGGGTGACGTGTGTAAACTTCAGTTGAGTAAAGGTAAGTGTGTAATTTGTTTACTGTTTTCTTATATATCCTGCCTTTTAAGTGTCATTAATGTATCTGGGGCCGTGTGTATGGTGAGAAGTGCTGAATGGTGAGGCTCTGGGAATATGTCAAACTCAGAATTGATGCTTACAAAAACTCCCTGTTTTCAAGCCTCCCTGCTATAGATTTCCCAGAGGGTAGCTGGAACACAGATGGGCCCTCTGGGTCTGCGCTGGCTCCTCCCGGCCCGGGCCGCAAGCACACCTGAGTCCCGGAGAAGAGTGAGGCCAAGCGCGCGAACCCAAACGCCACCGTTCGCTTCCCAGGCGGCCCTTGAGTTTCTTCTGAGGGAAGAGCTTCAGTGGGATCAGGTATCCTGACTGTGGCATCGGGGTGCCACCTGGTGGCCAACATGCACATTACTGTTCCCCCCAACCATCTGCTGTGGGAGTGTGTGTGTGTGTGTGTGTGTGTGTGTGTGTGTGTGTGTGTGTGTATGAGAGAGAGAGAGAGCGCGCCCAAGGGGTGGGTGATCAGAAGCAGCTTGGGAAGGGACAGTCTTTGTCTGGAAAAGCTACTTTCAAGTGACAACTCTGCACTTGCTTAGTAATTGACCTTGGACAAGTCTATGAACTTGTTTCTTCACCTGGAAAATGGAAATAACAGTCCATCCCTCACAGGGCCACTGGATGAGAGTATGTGGCATAGAGGAGACGGGTCATAAACTGAAGCTACTCTACATTCTTCTCCCCGTGGTCAGCCCAGCTCCTGCCCCCTCGCGTATCACCCCACACTGCAATGCTGAGCACACGGCAGGGCACAGGGGACGTCTGTAGGTGCCCGGCACCCGTCGTAGCTCCGAGCTTATCTAGTGCTTTCTTCATCCCTGCTGGAACCGAGAGCTGCCGCCTCTGTGTGGAGCTGGTCCGTATCAAACAGCACTCGTGTGCAGGGCCAGCGGCTTGAGCAGGACCCAGAGTGTGTCCTGAGGGGCTGTCCCTGCAGATGCACAGAGCAAGGTGAGGAATGGGACAGAGCACCCAGGAGCGAGGCCTGGGCAGGCAGATGGGCTGCCAGAGGGGTCACCTCTATGCTGGGGGCCCTCCTGGGGCTTGCTGCAAGGGGATAACCAGTGAAACTGGACCCCAACTGCAAAACAGGAGGGGAGGCTCTTTTCCTGATAAGCCTCAAGCCCCTTTCCTGTACACAGTGATGCCTCATTAACACTGGAGGAGAGGCCAGTTACTCCGGGTTAGTGCAGCAGAGATTTTCCTTTGGGAGCGAAAGACATTCCGAAGGAGGGAAAGCAGGAGCCCGGGTACTGGCCGAGCAGGTCACAGCTCTGGCTGCTGCTGCTGCCACCTGACCCTCCATTAACTTCCCAGGGGACAAGCTGAGTCCGTGCTCCATCCACTGAAGGCCAGGTCCCCTCAGGGACCTCACGATCTTGCATCCTCCCGTACAACACCTGGTCATGCGCCCTGCAGCTGGGAGGAAGCTGCCCCTTTAAAAGACAGGTGGGAGTTAGCTGGCTGGACAAGGCCAGGACGGGCATCTGTGGCAAGGCAGGGGGGATGACGCAGGCAGAGGTAGGGGGTGGCGGTCATGCAGGGCACGAGTCACAGGGAACAAGGAGAGACTGCGGGTGCCCATGAGAGGCTGCAAACGATGTGGCATCTGGCATCTGCTCAGTATTTCTGCTCTCATCCAACGCGACCCCGCAGGCAAATTTGTTTTGTGAGTTGGAAACACTGATCAATACCACAGGAGTATTTTGGGTGTATCTTTGGTAGTGTCAGACCGTGGAAAATTACAGATCAGCTTACCCTCAATTCCTGACCCTCGGCTCTTTATCTCAAATCTGAAATCCAAAAAACTCCCCAAATATATTTTTTTTTTTTTTGGTAAATCATTAGGCAGCAAAGCCTGCCCTTCTATGGCTACCTCTTGTCCTTATTTACCACAGTGCGTGAGGTGGCTCCTTCGGGTGGAGAGCATGGGGGGGTCGATGAGAGGAGGGGCGCTCCCCAGGCCCTGTGGAAGGACCCTTGTCGCGGGTGTGTGGTTTAGGACCTGAACATGAGGAAGCCCCGACCACGGTGGCCCCAGGAGTCTGGGATCAGACATTAAGGGCTGTGGTAGAAATTGAAACTATCTCCTGGCTCACCCAAAATTTGCATCCCTGGAACTGTTTAAAACGGAACATCTCGTTCACTTGCTTCTCACCTCTTTTCAAGTGGTTGCGTGGTAGTGTGTTCGGACTTCTGGTTGCACTTTTACACAGCTGTCAATCTTCTGGGCCTTCGGGTCCCCTCAGGGAGCCTGCAGAACCCTCACTCGGGGCTTTTAGATGCTGAAATGAGTAGGGCTGCAATGGGAAATCAATTATACAGAAAAACAGTCATAGGAATATATAAAAATTGTTGCATATGCAAACTTGTGGCAAAATAAAAGCGTAGTTGTCCCCCAGCCAAGCTGCAGCTGTCCTGAATTCTCTCTTCAGACCCTCGGGGGTCCGTGGACCGAGTAAAGGGCCCTCTGCTGATTGCTGAGCTGCTGTCAGAATACAGTTGCACAGCTGCGGTCCCTGGTGAGTGCCCGCGGGGACAGAGCCGGCTCTCAGCGCCAGGCTGTTGGCTGTCCTGGGCTTTCATCGCTGGCCACGTGCAGCGCGAAGCCTGCTGTGGAGGGACCCTGCCCTCGCCATGGGGTAGAGAGACAGTCACACCTGGACCAGGTTCTGAGAGCCCTGGGTCCTGCTGCTGGTACTTCCTGACCCGAGGGCAGCACCCCTGTGATCTTTGCGTCTTCACACAAGTTACAACATTTTTGAAGTGGAAAAGTCACTCTGTAAACGGCGGAGTGTTATTCATTTGGCTGGTAGCTAGTGAGAAGCTCCAGGACATGCCTCCTGAAAGGAGGCGCTCTCCACAGAGGTCCTGGTGGCAGCAAGGGGAGGGGTATGGGCCGGATGGGCCTTGTGGCTGGAAAGCAGAGCAGAAGCCACATCGCTGAGGCCCAGGCCTGAGCAGAGACCAGGCTGTGAGCCCAGCACTGCCCACCTTCCTGTCCCCTCCCACTCAGCACTATGACAACACACGGACTCGGGGTGGGGATGGGGGGTCCTGGGAGCTAGCTGGGTCCAGGGCTTCCTTTGCCTTTGATTTTCCTGGGTCCCGTCACCATCCATGACCAAGGCAGGCTCAAGTGTAGCTTTGGGCTTTGAAGGTCCCAAAAGAGGGTGAGCTGGGAGAGGGTGGAGGGGACACAGGACTCCCACCTGCAGGCTGGAGAGCAGCCCAGGCCACAGTGCAGAGAAACATTCCCAATCCGCTCCTGGGGGCAAGGGAGCCAGCGAGGGGTAGGCTCCCCTCAGCCCAGCCTGAGAAGGGGCCTCCGTGTCCCCTTCCTCCAGGTCCTACTGCAGCGCCCGGAGCAGGGCCTGGCGCACGGCAGTACTCGCTGGGTGCTGCTGAGTGGATGTGGCAGTGATGGGACTTCGTGGCTCCTCCCTGCTGAGGAGAAACCAGCAGAGCCTCCAGGGGGTGGGAAGGGTACAGACTTGGGCCCCGACTCCGTCAGTGAACCATGAACATCTGATCCCTGCAGATTCTGCTTCTCAAACCTCAACTCTAATCCCCTCAACAAAGAGTGAGGAGTCTCCTCCTGGTTGGGGCTAGCTATGCGGCTGACGCGGCCTCCACTGTCCTTCCTCTGCCTGTGGAGGGGCAGGTGGCAGCGTGTGACCTGCCGAGTAGGAGCCTCTGCCCTGAACTGCTGACTCCGACTGTGTGACTCCAAGGAAACCACTCACCTTCCAGGAATCGTGTCCCCCGCCCGCCAGGTGGTGGCGAGGTCTGGCACTAGAGGTGAGCCTGGAGCAGAGGGCCAGCCCGAGGCCGGTGGGCACATGGGGGAGTGGCAGTCGGCAGAACTGCTCCCCCTGCTGCTCTGCCAGCCCCGTGCACTCGGAACGCAGCCTCCCCTCTCCACGCATTGTGTTAAGGTCACTTAATCATCTTTGTCCCCGCTGGCCCATCTCAGTGTCCCTAGATCCAAGGTCTGATCCCCACGCCTGCCAAGACACCTCTGCTGCTGACGACAGTGCCACCTGCTATGGAGCACCACGTGCTGTCCCCAAGTCTCAGCACGCTGCACGCTAGCCCCACAGCAGCCCTGAGGTCAGTGCAATTACCACCCCGTTCCCCGCTGAGAACTCCGAAGCCAGAGTGCTTACTGTCCCGGCCCAGCCCCTAGGTGTCAGTCCAGAGCAAGACTCATGCCCTGAGCCTGACATCTGACCTCCAGCACGCACCCTAAAGCTTGTCCCCACAACGTGGCACTTCTCCCTGACCAGCGTTTTGGAGGTCCCCTCTTGTCTCCCAACCCACTCATTGTTGCTGCTTAAGGAGTCATTATATTTGCCTTTTTTTTTTTCTGACAACCAGAGCAGTATGGGGTCATCTTGTAAAAACTTTGGATAATACCAAAAAAAGAAGAAGGAGAAAATCAAACTCACCCACCGTTACATTTCCTCCTGTCTCACCCTGTTCTTAGATTATACAGACAGGTTGTATGCAGTTTCACGGACTCTTTTCACTTAGCATTATATTGAGAGCAATATAACATCATTAAATATTTGTGGGAACATCATTTTCATGGCTGTCGGTGCTCCATCAAAGAGCGGAATTAAATTGTTTTGAAAGTTTCAGGATTATAACTATCCCACCATTCAAGTCTTGTATACAACTTCTGGCGGGAGAGCGCTCGTGCGCCCCCTGGTGGGAGTGTAGGATTGTGCAACCACTTTAGGAAGCATTTGCACATTGGAGCTCAGCGGAGGATGAGCCCTGTAACTGTTACCACTCAGCAGTGCACCTAGCCAGACCCCCACAGGTGCCAGCAGACAAGTGTCCAAACGGTCAGAGCGTCATTGTTTGCAGTAGCAAAACATCAGAACCGGTCTAAATGACAACCATCAGTAGAATGGATGACTCAGTTATGATGTAGTCACAGAATGCATTGCCATATAGCAACGAGAATGAACAAGCTAGGTTTCTACACTCCAGCAAGCTGAAGTTCTCAAACATAACACCAAGGCAGGCTGCAGAAGAATAAAGGCTACCATTCATATAGAATGTAAAAGCACGTGAAGCAACAATGTGTAAATTTGGAGATGCTTGTAGCGTAGAAAACATGCATGTGAATGACACGCTCCACACTCAGGGTGGTGGCTGCCTTTGGAGGGAGGCAACAGGGAGAGAGATGCCTGGGGGTGTCAGCTATGTGGATGGATCAATTTATGACATTGTGTTCTGGGTACATATGGTTATATCGGTTGTGTGACTTTATTTTGTAATAAATTAGTCAAGGAGAGAAAAGAGATTAACAAAATTGACTAAATCAACAAAACGGACTTAGTCCAGCTTTATCTAGATGGACTAAAGAAAAAGAAATTAAAGAAGACTAAATAAATGGAAATATATCCCAAGTTCATGGATTGGAAGACAATATTGTTAAGACATCACTCCTACCCAAAGCCATCTACAGATCCAAGGCAATCCCTGTCAAAATCTCAATGACTTTTTTGCAGAAATAGAAAAACCCATCTTAAAATGCATATGGAATCTTAAGGGACCCTGAATAACGCAAACAATCCTGAAAATGAACACAGCTGGAGGACTCACACTTCCTCATTTTAAACTTATTGCAAAGCTACCGTCATCAAAGCAGGGTGGTACCAGCATAAAGGCAGACATGGGGACCAAGGGCATGGAATAGAGAACTTGGAAGTAAAGCCTCACGGACATGGTCGTATCACTTTAGACAGGACCATTTAATGAAACAGAACAGTCCTTTCAACAAATTGTGCTGGGAAAACTGAGTATCCACATGCAAAAGATTGAAGTTGGATCCTTACTTAACAACATACACAAAAATAAAAGCAAAATGGATCAAAGACATGAACATAAGCACTAAAACTATAAACCTTTTAGAAGAAAACACAGGGCAAAACTTCACAACGCTGGACTTGGCAGCGATTTCTTAGGCGTGATGTTAAAGGCACAGGCAGCAAGGGAAAGGAGACAGGTGGGACTTGATGGAAATGTACAATGCTGTGCATTGAAAGACAATATCAACACAGTATAAAGGTGCCCAAAGATGGGAGAACAAATTTGTAAATCACAATCTGATAAGGGACTGATATGCAGAATATGTAGAGAACTCATAAAACTCAGCACCCCCCAAAAAAACAACTCAATTCAAAAATGGACAAAGGAATTGAATAGACATTTCCCCAAAGAATATCTACAAATAGCCAAGAAGCACATGGAAAGGTGTTCAACATCACTAATATTTAGAGAAATGCAAATCAAAACTATAATGAGATATCTCCTCACACCCATTCGAATGGCTACTACCACACACCCAAACACACAGAAATTACTGAGTGCTGACAAGATGTGAAAAAATTGGAACCCTTGTGTGCTTTTGGTGGGAATGTAAAATGGTACAGCCGCTGTGGAAAACAGGATGATAGCTCCTCAAAAAGTTCAAATTAGAATTATGATATGATCCAGCAATTTTACTTCTAGGTATATACCCAAAGGATCTGAAAGCAGGATCACAAAGAGATATCTGCACACCGTGCTCATAGCTGCGTCATTCACACAGTGAAAAGGCGAAAGCACCCCAAGTGTCCATCGATGGATGAGTGGGCAAGTAAAATGTGTTATAAATGTACAATGGACCCTCATTCAGCCTTTAAATGAAGGGAATTCGGATGCATGCCATACATGAATGAACCTTGATGAGATTATGTTAAGTGAAATAAGCCAGTCACAGAAAGACAGATACTGCATGATTCCATTTGTATGAGGTCCTTAGAGTAGTTAAAATCAGAGACTGGACGTAGAACTCGGGTGCCAGGGGATGGGGAGGGGGAGGGTGGTAGTGTTTAATGGGGACAGAATTTCAGTTTTATGAGATGAAAACAGCCCTGTGGACGGATGGTGGTGACGGTCGCACTGGACTGTACACCAAGTGGTTAAGATGGTACATTTTGTTATGTATATTTTACCACAGTTGGGAAAAAAAGTAAGAAAGAGAAGAAAAGAAGGAAAGAGGGAGAGGGAGATTAGAAGGAAAGGGAGGAGAGAGGAAGGGAAGGACCCACCTTCAGTGAGACTGTGAGATAAGGAAGGCAGTGGGCACCTGCTAGGAAAGTCTGAGCTCCTGGGACCTGCACTGTGGGTCTGACCAGCCGCTGGGCTCCTGGGCACCCTGTCGCCCTTGCCTGACCTTGTTCTGGGTCAATCAGGGTCACTGGAGACAATGTGTGGTCAGTGCCACTCTGTGCCAGGCCCAGGGTGAGGGGCTGTCATAGACATAATCATAGGGACCCTCCTCGGGCCTGCCTCCTGCCCTGCGCCCCCACTGCCAGGGAGATGGACTAGAGCGAAAAGACCCTCTGGACGGGAAATGTTGGGTGCAGGCAGAAACTGTCAGCCTGGCCTTACCCCGGCCTTTAAATACAACACTGGGTGTCGGGGTGGAGGGAGGGGGAATGGGAGTCGGTGTTTAATGGGGACAGAGTTTCGGTGGCCTTCCTGGGCAGACACCCCAGGGTGCACTCTCTTCCAGGGCTCCCCAGCATGCACCCCCACCGCCCCATTCACCCTCTCAAAGCCCAGCTCCAAGCTCACCTGCTCAACCCCGTGGCCCACAGTTTCACTCCACATCTCACCTGAAGCTCAAGGGCAGGGCCACTCGTGTCGCAGCAGCTTGGGGCTTGATCTACTCCCACCAGCCAGCCCCCCACCATGCCAAGAGCAGGAGTGAGGTGGCACCCGTGCCGTTGGAGAAGCAAGTCTACATGAGGAAACATTAAATGCGTGGGATGGAGTCCTCCCTCCTCTCCTCCCCTGCCTCGTCTCACCTCTGGCTTCAACTTTAGAAGAATGTGTTAGCTGGATGAAGGCTGAATGGGTTGAAAGGCATATGTAACAGTTCGATTACATTATTCTGCTTGTCACAGAGACCTCAAATAACAGAAGCTAAAATCAGATGGAGGTTTCTTTCTTTCTTATATTAAAGTCCAGTGTTGGCAAGGCAGAAATGGTCTACCAAATTTTAAGAACCCAAGTTCCTTCTCTCTGTTCCACCATTCTTAGGGTACCGCCTCATGGACCAAGTTGGCTGCTCAAGCTCCAGCCATCACATCCACATTCCAGCATGTCAAGAGAAAAAAGTCATCAAGCAAGGCACATTCTTTCCCCTGAAGATACTTCCTGGAAGGCGTGCTGCCTCTTACATCCCACTGAGTCATGTGGCCACACCAAGCCCGAAGGTAAGCTGGGTGATGGTCTGTTGTGTTTATTCTAGGTTGCCATAGGTCCCTTGTACTGTTCACATGCCCTTGTGTTGTGCAGATTGGGTGGGAGAGAGTGGTGGCTTAGTGCTGGGCTGTGGATTTGTCCTCTGGCCCACCACTTGGAAATCTGGAGGAGGAGGAGGCCATGAGGGAGAATTCACTAACACACAGCTGCCATCACCCCTGAAAATGGGGTCAGGTTCAAGACTGACAGGTTCCTTGGGCCTCCAGCAGCAGCTGCAGTGGTTCTCACCTTTCCTGGCTCTCCCTGCCATCTCCTTTCCCTTCCGGAAATGTGGCTTCTGGAGCGCTGGCTCTGACGGCATCATCAAGGTGTTCAGTGACAGGAAGGCGCACACGTGGACAGCAGAGGAGGCGAAGAGGCGCTAAAGGCGGTGCTGGCCCTGGCCAGTGCGACTCAGGTGTCTGGGCATTGGCCAGTGCGTGGAAAGGCTGCCGGTTCGACTCCTGGTCAGGGCACACGCCTGGGTTGTGAACTGGATCCGTGATAGGGGGCGTGCAGGAGGCAGCCGATTGATGTTTCTCTCTCTCTCTCTCTCTCTCCCTAAAAATCAATGAAAAAGAGGAGGAGAAAGAAGGAGGAGGAGGAGGAGGAATAGGAGGAGGAGGAAGAGGAGGGGAAGGGGAAGGGGAAGAGGAAGGGGAAGGGGAAGGGGAAAACAGTATTCTTCTGCCTGAGACAAGAAGAGCATCACCCTGGAGGAGGGCAAGGAGATCCTGGTAGCTGGTGAGGGCCAGGTTGTCAGACCTACACCACCTTTGTCCAGAGGCCGCTAGACACAGTCTGCCACTTTGCTCTCAGTGCAACCTGGGAGACTGAGGGGAACGAGGGAGACCTGCTGTTTATCTCTGTGCCCCTAAATCTGCACCCCTTAAGAGCAAATGAGCACTGCCAGCTCTAAGGACTCCATCAAGAAGCCGATGGGGATCAAGCGTGAACTGGGAGCAAACTGCTCGGAGGAGGGCCAAGGCACTGCACCAGCCAGAGCAGCTGGGGCTGCACCTTCCTCTCCTGGAGGGAAGCCTCTGTGAGCCTCCCCCAGTCCCCGCCTGGAGCATCTGGCAGCCCAGACCGGCCCCCAGGGGTTGCAGGTGCCCCCTCCACAGACCTGAGGGTCCAGGGGATCCCAGCTGGGGGAAAGCAATCCCTTCACCCCACAGGCCCCCCCACACCCCTGCACTTTCCTCCTCCCTACATCCCTGACAGCTCTGGCCTTCCCAAACATCTTTACATCTTCTGATCTCTGTCAGTTTGAAGCAGACCAGGTTTCCCCAAACATATATTCGGGGGGCCTGAGGCGGTGCTGGCCCTGGGCGGTGTGGCTCAGGTGGTTGCGTGTCGGCCAGTGCGTGGAAAGGCTGCCGGTTTGATTCCTGGTCAGGGCACACGCCTAGGTTGTGGGCTGGATATTTTGGGGGCCATATTTTTTAAAATATGTTTTTATTGACTTTAGAGAGAGAGGAAGGGAACAGGAAAGAGAGATGGAAACATTGATGAGAGAGACACATTGATAGGCTGCCTCCTGCAGGCCCTCCTCCCCGTCCCCCCCCCCCCCGGGGGTTGAGCCCACAACTTGGGCACGTTCCCGGACCTGGAACTGAACCAGTGACCTCTTGGTTCATGGGACATCGCTCGATCCACTGAGCCACACCGGCTGGGCGGGGGGGCTGTATTTTTACCCACACCCCTACTCCCCACCGTTCCCATGCTGCCGGCCTCCAGCCACACTGGTGATTCTGCTGGTCTGTCTAGTTCCGTGCAGAGCTGCATTGCTGTGGAGGTGATCCCCACTTTCCCTGGCCTTGGCCACTCATGGAGGCAGGACCAGTACGGGACCTTTAATTCAAAACACACAGAACAACACTTTTTTAAAAGGCTGGCTCGCAGGAGAGATTGTACAAGGTTTTATATGTCCCCCAATTACTGTCAGGTTCCCTCCCATGCCAACTCGCGCTCAGAGTGGGCAGTGTCCTTCCTGAGGGGGTGGCATCCTCAGGCTTTGTCCTACCTGGACACCACCCCCAATGACTACCGGAATGTCCTTGACATCAAATTTGGTGTTTGTGGTAGAAGGATCCCAGAATGTCTAAATTTTACATCATCAATCAGAATGTTTCATTAGAATATCCAGTTTTGCAGGCTGGTAGCAGGAGTAGTTTGAACCATATGAAATTGCTGTGTTTATGGGTTTAAACAGTTGAATATCGACAGTTCCATGTGGTTCACCTAATAGCTACTAAGTATTCAAACACTTCTGGCCCAGGAGAGGCGGGGAGGGGCTGGGCCACGCGGCTTCTTAGTTCACTTCAGTCCCTACCATTAATTTCACACCTCTCCAGCTTTGACTTATATTTATTTCAACACTCATGATTAAAATTTGTGAAGTTGGCATTGTCCCAGGACAGATAGAACGGTGACATGTTTCACCATTTACAGAGCCCCTGGAAGGGCAAGAAGCCCTCAGCCCAAGGGAGTGGAACGCGGGGCTGGAGGCCGGGCGCCTGCAGCGATGAGCACGCCAGCGCCTCCGTCTGGGATCTGTGAGTCTTTTCCCTCTCGGACTGGCCTCCTTGGAGAAACGGCTGGTTCCAGGTCTGGGCGGGGAGGTGCAAAGCCAATCTGGCACATCTTGTACCAGAAACAAGTGACCTGCCAATGGCTAATCACGGTCCTGTCACAAGGATATTGGAGCTGGTGTAAAGGGCTTTCACTGACCAAATTTGGGCCATGTGGGCTCGAAAACAGTAACGATGGTAATGGGTGACCTGGCGGCTGATCTGACAGTCACCACCGCAACCACATGGTCACACTCAGCATCACTATTAGTGGGACAACCTGGCGTCGGTGCTTCTGAAGGGGTGCGCTCAGAAAGGCCCCCACACACCCACAGTGTTCTCACCAAACACCTTCACCCTAATTCTGCTCTCGAGGAGAAAGATCTGACAAATCCAAAGTGTGAGAATTTCTGCAAAACACCTTCCTGGGTGCTTCCAAAATGGGCATGCCACCAAAGACTAAAATAAACAAATTAAATGAAATTAAGTGAAAAAACAAAGGCTAGGGAAGTCTTTGAAATTAAAAGGGACCAAAGGTAGGGAGCCATAACGTGCCAGTGCGAGATGTGACATTGATTGAACCCTGGGTCAAAATATCAGCTTTCAAAGACAGCTGGGAATAATTAAGACCGTGTCAATGTTTTAGGTATAATAACGGTGTTATGGTTTTACAGGAGGACATCCTTGTTCTCAGGAGGCGCCTGCTGAATGCTTGGGGGAGTATCTTAGTTCTGGCTGCTACAGCAGAATACCAGACTGGGGAGCTTACAAGCAACAGACATGTATTTATTTTTCACAGTTCTGGAGACTGAAAGTTTGAGATCAGGGTGCTGGGATGGTTGGCTTTTATATCTTCACATGGCAGAAAGAGGGTGAGAGAGCTTCCTTGGATCCCTTTTGTAGGGGCACTAATTCAATTCAGGGGGGCTCCACCCTCATGACCTAAATATCCCCCAAAATCCCACCTCCTAATCTATCACATTAGGACTGTGGGAGTTCGGGCTTTAACATACAAGTTTGGGAGGAACACACACGTTCAGTGTAGAGCACAGGTAGAATGTCACATGTGCAGGTACACATGTGCTTCTGCATAGCTGCACCTGTATCAGGCACGTGTGTGCTTCTGCATAGCTGCACCTTTATCAGGCACGTGTGTGCTTCTGCATAGCTGCACCTGTATCAGGCACGTGTGTGCTTCTGCATAGCTGCACCTGTATCAGGTACACGTGTGCTTCCGCATAGCTGCACCTGTATCAGGTACACGTGTGCTTCCGCATAGCTGCACCTGTATCAGGTACACGTGTGCTTCCGCATAGCTGCACCTGTATCAGGTACACGTGTGCTTCCGCATAGCTGCACCTGTATCAGGCACACATGTGCTTCTGCATAGCTGCACCTGTATCAGGCACACATATGCTTTTGCATAGCTGCACCTGTATCACACCGTGTCTGTGGAGAGAGGTGGAAGGGAATCAAGTATGGCAAAATATCAGGAACTGGTCAATGTAAGTACAAGTACAGGGAATGGTCATTGAATCATTGTTTCCATTTTTCTATATGCTAGAATTTTTTCAAAATCAGAAGTTTTGGGCAAAGCCCATCCTTCCTCCTGTGGTTGTTAAGCAGCAGTTCCCCAAAGTAATCACAATTGGTAATGACCTTGGCAGTGTGGGTAATTTCACTGATGGGGCAAACTGATGAGGAGTTGCTCTCCAGGCTGCCTGGAAAGGGCTTCCGACCTTGATCCCCTCTTCCTCGGCTCACATCAGGTGTCAGGCATGTAGACCCTTCCCCAGAGTTCCCCCCACACACTCTCACCCCTCCAGCCCTGGGGGAAACTTCTGGCCAATAGTCTGCCTCAGGCACAGGCATCTCCCCTCTGTCAGGTAGGTCCAGACGATGTCCTGGAACTGCCAGGGACCACTGTCTCCTGGTCCCCACACTGAAAGAGCAGAGACTTGCTGGCTCAGGTCCAAACACTGCCCACGGGGCGCCCCAGGGCCCCAGGCTCGGGATCACCCGAGCTGTTCCATGGCCGGCCCCTGCTGGGCACTGCCTGTCTCTGTTAAGGGGACGTTTCCCACCGCTCCCGACTTCTGCTCTGGGGCGTAAAGAGCCCAGGGCCCCATCAGGGGGTGGACAGAGCCTCTGCAACACAAGGAGAAGCCTCCAAGCCAGGCGGTTGCCTCCCCCAAGGGGAACAAGAAGGTCCCTGGCGACCTGTCAGCCCCCAGAAGGTCTTCTCTCCTCCAGACCCACCTGGCCCCTTTCCTCCCTCTTCCCCCTGGGCTCTGAGCACAGAAAGCCCACGGAGGAAGCACCCCCTCCCCCAATTATTTTGTATGGACACAGCCTCACAGCTGTGGGCGTTTTCTGGGACTTGGGGGGAGGGACAGGGGCTGGAGGAGCCCTTGAATCATTTAGAGGGTGGTGAGGATGTGGGGACAGGGTGGCGCTCTGCCGGCACCTTCGCCATTGCTCCTGGCAGGATCTCGGCATGGGACCCTGCCTTCGAAAGTGCATCGCAAAAGGCCACCGCGAGGTGGCAGGGTAGAACTAAGAATCGAGTCGTCCCGGGCCCTGGGCGGCGGGACTGGGACTCCGCGCAGAGGGAGCGGCGACCCCAGCCTGGCGTTCCTGCAGCATTTGGGACTTGGCACCACCCGCCCTCTGTACAGGGGGTAACCCAGCGTCTAAGGGCCAGCATCAAGCGCCTGCCCCTCATTCAGAGTTCCTGTTCTCCGGGTACCTCGTGCTGCCTCCAAAAAGCAGAAAATGACAGCGACTGTCAGCCTTCTCCTCTCACGGCGAGGGAGCTGGAGCCTGGCCGGAGTGCAGAGGGACAGCTGAAGACAATATGGGGAAAACACCCCAAACAGCAGCAAAGCCATGCAGTACAAACAGTAAGGCGGACGTCATGTCCTACTCGGGCACTGCGTTCTACCTCCTTGTGGCCTCATCAGCCCTGGACGCTCCCACAGCAGACTGAGATCCAGAGGGGTCCGTCCCTGGGCCAATGTCCAAAGTCTCAAACTCGGGCCTCCGCCCCAGCCTCTGTGCTTCCAGAACGCGCATGTATTGGTGAACTTAGGGGGACATCACGGTCTGGTTGGAACCTCCATCCCACCTCCGCCGTCAGTGAGTCCAGACAGGACAGGGGCTCAGGTGGACGGAGAGAGGTGGGAAGGGGAGGGAGAGCCTCCTAGAAGAACTGGAGAATGTGGGGAGACTCTCAGCTCCAGCCTGTCCCCACTGAAAGAGACTGGCAATGGGCAGGCCTGCGTTTGAATTCTGCTCCCACCGCTCACTAGGCTTCTCCACTTCTTTGTTCTGTTTTGTGAGACTGGGAGTGATCATCGTAGCTGGTATCTTAAGAGATTTTCTCAGGATCAAACACAAATAAAATACATCTAATCACTCACACACGTTAAGATGGCTACTATAAAAAAAAGCAGAAAATAACAACTGTCAGTGAGAATGTGGAGAAATTGGAACTTTTGTGCACTGTTGGTGGGAATATAAAATTGGGCAGCATTATGCAAAACAGTATGCAGATCTCTCAAGAAAGTAAAAGTAGAATTACTCTATGATCTAGCAATTCCACTTCTGGGTATATCCCAACAAAACGAAAGCAGGATCTTGGCGAGATATCTGTACACGTGTTCATAGTGGCATCTTCTCAGGAGCCAAAATGTGGAGGAAACCCAAGTGTCCATTGACAGATGAACGGACTAACAGAACGTGGTAAATGTATTCACAATGGAATAGTATTCAGCCTTAAATAGGAAGGAAATTCCGACATATGGTACAGTAACCTTGGGGACATTAAGCTCAGTGAAATTAGCCAGTCACAAAGGACCAGTACTGTGTGATTCCACTTATGAGGCACCCAGAGTAGTCACAGGCATGGAGACAGAAAGTGACTGGTGGTTGCCAAGGGCTGGGAGAAGGGGGATGGGGAGTTACTGTTCAATGGGGACAGAGTTTCAGTTTTGCAAGATGACAAGAGTTCTATGGATGATGGTGGCGATGTTCGCACAACAGTGTGGATGTACCTCGTGCCACTAAACTGTACACTGAAAAATGATTAAGATGATGCCTGGCTGGAGGGGCTCAGTTGGTCGAGTGTCGTCCTGTGCACTGAAGGGTTGCAGGTTCAGTTCTGGGTTGGGCATGTGCCTGAGTTGCAGGTTTGATGCTGGGTAGGGGCACACGCCGAGGGCAGCCGATTGAAGTTCCCCTCTCCCATCTCTCTCTCTCTCTCTCTCTCTCTCTCTCTCTCTCTCTCTCTCTCTCTCTCTCTCTCTCCTCTTCCTCTCTCTAAGTATATCCTTGGATGAGGATTTTTAAAAATGATTAAGATGGTAAATGTTATATTATATATTTGGTCCCATTTTTAAAAACTAAAAAATTGATCACATTATGAAAAGACTAAATACAATTAGTCAGCCATATATATATGGGGTGACTTGGTTCCCAGCTGTCTGTTCTTCCCTTCTGTGGCTACATACTCTTTGAGATACGGGGTCTATATCTTGAGCTTGAATCTGAATGGACTTCTGACTAGCTTGTCACCAAGACAATGTGGCAGAAGTGGCACAGAGTGACTTCCACCTGGGTCAGAGAAGTGATTCAGCTTCTGCCTCATTTGCTGGGTCACATGTGTTTGGATCCCTGAGCTCCCCTGAAGAAGTCTGAGCAGCCCCCAAAGTCACCATGCTGTGAGGAAGCCTGGAAGTCAGGTCCATGCAGAGAGCTGGGTCCGCAGCACCACTCATATCCTGGCCATGAGGCCCAGACAACATGGGACAGAGACAAGCCATCCCCTCCTGTGGCCTGAGTGAACTCCCGACCCACAGACTCCAGGAGCACGAGGTGACTGTTGTAGCAAAGTGCCAAGTTCCTAAGTTCCTGCTGTTACGCAGCGAGAGCGACTGGAACACTGAGAACACGTCTGCAGTGGGTGTCCCTTTGAAATGGCCCAGTGGGCCCTGGCTGGGTGGCTCAGTTGGTTGGGCATCATCCCCGTGCACCAAGAGACTGCTGGTTCGATTCCAGATCAGGGGCGTGCAGGAGGCAGCCGACAGATGTTCTGCTCTCGCAGCAATGTTTCTCCCTCTCCCTTCCTCTTTCTCGAAAAATCGATAAACTATTCTTTAAAAAGAAAGAAAAGAAGGAAGAGAGGGAGGGAGGGAGGGAGGAGGGAGGGAGGAAGAAGGGAGGGAGGGAGGGAGGGAAGGAAGGAGGGAGGGAAGGAAGGAAGGAGGGAGTAGCTCAGTGGACAGCACACTCTTCCCTCTCCCCATCCATTTCTCCTGGACTCTTCTTCCCTCCCCTTTTCCTACAGAGATATATAAGTACATTTAAAATGTTTTCTGAGGGTGATCCCAGATTAAATTATCAAGGAACATTCCAGAATTCTGTGCTCTGGAAACACCCTCTGAGTTAGTGCTTGCAAGTAGCTAGGTTCACCCGACTTCTCGGAGAGACACTCCCTTGGGAAGCGTGAGTAACTCAAAGCTGCGTCCTCGGCCCCCCTCCCGCTGAGTTCCACTCCCATGCGCAGGCGCGGTCTGCTCCTTCGTGGTGCTCACTGCAAGTGCCTCTGGGGCCCAGCGTTAGCATCTCCCGCCCTTGTCTCTCTGCCAGGTAAGAGAAAGGGTCCCAGCTCCTCTCTGGAAGCTGGCACTGGCTCCAGGAGGCAGGGTGGGCTGCCAGGCCCAAGGTGCCACCAGTTGGCTATAACTGTACCGTCCCTGGGTGAGGGCACAGGCGGCGGCAGAACTGGGTGGCAGGCACAGGGGGTTCACTCCTCACCCTGCCATACACTTGCCGGGTCCTCTTGGGCAGGTCACTGAAGCCCTGGAGAGCCCTTCGTGTGCCCCTCCCCCACGTGGCAGACAGGACTGTCTAACACGTGGGCTGCTGGAGGGAGCGGAACAGGCCCCAACCTTGCCTTCCTGAGGCTCAAGGCGGAGCCCTGGAGTCAACCGTCAACCCGTCAACCCGTGCAGCTCAGAGTCCTGGCAGGGGAGGAAGGGTGGCATCTGAGCAAAGACATAAAGGCAGTTAGCTCTGCGGGGATCTGCAGACTTTCACTAAGTGTTACCTGGCATTTTAAAATCGTACTTATGAACAGTAATAGGAACAGCCAGAGCCCACCGCCCAACTCTTCTGCCAGAATCAAAGTCCTGCCCGGCAATTTAACCCTTGCCCTATTGTCAGCACCGATATATATTTTTTTACAAAGCTTAAATATTACAGTAAGAATGGGCAGCTTCTAAATTACTTACATCTCCTAAAAATTGTGTTGTGATCGGAGCCTGAGAGGACCTCACAGGGTCATCTGTATGTCTGGTAGGGCCAGGAGGTCACCGCTCAGCCCTACTGCACTTCCCGGGAGATCCCGCCGCCCTCCCCTTGGGGTGACAGAGTGGTGGAGCCAGAGTCTGCTTCCTTGCAGGGCACCAGTTTTGGGGATCTTCCCTCCAAAACCTGGGTTTAGGCCATTAATGTTCTGCATCTGGTCAGAGGTTGTCCTTTCCCTGCCCGCTGGCCTGTTCTCACCCTCCACCTTCTCTGTGCCCCATCCAGGACTGAAAGCCCCCCGAAAGCTCCTGAGGCCTCTTGGGGACAGAGTGGAATCCTCGCCCTGCACAGAACTGCTAGCCTCCAGGTCTGCGTGGGCCCAGGCTGCCTGGCTCTGGTGGGCTTTGTGCCAGGCACCCCGCACACAGTCAGCCAGGACACAGTGCCCCCACCTGGGCAGCCTGGGCAGTAACCCTGCTTTTTCCTGCTCTCACCCTCTGACTTCCGATTTGAACCCCTCACTTGGATGGAAATCTGGGAAGGAGGCTGGACTTTTCCCTACCTGCCATTAGCACCTCATGGTGAATGAAGCTCCTCCCCACGGCAGGTGTGACACCCCAGAGTGCAGAGGGGAGAGTTTTGAGGACTCTGGAAATGCACTTTCCAATAGGGTCTCTGCTAGCTGCTTGGGACTATTTAATTTTAATTGCAATTAGTTGCAAATAAATAAAATGAAAATTCAGCCCTCAGTTTTACATTTCAAGTGCTCAATAGCCACGTGTGGCTGGTGGCTCTCACATCGGACAGCACAGGTGTGGAACTTTCCAGCATCACAGGAAGTTCTACGGGCAGCAGTGCTCCTGAAAGAGCCCTGACCATCCTGCAAATTGAGGATGGGCTGGTGGATGCAAAGGTCCCCTCCCCTGCCCTCTTCCCAGCTCCTTCTCCCAGGCTCACCTTTCCTCGAAGGGACGGAAGATGGCTTTGTTAGCCAGACTGGAATCTAACTCTTTCTAATTCAAGATTTCTCCACCTGGCACTACTGGCTTTTGGGATCATATTGCTACCAGAGAACTGAGTGGGTTGCCTTCTCCATTGCTAGTGGGTGTGGGGTTCTTGTGATATCTTGAGAAAAAGAATTTTCTAAGATTCGCACAGGAGAATGAGATGTGGTAAAAAGCTTTATTTTCCTGGAGTTACATTCCTTGATTTCCGAAGTCTCATGTCCCCTATGCCAGTCCTGGAAAAGGTGCAGCTGGGGCTTTAGTAGAGCTAGAAGCAGGGCCAGGGTCCAGAGTTTCTGTTCCATGGTGGAGTTGAGTCCACAGAGCATCAGGCTAGATTCAGTCCATCAGTCCATTGTGTGGACGTCAGTCTGTGAGCCATGTGGGCAAATGCAGGTGAGCACCCCCCTGCAACAGGATAACCAGCAGCTCGGACAAGCAAGAGAGGCAAGAGAGGGAACTCCCTTTGTCCAGGAGTTAAGTGTCTCATTTTGTGCCCTTGCAGTGGCTACACCTATTCTGGCCAATTACCTGTTTCCAGGTGTGACTGACAGGTAAGTATTTTCCCACGTCACCCATGTGTGTATTGTCCTGCCCCTTCTCCCATGGACCTTTGGGGAATAGACCTGGAGAATGTTAAATCACAGCTTCCTGGCAAAACTGTATAAATGACAGGCCCGTATTACCTAGTCTCCCCTTTGCTCCTTTCCTGTTATTAGTTAATAACAGGGTTAATTACAGTGGTATCAATATGATTCTTTGTTGAAGGGAGCTGTTCTGTGCATTGTAGGATGTTTGGAGGCATCCCTGGCCTCTGCCTACTAGCTGCCAGTGACCTCCCTCCCCCAGTTGTGACTACCAAAAATATCTCCAGACTGTCAAGTGTGTCGGGTGGGTCCTCTGATGAGAACCACTGGTTTAACTGTAAAGACCTGTGCCAGTCCTGAAGATGAAAGCATCCTGGGGGGAAGGGTCTATAGTTGGGCTGTTTCAGCCATTAGTACCCCCAAATTAATCACTTAGCCATCGTTTCTCCCCTCTGTCTCTGGTGTCTCTAGTCGGGCCTTGAGTCCACAAGACCTGGCTCGGGGAGCTCGGATGCAGAAGGGCATGCAAAGGGGTGTGCACTAGGGGGGGGCTGCCTGGGATGAAGGGGGCAACTACTGCAGAAGGAACCCCGAGTTACTGACCAAGCCCCCTTTCACTCCCCCCCAAGGCAGAGACATTCTTAGGACCTGATGAACCGGTGCCAGCCTCGCTCTGCTCCTTAGCTGTCTTAGCACATCTGTTAAAACAGGGGCAGGGAGAAGGGGTGAACGTGCACCCACAAATAACTCCCCGGTGTCCACTTGCTGCACGTGCAGAGCCATCACCAGCGGCCACCGCAGCAGATGGTCGTGACAGGGTGGCTGCAGTGACCCAGGTGCCCAGCAACCGCTCAGTCGCGGGTGAGTGAGGAACGGCTCCTTTACGGCCTAACAATTCACGTGGTAATGACCTAACATCACTCCTCTGGGAACTGGGCCCAAGAAATATATTTTTGCAGGTAACGGCAAATAAGAGCCAGCTCTGCAAAGATGAAGACTGAATAAATCTCCTGGCCCCCCGGAGAATTCACACGTTTTGACAAAAGCAATCTATAAGCACTCTCCCGACTCAGAAGTGCCTGAAATGGGGTTGAAATGGCATTCACTGCCAGGCTCAGAGAGCCAGCGGAGCCCAAGGGAGCCGGCAGCCTGTTCCTCTCCACAGCCGCCGAAAGGCCGAGGCCGCCCCTTCCTCTGCTCCAAGTGTGTGTGGGGGGGCGTTTCTGCTGGAATTTGGGCGCCTCTTGAAGGCCTGTGTGAATTTTCCAGCTGGTGTGTGATGGGGGGAAATGAGAGAACAATTCGAATAATTTTCTTCATCTGGTTCACTGTCAAACTCCTATTCAGCCTTCAAAACTCTGCTTAAAATGCACTTCCTCCGTGCAACCCTCCCTGAGCCCCGGCCTTCCTTACTCCGAAGCCGAGTCAGGCCTGATCCCACGGGCTCTCCGGCCTGCAGGTCACCCCTCCCTTTGATGCTCAAGGAGCTTTGGGCTGAGACCACAGGAAGGCCAGTCATTTGTCCAGTTTCTCTCCAGGAGATGTTTCTGAGGACGTCGCAGTCTTCAGTTCCACACACCCAGCCCAGCTGCCCTGTGTCCCTGCAGCTGGGCGCACACGGTCCCCAAGCCCCCTCGCTCTGTCCGGTCAGCTCTCCTCTCCTCGCTGCTCCTTCTCTCCTGGCTCACCGGCCACCAGTCACAGGCACGGACCCTCTGCGACTCCACAAAGTATGCATGAGCCCAGAAACAAACTTTTCTAGAAAGGTTTGGGAATTGCAATGAAGAATAGAAAAGCTTCGAATTGGAGGTGTGCCCTGCTCTGGGTAACCCCTGCCAGCCCGAGGGGTGCTCTCCAGGTCTGGTCTGCTGCCCTGTGTCTGGACCCAGCCAACTATCTGGTTTCCCACTCTCTTGTGACCAAGACCCTCCACAAAGATCCAGCCCCCACCCCTGCCCCAGCCGTCTCTGGGCCCATGGAGGGCGATAAACTATCCCTGCCTCCTTCATCCTGGTCACCAGCTGCCCTCCCTTGTCACCAGGATCACCTTCTCCGAAGCTCTCCGTGAGGACAACCACTTACAGCTACAAACAGGACAATTTAGCTTATGCGTAAAATTAATGGCTTTAACTTTTTAAAGTATTTTTCGCCAAAGAGCAGTCTTTCCCCAATTATGAAGCAGAAGCTGTCAGAACTTAACATGGGAACACCCCTGGAGCCTCCATGGCTTCAGAAATGTGGGGTCCAAGCTTATGTAGAACACTGGTCCCCTCCTAGGGAGTGTGCCCTGTACTGTTATAATTGTAGGTCCGTCTTCCAAACTGTAAGCCTTTTGAGGTCAGAACAAGAATAACAAATGTTTATGTTGTTAAAAACAAGACAACAGGCCCAAAATGAAGTCACTTATGCTAAGCTCGACACCACCAAACCAAGACTTAATTACAGTTTTGCTGCCCCAGAAGTGGAATCTCCAGATGAGCAGAGTCCTGCCGTCTGCCTGGGAGGCCCCTGCCGTCCCCTGGAGGAAAGTGACCGCGTGATAACCAACCTGCGTTTTTGCCGGACACAGCCTCCCGCTCCTGCTCCCGTCTGCCTACGAGGCCTCTCAGCTCCTTGTGCTCCTTTCTGCCTGCTGGATTGGATGCTTCTCTATTTGATTGATTTTTGCTCAGATATTGGTTTAAAAGGTTTGAATATGCCGCAGTTTATGTTTTAACAGTTTACTTGCCAGGCTGTATTCTAAGCATGCTGTACATGTTAACTCACTTCTTCATCACAACCCTACGAGACAGGTGCTAACACACCTCATTTACTGATGGGGAAACGAAGCTGAGTCACTTGTCCAAGCTCAGAGCTAGCCCGTGGCAGGACTTAGGCACAAAGGCCGGGGCGAACCACCACGCCTCTGCCCCCAGGGAAGCAAGCTTCTGCCTCATCGGTGCGCTCGAGGGTCTGGGACAGCCTGGCTGTGACTCAGAAACAAGCGACTCTGAAAAACACCAAACCACCAGGGCTCTGCCAAGTGCCTGTCAACCCCACAGACACTCTGCGCCCCTCTGGGTCTGCTGTGTGTCAGCTCAGGCTCCAGCGTGGTGGGGGAGGGGCAGCGGGGGTCAGAGCCGAGGACGGCCTTCCAGCTGCACAGGCTCCGGTGAGGCGACCAGGGGCCTCCTGACTTCTGAGGGCTTAGTGGGCTGACCACCAGGACAGTGAGTAGGGGTGGCCCAGCTAAGGGGGAGGGAAGGGACCTGATGGACCCACCGGTATTCTGAGGCCAAACACCCAGGAAGCTGTTTTTTAATACTTTTTAAAATTGGTTTTAGAGAAAGAGGAAGGGAGAGGGAGAGAGATAAAAACATCAGTGACAGAGAAGCATCCATAGGCCGCCCCCTGCATGCCTCCTCCTGGGGACTGAGCCCACAACGGGCATGTGCCCTGACCAACAGGGAACCGAACCGGTCCCACACCAGGGGAGGCAACTCCTGGGAAGTTTTAACGCCAAGCCTCTGAGAGACTAGAGAAGGATGAAGAGACTTCAGTGAGACCCGGCCCGTCTTACCACTGTGGGTTCTTAGCAGCTCAGTGTTTCCGAGGGGCGAGGGGCGGCTTCCTCCTCCGCCTCAGGGGCAGGCTGCCCTCCTGCAGGGCCGTCTTGAGTGTTGAAGGTGATAGACCAGGGAACCCGCTCAGCTCACGGTAGCAGGTGGGTTTAGCAATTGCATTTTGCAAACTTTGGCCTAGGGTATTTGGAAAGCCTCTAGCGTCTTTCTCGGCCTTGGGCGGGCAGCGTGGGAGTGGGGGTGAGAGGAGGCAGGGTGGGAGGCGCCCTGATGTGTCAGGTTCGGTATCCTGCCTGTCCAGTCTCTCCAGTCTTGCTTCCTCCCTTCTACAAACACAAGGAGGAGGCAGTCCTGAGCCCAGCCCTGGAGGGTGGTGGGGGTGGCCACTGGGAGCCGGGCCTGGCTGCCTGCCCTTCCCCCAACACTTGCCCGATTTCAAGGCCATTGTCATGTAATCCCAGCCCCAAGCCAGGAGCCAGGGAGGAATTCAAATTATCCCGAGAAGTGGAAGCCCAGTTAGTCCACCGCCTGCTGCCCCAGGCTGACGCCCGCTCCTTCCTCCCAGCCTTCCGTCCCCTCAGTGCTCACATCTCAGTGCCAATGGAGGGATCCTTGCACATAAAGTCGCAGCCAGTTACTGCCCTCCAGTTTACAAGTCCCTGGTGGTTTCTCAGAGCTCTTGGGATACATTTCCAAACCCATGGGAGCCAGCACCTGCCTACGCCATGCCTCATCTCTCTCCCGCACTGTGTTTCTTCCTACTTGGGGCACCTGCTAGGAACCTCCCTGCTTGTTGTGCCCCCAACCTGGATTTGTCTAATGACGCTCACATCCCAAGGCCTTAGCAGAGTGCCTGTCATATGGAAAGTGCTCGGTAATTATTTTAGGAACGAATGGGTTGACTGTGAATGGATATGTGAATGTGGGGAGAGTTAAGACCCCAAAGCAGCTACTTTGGGCTGAAGCCATTATACTGACCCGCCAGGATCCTTACCAGCCACATCCTTCCACCCACCAGCTGCTCACCCCAGCGCACCTGCCACTTCCAAAGCCACAGAAAGGTCAAAACAAAACCCCAGAGCACATCAAAACCCAGCAGGTCAATCAGTAGAACAAAGGGGTTTTCTTTAAGTACTAAAGGCCTCGGGTTCCTGTTGTGATCCCCACCACAGATGTGGCCCTGCCCCCAAGACAGTCTGCCTCCCAGAAGGTCTGAGTGCCCAGCCTGGGATGGGGGGTGGGGGGAGCCTGGGGAAACTCTGGAACCTGCTTCTGGGAGACACTGCCAAAAGGCTCTCTGGAGACAATGTGCCAGGGTTCAGTGCCAACAGGCCTGAGCGAGTCGTGAGGGCCGGTCCACAGGATGGAAGTGTCACCGGTGTTTGCGTTTGGGGGAGCTCTTTGGAATTACTTTCCAAAATTTAAAGTGTGTCTATACCATCTGACCCAGCAATTCTACCTTCAGATTCTGATTCTAAACGCTTCTTCCAGCTCTGCGAAGATGTGTGCAGAAGAGTGGTCTGCAACCCTCTCTGTGATGGTGAGAGGGGACACAGCCTACGTGTCCGTCAGTGGGGGTCATTCCGGACCTCATGCACATTCTCACTGGATATTACGCAGCTCTTAGAACGGTAGTCAGGAAAAATCAGGTTTTAGAACAATATCGATAATATTATCCAGTTCATGTCTATTCATATTTTGAAAGGATGGGTAATTCTAGAAAGTGAAGGAGAAGATGATGGAAATGGGAGCACACTCCGAGGGAAGGCTTCCAGGAGTGGCAGACATCCCGGCTGACACCCTACGGACACAGGAGGTCGGAGAAGAGGATGGGTAGCACAGAGACTGGGGGAGTGAAGGCTCTGAGTGGGAGCCCGGTGGCACTGCTGGGGGAGTCGGGCTGAGGGAGGGCAGCAGGTGTGCTGGGCTCACGTAGGACCTGTGTCCTGACAGCATGAGCCTGGCCTGGAGATATGTAAATGGAGGGATGCTGGGGTAAATGTGGAATTGCCAGTGTGTCGCTGAAAAGTAATAAAATCATTTCTCTGCTAAAAAGGAAAATTCATGGTGTCCTCTGAAGCTAAGGCAGAGCACTTCCCCTGGCAGGCTGAAAAGGCGGGCCAGAGCCAGGGGGAAGAGGGGCAGCTCCAGGCCAGTCCTACAGGGGGCGTTCACTGCTGCTACAGGTACACGGCTGCCACCCTGGGTCTGCATTGCATTTCGGGGCATCTGTGAGTGGACTTGGTGCTGGAGAAGAGAGGAGACACAGGGATTGGGAAACGTAACTCAAAGGACCAGGGAAGGTTTCTTACTTGCCGTCTCTCGGCCTGCCAGGATCGGTGCAACACAACGAAACTACAAGCACAAGCTGCTTGGAGTGAGGGGGAGCTTTGCAAGGGAGCAAATGCTCCAGATCTTTGGACACAGTCCCATTTATTTGCAGTTTGGTGCCCCCAGGTTACAAGTGGATTTATGTAAATTATTTCCTTGAGACGGAGTCTCTGCAAACCATAGAGCCTAGCTTTGTCTCTTGCTTTTTACAGCGGAAGGTGGAAAGAGACGTTGAAGCCAAAAGATAACAAACCCTTATTCACATGCAAAAGAAGCACTCAATACACATAGGCTGGCCAGGTTTCAAGAGTGCATTAACACAAGCTTGAGAGTGAATTAACACAAGATTACAAATCGTCCATCTTCCAACCCCAATCCCCACACTTACTAAAATGAAGCAGATGGTTTTGAGTCTAACATTTAAGTCTTTAATCCATTTTGAGTTTATTCCTATATATGGTGTAAGTTGGTGGTCTAGTTTCATTTTTTCAAGTATCTGTCCAATTTTCCCATCACCATTTATTCAAGAGACTGTCTTTATTCCATTGTATGCTCTTTCCCCTTTTGTCAAATATGAATTGACCATAAAGGCATGGATTTATTTCTGGGCTCTCTATCCTGTTCCATTGGTCTATATGCCTGTTCTTGTGCCAATACCAGGCTGTTTTGATTACTATAGCCTTATAGGATAGTTTGATATCAGGTAGTGTGATTCCTCCAACTTTGTTCTTCTTTCTCAAGATTGCTGTTGCACCCTGGCCAGGTAGCTCAGTTGGCTAGAGCATTGTCGCAATATGCCAAAGTCATGGGTTCAATCCACGATCAAGACACATACAACAATCAGCTAATGAATGCATAAATAAGTGAAACAACAAATCAATGTTTCTCTCTCTGTCTGTCTCAAAAAAAAATCAATAAAATAAAATAAAAATTGTCGCTATTTTGAGTCTTTTCTGGTTCCATATAAATTTTTGGAATATTTTTTCTAGATCTGTGAAATATGCCATTGGTGTCTTGATAGGAATTGCGTTGAATCTATAGAGTGCTGTTGGTGGTATGGACATTTTAACAATGTCAATTCTTCCTGTCCATGAGCACAATATATGCTTCCACTTATTTGTATCTTCTTCAATTTCTTTCTTCTGTGTCTTCTAATTTTCCGAGTAGGTGTTTTACCTCCTTGGTTAAATTTATTACTGGGTTTTTTTTTTTAATGCATTTGTAAATGGGATTGTTTTCTTAGTTTACCTTTCTGATAGTTCATTACTGGTGCATAAAAATGCAGCTGATATCTGGATATTTATTTTGTATTCTGATAAAAAATCTATTTAAATAAATAAATGTATTCATTTATTCGTTCTAGTAGTTTTAGGTGTGTCAACGTAAGAAACATTTAAATGTGAAAAATTTTGTGAGTTTTTTTGAGCCAAAACTGTCGACAGTTACTGAGAAGCAAAACCTCAATGGATTGGATTGAGAAAATGCTCCAGAGAAGGGCAGTTTTGCACCTTATTTTATACATTACAATCAAAAGAGAGATGTAAGTGGGTTACATGAACTCCATGGTGATAGATTAAGGAGGCAGGAGAAAGCAAAGTGGGGAAATCTCTGGGGTTGGATAGAAAGTAAAATGATAGACACAATCTTCTTTTACATAAGTGGGTACAGGATAGTTAACAGTCAACAATTAACATGGTAATAATAACAATGAGGGGATTTGTGGTCTCTGCCCTGGTGTGTTGATTGTGCCCAGAGGGGTCTGGACAAAGGGAAGTTACCCTGACATCCCAAAGGTATGTTATCACAGGTGCAAAAAGACAATAGGCTCAATTAAGATGAAAGTTGACCTTTGTCAGGGAAGATACCAGGTTTTAGTTAAAAAGTTTTAATTTCAGACCATAGCCGGCGGTGTGGCTCAGTGGTTGAGTGTTGACCAAGAGGTCACCGTTCAATTCCTGGTCGGGGCACAAGCCCAGGTTGTGGGCCCAATCCCCAATGAGGGGCATGCAGGAGGCAGCCAATGGATGTTCTCTCTCATTGATGTTTCTATTTCTTGATCCCTCTCCCTTTCTCTCTCTCCAAAATCAATAAAGAAAAAATACTTTTTAAAAATAATAATTTCAGACCATCCCTTGTGGTTATTTTAGGTCTCTGAGTTTGTAAGGTCACCACGAAGGCCTCCCCTGAGCTTGTCAGGTTTAGGATGTGGCCCCTTTTCGTCTCCAGGTGGAATATTTAGGGTTCTCTATATACAGTATCATGTCATCTGAAAATAATGACAGTTTTACTTCTTCCTTTCCAATTTGGATGCCTTTTATTTCTTCCTCTTGTCTGATTGCTGTGGCTAGGACTCAGAGTGGTGACCTTGGACATCCCCTTCTTGCTCCCGATCTTAAGGGGGAAACGCTTTCTGTTTTTCCCAGATGAGTATATGTTAGCTGGGGGGTTGTCACAGATGTCTTTATTCTGCTGAGTTCTGGTCCCTCTGTTCCCTGTGGGTGAGGGGAGGCACACCCGGCAGGCACACCTGGCAAGTATGGTTTAAGTAAACCAGGGGAAGATGGTTTAAGTATGCTATATGGCATCCTGGCATCAGTAAGGAGCCGGGAAGTGACGGGTCCATGGGGCGTTCGTGTCACCCCTGCCCACAGATGGTAGCAGTGACACGGACTGAAAGGCCTCAACAGGCCCAGGACATGCTACCCCAGCAGGGCCCCCCAGTGCCCTCCAGGGAGACTGGAGCATGCTGAGGACAGAGGTAAGGGCCCTGATGAGATCGCACAGCAGGTTCTGTGCTGAATAGGACTCGAGGTCAAGGCCAGAGAGATGGGGAGAGGGAGCAAACTATGCTGAAGGCCTACTAGCTACTAGATGCTGGGACCTTGGTACAGTCTGTGGGAAGACACAGAACTGTGCTTGCTGCTTGACTGCATAGCAGGTGATGGAACACAGGTGGGCATCGAAGGGGGGCCCGAGGCAGAGGGGCAGGTAGGCAGGGCTCTTGGGAACAATGGATTCTTGAGCTGAGCTTGGTCAGATGAAGAGGACAAGGAATTCCAAACAGGACGGGTGACCTGCCTGGAGCCCTGTCCTTCGAGAGGGCCATGAACATGTCCCATGTCTGCAGGGAAGCGGGACAGTGGAGCAGCTGCTGCAGGCTGGACAGGGCAGGGCTGTGGGCACAGGGCAGGGCTGGCCGGGAGGAGGGCTGGCACAGGAGTGATAGATGCCAGGAGGAAGAGGCCGCGGGACTAGGGATTAGTTGGATGTGGTACAGGAAGGAACAGAAGGGCACTAGGATAATTCATGAATCCACTAATTATTCCATGAGTATTTACTGAGCTCCGACTGCGTACCTGACCCCGGATGGCAGCACTGGGCTTTTCTGTACTGGGAGACTCCAGCAACGCAGTCTGGTCTGGGGTATGGCTAGGGGACTGCACTTGAAGCAAACACACTGTTTAATTTGAATTTGGGGTTGGAGGGAGCATGGGTGATGGAGATAATAGAAGTCTAGACTCTCCTAAACCATCCCAAGTAGGCCCTACACTAGGTCCTGGGGTTCCAAGAAGATTAAGACATTGTCCCTGTTCTCAAGGGCCTGTTACAATTTAGTAAGAGAGACACACCAACAGGTAATTAAAATGTAACATGTCTAGTATGTCAAAGAGACACACGCTTGATGGCATGGAGGCCTGTTGGAGAGTTAGCCAATTCACTGGGAGATGGAATGTGATCAAAGAAGGCTTCCTGGAGAAAGTGACATGAGATAGTCTTAAAGCCTTGTGCTTAAGGCATCTGGGCGTGGGGCTTGGCTGATGGCAGGCCATTCACAGAGGTGGAGAATGCCAAAAGAGCAGATTAGAGGAGAAAGACGTTGAGTTCAGTTTGGGGCAGATTGAATCTGAGGTTCCTGTACAATCCCAAGGAGTGGTGTTTAGTGGGTATCAGGTACATGGTCTGGACTGTTACTATTCCCACTTTGTAGATGGGAAAGTTAAGGCTCAGACTGGTTAAATACCCTACTGACAGTGACATAGATGATTCATGCAGATTTGAGCTTCAAATCCAAAGCAAGTGGTGCCCATGGCTGAGCAGCTGTTCCGTGGCCCCCAGGAACAGCACTCAGCAAGTGCATGCTGGCCTAGTTCACTCTGTGCCACCCGGAGCGGAAAGGCCTTCCAGAGTCTGACAATGATCAACAGAAGAGAGAGGACTTACCTGATAGAAAACCAAGGGTAAAAAATTACTTCTATTAGAATGAGCTCTCATCCTCGTGTCTGATTTCCTTCTGATGACAAGATAAGAAAAAAAAAAGGCAGAATTTCAAGTTACACCCAAACCACCCGGAATGCTTCCCAGTCTCCAGCACTCCGACTGCCCCTCAAGCCCAAGCCTACCTGCGCCCTGCCCCTCCCACACTGCCCCTCCACTCTGCCTCCCCCGCCCCTCTCAACTCTCACCTTCAGGGACCTCCCCAGCTGCGCCTCCAGGGGCTGAGCCAGCAGGGTCTCAGAGAAAGGCCCAGAAGCTCCGCTGCACCCAGAGCTGGTGAGCAGAGCGCTGTTCAGTGCCCTGTGCCCTCCAGTACACACCCATTGAGGACAGGGAACCCAAGCCTGCCTTCTAAGGTCTTAGGTTTGGCCACGCCTCCAGGCCCTCCTCCTCTCGCTCATTCTCAGGTCTCCACCTTTGAGACCCAACCTGGGCAGGCAGGTCACACCTGCCAGTGAGTGGAGCCATGTGACTGAGCTAGAAGGGCCTCAGATTCTGGAGCAGGGGGCAGTCAGAACTAGGACCTGGCCAACTCAGAAAGATGAACTCTTAGGACTTAATTATTCCCCTATTGATGAACAGTTAGCTCCCCCTAAATTGACATTAAATTTTTTTTAATTTTTTTTTTTAATCTTCACCCGAGGATACTTTTTTCCATTTTTATCTTCAGATAGAGTTGGGGGGGGGGGTGCGGGGAGAGAGAGAAACATCGACGTGAGAGAGACACATCTACTGGTTGCCACCTGCACGACCCCAACCAGGACTGGGCACAGAACCGCAACCTAGGCACGTGCCCCTGACCGGAATCGAACCCATGACTCTCTGGTCCACCGCTGACGCTTTAACCGCTGAGCGAAACCAGCCAGGGCGACATTAAATTTTTAACAAAAATCAAATTGTTCATTTTCCCATGACTCAACTCAAAGAATTTTTTCTCCATATTTGCCGGTGGTCTCTATTTTATTAAACAGTAGTGTTCTCAGGGGACCCTGTTTGGGGCTGGAAGTCGGCCACTGGTCCTCAGTAGCGGGAGGCCGGTCCCCTTGCAGGAAGCTTTCAGAAACTCCTGCTGCGCACAGGGCAGATCACCGAACCCCGAGCTCGCCCCAGGGAGGGTGTGGGGCCCCCAGCCCTCTCCATCAGCCAGGGGCCAAGGGTGGGGCAGAGAGGGTTTTGAATGGGCATCTGCCTCCATGACTGGTGCTGCTCACCCACCTGAGGTCCTCCACCGGACACACACATTCATCCTGGTTCAGAGGGCGGGCTGGGGCTGGGATCTGTCCCCGTCCCCACGAGCTCTTGGGGTCATTTCAACGTAATCGCTGTTGGCGTCCCCTGCCCCATGGGACCGTCTTCCCTTCCTGTCCCCTGTCCCTTAGCCTGGGTTCCTGACCCCGATACAAAAATCGAAGTGCACATACTTTATTTGGCAAGTCTGGAGAACACCGGTACGGGGATGTGTGCCCCTGCCAGCTCGGGCGCCGTCACAGCACCCAGACTGGGTTGCTAGACAGCAGGAACCTCTGTTCTCACAGCTCTGGAGGCCAGAAGTCCAAAGCCAGGTGTCAGCAGGCTTGGATCCCAGCAGGACTAGCTTGTGTGACATTCCTTGGCTTGTGGGGGCATCACTCTGATTTCTACCTCTGTCTTTACTTAGTGTCCAGTGTCCGTGTGTCTGTGTCCCAATTCCCCCTTATTTATTTATTTATTTTTTATCCTCACCCAAGGACGTTTTTGCATTTATCTTCAGATAGAGCAGGAGGGAGAGAGGGAGGATGATGTGAGAGAGACACATCGAGTGGTTGCCACCCACACGACCCCAACCAGGGCCGGGGACAAACTGCAACCGAGGTACGTGCCCTTAGCGGGAACCGAACCCGGGACTCTCCAGTCCGTAGGCCGACGCTCTAACCGCTGAGCCAAACCTGCCAGGGCCCAATTCCCCCTTTTTATGCAAACACAGTCATCTTGGATTCGGGCCCATCCTGTTGACCTCGTCTTCACTGACTGCATCTGCGGCGATTTTATTTCCCAATGAGGTCATATGCTGAGGTACTGAAGTTACCAATTTTGGGGACACAATTCAGCCCATAAAAGGGGTGCAGAAGTGAGACGAGGACGGGAAGGAAGCTAGTTACAAGCATACTCTCCAGCAGGTTCCCACTGGGGGCAACTGGAATCCGTGTGGAATTCTGGGAGATGGTGAGGAACCCACAGGGTGTGGGGGCTGGGCCACTGATCCACAGCTCCCATTTGTCACTGGTAGAGGCTCAGGGACATAACTCCCTGAGGCTTCCGGCTGGTGTGCAGGCAGCATGGTCCCCAGGGTAGACAGACCCCAACTCCCAGAGCCTTCCTGGTCGCCTGAGCCCTGTCCAAACCTGATACATACTCACCATCATCTGTGATCAGACCTGGTGCCCTCATTTCTCTGAGGGAGACTGCATCTGCAGGGCACCCTTTGTGCAGGACAGGTGGCAGAGCCGCTGGAGCGCTGGCACTTCAGGGGAGCTGTGGGGTGCGTACTGTGGTGAAGGCTGACCACACGGGTCCGGCTGTGCCCGCTCCCCAGACTCCCCACCTCCCAGCGGCCATCCGGGCCAAGCCTGCAGGTGCCTCGTGAAGGAGGCACGGCGGGCACAGGAGGCTCTGCCAGCCCATCTTCCAGATGCGGACCCTCAGGCCCCTGGGTGCTGCTGTCTCATCAGAGCGTCGTCTCAGCATCAGCCTGTGCATGACACATGTCCACCAAACCAGCAGGGTGGGGAAACTGAGGCAGCCCAGGATCTCAGAGAGAGGCCGCACTGCAGGGATCGTCCGCCCCAAGCTTCCCACCCCAGATGTGGAGCAGAGGCCCAGGGAGGGAACGGAACTGTTTCAGTCCTACAATGACTTCATAATGTTGTTATTCACTACTAACCGTGTGACTGTTACAGACTGCTCTGTAATTAACAACAAAACAGTTAAGACTGAGTGGATATTTACTTATCACATGCCAGGCATTGGCATATTGTGCTCATTAGGAAGTTTCTGATTTTATTATCATAACGACTCTCTGAGGTAAGCACTGTGTACTATCTTTGTTTGACAGATGGGGAAACTGAGGCTCAGCAACGCACATGCCCAAGTATGACACTGAGCTTCTGGGGGCTTTCTTTTTGAAGGAGGGGCTCCAGCTCCCACATGGGCCCCCCCCAGGATGAGGTGCACAGTTCTGGCAGGGTGGGGAGCCCCACACCACACAAGCCTCCCACATTCCACCTTGGCTCTGACCCAGGGACAGGAAGAGACAGGGAGCACCCCAGGGCCTGTCTGCGGTGGATCAAAGTGCCAGGGTGGGAGGCCACCAGCCCGGTGCTGCAGCTCGGAGCAGTGCAGAGCAGCAGCGTCCCGCCAGGGAGGCCCAGAGTGCCCACAAAGACCCCGCCTCCTCCACAGGCCCACACCAGGCCCGCTGTCTCACTCAGTGTCCCAGCAAAGGGTCGGGAGAACATCACGATGAGGCTGGGAGGCCCAGCAGGCCTCTTTCAGGGGTCCTGCCTGCAGAGTGGACACCTCCGCTCCCCGTGCTGCTACTTGTCCCCCGACCCCAGACCCAGGGCTGCCTGCAGCAGACTGGAGCCGTCTGGGAGCATCAGGTGCAAGTGCTGACCCCTTTGTGAAGTGCAGGTGCAGAAAACCGAGCAGAGCCAGACACCTGCACTCAGAGCTTGTGGGCAGCTCTGAGACCAGCAGGCCATGGGCTCACTCCCTGTGGATCCCCTCGTCCCACCCCCCAAAACAGCCTGGCTGATGAAGGAGGCAAGCGGTCCTGTGCTTGAACATTGTTTTAAATTCTGCCCAGTTTTATTGAGATATAATTGGCATACAGTTGTATTAGTTTAAGTGTACAACATAATGATTTGATATGTGTAGATGTTGTGAAATGACCACCACAATAATCCCAGTAAACACGCATCACCTCACATAGCCATAAAAATATTTTTCTTGTGCCCGGCCAGTGTGGTTTAGTGGACTGAACGTCATCCCATGGACTGAGAGGTCCCAGTTCGATTCCCGGTCAGGGCACATGCCTGGGTTGCCGGCTCGATCCCCAGTAGGGGGCATGCAGGAGGCAGCCGATCAATGTTTCTCTCTCACATCGATGTTTCTATCTCTCCCTTCCTCTCTCTCTAAAACATCAATAAAAACATATTTTAAAAATATATTTTTCTGCACATTCCCTTTCTGCTCGTTCCCTTCAGCATGCCACTGAAGATTCTGGTGTTGCCACGGACCACCGCCCCGCCTGGTGTTAGCAGTGTTGTAAGAACAAGCCACACCCAAAGTCTCGCTTCTGCAGAGGTGTCCCTGATGCCAAGACCTGTGTCTTTGACCTGGGGCGGAAGAAGGCAAAGTGGATGGACTCCCACCCTGTGGCCACGTTGTGTCACGAGCAGCTCTCCTCCGAAGCCCTGGAGGCCGCCCGTACCTGTGTCAGCAAGCACACAGTGAAACACTGCGGCAAAGATGGTTGTCACACTCGAGTGCGGCTCCACCCTTTCACGTCATCACATCAACAAGGCGTTGTCCTGTGCTGGGGCTGCAGGCTCCAGACAGGTGTGCGGGTGCCTTTGCAAAGCCCCAAGGCACGGTGGCCAAGGTCCATATTGGCCAAGCCATCGTGTCCATTGGACCCAGCTGCAGGAAAAGGAGCATGTGACTGAGGCCCTGTGCAGGGCCACGCCGAGCTCCCTGGCCACCAGAACACGCACGTCCCCAAGAAGTGGGGCTTCACAGTGCAGTGTGGATGACTTGGAAGACATGGTGGCTGAGAAGCGGCTCGTCCCAGATGGCTGTGGGGTCACATACATCCCTACCGCGGTCTCCCGGACAAGTGGCGGGCACTGCACTCAGGAGAGTCTCAGCGCTGCCCCCATCTTACATCCACCAATAAATCCTACTTCTGTCAAAAAATATATATATTTTTTCTTGAGATGAGAACTTTTATTTATTTATTTTTCTTTATTGATTTTAGAGAGAGGGGAAGGAAGAGGGAGAGAGATAGAAACATCGATGAGAGAGAACATCGATTGGCCGCCTCCTGCATGCCCCCTACTGGGGATCAGGCCCACAACCTGGGCATGTGCCCTGACCGGGAATCGAACCAGCGACCTCTTGGTGCATGGGTCGACGCTCAACCCCTGAGCCACACCAACCGGGCATGATGAGAACTTTTAAAATCCATCTTTTATTAACTGTAAAATATACGATACAGCATTGTTAACCACAGTCACCATGCTGCATGTGGCATCCCAGGACTTATTTATCTTATAACTGGGACTTGGTACCCTTTGACCCCTTCACCCATCTCCCTCACTCCCCACCCTCGCTCTGGCAACCGTCAATCTGTTCTGTTTCTGTGAGTTGGGTTTTCTTAGATTCCACCTATAAGTGAGATCATACAATGTTTGTCTTTCTCTGTCTAACTTACGTACTTATCTGCCACATTTTCTGTACCCATTCCTCTGTTGAAGGACACTTAGGTTGTTCCGTGTCTTGGCTATTGTAAATAACGTTGTAATGAAATAGGGGTTCAGATATCTTTTTTTTTTTTTTTGGTACGTGCCCCTAGCAGGAACCAAACCCGGGACTCTCTGGTCCGCAGGCCGACGCTCCAACCGCTGAGCCAAACCGGCCAGGGCGGGTTCAGATATCTTTTCGAGAGAGTGACTTTGTGTCCTTCAGCTGTGTACCTAGAGCTGAAACTGCTGGATAGCAGGACAGTTCTACTTTGAATGGTTTGAGGACCCTCCATGGAACCCTGTGCTTTGCAGCAGGGAAAACATCTTCTCTTTCCAAAATTCAGGGCCAATGAAGTACACATGCCCATCAGGGTCAGATCAGGACGGGCTAAGAGACCGCCCTGCCCCACGAGGAAGACACAGCCCGGGAACCGAGGGACGCTCACCGTGCAGCCAGGCCTGGCCCTGTGTCCTGGCCCCAGCCAGTGCCCTGTCCGTGCCTGTATCACAAACTTCGTGGCTTAAAGGGACACACATTTGTTTTCACACCATTCTGTAGATCAGAAGTGAAATGAAGGTGTCAGTGGGGCCATGTCCCCTTCTGGAGGCTCTCGGGGAAAAGCTGTCCCCTGCTTGTGTAGCTCCTGGTAGAGGACAGGTCCTTGTGATTTGGGGACCCAGGTACCCATTCTCTTGCTGGCTGTAAACTGAGAGTACGTCTCACTGTCCTTTTGGCCCCGGCACCCCCTTTCTCTGTTTTCACAGCCAGCAATGGCCAGCATTATTCTCAGGTCCGTGTCTCTGACCCATGTGTGGGCCTTCTCTGGCACCTTTTTTTTTTTTTAATCCTCACCCGAGGATATTTTTTCTATTTATTTTCAGACAGAGTGGGAGGGGGAGAGTCAGAGAGAAAGAGAGAGAGAGAGAGAGAGAGAGAAACATTGATGTGAGACAGACACATCCACTGGTTGCCTCCCACACAACCCTGACCAGGGCGGGGAACCCAACGGGAACCAAGGTACATGCCCTTGACTGGAATTGAACCTGCAACTCTTCGGTTCTCGGGCCGACGCTCTAGTCTCTGAGCCAAACTGTCCAGGTCTCCTCTTCCACTTTTAAGGATTCACAGGATTTGGGTAGGTCCACCCGGATCATCCAGAATGAGCTCCCTGTTTCAACATCCTTAACTTGATCTCATCTGCAAAGGCTCTTTTGCCATGTAAGGTGACATAGTCCCAGATTCAAGGCATGGACATCTTTGGGACATTATTCTGTCTGCATTTCCCTGCTCACTTTCAGGAAGACCAGACACTTACTGTTGACAGCCAACTTCACCAGGCAGCTTTGTGCAGCCAACTGACAGGCAGAGCTCAGGGCGGGACAGCTGCCCGTCACTCCGCCACGCCACTCGGGCTCTGCCCACACGTGGCTCCCCGACTTTCTTCGTCTACTCGCTGTGATCAGCAAATGGGCTTTTCCATTATGAATGAAATACATGAGCCTTGGCTGGTGTGGCTCAGTTGGTCGGGCTTTGTCCTGTGCACGAAAAGGTTGCTGGTTCCCATTCCCAGCCAGGGCATGTGCCCGGGTTTTGGGCTCGATTCCCGGCAGGGAGTGTGCAGGAGGCAGTCCATTGATGTTCTGCTCTCGCATTGATGTTTCTCCCTCTCCCTTCCCTCCCTCCCTTCCACTCTCTCTAAAAAAAATCAATGGAAAACAAAATATCCTTGGGTGAGGATTAACAAAAAAAACCAAACAAACAAAAAAAGAAGTACATGAACATTAAAGAATGTTTGGAAAATACAAAAAAAGGAGCAAGAGAAGAAAAGCCCCAGCCCCCAAATAGCCACTGCCAATATATTGCTGAATTTCCTTTGAGTCCTTTTTTTCTGCTTAATGAAGAACTTTTTAAAAAATTGTTGAAAGTATTACAGATGTCCCCTTTTTCCCCCATTGACCCCCTCCCTTCCACCCCCCCCCCCCCCACCTTCCCCAGCCTAATGTCCTTGTGGATTGGTTGTGCATATGTGCATATAAGTTCTTTGGTTTATCTCTTCCCACCCCTCCCACCCCCATTCCCTCTGACGTTTGTTAGTCTGTTCCCTACTTCCATATCTCTGGATCTCTTTCGGTTGACAGCTTATTTTGTTCATTATGTTCCACAAATAAGTGAGATCATGTGATATTTGTCTTTTTCTGACTGGCTTATTTCACTCAGCATAATACTCTTCAGGTCCCTCCATGTAGTCTCAAAGGGTAAGAGATCTCTCTTTCTTACAGCTGCATAGTATTCCATTGTGTAAATGTACCACAGCTTTTTTATCCACTCATCTACTGATGGACACTTGGGCTGTTTCCAGATCTTAGCTATTGTAAATAGTGCTGCTACGAACACAGGGGTACATATATTCTTTCTGATTGGTGTTTCAGGCTCCTTAGCATATATTCCTAGAAGTGGGATCATTGGGTCAAATCGCAGTTCCATTTTTAATTTTGGGGGGAAACACCATATTGTTTTCCATAGTGGCTGCACCAGTCTGCATTCCCACCAGCAGTGTACTAGAGTCCCCTTTTCTCCACACCCTCACCAGCACTTGTTGTTTGAGGATTTGCTGATGGCCACCATTCTGGCAGGTGTGAGGTGATTGATACCTCATAGTCGTTTTAATTTGCATCTCTCTGATGATTAGTGACGTTGAGCATTTTTTTCATGTTTCCTGGCCATTTGTATGTCCTGTTTGGAGAAGTGTCTATTCAGGTCCTCTGTCCATTTTTTAATTGGACTGTGTGTCTTCCTTTTGTTGAGTTGTATGAGCACTCTATCTATTTTGGATATCAACCCCTTATCAGATGTATCATTGGCAAATATGTTCTCCCAGAGAGTGGGTTCCCTTTTCATTTTGATGCTGATTTCTTCTGCTGTGCAGAAGCTTTTAAGTTTGATGTAGTCCCATTTATTAATTTTTTTCCTTTGTCTCTCTTGCCCTAGGAGATGTATCAGTGAAAATTCCACTATGTATGATGTCTGAGATTTTTCTGCCTACATTTTCTTCTAGGATTTTTATGGTCTCACCGGTTACATTTAAGTCTTTTATCTATTTTGAGTTTATTCTTGTGTATGGTGTAAATTGGTAATCTAGCTTCATTTTTTTGCATATAGTGGTCCAATTTTCCCAGCACCATTTATTGAAGAGACTGTCTTTTCTTCACTGTATGCTCTTGCCTCCTTTGTCAAATATTAATTGAGTATAATATCTTGGGTTCATTTCTAGGTTCTCTGTTCGGTTCCATTGGTGGGAATTCAGACTGGTGCAGCCACTTTGGAAAACAATATGGTGTTTCCTCAAAAAATTAAAAATGGAATTGACATTTGACCCAATGATTCCACTCCTAGGAATATATCTTAGGAAGCCTAAATCTTAAATTACATTTTGCCAGTTTCTTCTCTTTTCAAATCTTGATTCTATATTGCAAGTATTAGATTCCAGCTTTGCGCCATCCCCAGATTTGATCTGATGATTTGCTCTGTCTTCATACATGCAAGTCACTAACAGAACTGCAGGCTGGGCAGGGCTTAGCAAGTCTGGTGACACTCCCCTGCCTCTGGCACAGCAGTTCTTCACCCAGCACTCACCACCTGGAAGCCAGCTGTCAGGCTTCCCCACTGCAAATCCATGACGTTTTCTCATGCTGGGTTCTCAGCTAGCTGCGTGGTCTCCGGAGGGGCTAACACCATCCCTCCATCCTGGATTTGCACCAGGACTTGTCATCAAGGCTCTGGCCAGTCATTCTCAGAGTCCACCTTTCCCTTGTTTGAAGAAGCAGACAGCACATTCCATTTTCTGGCCCCTCTCCTAGGCATTGCACCTCCTGAGAGTGTAGGCTGAATTTCTGCACTCACTCCTGCAAGTTCTCACAGCACTCTGGGCTGTAATTTATCTGGATGTGGGGACCAGATATTATTCAACCTGGCTCTGGGTTCTCTGATTACTGCCTCAGCCACATTGTGGTCAATTGCCTCTTAACCATGTTATTTTCAGGGTGAAGATCATTAGTACTGTTTAAAATGGTGTGCCATCAGAATCGGGTGATTCTCTGTCCCCCCATCTGCTTTAACACCCATCATGACTTTTCCAGAAGACAGAGAAAGATCAATGAGACAATGTCCCTGTCCTCAGGAGCTACAGACCCTGCCCTGCTTCTGTCCCTTCCTTCTTCTTTTAAATACGTTTTTATTGATTTTTTAGACACAGAGGAAGGGAGAGAGAGATAGAAACATCGATGTGAGAGAGAACATCCATCAGCTGCCTCCTGCACGCCCCCCACTGGATATCGAGCCCACAACCCGGGCATGCGCCCTGACCAGGAATGGAGGGAACCGGGACCTCTCAGTCCATGGGATGACGCTCAGTCCACTGAGCCACACTGGCCGGGCTCTTCCTTATTCTTGTTGTCACCCTGAACACACTGTAAAAATGCTCTGTTTCCTGTCTCTGGAATTTCGAACTATGCTCATGCTTATGAATTCAATACTCCCAACACAGCCAAGAGTGCAGAAACGGAGTTTTCGAACTGGAATGGGATGCGATGTGACAGGCTGTGGCATTAAACAAAGCAGCTGACGGAAGTGCACAGCTGGGGTGACAGCAGTCAGGGCCAAGCGGCTGGCCAGGATGGGCTGCCTGTTCATTCAGTCGGCAAGCATGGAGCAGCTCCTGAATGCAAGCCTTTCCCTCCAAGCTGGAGACCTGAGCTGCTGCTAAGAGGACATTGCTTTTGAAGGGCAAGTGGGGACCGTAAGGTCTGTCCCCCCTCACCCCAGACATCAACAGCAGTGTCACTATAATCACTGTGAGGAGATGGGGACTGCCTCACTTTGTCTAGGGGAGTCAGGAAAAGCATTAGAGAGGAGGTAAAGATCAAGCAGAGTTTTGAGGGATGCATAGGAGCTTTCCAGTAGAAAAAGTGATGAAGGGCCTTCCAGGGAGAGGTAGCACTGGTTAAAGGTGCGAGGACAGAAGACTCAGTGTGCTGCAAGAGAGAGCTTGGGTCCCATCCCTACTGAGGAGTTCAGAGCAGGGGAGTGGCTCTATTACATGGAAGCTTAGGTGGCTGGGGAGGGGGCAGTGGTACCCATCAGGGAAACAGCAGCAAGGCACAGTGGAACCTCAGCTGCGGGCTCCTAATTCAAACTCGAAACATTTTCATTTCTCCTCCTTTTTTTTTTTTTGCTATTTCTGTGTCTTTGAAATCAAATGTGTATTTTATGTTCAATTCAGATGTTAAATTTTTATCAGAAATACTTGACTTACATTTAGACTTTACAAAAGGCCTAGTGAAAAATGTAAATTCACATACCCAAGTTGTTCCAAACACACTTAAAAGATTTTCAATGACCTAAGTGAGTATCAGATTTTAAGTTTAAAATGAAATATAATGTGAAATTCAGTTCCCCGGTTGCTGGTCACATTTGACGCGCTCCGTAGCCGGGCATGGCTAGTGGGTGCTGCGTGGACAGCATAGGATCAAGGACACCAGTGAGGGGGTTTCTTTCAAGTATTTTCATGTGCACTGCTTTCAACATATTTGGTTGTTTTAATCCATTGTCTTGATTACTCTTATTGAAACTTGCATGTCACATATTTGGCCAGGGGATTCTCATTATTTGGTCCCGAATCCTTTGACAAAACTCTAAATCTCCCTGAAAGCTGCCTTGCTTTGTGGTATGACAATATGTTTCAAGTTCGTGCTGGACATTTTCTTCCCAAGGCCTGGAATCAACCATTTCTTCAGGGAGCTCTGGTTCCTCATAGTGGGAAATGACAGTTAGAAATCAAATTCTGGGCCCTTGGGCTGCTCATTGCTATTGGGTTGCTCGTTATTTTTAGGACTTTTCAGTGGACAGAGCTAGAAAATACAATTTTTAAAAAAGAAATCATTTATATTATTATAAAACAAAATTTTTCATATGAATTCATGAGTTTATAATGATTTTCCAACTCAAATTCAGAACCATAGATTTTACTTAACTTTATTCATCTTATATTTCTATCCCCTTTTCCCTTGCTAAATATTCCAGTTGTCAATGATACCCACATAATGACTCATATACATTATTTCATACTATGCATACAGTAGTTCAGAACAATACCAACATTTTACAAACAATATAATTATTAAAAACAATGTGTTTCCCCCCAGTTCTTTTTGTCCTAAAGGTATATCCTTTCATGGTTGTGCAAATTATTGTTTTAAAGTAATATAGTATATTCTGTCTCTTGTATCTACTAACTGGGCACATACTTATGTTCATGTTTCATTTTACTTTCATTTTTAGAGGGGTTACTTTTTTTTAAAATATGTTTTTATTGATTTTTTTTTTTTTTTAGAGAGAAAGGGAGAGAGAGATAGAAACATCGATGTGAGAAACATTGATCGGCTGCCTTCTGCACACCCCCACTAGGGATTGAGCCCACAATCCTGGCATGTGCCCTGACCAGGAATTGAACCGGGACCTCTCAGTCCATGAGATGACGCTCAATCCACTGAGCCACACTGGCAGGGCCCCCATAGAGAATTTTAAAACATTTTATGATTTATCTACGTAAAAATAAATATTAAACACATGCATGTATGGACACACTTGCATTGCACTCATTTTAAGATCAACAGTAGTATACTATAAGCACTTTGTCCCACCTTTCTTCTGTCACTGAACATTATGTACAATCACTTAAAGAAACATTCCTCATTTCTTCTAGCTACATAATACTCCATTGGGAGGGTACACTATAGTCATTGTATCTGTCCTCACATAAATACTTGGGTTGTTTCCAGTTTTTGACATTGCAATGATTGCTGTTATTAATAGTCTTCTGCATATGCCTTTCTGGATTGCCTGAGATGGACACCTGGAAGAGATGAGTAGGTCAAAGGGGAAAATGCGCATGTGATTTTGCTAGATGTTACAAAGTGCCCTCTGTAGGGTGGGCCACTTCCATCTCCACCAGCAGTGTTTGAGTGTGCTTCCCTGCAGCTGCACTGTCAGAGGATGTTGTCAAGCTTTGAGTTTTTGTCAGCATGACAGGTGAGAAATGATATCTTGGTCTAGTTTTGAATTTGATTTAACCCAGTACAACTTAGTAAAAAGCACATCTTTCACCCACTCATTCATGATGCCATCTTTATAAAATCAAAATTTTCTTTTTAAAAAAACTTATCTGTATTGTTGAATGTATTACATGTGTCCCTCTTTTTTACCCCCATTGACCCCCTCCTCCTCACTCCCACCCTCCTGCCTTCCCTACACTATTGCCTGTGTCCGTCCTTTGGTTATGTATATATGCATATAAGTTCTTTGGTTTATCTCTTCCCTTTGAGGTTCGTCAGTCTAACAACCAATTTGTACTTATTAATCCCTTCACCTTTTCCACCTATCCCCCCAACCCCGCTCCCATCTGGCAACCATCAAAAAGTTCTCTGTATCTATGAATCTGTTTCTGTTCTGCTTGTGCATTTTGTTTGTAGATTCAATTGAAAGATATATATTTATTGCCATTTTATTGTTCATATTTTTGTTCCTCTTCTTCTTCAAGAAGACCCTTCAACATTTCATATCATACTGGTTTGGTGGTGATGAACTCCTTTAACTTTTTCTTGTCTGGAATACTCTTTATAGTCCATCGATTCTAAATGATAGCTTTGCAGGATAGAGTAATCTTGGTTGTAGGTCCTTGCCTTTCATCACTTTGAATATTTCTTGCCATTCCCTTCTGGCCTGCAAAGTTTCTTTTGAGAAATCAGCCGACAGTCTTATGGGACCTCCATTGTAGGTAACTAACTGCTTTTCTCTTGCTGCTTTTAAGATTCTCTCTTTGTCTTTAACCTTTTGCATTTTAATGATGTTGTATCTTGGTGTGGACCTCTTGGAGTTCATCTTGTTTGGGACTCTCTGTGCTTCCTGGACTTGTATGTCTGTTTCCTTGACCAAGTTAGGGAAGTTTTCTGTCATTATTTTTTCTTTTTCTTTTTTCTTTGCTGATTTTTAGAGAGAGAGGAAAGGAGAGGGAGAGAGAGATAGAAACAGCGATGAGAGGGAACATCGACTGGCCACCTCCTGCACATCCCCCACTGGGGATCGGGCCCACAACCTGGACATGTGCCCTGACTGGGAATCGAACCGGTGACCTCTTGGTGCATGGGTCGACGCTCAACCGCTGAGCCACACAAGCTGGGATCATTATTTTTTTCAAATAGGTTTTCAATTTCTTGCTCTCACTATTCTCCTTCTGGCACTCCCACGATGTGAACATTGTTATGCTTGAAGTTGTCCCAGAGACTCCTTACACTATCCTCATTTTTTTTTGGATTCTTTTTTCTTTTTGCTGTTTTGATTGGGTGTTTTTTGCTTCCTTATATTCCAAATTGAAGGTTTGCTTCTTGGATCACCTACTCTACTATTGAGTCCCTGTAAATTTTTCTTTGTTTCAGTTAGTGTTTCCTTCATTTCTGACTCATCCTTTTTTATGTTGTTGATGTTCTCAGTAAGTTTCTTGAGCATCCTTATAACCAGTGTTTTGAATTCTGTATCTGCTAGATTGCTTATCTCCATTTTGTTTTGTTGTTTTCCTGGAGTTCTGTTCTGTTCTTTCATTTGGGACATGTTTCTTTGTCTCCTCATTTTGGCTGCCTCCCTATGTTTGTTTCTATGTATTAGGTAGAGTTGCTATGTCTCCTAGGCTTTGTAGGGTGGCCTGTTATAGTAGGTGTCCTGTAGGGTCCAGTGGCACATCCTACCTGGTCACCCCAGCTGGGCAATTGAGGTGCACCCTTTGTGTGGACTGTATACCCTTCTGTTGTAATTGCATCTTGGCTGCTGTTGGCACGTCAATGGGAGGGATTTACTCAGGCTGATCAGCCACAAGGACTGGCTGTGCCCACTGACCACTGGCCTCTGACTCCCTTAGATGATCAGCTGTGCAGGGGCCCACCACACAGAGCAAGACTTACTTCAGCAGGGCTCTGGTACCCACTGAGTCCATTCCTTGAGTGTGTCACTTGTGGAAGTGGTTGGGTGGTGGTGCTTTGACATGGTCTGAAGTTGCCCACTGGGTGTGCTGACTCTGGGGCAAGGTCATCCACTGCCTGTGTTCTACCCAGGGCCACCTGGCATAAGCTACAGAGTGATCTGCAGATGGCTGTTTCCTATGTTGGGCTTAGAGGTGCCCAGGCAAAGCCAAGCTGTGAACCAAGGTTGGCTGCTTTTAGTGCCAGGCCTGGGGCCACTTAGTGAGAGGTATGGGGCTCGCTGAGCCCAGATGCTGTTTGTTTGAGATAATTTAGGAAAACTGAAGCAGGATCCAAGACAGGCCAATCCTATGGTAAAGCCACTGGAAATAGCTTGGGTGGGCCCCAAAGTTGGGTGGGGCAGGGCCTCAGGGAATCACCAGGGCGGGGTAAACAGTGTGAGCCAGGTTGCTGGAGTCCCAATTATGGTGGCCGTCTGCTGGCCCCATGAGGGAAGGGCTCACCAAAGGAACAACGGCCTCCGCCAGCACATCTGTTAGGAGAAAGATGCCCCTCCAGCTCTCGCCCCAATGCCAAAAAATTCAGTTCTTCCCCATATGTCTCTGGAGCCTTTGCAGCTGCCTCCCATATGCTGGAGCCCAGAGGAAGTGAGCCTAAATAAGTCTGTGTGCAGGCCCTTTAAGAAGAGCTGCCTGGGATGCCAGTAGCCTCAGCCTCCCTCAGCCTCAGTTCCTGCTGGTTTTACAGCCAGAAGTGATGGGGATTCTCTTCCTGGCACTGGAACCCTGAGCTGGGGGCCTGATTTGGGATGGGGACCCCAGGACCTTCATAGTCGAGGTGTCCCTCCCAATTTTTATCCGCCACCAGTGGGTGTGGAACCAGCCCTTCCACACCTCTGCCCCTCCTACCTGTCTCATGTGGCTTCTTCTTTAATCTCGTAGTTGTAGGACTTCCATTCAGCTCGATGTCAGGCGGTTTCTGAATGATGATTGTTCTGTCGTTTAGTTGTAATTTTGATGTGGTTGTGGGAGGAGGCGTTTACCTACGTTGCCATCCTGACTGGAAGTTGAAAAATTAAAATTTTCGTAGAGTTAGGGCCCTTTCTGAATTTTGTATTCCATTCCACAGGTTTCTTTTTATTCATTCATCAATCCAAATTGTTTCAATGATAAAGGTTTTATGTTTTTTTTTTTTTTAAATCCTCACCTGAGGATATTTTTCCATTTATCTTCAGATAGAGTATGAGGGAGGAAGGGAGGGAGATAGAGAGAGAAAGAGAGAGAGAGAAACATTGATGTGAGAGGGACACGTGGACTGGTTGCCTCCCGCACAACCCTGATCAGGGCCGGCGATGAACCGCAACTGAGCAACCGAGGTATGTGCCCTTGACCGGAATAGAACCCATGACTGTTTGGCCTGCAGGCCGCTGGTCTGCGGGCCGGGGCTCTAACCACGGAGGCAAACCAGCCATGGCGAGGTTTTATGTTTTCATGTCTGATAGGCCTGCCTGCTCCTCCCCACCAAATTGCTTTTCTTTTTCATCATTCTTCCGGGCTATTCTTGCTTCTTTCTTTCTTTTTTATAAAATATGTTTTTATTGATTTTCCAGAGAGGAGGGAGGGAAAGAAAGACAGAAACATCGATCGGCTGCCTCCTGCATGCCCCCCACTGGGGATTGAACCCACACCCGGGCATGGGCTCTGACCAGGAATTGAACCGGGACCTCTCAGTCCATGGGACGACGCTCAATCCACTGAGCCACATCATCCGGGTCTTGTTTCTTTCTTTATCCAAATCAACTTTATTATTGTTAACTTATTGAATCCTCTTCTCCCATCCCAAGAAAAGATGGTATTTTTATTTGGATTGCAATGATTTACACATCAATCTAGGAAGAACGAATTCCTTTATGATGTTGACTCTTTCTAACCAAGATCACATATCTTTCCATTTGGTCGTCTCCTCTCACGTGCTTGGTGTTTTATGATTTTTGAGGTTGAGAACATTCTTTTTTATATTAAAGCCTTGATGGTTTATACTTTCTTGTTTTTGCTATCATAATCTTTGTTATCTTCCATTTTATCTTCTAACAGGTTTGCTTATCTATATGAAAACTTTTTATTTGTATGTTAATTGGGGGGTTGGAGACTTGCTATATAATATACCTGTGAGGGCTAGCCTCAGCTATTCACCAGCTCGGTTGCTTTCCTGAGAGGTTCCTGCTTCCACTTGGCAGATGCCCTCCACCTGCAGGTCTGACAGGGGTTCCCCAAACTATCTCTTTCCTTCTTCAAATTATTCAAAGGCAGTGGGACTTTGCCTCTCTCCAGCTGATTTCTGGCAAAATGAGGCTCACCAAGTAACCCAGGCACAAACAAACCTTTGCCACCAAACATTTTAAAAGACAAGTTGAAACATTAATAAAACAATAGATAATGAAGGAGATGTCAAAGAAATTATCTATATGCATTTAGGGAAGATTTGAGTTTAAATGTTCTTTGAATGCAGTCCACAAGTGACTTCCACATCACCTTCCTTCTACTGGATAAATGAATGGAGTGGGTCAAACCCAAAGGAGTGGCTATCTTAGAAAAGGGCCATCTCCCACACTGTCTCTCCATTGCTTCCTGGTAACTCCTAAGAGAAGTGATTAATTGAAGGTAAATTTAATGCACTAAGGGCACGGAGGCTATCCTTAAGATCAATGTGTAGGTCAGTTCAGTATCTTATAATCATTTCATTGTATTATAATTAGGTCTTTAATAATTTCTTTTTAAGCTGTCTTGAAATAACGTCTTGTTCTATGTGATTGGTGAGGACTATTGATATTTCTTAGACTCACTGGTGGCTATGAGATGATGCTGTCTTCTTCAGTTTGGTTAAGAAACCCACAAGGTACCTTGAGAAGTCCTTGAGAGGCTGGCCCTGAGTGGGAGAAAGCCTGGCAAACACACACTGGGTTTCTAAGACCTGCTGGTTTTGTCCCCTCCTTTCCCCTCCCTAGGAGGGCTGCACCAATGTCCCATGGGCCCCCTCCAAAGCTCTTTCCTTCTCCAATCTGTCCAGCACACGGCAACCTCCTTCAGAGTCCTTACTAGTCTAAGCTGACACAGGGGCCTGAGAGAGTACCCCAGTGAGGACTAGCAGGTGGAGGAATGCAAGGACTGTGTCTCATTCACCTTTTTATCTCTAAAGGGTGTGGTACATGCTAGGAGCTCAACAAGGATGAATGAATGAATGCATTCATGTATGTATGCATGAATGAATTCATTAGTCAGGGTTTTGGTCCTTGTGCACTTGACTCTCTCCCAGCTGTGTCCTTTAGGGTACCCCTGAAAGGGAAAAGTGTTTTCAAACTGGTTACTTCTGTGGAGAGGAATCCTGACATCTCCCAACTGCACGCACCCCCTGCGCACATCTCCACATTGCGTTACCCCACAGCGCTGTCTGGAGGGAGTGAAGATTTGGTCTACGTATTAGAAATACTTATTGGTCTTTGGCCTGCCTAGCATCTTCCCTTTGAGCACTTGTCCCCCAGTAGTGTCCCCTCATGTGCCATTGTTATATTTCTTACTCCTCCTATATAAGCTTATTCTTTGGGAAAAAAATCTAATAAACGTTCTCACAGCAGTGAGGAGTATCCCCTAGACGTTTCCATGTTAGCCGTCCCGAGTGTACGTGCACCATGAATATAGACCTTCCGTCAAAGGAGTCCAGACTGTACAGCGTACTGACCCCAGAGAGCCCGTGGGATGCATGCTGAGATGGGGCAGCGAGACGGGCCTTCGGGAGCCCTAAAAAGTAACACCACATCAACCCACTTGGACTGCCCCTTGCTGTTCTGATGCCCTCATCGCCACTCTCCTTTGGCCTCTGTCTGGCTGGCTGCTGAGTCTGCCACCAGCTCCTCTCAGCCACAGCCCAGTCCTCACTCAGGCTATCATGTTGTATCCTTAAACTGTGGCCACATTTGTGCATCTCTTGATAAGAGTGTGGACTCCTGGAGGGCAGGGGCTGGGAATCCCACTACTTTCTAGGGCTATGTGCTCGCTACTGGGCTTTGTAGCCAAGGCCCCAAATCCACCTGCGGGCTGCCTTCTGGTCTTCCGTGTGCCCAGCCTCTGTGGCAGACCGTGTCTCCACAGCGCCATCTCTGCTCAGTATGCTCCTCAGAACCTTGTTCCCCGTCCAGAAGCAGAGTCTATCTCCCTCCCCTTCAAACCTAGAACTTTGGGTCTCAATGAACAGAATGCAGCTGAGTGATGCTGTGTGACTTTAAGGTTTCCTAAAAGGCAAGAGGGCTCTGCTTATTTCTCATTAAGCTCACCCTTGGCACCTGTTACCACCAGGCCTGAGGAAGGCCGAACTAGTCTAAGTAGACAGACCACATGGAGAGGCCCCCAGGCAACAGCCAGAGACCACCAGGCAGGCGAGTGAACGCATTTGCAGAGCTTGACTGAACATGAAGCCCAGGAGGAAAAGGGCCTCCCAGTCTCCCTCACTGCGATGTCACATCACTTGGCACAGCGTCTGGCACACAGAAAGCTGCTGATGGAATGGACTGGGACTTGCCCAAGTTCATATATTTAGTACTGGACTTGGGACCAGGAATTGGTGCCCCAAGGCTCAGGTGAAGGCTGTCTCTGCTGCCCCAGTTTGCCTCTGCTCCAGGCCTTCTGTTGCTTCCCAGTGCCCAAACCTCTGACCATAGAGATGCAGGCACGGCGTCTACAGCCGCTCCTCAAACTGAAACGTTCCGTCTTCATCTCCACAGCCACCTTCTTGCCAAAATAAGCCAGGAATGGCTATGGGAGTGTCTGGATTCCTGCAGGAGTGGAGCTGGGCTGAGAAGCAAAACAGAGAAAAGGAAATATCCCCAAATGTTGATTTGTTTAAACTTCGCAAACTTAACAACACAAGGAAACCAACAGAGACAAGCTTGTAATGAAGTAATCAGCCGGCGCTGCTAATATTCCAGTGACATGGAATGATTCTCCACATTTCCTGGGGTAGATATGAATAGGGTCATTAAATTATGGCCAAGGAGGGAGGGAGAGTTTACTTTTTCTGTCTCCTTAGAGTCTGTGTTCTGAAAGCTCAGCAGGAATTCAAACAAATAACATGGAGGAATGGTGAATCTGATCATATTTAAAGAAAAAGCCCCTTTCAATTTCACTTCCCTTTAATAAATACATTGGCTTCTGCAAGTTTTGCTTTTTAAAACCCTGCAGGTTCCCCACTCCCATCTGGAGAGCCTATTTGTGAAAAACAAAATTAGCATCAAATTCCTCTAATATTGTTCTGCATATTTTTTTCTCTAGGTCAAGAAGAAATTGTTGTTTCATATAAACGAAGGGAAGGAGAAGGGAAGGAAGGAGGGTAAGAGGACATGGGAATCACATCTCTAGAAAGAGAACACAGTTCAATTTCCAATGTGTACCTTAGATTTTCTTTTAAAGTAAAAATAAGAATCTGTACTGACTTTTCACACGTCTGTTGTGGTTTTAAAGGATGAGCTATAGGTTATGTGTTTTTTTTACTGACGTGGTGCTTATTAAATACTTTTGTATTGTGGGGAAAAAAGTGAAAAATAAAGTTAGGAGAAGGTCAATGGTGTACGGAGAGACCTACTGACAAAAAGGAATTACAGCAGTAAAGCGGGCCTGTGAAGGTCACTCCCACAGGGAGGGTAGATTGGATCCCTGAGCCTAGGGTTCCCTGCTTTCCAGACAAGATCCAACAGTAGGAAGAGGGGCGGAGGGAGAGATGCTCCCAAACTCGGTGACTTTGGTTGAACTAATGGTACAGTCTACGGAAACTCCTGGAGCAAGGCTGGCACTAGTGCTCCAACTTTGGACAAGTTCTGGGTATCAGAGAACCTATCTCACAGAGTTTCATAGGTTAAATAAAATAAAGGAAATAAAACATGTCACCTAGCACATAGTAGGGCGTTCCACAGATGTTAGGAAGAAAAACAAAAAATCCTCCCAATGCTGAGGACCTCACTTCTGGAGAGGTTGGTGGCCCCTGAGGGGTTGGGGGCCACAGTGGCCGGCTGCCCTTCCGCTTCTCCAAGCCCGAAGCCCAGTTGGGCGCTGTGGTGCAGCTCGAGGGCCCAGGGCTAGTCGCCTAGTTTGCCTAACAACTTCTTTCACACACCCGCATACACACTTTACCCCAAAAATTCAGTGAAGTTTTTTCTTCCTTCTTCCTCTGTTGTTGGATTCTGATTACTTCCATCTGGCTGCGGCTCCAGTGGAGTCTCTAAAAACAAAACAAAACAAAACAAAACAAAAACCCTCCCTCCAAAACACACATGCACTAACCCTAGAAGGTTGCCTCGCTTCTGGCCAACCTGCGCTCAAATGGCTCCTCGCGCCAGCCGCGGCGGGGGGCGCAGGAAGGACCCCCGGCACCTGCCCGAGCTGCAGGCTGCAGAGGGTCCGCGCAGAGCCAGGGACCCCCTCCCTTTCCCTCCGTCCCCGGTTTCCGCCCCGGCGCCCGAAGAAGCGGGCGCACTGGGAGCAGCGACCCGGGCATCTCCCGGCGGAGGGGAAGAGGGAGGTGGGGAGGGCGGGTGATTTCAGAGATTGAAAACAGAGCAGTCCCTCCTGCGCCTCCGCTCCGGAGCTCATCTGACTTGAGTTAGCGACCCCCCACCCACCCTGGCGCCTAAAAACAAGTGTTGGAGACGCGCGTTCTTTCGTTCTCTGCTCCAACTTTCCTTGTAGGTGTGCTTTCTCTCCACTGGGCTGGGGAGGAGCGTCCCCGGCCGCCTCCTCCCCTCCGGTCCCCGGGGTCCCCCGGCTGGGTGCACGCGGCGCGGGCCGGTGCGCGGCGCCGGGTGTGCTGCCGCCGTGCGCGCGGGGGCGCTGCGCCGTCCGGGCGGCGCCGGGATCGCGGGAGTGCCGGAGCTCGCCAGCCGAGGCAGCACGGCTCCGTGGACTTTTTTTTCAAACTCCCATCAATGAGACTTCGAGAAGGAGCGGGAGGCGGCAGCGGCGGCCGCTGAGGCAGCGAGAAAGGGCCGGGGTAGCCGGAGGAGCTGGAGGAAGTAGCGCAGGCCGTGCGGCAGCCGAAGCCGCGGGAGCCTGCCGCCCGCCTCCCGGTGCCCTCTCCTGCCCGTCCCGCCCCGCCCCGCCCGGGCTGAGCCCCTGCACACGGCAGCCGGCGGCGGGTCGCCACGCCAGCCAAGTTGGGATGGGGGCTGGCAGCCACTGCCTGGCTCCCAAGAGGCCACCTGCGTGCTAGAGGTAAACTTTTGTCTCCCTCGGTAAAGTTGTATTGGCCTTCTTCTGCTTGCTTTTCGTTGAGAAGTGCCCCCTACCCCGGCCGTACCCGGGCCGGCTGAGATGCTGTGCCGTCTCGGAGGGTAACTCGAAGCGGGGATCGGACACCGGGTTTAGGGGGTCCGGGGGTAGTGGGGCGGACCTTCTCCGGGCTTTGGCCAAGGCGGGTGGGGACGTAACGGGGGAGTTCGGGGGCTAAGAACTCGTGGCTGGGCTAGCGCGGGGCTGTGTGTGTGTGTGTGTGTGTGTGTGTGTGTGTGTGTGCATCCCCCTTCCTACCTGGGGGTAAGAGCCTCTCTTCTCCGGGTGCACAGCGGGCCCGCCCTCGCCCCTTCTCCACCGCGCCCGAGCCCTGGGCTGTTTTAGCGGGAGGTGTGTGTGTGGGGGGGGGGGGGCGTGGGGGGGTGGCACAGGACGCTGAGATGCTGCGAAACTCCAGGAGGTGGGCAGTGGGAGTGTGCCTTAGGGGACTGTGCTGTGTGTGGAGGGGCTGCAGCCATCCACTTGTGAACTTCTAACTGCACTTCTCCGTGCGACACGTCCCGGAGCCCTGCCTTTCTTTCTTCCTCGCTCCTTCCTCCCCCTCATCAGGCCTTGTCGCCCCCTCCCCCTCGGTCAGGCTCCCCTCTCCGGTCTCCCTCCTCGATTTTCCCCTCCTCCTCCTCCTCTTCCTCCTCCTCCTGCCCTCCACCCCGAGATCCGCTTGACTTCCCGAAGAGATCCGCGCGTAATCCCTCGCCGGGTCCTCGGGTCCCCCCATCCTCACTTTCATCCCCGCCCCCATTCGTTTACCCCCCGCACCCCACCCTCCGGGCCAATCTCTCAACAAGTATATTTGCTGAGGAATTTGAAAAATCCACTACTGCAACTTGATCTGTGTGTGATGGATGGGGAGAGGCGCGGAGAGAGTTGGGCGCCAATCCTATTAAGGGTTTAGGGAGGGGAGCGGTTTCCCTGGATGGGGGCGGGGGTGTGGGGAGGGGAGGAGGAAGGAGCATGTGGTGTGTGTGTGTGTGTGTGTGTGTGTGTGTGTGTGTGAGAGTGTGAGCGCTCCCGCCGCGTCGGGGAGCTGGAAGTCCACCCAACTCAGCGCCTTTTCAGCTGGGCAGGAATTGCTGTCATTTCCTAGGAAACCCGACTTTTACAGCGAGAGTAGCTGGGGATGGAGCCGCGCGCTTCACCCCAGTGACCCGTGGCTTAGGCGCTGGCGGGCTTTTGGTCCCGCTAGGGTCCTTCCCCCGTCCCTCTCCCTTTTGTATGATTTTTATGTGGCTCTCAGAGTTGATCCAGGCTGGAACAGTAGACCTTTCCCTAGCATCTGGTGCCGGCCGTGGGGGTCTTATTCGCTCCTCTGCTCTCTGGCCCCGGCAGCGCGCTCGGTGCACCGCCTCCCGCGCGGGCTTTGCAGCCTGGTGGCCGAGGCCAAGTCCTGGGCCCCCCGCCCGCCGCCCTCGCGGGCTGTGTGAAGGTTTAATCCCGACAGCTTCAGATAAAGGGAGCAGTTGTAAAACGCTCATATGCTGTTTGCAGACGAGGCTCTGGGGGATGTTGGAGAATTTGAAAGTAAACGTTTCCCTCGCAAGCGGCATAAAATAGTGTTTAAACAAATATTGTATTGGCATGCTCAGGGGGCTCGGTGCCAAAAAGTAAAGTAAATAAACTGTGAAATCCAAAATATACAGCGGTGGAAAGCAGGGGAATAGGCGGGTTCGTCACCAGTCCCCTGATGAGGTCTGTTTGTGCCACCTCACCTCCAAAGCCCCTCCCTGCCCACTTCCTTACCTTGGCTGCTGGGCTGGGAGCTCCCTTCCCTCGCCGGCGTCCTGGAAGGCCGCCTGGGCCTGGAGAGGCCTTGCCTGGTTCAGTCCCAAGGAAATCGATTGTGTGGCTACTTAGGCTGGTCTCCCAGGGGAGGGGAACGCACCTTGGCTAAGCCTGGCTGCCTGGAGTTCTGATGCCCTCTGGGCTCTCCCAGCTTCTGGTCTGACCTGGGGCAGTACTTCTGGACTGTGAGATCTAGACCAGGCAGCTGCACCTTCTCCAGGGCCTCTCTCCTGCCTGGGCCTCTGCCCTCCCTTGCTCCTCTTCATCTTTCTTGCTTTCGTTTTCCTAGACTTGCAGCTTCTCCCTCCTACGGTGGAGGGTTACAGGAAATTGTGGAGATGTTCTCTCCCAGATTTAAATTCCACTCCAGCCCACATAGGGAAAGTTGTCACTTGTCTGAGCGTTTCAAAGTTAGTTATCCTTAGGATCGTTTTGTATTTCTCCTCTGCTTTGAGAAATAAGCCCCTTTCGTGAGGCAATTTAGTGGTTCCGGGGTGTAAACTTGCAGGGAGCTCCATTCCAGGTGAGGAGCCTGGGGCCCAGGAGACAGCCTGCAGGTGAACGGCCCTGCCTGGTCTGGACCTGAGTGAGAGACTGCGGTCAGAGCGGTCTGTTTGCAGTCAGCAGGTAAGAATGAGGGAGAGAAACACCCCCAAATCAGGGCTGGGCTCACTGAGGAACAAGGTGGGACTGGGGGAGCTGTTTTTATCTTCAGTGGGAATTGTTCTGGGAGAGACTCCCACGAGCCTCCCAGGCTGCTGGCAAACTCACACTGACCCTGGTCCTGGCCTTGGAGGGAACTCCTGACTTGTCCCACCTTGAAGTGTGTGTGTGCAGGTAGACTAGACCCTCTGGCCGGGCACCCTGGAGTGGAGTGCCACTCCACTTTCTCAGGGATGCTCCAGCCCACTTGTGGGAGAGCCCTGAACAGAGGAGGTCCTTTGATTTGCCTGGTCAGAAGAAAGGCCCACAGGGCCGCCAGTCAGCGGCTCATTGCCTGGCTTCAGGGGGCTTGGGAGCTGTGTACTGTAGCTGGCTTGTTTGCACTGTGGACTGAAAAATACACAAATACTTCAGGCTTTTTGTACTCCCACAAGTGTCCTGTACACAGTGTAGCCCCCAGGGCTGGATTAGCAAACCAGGGGATTCAGCAGGCAGGCAGGCAGACAGAATTGGATATTTGCCCAATAAACACCCTTCATCCATGGGGCCTTGCGGGTGGGGGGGGTAGGTTGGAGGCGGTGGACTTCACCTCACAGATGCCAGCAATTCCCTTTAAATGGGACCTGGAGGTTGTCATGTGCACTTTGAAAGCCTGTGTGACCCCCTGCACACGTGGCTGGCTTGTTAAAGGTCAAAGCCCGAGTCCTACATCTGTGTGTATTCTCGAGGGAGGGCAGCTTGTCTTTTCCTGGTGGAAGTGTGTGTTCAACAGGGCTTTCACCAGAGTGATGCCTACTCGTGACGTTGGCCCGAGGGAGGTGGCACAACCAGCCTTGCTTCTTTAGGTTGAGGGGTGGTTTCTACCTGTGCCAGAGCCTGTTTCCTGGTACCCAAGGCCTCCAGGCAGGTGGACCAGGTGGACAGCTGCAGCTGTTCCCGTTGGGCCAGGGCCCTTTGGAAAGGAACTCCAGGGAAGCAGTTCCCCTTTCTTTCCAGTAAGTGTCAGAGGCATGGACAAATGAAACACGTGAAGAATGCCAAAGAGAGAAACTGTATTCTCAGATTCCAGAGAGTGCAGAGAGGCGGACTAGGTGATTGCCCCAGCAAGCAGAGTCCGCTCACAGCTTCAAAGACCTCGGAGGAAGGCTGCTCTGGGGCTTTTCCTCACTGGACATTGGTGCTTGATAGTCTCCTTTGGTAAACAGCTTCGTGGTTTTCAAATACATGCAGGACTCCAGATTCAATATGACGCATTTTCTCTGAAATTAATTTGAATGTTTGCTGTAGAATATAAAGGACTTAAGAAAACAAATCATTGATCATTGTTTTTAGATCCTGAGGGTGACAAGAACATCCTTACCCTTCAAAACTATGTTTAAAGCCGTGGGAAAGTACGCCAATGATAACTGCTTACTTTCTGTGTGGTTAGTATCTTATTTTCTCCAGTTCTTTCAACAAAAGTATCCTCAATAATCCTGTGTGTGTTCTGATTCGAGTTTCTTTTATACAAATGTGGGAAAATAACTCATTTAAGATGTGATCAGAGAGTACATATTAAACTGTCCTTGTGATTTTGGTTTAAGTTGAATAAGTTAATGTGGTTTTGTGTGTATGCATGTGTGTTGTTAAAAAAAACCAGGTTGCTGGGAAGAGTGTCTTAAACTGAGTGCCCGGTTTCATGCATTAGCATAAGAAAAAAGCTGTAGTGCTTTTACTGTTGTCTTGAATGAAGAGTTTCAGCAAAGGGAAGGGAAGCCGAAAAAGGGTGATGGTCCATTGAGACTCCTCAGTGGCCTCAGCTGGTCATCTGCTGAAATCTGTGATCAGATATCACTTTTATCTTGCTTTTCCATGCTCTGGCCTTTTTCACACATTCACTTTTGTCAGGGTTTATTGATTATGTTTTCTTCTCTGCAAATCTCTGGAAAATTTAATGAACCAAAAACAGCAGTGAAATAAAGGGGACTTTTTATTCATTAGCAGGGGATTGATTTCCCCCCTTGGGGAAGGCCCCTGGCCTCCCAGAGTGAGCTGCAGAGGGGTGGGGGTGGGGTGGGGGTGGGGGTGGGGTGGGGGTGGCCCTGCGGCAGGCAGAGGCTGGGCCTCCCCAGGCTGGGGCCTCACTGCTGACCAGGACTGGCTCAGCCCAGGGACTCCTGCCCCAACTGAACATTACAGCTTCCCCAGGATGGCTGTTCCCAGCCAGACTGAGTCTACCACGCTGCAGACCCCAGCCTGGTCCTCCAGGATCCTGGCTCGGTGAACTGGGTGTGTGTTTGTGTAGATGGGATTTTTGTGTTCTCCAACCCTACAGATCATTTGAGTGCCTGGGCCTTCCCTGGGATACAGTTAAGTATCTCTCTTCCTCCAGCCCTAGCTCTCAAACCTGTAATTAAGCAAAGCCCCTGGTGTGATTATGCTTTGCTGACTCGGCTGGGTTTGGAGCTGCTTCCCTCTGTGAAACAGGGTGAACTCTTGATCTTTCCAGAGGCTTCCTGGGCAGCCTATGGTACAATTCTATTGTTCATCTGTCTGTCTGTCTTCCCCTACTCTTTTTATCTCCCTTCTCCTTCCTCTATGACTTCTTTCTTTCTTTCTTTCTTTCTTTCTTTCTTTCTTTCTTTCTTTCTTTCTTTCTTTCTTTCTTTTTCTTCCTTCCTTCCTTCCTTCCTTCCTTCCTTCCTTCCTTCCTCCCTCCCTCCCTCCCTCCCTTCCTTCCTTCTGTTCCCCTTTCTTCACACCCCCACGCTGTCTCCTTCGTTCTCTTTCCTCCTGTCTTTTCTTTCCTTCTATTCCTCTCCTCTCTTCCCTTCCTCTATCTCCTCTCTCCTTTTGTGTCTTGTTATTTCTCTCCTTCTCTCCACGCCCCTCCCCCCCCGCCTTGTTTTTCTTTCCATCTTTTTTTTTCTCTGTCTGCTCCTCGCCCCTGTCCCTTTCCTTTCTCTCTCCTTCCTGCGGTTCCCTACCGTCACCTCCCGCGGAGGACTGGCCCTGGAGGCCCAGAGGAGGCGGGTGCCCAGCCCTTGGGGACCCTGGGGACCGTGCCCGCGTCCTGGAAACGTTCGGTGCCCAGAGTGCCCGCGTGCCGGCGCGCTGCGTTCCTCCCACCTGCCCGCCGGCCTGATCTGTGGCGCCCGAACAATGGCCACATTGTCCCGGCCGCCCACCGGCCTCCTCTGGCGAGTGGGAACAGGCCGGACCTGGCTCGTGGCGAGTCGGGAAGAAAGCCAGCGGGCCAGATCCAAAGCGGCCCGCGCCACCGTCTTTGTCGCCTGGGAGAGACCCGCGCGCAGTCTCAGCGTCCCTGCTGGGAGCGTCCCCAAAGCCTGCGCCCACTTGGGAAAGGCGCCTTTTCCCAAAGGTGCCCTCACGGTGGACTGCAGCTGACTCCCCTCCCCCTTCCGATCGGCTCGCCCTCCCCCACCCCGGAGACGGGTTTCGAGTTTAGTTTACAGTTTGCGGAGCGATGAGAGTCTTTCATCAGAGCCAAGAGAGAGAGGGGCCACATTATCAAACTTTTGGTGGCGTCAAAAACTTTCTGTAACCCATCCGGGAGACTGTCAGAAAGGCCTCTTTTTGTCTTGTCCTCACCCCAAAGGCAGAAAAGGAACGTGGTCTCTCAAAATAGCACACCCACTCCCATCCCCTCCCCATTCGTCTTGACCTGTAGGGATTGGAGACCTCTTAGTGCTCAGAAAAAGAAGGATCTCTGAATGCTTAGGATGTTAAAAGAGCATCCGTCCGGGTCCAAGCAGATGCTTAGCAATGCTTCTTTGTGCCGTGGACAATGCAATAAGTCAGCTCGACTTTTGAGCCACATTTATAAGGAACTGTAAGGGCCGCTCAAGTACACTTGTGCTAAGTTGAATTGATTGAAATTTAATGGCGGTTAGTGGTGATGAATGGTAATGAATTTCCAGAGTATCTTTGGCATACTTGACATTAATAACTGGAGAGTGTGTTTGTACGCTCACGGAGAGCCTGCCACACACGGGAGGCGTAGCATTATTCATCTTCCCAGATGCCAGTCCTTCGCCTGCTTCCTCTTCTCAAATCCTTTTCCTTCTCACTATAATTCAGTTATTTGGATGATTTAAAAAAAAAAAAAAAGAAAGAAAGAAAGAAAGAGAAAAATCTTTCTCTTTGAGCACATACATCATGTCAACATAATTTTGAGCTCATGATTTTTTCAATTCCTGCATAAATCAGCTTGTAATATACAGAATGTGATGAATTTGTTTTAGCTGCCATCATGAATTAATGTTATGCAAATAGAAGCTTTGCAGGTGAAATGATTTACTTAATAATTTCAACTTCTAATATTTAAACTCATTCATTATGTTGGGAGTTAAAAAACAACAACAGAAGTCCATATTTTTAAACCTGAGATGGGGAGATTAGTATGCAAGTATTTGCAATGTAGGCAGACCTCGATGGCCAGAAAACAGCTCTTAATTTGTTGAGTCTTTCTTTGAGAATCTTCAGCTCACCAAGCAGTGGCTGAGAAGCAGCAGGTCGAAGCTTTACCAGGGTGCACCTGGGGGATATCACAAGTGCATTTAAATGATTCTGACCTGCCCACCGAGGTACCATATCCCATGGGACTGAACTAGCTCCGCTTTGGGAGTGAAGGAAGGCTTGCAGGATGAGGATGGCTGAGCCGGGGGACGAGGTGAAGGGGCTCTGATGCCCCCTGTCTTCATCTTTGTCATTTGCTAGTTAAGGCCATCCTCAGAGCCAGTCATGAGTACTTGCCTATGAAGGTGGCAGTGTTGTAGGAAGTTGGGCAGGTTCCCCTGACCCCCATACCCCACCATAACCGCTAGGAAGACTTTCTTATATATATCATCCTTTCAGGGTGTTTCTCTCTGGAGAAAGTTGTGGAAGAGAGTAAGAGTGATGGATGAACGCACTATGAAGAGAAACGTGTGTGAAGCCCTTGGGGTTACCCTCAGGGAGAGTGAGACTTCTCGCTCCAGCCTGGCTGACCCTGTGCAAGTCACTGGACCTCTCTGTGGAAGGAGGGGCTGACACAGTGATCTCTTAGGTTCTCCAGCTTGAGAATCCTGGGAGCCAGTACCCCCTGCTCCTTGCAGCCCTCTCGGAGACTCAGGGTGGGAGGACCAGAGTCTGGAAGAAGTGTGGGGTCTTGTCATTGCCTCTGCTTCTGGGGACAGTGTAGTGAGGCGCCCCTGAAGGAATATGCCTCGCTTTCCCCTGCCAGTCACTCTCCTTAGCCAGCTGTAGGGCTGCGGCACCATCGGATATGGTCACAGGGTGAGCCTGGATGGGGTGGACTGGGGGACACTGGAGGGGGCAGGGAAAGCGCTCGGCCTGTGATTGCCTTTCCAGACTTTCCTGAAGGCTGCAGACGAGTTGAAGGGAGCGCTGACACATAAATATGTCTTGGATCTGAAGATAACAGTAGAGTTTTGACTTTACTTCTCCAAAAATTGAGGTCATTGTAGTCTGATGACAGGTTGAAGGCACATCACTCAGACAGCTCTGCCGACAGCGGTGGCTTGTACCACGGTGATACATTGTGTGTCCAGGCAGTGACAGCGTATTTAGGGGATCAGGGTGAGGGGACTTCTCTGGTGTTAAGGGCCAAGGGTGTGCGTGCCGTGCCTGTTTATGTTGGGAAGGAAGGTCCGACTCAGCAGTTCCACAGCCGGCAGTTTTGAGGTATGCTGATGGTGGGCTGGAGCAGGGTGGAAGGGCTCGGATGTAATTCAGGTTCTTCGTCTGTGGGTGTGATACACAGCATGGTATGTTAGGTTACTTTCCTGCTAAGTGTGAATGTGGGATATGCGACATGTTTATTTATGCTGATATATATATATATATATATATATATATATATATATATATATATATATATATATATCAGTAAGACTTTTTTTTAAATCCTGACCCAAGGATATTTTTTTCCGTTTATCTTTAGATAGAGTGGGAGGGTGAGAGAGAGAGAGAGAGAGAGAGAGAGAGACAAACATTGATGTGAGAGAGACACATCGATTGATTGCCTCCTGCATGACCCGACTAGGGCCAGGGACTGAGGTACGTGCCCTTGACCGGAATCGAACCTGCAACTCTTTGGTCCGCGGGCCAATGCTCTAACCACTGAGTCAAACCGGCCAAGGCATATATCAGTAAGACTTCTAACTACTAGATCCCTTTATGGATTAGATTTTTTTTCTTCTACGAGGCACTTTTACAAAAAAGAGAAAGAGCGTAAGAGAATGAAGTCAGAACTGGGAATGGGTTATCGAGGCAAAGCTGAGAACAGGCCTCACACATCTCTGAGTTGATGGGGCCTCCTAGTTGGGATTCAGTTGGGAAACTTACTAAAAAATGCAGATTCTCAGGCTCCAGTGAGACCCTCCTGAATGAGCATTCCTGCAGAGTGGGGCCCTGAGGTCTGCAATTTATCAAGGATTTTTAGGGTGGGGTGATCGCGGTAAGTGTTTTCTTCCAGGGATGTCCCTCGTTCCTTTGTGATTTTTGCACCGACAAAGGGAAAGCACTCATGTCTCTGCAGCTGGATGGACAGCCCAGGACGGGCCTCGCAGCTGGACGGAGGGTGGGGCAAACCAACTGGCCGCGCCCTCTCATGGGGCAGTGGCCCAGAGCGGCAGGTGGCCTGGCCGGCACTGGTTTCGCGGTGACAGAGCCTCAGGCCCCGGAGAAACCAGAGGTGCTGAGCTTGTGAAGTTGCACCTAGTTTATGCGTCCCGAGGCCTGCCTGAGGGCCCCACAATGGCTCCTTTCTTTTTTCCTGTGGAAGAAACTGCGTGTACTGATGTCATTCTGGCTGTTTCATTGCGTCATGGCCTAAGTGGCCAGAAGTTGGACCCTCTTTGGGTCCAGTTCGGGGTTTCACAGTTTGGCCCACACTGAGGTTGGACTCCAGGGCCCACCGGTGGAGCCTTTAGGGCTCCCTCAGGAGGGGAGGAAGGAAATCGGCGGGAGTGAGCGGACGTTTGGAGTGTTTCTCGTTTTTGTTACTATAGATAATGCTGGAGTAGACACTTGTGTGTGTAAATGTTTACCTGAAATTCTGGTAATTTCCTTGGAATGGATTCCTAAGAGTGGAGTAACTTGGCTAAAGTGTTGGACAGCTGCTTTGCGGCCCTGGTTCGGCCTTCGTGGACTTCCAGTGGTATCTTCCTAGCTATTGAGGAGAGATTGAAGATGCTAGCTAGAGGTTTCAGAACAGTGAGGTACAAGTCGGTGTAAAGCAGTTATTGAGTGCCTTCTGCATGCCCAGAGCATGCAGGCCGCTTGCAGAATACAGCCTCATGTTGCAGGTGGGTGACCTAGTCTCAGACACTGGGCAATCTCCATGTGTGCCTAGCAGTGGGGGGCAGAGCCCTGAGCAGAGCTAGACCTTCTGACACTCAGCCCAGGACCCTGTCCTGCACTTGGCTTCTGAGTGCTGCCCTGGGAGCAGCTGGTCGCCCTAGGCAAGGACTACAGAACCAATTCTCCACCAGGGCTGTTTGTTCCCCTGGGGACACTTGGCACTGTCTGGAGACATCCTCGGCTGTCACAACTGTGGGGTTGCTGTTCAACATCCTGCAGTGCGCAGGGCAGCCCCCACCCCAAGGAGTGATCCAGCCTCAAGTGTTACTGACACTGCAGTTGAGAAAGGGCCAGCAATGTGCCCCCCTGCCCCCGACACCCCAGGATGCTGCCGTGGGGCTGTCAGAGCGGGCAGGTGTCTGTCTCACACCAGGTTGGCAATCTTAATCCTTCTTTCCTGTGCCTGGAATTTGAAACAGTGTGGCAGTTGCCATCAAGAGGAATTCCTCGTGCAATCCATCAGTCAATCAGCTAGCACGACTGCAACATCTGTTATGTGCCGGGCACTTAATCAGCTCACTGCTGCAGGTGCACACCTTGCTAACTTGGTTAACAGCCAAAGGCCTCCGAAATCCCAGCAGGTTTCTCAGATATGCACCTTCCTGTGTTACCCTCCGTGCCTGGCACGGACAATCATGAATTGGCCAGCATGACCTCAGAAGGCAGCCACCGAGGAATGTCGGCCAGGAGCAGGAATCGTCTGTTTTCCTGGCCCAGGCCGATACGTTTCCCACTCCACAGTGATTCCTTTTACTAGGCTCTCCTGGCAGCTGCCAGTCAGGAACTGCACCGTCCTGGGTCAGAGTAGTGAAGAGCCTGGGGTCTGGGCCTTGGGCAGTGGCTCATTTATTTAACCAGACAGTTGTGTCTGAGTAGCTGGGAGGGCCTCCCAGGACCAGAACTGGATCTCCAGAAGCAGGATTTTGCTCGCAGAGGAGCAAAGAAGGAAGGGCGGCCCAGGCAAGGAACTTGGGCAAACGATGGACAGAGTGGGCATTTCTGGACCTTCCTGGGGAGCAGTCTGCTTGGAAGGTGAAGTGTGGGGAAGTCCAGCCGTCTGCGAGGGCCCGTCATGAGAGCCTGGGATTCCCTGAAGGGGAGGCTTTGTGAGTCCCAAGGATGGCTCTGCCACCAACTGTCACTTGTGTGTGGTTTATGTTCAGATCATGGGACAGACACATGCAGCAGACCAGGTTCTTTCTGGGGCTAGAAAATTGGGATCCTGGTGTGCAGCTGAGTGATCATCAGCTTTACTTTTTCATTCCCTCTGGGATTTGGGCTGACTCAGTTCGCAGGTTTTTTCTACCAGGCAGTCTAGGCAAAACTGGAAAAGAGGGAATTCCCAGCACATACCCCTTCTGATCCTGCTAACCCTGTCCATCTGTAGGTGTGGGGTATGGTGTCTGCCTCCCACCTATTGCCAGCCTGCTCCCTGAAGATAACTCCCTCCCAGGGTCACCTCTTAGGCCTGTTCGAGGGGATGGCTGGTGGAAAATGGCAGAGAAGATCAGCCTGATTCTCAGAAAACTTTCTCCATACTGTGATCTTCAGGGACACCTTCAGTGACTTAAGGGTAGTAGTAGTCATCTATCCGTCCATCCATCCACCCAACATCCATTATTTGTTTATTCATCCATCCATCCAGTCAGCCAGCCACCCAGCATCCATCTATTCGTTTATTCGCCCATCCATCCATCCATCCATCCATCCACCCACCCACCCACCCATCCAACCTCCATGCATTAATGACAAGGATTGTAAAGGCCTTTGCTGTCGGTCTGTGGCATATACTTCCTCTCCTATCCATGAAGCCAATAACTCAAGTCACCTCCTCCATGGAGTCCTTCCTGCCTCTGACCGAGGTCCCACTTCTCCCTGATATTTCCCTGCTTATAACAGTACTGCTGTCTTGCCATTGTCTGTTCATTTAAGCTTAGTAAATATTGGTTGATAAATGAATTCTGGGAAATTTTTCATTGGGGAAAATGTCATTTGTTTCCTTTGACACCCTTCTAAAGAAATGAGTCAGCCAAGCAGGCTCCTGATTGGCCTTGATTTGAGAGAGCAACATCAGTTGTTTATGAAATGGTTTGTTTGTAATGTAACAAAGTTGTGTCATTATTTAATCTAAGCATGTGTGGTAGTTTATATGTACGCATTATTGTACACATTAGCCCTGTGTGCAATATTTTTATACCTGCTTTGCGGAGTTTTTAGGTGAGAGGCATGATGTTTTGGTGGAGAAAGCATCGGAAATGTGGCGAGGTGACCAGGATCTAGCCTGGCTTTGCCTGCAAGTTACTGGGAGACTTGGGCAGGCCCTTGTCCCGCCCTGAGCCTCTCCTAGAGTATTCCTGTCTGTCACGTGGGGCGGTTGGAGCACATCGGTGCCAGCACTCTCGAAGCCACAGCACTCAGTGCCTGGAGTCACCGTTTCTCTACTTCAGGGGCTAGAGGGTTGCATTTGGGGTTTTTGGACTCATTGGTGGTCACTTCACTGATTGACTTGAGTGAGGAAGCAGGCTTGATCCCATGTCTCAGCTGCATGTTATAGTACCCCCCCCCCCGGATAACACCCACCAGGATGACACCCCAATGTAGTAGGAATTATTTTCATTTTACAGATGCTATGGCTCCCTGGTTTTATTGGAGTTGCCCAAGGTCCCCAAACTAGGAGAGTCAGCATCACAGCTTCCCTCCCCTTCCTGTGGTCGTTTCCCATCAGCAGGGGGCTCTTCCAGTCCCTGTGGGAGGAGGGCAGGGCACAGCCTTCGTCTCAGTGAAGATGCCCTCTTCCTGGAGGCCCGGCTCTGGCCGCCAGACAGTTGGGACTGTGGTCCTGCTGTCAGCCCCAGCCTGCCTCCGTCCCCGCTCCAAGGGGAGATTGGCCCACACTTTGTCCCTCCTGTGGCCCCCAGCTCTGTGAGGCAAGATGGGGAGCGTCTCCCCTGGGTCTGTTCTTTCCCAGGCTAGCGCCAGCCTGTGTTTGGCATGCTCAAGCCCTCCATGTCCCATGTGAGCTAGCTGTTTGGTGCCCTGGCCAGCGCTCCTGCAGGGGACTGTCCAGATGGCTGTGGCATGGCCCCTGGGAAGGAACGAGCACATCAGCCCTTGGTGTGGAGGTTTGCTGGAGTTAGAGGTTCAGAGCAGGGGTTGGAGACAGACTGCACATCCCTCTGTGCACCTCCGTTTTCTCATCTGTAAAGTGAGGATCAGCGTGGACCCATCTTCTAGGGGTATAGGGAGGATAAAAGAGTCGGTACATGTCAAGTCCCTGGCACAAAGTCAGCACTCAGTACATCCTGATCATTGTGTTAACAAGGCAGCCCCAGTGGGCACCCTGGCAGGTACATCACTCCAGCGACTCACTGGGACTCCACTCCACCCCAATCCTAATTCTCATTTAGCGCGCGCTCCTGGTTGAAGCCACAGCCACCCTCCTGCTGGGCCTTCAGAGCACAGTTTCTGCTGGAAGGCATCTTGGCAGGGCAGTGCCCACCGGCCCTGGCCGCGTGCGTGCTGCTGCCTCTGGCTGAGAAAGGCAGCCGTCATCAGCACGCCGAGTTTCTGAGAAGGGCCTGATGCGGGCGTGTCTCAGGCCAACAGGGCACCTGTGGCACCTTATTTTCAGGCTGCCAGAGGCTGCCCTGGGCCTGAGGGGGATGACACAGTGCCACCTCTTCCCTGCCGTGCTCCGGAAGGGCCTTTCCCCAGTGTGATTCTCAGAAGCCAGGACGGTGGCCCTGCTGTCCTGTCCTTGGACTCGTCCAAGGCTGGTCAGAGATGAGACACGGCTTCATGAGGCTGTGGTCACCTGGCTCCCACAGGGCCAGGCCCTGGCTGCTCAGTGGGCCTTCTGCCGGGTAGGACTGCGGAGTGAGAGGCCCCCGACCCCAAAGGTCCTGCCCCCACCCTCACCCGCACTTAAGGATGGTCATAACCCAGATATTACAGTAACAGGTCTGTCCTCCTGCGTTTAAAAAATCCATTTTGTTATTTTTAGTGTACTTAATTCCAGTCTTCATCTTTCTAATATTTCCCCTTCTCTCCATATTTTACAGATTTAGGATCGGATGGTTTATAGTTTGCTTCCTGTAATTTTCACTTACTACTTTTTGGTAAGCATTTGCTTTAGGCTCTGTCGAAATGTGTTTTTTCATTCCTCTCTTTTGGACATAAAGTTTTTTTTCACTATCATAAGTAATTTTTCTAAAAACATGTCTGTATATAAATGTTCTAAGATGATTAGTATACTTAACTTTCTCTTTAAAACAAAAACCGACCATTTGTTAAATAATTATGAAAAAAGATTTTAAAAGAAGAAAGTAACAGCTGGCTCAGGCCCAGGTTCCTGCGTTCCCTGTGGGACCCTCAGCACCTGGATGGATGGCCTTCCAGAACTTTCCCGTTTATGTTTGCCCGTGTTTCCCACTCTCAGGGACCCCCGTCACACGGCTGTTTTGTGACCCACTTTTCCACTCAACCTCCACGTTCGTGTGTGTCCCAGGACGTGTCTTTGACCGTCACTGAGCCCATTACATTTAGAGAAAGATTTCACAGTCAAAGGTGAGGTCATGTTTATGACTCTTTGCTCATATTTCTAGGCAAGTGGTTAGAAAATGAAAATGCCCCCATGGAGGGCAGCCCATGAAGCCAGCTTTTTTTTTTCCTGATACAAACCTAATACAGATAAAAACATTTAGAAATGTGTAATGTGGAGTGAGAAGGTCCCCCAAATCCTACTCCCTGGAGACAGCCACTGGCAAAGGGGCAGGCGTGTGGCCCAGCACTTCTCAGCTGACAGACCAGTGTTTTAGCACCTGCTTCTGCGCAGGTGGGTCAGCTGCCGGTCGTGGTCGGCGCCTGCTTCCTCTGGGCTCGCTTAACGTACATCTCAGTGCTCTTTCCACCACTGTCCCTATAGATCAGCCTTACTCATTTTGTTTTCACTTATTTTATTTTTTTATTGTTGAAAGTATTACAGATATCCCTCTTTTTTCCCCATTGACCCCCTCTTTCCCACTCCCACCCCCTCCTGCTTTCCCCAACCTACTGTCTGTGTCCATATATGCATGTAAGTTCTTTGGTTTATTTCTTCCCACCCCCATCCCTCTGAGGTTTGTTAGTCTGTTCCCTACTTCCATGTGTCTGGATCTCTTTTGGTCGACAGCTTATTTTGTTCATTTTGTTCCACAAATAAGTGAGATCATGTGGTACTTGTCTTTCTCTGACTGGCTTATTTCGCTCAGCATAATACTCTCCAGGTCCCTCCATGTCATCTCAAAGGGTAAGAGATCTTTCTTTTAAATTTTATGTACATTTATTTATTTATTGACTAGTAACATATTTACATGGTGGATGATTTCAAAAGGCATAAAGAGTTGTCTACACATATATGTAAAGTTTTTCTGGCCCTCTGGAGCCCATCTGCCCACATGGTTCTCCCAGAGCCGAGCAGTTATACTTGTTTCTGTGTGTATCTTTCCAGAAGTAAGTTCTCTGCAAGTAGCATGAACATGAATAGATAGTCTTTTCCCCTTATAGTCTATGCTTTCCCGAATGAAGGCATAGTATAATTCTATTGCAACTTGCCTTTTTCCTCTCCATTCCATGGGTGCACATAAGGAGTGTCTCCACCCTTCACGCTAGGGAGGGCATCCCACTGAGTGGTTATATCTAGTCCTTACTGAGGGACACTGGCCATTGTAAGCAGTCCTGCACTGAATAACCTTATATTCTGTCATTTCACATGCGTGAGCATGTAAGTTCCTAGAAATGAAATTTCTGGGCACAAGGATGGGAGTTTTGTAATTTGGAGAGATATTGTCAAATTGCTTTTCATAGAAGTTGACACACCCACCAGCAATTTATGAGAGTGCTTATTACCCTATATCCATGCCAGCAGTGTTATCAAACGTTTTGATCTTTGCCAACCTGATAGTTGGGGAAAAAATCTCAGTGACGTTTATTAAATGTAAAATTTAATAGGTTTTGACTTATGTATGCAAACCGTCACCACAATCAAGATAGTGAACATATCCATCATCCCCAGAAGTTCCTCCTGCCCCCTGGGAATCTGTCTCTCCCACCCTCACCTTCCCTAGACAACCACCGATCTGCTTTCTCTCACTCTAGATTAGTTTGCATTTTCTAAGTTAAATGGAACTGGACAGGGTATACTTTTTTTTGATATGGCATCTTTTACTCAGCACAACTATTGTGAGATTCATCCATATATACCTATAGCCCATTCCTTTTTTGTTGCTGATAGTATTCCATCATATGGATAGATCATAATTGGGTTATTCAGATGCCTGTTGATGGGTATTAGGGTTGTTTCCAGTTTTCGGCTGTTACAAACAAGGCTGCTGTGTACATTTCTGTACAAGTCATTGTACAGGCATCGGTGTTCTTTTCTCTTGGGTAAACCTGAGCAGTGGAATGTCTGGCTTATATGGTAGGTATATCTGGGTCAAGAGGTTGGTATGATTGACTTTTTAAGAAACCGAAAGATTGCTCTGGCCAGTGTGGCTCAGTGGGTTGAGCGTCGTCCTGTGCACCAAAAGGTCACCAGTTTGATTTCTGGTCAGGGCACATGCCCAGGTTGTGGGTGCAATCCCTGGTTGGGGTGTGTGCAGGAGGCAACTGATTGATGTTATGGATGTTTCTCTCCCTCTCTCCCTCTCCCTTCCTCTCTCTCTAAAATATATATATATAAAGAAAGAAACTGCAAAATTGTTTAACAAAGAGGAGTGTACCATTTTATATTCCCACTAGCAGGATATGAGAGTTCCAGTTCCACCACACCCGTGCCAGCACTTGGAATGGTCAATCTTTTGAATTCTAGCTGTTTTAATAAGCATGCAGTGGTACCTCATTGCAGTTCTAACTTGCATTTTCCGGTGAATGATGTCCTTCTGGTGTGTTTTATTGATTGCCATCTGCATATCTGTTTTGGTGAAGCATCTGAGCAACTCTTGCTTTTTACCTTGGATTGATTGATTGTTGTTTTTTTAATATTCGGTATTGAGAATTCTTGATATTTTCTGGATGCAAGGCCTTTATCAGTTATAAGCTTTGCAAGTATTTTCTTCCAGTCTGTGGCATATCTTTTCATTCACTTAACAGTGCCTATTGTGGAATAAAATATTTTAATTTTGCTAAACTCCGTTTTATCAACTTATTCTTTTATAGATCACGCTTTTCGTATTGTATCTAAGAAATCTTGGCCTAAACCGAGGTCACAGAGATTTTCTCCTATGTTTTCTTTTTAGAAGTATTTAGGTTTTAGGCTTTACGTTTTAGTCTGTGATCCATATTGAGTTAATATATTAATACTGATATATAATACAAAGTGTGGGTCAAAGTTATTTGCCTCTAGCTATCTCATTGCTCCAGTACCATTTGTTACAAAGATTATTCTTTCTGCTTTTATACCTTTATAAAAAACATTCTCTTTCCTATACATATGTGGGCTTGTTTCTGGGACTTTCTGTTTTGTTCCTGTGATCTTTTTGTCTATGTTGACACCAGCGCCATACTTTCTTGGTTACTGAGCTTTATACTACGTCTTGAAAGCAGGTAGTGTTAGCCCTCCAACTTAGTTCTTTTTTAAAGTTGCTTTGGCTATTTTAGATCCTTTGCGTTTTCATAGGATTTTATAATCAGCTTGAAAATTTCTTCAGAAACCCCACTTGAAAGATTTTGATTGAGATTATAATGAATATAGATAGTTTAAAGAGAATTGACATCTTAATAATATTGAGTACTTTGACCCACATGAATTTAAATTCTCTCAGCAATGTTTTATAGTTTTTAGTGTACAGATATTGTACATCTTTTTCAGATTTATTTGAGATATTTTATGCGTTTTGAAGCTATTATAAGTGGTGTTTTAAAATTTCAGTCTGCTAGCATTTAGAAGTATAATTGGTTTTTGTGTCCTGTTTTGTAGATTTGATCAGATTTTGTATGTAGTGTAGGTGTTAACATCATCTGAGAATAAACACAGTTTCATTTCTGTTTTTCACAGTTTGGGTGTCTTTTATTTATTGATTTATTTTACCTTGTTTTACTGGCTATAGACCCTCCAATACAGTGTTGACTGGGGGTGAGAGCGGGTGACACCCTAGCCATGTTCTAGATGGGTGGATATGGTAATATGGTGAATCACAATGACTGGCTTTCAAATGTTGATCCATTTCTTGCAGTTTTTATTTTATCTTTTTGAAGCACTGATGTTAGGATTGTTATATCCTCTCGATGAACTCCCTCCTTTGTTATCATGAATTTCATGAATTACTCTTAGGTAATAATCTTTGTTCTGGTTACTTTTAACATTTTTCATTGTTGTTATTAATCCTCACCTGAAGATATTTTTTCCATTGATTTTTTTAGATAAAGAAGGGAGGGAAAGAGAGAGAAACATTGATGTGAGACACATTGATTGATTGCTTCCTGCACATCCCCAACCGGGGTGGGGGATGGTGCCCTTCACTGGGATTCGAACCTGCGACCCTTCTGTCCGAGGGCCAACGGTTTGCTGAGCCAAACCAGCCAGGGCTTTTAACATTTTCTTTACGTTTGTAGTTTTCATCAAATTTAGAACATTCTTAGCCATTATTTCTTTTTTTTTCTTTTCTAGTTTTATTAATTTATTTTTGTTACAGATGTTTTTCCTTTTCCCCCCTAGACACCCTCCTCCCCATCCTGCCCCCCCATTATTTCTTAAATATTTCTTCTTTCCACCTTCCCCCATTTCTCCTTTGGGGTCCCTGATTTTTATATAGAATATTTTCTATTGCTATTTCTTCAAGTTCTGAATCTTTTCTCTACAGTGTCTAATCTGCCATTAATCCCATCCAGTGTGTTTCACATTTCCAGAAGTTCGATTGGGTCTTTTTATATCTTCTGTGTCTCTGCCTAATTTTTGAACATATGGAATATAATCATAATAACTGCTTTAAGGCTCTTGTCTGCAAGTTCCAACCTCAATGTCAGCTCTGGCTCAGTTTTTATTACAGTAATTGATTATTTTCCTCATATGGGGTTGTATTTTCCTGCCCCCCCCACCTTTATTTTGCGTGCCTGATAATCTTTGATGGATGCTAGATATTGTAAATTTTATCTTGTTGGGTGTCGACTATTTTTTTTTCTATGAATATTCTTTTTAAAAAATAGTATTTTTAGTTGATTTTTAGAGAGCGAGGAAGGGAGAGGCAGAGAGAAACACTGATCGATGAGCAATCTATCGCCTCTTGCATGCTCCCCCCCAGGGACTGAGCCCACAGCCCAGGCATGTGCCCTGACCCGGAATCAAGCCGTCGTCCCACGGTTTAGTGCACGGGATGACGCCCAACCGACTGAGCTACACTGGCCAGGGCCCTGTAAGCATTCTTGACCTCTCTTTGGGACATGGTTGATTTAATTAACCTGGGAAGGTTTAATTTTGCTGTTCAGGTTAGTTGGATGGGGCCAGAGGTCAGGTCTCATTGTTCCTTGCTGTTGAGGGGAAATCCTTGAGTTCTCTGCCCAGAGCCCTGTGACTTCTGGGTTCTCCATTCTGGCTGGTGTGAATGGGCACTGGCCCCGTGTGCCCTGGGCACTGTTCTCTCAGCCTGTCAGCGGGTTCTTTCCCTGGCCCGGGGAACTGCGTATGCTGACCATATTCTGCAGTATTCCAAGGAGACCGCCTGCAGCTCTCCGAGGCTCTACCTCCGTCCGGCTATCTCTCTGGCACTCGGTCATGTGCACTCTAGCTGCGCTGGTCTCCCTGGACTCCAGCTCCATCTCCTCAGACCAAGGGATCCACCCGGTTCTGTCAGGTCCCCTCCTTGCCTTACAGCCTGGGCCGTCCTGGGCTCACCATCCCCCTGTTTCTGTCTCCCAGGGACCGCTGTCTGTTTGTTGCCCGATGTCCAGTGTCTTGAAACCACAGTTTCAAATGTTTGGTCTGGTTATTTGGTGGTTTCGGGTGGGAGCCTGTCCCCATTGTCCCAGCCTGGCTGGAAGCAGAAAGCTGAATTTTGATTTTTCTCCTTCGAGGGACTTTCCGCATTTTAAATGGGGTAGAGAATTCCACCGTGCAGATTGTCCTTACCCTAAACGTGCCTCTGACCTGACAGGAAAGTCTGGCTTGTCGGAGGGGCAGGGGAAGGGCTGGTGCGCCCCCTCGCCGGGAGCTCGGGCTCTGAGGACATCTGTGTGGGCCGGAGGTTGGGTTGCGCTCCTAGCACCACACACGATCTCAGCAGCTTGTCCAGGGCTGTGTGCACAGCGAGCGTGGGAGCCGCGTCCGGGCAGAAAACCCCAGAGCGCTGGGGCTTGCCAGCAGAGGCACTCATTCAAGATGCTGTCATGGGGAGAAAGGGGAAAACGGAAGTGGGAAGGGCCTGGTGTGAATCATTCCGGCTGGGAGGCCTGGCGGCAGGGCCCTGCGCTTTGTCTCGCCCTCCTCGGTGATGGAGTGCTGATTCCTAGGCACAGATGTTTGGCCTGGGCCTCTGGCTGCCTGTGCGCCCAGGAGATGGGAAGCCGCCCGGCCCAAGGCCCAGAGCAGGGCTCCCTTTGAGTCTGCGCTCTGCTGAGGCAGTGGAAAATACCTGCTGGGCCTGCAGCCTTGGGAAGAGTGCTGGGGGAGGCCGTAAATCATCCAGCAGGCGGGAGCGGCCTCTGTTCTCCCTCTCCTGGGGAGAGGGCCCTGGGCAGGCCCTGGGGAGCCCACTGTCCAAAGGCCGGGCCTAGCGCCCTGGAGCCAGGAACCCAGAAGGAGAGGCCGAGCGAGGGCCAGCGGGCCTTGGAATCTGGCCCTCCAGGCCTCTCCTCGTACAGAAGACGAAACCTTTCTCTGTACACTAGTGACAGTGGCTTGTGCAGCGACACACAGCCCCATCCACGCCTGGGGCACTGCTGGCCTTCCCTCCTCCTCTGGAGAAAGCGGAAGAAAGGGGCACAGCTCCTGAGGCCTGGGCCCAGCCCGGGCCTGATCTCTCGTGATGCTCCCTGTCGCTGCTCTGCGAGGTTCCCTTTGTTCCTAGAGGCCTGCTGTGCGGCCAGGTGACAGCAAGTGCAGTGGCAGCACCGGACAGTCAGCCTGTGCACCTGGGAGGAGGGAGCTGGATGGAGCCCTTGGACGAGCCAGGGGATCAGGCCTCAGGGCTGCCCCTCATGGTCCCCCGTGGCTCTCCTCCCTGCTTGGAGCCCAGGCAGCTTCGGGACGGCAGGAGAGACATGCTCGCTGTGCAGCTTTGAGCAAGGCCTTTGCCTCTCTGGACCTTGGTTGCTGCCTCTTTCACGTGAAGAGGATGTGCGGGTCTGCCTAGGGGGCAAACCAACTCTAAGACCTTCTGGAGGCCCCCTTTTGCCCTGGAGTTTGGGCCCCTTGGGGTACCAGAGTGGGGACCTTGGGGTGGGCTCTGAGGAGGGTCTGGGGCCCTCCGAGGTCATCTGCGAGCGTTTGAGAGGATGCCTAGAAGTCTGAACCTTCCAAGAATCAGAGGGGCAAGGCTTCCAGGAAAGCAAGGTGGAGTGCCCCCCTCCCTGGGGCCTGCGGGGACCTTGGGAGGTGGTGTTAGAACATTCGAGGGACTTGTCCTCTTTGCACTCTGTGAGGCCTGTCTGCAGCCTATTCTGGGGAGGTGACTCATTTTAATCATCACCTGAGCTCCCTGGTGACTTGTTCCCATGAACCCCTAACAGCACCCGCCTGCCTTCCAGCTGGCTGGGCCAGACTCCCCTCCCCCAGGCCTCTGTTGGCTCTTGGCCCACCGCAGTCAGTCTTTCCTTCTTGCTGGTTTCTCAGACCTCACCCCGTCTCTTTTTCTCTGTTCTCACACGCCCTGAGTTCTGTGTTTGCCTCCTCGCAAAAACCAAAACAGGACTGCCGGATTATTTCCAGGTCCTTCTGGAATCCCGCCCTTCGGTCCCTGTTCATTAGGCATGCTTCTGCCCTCCAAACCCTGCCCGGGAGTTCTGACCCCCAACGCCCTGTTGCAGGGTCCCGTGGGCGCTGGGACGTCTGGTGGAGCCAGCCGGGCCCCTGGTGCTGCAGGCTTGGGCAGGAGGGTGGGGACGGGAGGGTGGGGGATGGTCTCCACGGGCCGCATCTTGGTTCTGCTGCAGCCAGTACTGTTCTGGATGGTTTTCCCATCTGGTTGCTGGCTCGTACCCTGGTACAGTTTCATTGTTTTTCAAAGTAAAGGAGCGGGGTGCTGGAGAGAGGCAGGTGGCCCAGGAGAAAGCTCGCCTGGGGATGGCCCGGGTGGGGGAATGTCACCTGGGCTGGGCGGTGAGTGGTCAGTGGAGAAAAGAACCAGGGAGGCAGCCTTGGGCCTGTGGGGGTCCCGTGGGGGCCAGACTGTCCTCAGGGGGAGTATTTTATCCCCTGGTCACACGGCCTCAACCAGGGCCGTGCTCCCCTTCCCTCTCTTTTCTCCCTCCTCACATTGGCCCTGGCAGGGCAAGGGGAAGTCGCAGCTGGAACCCCATGGCAGAGGGGTGCTGGGGGGTAGGGGCTGGAGCAGAGAGGGTGGGAGCCCCAGCACTGTTTCCTTGGCTGCCAGGGCTCCTTTCCCCCACTCTTCTTGCCCACAGAACCATGGTGCACCAGATCCTCCCCATTTCAGCCCCCCATCTGCCTTCCCTGGGGTCTGTCCCCACCTCAAAGAGGGCTGTCCTGCCCCAGGTGTACCAGGGCCCGTGCAGCTGTCAGCTCCTCTTCGACCAGCGATGCCTGTACCGAAAAGGCCGAGTGGCATTTTGGGTGAGGCCACTGCCTGTGGGGACTTTGGAGGGTTAAGGACCGTCTGTAGTACAGTCAGCCCAACGCCTGCTCCGCGGAGGTGTCTTCCTCCAGCCACATCAGAGGGGACGTGTGTATGTGGGGAGGGGGTGGAAATGAGGGAGCACCTGGCACCTGCTCATGCGCAGATCCACCATGGGGAGGTCTGTGTGTCACCATGGCCTGGGCCCCCCGGACACTGGCACCAGAAAGCTGCCACTCCAACCCAGGACTCTTCCCTCCCACCCTGGAGCCCTGGTCCCTGTGCCCAGGTCTGGGCAGTGGTCCCTCTCGTGCTGGGGCTTGAGTTGACCCTGCGGTGTCTTCTAAAACATTCTGTCTCTGGAATCCAGGTGGGGGCCTTCGAGGAAGTGCCGGCTTCTTTCTGGCCATGTCCGAGGTCTGCCCTGTTACCTCTGTTGGTCTGGCACCTGACCCCTCTCGCTGGCACACCTAGCCTCGTGCGTTGCTGTCGATGCGGACGCGCTGTAGGTGGAGGGGCACAGGCAGGGCCACACCTAGACGGGCAGGAGGAGCAGCCCTCGGCCTGCCCTCGCCGCGGTGCACGGGGTCCTGGCGGGAGGACTGCCTTCTCGGTGTGTGGCTTGGGGCTCAGGAAGGGTGGGGTGGGTGCTCAGTTGAAGGTGATTGCTGCTGGGCGGGAGTGTTCACCTGGCCTGGACAGCACCCTCCCCCAGCCAGACAGTGAGGCCCCCCAGGAAAGCTTTGTTTCCTGTCTCCTGAAGGGGCAAGTTAGAAAATTAGGCAGGCCCTGGCCAGTTTGGCTCAGCAGTTAGAGCGTCGGCCCGCGGACCAGAGAGTCCCGGGTTTGGTTCCTGCTGAGGGCATGTACCTCGGTTGCAGTTTGTCCCCACCCCGGTTGGGGTCCTGTGGGTGGTGGCCAGTTGGTGTGTCTCTCTCGCATCGATGTTTCTCTCTCTCTCTCTCTCTTCCTCCCTCTCTTTACCTCCCGCTCTGTTTGAAGATAAATGTAAAGATGTCCTCAGGTGAGGATAAAAAAAAAAAAAATTAGGCAAAATATCGAGTGACTCAGGCCCTGGGCCGTGTGTCTTCAGCATGCTGACAGCTTCCGCTGTGAGAGGCGAGCTCGGAGGTCCCCATCGCTGTCACTGGTGCCACGCCCGCTGGAGGCACAAGGAGGCGGTTGTCACCTGTGCCCAGGACCCTACTGACAGTGGGTAGCTGGAGCGGGTGGCAGTCATGGCCTCTAAGGGCTTTCTGGGTTAGGGTGCTCCATGGCAGGGTCCCGCCCTAGAGCAGATGGCCCTGGCTGGCCTGTGCTGCACAGCGGGGTGCAGAGCCTGAGATGGCGCCCCTTCTCACAGCCCTCAGCAGCTGACTGCCTCCTGCTGGGGGCTCCACAGAGATGGGAAAACAGGTGTGTGTCTGTAAGGAGCCTGCGAGGCCACACAGCTTCAAGGACATCAGCAGGGACTTGAATCCAGACCTGCGACCACCAGGGGCTTTGCTCTCCCCCACACCGTGGCCCGCAGCTGAGGGACAGACAGGACCGAGGAGAATTACACGTGGTGGAGATCAGCTTCTCATCGGGGACTGACTGGCCACTGTCTTCCCGCCTCCCCACCCACCCTCCCTGTTCCTCCTCTCTGTCTCCATCCACCCCATGAGGGCCAGGCTGGGGACACGGCATTGACGGGACCTGACTCCTGCCATCACAGATCCCCAGTGGTGTGGTGAGGGAAGACAGACAAATCATGGGCCCTCAGGATGTCAGGGGGCCGCGGTCGCACTGGAGGGGGCACAGGGAGGAGGGGGCACTTGGCCTGAGGGGCTGTGGGTCTCGTCTAGACTCAGTGCCCAGCCCAGGCCTGCGGCTCCATGTTGGCCCTGCCCCTCATCACAGGGGAGGTCTACGGAGGAGGGACCCAGCTCCTCCTGGGCGGAGTTCCTCCGTCTGGAAGGCAGAGGTATGGGCTAAAGAGGCATCCAAGGGCCCTGGCTCTGACTTGGAGGACTAAGCAGAGTGTCCTGTGGCTGGAAGGATCTGAGAGGAGAGACTTCCCTGGCTGGGAACGGGGGAGGGCTTTGCATCCAAAGTTACTGTCTGACTGGGTGGAAAGCAGAGGAGGCATTGCAGGGGGGGCCCCGTGAGCAAAGCCCTGGAAGGTCCTGGAGCCTGGCTAGAAGACCTCGGGGTCTGGCCTGCCTCCTTCTCTGGCCTCGTTACCCACTGAGCCTTGGTGCCAACCTATTGCTCCATCTGGACTGGTCTTGGGTTCCATGAATATATCCCCACCCCATAGACCCAATTGGCCACATCCTCCCTTGTTCCTTGCCCCTTACCCAGGACAGACGCCTGTCTGACTGTTGTCATACTGGTGATGGGCAAACTGGGTCTCAGATCTCTGTGCCTTCTTCACCTGGCAGAGCATCTGACATCTACTGGCCATCTTCAACATTTGTGGAAGGAAGGAAGGAAGGGAGGAAGGAAGGAGGGAAGGAAGGAAGGAAGGAAGGGAGGAAGGAAGGAAGGAAGGAGGGAAGGAGGGAAGGAAGGAGGGAAGGAAGGAAGGAAGGAAGGGAGGAAGGAAGGAAGGAAGGAGGGAAGGAGGGAAGGAAGGAAGGAAGGAAGGGAGGAAGGAAGGAAGGAAGGAGGGAAGGAAGGAAGGAAGGAAGGAAGGAGGGAAGGAGGGAAGGAAGGAAGGAAGGAAGGAAGGAAGGGAGGAAGGAAGGAAGGAAGGAGGGAAGGAAGGGAGGAAGGGAGGAAGGAAGGGAGGAAGGGAGGAAGGGAGGGAGGAAGGAGTGAGGACGGGAGGAAGGAAGGAAGGAAAGAAGGAAGGAGGAACGAGGGACACGTTGTGGGACTGAGAGGACAGGAAAGCCTGGGAAGACCACTGGGACTAGGCTGCTGACAGAGAAAGTGAGGGGAGTTAAAGGAACTGTCTCTTGGCGAGGATCTAGTTTATGACGGTCTGGGACGGTCTGTCCTGAGCAGGCTCAGTGCACAGGGCAGGATCTGTTGGTGCTCTGCGGGGCCCGGTGGTGCTCTGCGGGGGCCCGATGATGCTCTGCGGGGGCCGGTGGTGCTCTGCGGCCCGGTGGTGGCGGTGCTCTGCGGCCCGGTGGTGGCGGCGCTCTGCGGCCTGGTGGTGGTGGTGCTCTGTGGCCTGGTGGTGCTCTGCGGCCCGGTGGTGGCGGTGCTCTGCGGCCCGGTGGTGCTCTGCGGCCCGGTGGTGGCGGTGCTCTGCGGCCTGGTGGTGCTCTGCGGCCTGGTGGTGCTCTGCGGCCCGGTGGTGGCGGTGCTCTGCGGCCTGGTGGTGGTGGTGCTCTGCGGCCCGGTGGTGGTGGTGCTCTGCGGCCTGGTGGTGGTGGTGCTCTGCGGCCCGGTGGTGGTGGTGCTCTGCGGCCTGGTGGTGGTGGTGCTCTGCGGCCCGGTGGTGGTGGTGCTCTGTGGCCAGGCTGGGAGAGCTCTCCAGGAAGGATCAGGGAGGGGCTGGCTCAGAACCCCTGTGGTGCTGGGTCTGCCTTCTAATCACAGCCCTCCTGCCAGGATGGCAAGGAACCCTTCTCTGTCTCTGCATGTGGCATTTTGTCTCCAGAGGAAGTTCTGATGGACTTTGGGGACTGTCATGACTCGGGGAGCAGAGTGTGGATTTGGTCTATCAGTAGTGTGTCTGTGGGGTGGGGCTGGGAAAGGACAGTCAGAACCAAACCTGAAATCCTGTCAGAAGGTTTGGGGGCAGGTCCTGTTATAGGAGTGGGCTTTGTCAACAAGAGGCCCTTATGTTTCCCGACCACGGGCTGGCGGGGCCACAGTGCCAGTCCGCTCGGCCCGGAGATAACTGCATAGCCCTGTGAGGACATCTGCTGTGAGCACTTTCCTGCCAGAGCCCAAGGAAAGCCACACGGGCGACGTAGAGCTGCGGTGGTCCCGGCCTGTGTGCTGGTGAAAGCCACGCGGTCGACGTGGAGCCGCGGTGGTCCCGGCCTGTGTGCTGGTGAGTGTCCCTGGTTCTCCTGTGCTGTCACCTAGACGTGTCCGCCAATCTTCCGGGAGGCAGCCCATGCTGCGATGGCTCTGGGCACAAGTGAGGCAGCGGAGCCGACCTGGAGCTCTGCGGTAGAGCCTCCCACCTGTGCCAAAGGACATGCTGGGCAGGGGTGCCACCGGGATGGGAGACTGCCCCGAGGAGACCCGGGTGCACCTCCCACGTTGTCAGGAGCAGGGTTTTTAGCTCCAGAACGCACTTCCTGACAAGATGTCAGGTTTGTCCCAGCGATTTGCTCTTAACACAGGTATACTACAGGTGTTTATGTGAAGGTTGACATTTTTAAAAAAAAAGAACTGGCACTTCCAGGTCAGCCTTTTCGTATTGTCTCCCTCACTCACTTGTACCACCACCCGAGTGGGAGTGAGGGGCTGGATTCCAGCGGGGCATTGGGCTGCAGGCCCCAGGGGATGGACCAAGCCGGCCGGCCTTTGCCCTGTGTGGTGGGAAGGAGAAGGTAGGAAGGTCCCCCAGAGTTTGTACGAGCTCTGCAGGCGGAGCGGGCCGGTGGGTGCCCAGTGAGCTTGGGAGAAGCCACTTAGTCTGGCTTTCCCAGATCTTGAAGTACATGGTGCTGTATTGAAGGCTCTGAGAAGTCCCGCAGTAAAGAAACTTGTTTACTGTTGACCAACCATTTCTAAAACAGAATGTGGAGTGTTCTTTCTCTAAGAGTGTCTAGATGTTTCTGCAATAAAAGGCTTCTGAGTTAGCTCTAGCTTGTCTGCTTTTGTCTCGTGAAGAAACATGTATTCATTTATTCATGCAGCGAACACCCAGGGAAAGGAGCTGAGATGGGCCCTGGCCGGGTGGCTCAGTTGGTTGGAGCATTGTCCCACACACCAAAAGGCTGCCAGTTCGATTCCCAATCAGGGCACATACCTAGGTTGTGGGTTCAATCCCTGTTCAGGGGTGTGTACAGGAGGCAATCGATCGATGTTTCTCTCTCTCGCTTCCTCTCTCTCAAATCAATAAAAACATATCCTTGGGTGAAGATTGAAAAAGTAGAAAAGGAGCTGAGATGGTTGTTATTCCACGTTGCAGTGCGTAGTAAGCACGACCTTGGTTCTGGGCACTGTGCCCCTGTCCCCCCAAAGGCCCCGTCTAGTCCCCAACCCTCAGGAGTCGCCCCTTGACCTTCCATCCTGTCCCTGGGACCAAGGGCTCCTCTCCGCCAGTCCACCCTCTCTCCAGACATCCCATCCTGGGACCACTAGGCCTCTCCCAGGTGCCCTCAGGGTACAGGTCTCCTGTTCAAACCCTGAACCCAGCCCCCGATACCACTGGGAGAAGGTGGAAGGTGACCTCAGGCTGACTGTGTTCTTTTTCCTTGCCTCTGGGGACAGAGCCCCCTCCCCCTTCTGCAAGGCCCACTGCTGACTTTGCTGGTGGCCTCCTCACAGGAGGCATTGACTGTCATTCCTTGTGGCTTAGCGTTTGAGTGAGGCCCATCCCAGTGGCTGGGTTGAGGTTTTGGGCCGTGTTGGGGGATGCGTGTTGTACCTTTAGAGAGCTTCAGGGTCCGCAACTTTTGAATGTGAAGTAGGGTTCGGGGATTCAGTGGTGTGGATTTTCTAAGAGCTAAAATAGAGTTCCTTTCAGTGGAACTATAATACTATACCACACTTACAGTACCCCCGGTTCCTACCTGTCAACACTTCTGGTGCTTGGAGACCCAGTGTCAATGCCTCCTCCTCCAGGAAGCCTTCCCCTGACAGCCCAGTCAGGCTCCCGCAGTGTTCACCTCTGTGCCTGCCTTTTGCAGGTAACGTGTGAGCCAGACCAACACGGGCTCTGGGGTGGTTCTGCACCCTGGGGTGGGCTGGGCTTGGAGCTGCCCTTGGTGCTGCCCTCTCACTGCCTGTGGTCTGTCTTCTTGGACCCAGAGTGACTGGGCGTCGAGGGCGGGGAGGGCATGATGCGTGTGGGCCCGAGAGTTGCTTTCCGTCTTCACCCTCTGGTGGGAGGGGTGGCCCCTCAGCTTTCCGTCCCAGTTCCTCCCTGCCCGCCAGGCTTTTACTCCTCCGGTCCAGGCAGGGGCAGGTCCTAAGGTACTTCTGACTGATGGCGCCTCTCTGTGCCTCCCTTTGGGCTCCATGCTGGGACGATAATTAACAGATGGGGGGCTTCTTGAGGCAGGAGTCTTCTAAATCTGGTAATGGGTAGTGGATCCTGGGGGCCGGGTGGGGGAGGGGGATGGATGGGGGGGTTGGTTGGGGCAGCAGGAAGCAGGTGGAGAGAAAATAGGGAATGATTAAAACCCCTGCCTCCTGGTTCAGCTTGGTGTGTCTCAGGCTTTACCTCCTCCAGGAAGTCTTCCCTGCTTGCACTCCCCAAGCCCCTGTGCTGCTTTCCACAGGTGCGTTTCCCGTTGCCCCACCGTCTGTCTTCCTCTTCGCTGTTGCTTTTCTGGCTCTCGGTGTGCTGAGAGCACCTGGAGGGCCAGCTCACTGTGGCTTATTCATTGTGTCCTCCGCCTTTGTGCTGGGCACACAGTAGGTGCTCAGTAAGTGTGGAATGAATGCGCGGTCAAAGAGACTGTTGGCCAGAGGAGCCAGCTGTGGCAGCAGGGCCCAGGCAGGTGTGGAAACGAGACAGGAGAGGAGCCACATGTCGCATGATTGGGGGGGGGGGACGGAGAGGCACTGAGGGAGAGGGCCTGGCATGGCCTTGGGGCCTGGGGGCTGCTCAGAGCTGGTTGGGCAGTGGGCTGGGAGGGGTGAAAACTCAGAACTGTCGCCCCTTCATTAGGGCCCATCAGGGCCTGTTTGGGGAGGAGGCTTCGGGGAGACGGAGGTCTGCAGGATGAGACGGGCCCTGTGGGGCAGCCAGAGCGCTGGTTCCATAAGTCCATGTGCAGGTGAGACACAGTCACTAGGGGTCTTTGGACCGCGGTCTCCTTTGTTTGTAAGTTTGCTGCTTGATTTCCTTTGGGTGTGTGCCAGCGTGGGCCCGAGGAGACGCGGGGAGCGAGATGGGAGATGTTGATGTAGAGAGAGAATTGGGAGTTTGAAAAGCACCAGAAGAAGTGCTCCTGGAATCTAGACAGCATTTGTCACAGTGCTAATGTCTGTTTTCCAAACAAAAGCCCCTCTGTGGACGAGGTCCCGGGACGTCTGGGTCTCCTGCCCAGCTCCCCTCTCGCGTGGCTGGCGGTGTTCCCTTACATCAGGATCGAGGGCTCAGGCACTCCGGCGAGGCCGGCTGGGTGAGGTATTCCTGCTGTTCCTCAGCTTGTCTGCAGCCAGCTGACCCCTCCTGACCTCGCAGCCTTCAGTCCAGCTGTGGCGCCTCAGTCTGGACACATCAGTCTCTCCAGGAAACGCGGCGGCCAGTGCATGACTTCCGCCCTCCAGGCCTTGCATCCCCTGACAAACATGTGCTCACGTGACTGGGACGCAGAGGGCTGCGTGCCCGCTGACCTCTGACCCCAGGCTCCTCACCTGGGGAGGAATGTGGGTCTTGGAGTATCTCCCAGCCAGTCTAAAGAGGATTCAGGGAGGAGCTCTGGGGTAGAAGCGCATAGGCGCTGCCCTCAGCAGAGAAAAAAAGACAGTGGTCAGGAAGGACCACACCACAGGAATGGGAGAGAAAGTCCCTCCCCCTGTAGCATGAAATTCTATGTTGGTTACAAGCATGAGAAAGCCAGGGAGGTGGTGAGGGTGGTGGAGGAGTGTCTGTATGCTCAGACTGGCCTGGTGGGGTCCTGGCTCTGCTCTCAGAACCTTCGTGCCTCAGTTTCTGCACCTGTAAAATGGAGATATAGTACCACCTGCAGGCTGATTTTTGAGTCACTGAGATAACATGGCATGCCAGAGTTGGCATCTAAAATAACCAGCGACCATTCTCATTGTACTAACATATGGGTAGATTCTAAAAACTTCCAGCAAAACTCCCAGGGCTGGTTCCAGAGACCTGAGCCACAGGAACGTGCTGTGTGGGGCCTGTGCCCAGGTCTGGGTCCCTGGGTGGGAGCCCTAACTGAAAGCATTGTTATGTTCACCCATCCATTCAGGTAGTGGAGATGGAGGAGGCCCTGTGGGAAGAACTTGGCCTTCAGAGTCAGGCCAAGGCTTCACCAGTGGGAACTGGGCACCTGGCTTTCAGCCTCCTCACCTGCCCCATGAGTGTGATGCCCATCTCTTGGGGGTTTTGCAGGAACGAGATGCAGGCTCTACCTAAGGGCTGCTGTCTTTTCGTCTGCCAGGTGCACTGGGCTTGCCCACCTTCCAGGCCACAGGCCTAGGGCTCGGGCTGAATTCCTCCCAGGGGCCGAGCCTAGGGCCCCCGAGGAGGTCACCATGGCATGGTGGGCCCAGAGCTTTTCCAAGTATGGGCAGAGCGTGAGGCCAGGTCCTCGGGTGTGCTGAGCAGGGTGCGGGGTGCAGAGGGGAGACCATCAGCCTGCACCCCACAGCTGTCTGGTGCCTGGGGCCGAGCATGTTCAGTGGGGATGTTTTTTTATCCATGATCAGCTTCTGAGGAGCCGACTCCCTCTCCCCGTCTGCTGCTGGTGAGAGGGTCAAACGATTCTGGGTCTCCTCACTTCCAAACCAGCTGGGAAATTAACTCGCATCTCTATCTCAGCCCTATTAGTAATTTTCAAGAAAGAAGTAATTGAAAAGAAACTTTTTAATACCCTCACCAAATTGGCATGGGGGCCCGGGAGCCGAGGGGGCTTCTTTGCACCTCCCCCGTGGGCCCTCTGCCCCATTCCCTGCTGGCCTTCTTTCCTGCGCCCCAGCCTGCCCCCAGCCGCCGCCCTCCCCCCCCACTCCGCCGGGCCCCCTTGGCCAGCCTCAGCCTGGCTCCCGCCCAAGGCGGCGTGGCCTCAGTGCCTCCCTGCTCTGTGCCTCTGTTCTTCAGCTGGACCAGGAGGCCGACCAGTGCCACTTCCTGTGGGTGCTGGGAGGCGCGAGGGAGGGGACATCTAGCAGTGCGGGCCGGTCAGGCATGGCAGAAGGCTGACGCGGTGGCTGCCACTCCAGGGAGGCTGCCGCGTGCTCCTCGGGCTCGGCCGTGACACTCCTGGAGCTAGAGCCACCCAGACACTCCTCCAGTCTCCTTTACTCCGTCTCAACATGTCCTTGGCATCGGTGGTGGTGGGATCACAGTGTCGCCCCTCACACCCTGCCTTCTCCGAGCGCGACTCCAAGGGCCCCGGGCTCAGCGCTCCTGTGCTGCCTTCCACACACTTCTCACGGCTGCCGATTCCACAGAGGAGGACACGGGGCTCAGAGAGGCAGAGGCCACCCAGCTGGGTGTGTGGCACTCTCCGTGGGGGGCGGGTGCTATGGCTGAGGGCAGAGGCCACGAAACCCGCGCCTTTGTCCCTCAGCCACTGCGGTACCTGACGGGCTCCTGCGCGGTGACCTGCGGGGCAGTGAGGAGCCAGCCCCCGCCTGCGGAGTGGGGCTGACCGCGCTCAGCTGTGTGGCCTGAGCGCTGTGCGTCGTCTGTGCCTCAGATGCCTCTGTACGGTGCAGGGTCCCGGTTCCTGCCTTGTAGGCTTGTCACCAAGATGAAATGACAGTAGCTGCTTGGATGATGCCTAGACCTGGAGAGCGTTCTGAGGGGCAGCCATCAGGAGAGCCGAGGGTGGGGCTGCCCTGTCCCAGGGCACGGAGGGTGGCAGGCCTGTCGCTCCCCCTCTGCCTGCTGACTGCGGCTGGATGAACTCAGCCCTTGCACGGGGCCCTGCAGGTCTTGCTCAGTGTGCCAGGACATCAGGGCCTGGGTCTGCCCGTCCACAGAGGCCTCCCCCACCCATGGGCCGGGCCCAGTGGCTGCAGCCCTCACACCCAGTGCGTCCTGCCCTGTGGGCCTGGCTCTGGGAAAGGTGGGCCAGGACCATTTGACAGGTGGGTAATGGACCTGGGAGCTGAGCAGGTGTCCCCTTCTTTGAGCCGTTCATCCATTCAGTTGGGAGATTTGAGGCTTCTCCCAGGCTGGTGGGCCTTATCATGGCTTCCCAGTGATACGTAGCAAGGTTCCCGACTGGGAAATGACCCCACAGCACGACACTCGGGGACAGGAGGCAGCTTTTTCTCCCCAGAAGCCACCCAGGATCCACTCTGACTTTGGGGCCCCTCTTGGCACTCATCTTGGTGCGTGGCACTGGCACCCACAGCCAGTGTTGATTAAATGAACAAACAGATTCACAGATGGAGGAATGAAGGAAAGTCAGTAGAGGCTCCTGGGCCTTTGCACATTCACTCAGCATGGCGAGCTGCCTTGGTAACCTGGGCAAAAGCAAGCATGCCCCCCACTTGCCGGTGAGCCCATGCGTCCCGCTGGGCAGCCAGTGCCGCCTGAGTCCAGTGGACTCTTTCTGCTACACAGTGGAAGATTCCAGGGCTCCCTGCGTGTCTGGGGCTTGGGGGCACCCCAGAACTTCCTGGCCCTGTGTGTTAAGCCCCTTCTCTGGGAAGTCATCTCTGCACAAAGTCCCCCCCCTGCCCTAGAGACCTGGCCTGGCCCTTCCCACTGCTGGGGGGTCATCTGCGCCTGTGTTGAGCAACTCATGTTTGACGCCAGGTTCTGCTGCTGCCGAGGCAGTTGTGAACCGTGGACTCCGGGCTCTGGAGCCTGGAAATGATTTCCCGAGGTGTAGGAGGCAAGCTCAGAGGTTTGTGGTGCTCCTGGTGCGTGTGCCTGAGCACGTACGTGTGTGAGAGCCTGTGTGTATTAGGTGTGCATGTTGCTTGACTGTATTTGTGAATGTAGGAGTGTGTCTGTGTTACTACGTGTGTTTGTGTGTGCATACATTCGTGTATGAGTACATTTCTGGTTGTGTGTGGATTTTGAGTATGTTAGAGCATGTGGAAGTTTGAGTGCACAAACACTGCATATGTATGCACGTGTGTGCATGCGACTGCACAGCCTCTAGTAGTCACATGGCTGGACAGGTCCTGGCAGACGAGTAGGTGCCTGTGCCTCCGGCCCCCTTGGCCCTGCCGAAGGGGAAGCTGCCTGGAGCACCTGATTTGAAACCAGCTGGGCCAGGGTTCCTGGTGGGGCGTAGAGACCTGGGAGCGGTGGGGTGCTCAGGACTTGGCTGGAATCCCTGCGAGCTTGGCATTTGGTCATTGATCTGTCGATGGGAGGGAGCCCTGCTGGTGTCTGTGAGTCACTGGGGCCCTGGAACCCCACAGCCGGCTGTGTAGGGCCTTTCCTCCCCTGGGTGGGGAGCCTGTACTGCCCACTGCCAGCCTCAAGTTTTTTGAGAGTGGAGGTGAAGACGTTTCCCCAGGCCTTTCCAGCTCAAGCAGGCTCTGCTGCCCAGGCTGTGGCCCTGGTCGTCTGACTCCAAGCACCACATTCTGTGTTCTTGTTGGGACTAAATTAGCATAGAACACACTGTTTGGCATCCCCTGGAACTGTGCAACTTTGTGGTGCCACATGAGGCTCCTTGACCCTCAGCTTCCATGTGTCCAGCCACCTACCCCCCCGATGCTCATCCTCATGCCCAGCCACCCATCCCCCGATACTCATCCTCATGCCCAGCCACCCATCCCCCGATACTCATCCTCATGCCCAGCCACCTACCCCCCATGCTCATCCTCATGCCCAGCCACCCACCCCCCGATGCTCATCCTCATGCCCAGCCACCCATCCCCCGATACTCATCCTCATGCCCAGCCACCTACCCCCCGATGCTCATCCTCATGCCCAGCCACCCACCCCCCGATACTCATCCTCATGCCCAGCCACCTACCCCCCGATACTCATCCTCATGCCCAGCCACCTACCCCCCGATGCTCATCCTCATGCCCAGCCACCTATCCCCCGATACTCATCCTCATGCCCAGCCACCTATCCCCCGATACTCATCCTCATGCCCAGCCACCCACCCCTGATACTCATCCTCATGCCCAGCCACCTACCCCCCGATGCTCATCCTCATGCCCAGCCACCTACCCCCCGATACTCATCCTCATGCCCAGCCACCTACCCACCGATGCTCATCCTCATGCCCAGCCACCTACCCCCTGATGCTCATCCTCATGCCCAGCCACCTACCCCCCGATGCTCATCCTCATGCCCAGCCACCTACCCCCCGATGCTCATCCTCATGCCCAGCCACCCACCCCCCGATACTCATCCTCATGCCCAGCCACCTACCCCCCGATACTCATCCTCATCCCCAGCCACTGACCCTCAATACTCATCCTCATGCCCAGCCACCCACCCCCCGATGCTCATCCTCATGCCCAGCCACCTACCCCCCGATACTCATCCTCATGCCCAGCCACCTACCCCCCGATGCTCATCCTCATGCCCAGCCACCTACCCCCCGATGCTCATCCTCATGCCCAGCCACCTACCCCCCGATGCTCATCCTCATGCCCAGCCACCCACCCCCCGATACTCATCCTCTGAGTTCCAGAATCGGCAGCTTCCCACGGTGCTCACAACGTTCTCCTCGCTGGGCCTTTGCTTGGTCAGGTCCTGCAGGACTGCCTCTCCCACCTTGCCACTTCCCCGTCACGCCCCACCTCGGGCCCCCAGGCACAGATGCAGCGTTGGTGATGGTTTACTGACCTGGCTTCCCAGCTGGACCAGGGGTGTGTTGAGGGTGGAGAGCAGCCCTTGTGCCTGGCTCAGCGGTAAGGTACTCGGGAGTGTTGGAGAATGACCCAGTGACACTGGGAAGGGGCTCCACATTGGATGTGTCAGCACTGGAGGGTGGCCATGTGCTTTGAGACGATTTGGGGCAGGAGTGATACAAGGCAGGAGCTGGGTCCAAATTCTGGCTTGCCCCTTTTCCACTCTTTGGTCTTCGACAAGGTTGTGAACCTCTGGGGCCCTGGGTTTCCTCATCCTGAAAGTGTGGCTGGGGCCCCTCAGAGTGCTGCGTGGATCCGGACAGGCTGCCCACGGGATTCACTCTGCAGAGTGCTGGGTGCTTGGTGGACATTCTCTGATGATGATGATGATAATAATAATAATAATAATACAACTGGGGCTCTGCCATCAGCACTGACTCCGCTTGCCCGACAGGCAGGAGGACCAGATGGAAAGAGTCCTCCTTCCTGAGACCACCACAGCCATCCACACCCCTTAGGACACCAAATCTGAGTTAACTCTTCGGAGCCCAGACACTGGTTATGACTTCCATCTTGCCCTGCCTGCCCAGGCCCAGAGTCCACCAGGAGCCTGTTTTGCCGGCTACGTGTGTCTCCATGGCAGCAAATCAGCCTTTTGGAAAGCACGCCCGAGGGAACACAAAAGGGCAGCCGTCTGATCCTGCACAGGACGCCCCTGACGGCTCTGCGTGGGTCCTGGCCCCACGAGGTCCACAGCCTCCCCATGTGTGCCCGAGAGAGAAGGCGGGCTGGGTGGAGCCTCGGGGCAGCGCTCAGGCAGGGTCGCCCGTCCTCGCGGCCATCCGCCAGCCAGCAGATGTGAGTGGGTGCCCCGATCAGCACTCTGCCAGACGGGATCGAGCAGTGCCGCGGACAGCACTGGGCTCGGACAGCCTCACTTTGCCCCTGCCCCTCTGTGACCGCGGGCGGATGGCTCCGCGTCTCTGAGTCTGGGCTTCTGCGTTAGTAAGATGACCAGGTCAGCCTGGGTGTTTTCCAAGTGTCCTTCCTTCCAACTCCAAAACCTGTGAGTCTGAGGGGAAACTCCAGGGTCTCTCCTTTTCTCAAAGACGTTTGCGTCTCCTCGAGAGGACAAGGACAGGTGCTGCTGGAGGCCACGTGCTCTGGGAGAACATGTGAGTGGCTTGGACCGCCGCTGTGCTGGGAGGCTGCGTTTCGGGCAGGTGCTGGGCTGCCGTGGGGCCTCCTGCCCTTGCCAGCAGTAAGCTGTCTGATCAGACCTTCTGTGCGTGCAGCTGCTCAGCCGTGCCCAGTCTTCTTCCTTCCAGAGGGCTGCTGGGCTTTCTGGGCAGGCCTCAGTCGGGAGCGAGGACGCCGTGTGAAGTGGCTGTGTGGCCCTGCGCCCCTCCCTCCCTGCTGTGGCCTTCTGAGGAGGGCCTCCACGTTGCTTAGGGGCTTCACACTCCTATTTTATGCCTCCAGTGCTTGGATTTTTACACCTGTCTCCTTCCTGGTGTCCCTGCTGACCGGCCACCCTCATTTCCATAGTGATCATGTCAAATCCTCTGTGGAATCGCCACTCCCTTGCTTAGACGCTGCCTTGCCCACACACAGGGGGAGGGGGTTGCCTCCCCTGTCAGGGCAGTAGATTGGGGTGCTGACTGATGTCCTGCATGAGAAGGAGCCCAAAGAACTGCTGAGAAATGTGCTGTGATTGATTAGCAATGTCTGCCACGACTCAGCGTGGACGTTGGCACTGTTGGTCTTGTGTCACCCTAATATGGGGTAACGTTCAAATTCTTTGGTAACACTCATGGCTTCCCGCCTCTGGGGACCCTTCCCTTGTCCTCTCCACTCCCCCCAGCGCCCGGAGACTCACATCCTGTGCTGCAGGTCAGTACTGTCTCCTTGTTTTTACTGCCGCAAAGCAAAGCCTTCTGAGGGCACAGACCACGTGCATCTCGGCATCCGCGGGCTGGCGTGGCACCCAGCACCCAGGTGCACTCAGGGGATGGCAGAGCGGGTGTTTTACTGGAGGCAGCACACTCTGAGTCCCAGGAACACCCAGGGCGCCAGTTCCAGGCTGAGCTGCAGGAAGGAGCCGTCCCCAGTGCCCCAGGCCCAGCCACAGGCTCAGAGGCTCCCGGCTCTGGGTACCGGACCCCTGGCCCTGGGTGGGGAGGGGACATTAATATCTTCTGCTGTGGACAAATGGCATATTTTTAAAAATTAATTGTAAGCAAATAATCCGTGTGGAAAGTTTAGGAAAATATAAATGAAGCAGGGAAAACTTCCCCCGATGTGGCCATCATTCCGCAGTGCCTGGCGGTGGCGGGCACGCCTCGTCCAGGCCCCTCCGCAGCGGCCGTCCTTAGGACATCTTGCTGCATTGGCCACTTTGCATCCTGAGTCTTTTCACTCGGTATTTTCACATGAGCCCGTCTCATGGTGTTAAGTACTGTAAATATTATTTTGAATGACGAATATTCCATCGTTGGGGCTTAACCAGCCCCTGTTGTGGGTCACTTGGAGTCGTTTTCACTGTTTCGGCATTTTCTGTGTTCTGCATTTTCCTGTGACAAACAGCTTCACGGGAACAGCTGCTGAGGTCTCCCTTGGGGTGGATTACTCGGAGTGGAACAAGTGGGTCCTTTTTTAGGGTACTCGTGGGGAAAAGGTGAGAGACGGTCTCAGAGTGCAGACCCGGAAAGTCAGTAACAGGATTGGGGTGCCCGTGTTCCCGGTGACGTGCTCAGGCTCCCCTGTTTTGGAAAGGAAAGGCAAGCTGACCGCTTGAGGACGGAAGCGCCACCTGGGCATAGTGTCACCCGTGGTGACAGCTCAGAGTGCCGCTGTGTCTCGTTCAGGCTGCTCAGCTTGCCATGCTCTCGGTTCCTGTCCCCTCCTCTGGACGCTGTGCCAGCCCCCCACTGCTGTCTGCTGCGGGGCTCACCCTGGCAGGGTGCCCCCTATGCCGGGCGGGGTGTTGATGCTAAAGTCAGATGATAGCGCCTGCCTACAGGTGGCTCCTAATTGCTGTGGTTGGGGGATGCAGCTTCGTTGGAGGAACTGTGTGCAGGCCATGCGCTGCGATGCGGGAGGCGCAGTTCGAGGCTCCAAGTGGGGCTGCTGCCTTCGTGCAGGAAGAGACGAGTTTGGACTGGGCGGGCGCTGGAGGACCGCTGGGGCTGGGCTCCTGACCAGAGGTGCCTCGCTCTCCTTCCTTCCTGGCCTCCTCCCGCCCTCCCTCCATCCCCTCCCCACCACCCTTCACTCATAAGCACCCTCATTTTGAGGTGAGTGGCAGTCTCCCTGATGCTATCTGAAAATTTAGAGGAGCCTCGGAAGCTGTTGACATTGGGTGTAGGCTAAGGGCTTCCCTGTTGTCGCCCAGCTCCTGACCTTGAGCCAGCCTGCACCAGTCCGCAAGGCGTATGTGAGAGATGGAGGGAAGCCTGCCTTGGCCAGGAACCTGGCAGCCACAGGGTACACCTGAGATCAAACAAAAAACACACTGCTTTACTGAGCTATGTGTTACATACCATAAAATTTACCCTTTTAAGTGTACAATTCAGTGGCTTTTAGAATATTCACAAAGCTGTACGACAGTCACCACTGTGTAATTTTAGAATATTTTCATCTCCCTGAAAAGAAACCCTGGACCCAATTAGCAGCCAGGCCCATCCCCTGGCAGCCACTAATCTACTTTCAAAGATGACACCGTTTGGTGTGTATGTATTTGCACAAATTCCTAGACAAGTCCCTATATTGATAACCCTTAAGTTAGTCCTATCCTGTGTATTAAAACTCAGGAAACTTGAAATAAAAAACCACCCCTGACTCTGTTGAGGACCGGGGCCCCCATCCTGGCGTGGGCAGGGCCAGCCAGCGGGGAGCAGCGGCTGCTGGCCTCCCGCGTGGGCCTGTGCACTCGTTTGCCACCGTCCTTACCACTCTGCCTCTGCCCGGCCTGCGCCCCTGTGCCCTGTGGGCACGGCCATCCTTGTCCCAGACCTTGGCCTCCTCCATAGATGGCATGTCAGCTGTTTGCTGACCTTTTCACCTTGGGCCCTATTCTGTTACGTGGCTCGCAGCCCACAGTCAGGGCCTAAAATCTTTTTTCCAAGGGTGGGTCTGTGTGGGAGGTGAAGGAATCATCGTTTCCATTCTGCTCTGTGCCTGGAAGCCTCCCCCCTTGCCAGGGCCGGCGGGCACCAGCACGTGATGCTGCCAGGCCTAGCTGTCCTGCCAGCTTCCGTCTGACACCTCCCCTCCCCTCTGAGACAGGTCTCCATTTTACACTAATTCAGGCTTTGTGTAGACATGAGCCCGCTCAGCATCTCAAGCCGTTTAATCTGCTGTGATTGAAGCCGTGGCAATTAAATTTTAATTGAGATGCACGCTGCTTAAGCAGACATAAGACAGCTACAGCTATTGCTAATTAATTTTCTTCTGAAATGACAACATTTAATAATTACGCTCTGAGATGCTCGTGTTATTTATATACTTTACCTCTCCCGGTGCCGTCCAGGGCTTTCCGGCTGGAGGTAGCTGGTGGTGTTCCCACGCGTGCCCGCTGCCGTGGCTTCACCTGTGCTCCGCAGGACACAACACACTCACGGAGCTTGGAGGAGCTGGCAGTGCCTGCCTCGGGAGGGGGCACCTTGGCCCCTGCACACTCCCAGAGTGCTCAGGGCTTCCTGAGGCTGGATCGCAAAGGGGCCGAGAGCCTGCGATCTGCAGCAGCCTGTAGACCGGGGTTGTAAGCATCAGCTTGTTGCCTCGGCCGCCTCACCTACCCAGTGGGAATACCTGTCCCTCCATGAGCCTGGACAGGCTGCCTGTGCCACACGGGTGGAGAACACGGGCCCAGTGAGCACAGGCTGTGCTGGGGCTGAGACCTGACCCTCCTCCTGGGCTCCTGTCACTTCATGTTCCACGACCCTTGGCCCCTGGACCTTCTTTAATGTTCTCGCCCAGGCAGATACAAGTGTCCTGTCCTTGGCTCAGCTCAGCCTGGGGGCTAGGACTGTCCTGTCAGCAAGGCAGGGCCCCAGTAAGCCCTCTGAGATGGGGGCCGAGCTGGGTGCTGGTTTTCCCGTGATGGCAGCTCCTGGACCCAGGCCACCCCCCTCAGGTGCCCGGACAGGCAGGGGATGGTATGGGGCAGAGGGGAGAAGGCAGAGGCATTAGACCCTGTTGGGCACTAGTCTTGACACATGTGGACACACGAATCTTCCCAGTGTGCTATGCCGTTTCCAGGTGGGGACCTGGCTCAGAAAGGTTGGGTTACGCAGCTTGTAAGAGGAAGTGTTAGCTTTGGAACCCAGTCTGTCTGATGCCAGCCTAACCCCTGCCATTCTGTCACCTTTTAAAGGGAGCCCTGTAGTCTCAGGCCCTTGGGAGAGGTCTGGGTGGGGTCAGGGTCGCCTGCTGTTGAGAAGGTCAGACAGGTGCATGCAATTGGGAGTCAGGGATTCTAGAACTCAGTGCTCTGGGCCAGGACACTCTCTGTGGCTGTGGGTCTCGGAGATGCTGCTGAAAGCTGGGGCCCCTCTCCCAGGCAGCATGCAGGGGCTCATGTGCACACGTTGTGTCCCAGTTTGGGGCTCCCTTCTGAAGCCCCTCTGTGCAGGCACGTGGGCCGTGCTCGGGAGAAGTGCTGGAGGCCATGGCTGAGTTTTGTGGGTTGCTTGGCGCAGGTGGGATGGTGACGAGGCCTGGGGGTTCAGGACTGGCAGTCAGGTGCCATGAGGGGGTCTGAGTGAGCTCTAGACCTCACCTCCTTCATTTTCTTGTCTTCCCTCCTACCCTGAGCCCTGGATGTGCCGGGAAGGGAGGGCTGGGGCTGGGAGTAGGAGGTAAGTTCTGATCCGGCCCTGCTGTGCAGCATCAGGGAAGCGTCTTACCCTTTCTGGGCTACAGGTCTGTAAGATGGGGGGTTGGCCAAGAGGCTCTTTAGTCTGTTTATTTGGAAAATCTTTGGCAGTGAGCTGGGAGTGGGATGTTGAGGACAGAGTCATGGGGTCAGAGGAAGGAGTTGTGAGCCCAGGTGTGTTCTGGAATGGAAGAGAGGCCTCCTGAGTGAGCCTGCCCAGTGAGGTGTCTGTGCTGATGGTTCAGAAGTGACCAGTACGCAGTCCCGGCCCCAGGGTGCTGTTCCGGGAAGGCTGGTCCCCAGTCACGCTCCCAGGTGCTGCCCGCTGGCTTCCAGGGAGAGCTGGTGGGAGTGGGCTGTCTGCTTGTCCCAGTGTGTGTGATGGCTGGGACTTTTCCTCTGGGACCCCAGCAGACTCCTGGCCCCTGGAGGCCCTGGGCCCCTTCCCCTGTCCTGGACATGCCTGCGTGGGGTCGGTGGTGGGAGCTGATGGATTCGGGAAGGAGCAACACTGTGAGTCTTGATGGTGGAAGCTGGGTCCCGTGGATGGCAGGGTGGCATGCAGGGGGCCTGGCCAAGATCCTGGCCTTAGCCCTGGGCTCCGTGAGAGCAGAGCTCTGAGGCCCAGAGGAAGTGGCTGGTGTGGGGGCTGTGGGGGCCTGGGGCTGACAGCGGTGGAGGCTTCTTGGCTGCTTTTCTCCCCACGGGGACCAGAAGCGTTGGCGGGTGGTGTGAGGGAAGGGTCCACCAATGGGGCCTCTGGGGCCAGCCTGTGTGTGGGTGAGGCTGGGCCTGGGGGAATGCATCAGGACACTGAGCACGGAGGGTCTCCACTGCCCTGAGCCGGGGCTTCTGCCCGGAAAACCCCTCCTCTCACCGCCAGAGGCACCCCACTTCTTTCCACAGAGGGACCCCACTCCACCTCCCCCCAGACGTGAGCAGAGCACTGTTGTCAGGGAAGCACTGGGGTGTCCAAGACTGAGGACGGCGCTGTCAATGGTGTGTGTGTGTGAATGAGTGTGAGTGTACCGTGTGTGAGTGAGGAGTGTGAGGAGTGTGTGTGTGTGTGTGTGTGAGTGTACCGTGTGTGTGAGTGAGGAGTGAGTGTGTGTGAGTGTGAGTGTACCATGTGTGTGAGCGAGGAGTGAGTGTGAGGAGTGTGTGTGTGTGTGTGTGAGTGTGAGGAGTGAGTGTGTGAGGAGTGGGTGTGTGTGTGTGTGTGAGTGAGGAGTGAGTGTGTGTGAGTGTGAGTGAGGAGTGAGTGTGTGAGGAGTGGGTGTGTGTGTGTGTGTGAGTGTACCGTGTGTGTGAGTGAGGAGTGAGTGTGAGGAGTGTGGGTGAATGAGTGTGAGTGTACCGTGTGTGTGAGTGAGGAGTGTGTGTGAGTGTGAGTGAGGAGTGTGTGAGGAGTGGGGGTGTGTGTGTGTGTGTGAGTGTACCGTGTGAGGAGTGAGTGTGTGAGGAGTGTGTGAGGACTGAGTGTGAGGAGTGAGTGTGTGTGTGAGTGTACCGTGTGTGTGACTGTGAGGAGTGAGTGTGTGTGTGTGAGTGAGTGTGAGGAGCGAGTGTGAGGAGCGAGTGTGAGTGAGGAGTGTGAGTGTGTGTGTGAGGAGTGAGTGTGTGTGAGTGTGAGTGTACCATGTGTGTGAGTTACTGTGAGGAGTGAGTGTGTGTGTGAGTGAGTGTGAGGAGCGAGTGTGAGGAGTGAGTGTGTGAGGAGTGAGTGTGAGAAGTGAGTGTGAGGAGTGAGTGTGAGTGTACCGTGTGTGAGGAGTGTGTGAGGAGTGAGTGTGTGTGTGAGTGTGAGGAGTGAGTGTGAGGAGTGAGAGTGTGTGTGAGCGAGTGTGAGGAGTGTGTGAGCGAGTGAGAGGAGTGTGTGTGTGAGTGTGGGGAGTGAGTGTGTGAGTGTGAGGAGTGGGTGTGTGAGGAGTGAGTGTGAGGAGTGTGAGTGAGTGAGTGTGTGTGAGTGAGGGAGCGGGAGAATGAGATGAGGGAAGGGAGGCCTCACACAGGTGCCCCAGCTCTGCCCAGCACCTGTGGGTGTGGGGATGCTGGGGGGGCTGCAGGAACGTGGGTCTGAGCTGGGCCAGGGGTCGGGGCACCCTCGGGTGGACCCACAGACCTGCGCCCTGAGCAGCCCAGGGAGGGAGGGGCGGGGAGTGCGACGGCAGCAGGAGATAACACCTGGGGTTTGGGCGGACTTTCCCTCCAAGTGGACACCGAGCGCGGGGGCCTGTGGTGCGTGCACCTGGGCCTGGAGTGGGCTTGTGGGCCAGCGTGGAGAGGTCGTGCACTCTCAGGCTGCAGAAGCTGCTGGGAGCATGGGGATCAGGCAGCCCCCCCAGTGGGGCGGGGCTTGGCCAGGGGCGCTGGTTCTGATGGTGCAGAGCTCCGAAGGGGGAGAGTCTCTGGGTGCCCACTGCAAACAGCTACCGCCCCACCCCATTAGTGGAGAGATCTCTCTGCTGGACCCGACCCTCGCAGCCTGGGCTGGCAGGGTCCCTGCCCTGGCCTCCTCCCGGCTGCCCCTCAGTCTGGGACTCATGTCACCTGGTCTCAGCGCCACCTCCCCGGTCTCAGCGCCACCTCCCTGTGCCTCAGCCCCTCCTGTGGTCTCAATTTAGTCTTCCCAGCTCATGCATCTCCCACACCCAGAGAAAAGAATTAGGGGGTTATCTGCCAGGTTCCTGGGGCAGGTGACCTAGGGGCTGGGCCGAGCCCTGGTCTCTGGTCTGTCTCGGGAGGGTGGTGACTGTGAATAGGCTGGGCCAGGCGCTCTGCCCAGGTTCTGGGGGATCTGGGGAGCAGGCAGGTGGGGATTCTGATTGTACTTGTGACTGTTCTAGAATGGAAGAGAAACCTGTGTATTTATTCCTTCAGAAAACTGAAAGACCAGGGAACAGGGCATGAAGTCACCTCAGGACATGTCTACCAGTGTTTAGTGGGCGTGTGACACGCTTAGCGAGTGGCATGACCAGGTGGGCCTTTTGCAGGGGGCTTCCAGGTGAGACGCTGGAGAAGCTGGCACCCCTGGGCACACAGACCCGGGCACTGGCCTGCTTGTCTTGCTCGTAGGAGCTGTGACAGGGAAGCCACCAGGTCGGCTGGGGACATCAGAGGTTTTGTGAGATAGGCTCCGGGCTATGCCTGTGGAAGAGTTGGGGCGAGCCCGCGGAAGGGCGTAGCCCCGGCTCCAGCACCGGGGTTGGGCAGCTGGGCCACCCGCCTCGCCTCAGAAGGTGGCTGCTTCAGGGGAAGTGGAAGGTGGAGAATCTGGGTGAAGAGGCCCGAGCGTGGCTGTCCAGGAGCCAGGCCCTCAGGGCAGCACAGTCACAGGGAGGAGCCTAGACTTCCCTCCTGCACACATGCCCGTGCTGAGCGGAGCCCTGTGCCCCCTGGCTCCGTAGACTCCGCAGAAAGACGAGGTGCCTGCACCTCGTGAAATCAGCTTGGTCCTTCACCCATTTCTCGAATCCGGGAGCTGTGGCTCGGGAAGGCGAGCCATTTTCTCAAGGCCCCATCCGGAAAGGCCACCTGGTCCAGTTGCCTCGTAAGACAAGCCGTGACCTGTGAAATCTTCCTGGCCACCGGTTTTGCCCAGGGGCGTGAGTGAACCCTGGCCAGGGCCTGGCTGCGGGGCCAGGACCTTCTGCAGCGAGGTCTTGGCTTAACAGGCCCTGTGGGCAGCGTTGGAAACTGCAGGCGTCGAGGTCAGGCATGCCGGTGCTTGGGAGACAGTGCCACAAAGTCCGCACACCTGACTTGGAGAATGAGTTGGAACCAGGCCTGGGGATCTGCAGCCATTGCCTGGAGGTCCGGGCCCAGTGTTCTACCACTCTCCCTGCCCAGAAAGAGGATTTAGATTCTTGTGAGCCAGTAATAATCAAGGCTGTCATTTATTGAGAGCTGTCTCTGTGCTAGGCATGCTATGCCCACTATCTGAGTCACCCTTTATACTGGGGAAACTGACAACAGGGAGGTTAACTAGCTTGCCAATGCACACAGCAGATAAGGCCAGGGCTGGCTTCGACGCTCCGGCCATCTGACCCCTACTCCTTCCTCCTAACCACTGTGCACCCTGCCCCCGGCGGCCCTGCCCCTCACACTCTCTTCTCCTTTCCCCACCTGGCCGAGTGCAGGGCTGAGCTGTCTGGGGTCAGAGAGTGTGTTTATATGGGCGAGTTTGTTTGAGTGCGTGTGTGTGTCATGGGTGTTTTTGTGTTTGGGGAGATGGGGGAGGAAGAGACACACCTCTTTTCTCGCCCAGCAGACATCACTGCATGGTGAAAGAATGTGGTTTCAGCCAAACAGTGTTTTTTCTTTGTAGTAAGTAGATACCTTTGGGGTGCTCAGTTCTCAGAAAGGCATCTATTACTCCGGTCTTACTTAGTAGTTGTCACTGGAAAGGGAAGTCTGGTGTGTGTAATCACACATGCGCGCAGGCACACAGACCCCATCGGGAGCGGGACAGACGGTCCTTGAATCGAGGTGAGGCAGACGTGTTGAAGCTGAGGTCTGACTGCTGGGTCCTGGCTGGAGGTCGGACGCGTGCTAGCCACCTGCGGCCTGCGTTCCTTCCGATCAGCAGAGGTGACCGTCCCTGTGACATGTGGCCCTGGCTGTCTGTCCTGTTGCTAGACTGAAAGAAGAAAGGAAGGGAGGGAGGAGAAAAGAAAGAGAGAGAGAAAGAATAGTAGTAAGAGAGTAGGATAAGGAAGGAGGGAGAGGCAGCCCACCAGATGACAGTTCCAGGGGACCCGGTGGAGGTTGGAGCGGTGGGGTGGCTGCCATTCCCTCCGCCTCCTGAGGAGTAGGGACTGTCCAGCAGGCAGGTTGTGTTCCATCCGAGGGGCTGGCAGGTGGGGAGCCCCCGGGACCTGTGGAATGGATGGTGTCACTGCCAGCTCCAGACAGAAACTACAGCGTGGAGAGGTTAAAGCTCCTGCCAAGATCCCTAGCTGGTAAGTGGCAGTGCTGGGCATGGGAGCCTCATCTGCTTGACCCCAGGCAAGGTGTCCCTTCTCAGTAGGAGGATGCTGTTCCCTTGGTCCAGGTGCCCACAGCCCTCTCTGATAGTCCCCATTGTGAGGGGGCAGTGAGCCTTCAGCACCCCAAGTACAGCTGACCCTGCCCTTCCTTCAACAGAAGTTACAAGGACCGTGACTTGCTGGTGGACTTGCCTTCCAGCCCACCCTCACAGCTGGTACCTCCTGCAGGGTCCAGAAACTGCAAGGTTAGGGCTCGACCCAGCAGAGGTAAAGTAAAGTCTGTGGGGATCTTGTGGGGCTCTAAGAACCACTGGAATATACTCCTGGTTTGCAGAGTTCTAAGGAGCATTGGTATCACGATGCAAAGCCTCACTGTGTAAATTCACATTGATCTCACCTCTCTGCTCAGAGGCCTTCAGTGGCTTCCCAGTTCCCTCGGAATGAAACTCAGACTCCTGGCCTGGCACACGCTGTCCCGCCCTGCAGCCCTGTTCCCGGCCGGGCCCTGCCCGCTCTGCTCGCCTGCTCTCCAGCTGTCTCCCACCTGCGCTTCTTAGTACCCCATCTCACCGTTCCTAAGTGCTGCCTGCCCCAGGGCCTGGCCCACAGACCCAGAGATGCACCAGGAACAGGGCCAGCAGCCAGGCTCTGGCTTCCTCATGAGTCTTCCCTGGTGCCCTGTGAGCTGAGCCCATGGGTCAGTGGTCTTGCTTCCCTGGAGGCTTGTCTCTCAGCTCCCGTGTCCTTTGGCTGCCATCAGCTCGGCTCTGTGTCACGCTCCTGCCCTGCTCAGTGCTCCTCTCTTCACTGTGGACCTCAGCCCAGCGCGTAGACCCCAGCTCGGGAGGGCCTGGGGTCTCTGGTGTGACACAGGCTGGAGCTGTGGGGACCTCGGCCCAGCAGGTAGACCCCAGCCCGGAAGGACCTGGGGTTGTCTGGTGTGACACAGGCTGGAGTTGTGGGGACCTCGGCCCAGCGCGTAGACCCCAGCCTGGGAGGGCCTGGGGTTGTCTGGTGTGACACAGGCTGGAGCTGTGGGGACCTCGGCCCAGCGCGTAGACCCCAGCCTGAGAGGGCCTGGGGTTGTCTGGTGTGACACAGGCTGGAGCTGTGGGGACCTCGGCCTAGCTCGTAGACCCCAGCCCGGAAGGACCTGGGGTTGTCTGGTGTGACACAGGCTGGAGCTGTGAGGACCGAGGCCCAGAGAGGGAAGTGAATCCCCCAGCGGTTCATGGCAGAGACTCGCAGAGCCCTGTCCCCACTCCCACTGGAGCCGTGGGCCAAGCTCTCTGGTGTGTTTGGCACATTTCTGAGCAATGTACAGTCTCGGAAGGCTAGTGTGGGACCCCTGCCCCACCTCCGCCCGGGGCTCTGGGGCTGTCAGCTGTGGTCAGCCCTGGCTGTCCCTGGGCCAGGGGCTGACTCACCCTCCTCTCCGAGGCACCTGAATCCCGAATGGCTTCCAAGTGTCACTCAGACACGCCTGGCACTCCCATAAGCCTCTCTTTGCCACGAGCTGAGCCCACTGCTGGCTGTCAGGAGCAGAGGAACAGAGGCCAGGAGGACGCAGGGCCAGGCATTGAGGGGCCGCCGCCTGGCCCCCCAGCCTGCCGCCCTCACCCGGGTCAGTGTGTTGCGGAGGGAGGAACTGGGGGAACAGCGTCCAGTGAGGAGAACGGAATGACTCCCCAGGAGAACAGGGCTGGGGCTTTGGAGCCGAACCTGACCGCACTGGCCTGGCCCGCGACCTGGGCAGGCGCTGTTAGCCTCTCTGAGCCTCAGTTTACCAGTCTGCAGAGTGAGGATCTAACAGGACATCCTCACAGGAGGCCAGCATGCAGAGGAGGCTGGCGTGAAGTGATCTGTGAGGCCTCCGGTATGGGAGGGGCTCATTCGGCGTGTACCCCTCATTCTCCTCTGGCATCTCAAAGACAGTGCCATTTTAACAAAGCTCTGTGGAGCAGGGACAGAACCCAGACAGACACACTAAGTGGTGGCATTTCCAACACTGGGGAGGGGAGACAGATCTGAGGAGGTGAGGGAAGGCGTGGCCTCCTGCAAGGGGCACTCATACTGGCATGAGTCTGAGGCCTGGGTTTGAGTGTGATGTCACCTGGTGTGCGGCTGGGTCTCTGAGCATCTGCCTCGCAGGTGCCCAGTGGCTGTGCATGGATGGGCACATGGCCACGTGGGCAAGAACAGCTCTGTCGGTTTTGTTGTTGGGGGATCTCCTTTTACCCTGAAAGATTCTGTCATCCTGTAGGGCATGCAAACGCATTCTCCAAACTCATTATCCTTCTTGGGGTCCCCTCATCAGGTTTGGAGGAGGTGATCAGGCATGTCCAATCCCCTCTGAGGAAGGGAGCCGGTGTCTTAGTCTTAATGCCAGCTCCTGCTTTTTCTTCCCCTCTTGCCTTTTGTGAATCTTCTGCTTCCTTTCCAGGCCCTTCCACATCTGGCACTCTGTGGAAAGGCAGGCAGGGGTCCCGGGGGCCCCCTCCACCTGGGAGGGTCTCACATAGGCCCGACCTAACCTGGTTGCGCCCCAGCCCTCAGGGGATGGTTCAGTGGGCTGGCTCTGGTGCTCTGGATGAGCAAAAGGAGAAATAAAGCAGCTGGTACAATTCTCAGCTGTGAACACTTTCTGTGGGGTGACGGGAGTGGGGGGATGGCCCTTGGTGGGAGGGGAGTGCAGAGGGAGTGGCTATCTTCATATTTTGGGGAGACTTAGGTTTTGAGAGCTTTTTGAAAATATATATATATTTTTTTATCCTCACCCGAGGACTTTTTTTTTTTGCATTTATCTTCAGATAGAATGGGAGGGAGAGAGGAAGACAGAGAGAGAAACATCGATGCGAGAGAGACACATCAAGTGGTTGCCACCCACACGACCCCAACCGGGGCCGGGGACAAACTGCAACCGAGGTACGTGCCCTTAGCAGGAACCGATCCCAGGACTCTCTGGTCCGCGGGCTGACGCTCTAACCGCAGAGCCAAACTGGCCAGGGCGAAAATATTTTTGATAAATTCAATTTGGTGCTCCCCAAGATTTGGGGCCAGCCTGGGGCAAGGCCTCTGGGTTGCAGCTGAAGGAGTGGGATCCTTTAGCCCAGTCTCTTGGCCTCACTTAGGATGGGGAGTCCGGCGCCTGGTGGATGCCGGACCCAAAGGGGGCCGTGGAAAGTGGTCAGACCCAGCCCTGCTTCTCCACTGCCTTGTTTCTCTCGATCCTGGTGCCCCTCTGGAAAGAGGGGGGCGCTGACAATTCAGGGTGAACCTGGAGGGGGTGCAGCTTGCTCTGGTGGGCGCTGGAGGGAGAGTTGGCTCTGTGGGCTGTGGAGTCCGGCGGCTAGACTTCCTCCTGGGCCAGCTGGGGTCAGAGCCCATTCTGAGGCCTGGGGGTTCCCCCAGAACCAGCTAAGGATGCGGCCACCTTCTGGGATTTCTCCCGCGCTCATTTCCGCCATGGTCAGAAGCAAGGCTGGACTCGTTTCTCCTATTACTTTTTCTACAGTCATTAATAAGTAACATTTTAATGGGAGAAAGCTGTACGACCTTTACACTAAAGGACATCGCCGAAAACCGGCATTACCCAAAGTCTCATCATTCCAACAGGATTTCCTGTCTATTGTCTCTCCTTGCACATATGTTCATTCACCTTATTGCAATTATAGTATGACTCAGCATTGTTTCATTCTCACTTACCGCCCGATCTGAAACATTTCTGTGTTCTTATGTCTCATAACGAGGGCCCCAAGTGGCTACAATACTTCCTATGTTGCTATAGTACCAATGTATTCAGTATGGCTTCCCTCCTGTTGACACGGAGGTTGCTGCCCGCTCGTCCCTTCTAACCTGTGACAGTCAGAGAGACAGGTCAAGGACTTAGCAGGTGTTTTACAGGCGGTGGTGGACTTACAGCAGCTGTTGGGGAGCTGGAGTTCTGCTCTCTGGTCTGTTCTGAAACCAGACCGTCTGCTTGGCTTTAAGTGCCTTTCGTGCGTGAGGTGCTGTATGGGTGAACTCATTTGTAACAATCCTGGGATCATATTCCAGCTCCGTTTTCCACGGAGAGATTCAGAGGTGAGTGGAAGCTGGGTTCCTTGCCCCCAGTTCCCAGCAGGAGGCCAACTCAGGCTTTCGATCCAGTGTTTCATCACATTGCCTGTCCTGATAGCAGAAGGTAGTGAGCTCCCCGACCCGAGCGGTTATTCAAGCAGGAGTTGGATGATGAAGTGTCTGGAACACTGTTCAGGGCTTCTCTACCTTAGCACCGTAGACGTTTTGTCTGAATAATTCCTTGTTGTGGGGGCTGTCCTGGTCATTGTAGGGTCTCTAGCAGCATCCTTGGCCTCTACCCAGTGGCTCTACCCACTGGCCTCTACCCACTGGCTCTACCCACTGGCCTCTACCCATTGGCTCTGCCCACTGGCTCTACCCACTGGCTCTACCCACAGGCCTCTACCCACTGGCTCTACCCACTGGCTCTACCCACTGGCTCTACCCACAGGCCTCTACCCACTGGCTCTACCCACTGGCTCTACCCACTGGCTCTACCCACAGGCCTCTACCCACTGGCTCTACCCACTGGTCTCTACCCACAGGCCTCTACCCACTGGCTCTACCCACTGGCTCTACCCATTGGCTCTACCTACTGGCAGCCAGTAGCACAATTTGGAAATAATAAAAAAGTTTCTAGACATCGCCAAATGTCTTTGGGGGACATTTGCTCCCAGTGGAGAACCACTGCTGCAGAGAATTCTTGAGTAGGATGGGAGGTGGGCTTCTGGATCTGAGGATCTCTGGCACCTCCCTCCACGAGGCTCCCTGCCTGGCGGGATCCCTTGGTGGACTGCGTCCCTGTCAGTGGGCGGTTGACTGGAGGGACTGGGCCATTGTGGAAGGAGGCATGGTGTCCAGGATCTGGAGAAGTCTTCACATGGGCAGACCCGAAGTTGGGGAGCAAAGCCCGGTAACCATCAGATGTGCCCTAGGTGGAGGGAGCCCCGCGTGAGTAATGGCTGTGACGGCCAGTGGCCAATGGACACCTAAACCTGTTTCCCCCCTGTGGCTTCTTGCCGGTTCGGAAGACCCCCTTCATTCGAGGAAGTCTCGTGTGTCACCCTGGCTTCTCACATGAGCTGGGGACATCCCTGAGCATCTTCCCAGGAGAGTCCTGGTCGGGAGCCCAGAGCCGAGCTCACCGTGGCCCTTGGACTCAGATGTGGCCTGTGGGGGAGCTGGCGGGAAGCTATCTGCAGGCTTGCGTGTAGACTCTGCTCTCCAGAGCTCTCATTTCCTCTCCGGAAGCCTCCCGAGGCCCAGGGAACAAAAGGGCTTGATCAGGTGAAAGGAGGGAAGGCGGACCAGCAACAGCACTACAAAGCCACTTCGTTTGCAGATGGTGTCATGCCAAGAAACCTGCAGCGCAAGAACAAGCAGAGAGACGCTTCTTTTATCAGGAGGGTGTGGGCCTGTGCTTGGAGCCAAGGACAGCCGGCAGCAAAACGGTGCAGGCTTTGGCACTGGGTCCCCAGTCTCTCTCCGTACCCCCCTCCCGCCTCCCCCCTCTACTCAGGGAAAGGAATTTTGTATACCATAACCACTTGAGGCCTAACCTTATTCTGAGGCACTTTGCCTTTTAATAGGCTGTTCTTGCAAAGTAACAAGTTTCAAAGAAGTGACTCTCTAATGGTAGAATTTCAGGCAGTGAGTAGGGTTTCTTTTAGCCAGTGAGATCTATCCGGCGCCTTCTAAGATATGAGTAGCCAGCTCAGCTGCCTCTTTTCATCAGGTGCTCAGGGTCCGTGAGCAAACCGTTACCGACTGTGTGCTGTGTGGCAACCTGAGTGGGCATGGTGCGGGGGATTGTCTGGGGGACAGCTGATGCAGGACACTGGGCTCGCTCTGATGGCTCTCACTGTGCGCCTGGTGGGTGTCGGGCTGGGAGCAGTAGCCAAAGAGCTGAACCACCCAGGGTGCAGGTGGTCATGCAGAGCTGAACCGTCTCCCCAGGTGCTGTGCTGTGGATGCCCAGGCTGACATGGGGACCTGCTGGAGTATGGTGCCAGCCTGGGGTGGGAGGGCTGGGAAACACTCGGGCAGGTGACACCAGCCTTAGCCTTAAAGGTAGACACAGGAGTTAATTGGGCAGGAATGGTGGTGGGGGGTGGGGGGCAGGTGCTTCTGAGGAGAGAGCATAAGCCCAGAGGCCTGCAGGCGAGGTGTCTGGGGGTTGCAGACCTCTGGCTACACCCCCATGTAGAGGGTGAGGTCTGAGTGAGTACAATGAGGCGCGGAGGCAGGGAGGGTCCAGGCCTTAGAGGTTTCCTGTGCCCAGATGTGGAGTTTGGACATTTTCCCACTGTCACTGGGACCACTGTGGGTGAGTGCTCACCGTCTGCTGAACTCTGACTCCGGGACTCAGAGCCACTGGGCCTCTCAGTGCCCTCCCTCCTGCTCCCTGCCCAGATTCTGCCCTCCATCTGCTGTGGTCCCGCTGCTTTAGCAGACCATTCTGGACCTGGCCTGTTCTCCCTTTGAAAATGCCGTTCACCCCTTCCTCCAAGAAGCCTTCCCCGATCTCCCTCAGGCTAGCCAAGGCCCCCGCCAGCCCCCTGAGCTTATCTCTCTGTTAGGAAGCTTATTCTGGGTCGTCGCTGTCCGTTTCCTCTGCTGTCTGTCTGTTTCCTCTGTTGTCTGTCCTCCCCCTGGCTGGGAGCTCTGGGGGCGTGGTGCTGTGTTTAATTCAGCTCTGAAGTCTAGGTGGCAGCCCCAGATGTGGCAGACAATAGGCCCTCAAGGATGTGTGCCACCTGAATGAAGAATCTCATGCTTGTACCAAGTCATGGAGCCCTTAGCACTTCCTGGCCTCCCTGAGTGGGCTCAGGCTGCAGCTGACCGACACAGGGCTGGTGTGGGTATCAGGTCACTAGGCTTAGGGGCCCAGACACCTGGTTTAGGCTGTGATGGACTGCCAAAAGGGCATGTGAGGGCATATGGGCTCGTGAGCATGCAGAGGAAGAGGAAGCTGGGAGAGGTGGGGACTGCATAGGGCTGAGGCTTACCCAGGGACCGCTTAGCAGATGGGCCTGAGGTGCCGTCCTCACGCCTCATGCATGAAGATGCCAGGGTGGTGCTGGCCGTTGGTTGCTGGCAGAGTCTAGGAAAAGGAGCCTGGCAGAGGCACAGACAGAAGAGCTGGGTGCAGGCTTTGCCTGTAAGGTGTGGGGAGGGCCGTGGCTGGGCAAGTCAGAGCAGGGCACTACACAAACCGAACCAGGATGCCAGGCCACCCACCGGCCTGGTTCTCCCCGGAGCCTTGAGGGGCAGAGCAGCCGCCCTGAATCTGTAGCCAGCCCTCCTCACCCCTGCCCTGCCCCTACCCCAGGCTCAGCACCACCCATGGAGAGGGTGACCTCAGGCCTTGGGCATTGCTGGTGCTTGGTCTGCAGTTGCTGGTTCGTGGATGCAGGTGGCTTGGGTCCGTTTGCTTGGATCCAGCCTCTGCTCCCCATGTGCCAGAATTCCTGTTTCCACCAGTTGTGGCATGACGTGCACTCCCTGGGGGACCAGCCGCCCAGCTCACAGACCGGGCACTGAGCCCAGAGAAGGGGGCAGGTTCCCTGGAGTTGCACAGTGAGTCAGGGCACAGTTGGGGCTGGGGGAGTGATGTGGTCAGCTGAGGCGTGAACTGGTAAGGAGCTTGGGGACAGCCCCTTGGCATCATTGGCAAGGGACTGCTCTGTATCTGAGCTGCCTGGCCAAGGGCTGGCTGGGTGACCTCTGCAGGCCTTTCTTGGTGCCAGACTTCTGGACCAGAGAGAGCGGCCTGAAGGGGGAGGAAGATGGGGTTTGGACCCAGAGTGGCTCCTTGCGAGGCACCTCATTATCTCGAATCCTCACCAGGGCTGAAGCAGAAAATGCAGACCAAGTTCTCTCACCTCCGGGCAGGCTCAGTGAGTCTGGGAGCCCACCCCAGTCCTGAGGGACAGCATTGGAGAAGGGAGGCCTCCTCCCCCTGCAGCCAGGCCAGAACTGTCTCCACCGCCAGGTGGGGTTCAGGACTGCCCATCGTCTTCCTCGGGAGAGCCTCTCTGACTTGGGTCACTTGTGCCAAGATGCTTGAAGAGGGGGGATTTGATCTGGGTCTGCCTCCCACCCGGGCAAAGGCTGGGGTCCCCCTGGCCCCCTGGAGGCTGTGGTTCCGGTGATGCCTGGGAGGGTGTGGGAAAGCCATCTGCCCCATGTCTCTGGCTCCGAAGTACCTCTCCAGCCTGTTTCCACTAGGAGAAAATAGCTCTTTTGAGTGTGTAGTAGCTTAAAAAGCACCTTTTAAGCAACAAATTCACTTTTTGAATTCAGCGTAAAAATGGCGCGTGCCGACAGCACAGCAGGTGCTCAGTGGATGGTCTCAAGTGGGATGCCGCGCTCCACGTGGGATGCCACGCTCCACGTGGATGCCGCGCTCCATGTGGGATGCCGCGCTCCATGTGGATGACGCGCTCCATGTGGATGACGCGCTCCACGTGGGATAACCCTTTGCTCTCGGGAGCTTCCGCTGCAGGGAGGGCTGCGTGTCCAGGCCAGCAGCAGATCTTCATAGAGGTGGCCACCTCGTTCCCAGGCGATTGCACCCTCCATCCGGCCCCCAGGCTCCCCACCTGAGTTCTGAGGCTCACAGGAGCGCCCTGACCTGTGGGGAGGAGGCCCGAGGGAGGCTAAGACAAGAGGGTTCTTGCAGCTGAAGTACCAGGAGCATCTGTGCAGCGGCCATCAAGCGCTGGCCGAGCCTGTGTCTGGGGCAGGCATAAAAGCGAACGGACACGCAAATGGACACTTGAAAGGCAGTGACGGGAGCCTACCCCAGGGAAGTGAGGCAGGACCGACCCCAGCCTGGCCCGATGGCGGGCAGGGAGGGCTTTAGGGAGGTTGCAGTGCTTGGGTGGGGAATCCGCTCAGCTTAGAATGAGGGGAGCCTGGAGGGGATGGGGAGGCAGATCCCAAGGTGGGGCCCTGGTGCCCTGGTGGGGACAGGGGCCTTGTTCTGTGGGTACCTCCCCTCCTTCCCAGTCCTTTTCCCCTCTCAGAGCCTCCTGGGATTTCCCCTCACTGGGCCTTTGTCATTGCTCCTTCCCCTATGCAGCCCTGGATTAGGGGCCCTGGCAGGGGCCTGGGTGCCCCGGCTCCTGTGTGCCAGGCCTGCTCCCCAGTCGTGCCCTGCCCAGCCCCGGCCCCTGTGGACAGACGCCTTCCCGCCGCCTGCAGCCTGCCCAGGGCGGTGTGTTTTCCCTCCTCGGGGCAGAGGCGAAGCTTGTTTTTCCTCCCGGCTCAGGAATCACGCCTCAGAAGCACACAATGCAGCTGTTAAAATATCTGGGTCTGGCTGGGCTCCGCACAGCGGGCCCCTTGTTCTCCTCTGGACAGTGCCTCCTCCAGGGGGAGCCGAGGGGGAGTGGGGAGGGAGCCTCCCTGCCTGCGTGCTGGTGGGGGTGGCAGGGAGAGACCCCTCCCCTCCCCCTCCCCCTCCCCCTCCAGCCTTCTGCAGCTTGGGGGCTCTCCACTGAGCAAGAGGATGGACTACGGGTGTTTGCAGTTGAGCAGGATGGCACATTCCAAAACGGTGCCAACCCGAGACTTTCCACATTAGACTCCAGAGGCAGAGGCAGAGGCAGGGGTGGGTGGAGGAGAGGAGGGTGGAGAGGATGGGTGGTGACAGGCTGCCCTGTCCAGGCTCAGACAGGCTTTCTGTCAGTGGGTTGGCCGCCGACATCGTCTGGTGCAGGTCTTTGTGCCCCAGTGGGCAGGCGAGTGGACAGGCTTGCCCAGGCTACGGTGAGGGTAAAGCGGGAACTTCCGAGCCGACATTCACATGTGCGAGGCCCGTGCCTTTAATGCTCACCATGAGGGCGGTGCCGTCGTTACCCCATTGCACAGATGAGGAAACCGAGGCTTTGGTCTCAGACGTTGGTTTTGTTGACTGCTTTAGATGGAGCTGGGATTCGAACCTGGGCCTTTTTTCTGCACAGTGCGCACTCACGTGCTCCCTTTGAACACGCGCTGCTGCCGTGTGCCGGAGCGTAGTGACACTTCGGGAGCAGCGCAGGGCGCTCCGGGGACTGGGGGGGGCACCAGGACAGGCTTCTGAGGGTAGAGCAGAGATGAAACAGTTTCTGGGCAGTGAAGCATGGACATGCAAAGGCAGGTGGGATGGAGACGGCCTGGTATTCTCGGAAAATAAACTCGAGTGCAAGTGAATGGGAGTGTCAGCACGAAGCAGCTCTTACCACACCCTTCCAGAAACAGTGCCTGCTGCCGGCCCCAGTCCTCCCGATACCCACCTGCCCTGAGCAGAGGCCGCTGCGCGGGAGGGCCTGCATTGCCCACCGGGCCGTGCTGGCCGCTGTTCCGCCCGCAGCAGTGAATCGGGTACACTCTGTTCTGCACACCAGCAAGCCCAGGGGCTGGGAGCCTCCAACTTGGAAAAATACATTCAGGGAGTGGTAAGGTGCCCCTGCCAGGGGAGTGATTTTTGCAGGGTGCCCACTCCCTCGCCACAGCCAGAAGGTGAGGGTTTGCTCCCACCTTCTGGGCCTCAGGTCCAAAGCTCCTGGAAGCAGCTCGGGTTGTGGGGCCAGGCTAGCCGGGGTGTGCAGCACACGCGTGTCCGAGACTGGGAGGCGAGGAGGTGCAGTCTTCCTAAACCTCAGTCCCCTCAGACTGCCCTCCCCCATGGCTCCCCTCAGCAGGGTTACCCCTGCTCCTTTCTCCTATTCCTCCAGAATGTGCCAAGGGCACCTGCTCGTGCCATTCCTGCCCATGGGGTGCCTCCCGTCTCCCGTCTGCAGGCCAAGTTCAAGGCCTCTCGTTTCCTGCCTTGAAACCACAGGGCAGACCGGATGGTCCTCTGGAAGTCCCTTCCACTGCCAGTCAGTTGCCCTTCCTCGTGAGCGCCCACGGGCATCGAGTCTCTGCTCCTTTGACCCTTAGCATGAGCTCTAGCCTGCAGTGAACTGGACGAGCCGTCCCCTTGACACCCCTGCCCTACACCTTGCACGTGGCAGGTGCCTACCTACACGCTCAGAGAGCTCGGTTGTGGGGAAAAAGTATAAACTGTGTGGGCTTCAGAGTCCAGCGAACCTGCATTGCTACGTGTTAGCTCTGTGACTGTGGGTGAGTCACCTACCTTCTCTGGGCCTGTTTTACTGTAGCGTGAGGATCGTAATGTGGCCCCTCAGGGTAACGATGGCTGGGAGTGTGATACCACAGGAGGGGAGCTGGCCTGGTGTGGGCACCTACAGGTGCGTAAGGGTCCTGATCTTTTTCCACTCCCAGTGCAGGGGACGCCCTGGGCAGCAGAGGGGGTGTCCAAGGAACAATGGAGCCTTTTGAGGGGACCCTTCTTCTGAGACACACAGGTGGAGGGCCCACACGGTATACCATGGGGGACTGCAGAAGAACTCTGTTTTCTGAATTGCCTCCCTTCACTGTCCTCACACCCCACCGGGCGGCAGGCTGTGCCGAGCCCACGTGGAGACAGGTGCTGTGTGCTGGCGCCCCACACACTAGCCTGAGGTCCCTGATCACCTGGGAGGGGAGTGCATGCCCGGCACTGGCCATGGGTGGGGCATCTGGGACCCCAGGGGCTGGCTGTTTTCCCCATATGTGACCAGGCCAGGATCCCAAAGGTCTTCTGTAGGCTCTAGTTCCTCTTGCAAGTTTTTCCTCCCCCAGGGGGTGTGGGAACCTCTGGCAAGGGTGGTGCTAGAGGGGCCAGCCAGGGGACTGGTCTGTGACAGGGGTGTTTCTCCCACCCCTCGCTGGTGGTGGGAGGTCAGCTCCATTTCCGTGAGCCCTGCGTGGAGCCCTCGTCAGTGCTGGTGTCTGGGTTTCCTTGGAGCTGGTGTGCCGCTGGGCCTGCGTGGAGCGTTCCACAAAGGCTCTGGCTTCACCTACAGAGAAGCGGCCGGTGGGCAGGGAAGGTGGAAGCAGGGGCAGGCTAGGCCCGAGGCTCCAGACTGGTGTGTGTGGCCAGCAGGAGCCCTGCGTTCCCCCTTTTCTTAGAGAACGGTGCCTGATTGCAGAGGTCCTCCTGCCCGGCCAACCCCAGGTCAGACCCCACTGGGGATGGCTGTCTGTGGGGCTGTGCAGGGAGGGGGACTGTCTTCTCCACCACCCCGGGAGGTTGGGAGGATGCTCCATGTTACAGGGGAGAAGACGGGGCTCAGAGAGGGACACTCTATGGCCAGAGACGCACAGCGGATGGACTGCACTGTCCCAGCACATCTCTCATTGGGAGAATAAGACGCTTCATATTTAAAAACAAGATTATTTGGACCGTGCCGTGAGGGCTGGCAGAGGGTCCCAGCTTAGTGCAGTCCTGGGGAACCCTCACGCACGTGTTTCTCTCTCCCACACGGTGGAGGGGTGGGGGTCAGCTTTGACTCAGCGGGGCCATGGGCTGAGCTGCCGCATGTCTGGCCCTCAGGCCTCTGACACGGAAAGTCAGGCCCCCTTGGCTTTTATGTGGCTGGCCTCTGCACAGAGGTGTTGGACTGTCGTCCCTTAGGCCGGGAGCACACTTGACAGTATCCATTTTACAGATGGCAACACTGAGGTGATGAGATGAAAGGACTGACACTCGGCTGCTCAGAGAGGACGTAGGACGACCCCTCAGGACCTTGGGGCCAGGAGAGGGACCGAGAGAGTCCTCTTCTCAGTTGTAATGAGTCTGCAAAGCTCACGTCTCTCACCTGGGCTGCATTGGCGATACGTTTCCCACTCTGGGAACTTTCACGTGTTTTACCTCGTTTTGTCTGTAAAACAACTTCACGATGAAGGCAGGGCGGGTGTTTATTATCGCTAGTGTATGTGTGTGTGTGTTTGTACACATACATGTGAATGTGTGCGTCTCTTATGTAACTGTGTGCCCACACGTTGACAGTGCGTATGTGCCCAAGAGCACACGTGTGACTGCGTGTGTGTGGACGTGGCCTGTGTGTGTGTGCATGCATGTGTGACTGTGTGTGGTTGTGGTTGTCGCTGTGTGTTGTGTGTGCCGTGTGTGCCCGTGCATGCCTGTGCATGTGGGGCCCAGGCACACATGCCGCATGGCTGAGATCAGAGAGGAGGTGAGAACGCCGTGGCCCGGCGTGGCTGCGAGCGGGGAGGCGAGGTTTCATCTCTCCTGGAGATTGATTTCGCCCGGGGAAGACGCTCTAATTCCTGTGACTCACTCGTTAGAGGAGTTCAAAGAAGCAGGTGGCGGGAGGTGTCTGGGATTGCAGGTTTCAGAGAGATTCGCTCATTCTGCCCTGATAATTAATTTATTCTCCAAGTCACTCTTTTCTACCAGAGTTCTTAACCTTTTCTGTGCCGCGGGCCCCTCCCCGGAACAACGCTGTAAATGCCGAGAAGAAAACTCGTGGGAAACCAGCTGTACTGACCGGGACGAGCAGAGCCCAAGGTGCTGCCCGCACAGGTGTGCTGGCAGGGGCCGGGGGCAGGGGTCTGAGGACCACCTGAGTGTGCCGCCCTGGCAGGCAGGTGTGGGCACACTTGTGCTGGTGGCAGGCTTACAGGCACTGTGCTTTTTTTTTTTTTTTTAAATATGTTTTTATTGGTTTTTTAGGGAGAGAAATAGAAACATCGACGTGAGAGAGAGACATTGATCAGCTGCCTCCTGCACGGCCCCCACTGGGGATTGAGCCCGAAACCCGGGCGTGTGCCCTGACCGGTAATTGAACTGGGACCTCTCAGTCCATGGGACAATGCTCAATGCACTGAGCCACACCAGCCGGGCTGGGCACTGTGCTTTGATGCCCAAGTTCATGGCTGAAGGAGATACCAACTTCCTGTTCCAAGTGAATGAAGCTAAAAATCTATCTTTTCCATTCAGGTTATGCAGCCTTGCTTTAATTGGAACTTATAAATAAATTATTTGGAAGCTGGAAGCGACCTTATGACCACCCAATGCAGTTCTTGAACCTGCCGGTGCATCAGAAATCGCCATGGAACTTTAAAAACGTGGCTGTGTGTCCCCCACCCCCACCCGACCCATGGGATCCGGATCTCCGGAATGCCAAGGAATGCCTTCAGAGGTTCTTGGTGTTGCCAGTGCCCCTGGGGGTGCCGCAGTCCCGGAGGGCAGGGGACCCGTGTGCAGTCTCTGACAGCCTCAGGCCCGTGGCCCCCCTTCCCTTAGCAGAACCCCGGAGGGGTGGCTGCCTCTCCTGTGAGTGCATGGGCGTGCTGGAGCAGAGTGCCCTGTATGGAGCGGGGGACCCTCCGCCGGCCCCTAGTTAGGTGCTGTGCTCCCAACCCCTCTTGTCCCTGAGCCTTCTGTGCAGTTTGTGGGAGCTCACCCAGCACAGACCGGCAGGCCCCTCGGCGGAGGTCTGGGAGCCCTGAGCCCGGTCCCCTTGCTGTCCCCTGGGGCCCAGGTAAGGCTGTTGGTGAGGCTGAGACATCTGCCTCCGATCTGAGGAGCTTCAGAGAGTGAAAGTGGCTGCCTGCAACCTGGGCGCCTGGTGTTTACCCAGAAATTGTGCTAATCCCAGTAATTCCTGTGATTTACACAGCCTCTCGTCTGTCTACTGCCTGCCTCTTCTGGAAGGGAGGGAGGGGAGGGCAGGGGCTGATCTGCAGACGATGCCTGTGGCACGGGGGCACTGCAGGGCCCCCTGGTGGGTCAGCTGCCCTCAGGCCTCCATGGGGCCCCAGTCCTTCCGTGTGCACATCTGTTCCTGGGCCACAGAGTGCAGGCCGGGCCGTGGAGTCCGGATAAATGCCCTTCCTCCCCACGCTCGTTCACCTGGTCCCGTGCCGGCCTTGCCCTGAGGCTTCCCGTGGCTCTCTGGCCAGAGGACCCGGCTCCAGACCCGGCCTCCGCCTCCGCCCTCTTCCGTGGAAAGTGGCGCCCTGGGCAGCTCACCCCTCCTCTGTAAGAATCGGGGTGACGTCACTCTGACAGCACCGCAGGGTGGGATGTTGGCGTGCGGGCCCTGCAGCTGCTGATCCCAGAATGTCACAGCTGCTCCCTCCGCTTCTTTCCCAGCTCCTGTGTCCCTTAATAGAAGTTGACACAGTCCCTCCCTTCTCGAGAGTCTTTCTTTCTCTGGCGTTCCTGCCACTCAAGTGCGAGGGTTCGGGGTTGTTGGCCTCAGTTTCCCCATCTGTGTTTGGGGACACTCTCAGGAGCCTGGGTTTGGTCACATGTGCTGATCCTGTGGGTGCCCTGCCTCTGCTGGTTTCTAGTCCATGGAGCCCTGGGCCCATCTCATGCCATCAGCAAGGGGTCTGAACACCTGCTCAGCTGGGCCCGGGCACCCGGGGGTGCATGGCCTGGCCTGCCCTGGAGGAGTCTCAGGTGAGCAGAGAGCCAGGTGGGTGCATAGAAGGTTACGACCAGGCCGTGGAAGAGGTGCCCTCACGGCCAGGGGAAGGGTGCCCGGCTCACCTGGGGGTGGAGCCTGGCAGCCAGCCTCGTGCACTGTGAAGCATGAAGGGGGCTTGTCTGTGAAGAATCGGGGAGTAGAGGGTTAGTGGCTAAATGTACAACTGCACACACTCCCCTGCCCCGCCCTGGTCAGCAGGCAGGTACCACCTGCAGAGCCGTGGTGTTTGCCTCCAACGGAGCCTCAGCACTTGCCTAACCCTTGGCTGGTGGCCCCTGTCCACCAATCTTACCACCTTGGGTTTGGCACATGGATGGGGCCTTGCCGAATCCTGCTTCCCGGGCTTCCTGGGCTCCTGGCCCAGGGCCCCATATCTGAAGGGCCCAGAGGCAGTTACTTCAGTGCCTGCCGGGGAACTCGGGGCAAATCCCTTTGCTCGCAGGATCATCACGCAGGGGACAGCTCACTGTGGTGCTCCAGACTACAGCTTTGGGCCAGACAGCCTGGGTTCAAGGCCTGGCCCAGCCACTTCTAAGTTGTTTGTCCTTGGGCAAGTTACTCAACCCCTCCGGGCGTGGATTTGGTCCTATATAAAATATTGGGAGGATTAGCCCGACCCAGGTGACTCAGTGGTTGAGTGTCGACCCATGCACCAAGAGGTCACCGGTTCAGTTCCTGGTCAGGGCACACGCTCAGGTTGTGGGCCCGATCCCCAGTGCGGGGGGGAGGCGGCCAATCGATGTTCTCTCTCATTGATGTTTCTATCTCTCCCTCTCCCTTTCTCTCTCTCTTTAACATCAATAAAGAAAAAAAGTTTTTAAATATTGGGAGGATTAAATGAAAGCATACTTGTAAAGTGCTTGGCAACTGGTAAATGCTTATTAATGGTGTTATTCCAGTTGTTATTTTGATTTTTGTCCTTACTTCCAAATTCAAGATGTGTTTCAAAGTCGAGCCTAAATTCCCTCACCTGAGCTCTTGGGAAGAAAACCCATGCTTTTCACAAAATTACTTGCATTTCTAAGGGCTGTGATGCCCAGCCTCAAGGGTCCTCTCAGCGCCCTCTTAGACTGGCATGCCTGAGCAGTTCTTCCCTGCCAGCCTGAGCGGGGAGGAGCTCCTGACCTGGAGGTGGTGATGAGTGCAATGAGGGGGTGTCTGGTTGCTGCAGGGGTCCAGAAGTGGCCATGACTGGAGAGGAGTGGAGGGCTTCCCGGAGGAAGTGACATCTGACTGGCATCTTGAGGGAAGAATAGGAGTCTGTCAGACACGGAAAGGGTGCGGAGTCTCTGGTTGGTGGCAGGGCCTGCGCAGGGGCCTGGCGGCACACGAGGGAGTGAGTGTGGAGAGGAGGCTGCAGGTGGGCACAGGGACTGGACCTGAGGACCAAGGCCATGGTCGGGGAGGGATGCGGTGAGATTTGGTTCTGAGGAAGGGGCCTGGCTGTCGGGTAGAGGACGACCTGGGAGGGGGGACCAGAGGTTGTGCGGAAGGTGCCCAGGACCAGCCCAGAATGGAAGAAGGGTTGGTACAGGCAGCCAGCCGGGAGAGGCAGTACTTGAGGCGCTCAGGTGGGAGGGGGTGGGGAGGAGGAAGGTGCAGCTCTGGTGGCGGTGGCGGGAGGGATGGTCCCTGGGGCCAGGTAAAGGGGCAGGGAAGGTGGAGTAGGCCCTGGCTATTCAGACAGCCAGAGTCTGAAGGAACAGATTTTACAAAGTCTTGAAGGATTAGGTAGTGATCCCTGAATCTTGAGACCAAAGGAAACCCCCTAACTCACCAGAATCCTCGGGAGACTTCTCCATCCCACCTGCCTTGGGTTTTCTGGACAGGAGTTTCAAAGGTGTGGAAAGCAGACGGGTTGGTGTGCAGACATCACCAGGAGGTTCAGAGCTCGGGCTGCCTGGCCAGCCAGGAGCACGGGGGACCACCTTTCACTGGTCACACCCATGTTCTGTGTACTCCAACTTTTACTTAGAAAGACACCCGAGTACTGTGCAGATTTGGTAAAATGAGCCTCTGGGTCCTACAGGTGTTGATTTAGACTTGAGCCCCTGGGATGGAAGTGACCACTGCCTTTGGCCTCTGCCACGGCCGATCCACGAGCCCTTCCCACGGGCTGCAGACCTGCCCGCCTCCCTCCTGAAACAGCCGCTGCGAGCTCCTTGGCTCCTTCCAACGGTCGCCCGATTTTTTCCACTTTTACAGCCAAGCTTCCCGAGAGAGAGCTTCTGCTTCCCTTCTCTTCCCAGCCTCTTCCTGACCCCACCCGGGCCCTGGTCATCACGAGACTGAACCTGCAGCCCGGCCTCCTGGGGTGGAGCCGGTTGCTCCTCCTCCTCCTCCAGGCATTTCTCCTGGTGTTCGGGCTTTTTCCTTCTCCCCTCCCCTCACTGGCCATCCCTGCTCACTCTCCTGGGCTGGTTTCTCCTCTTTGTCTTGACCTGGAATTGTTGGAATGCCCTGTGCCTGAATATCCCATCTCTGGCTTCCACTTCTCCCCTGATCGCTGGCCTACATTTGCAGCAGTTGCTGTGGGTCTCAGTAGGCATCTCTCGCTTTCATGGCCCAGCCGAGTGCCTGCCCTCTGCCTGGACCTCTTCCCAAGCCTGTGCTCCATCGCGGCACACACACCTAACCCCTTCGTCCAGGTGCTCAGGCGACAGTGGGAGCCATCTTTGACATCACCCTTCAATGAATGACTTTCAAATTTCTTTTCTGTAATATTTGATCAAATACCGAATTAGCAGTATGTGCAAGTGATGACATATATCAGTCAAGCCCTGCTGTGCCCCCACCAGCTGGAGGCTAGCGTCCCCAGCCTGCATCCCTGGGTGCTCCGCCCTGACCCCCGGACTCTTCTTCCATCTCCGAGGCATCCGGTGCCTCCGGGTTCTGTCTGCTCGGCCTGCAGAGCACGTCCAGGGTCCACCACCTCGTCCCGACCCAGGCTGCCATCATAGCTGCCTGGGTGCCCCTTCCCTCGAATCTGCGCTCCACACCACAGCAGAATGACCCCTTTGCATGTTGAGTCACTTCTTGTCCCCCTCAGGGCTGCTCCTCTAACAGGCCAGCCTTTCCCACCCAGGCCCCTGGCTCCGCCTCTGCCCTCTGGCTGCCCTAGCCCGTCCCCACCTCAGAGAGGCCAGCCCCTCTGCCCTGCTCCATCCAGCCAGTGTTTCCTCTTTCCAAGCTACCTCTCTGACTGAGAAGACATATACATTTACTTCCCCCTCGTTTATTGTTTGTCTCTTAAGTAGGATGTAAACTCCATGGTGTGTCTTCAGCACCAGGCACGATGCCTGCTGCACCTCAGGGGCTTAAACATACGTTGACTGAGTGTGTGCACGTGAGCACACGAGGAAAACCGTGTTGAACGAATGAGTGAGCGAGCATGCGCGTGGATAAACACGTGTCCTGGCGAGCAGGGAAGAGACGGGGAAACAGGGCTGTTCTTTCAGGACCTCTGAGTCGTTGCTACTCGCTTTATTTTCTTCCCTGTGATTCTGAGTTGGAGAAGCCTGTGATGTCTCAGTGCAGTTCTTCTTGCCACTCACCGCTTAGTGGCAGGAACTAACTTGTTGCTTAGATTTTTAAATCTGGGGTAAAAATAATGGAAACGCGCGGCTGTCGTCCGTGAGGTCGTTCGAAAGACCAGATGAATCTCAGAACTAATAATTCTCAAAATTAATTAAACCCTCCTTCCCAATTAGGAGAGAATTGAGTTGGTTGCTGTAACTGCGTGGTGGCGGAATCTGGGTCGGCGTTCCCGGCTGGGTCTGGGGGCAGAGTGCTGAGCGTCTTTGTCTTCTCTTTAGGGCTCCCACCCAGGACTATGAGCAGCTGAGATGGACACGTCCGCCGCAGCCACTGCCACGGAGAAGAAAGAAGGCAAAAGTGGGATTGTGGAGGGTGCTGCTTTCCCTGACCCAGGCAGGAAGACCTCTGCTCTGGCAGTGGCCACGGTGGCGGCGGCTGCAGCCGCAGCTGCCCAAGGAGGTACTCTCTGTTTTGCACACTTGGTGGGCAGCAGGGGTCTTTTTCATTAGCCCGTTAGGATTTAATTGGACGGGTGGCCGATGTCATCGGGCAGGCGTGCTGGGTTTATGGAGGGTGAAGAGAAGGGCGCCCCTGCCCCTGGATCCTAGGCACTGTGACAGACGCCTGCAGGTTCCCCAGAGGTCTGGCCACCCCGTGTGGGGGGGCTGGGCTGGCTCAGACTCCAGCAGGAGGGCCTGAGAACGCAGAGGGAAGGGCGGAGAAGGGAGGCCCGGTGGCTGCTGGGCGGCTCGGGTGTGTTCAGTTGGCACATTTGAGATCTACCAGAGACACTGCTTCTTGCCTCTGGCCCGCCAGGGACTGTTTTAGAAAGTAATTGTCTCTTGATCCCTTCTGGCTGTAATTAGAGGGTCAGGTACAGAATTTAGTATCCTTAGGTGAATTTCTGGCCAACCTAATTACAACAGAAGGACTGCTCGGGCCACAGCCTCTCATTTGACTGCCCCGAAGAGAAATACTCTCCGCTTTCCACCGCTGCGTGCCAGCGTCCCAGTGGGAAAGTTTGGCGGGAAGGCGAGACCTCCCCCAGTGTCTGCGCAGTCCATCTGGAGGCCACAAAACTATTTCTGTCTCCGAGGAATGGAGAGACTTAGATTTCTTTTCTTTCCCCTTTTATTCAAGTGCATTTAGTCATGCCCGGCTGCTCTCGCCGCTCAGGCACAGCTCAGGGAGCAGCGGGACACGGCCTTGGCCGGCGGGCGGGCACGCATGCGGCCCGGCGCCCGCTTTGATGTGAACACAGATGGGCGCTGTTAGCGTGCAGAGCCCCGCTCAGGGCCCGGCGGGGCTGAGTGTCTGCATTTCTGACCGGCGCTCAGATGATGGGGGTGCTCCTGTTTACGGGCCATGCTGGGCACAGCTCGGGGTTGCAGCCTAGAGAATCGAACGGGTGGGAGTTGGTGTTTCCTAGAGTGAACTGGAGGACCCCTAGGTCATTGCTGCTACGTTTATTTTTATTTCTCCTGTGATTCTCAGTTGGAGATCATTACCAGGATGTGTGGCCCAGGTCAGAGAGGGATATCCAACGCCAACCTTGTGTTCCTATGGGGAGGTGGGCATTTGGCCTTCTGACCTGGGCCATGCCACCTGACCCGTGTTCTGCTTGGAGATGGGCTCTCCAGGCCCTTCCTCTGTGAGGAGGGGCCAGCTGGGGATGGAGGAAGGAGCCAAAGCCCAGGGTAGACTCTCATGCTGGGTGGTGTCCAGGAGCCAGACACGAGTGGAGGGGAGGTCAGGGCAGGAGGCTGGCCTCCTAGTCCTGGCCTGGCTGTGTCTGCACATGGCTGTCCCTTCCCTTGGGTCAGGCCCTACCCTGCCTGTGGCGACGCCACGAGCTGTCCCTCTGCCTGGTGCACAGAGGCGTGGGTGTCTGAGGCCTGAGGGAGCTCCAGCAGGCCGCTCGGTGCGTCTCCGCGGTGCCTCAGTGACTCACTGCTGTGTCATAGTAGCGGAGAAGAGACTTAGGCAGTAACCAGGCAGTAACTGGGGGATGCCCCTGTAACATCGGGCCTGTTTATCACCAGCGGTGCCCTAACAGTGGAAGCTCGAGGGTCCTGACCTGAGGTGGGGGCGGGCAGCGGGCCGATCGCTTGGAGCGCAGCAGCTCCGGGGAGGCACCTACCCTGCACCCTACCCCGCCCTCACCTCAGGGTGCATCCCTGCCCACCCCACAGGCCCCCTGTCAGCTTACTGCCTGACCCCAGGGGCGCACTCGGCCGATGAGCTTCCAGCAGAGGGTGGATGTAACCTGTCAGCCTGGTGTCCCTGGACAGGTGGCTTGTGTCATTGGAGCCTCCGAGTCAGGTGCAGCTGCTGCCGGAGAGCCCCTCACCACTCTGTGCCCCCTGCCCGCTCCCAGCAGCCAGTGGGGAGGCCTTCCTGGGGTCAGGGGAGGGTGGCTGTTCCTGCGTGGAGCAAGCAGGGCGTCTTGGAACAGGTCCCCTGATGCTGGTGGACTGTGATGGCCATGCTCTGCCGATGGTCTGAGGGAGGCCCGGTGCTGTGGCTCGGAGGGCACTGGCCAGGGTCCTAGTTCCAGCAATATCCCTGGGTCCCAGTGTGGCAAGCCATCCCCTTCTCTGGGCCTCGTTCTCCTATTCAGGGCATTTGACAGATGTTATCCAAAGTCTGTACGGTCTTGTGACAGTGGAGCTTTGTGGCACCCTACGGAGGTGGCAGAGGTGCTGCACGAGGCTCATAGTGTCTGAAGTCTCACTCAGGTACCTGCACAGCTAGCTGCTCCTCAGCACAGAAGAGCACCCCGAGTGAGAGAGCGCGAGCACCCCGAGGGAGAGAGGGCACGGAAGGGGGGCAGTTGCCCCAGTGGCGAAGCTTGGGAACCCAGGAAGGAGCTCCGCGGCACGAGGCCGTGGCACGTCCCACGCACGAGCCGTCGGGCCACCCCTCTGACCCCTTTCCTTTTGCAGATGAGGCTGATGTGAGGTGGGGAAGGGACTTGCTCAAGGCCACCAGCTGCCTCACCAGAGAGCAAGGCCTGGGACTCCAGGCACAGGGTGACAGTCTCCTTGCAGTATGTGCTGTGAGACTGTGATCTGAGGTTCTTCATGGGTGAGTTGGGCCCAGCTCACTGATGGCTACTCTGTGGTAAGCACCCAGTCTCTGCGCCAGCCTTGGAGAGGCCTCCTCGTCTGTCCCTGTGCCTCAGTTCCCTCACCTGTCTGTCCAGCGCCAACAGCATGCTCTCTTCCAGACAGCCAGTTCTCTGGGCCTTTGAAAGTCGCCTGGCTTGCTGCTTGGTCTCCTTTCGTGTTGTGAGCTGGACCTGCCGGGGCTGGGTGTTCCCACCAGGAGTTGCTGCCTCTCTGAGCCGAGGTGTGCCTCACAGACCGTTGCAGCAGGGCAGGCTGGGCTGGGGGAGGCGCTGGGTCAGCTGGGGGTGGATAGCTGAGCCAACTGGGGGAGCAGCTGGGCGGCAGAGCCTCGGCAGTGGTTCCTTCCCAGCCTCTTGAGCTGTGTGCTGAGCTTGCAGGCCACAGAGCTTTAAAACACATTTTGACCCAGAGTTGTTTTTTTCTCTCTTTAATTTTTAAAATGGCGTAATTTTAAAGGCAATTTGATTCAGATGTTTCTCATTGCTTTACCCTGAAACTGTCCAAATGCTGTCGTATTTTTCTCCTCAGAGTGTTTTGTTTTTTTCCCCAAAAATATTTCTGAACCTCTGTGTGTGCCCCAGCTGAGCACCAGGGACCCAGCCGCTCCAGGCCTGCAGGCGGGGACATCCAGAAAGGCTGGAGCCGTGAGGCTCGAGCTGGGCCTGATCCAGGGAGCTCTGCGTGTCCCTGAAGGTAGGCCACCACACGGGCTTTAGAAACCCTGGATGTGCCTGCAGCAGCCAACACCTAAGTCTGACTCTGAGCACCACTGCGTGCTGGGCCAGGGCCCCCCCACTGGGGTCCCCCCCGCAGCATCGTGTCCCTGGGAATTGTTAGAAACGCAAATTCTTGGGCCCATTCCAGACCTCCTGAAGCAGAGTTTCTGGGAGTGGGGCCCAGCCAGCTGGGGTGATTCTAATGCGCTTGTACATGCTGGGCGCTCTGTGTCCTAGCTGTGTGAGGTAGAGCAAGCCTTTCCATGTGCAAAGTATGAATCATGCATGGAGCTGCCGTGTAGAAGTTACAGCAGATGTAAGTGCCTTCGTCTGCCTGGCACAGGGCACTTCATGGGTAGCAGCTGCCCCTGCTGAGTGCAGAGAAGTAGTTAGGAAGCGGCCCAGACTCTGCGGCCAGGTCGCCTGACCCTGGGCAGGTATGTGCCTCAGTCTTTTCATCTGCAGAATGGACATAATAATAGAACCTCCTCCCAAGTGTTGTCAGAATTACTTGAGTTAGCACATCTGAAGTGCTGGGCACGTTACCCCTATGTGAGGTCCAAGTTAAGTATTTGCTTAGTAACTATTACCAGTTTTTCTTTTCTGGGTCTGTGGGTCTGACTTAGAAAATCTCCCCTTCACTGCTAATCCTTGCTAGTTGATCCGTTGAGGCTGGACAGGTGGTAGGAAGCTCAGATTTCTGGTGTCTTCCCACTTGAGAGTGGAGGGATTGCTGGGCAGGAGATCAGACCTGGGTTCAAGTCCTTCTTGGCCTCTCTGCCACAGGCTGTCCCGCATAAGTGAGCTTAGTGGGCCCCTGGCCTCTTTAACTCATCCTGCTCCCCTGTACCCTGGAGGGTGGGACCAGAATCTCAGGAGACCACCGTAATAAACACAGACTCCCAGGCCGCCCAGACCTGCTGAAATAATATCCTGGGTCTGGGCCTGGCCGAGTGTGCATTTAACAGGCCTCCCAGGACGCTGCGCTGCATTCTGGAAGTGGCTGCGCCCCTCACGGTCCCCAGGGGCAATCCCCGCGTGCCTTGCGGCAGGAGGCCTCTGCGCCACGCAGCCCAGCACCAGCTGCCTGCATCCCTGGCTCTGCCAGCTTCTTGGAAAGTTTCTTCGAGGTGCGTTTCTGCGTAGAGGCGAGGTGTCCGCATCTGTCTTGGAGCGCTGCTCAAACACTGAATGTGTAAACAAGTCAACCATGAGCACGCTCGCCGAGATGCGCAGGGCTAGGGACCTGACCGTGCCCTCCACTGATCAGTAGCTGTGAGTCCCTGGTGTCTCTGCCCGTCTGGTTCAGTGCCACACCCCTCCCACACCGCGTGGGCAGCGCACTGCTTGTTCACCACTATGCCCCGCCCCTTGGCAATGGTTGCTGAACGAGGGGGTGAGTCTGACACTCTCGTGCCAGGTGTGTGCCCGGTGGGCTGTTGCAGCCAGCTGCTTCTGCTGGCCCTGAGGTTCCCTGGTCCAAGGGTCATTTGGGGCTGGCCTGATCCTTGGCCCCTTGTCCCCTCCTGAGGCCCCTGGAACTCACCCAGTGGGCCAGCCTCCCTGGCGTACCTGAGCTGCTTGGCTGGGCCACACACTTTTGCCTTGGGCCTGAAATGCACTCAGATGTGACTAAGTGGTCAATTATTCTTATTTAAGTGATTTCCAGGATTGCTGTGGATGCTGCTTCTGAGCTTGTTTTAACAGCCCAGCCACACGGAACAGCCTGTTCCTGTCGGACTTTTTCTGCAGTGGAGCTCAGTTCCCCCAGAAGCGGGGTACAGCGCGGCTGCCGGCCGTTTTCTGAGTGGGTCTGACTCTGGCTGGTACCCTGGCATGGCATTGGGTGCTGAGGGTGTCATGCAGGGTCGGAGTGCCTGGAGCGCAGGTGAGGGCTGGAGGCTCCTTTAGGTCCCTAGCAGAGCACAGCAGGAAGGTCTGGCTTTTACCAGCTCCCCACTTGTTAGGCGTTGTCCTGGGGCAGGGCCGTGCACTTCCTGAGGTCTGTGGAATGGGGAGGTGACATGGGAGAGTGTCTCTAGAGGGCCAGCAGAGTGCCCGCTTAGATACGAAGTAAGTGCTAGTGACATAAATCTGAGTGGGCACTCCTTCTGCGTGTTGTGGTCTCACCCACGACACCAGACCTCATGCTCTAAGCGCCACCCCAAATCAGACCGCAGCCCACTTGCCCACAACACAGCAGACTCCTCGCCTACCCCCTGCGCTCCGGGAGACCCCCCCCGCCTGGCTTCTCCCCTTGGTTGTAGTGGCTGGCACACTCGTTTGTACTCAGGACCCACGTGCTGTGTGTTCTAGCTGGAACATGTGAGCTGGCGAGCTCTGCCCACGCAGGATGAAAGCATCCGTGGGCAGTGATGTGGCTGCTGCTCCCGTTCTCTCCCCGGGCCGCGGCCTCATTGCTCGTGGGGCAGTGTGTTGTGCATGTTAAATTGTCGTAGTGTTGGGGGAGCTTTGAAGTTATTTTCGATGATAGCGGTCTCCCCTTACCTGTGGTTTCAGTTACCCGTGGTCAACTTCAGTCTGAAAATATTAAGTGGAAAATTCCGGAAATAAAAAACCAAGTTTTAAATTGTGTGCCGTTGAGTAGCGCGATGAAATCTCAGGCTGTCCTGCTCCACCCGCCTGGGACACGAATCGTGCCTTTGTCCAGCATCCCCACGCTGTACACGCTCCCTGCCCGCGTGTCACTCAGCAGCCGTCTGGGTTATCAGATTGGTTATTGGAGAGAGACCACATGTCACATAACTTTTATTACAGAATATTGCTATAATTGTTCTGTTTTATTATTAGTTATTGTTGTTAATCTTACAGTGCCTAATTTATAAATCGAACTTTATCACAGATTTTATTTGTGTTTGTATAAGAAAAAGCACAGCATTTATAGGGGTCAGTCCTATCTGTGGTTTCAAGCTTCCACGTGGGGTCTTGGAATGTTTGCCCCTGTGGGTAAGGGGACAGCTGCACAGACTGGAAGGGACTTCAGAGGTCAGCTATTTGAACCGGTTCCTTTTACAGATGTGGAAACAGAACCAGAGACAGGAAGCACAAATGGTCACCTAGTGACACCACTGGGCCTGGAAACCGACTCCCTGGGACCTGCTCATGGGGTGGGACACAGCTGTCCCCAGTTCTGCCCCCTCTTGGCCAAACCCCAGCTCCCCAAATTGACAGTATTTATGTCAGAAACATTTTTCTGATGTTTGGTTCTGTCAGAACTAATTTTAGCGTTTCTAAAGCTCGGTAGAAATACAGCCTCATCACTCTGATGTCAGTGCATGGTTTACTGTTAGTGCATTCTGGGCTTTATCATTTTAGTCATGTTTAACACGGCTGCACCAGGCGTGCACTATTAAATCTGGCTTATTTTACATTCCTGTCCGGAATTATTTATTTGTAACAATTTCCTCTCTATCAAAAGACACAGCTAATGCTGTGTTTTAATGTGTTATTTACACACAAAATAACCTATTTACAACTCAGTATGCGCCGGAGGGAGAATGGATGGGCCCCAGTTTCCTGCGTTCTGTTATATCGGAGTTTAACAATCTGGTTTGCTAATAGAACCATTTATCATTGGTGGGGGGGATAATTTATTTTCTGTTTGTGGCCAGGTCTCACCGCCTCTGATCTCAGGAACATTTTGAAGATAATGAAACCAGGCCTGGTGTTTGGGGCGGATGTGGGACACCTGGAGGCATCTGGGGACGGAGTATAGAGCCCTGCGGGCACACGTGGCAGAGGGTGCCCAGTCTGGCCCCGGCGCTGGGCCCTTAGTGATGTGCAGGGTTTCACCAGGTAGAAGAGGGAAGGGCGGGTGGTCATCGGCGTGGGAGCAGCAGAGTGGCCTCTGCACGTGCAGGGGCTTAGGGGTCAGCGAGTTGGCCCTTGTGTCTCTGGTGGGGTGTGTGGCTGGGGCCTGGGAGGGGCTCCCGCCTGGGAGGCAGCTGGAGCTTCCTAAATCGCCTCCCCAGGCTCCCTGCCCCAGCAGTTAGCTTGAAAGCTCAGCTTGCCGTGGGAAAGGTCCCAGGCAGAGAGACTGGAGGCGAGGAGTCCAGAGAGGCCTGGATCCGACAGCCAGGCACGACAGGGACGGGCGCTGCTGTCTGGGGACCTGTGGGATGGGGTGGGTGGGAAAGCAGAAGGCCTCCTGATTGCCCTGGAGTGAGGCCCAGGGCTGGCTGGGGGTCCCAGGTGGGTACGTGGCCAGTTGCCCGTGCAGGCTGAGGTCCTGCGGCTCCGTCCGAGCTCTCCTTTGCGCACTGATGGGAAAGCAGTGCATTGAGCTGAAGCTGCTGCCTCTCCAAAGCCCTGTGCCAGTGCCAGACAGGGCTGGTGGGCGGGTGAGAGGGGGCGTCCAAGAACCAGGAGCCGGAGTCCCTGTCCCCAGGAGCTTGTGGCCCCATGAGAGAAACCAGACACCCCCTTTTATGATGCTGATGTGGCCACTGCCTGATGCCTTGGCGTGGTCAGAAAGGCTTCAGGGGAGGAACGTGCCGGAACAGGCCCTACATGCTGAGCAGGGCCCTGGTAAGGCCACTGCCTGCAGCCGAGCGCCCTCTGATCATTCGGGGTCCTGCAGTGCTCAGCAGCACTCGGATCAGCTGGTTGGAGAGACGTTACTCGAGTGGTGTTTGCAAAGTGCGGCAGGGCTTAGGGCGAGCCCCGGGGATGGCGTGTGGAGTGACTGCCTCCGGGCGGCCAGCCAGCTCCCTCGGCCAGTGAGGCTCGGCGTGGGTGGGCGAGGCTTGAATCCTCGCTCTGCCACTTCCCAGTTGGGTGTCCTTTGCTGATCTGAACCCCAGTGTCCTCATCTGAACAACGGACAAAATACTTGTCTTTTGAGGGCTAGGATTACAGAGACGCAGCTTTGATAGTGAAGAGCTTTGATAGGACCTGGCATGGCATGGATGTTCTGTATGCAGTAGCTGCTGCTCTCAGCATTATTATTATTATTCTAGAACTTTCCCAAGAGTAGCACACAGGCTTCCCACAGATGTCTGAGAGTGAATGAACGAATGCACAGGACTGTGCTGAGTCTTCACAAGGAGTAGCAGTTTGCCCATGATGTGCAAAGGGAAACAGCATGGGCAAAGGTCCTGGGGTCTGAGAATGGCTCATGGTGGCTGGTTCTGTCAGCTCTTTGTGGAGGGGTTCCCTTTGCTCCTCAACCCCAGCCTCTGTCTTGGGGCTGGGAGCCCTGGGAGGTAGAGTCCAGAGGCCCCTCCTGGGTCTCTGTCCCCTGGCTGCTGCACAGCCATACACAGATGTTGGAGGCCCAGCCTGCCTAGCCCTGGGTGAGCAGGGCTTGTGTGGACACCCCGCCCCCAGGTTCAGGCGGCCTGCCCTCCTGGGCGGGCATGGACAGAGGGCTGGAGGGGCTCTGTCTTGAGAAACCGCCCTTGGTCTTTTCCTTGAAGCAGGGTGCTGGCTGGCCCTGCTCCCAGCAGGCGTGGACTGATGTCTTATGTTTGTGGGGATCAGGAAGTCTAAACCCAGACACCAGGCCGCGAGGCCTCTGGTCTGGGAAGGTCAGTATGGGTCCCATTTTGAGCAGCACCATTTGAGAGGAAGGTTTGGGTTTGGCATGGGCTGGGCAGTGGGCACCAGGCACAAGCTTGACACCTTCCGCAGTCCCCGTCGTTTGAGAGGAAGGTTTGGGTTTGGCGTGGGCTGGGCAGTGGGCACCAGGCACAAGCTTGACACCTTCCGCAGTCCCCGTCTGGAAACAGAGGACATGCACGGCAGCTCTGTGCACGGCGGAGCAGGTCCTGCGCAGTGTGTGGCGGCCGCCAGCAGGGGCCTGGAATCCTCTCGAGCTGTCACCTTGCCTCTGGGTTCGTGCGGAGGCCAGGCTGTCCTGTATCCCTCTTTGTGACCTAGGCCACCAGGTGCAGGCCCCTCCCCAGTGACTGCCCGGTGGCCCTGGATTACCTGGGGCTGGGGGAGCTGACCCAGGGGAGGAGATGGTTAGAAAGGGAAGCCCCAATTGCCAAAGCTGTACTCGGCTGCTTCTCGAGTTCTGAGGTTGGAGGGGATGGTCCCCAAGTCTGCATGTTGGTCGCATCTTCCAGGCTGTGTTGGTGACAAGGAAAGCAACAGGTGTGCTTTCAATTAGAGGCCGGCAAGCGGGGGAGGGGCGTAGTTCACATGCAGGTATGAGCGTGGGCTGCCCTTGCCTCATCTGTGAAAGGCGGGGAGCTCACCTGCCGGCTCTGGGGGTGAGGGTCTGGCACGTGGGTGATGGGCTGCTGTTGTCATTCTCCTTGGAGAATGGTGTCGCTCTCTGAGAGGGCCTGCGGCAGCTCCTGGCTGTGTCTCCTGGCCAGAGCAGGGCGGAGCTTGCCGGCTGACCACAGTGCCCAGCGGCCTCAACGTGCTGGTGCGGCTTTGCCAGCTGGCTGTGGAGGGAGGACGGCCAGCAGCCCCTCTCCTAGGCACACACCTAAGCAAACTGAAGACGTGTGTTCGTACAAACACCCGTGTGCGAATGTTTGTAGCAACATTATTCGTCATAGCTAAAAACTCTAGATAACCTAAATGACCATTAACCAACGAATGGACAAACAAAAGGCAGTATATCCACACAATGGAATATTATTGGGCCACAGAAAGGAGTGAAATACTGGTACGTGTTTTACCTTGTGTGAAGCTTGATGACGTCGCGCTTGGAGAAGAGCCAGACGCAGGAGGCCACACGTTGTACGATTCATTCACAGGGACTGTCCCAAACAGCAAAGCCACAGGCAGAAAATAGCCCAGCGGTCGAGGGCGGCAGGGAGTGGGGAGTGACTGCTGATGGCACGGAGCTCCTTCTGGGGTGATGGATGCTCTGTAATTAGATAGCAGTGCTGGCTGCACAACCCCGTGAATATACTAAAAACCGCTGAATTGTACACTTTAAAAGGGTGAATTTTATGGTATGTGAATTATATCTTAGTTTTTTTAAAAAAAGGAAGGGAGGGAGGAGAAAGGAGGGAAGAATAAGGGAGGGAGAGGTGAGGGGGTTGGGGAGGGTGAGCGGGGAGGCCTGTGGCATTGGGCCTGGCCTTGTGGCCCTGAAGCCCGAGTCCTGGGCTGTCCCAGGCTGTGAGCACCGCTGCTCCACGGGGGGACCTGGCAGCCCCTGGCCAATAGGCAGCATCCCCAGCCAATTCTATAGGCTCCAGAAGCTCTAAAAATAACTGGAGTGGAAGGAGGGTGTTTAATGACAAAGTAAATAATTACATTAAGGGTGCAAGTGTGGAGGGGAGCTGAGTAAATCACTTAGAAGGAGCACCAGCCTCCAGCTAACTTCCAGTTCTTTATCACCAGATTACATCCTCCCTTGGTCTCCAAATAATTGATCGTGGCAGGCGTCCTGGGCTCTGCGCAGCGGGGCTCGGCGGGCGGTGGGGAGAGGTGGCCCGCCAGCCGCTGCCGCTCCAGGTGTGGGGCAGGCACTGGGCTCCTGTTGCCTGGCCGGGAAGGGCCAGCGCTCCATGATGCCCTCAGCGTGGCAGGGTCAGATTTTTCTACGTTTCTGAGTGGCAGGGGCCTCAGGGGCCATCTGGTCCACTGATACCCAGAGAGGGGAAGGTCTCGCAGGGCCATGCAGCGAGCACGTGAGGGAGCCCTGGAGGAAGCAGATCTGGGACTCCGAAGCTGGGCACACTCCCTGCCCCGGGGGTTGCCCAGGAAGGGTGGGCCTCAGAGCCCAGTGGCGTTCCCATCGTGCGTGGGGCACAGGCCCTCTTCAGAGCAGCACCTGCAGAGGCGAGGGCCGGGCGGATGGCATCCCCTGGGCAGTGGACGAGTTGGCACATGCGGGCTGCAGTTGTTCCCACCCTCCCGCCTCCCCTGTTCCGGCCTGGCCCTGGTTGGCCCCTTCACTGTCCTCCTGCCCTCTACACCATGGCCTCAACCTGTCCTCAGTGAGTCCCAGCTGGTGGCTCCAGGAGCCCCCCATCCTCTCTCCTGCCCCACGCCTGCCCCTTCCTTGGCTCTCAGCCAGGGGCCATGGAGGACGGGCAGCAGCCAGATCTAATGCCACGCCCAGGACCTATGAGGATACCGGAGGACAGCAGGCGGGACCTCAGCCTGAATGAACGGCTCTTCTCTATAGAAGCTGAGCCAGGACGCTCGCTGTAAGGGACAGAAACCCCCTGAGACCCTGAAGGCTCATGAGAAGCCGTGGCTGGCTGCAGTGACGGGGTCACTGGGACACTGTTTGTGTCTCCACACTCCTGGTTGGCTTTCCGCCCTGGGCCTTTGGGCAGCCGTGGCCTTACCAGGTGGCAAAGAGTTGCTGCAGGCGAATGTGGGCCCGGCACCCCTGAGCGCTGATGGAGCGTCTGCCTCCAGGCGATTCCAGTAAACGTCCAGGAGTCCTCTCGGTGACCTGGCCCGGGCACCCCGCCCGCTGTGAGACAGTCACTGAGACCAGGCTGCGGGGTAGCCACACGGCCCCGGACACCCCTGGGTGGGGATGGGGCAGTTCCCTGACCTGTGGGGCTGTGAATGGCAGGGCAGGCCCTATGTGACGTTGAGCAGGCCACACAGAAATGTGCACCTCTCTGCAGCCAGTGGGGTGGGCACCAAGGAGGGGCGGGCACCTGTGCACACTCCGTGGGGGATGGACTCGGAGCGCTGGCTCCTTAGAAGCAGTAATCACTGCGATGGCCATTCTGTCCCTGCGCCTCCTCTTTCGGGCTGAACCTGGAGTGACCAGGCCTGTCCCCTTCCTCCCTCATGTCCTTTTGAGCTCCACAAGCGGGAACACAGAGTGTCCTTGAGAAAGCCCAGGTGAGAGCCTTAGGGAGGAAACGCCAGGACGCACTGGGGTAGCACCACAGGAGGGGTCCTGAGAAGGGGGCGTGAGCACAGGCCAGGGCGCGGACCAGATGGCGCACCTGGCGGGCAGGGCACAGCGCACCTGCTGAGAGGAAGTTTCACACCAAGAGATGGCGACGCCTTCAGAAAGGGAGCTTTAGCAGCACGGGAGCCGTGGGCGCACCGCCTAGGATTTGGCCTGTGGGATAGGGAGCCTTACAAAGGGCTCCGAGCAGGGGAGGGACACAGAAGAAACTCGCTTTCTGCTGGGTCACATGTATCCCGGGACCTGAAGTTCCCATCCCCACAGATGAAGTTCAGGTCATTCCTGCCGGATTGCTTGGCTCTTCAGAAAACCTTCCTCCATTCTCCTTCTCCCCTCGTCCTCCCTCCTCTCCTCTGTCTTTCCACAGCTGTTCAGTGAGGGCCCAGTGTGTCTGGGGGATGTTCTAGTCGCTAGGTTACGGCAGGAAGAACCCTGAAAGTGTCCCGTTATCCTGGAACGGACAGTCCAGTTTGAGAGACAGGCAAGTCCCCAAATGGGTGACCATGCCACGGAGAATGTAAAATGGGTGCTGTAGCGGGAGGGGGTGGGGTGGGATTTGCGGGGACTTGTGTCTCTCAGGGCTCTCAAAGCTGCTGGTGAGGCCCAGTGGAACCCGGGGGGTGGGGAGGGGAGAAGAGCTGAGCTGGCTCAGGCCCCATATGGAGGGGCGGTCATACCTGCACGCCACGCCCAGCCCACCTCTCCTGTGGGGGGAGGTTGGGGACCTGCACGCCACGCCCAACCCACCTCTCCTGTGGGGGGAGTTGGGGACCTGCAGTCCACGCCCAGCCCACCTCTCCTGTGGGGGGAGGTTGGGGACCTGCAGTCCACGCCCAGCCCACCTCTCCCGTGGGAGGAGGTTGGGGACCTGCACGCCATGCCCAGCCCACCTCCCCTGTAGCGGGCGGAGGTTGGGCTCAGCAGGGTGTTGGAGGGGAGCCCTGGGAGCCAGGTGCCCTGGGTTGCAGCACCTTGGGAGCAGCGGCAGCTCCTCGGGTCCTGTCCTTTCTCTCAGGGCCGGGTGTACCCTCTCCTGGGCTGTGGACAAGCAGAAGCCCCACAGCAGGGCCATCCTTAGGAAGGGTGGGCTGCAGGGTGAGTGTGGGACCTCTCAGCCCTTCTCTCTGTCCTGAGGTTGCCACCCCACCGTGGGCCCCTTGGTCACTCTGGCTCTTGGGGAGACATTGGAGGGATCCCAGGGCCTCTGTCTGGGGATGCCGCCCTTTCCAGTCCTCCAGGCCCCTTCTCACACCCCCTCCTCTCTCCGTTTCTGGAACATTCCTCTGGGCGCTCCTGCTCAGGCCTGCACCTCAGGTCTGGCTTGGGGGACTGTGCCCTCACCTGGCCTGTGAGTCCTGTCTTCCACTCTTGCGTGACTGTGGAGGTGGGGGCCCTCTGTCTAGGCAAAAGCAGACGAGGCTGAAGACTGGTCGTCCTCCTCACAGTGGGTCGCCAGGCCCTGACCGCAGGTGTGGGGACACACGGTTGTGTCTCGGAGCCTTTATGGGCCTTGTTGGGGGAGGGGGGCACTGAGCTCAAAGTGGGAGACACCGGTCCTCAGTTCCTTAGTGGTGACCGCTCCCCATGGGCACTGTGAGGCCACAGGAGGCCTGCGCCAGCCACTGGGTGACATCTGCGAGCGGGTTCTGCAGAGTTCTAGGCGGACACCTTGGGCGTCACTCACACGGGCCGGTGTCCTGGCTGGGCTGCGGGTGGCCAACATGGCTTTTGTGCATGTACTTCTAGGGAGGAGTCACAAGTTTCTGGGATCTTAAAACACAGAACGAAACGGAAAGCAGAGCCGATGTTCCCTGGGCGGTGATTCCAGGAGCCTGGTCTCGGGGGCGGGGGAGGCGAGGGCGGCCTCTGAAGGTTCTTCCCCGGGCCTGAGCAGAGGGGCCACGTGTCCTCGAGCTCGCCGTCCAGGAACGAGCCAGCTGCACTCAGGGAGCAGCCTGACCCCTTCGCCGGGTGTCATGGAGGGAGAGGACCCAGCCCAGCCGCAGGCCGCTGTGTGTGCAAGAGCTTCCCGGCGGGGGGCTGCCTGGGGTGGGGGGCGGCAGCTTCGCACCCAGACCACCTCCGCGCCACTCTCTTGCCTGGTCTGGGCTGTACAGCTGCCTCTGCCCTTTGCCCGCAGGGGCCCCTCCCCACCTTGGCCCCACTGCCAGTCTCCCCACCGTGGCCGCTAACCCTCGAGTGCAATCTCCTTCCCACCGGGTCACCAGGCTGTGCCAGCCGTGTGGGCCACCTCGTCGTGAGAAAAAGGTCGCCCAGCCTCCCGGCAGAGGCTGCTGCTTGGGGAAGGGGCCAGAGACGGGCCTGAGGGTCCAGAAGACCCCACAGTCGTCCTCGAGAAAAGGGCCTGTGTCCTGTCTTCCTGGATGGTCAGTGCCAGCAGCCCAGAGGGCGGGGGCCAGGGGCCAGGGATGGTTCTCCCAGCCTGGCCTTTTGGAATGGAGGAGACCCTAGACCCTGAGCCCGGGGATGCCTGATTTATAACCAGTCACTAAAAATATATACAGTGGAATGAAAACTTGTGCTGGGGAGCAGGCTCTGACTGGCCATTGTAAAGATAAGTAACAGCAGTTAGAAGGCCACTTAAACCCTTACCTTGGGGGAGGAAGGGGTCTCTGCAGACAGTAAGTCTTTATCGGGAAATGTTTACTCATAAAAAAATCACAGTGCGGCCCGGAGAGCAGGCTCCCCTGCCTCTCGGAGCTGCCGTCCTCTGCACCAGGAGCCACAAATCACCATCCGAGTCGACAGTGGGGGTGAGAGGCAGCGTCAGACCTGACTGCTGCCTTCCAGACAGCCCCAGCTCCCGCCCCCATCTGCGGAGGGACTGTAACCGGCCGCAGTGGCCCCCTGGCACCACGGGCCGAGTCTTCTCTGGGGGTACACATGGCTCCTGCCCACCTCCCGGGCCTCAGTGTCCCCTCCCCCGGCGCCTGTGGCTCTCCACGGCTCCCCCACCAGGCCAGCTCCTGTGTGTTCTTTCCTTTCGGAGCTGTGCATAGGCCTCGTGGCTCCCTAGACACACAGCCTGATACCTGTCCTGTCACGGGTGCGAAGCCACGGGAGTGACACAGGACAGGGTTGTGATGGGACCAGTCCACACCAGGCGCCGTGCGGGGCCCGCGGAGTCGTGTTCACGCCTGGCCCAGGCACCGTGCGGGGCCCGCACTGCCCACGTCCCCAGGCGGGCTGCAGGTTGGCAGTGCCGTGAGGCCCGAGGGTGTGGGCCTGCTGCCCTGCATCCAGGGGTCAACTTGTGCTTCCTTAAAAGTTATTGAAGACCCCAAAGAACTTCTGTTTGGGTGGATTGTATCTATTGATCATCACCTTACTGGAAATTTAAAGTGAGAAAACGTGAAAATATTTTAATTTTGAACTCATTTGAAATTAATAAATCCCTAATTCCCCCCCTTGGCCCCTCCACCTGGTTCCCGCCCCGCCCCAGGTCTTCACTACCCTATTTTTATGAAAAGTAACTTCTCCAGAAAAAGTTGGTGAGAAAATGGGGTTACACTTTTGTAAGCCGCCTGTGTCTGGCGTGGTGGGGACAGCCGGGCTCGCCTCTGCTTCTGCGCAGGCTGCTGTGTTCTGCTTGTCCTCGGACACGCGGAGGGAGTCTGGCCGCACGGAAGATCCAGAGGGAGAAAGGGAGCGATACTTTAGAGCCTTGTCAGCTAGTAGATGTTCTCCTTTGATACTACACCATAACCTGACACAGTTTGGTTCTTTTTTAAAATACGTTTTTATTGCCCTGGCCGGTTTTGCTCAGTGGTTAGAGCGTTGGCCTATGGACCAGAGTCGTGAGTTCGGTTCCAGTCAAGGGCACGTACCTTGGTTGCGGTTCGGTCCTGGCCCTGGTCGGGATCGTGTGAGAGGCAACCAATTGATGTGTCTCTCTCCTATCCATGTTTCTCTCTCTCCCCCTCTATCTGAAGATAAATGGAAATATATGCTTGGGTGAGGATTAAAATGTGTGTATATATATATGTTTTTATTGATTTTAGAGAGAGGGAATGAGAAGGAGAGAGAGAAACGTCAATTGGTGCCTCCCACACACACCCCGACAGGGGATGGAACCCGCAAGCTGGGCATGTGCCCTGACCGGGTATTGACCCGGCGACCCTTTGGTGCACAGCACGACGCTCAATCCCCTGAGCCCCAGGCCAGGGCACGTGTTTGTTTCTTGAATGAATAACATGGAATCTGAAACCACGTCAAAGACCTTTCTGTATTCTGTTCACTGACATCCGTTGGTGAAGCCCCATATCTTGCACTTTGAATAGGTATTTTTCACTCCTGCACTGTTTTATACCACTACGCTTTAGTCGTTTGGAGATACTGGCTCTTGGAGCGGTGGCAGTCTCCACGTGTACAGTGACAGGAGAGAAGGACAAGCCGAGGTTGGTGTGACTGTCAGAACGCTGTGACCGTGCCCTGCCCTGAGGGCACCTTTGCTTCGATCACTTCCTCCAAACCCCATGCAGATCCCAGCCCTACCCTGGGAGTGGGGGTCAGCCTAACCCTGTGGCCGCAGCACAGAGCTACCTCCCGCACCTCCTCGGGCTCTGCCCCGGAGCTCTGCCTGCACCCGTGCCCCCACCGGCCCTCTGGCTGTGTTTTCTCGCTCCTCCTCCTGGCTTCGTTTCTCAGTGGAGCTGTCTGTGCTCCCTGTCCATGGCGGCCATGCCCCATCCCTTCACCCAGGCGACTCTTTGAGGCCCCCGTGCTCATGGTCCTCATTCCTCTCCTGTGGTCTCACCCGTGCCTGCCCCCCCCCCTTCCCTGGCTTCTGGACATTGCAGGGCCTGCGTGTTCTCTGCCCCCTCCCCCGCCCCTTGGTCTGTCCTCTCGTCTCCTCAGAGCCTCCTGCACAGGCCATTTCATGCTCATGGCGGGGGGGCTTCACCATCTCTGCCCCATGACTCCCACACCCGTCTCATTGGCTCCAGACCTGCTCACTCAATGGCCTACCTGACATCCCGCCCGTCCTCGGTCTCCGTGTGTCCTGGGCTGAATGCAAAATGCTCCCTCTTGTTAACCTAAAAATAAAAGGCCTTTCAAAGGGAGAGGCCACAAGCATTTATTTGAGATCAAGGAATCGCGATTCGGGAAACACCGGTGCAGGCAGAAGCCCAGACAGTGTTCTGATTAGGAGAAAAAGTAAGGGGTAGCTGTGAGAAGGGAAGAGGAACAATTACATCAGTAGAAGGAAGGCACTCCTGTTGGTGCAATGTAACATAGTGACGTGAATTTCAAAGGATGTTTTCAGTGTCCAGCCCGGTAGCCATCCTTCTTGTAGTTATAACATCTGCTTCCTTGCCATTCCTGTGGACAGTGCTCTGGGACTCGAGGTTGCTTGAGGCCCAGTCTGCAGGTTGGTGAGCCCTGTTTTAGCATCACAAAGGTTGCAGCACGAGCCAGGCAAGGCGGTTCCTCTGCTTGGCGCTCCGGCTCCACTTCGAAGTGGCTCCGTTATTATCTGTTATATTTTCCACCTGCCCTCAGGCCTCCAGGTCCCCTGCAGCTTCCTAAAGCCCGGGCCCCACGGTCCGCACGAGGCCGCGGAGTCCTGGGCTTACCCGCTGCGTCCCCGTGAGCAAGGGCAAGACTGGGATTTCACGGGTCCCGGTTTGAAAGCCTGTGCTCCTTCTCCGCCCCAGTGCCTTCCCAGGCACCCTGCCTTGGACCCCGTGCCGGCGCTTGGCAGAGGTCAGAGCTGCTAGAGCCTTAGGCCCAGCCCCTTGCAGAGAGGTGGTGAGAAGAACAGGAGAACTCCAGAGAGCCCTGCATCCATCCTTGTGGGGTGGCAGCGCCTCTGCCAAGCCTGGGGGTGGTGGAGGGCAGCAGCCCCTGCCCTGGGATGGGCAGGCCTGAGTCTGATACCAGGGCTGCCATTCGGTGCATTCAGGGTTTTTTCCTCGTCCAAGAGGAAAATAGCCCTGCTTCCCTCGCAGCCCCTGCACAGGGGTGTGTAGGTGCCAGTGGCCCAAAGCGGAGATGAGGTTGTGTGCTGACCTTTCCAACTCGCTGGTCCTCAGCTGCTCCTGCATGTCTCGGGTGTTCAGTGCAGATACAGCCAAGAGCAGGCCGGGCCCTGACATTTGCTGGCTCCCCACAGAGTGGGGGCTCTGCAGCTGGGGAGGGAGGGGGTCTCTAGGGTCCGCTAACATGCTGTGTCCATCTCTCCATGCTCCCCTCCTGCCTCCCACACCCCCAGCCCAAATACATGCACTTCTGAGCCTCTGAGTTTGTCTGGGCAGTTTCTGCAGGGGACCCACCCCTGCGTCTTCCTCTGGGCCTCTGCCTCTCCAGATCCCAAGGCTCCTTCAAGGCCAAATTCAATTAGTCAATTTTGTTTAATTCAAAAAGCATTTGGATGTTTATGGAAGGCCTACTGGTTAGCATGTTGCCAAGGCTACCCGGCTGTTCAGTGGTTGAGCCAGGACTTGAACTTGAGTCTGCCTGAGCCCCAAGTTATAGGCCCCTCTCCCTTTAGGATGCTGCCTCCCTCCTCCCACCTCCTACTGATACCCTGCTTGTCTGAAGTATCCCCATGCCCCTGCCCTCTCGAATTTACAGCTATCTACGTGTACTGCCTACCTACATAGGTTTGTGTGCTAAGAAAACATATACATCTGTTAGGCTTGTTCTAAAACCAAGGATCCAGGGGCCCAAAGGGCCCTCCTACTTAGTGCCAGGCCTCTGAGGCACAGGGTAGGGGCCCAGGGGCCTCCTGACCTTTCTGGGTTCCTGGCTGCAGTTGGTAGAGATTGAGGGGTAAATGACCTGTGGACGGGCGAGGTTTGTGCTGCACTTAAAAAGTACCATAGTAGTACCCTGGCCGGTTTGGCTCAGTGACTGGAGCATCGGCCCGCGGACCAAAGAGTCGCGGGTTTGATTCTGGTCAAGGGCACGTACTTCAGTTGGGGTTCGGTCCTTGGCCCTGGTCGGGATCATGTAGGAGGCAACCAATCAATGTGTCTCTCTCACACTGATGTTTCTCTCTCTCTCTCCCTCCTTCCCTCTCACTCTATCTGAAGATAAATGGAAAAAAAAATCCTTGGGAGAGGATTAAAAAAAGGAAAGTATGATGGTAGATAGTTCACAGTGCTAGGAGGCTGGTAACACAAAATGGTTTTCTGTTCCCCATCCGCTCTGTCTTGTTTCTCTCCCTCTGCCGTCGTCCCGCCAGCAGCTGAGCCCTGGTGGCAGACATGGAATCCTGTGGCATGGGCCTTGGCCGCAAGAGCAGTGATCTGAGAGGGTTGTTTCTTCATTGGGTGGCAGGTGCCCAGCAGTCACTGTGTCCGTCACTGGGCACAGCCACCCTCTGAGCCCACGGGAGCTCACCAGCCAGGAGGAGGGACTGACAAGCTCGGGATTAGCATCTCAATATGGTAAGGACTTCCAGAGAGTCAGCTCCGGATGCTCCTCCTGCCCTAGAGCAGGAGAGGTAGGGAAGGCTTCCTGGAGGAAGCATGCCTGACGCTTCTGAGGGGTGAATAGGAGTTCACTAGGCAGAAATGTGTGACTGAGAACAGAACGTGAGCACGGGCTAGGGAAGGGTGACAACTAAGAAGGGTGAATCCGGGGACTGTTGACTGCTTCGCTGGAGACTTTTCCCACCGGCTTCTCCTCCCCAGACAGTGGGGTTCACAAAGGTGGGGAAGGGAAGTTCCAGGCGGGAGTCTTTGCCCTCTGTCTGGTTTTCTCGGCTCCGTCTGAGTTCCCTTTGGCTCTCTGGGGATCAGAACACTGATGGGGGTGGGTTTCTGGAACCGCTCCTCTTCCCCTCATCCACCCAGGCCCCGCTTTCCCGGCTAATCTGGACGCTCAGCTGTTGCCCTCATATTTGCTGAATTCACAGCGACTCGGCTGTGGGGCCCTGTTAGAGGGACTGCGCGCTCTCGGCCTGGCTGGACGCCCTGGAAGCCGAGAGGGTTAAACCACCAAACCAGCTGGTGAGCATTAGTCTCCCTCTCCGGCGATAACGGCGGAGGCTGATGCAGGGGAGGCCAGTGGCTGGAGAAGGCAGAGCTGCCCTGAGGTGCTCCCGGGTGGGCTCCAGCCTGGGACCCTGCCCGAAACTCGCAGGCGGGCCGGCTGTGGCTGCGGGCCTTCGGAGGGCTGTGGGGACGGTCGCCGGCCAGCATGCTCTGTGGCGGTGTGTCTGCGATTCTTCTCTTGGTGAGTTCACCTCCCGCAGTGGCAGAAACTTCAGTGGAAGAGGAACGGCGTGGGTGCCGGCGGAGAGCAGCTTCTGTTTCTAGTGGGGAGGGACTGACTTTCCTTACACAGACACCCAGTGTCCCGCTGGCGAGGGCCTGTGCTTGCAGGCGGGGAGCAGGCGGGAGCACGGGCGCCCCGGGGCTCCGGGGTGGGGTGCGGGCCCGAGCAGCCGAGCGAGCAGTTTGCTGAGGTGGCTTCAGCGCATGTTTTCTCAGTCTGTGGCCAGGAGGCCTTCGAAGGGGTTGCCCGGGGCCGCCTGTGACTAGTGTGTGGCCTCCCATGGTTTCAGACGCTTGCCAGGAGCCGGAGCCCGCCCTGCTCCTGGGGAAATGGGAAAAGTGTGTGCAGGGGCCCGCACACCAAGCCCCGCCAGCCCGCTCCTTCCTGCCGGGTGGCCTGTCTTGGCACGGCCGGCGGAGCTGCCACTGAGCCGTGACGGGGACCGTGTTTCCCGGGGACGTCTGTGCAGGGGAGCGCCACGCAGCTGCAGAGGTACAGACGCACCCCGTGGTTCGGTGGCCCCTGGACTTCACGGATCGACGTTACTAGGCCCGGTATGTGATGTATTTTCCTATCTTGACTGGATGTGGGGAGAAAAATGTCCAAATTAGGGATGGGCCTGCGTCTCAGCCGAGCAGCGCAACGAGCGAACTTCCCCGTGGAAGGAGCCAGCAGATCTGAGCAGCCCTGGCAGATGTTTAGGCCAACAGAAGAGGGAATCTCAGCTCTGGGAGGCTGTGTGGTCCCGTTCTGGCCTAGGCTGTCGCACCCACGGAGAGGCTACTAACCAGCGTCCAGGGGTGCGTCCGGCCCCGGCCCCAACTGGCAGGTGTGTGTGGGCTCTGCCTGGACGCCTGGCACAGCTGGGCGTGAGGATGAGGAGACGAGGTTATGAGTGGGCACCCTCTGTGGCCCACTCCCCTTCCCTCACTCTCCCTCCTTAATCAAACTGTAGAATGTCCCATTGCTCGGAAACACACATTTTCTGCTTTACCCCAACCAGCCCTTTATGCCGTTACCCAGGTCTCTGCCGTGATCCTCTGAGGCAGGTGCAGTTCCCATTTTACAGATGGGGAAACTGAGGCTCTTCATTGTTGGGGGCCTGTCCGCGGCACCCAGCTGGACAGCAGACCCAGCTGGGCCACAGCCTTCCCAGGCCGCCACCCACAGTACCCAGTGGGTGTTGTAGTTGGGCTGTGGTTCCACGGGGCCCTGGGGAGAGTGACCTGGGGGAGCGGGCTGCTGGTCCCCCGGTGTTGGCTGTGGCCCATGCCTGATTTGGAGAGGAGGCTGCTGGGGCTGAGGCCCGGCTTAGGACGTGTTCACACTGCCACTGGCCAGCTGGATGGGTCCTGGGGCAAGTGGCTTCATGACCCCTCCGGACCTCAGTGTCCCATTTTATTGTTTTGTTAATCCTCCCCCGAGGATATTTTTCACATTGATTTTTAGAGAGCGTGGAAGGAAGGGAAAGAGGGGGAGAAAGAGAAACATTGATGTAAGAGAGGCACATTGATTGGTTGCCTCCTGCACGTGCCCCCACGAGGGCTGGGGATCAAACCTGCAACCCAAGTACGTGCCCATGGCGGGGAATCAAACCTGTGCACTGAAGCCACTGAGCTCTAACCACTGAACCACACGGATGAGTGTCCCATGCGTAGAGCACCCAACTGGTAGGTGCAGGGATTATTGCAGGAGCTCAGTGAGTTGTCCTCGGCGAAGCACTGAGAACAGTGCCTGGCAGGCGGGACACTCACAGGAAGCATAGTGGGTGAGGGCAGAGTTCCAGTGTCGCTGGCCCCACCCCGGGCGTGGGCTCAGCACTGCACTCAGTAGGTGCTCAGGGCTACGTGGCAGGGAATGGGAGGGCTGTGGCTCAACGCACGTGGGCAGAACGGCTTTTTGCAAGCATGTTCTCAGCAAGTAGCCTGGCAGGTCAGGTCGCAGGGCTCCAGCACCTCTGTTCCCCCAACTCCTGTGCCTGCCCCCACCATGATTAACACTGAGAGACGGTGCTCCCCATCCCCTTAGTACAGGGTGACGGTCATAAGGACAGAAGACAGGGACGCGTATGCAAATTACACGTTCACCATTTTTCTGATAATTAAAGCAATCTAAACATTTGATTGAACACAGTAAACATCGACCTACTCTTCCCTGGCTCTCGCTCCCGTCATTCACCTGTTAGCATTTCCTTCAAGTTCTTCCTTACTATGCGATAGTTTCTTTTTCCACTGCTAGGTTCAATGGAGGAAATTAAAAAAACAAAAACAAAACGATTCTCTGGGCTTTTGGAATTCAGAGCTTCCGAGGCAATGACACTAATGCAACCAAAATGGCTAATTTCGTGTTTGATTTTATTTCAAATATACTTCTGCAGGGACCCACAGTTTCCCTTTCCCCAGAGGCATCTCCACAGGACGGTCTAGCGGTGGCCTAAAGGGTGTTGCAGAGACACCTGGGCAGGTGTACAGTGAGAGGCAGGTGAAGGGCAGGCAGACATCGGGTGGGACCCGCTCCTGTCCCCACCGGTGGCCTTGTTTTCAAGGTGAGGCAGCGTTTGACATGTAGCAGGCTGCGCCCGTCTTTGGTATGCCGTTTGGTCCCTGGACTTAATGAGTTCTGCAGGGACGCTCTGCTGTAGCTAAAGATCATTTACCTGAATTGCTTTTTAATTTCTGCAGTGGGAAGCTGCCCCTGGCGCAGTATAATTACATTATAATTTACAGCGATCCCAAATCTATAAATTCAGCCATACGGGTGGGGGAAGGGACCGGAGCTATATGGGGATGGGGGAGAGAGGACCCTCCCCATCATTAGCCTCGGTTTCTAGGTGCAGGTTTCAGCCACTGGGCGGGTGTGGGAGAGGCGGAGGGAAGTACTTCTTGCCCAGCAGATGCTGAGGTTTGCTCTAACACCAAGGAGCAGTCCGTCTGGAGCTGGGTTGTGGGCAAGGACTCGGGTGTAATTTAATATCCCTCTGATCTGCCTGCTTGTGGCAGTTTTGCTGTGGGACTGGGGGAGCACATGGAAGTGGGTGGCCTGGGGACATACATGGAACAGCTGGAACTGGGAGGAAAGGTTCGGAATGCTCTCCCAGGTCCTCTCCCCCACTGTGGGCTCAGGAGAGGAGCCGTGAGGCTCAGGGCAGGGTCTAGGGAGTGCTGGCTGGTGATGGAGACACTCGTCCTGGCTGGGGACTTATGGAGCCGCACGGAAGCCCTGCGGGGTTCTCACAGGCCAGAGCGGGGGTGGGGCAGTGCCAACTGTGCAGGCTAAGGGCGAGGCTGTCCTCCTGCCCCCCCTTGCTGAGACACCCCCCCCCCCCGTCTGCACATGGAAGGGGTCACACATGCGGTGGCCCTTAGGTTCCACCGCACTGTGTAATTTGTCCCATTCCTGTAAAATCACACACAAAGCAAAACATTCATACTTTCTGTGCACAAAGGCGAATTAACTTTGTATAATAAAGAAAAATTAGACCTTTCCCATTTATTAACTATAGAAATCTAAATTTCCTACCTCGGGTGATTTACACTGGGATGACCTTAAAAGACATAAAATTGGGAGGGCATGGTATAGCAAAAACACTCCTGGAGCTTGGTTCCGAGGGGTTAACGCTTACCCCAGTCACACAGCTGATGGAGGTGAGGCAATAAGGACGGCGTGAGCGTGGACACGAGCGCGCTGGGTGTGTGTGTGCAGGGCGGTCAGGCAACAGAGCATGGAGGGGGGAGCAGAAAGTGGTTTGTCTTTTCCTGGAGCCTAGAGGTGGGGTGGTGGGGGCGGTGGGTGAACCTTGATCTTGATAGTTCCCTGTTCTCCCAGAGGTGGCTGTTGGGGGGCAGAGCCCGACCGTGGGGGTGTAGAGTCCCTCTCCCACGAGTGGTTGTTCGCCCACCCCTAGGAAGCCGGTGGTCCTCAAGCCTCCCTTCTAGGCTGTGGCTGCTACGCCCACGCCTGCTGGGGCCCCGATGGTGAACTTGGCTCCAGAGTGGCCCTCCAAATACGCCCCTCTTGCCAGCGCCCCTCACTCTCTCCCGCTGAAAACCCTGTCCTGCCTACACCAGCGCCCCTCAGACCAGCTCTGGGAGGTGCTGTAGGTGGCCTTGGAGAATCTAAGCTCGCCCTGGGGGACCTTGCAGTGAGGTGAGATGTGGGACCCCGGGCCTCGAGCTCTCTGTCCGTGTCACCACCTGAGAGGGTCATTCACGGCATCCCTCGCAGTGGAGTCCATGGGCCGCCAGAACCACTCAAGTGTGATTTGGGGGTCTGTGGAGAATTTAAGCCACTGCTCAGTGTCTGAAAGAATGTATTGCTTTTGAAAGAGCCTGTTTATCACTCAGGTTATAGAAACACAGGCCCCCAGGATAAAGCCCTGCACACCTCTGGAGCCACTCCTGGCCCTCCATGAAAACACCTCTCACCTGAGCACAGCTGTGCAGCAACTTCTGCCAGTGTTCCTGTACCCGACCTTTGCCCACCGCCTCCAGGAAGCCTTCTTTGATTACAGTCCTCCCCCACCTGCCCCTCCCTGGTGCTTCCTGCTGCCTCAGAGCCCTGTGTCTCCTGTCTGGTGACTTATCTCCGCCATTAGTCTGGTTTCCCCAGGCAGAGCCTGGGCTGTGTTCTATCCACGGGGCCTGGGCCTGCCTGCCAGGAAATGTTTGGATAGCTAGGCGGAAGATCACAGGGACGCCTCCTTCCTGTGTCTGCTGGTTCACAGATGTCCCTGCACGAGCCTCAGTGGCTCAGAGCTTTGTACTCCAGCTGTGGCCCAGCAGCATCCCTGTGAGGGACAGGATGCCAGGGGTGAGAGTCCCCCAGGCCCTCGCTGCTGGGCACTCCGGAAGCGGCTGGGTGGCTGCTGCCTTTGTTGTGACGGTTTTGGGCCTCGGCCAGGCTCTGTCCGGAGGCAGCTGCGATGCTTGCAGCCAGTCCGGCAGGGCAGGCTGGGAGGGCGTGGGGCTGGCGTGCACTTGCACACACCCTGCTTAGCAAATCCAGCTCATGGGGGGTGCCACGGAGGGAGGCCGAGCGCATGCATTTCAGCAGAGCCCACTTTTCCACGGTCTGAGTGCGCCAGAGCCAGCTTGGCATGAAGGTGGGAGCGAGCCCCGCGGGTCTCCTTCAGGCGCCGCTCGCTCCTGCCTGGTGCACCGCGCGCCCCTGAGCTGAGCTTGTACTTCTGCTGTTTGCGCCCTCGGAGTTCCGTGCAAGGCCTCGGAGCACATCCGCTCCCTCTGCTGCTCCTCGGAAGAGGGGCACCGGGTGTCTCCACACAGAGGCGCCCCTGAGCTGGACTCATGAGGAAGCAGGTCTAGGTCCCTGTGGGGCCTTCCTGAGGTGTGCAGGGGTGATGGGTTCATGGAGATTTTTGTCTAATATACAGACATTAGCCTGTAATATCTGCAAAAGATGACAATTCTCTGTATTCCGTTTTGCCAGTTTGGGGCCTGAGACTGAGACAGCGCAGGTGCTCCAGGTCACAGTGGGAGAGGGACTTGGACCCCAGCCGGTTGGATGTTAAAGCCTGTGGCCTCTCCACTGCAGGTCCCCGGGGAGTGATTGGGAATCAGGCAGCTAAGTCTCTCTGCAATGGCTGTCCCCGGCGATAACCTGCGGAGTCCATTTCAGATCATCCCAGCCGCTCTCCTCCTTCTGTCCTCCCTTCAAATGCTGCGCCTCCCCACTCCTCAGGCACACGAACCCCTGGGCTCCCAGGATGCATAGGGCTCCCACCATCTCACTCTCTCATCCTGAGCCCACGAGGGACCCCGGTGTCCCCAGGTCCTAGAACAGCCTGGCACCGTATGTGTCATTGTTTGCTGAGTGAATCCTTGGCCAGACAGGTGCTTCAGGGATGCACCCAGAGCCAGCCCAGAGATGCAGACCATAGCCGAGTTGTCCTGGCCCATTGCCACAGTCTTTGAGGACGAGGGGCTGTTCCAGTGCGCGTTTCTGCTGATCCTTCTCGCTAAGTAGTGAAGCCAGCCCGCCTGAGCCAGGGCCTCTGGGGGGCCATTATCCAAACAACAGAAAAATAGCAAGTGTCGGCGAGGATGTGGAGAAATTGGAACCCTTGTGGTGGTGGGAATATAAAATGGTGCAGACACTATAGAAAATAGTATGAGGGCTCCTCAAAAAATTAAACAGAATTTTACCACGACCTGGCAATTCCGCTTCTGGGTGTGCAAACAAAAGGATTGAAGCGGGGACTTGAGCAGATACGTGCACACCCGTGCTCACAGCAGCGTAATTCACAGCAGCCAGAGGTGGAAGAAACCCGAGTGCCCGTCAGCAGACGATCGATAAACAATGAGTGACAGACTCACAGTGGAATATTACTCAGCCTTGAAAAAGAAGGACATTCTGACACATGCTGCACGTGGATGACCCTTGGGGACATTGGGCTCCGTGTGTGACTCCGCCTACATGAGGCACCTAGAGGAGTGACATTCATGGGGACAGAAAGTAGAGTGGTGACCGCCAGGGGCCAGGGGAGGTGGAACGGAAGGTAGTGTTTTGTGGGGACAGTTTCAGTGTGGGAATGCGACAAGTTCTGGAGAAGGCTGGTGGTGATGGTCGCACAACAGTGTGGATGTGCTCAATGCTGCTGAGCTGCTCACTTGGAAATAGTTGAAATGCTGAATTTTATGTTATGCATATTTAACACGGTTTTCAATTTAAATAATTTAAAAAGAGTCATTGTGGAGCGGGTCCAAAGACCCGTGGACTTTTAAAGCTGCGAGGAGCCTTGGGGCCCCAGTCTGACCTCCCCCTTGTTTTACAGAGGAGGGGTGCAGCTGGGGCTTGGCCGGGGCTTTCTGAAGAAATGCTTATTTGGACCTGAGGTCGCTGTCCCCTGAGAAAGTGACCGTGAAGCTACCCTCACGTCCGAGTCCCTGGCCCTGAGACTTCTGGGACATTGGAGTTCTCAACCCGAGACAGAAGCTGAGGGTGGAACCTGGGGAAATATGTTGGTTTGGGAAATTTAAATCTGATTTTTTCCTTCTCTGCGAAAAGAATATGATGCCAGCATAAGCGTAGTACAGGCGAGCCGGGCTGTGTGGGGAGTAGCTGAGAAAGGCCTGTGCTGTCCCCTCTGCCCCTGCAGCCGCACAGGTCCGGAGCTGTGAACCCTCTCCCGCCGCAGCCCGAGCGATCTGTCCTGCTGCTGCGCCCACAGTCCCCTGCCCGGGAAAGAAAAGAAAGTTAAATGCATATTAATTACAGCCAAATCCGCTCCGTAAGCACTTGCTGAATGTGCTTGGAGATGAGGTTTAAGCTCTCCTCCAAACAAAACTGTGAAATGAAAGGAATAATTTATTTGGTCAGACATATAATTTGCCACGTTATTCCACTTCTCTTGTTACTAAAACGGATTCTCTGCTGAGACCGTGACTTCCAGCTCCCCCAAAAATCATTGTCCACAGTCACTATTCCTCCCAGCCTTCTCAAAAGGTCTGCTTGGCCCAGAAGGCAGAGGCAGGGCCCCAGGCTCTCAGAGGCACGCAGCACACGCTTCTGCACGCTCGCGCACTGTCCCACACGTACACACACGTATGCACACACTTACACACGTATGCACAGACCATCACATGTGCAAACACAGCCATAGTCGTACACAGTATCACATACATGCACACCACACACTTCTACACATCCTTCACACACTGATGGTGACACGCATAATGCACACACACTCATGTAGACACGTATGTATGTGAAAGGCAGAGACTGTGTCAAAGCAGGTTAGTAGTTCAGTAAGCTCTCTCTCTCTGTTTTGTAGAGCGGGTCCACTGTGGGAGTTTGTCGTATTTCCGACCGTAGTTCGTGTCTTTATGACGACAGTTGACTCCAAGGTAGGTTAGTGACTGAGCCCTCAGGCCCTGGGGTTGGACACCGCTAGGGTTGAGTCCCAGCCCAGCACTTACGCCTGGGTGGTGCTCAGCAAGGAGAACGAGGCCCAGCCTCGGCTTCCAACCTCTAGATGGAGGTAACCAAGTGTTGACCTCACAGGATGCTTACGAGGAATACATCAGATTGTGCACAGTAACTGTTTCCCTGGTGGTCTTTATCCCTTTTGGCTGATAGCACAGTCCCATTGTGCCTGGTGTCCCATCCCTCCCCATGTGTCGTCCCCTTGGCTGGGGCTGTGGGCCAGGGCCTGGGTGGCTGCAGGAGGGGCTTGTTGTGGACTAGAGATCCTGCGTGCTCACCAGGACCCTCTCCTTGTGGGGACCCCTCCCCAGGGCTTTGGCGTGTGCAGAGGCAAATGGGGGGCCAGCTTCCTGTGAGCCTGGCCCAGGGAGTCAGCACTGTGCTGGTTGTTCAGAGGGAAGGGGGCTTGGTGGGTGGTGGGCACAGGTCTCAAGGAAGGCAGGAGTGCCTGTGTGTGTGCCCATGAGTACACGTGCGTGCTTATAAGAGGTAGCTTTTGAGCAGAAGAGCTTTGGGTGAAAATTGTGGAAGGTTTGGATTTCACCTGTGGTGGTGGTGGGCAGTGGCCTTTCTAACTGGCCCCAGGACCCTGGGCAGGTCATGAGCCTGTCTATACACTTGGTCTGAATACCTGCCGTCCCGAGGGCGGGCTTCTTGGTGCAGCCACATGGGCCAGGCAGTGCCACCATCAGGTAGTGTTGGGCCCCTCCTTGTCGCTGTGCTTGTTTTAGTGGCTTAGGGCCTTCTGCCTTCAGAGAGCTCGCTGTGTCCGCTGCCCTGTGCCATGCCAGCACCCCAGCAGGCCCTCCGTTTTAGGGCATCGGATGAGCAGAGTGGAGCTGGCTCTCCCAGGGAGCCTGTGCATGTGTGAGTTTGGGTTCACAGCATGGGCATACACAGACACGCACAGGTATGCACTTGTGTATGCACAGACACGCACAGTTATATACCTGCCTGTACACAGATACGCACAGTTATGCACCTGCGTATACACAGACACGCATAGTTATGTACCTGCATGTACACAGACATGCTCAGTTATGCACCTGCGTATACATAGACATGCACAGTTATGCGCCTGCATGTACACAGACACGCACAGTTATGCACCTCCCTGTACACAGATACGCACAGGTATACACTTGCGTATACACAGATACGCACAGTTATGCACCTGCATGTACCCAGACACGCACAGTTATGCACCTGCGTATACACAGACACGCACAGTTATGCACCTGCGTATACACAGACACGCACAGTTATGCACCTGCATGTACACAGACACGCACAGTTATGCACCTGCGTATACACAGACACGCACAGTTATGCACCTGCGTATACACAGACACGCACAGTTATGCACGGCACCCTCTGGGCCCACCCTGTCTGTGGAGAGGGCTTTGTGGTGCTGGAGACGTGTTCCCACGTGGTTTCAGTGGCAGCCCTGTGTGGACCTGGGAGCCCAGGTGAGGCTGATAGAGCTCAGGGCAGATGGAGAACAGTGGTTTGTGTTCTGGGGCTCCCGCAGGTCAGCCCAGTGCCGTGCACTTTAGAGGACATGCAGAGGGCGTGCAGGTGGTAGGCAAGTTGTCTCTCCAGAACCTTCCTGGCCAGGCCAGCCTGGGACAGGGACAGCATCTCCCTGCCTATCTCTGCTCGGGTACGCTCTGTCTGCGTCCTTGGGTGGCTGTCTCTGCCTTTCTCTCGTTCTCTCGCCCTTCGACTTGGTTGCCGTCTCTGTCACTGCTAGTCTGTGTACCTCTCTTTCCGTCACTTTGTTCTCTCAGTTCCTGTTCCTGCATCTCTCTGTCTCCACATGCCACTGTCTCACTGTCTGCCTCTGTATCTCTGTCTGTCTCTCAGCCTCTCTTCTTTCTGTTCAGTCTGATTCTACGCTATTCTTCTCCCTGTTTGTCGCTGGCCTCTCGCTCCTGTCTGTCTGTCTCTGCACAAGGAGGCTCGTCCTGGGTGGCGGTGGGCCTGGCTACCCTCTGCTGGGCCTGAGAGCAGACTGGATATTCCTTGAGGACATTCAGTCAGGCCCCTGGTCATCGTTCTAACTGGGCAGTTGGCTAGTGTTCCTCCCAGGAAAGTCCTCGTGGCAGTGACCTCCCTGCAGTGAGAGGCGGGGCCCAGGGCAGCCTCAGTGCCCACTGGATGCTGACCTCAGAGCCAGGAGGACACCTGGGTTTTCCTGAGAGAAAGGCTGCATGTGTCACAAGCCAGGCAGTCTCATACCCAAGAAGGAAAAGTTCAGCTCCGAGTATTTTTATTCCTTTTTCTTGGTTGAAGGTGTTTGGCAAAATAACAGTTTCCGTTCTGAGAGCATCTTCCATGTGCCAGAACTTGTGAAAGAGCTTTGTCACAGCCCCTGATGGTCTGCGTCATTGTCCCATTTTGTAGTGGCAGCTACAGGGAAGGGAGCTGGGGCATGCTCGGGGGGCTGGGGAGTCAGGAAGGGAGCTGGAACATGCTCAGGGGGCTGGGGTTCAGGAAGGGAGCTGGAGCATGCTCAGGGGGTTGAGGGGTCAGGAAGGGAGCTGGAGCATGCTCAGGGGTCTGGGGGGTTCAGGAAGGAAGCTGGAACATGCTCAGGGGGCTGGGGTTCAGGAAGGGAGCTGGAGCATGCTCAGGGGTCTGGGGGGTCAGGAAGGGAGCTGGAGCATGCTCAGGGGGTTGGGGGGTCAGGAAGGGAGCTGGAGCATGCTCAGGGGTCTGGGGGGTTCAGGAAGGAAGCTGGAACATGCTCAGGGGTCTGGGGTTCAGGAAGGGAGCTGGAGCATGCTCAGGGGTCTGGGGGTTCAGGAAGGGAGCTGGAGCATGCTTAGGGGTCTGGGGGGTTCAGGAAGGGAGCTGGAGCATGCTCAGGGGGCTGGGGGGTACAGGAAGGGAGCTGGAGCATGCTCAGGGGGCTGGGGGTTCAGGAAGGGAGCTGGAGCATGCTCAGGGGGCTGGGGGTTCAGGAAGGGAGCTGGAGCACAGTCCCTCTGGGGGCTGGGGTTCAGGAAGGGAGCTGGAGCACAGTCCCTCTGGGGGCTGGGGTTCAGGAAGGGAGCTGGAGCACAGTCCCTCTGGGGGCTGGGGTTCAGGAAGGGAGCTGGAGCACAGTCCCTCTGGGGGCTGGGAGTGCATATTTAATCCCGTTTGGACACTTACTAGTAAGTCTCTTCATCTCTCCAGGCCCCGGTGTCTCCCTTTGTAAATGGGGTTCATTGTGATTCCTCCTTCAATGAGGCTGTGCTTACAAAGTACCTCCGTGTAGTAAGGATATACTAAAGGCTGTTGGAATCAGAAATATTCTGAATATTATTGCCCAAAGTCTCACGCCCGGCTGCGTCTGCGCGGCATCTCAGGAAGCATGACCCCTACACAGGCACCTTCGTGAGTCCTTTAGGTGGTCCCTTCAACCACGGGTAAAAGGCCAGGAACGTTGTGTGGTATTTGCTTGGTGATGAGGGAGTCAGCTGGGCCTGCTGGTCACACAAGAGCAAGGTTCCAAGGCCTTCTCCTCCGCTGGGCAGGCGAGCCTGCGGCCAGAGGCGGGCAGCTGTGTGGCCGCTGGGAACCTCGGCCTCCTTGCGTCTGCTCCAGGGTGCTTGGGGCGGACAGCTGTGTTCAACCAGGAAGCTTGGCTGTTTAGGGCTGGCTTCTGTGTCTGCCCTTGAAGGTGACAGTGTGTCCACTTTCTAGTTCTAACCTGGGCCTGAGCAGATCTTGGCCCCTGGCCACTGCCCTGCCAGGGGTTGCCTGGCTGTGACCCCCCTGGAGTGTGTTTGGCCAATTGGAGAGTGAATGACTTTCTGCTTTGAAGGGCTGCAGCCGGGCAGGAGGGCGCTCTGCCTCTCCTGGCCCGGTGACCTGGGCAGGACACTTTACTTCCTGAGCCTCAGGCTGCTGAGTTTGTGGGAGGGGACATGGCTGCTAGGGAGCAGCAGGCCCAGGAGGAGGGTCCCCTCGGGCAGCAGCAGGCAGGCTCCAGGCTTCGCGTCCTCACCGTCCAGGACTGGGACAGCTGGAAAGGATGGTGATGCGATGGTGGGTGCTCAGAAACCCGGTCACGTGAGAGGCTTTGGGCCAAGAGCCTGGGTTTGCGGCCCACGTCTGCTGTTTCCCAGCTGCACGACCTTGGGCAAGTCTCCACATCCCTGTGAGACCAGTTTCCCTGCCTGCAGAACCCAGAGAGTCCGGCCCTTGCAGGCCGGCACAGGAGGTCTGGAAGTCCCTTCCCCTCAAGTGTGGATGAGCAGATCCCCTCAGGTATGCTGTCCTTGAGTCTTTTCCTTCTGTGGACCTTGGTGCCTAGTCACAGCAGCCTCCTCCCGACTCCGAAGTCACCTTCCTCTGCCCTTCTGGTCACCAGTGGGGAGCTAGGAGGATCCTTCAGCTCCCCAAACCTCCTCATGGCAGTTAGGAAGAATGCAGGCCATTTAGGGACACTCGGCATTTGAATTTAAGATTCTCTTTGAACAGAATCCACAAACCAAGGTTTAAAATTCAGTTGGAACCCAACCCCCAGCCTCCCAAAGTCATCTCAGTGCGGTTCTTACAACCCCGAGCTTGTGCAGGGTCTGTAGCTGGCTGGTCTGGCTCGGCTGGAGTCCGCAGCACCTTGGCCTGCCTCTCAGTCTGCTTGCTCTCCAGGGCCCTGTGAGTGCCTCCGCGCAGCTCAGGGTGCCCACTGCCCCAGGGCATCATGCCTCGCACCCTCTGCAGTGTTTTAAGAAGGACTTAGATTATTATACAGGTATGGAGAGGCCAGCAATCAGAAGGCAACTGCCACTGAAAAGATACATTGTTATTCACTATTCCCAAGAGGTGGGCAACGCCACACCACACCATGCCAGACGATTTGTGGAAGCCAGGCCAGCCTGGGGGCAGATGGAGTGAGGGGTAAGCATGGGCAGGAGCCTTGATTGTGGTTTTTGTGGTAAGGAGTGGACCGGGAAAGGTAAGCCAGTCCAGGACTGGCTAGTTTGAATAATTTCAGTGGGCTTTGGGGCACAGGGCTGTCTACTGTCTGGTACCCGCCCTGGGGTGATTAGGGTAAGGGAATATTGCCTGCTGGAGTGTAAGAGCCATAGAGGGGAGGTGGTTTGGAGTGTGGGCTTTGGATTGGTTGGTTTGCACATGAAAGGCATGCTCCCCTGCTAGTTTTTGCTACCTTTAAGAATCCACTAGCCCTGGGAAGGGTATTCGCTCCCCAGTCAGTGAAGCCCCAGATGCCAGAGCATCAAGAAGACAGAAAATAAGAAAATAGAGTTAATACAAATAACCAGGAGTCAGGAGATGGGATTCAGGTCCCTGCAGACCCCTGTGCTCACAGGCCTTTTCCTGACCTCCTTTGCAAGCTGTTCCTGGTAACGCTGTCCCTTGCCACTCAGTCACTGCCACCAGTTGTGCAAGTCATCACCAGTGTTCTGTAGGGGATTATGCACACGGCATTTTCTTGGCATTGTCCTGGTTTTCAGAGCTGAGAGATCATTTGCTCATTGAAAGCGCTGGGTACTCAGTGGATGAAATATTCCATAATCCATTTAGCTACTTTCCTGCTGAGGTTATTTAGGTGGTTTACAAATTTTTATGATTGCAAACATTGTTGCTATGGTTGGAACATGTCTCCTTGTGTACACGTGCAAGGAGTCTTCAGAGCGGGGGTTATGAAATCCATTTTGTGGGTAACAAACAGCATTCGAAAAGATGAAACAAAATATCACAGTGCGTTGCAAGCAGTAAAGGTGAAGTTGTACCTCTGGGCGTGGTCATGCAGGTGTGGACTACACTGCCCTGTAAATGTATTTCTTGGGTATCTACCTGAGCACGCGTCCTGGGTTGTGTACGTACACTTCCAGCTTTGTTAGATACAACTGCCAAATCACTCTCCAATGTGGCGGAACATATTTACCCCCTACTTTTCAATCAATGATTTATCGTATTTGACTTTGTTTTTTGGCCATCTGATAAGTGTGAATGATGTTGTTTTAATTTGTACTCCCTCATTTGCAAACTAGACATTTAGGCTTCTGCACTGGTTGGCCTGTTCATCTCCTTTACTCAGCTTTCTATTGGGTGCTTCCTTCCTCATTCTTTTTTTTTTTTTTTTTTTTTAGAGATTTTAATCATTTATTATTTAGATGTCTTTTTAAAAAAATGTTTTTATTGATTTTTTTAGAGAGAGGAAAGAAGAGAGAGATAAAAACATCAATGTGAGAGGGAAACATCAGTCGGCTGCCTCCTGCACGCCCCCTACTGGGGATTGAGCCCCAACCCAGACATGTGCCCTGATCAGAAATTGAACCCGGACCTCTCAGTCCATGGGACGACACTCAATCCACTGAGCCACACTGGCGAGCTAGATGTCTTATCAATAATTTCTCCCAGTCTTTGGTTGCCCATTATCTTTGTTTATGGTGTGGTTAATTGGGCCAAAAGTTGTACATGTTAACATAATCAAGTGTATCCTTCTTTCCTTTATGGCATGTATTTGTACTTTGTTTAAGAGGTCCTTTCCTACCTTGAGGCCCTAAAGATATTTTCCTATATTTTTTTCTAAAGTCGTACTATTATACTTTTACATACAGTGTTTTAATCTAGCTTGAATTGTTTTGTCATTGACAGGGCGTAGGGATCAATGTGTTTCATCTATGTGGATAATTAACTGTCCTCGTAGCAGCTACTCCATTTCTTAATTTTTAAATTATGTCATAATGTCACATGTCAGTTTTCCTTATATACATGTAGGTGTGGCTCTGGCCTCTGCTCGGTTCATTGGCGATTTCTCCGTGGCTGCCTCACCCTGAGCTTCTGTCACGTTCTAGTGGGTGTGATGTCTCCCAGGGCGGAGCCCCTCGGTGTTCCTCTCTCACGGGGCTTGCCTCTTCCAGGAGAATTTTAGGATCGACTTGTTAGAGTCCATGAAAATCCCTGTTGGGATTTAGATTGGAATTGATTTGGTTGGAATTGAATTGAATTGAATTGAATTGATTTGATTCATTTGGGGAAGATTGCCATCTTTGTTATATTGAATTTCCCCACCTATGAACATGGCCTTTACTGGATGCTTTTTTCTTACCTTTTAATTGGTTGTATAATTTGTGTCATAAAGCTCTTACCTATTTTTTGTTACACATATTCCTGAGTACCCTACAGTTTTGTGGCTGTGGTAAAGGTAAAGCTATACTTTGAAAATGAGTTTCTAATTCTTCATTGCTGGTGTCCAGGAATGGAGTTGCATTTTATACGTTGATCCTGTTTCTAGCAGGACCTTGAGATCTTATTACATGTGTCCATGTATTCATAGGTATTTTATTTAGTCATGTCACTTATAAATCAGGAAAGGCTCTTCTTTTCCAGTTCTTACATCATGCGCGTCCTCTGTCCCGCCGCCCAGAGTAGCCTGTCCAGTGGCACAGCATGTGTGAGCAGCACGTTTCACCGAAAAATCTCTGGCAGCCACATTTTAAAAAGTAAAAAGAAGTAGGTGGAATTAATTTTGATAATACTCAGAGTCTGGTGGACGGGCATCCTTTTCTTGTTCCTGATTTGGGAATATTTCTGAAGTATTACCATAAGAATAATGTTTAATGGTTTCCTATAGTAGGTTTAAAATTTCCTTCTTGTTCCTGTTTTGTTAAGGCTCCCTCATTGTGAATGAATGTTGAATTTTATCAGTGCTTTTCTGCAAATACTGAGACATTCATAAAATGTCTTTATCTTCTTATTGGGATGAATTTTATATGAATCCATTTCTGTTATTGTCACATCATTGATTCTTGGGTTAAACTCACCTGAGTTTTTACATTGTTGGATTTAATTGATAATATTTTTATTAAGACATTTGAATCCATGTTTAGCAATGAAATTCACCTATAAATTGTAGTTATGCTCCCCCTTTATTCCTAATGATGTTTGTGCCTTGTGGGGTTTTTGATTGGTCTTAGCAAGTTTGCTGGCTTTCTAGTGCTTTCGGGTTGTTTGGTTCCTTTGTTTCCTGTCTCCGATTGCTTCCCACATCCCTCCTGTGCCCCTGTGTAGGTTTGCCCGAGTTCCGCCCTAACTCCAGGGGTTGGGCACGGGTGATCGATTGCACCCTGTCCTCTTCTGCCCTCCCCAGCGGCAGCCGTGTTAGGACCTGCTAACTTACACCCCACGGGTTCCGACACATAGTACTTTATTAATTTAAAAATCCTACCTTTTCCTCAGTTTTGGAAAGTTTCATTATCTTTTCAAATTATGCCTTTCCCCCTATTTTCTCCATTCTCTCCTTCTGGAACTTTCTCACTCTGTCCAACGTGTCTCTTCCGCTCTTTTTTATACTATGTATTACCCACCTTTTAAATCTTTCTGTTACACATTCACGCAGTTTCTCGTAAGGTGACTTTGACCTGTCCTTTGTGTTCATATGTGCACATACACTTTGTCATTTTGGATTGTGAATAGAGACTTGTCTGTAGGAGATCTGTGTGGCCTGGGTTGAGGCTTGCTCCCTCCGAAGGGATTGTCCCTGACTGCCAGTTTCTCAGGAGTACCACAGCTATGGGATCGACTTTATGTTTGTTTACAGCTTAGAGGTTCCTGGACTTCCTGGGGACTGTACTTTTGAACTGTCATCCAATGAGAAGGCAGCAGGTGGTTGCAGACGCTCAGTGGAGACTTAAAAATCCTCCACTCATTTCCCAGCCAGAGTATAAGCACCCAGGTGTTTCGTTGTGCCCCTGTGCAGGTGGGCATTGAAGGGTATCTGGCCTGTAACCCTCCGGTGGTCTTGACCACACATGGGGGGCTCAGTGCCCACTTCTCATCTTTCAGAGGCCCCAGGTCTCCCATCCTCTCCCTGCATGGTCACCGGGATCATGGGGTTCAGTGCTGGGTCTCCCAGCGTCAACTCACCTGAGCTGCTTAGGTCTCCAGGTTCCCTCTGGGTGCCCCGGGTGGTCTTTCTTTTCCTGCCTGCTCAGATGCGCATCTGAATGATATTCATTCTATTTACTGAGCTGGAAAGTTTTAGCTTACCTTGTCTCACTCTGCTGTTGTTTTTCATATGCAAAATTAAAGGTAGAAAATGAGGTTGATGGGGAAAGAAACCCATATTTTGGGAACGAGTTGTAATTATTATCCACTCCAGGCGAAAGACCCGTGAAGTGGTCGGTTTTCAGGGGAGGAGATTCTTGGCATCTGCTGTATTCCCAAATCCACTGGCTAAGTCACAAGCCTTCTTGGACTGGGACCAAGGCTCCTACACTCCACACCGAGGGCCGATGTTTGGGGTTGTGACGGGGCCTGGGGAGGAGAGGGGAGGGCCCACTTAGTCCCAGCTCCGCCTCCTCCTTGCTGAGTCATCTTTGAGGTCACGTGATCATTCTGTGCGTGCATCCTTCTCTGTAACTAACAGCTTGGTGATAGAGATTTCCCAGCACTGAACTTGGGGGTTGTGTGAGGAGTGTTCACTTCTTGATTGTTACTTCCTGAAATTTCTCTGAGTATTTACTTATTCCAACAGTATTTATGAGCATCTGCTGTGTGCCAGGTGCTGTTCTGGGCACTGTTTTAAACACTTCTTCTTTACATTTGGTTTGCCCGGTGCTGGGAATCCAGAGAAGAACTGGCTAGCCTTCTGGTCCTGGTGCTGTGGGTCCAGGGCCGTTCCCAGAGCCCAGAGCCACGCAGCGGGCAGCAGGTGGGCTAACGGGCCAGCTGGGGTCTTTAGACCATGGCAAAGCCAGTCTGGAGGGTGCTCCTGTGTGCGTGTGTGTGTGTGTGTGTGCGTGTGTGTGTGTCTGGTGGTGTCCCTGCTGGTGGCACCTGGGAGAGATAAATGTAGCCCCCTCTCCCTGGCCCCAGTTCACCCTTTTATCAGGAAGTTGGAAATATTTGACTTTTTCCTAAGTTTTTATTTATTTTACTATTTTAAATAATGTAACTAACTTTCATGATTCAAAATTCACTAATTACAAAAGTGAAAAGAAAAAAAGTCCCTCCCAACCCTCTTTCCCAGCCAGCCAGCTGGTTCGGCACCCTGGGGGCAGCAGTGTCGCAGAGCCTTTGCAACACATTCTGGATGTATACATGTAAATAATCCATATACTTGTGGATATTTATACATGTGGGCTACCTATAAATTTACACACACACACACACACACACACACACATATAAGTTTTTAATGCAGTTGTTGGCATCTTGCTGTTTGGATTTGACAATGTATCTTGGAAATTGGTCCGTATGAGGCCTGAAGCGCTTCTCCGCCTGTTTTTATGGCTGTTTGATATTCCATTATAGGGACAAACTGTAATTCATGTAACGAGCCCCCTCCGATAGATAGATTTCCACTCTTCTGCTGTCTTCGAGCAGTGCGGCAAGAACTCGACTTCTCCCTCACATGTGAGGGCGTGCTTGCAGGGTGCAGGGCGCGGCGTACGGGGGCTCCTGAATTCTGAAGTAACGCCAGCCGGGGTCGAGGCTGCCTGGCTGACCCTCCAGTTACAGGAATTTTCCTAGGACCTCCATACACAGATGTGCAAGGTCCAGTTTCTGGGCGAGTGAATGAAAATACTTACAGCTGAGAGAGATTAGGTAGTAGAAGGCGTAGGAAACAGTTTTGTCGGTTTCAGAGATTCTCTGCAAATGAACTCAAAGTGGGGTCTTCTGATGGTATTTAAATGAGTACGGTGCAGGGGAGCGTCCCGGTGAGGCTGTCGGTTGGCCCGCAGAAGCCTGGTGGAGGAATCATCCGGCGTGCCGTAAGGTTGGCTCGCCAGATTAAAGAGGGGATGTGTATATGATGACGCTGAGACAACGTGAGCATCAACTCCGTGGAAAGTTCATTTTTGACCTAATATAAGACTTTTTTGTCTGACGCTGCTGTGTGTCCTGGTGCATAGCTTTAAATAGAGGCCTGGCTTTCGCTCTTGTATTTCAGGATATGGGGACAGAGAGCTTATGTCCCGGGCCAGCCTAGGCCTTTCTTTGCTCTTTTCGGGGATGCTCTCATCCACTCCTCCCAACAAGCCTGCCATCACCCCTACTTTACAGACCGACACCTGTGGTCTGGCGGTGATGCCGCTGTCCCAGGTCTCCCCAGCAGGGTTCACATGTGGGCCCCTGGCTCTGCGGTGAGAGCTGAGCCCGTCGCCGTGCCTCCCGGGCACGCTGGAGCCGTGGCGTCAGGACACCCTGAATCCAGGTGGCAGGGTGTGACTGGGATCTTTCTTGACTGACAGTGTGCCCCGTCCATATTTTGCTGTCTATAGAAATAATTCCAAACAGGGTATTAGAGGTTTTGTTTCAGGACGTTAGCGTCCCTGTTTCTTCTGGGAGAACATTGAAAAGGAAAACAAATACCTCAGCCCAGTTCGGGTGAGCACAGGGAAGGGGCAGGACAGCTGTGAGGCTGGGGGTCCTTGCCCTCAGTCCGAGGGTGTCGGAGGGGCTTTGGAGCCCGGACAGGGAGCCTGCAGTGTGGTTTCCAGCTGGACGTGCTCCGCTTGGTGACATGGGGGCTGGGGTCCTCTCCTGTGTCACAGCAGAGCCCCTGTCACTCCCGGCAGGCTGTGCTTGCCGTTTGCCCAGCTCTGAGTCAGCGGTCAGCACACTCATTCTGTCCAAAGCCAGACAGCAAATATTTTCCTCTTTTCAGCCCATAAACATGGTCAGTCTCACAACCACTCACCTCTGTGGACGAGGCATGAAAGCGCACGGGCAGTGCGTGACCCAGCAGGGCTCTGTGCCTCACCACGGGGCTCGAGGGGGTGTTGGCCCTCAGGCTGGAGTTCGCTACCCCTGCTCTAATTGGAAAATGACATTAGACTGAAACTTCAAAGCTGGTGGCTCCAGCCCTGCTTGGATACAGAACCCATTTCCTCTGTCTCTGTGGTGGGTCTCCACCCTTTGCCCAGATCCTTCCCTACCAAGTGCAGTGGGAGGACAGGAGCTGGGGAGGCAGAAGACTCACCTCTAATCGACCGTGTAGCCTGGAGCAGCTTTGTTGAGCTGAGCCTCACTTTCCCCATCTGTAAAATGGAAAGGTTGACTGATTTCTCGAAGGTTCTGTGGAGCTCCAAACTGTTCTCAGTTCAGTTAGAAAGCAAATGAAGGCTCTCTTCCCTGAAGGTTGTAGTTGAGATTGTGTTTTGATCACCAGGACAAAAAGGTTCAGATAATTCTGTGCTGTGATCTGTGCTCCAGGAGGCACTTACCCTCTGGGGCACCCCATCCTAGCACACCCCTAAACCTTCAGGAGCCACCCAAGCAGGGACAATGCTTGGTGCCCACAGAGTGTCGTGAAGGGATGCCTTCACCTGTGCACTTCTGGATGGTCCCCGGGAGGAGCAGTTCACCCTCCCCTGTTCTCCACCAGCTGCTGCCGTCTGCACAGCCCGCCGAGGAGACTGCGTGAGAAGAACCGGAGGAAAGAGGTGCTTTGGAAGGACAAGCAGCACAGGCTCCATTATCCCTGCTACCTGTCTTCCGGCTGTTCCAAGGGAAGGTGTGCTGTGCAGGGAGGCAGCTTCTCACTCCAGAAGCCAGATCAGTCAGGCCCGCGCGTGGTTCCCCGCTCAGCTGAGGCCCGGGGCGCCACACTGCAGCTGCCAGTTGGACAGGGACGGTTGCCTGTCTCGTCCTCAGACACCCCACCCAGCCCTGGGTGGCCCGGGGACAGGAGGGGCGCTCCCTGGGAGAGCTGGAAGGGAAACTGCACAGCAGTTGGGAGCTCCAGTGGCTTCTTGTGCTGACTGGCCCGTTCCACCACTGGTGAGCTCGGAGCATTGATTGGACCCTGGGAGCTTTAGTTTCCTGAATCGAATCATGGGATGGGTGATACCTGCAGGGATACCAGGGGTTTGGTGGTTTAGTAAAATTCATCATTCATTCGATTCCAGGCACTGTGCCAGGATCGATATAACAGTATGAGAGATAGTGTCACTGAAATTCCTAATTGCTGGGCACCAGGCTGCATGATGAACTCATTTGATTCCCACAGCAACCCTTTCCATTTCACAGACGGGAAAACCAAGGCTCAGTGATATTCTCTACGGTCATTTAGCTGGTTAGAGACAGAGCCAGGGTCTGGGTGTCATTGGGTGACTCTGTCTTCCCCCAGGTCAGCTGGGGGATGTCCTTGTCCTTGTGGGGCCAAGCGTGGACTAGCCCTGCTTGGATCATTCCAGGAGTGCGCACACCTTAGATTCTCTCCAGTCGGCAGCTCACTGTCTTGCTGTGGGCTGGCTTCCCTTCCACCTTCCTGAAAGCCCCTCATTTGGGCCGTTTCTCTGGATCTCCCGGCAGAGACAGGCTGTGGTCCTGGGCTCTGGAGCCTCCGTGCACCAGCCTTCGGCAGGGATAGGTTGGGTACTGGGCTCTGCTTCCGGCAGCTCCACAGAGTCACTCAGAAGAGGTTTTCTGAGAACCTTCGCAGGCCTCAGCCCTGAGTGGCTGGGTCTAGGAGGGGCCCTGGCGTCTGTTATTCAAGAGAATGCTCTTAGGGGCTCTTCATGGCTGTCGGGTTCTGGCCTCCAGGTGGCATGGTGCAGGCTGAGTGCATTCCTGGGCAGGACAGGTGCCATGGTGTGACCAGGAGTGGTAGGGATCGGCCTGGGGGAGGTGCCAGTCCCCCTCAGGCTGAGTGCATTCTCAGTGGTAGTCCTGTGCTCAGCGGGGGACTGGCACCTCCCCCAGGCTGACCCCTACCACTCCTGGTCACACCAAGGCACCTGTCCTGCCCACCTGTTCCAGGCCACCCTGCTGTGAGGGTCAAGAAGCAAGAACAGTAGCTGTGCTGGCCCCCTGCAGAGCCAGGTCCTAGCAAAGCCATGGCCCAGGCCTGGAGCTAGGCAGTCAGGCGCATGGTCCTCGGCCTATCCCACTCAAAGCCCGTGAGCTTGGGTGAGTTACTTCACCGCTCAGAGACGTGTTTTCCGTACCTAGAAAATCCATGTCCACAACTGTATTTGGGAGTTGCTGTGCAGGTGTCTGTGGTCTCAGAGGAGTGCCATGGACCACGTCTCCCGTCCCCACCTTGCACAGAGCCTGTGCCCCAGAGGTCTGGGTTCCCAGCTCTGACCCACCGGCCCAGCTTCTTGGGGCCAAGCGGTCCCAGCTGTGTCTGCAGGGCCCGCAGAGTCCTGGCCCGTGGCAAGGGCCCAGCCCGCTGACGGTTACACTGCACCCCTTGTCCATGCTTCTGGGGAGCCCTGGGCCTGAACGGGAAGGATAAGAAGGCAGTCGACTGTCCTGGTTTGCCCATTCTTGGGACAGTTCTGAGCAAACCTGATGAGTTGACTACCCTAGGACAGGCTGGCCCAGGTCAGGGTTGGCTTCTTTTCTGCTCAGTGGGCACAGAGCTGAGGGCTCACGATGCTGTTAGGGGCCCACAGAAATGTTTAATTTTTAAATGAGAAGCCTGCACTACATTTATCTTTAAACCAAGACATTTGTAAAATGAGAATGTTACTATGTTTTATGGGGAAAGAGGCCTGCAGAGGCCAGAGTGCCCCGAGAGTCGAAATGCTGCCGTGGGGGAGACGCTGCCCCAGCGCCCCGTCCCCGGCAGGAGGAGGCGGGAGAGCGGCACGCGGCCTGCAGGCGCCGGGCGGTGCTTCTCCCTGGGTCCCAGCCGTGGAGAGGAGGTGACGCTGTGTTTCTGGGCCCGCTCAGCCTAGAACTTTGGGAAGTGGGTGCGGGGCAGTGGCTCACAGGCATGTCAGTGTGGGGCCCCCAGCCTTCCCAGCCAGTGGGATTCTGGTCCTCAGATGCTCCTGCCTGGGCTGCGTGGGGGGCAGGGTTGGGGTTCCTGTTTGGAGCCAGGGAGTTGATTTGATCCAGCTGAGGCTCAGAAGGCAGCTGGGTCCTCACCAGCTCCCCTCCCTCACCACATGTGAGCCCAGAAAGGGGGAGACCCTGGGAGGAGGGTCTAGCAGATGTCGCTGTCCCCACACTGCACTTCTTGTTTATCTCTTTAATGGCAGGCACTCAGGTGGGGGCCGTGCTCAGAGCCGCCCTAAGGAGCGGCGGGCGACCTCCCTCAGAAGGTGGGGGAGAGGGGTGGCGTGAATAGTCCGGGCTGCAACTTGACACAGTTTGTCAGGCAGACGGCACAGGGCACAGCTGGCCAAGGGTTCGGTGCTCCCGGCCTCGGAACTTGGGAGGAAGGCTTTTCTCAGCTCCAGACCAGGGCTCACTGAGCTGCCTGGTGGGACAGCCCCGGGAGGGAGGTTTGGCCTTGGCCTGTGCTGTGCACCAGCTAGGACGGCGTGCTCCTGCTGGAGAATTCTGTGATGTCCGCAGTTACGCAGCCTCGCCCTGTCTCGTCAGACAGGAGACAGGGTACCTGCTTCTGGGGTCAGCGATGGTCGCACAGCGAGGCAGCAGCAGGGTGGCCCTGGCCCCCTGACTCTGGTCTGGGTTGTCCCTCTCCTCACAGCCTTTCATCTTATTTTGGGTGGAGACAGGGTATTCAAGACAGAGATGAGAAGTTAGGTCTGTGTTTCATTGTTTATTCCTTTCTTGGCTACTTTTGCAGAGGGATCTGGCAGGAAGGGAACACTGGGGAGGGAAGAGCTGCGAAAGAAAAGCCTCCTTGGCTCCTCTGCCTTTTCTGCTGAACATGGTGGCAGTTCTTTATTTCCAGTAAAAATGGCTCGTCCTCTGTCAGGCCCCCCACACTGCTGGCCTGGGGACTGGAAACACGCTGTGGGCCCCGCCGAGCCTGTGTGAGCAGGTCTGGAAGCTGGCGGGCGGACACAGCGCGTTCATTGTGAGAGGGAGGAGCCAGGAGGGGCTGAGGGGCTGTGCCTGAGGACCTGAACAGCACGCCTTCCCTCGGTGCCAGTGCAGGGCTGCATTCTCGCGTGCTGCTCTGAGCTGCTTTAAGAGTAGATGGACCCTACCGATTGACGTGGCACCGTGGTGCCCTCCCGGGCCAGGTCTAAGCCCCGCCAGGCAAGGGGAAGAAAAGAGTAAATGGACAACAGATAAATGGTCAAACAAAATGTGATCTATCCATACACGGCAATGTTATTCAGCCTTAAAAAAGAAGGAGGTTCTGCCGCATGGATGACCCTCGGGGACAAGGTGCTTAGTGGTGCAGTAAGCCTGTCGCAAAAAGACAAATACTGCGTGACTCCACTCAGTGAGTCACTCACACAGTCAAACTCATAGAAACAGAAAGCGGAGTGGTGGTTGCCAGGGGCTGGGAGGATGGGGCATGGGGAGTTACTATTTTAGGGTGTGAGGTTCCAGTTCAGGAAGATGGAAACAGTTCTGGAGAAGGGTGGTGGTGGTGCTGGCATTCATTTGTGAATGTACTTAACATTCCTGAGCTGTATACTTAGAGTGGTTAAAATGGTAAATTTCATGTTATGTATATTTTACAACAGTTTAAAAAATATTAGATGGTAGTCGACCCCTCTCTTCCTCTTGACTCCCCTAAGGGGCGTGGCTGGTATCGGGGGTTCATCTTTTATGCCAACAGTGTTGTCGATGATAATTGGATTCTTCTGCAGAGAAACTAAACTGACTTTCTTAGGTAGCCGGGACAGACCATGTGTGTGCTGGGCCCCGGGGCCCAGCCTCACGCACTCTGGCGTTTGGGGATTCCCCGTGGAATAGCTAAACCGCCACTAGGCAAGCCCCACCCAGCTGCGCAGAACTCCCACACGGGTTTCTGGTCTCTCCGCTTTGAGTACGAAGAGATTCCAAGGTTTAACGACCTCTAAATAGAGCCCGCCATGTGGAAGGGCAGGTCAGCACAGACAGCAGGTGAAGTGTAGTCCCAGAGAAACAGAATGCGAGAAGAGATGACAATGTAAGCCGAAAAAACAGCCCTCCCACTGGTATCCTCAGAGAGATCCAGAAAGCACTGCATCCGTAAAACAAGATCAGGGTGCTATGAAATAAGAATATTCAGAAAAGGAAAAACAGCTTCAGATTAAAAATACGATGGTAGAAATAAAAAGTTTATCGGGTTGGAAGGTGAGTCATGGACAGCATGGGGAACAGAATAAAAAGGCAGAGAGATGTGAGGGGAAGGGAGAATGCTGGAATACTGATGCAGGCGATTGCACAATTAATGGGACTTCCGGAAACTGAAGCTGAAACAGGTAAGAGAAAAGTGTACAAAAAGTAATACAAGAAATTTGCCCATATCAGGAGGACAAAAAATCCTCATATTAAAATAATCCTCAGTGTGCCTAGCACTTAAAAAGAAAATCCCATTTAGACGTGTTTGTGAGATTTCAGATAACCACAAAGAAACACTTCTGAAAATGTCTAGAGAATAGGAAAATAAACCAAAGCCAGGTGCTCTGCCCAGGTGGAGGGACGCGACGCCTTCAGCAGCCGCGGGCCGGCATGGCAGTGGCTTCCTGGCAGGTGTGAGGGAAGCGATCAGACTGTCATCCTAACTGTCACTCAGGGGTGAGGGACTTTTCTAGTCATGCAGGAAAGACTCAGAACTCCCCCCCCCCCCATCCTTCTCAGACAGTTACTTAAGGATCCTCTGATGCAAAGGTGGGGAGTGGATGAAGGGAGGGAATTGCTGGGACCCCAGCAGGGAGACCACCAGCCGGGCAGTGAGGTGAGGCTCACAGGTGCAGCGCCCCCTGCATCAGGGCGCACGTGCGGGATGAGGGGCTGGGGAGCTGGGCACAGGCGTCAGCAGAGACTCCCGGGGAGAACTGAAGGCCTCCGTGTAAATAACTGATACATCGGAAACACTGAGCTCATGCGATTAGAGAATCAAATCATGACATTTTAATGTGTTCTTTAGCTAGATCAGACAGCCATCAGAGGAACTAAAAGTAGAAAAAGTTTAAAAAATGTGAAAGTAGGCGCACAGGAGGGGACTGGTGCTTTTCATTATAAACTCATCTGTGCGATGCTTTAAAAATCATGTACAGAATGGCTTAGATTTTTTTTCCCAAAAAGCCAAAGAAAGAGTCATGAAAATTAAAGAGAAACAATGCGAGGGGCCGCGGTTGCCGTGGAACTGGTTCCGGAGCCCGCGACGAAGGCCTGGCTGGGCTGGGGCGCGGTGACCTCCCAGCGAGGAATTTCAGTTCTCTTAGCTTGCTCTGTTCAGTTTTACTTTTTTGGAAAACAAAAATACAAAAATACAGCCAGTGGGCCCCGGGCGAGATCAGAGCCATGGGTGGGCAGTGGCCCTCGCACTTGGAGAGCGTGGTCCCCTGTGGTCTGTGCCTGGCTCCTCCGAGGCGCAGCCCTGCCCAGGAGAACACTGCAGGGCGGGGCTCCTTAGACAGCCTGGAGGACCCGGATGGGCTTGGCCTGGTCCCTCGCCTGGGGCCTGTCTTGTGCTGAACTAAGTGTGAGGGGAGGTGGAGTGAGGGACCCCCGTGGATGTCCTCGTACTGTCCCCGAGCCTGGAGGAGGGCAGCGGTCCCTGCTGCCAGGGTGCTCCTGTGCTCACCTGTGGGGACACATGGACATCTACAAAGCACGTGTACGAGACACCTTCAGTGAGGGCTGCTGGGGCGTGAGGCAGTGCTGGGAGCCTCTCCGCACTGAGTGTCAGGGAAGGCCTCTCCGAGGAGGTGACATCTGGGGGCAGAGAGCTGTGGGGGAAGCAAGGCTCAGGAAGGGGGTTTCCTGAGAACCCCTGGGGATGGGCACAGAGGAGGCCTCTGGGGATGTCCAGGGGGCGGGCAGGCTCGTCAGGATCGGGGGCATCACCTTACATCACGAGATCCACTGGTCAGTTCAAGAGTGAGCTAAGGCTGGGAGGACCCTTGGCGGGGGCCCAGGAGCCTGGAACGCCAGCCTGAGAGGAAGAAGCCCCAGGCCCTGAGCCGGAGGGTGGGCCCCGCGACGAGGCTTGGCAGCTCTGAGATTTGAGTGCCGAGTCCCAGGAGGCCAGACAACATTCTCCTGTGTGGAGGGCTCTGGGTGCAAACCCCAAGCTTGGGTTCCTCCAGGGCATCTGACAGAGAAGGACAGAACGGGGTGTGTGGAGTCGTCTCTGCTCACCCAGACGGATGGAACAGAGACAGACGCGAGAGAGCCCTTTCCTGTGTAGGGAGCATCCTCCCAGGCCCACGTGGAGGGCCAGCTCTGTGCTGGGCCTGGCTGGGGCCACTTCAGGCCAGAGGAGGCCTGAAGTGGCCTGCCCCTGTCCTGCCCCCGCCCTGGGCTGCTGTTCACTGCCCAGTGTGTGGGGACCGGTGACGTCAACACAGGGCTGAGGATGAGTGCGTTTCTGAGGAATGGCGCTGGAAGCTGGTGCCAGTGTTCCAGAGGCAGGCCGAGGTAAATACAGCAGAGGCCGCTGCTCCGAGGCTGCTTTGAGGAAGGAAGGCCTCTCTGCCTGCAGGCGCCTCTCCTGCCTCCCCAGCCCACATGGGGCTGAAGCCTAGAATTTCACCATTACTGGTTCATTCCTTTGGCTTCGAAAACAGTTGTCCCATTGAGGAGGTGATCTTTGAGCTCACAGCATGGAGCAGCCCATTTGCCTCCGCAGGGCATCAGGGCCTTTGCCACTGCACAGAACAGCCAGCTAGTGCCCACGGTGCCCTGTGTGCTGTGCACGGCGGGCGCTCAGGTGTGCAGAGCTGGGTCAGACGGGGTGTAACGAGTGCTGGGAGAGGGACGTGGTCAGAGAGGGAGGAGCAAGAAGACAGCTTGGAATGCAGAGTGTGCAGGCTGAGGGCCCTCTGCCGGGCCTCCTCTCCCCTGTGTCCTTGGGAAAATGGCAAGTCCCTGACCCTGACCCTTTCTGCACCCCACTGTGATCACTCAGAGGGGCCAGATGGCACCCATTTTGCAAGGTGGTTGAGGAAGCAGCACCGAGCTGGCCTGTGGAGGGTGTTAAGTAACATGATGGTATGCCATGGCTGTGGCTTTCCAGAGGGAGGTAGAGCTTAAGCCAAGTGACAGCCAGGTGACTTTCCGGGGGACAGAGAAGGCACAGGTGTGGAGACCTGGAGCTGTCACAATCAGGGCAGTTTGATCCAGGACAGAAGCAGGAGCTCTGAGTCCATCTGGCCGGCAGGGGCTGAGGTCTGGGGAGAGGAGGAGGGAAGGAGTTCTGGGAAAAGACGGAGGAGAAATTTTGTGACTCCATCCCACCCTCGGGCTGGGTAGAAAACCCCCCTGTAGCCTGGCTCAGGTCCTGGGCAGTGAGGCCCAGGAGGGCTGGCATGGGGCCACAGCGCTGTGCTTTCTGGCGGTGTGGGCTTTTGTTCGTCAGGGTATGGAGTCACCAAGCCTTTGTGTATCAAGGAAAAGAAAAGACAGGAGAACCTTAGCATGGCATTGTCATGTTTTCTACATTTCCCAACAAGCGTTTCCCTTTTGCTTCTCCAAGTGATTGAAATCAGGAGGGAGAAGAGCATGTTCTCTGCACCTGTGGGCTGAGCCCCTTTCCACACTGCCCCAAGAGTCGGGGCCCCCTCTCGGGCACTTGCTGTGACCCTCCCCTCCCAGCACCTGGGAGGGCTGCTGGGCAGTGTGATCAGAGGCGTGGCGGGCATGGGCTGGGGTCTGGAAGCTGCAGTTGCATGGTTGGGGGGCAGCTCGGCCATGACAGCGAAGCCACATGGGCACTTCCTGTTCTTGGTGGCCCATAGCTGTTCCTGAGCACATTTCTGACCACTTCTTCATTCAGCCAGCATTTATTGAGTGCCTACTGTGTACCAGGAGATACAATGGGGAATAAGTCAGATCCCTGCCCTCAGATTGCTCATAGTCTGGTATAAACACACCAGTTAGGTGTGTCGACAGTTACAGTATAGGAAAGTGAGAGCAAAGAGAGCCAAAGGGCAGCCCAGGGTGGGCAGAGCCTGGAGGCGGGAAGACTTCCTGGAGGAGGCGGAGCCTCAGTCTCAGGTTAAAAAGGAGTTTGCCAAAGCCTGAAAGGCAAAGAGGACAGCAGGTACGAAGGCCCAGGCATGGGTCAGTGTCCCCGCAGGCCCCCTCAGGTCCCACCTCCAGGAAGCCCTGCCTGCCAGCTTCTTTGGGGGATGGAGGATGTGTCATATTTGCCACAGAGTCCTGCTTCAGAGGGGGTCCCAAGGGGTGCTGTTCTCAGTCATTATCATCACTGAGTGTGGGATGTCTTCTCCCCACTGCCTGTGACAGTCAGATGAAACCAAGGACCCTGAGTAGCCTTGGGAATCCTTAGGGGCTACAGCTACATAATAGGTCATTTTTCATGTCACCATTCGCTTGGTCTCCACTGTGTATGTTCTGAGTTTTTCCATTTTTAATGCTGGGATACATCTGAGGACAAGACGTTGAGAGGAAGGCATGTCCACCAGAATTGCCTTTTTGAGTGTCTGCTGTTTGCCTAGCTGGTGGGGGTGGGGTGGGCCCGGAATGGGGCTAAAAGTCTGAGAAGTCCCAGATGATGGTGATGCACTGGGCCGGTGACCACACTTGGACACTCCCGGCTTAGCCTGGTGCTGGACCCTCGGGAGCTCCGGGGCCTGCAAAGGGTGAGTCCCCATCGTGGCCTGGGGGAGCAAGGCTCAGGGTCCATCTGGAGCAATTTCTCCTCGAGGCCATCAGAGAATGAACCTGACTACCTCATATGAGAGGAGATTTATTGATGCCGGAATTTTTAAAAACACAGCACATCAGGAGAGGAAAACATAACGCCCAGCAGACACGCAAACTCACGTAGACAAACAGTTCACAGCTGATCAGAAAGTCCCCCAGGAATGAGTGGTGCACGCCACCCTTGTGAGGAAGCGGGTCCCTGGGAGCTCCTGGAGGGGTCCTCTGCTCCACGCTGCCCCTGATGGCCTCAGTTATCCCCACCCCTGTGGTGGTTCTCATCCTCAGAGTTATCTTCAAAGCCAGTGAGTGAGCCACTCAAGGAAATTGGTCGCAGTCACACTCAACTTTTTGCCTAAATGGTCTGTCCAGCTGGGTCACAGTCAGCACATGTCCCAGGGGAGGGCTGTGTCTCACTGCTCCCAGATTTATAGACTGGGTGGAGGGGTGGGTGGTAAAAGGTACCCCGAAAGTGCCACTCTTTTCCTATCACTAAGGGTATTCTCAGGGTTTGGAACCAGTCCCCAAATTGTGGGGTTCCCAAAGGGTTTTTCCCAAAGGTAGCATGCTGAGAAGGGGTGGGGCCTCCCAGGCAGAATGACTTGACAGTACTGTGAGGTAACATTTCTGTGGCTCCAGGTGCTGCTCTGGTTTACATGTATGTGCTTATTTAATCCTTCCCACAGCTCTAGAAAATGGTCTCATGATCCTCATTGGATAGTTGAAGAAATGGAGACCACAGGGGTTGTGTGACTGACCTGGGGTTCTACAGCAGTAAGTGGTGGCCCCAGGCTCCCAACCCTGGCTGTCTGACCCCAGACCTCTGCCCTCATCCCATGGAGACCACCTCTCCTCTTGTGAAGGCATACATACATTCTGTTAAGCTCATTAAGAAAGCCAGGTCCAATATCCCTGATGAACATAGATGCCAAATCCTCAACAAAATATTAGCAAATCAGATCCAGTGATATATTTAAAAAAATTATTCACCATGACCAAGTGGGATTCATCCCAGGGATGCAAGGCTGGTACAATAGTTGCAAATTAATAAATGTGATACACCACATAAATAGAATGAAAGATAAAAACCATATGATCATATCAAGAGAAGCTGAAAAAGCATGTGACAAAATCCAGCACCCATTTCTGATAAAAACACTCAACAAAGTGGGAATAGAAGGATCATATCTCAACATAATAAAGGCCATATATGAAAAACCTACAGCCAACATCATACTCAATGGGCAAAAACTGAAAGCATTTCCCTTCAGAATAGGAACAAGACAGGGGTGCCTACTTTCGCCACTCTTATTTAACATAGTACTGGAAGTCTTAGCCACAGCATTTAGTCAAGAAAAAAAATAAAGGGGATCCAAATCAGAAAGGAGGAAGCGAAACTGTCATTATTCACAGATGACATGATATTGTACATAGAAAACCCTAAAGACTCCATCAAAAAGCTACTAGAACTAATAAATGAATTTGGCAAAGTAGCAGGATACAAAATTAACATCCAGAAATCAATGACATTCTTATGCACCAATAATGAACACTCAAAGGGATACTGAAAAAACAATCCCATTTACCATTGCAACAACAACAACAAAATACATAGGAATAAACTTAACCAAGGAGGTAAAAGACCTGTTCTCAGAAAACTATAGGACATTGAAAAAAGAAATAGAGGAAAGTATTAAAAAGTGGAAACACATACCATGTTCATGGATTGGAAAAATCAACATCACTAAGATGTCCATACTACCCAAAGCAATCTACAGATTGAATACAATCCCTATTAAAGTACCAATGGTGTATTTCACAGATCTAGAACAAATATTCCAAAAGTTTATGTGGAACCATAAAAGACCCCAAATAGCCACAGCAATCCTGAAAAAGAAGAACAAAGTGGGAGGGATCACAATACCAGATATCAAGTTATACTACAAAGCCATCATAATCAAAACAGCCTGGTACTGGCACAAGAACAGGCATATAGATGAATGGAACAGAACAGAGAACCCAGATACCAACCCAAGACAGTATGCACAATTAATATTTGACAAAGGAGGCAAGAGCATACAGTGGAGTAAAGACAAGTCTCTTCAATAAATGGTGTTGGGAAAATTGGACAGCTACGTGCAAAAAAATGAAACTAGACCACCAACTTACACCATACACAAGAATAGACTCTAAATGGATAAAAGACTTAAATGTGACTTGTGAAACCATAAAAATCCTGGAAGAAAATGTAGGCAGAAAAATCTCAGACATCATATGTAGCGGAATTTTCATTGATACATCGCCTAGGGCAAGAGAAACAAAGGAAAAATTAATAAATTGGACTACATCAAACTAAAAAGCTTCTGCTCAGCCAAAGAAACCAGCATCAAAATGAAAACGGAACTCACTCTCTGGGAGAACATATCTGCCAATGATACATCAGATAAAGGGTTAATATCCAAAATATATAGAGTGCTCATGCAACTCAACAAAAAGAAGACAAACAATCCAATTAAAAAATGGTCAGAGGACCTGAATAAACACTTCTCCAAACAGGATATACAAATGGCCAGGAGACATTTGAAAAAAATGCTCAACATCACTAATAATCAGAGAGATGCAAATTAAAATGACTATGAGTTATCACCTCATACCTGCCAGAATGGCTGCCATTAACGAATCCTCAAACAACAAGTGCTGGCGAGAGTGTGGAGAAAAGGGGACTCTAGTACACTGCTGGTGGGAATGCAGACTGGTGCAGCCACTATGGAAAACAATATGGTGTTTCCTCAAAACATTAAACATGGAACTGCCATTTGACCCAGTGATTCCACTTTTAGGGATATATCCTAAGAAGCCTGAGACACCAATCACAAAGAATATATGTACCCTCATGTTCATAGCAGCGCTATTTACAATTGCTAAATCTGGAAACAGCCCAAGTACCCATCAATAGGTGAGTGGATAAAAAAGCTGTGGTTCATTTACACAATGGAATATTATGCAGCTGTAAGAAAGAGAGATCTCTTATCCTTTGAGATGACATGGAGGGACCTGGAGAGTATAATGCTAAGCGAAATAAGCCAATCAGAGAAGGACAAATACCACATGATCTCACTTGTTTATGGAATATAATGAACAAAATAAGCTGTCGACCAAAAGAGATCCAGAATCATGGAAGCAGGGAACAGACTGACAAACCTCAGAGGGATGAGGGTGGGAGGGGTGGGAAGAGATAAACCAAAGAACTTATATTCATATATGCACAACCAATGGACACAGACATTAGGTTGGGGACAGCAGGGAGGAAGAGGGGAGAAGGAAGGAGGGGGTCAATGGGGAAGAAAGGGGGACATCTGTAATACTTTCAACAATAAATAAAGAGATACAGATGAAGAGGTACATTAAAAAAAAAAAAAAAAAGCCAGGTGCCAGGTCCGTTATTTCAAACGAGACGAGTCACCATTTGTGTACTGCCTACTTTGACCTGCGTCATCTCAGGTCCTGTGAGAATAGCAAGGTTTTGTGCTAGTCTCCACTTGGCAGAGGGGAAAACAGGCTCGTGGCAGTGGGTCACTTAAGTGGTGCTGCAACTTGTATTCAACCCCAGCTGCTGACTCCGCTCCCGTGCCCGAGCTCTCCCTGCCCCCTATCCAACTTGTTTTCTGCCACTTGAGGCTGAGAAGCTCGATGAATGCCCTCCTCCCCTTTCTGCTCCCTTTACTTCCTTGGGGCTCCTCTCATGACGCTGCCCATGAGTGTCTGAAGGCATGAGAATGCCTACCCCAAAAGTCTGAGAGAGATTCTAGTGCCAGCTCTGGGGGCTGCCCCTGGAGTCAGAGCCGGGGTTGCCACCGGCTCATCACGCTCTGTTGTACCTATCCAGATCTCCCCTGGCCCCAGGTCAGGATTGGGGCAGCCACAGGTGGCAGGGTTTAGAAGGCTGTTCCCGGGCCAGGGGACAGGATGGCCCTTGGGGAGTAAGGTGGGCCGGGGAGAGATCTGGATGATCAGGGGCCCCATTCTAAAATGGACCTGCCCCCACCCCCAGTTTCTCCTGCCCTTAGACTGGCCACGGTGTGAGGGAACTGGCCCTCAGGATACTCCCACAGCACAGGAATCCCCAGGACCCTCTGAGCTCCAGGCTACTACTGTCCTGAGCCCTGTGTCATTATTCTTGCCTGTCCCCTCCTCTCCCATTGCGGCCAGAGCAGGCTGCTTCTGCTTCTGTTGACTATCTCTGCATTTTTCAGAGGCATCAGAAGAAGCCTCGTGTGGCTGGAATGGGGATAAGAATCCAGAGAGGCCCCTGATGGGTAACGTGGACCGTTGGCGGACTTGGCTCATTTTCAGGCCCAGAAGGAATAAGCTGTTTTTGAGTTGAACTGAGCCCAGGGGCCCTTTGATTTATTTTGAGGTGGAAGCTGCCTGGGCAGGCAGAGGTAATAAAGGTGGGAGCTGGGGGCTTGCTGAAGAACGGATGGGGGAGGCTGAGAGGAAAGCTCATTCCTCCATGCCTTTTGGCTGTGCTAGTCTGAAGACAGTGGGTGACTTCATGATGCACTCCAAGGTGTGCAGGGCTGTGAGTCTTAGTCCTTTAAGCCACTGACTGTCCTCTGTGGGTACCTGCAAAAGTTCTGGGGCATCTGAGCTGAATGGCTATGGAGGAGAGGAAAGAGAAGAATGAGGTAGGGATGAGAAATAGAGAGAGAGAGAGAGAAGAGGAAATGCCCTGACTATAGAGAGCTTCCATCCACCCACACATCCACACACCCACACATCCACCATCCATCCATCCATCCATCCATCCACCCACCCACCCACTCGCCCATTCGTCTGTCCATTCAACCTCCCACCCACCCACCCAGCCTCCCATTCATTCGCCCACTCATCTATTCACCCTGTTCACCCATCTGTCCACCCACCTATCCAACACATTTTTTTATCCATCGCCTACTATGTTCTAGCCATTTCCATCCAGGTCCCACCTTGTAAGTGTAGCCCCTGGTAGACCAACCACCCCCTCACCATTTTCTGACTTCTTTTTGCGCTCACATCCTGATCATGACCCTCAGTCCTTGCAAACCCTCCTTACCACTTTCTTATGCTTCTACTTATTTCCTTTTGTGACCCACTCGGAGACGGTTAGCCCTTCACTCAGTCGTTGCTTCTAATCTCTTGCACCTCCTGGCCCTCTCCTTGGAGTTGTTCAAAGCATCTTTGGTGGGTTGAGATGGGATTGACTGGCATCTGTCTAGAATGACTGAGGTGGGAAGGGAATTCCCATTGGTGAGCACCTGCCAAGTGCTTGGGGTGGGAGGGTGACGGTCATCGGTACGGAGCTTGGTGCTGCAGAAAAAGCTGACGTTTTGGAACCAGGCAAGGGTGAAATTGATCCCCGGGGGCTGATGACCTTGGATACGTCACTTAACCCCCCTGAGGCATAGTGTTCTTATTTGCCAAGAAACACAACATAAGCACATCTGTGTAGTTCGATGTGCATGCAGGGCCTGCACGTGGCCCCTGGCACGTGGTTGGTAGGTGATGCCTCCCCCTCCCCCTCGTGTCCATAGATTTGGGGACTGCTCGAGGCCTCTTCTGACACCCTTCTTCATCTTGTGGAGCTAGAGTGGGCAGAGCCACAGGAAGCTTTCAGCAGACACAGGGCTCCTGGGCCAGGATCAGCAGTGAGCAGCATTGGCATCCCCTGACTTTTCTGCCCACTGCCCTCTCCCAGTTCCACCCGTCTCGTCACACCCTCTGCACTTCCCTCTTGGGCCTTGCAGTCCCCCAGGCCGGATGGCCGAGAGAAGCTGCTGAGATGCTGGAGGACAGGCAGGATGGCTCTGGCAGCCTGGCGCCTTGCTGTGGGCCCCTTGACCCGGGCCCTCCGTGCAGCCCGGTGGACAGTGGGCTGGTTCACAATACCTGGGAAGCGGCGCAGCTGAGCTGGGAATGAGAAGACGTTGAGACTCGAGGGCGGGAGGCTCAGCTCTGGGGAAGGCACTTAGTGCCAGGGGCCACAGGCACTTAATCATCTGAATTCCCTCTGCCCCCTCCCCGACTCCATTTATTACCTATTAAATAATTATCTCATTTGGAAAGTGTTTCTTAATGTAGGGCAGACTCCACCCCGAGGCACAGGTTTTGCAATGGGTTGTCTCCTGTGTGTTCCCGGCTCAGGCAGGACTGGAGCTGCTCGCCCTGGCTGTGCCTCTGCACCAGGCTCGGGCTTGAGCCCGCGTTGCCAAGGCGCAGCCGAGCAGGGCGTCACCTCTCTGTGCCTCGGGATGTCCTGGCTAATAGCTTCATTATCGGCATGTTCTCCGTCTCTTTTCTGAAGGGAGTTGCCCCAGGCTGGGCCTCCCAAGTTACTTGGTATTTTCTGGGACCCCGCCCCTGCGTCCCCTAAACATCTGGCAACTTCAGAGATGGGAAGGGCCTTTGTCCTTTTTATAGGTGAGGCCACTCAGCCCCCAGGGATCAGGGGTCACCCTGGGGTCACACATTGAGTTAGTTACAAAAGCAGAGCCCAGGCCTCCTGCCCGCGAGCCCAGAGCCTCTGCTGCCTACGCATCCTTCCTTTGCCTGGGGATGTTGTCAGCACCTAGGCGCGGCCCTCCCCTCTTGTAGGAAGGGGCTCCTTCTGGAAACCGAGCCAGGAGGCTGTGTTGGATGAATGACGGAATGATGAATGAGGCAGCTAACCCTCACCACACCCCATCGAGTATCCCCCTTTCTTGTCATTACAAAGTTATCCATACTTTTTAGAGCCTGTGCAAACAGTACCGAGCACATACAGAAACACGGCCTCACCCAGCCTGTCTGGCCCAGAGGTCACTGCAGCGGCCGGCAGGCAGGTGTGCTCCCCCGGCTGCCGTGTGCAGGGTTGACTGGGGGACCAAGGAGGCGCGGGCAGTACTGTTGAGGTCTTCCCAGGAGGCGGTGGTAAAGGACCCGGGCGGTGTCCAGACTCATCTCCTGATCTGCAGCTGAGAGTGAGGCTGGGCAGTCAGCCCGCAACCAGGAACACCCCGAGGCGTGGCTTTGGTCCCGGTGCCACCAAGAGCTGTGTGAACGTTGGCACTTCGTGTCCCCCCACCAAACCTGGGTTTTTCACTGCACCGAGGGGCCCCTCGTCTTTGCTGTCTTCACTGCGGTTCCTGTGGTTCACCTGAGCCCCTGGTCCGGCCGGGGGCCGCCTGTGCTCAGTGTCCTTTACAGCAGCTTGGAGCCTCCCCTCGAACAGGCCCGCTGTCGGGGTTCTGGGAGCCAAACCCAGCAGTGGTCACTATGACCTGGGGTGATCAGGAGGCGCTGGAGAGTGGCAGCGTGAAGGGTGAAGGGTCAGGGACGAATGTGCAGGCACGGGGTGGCGTTTCAGGGAGCTGTCCGTGTGGGTCAAGGACGTGGAGAGCCTGGTGCAGCCTGCTCGCTGGGGAAAGGTCCCGGGAAGAGGCGAGCGCAGGCAGGGTCATCGTGGAAACTGGCCTGTTCGATTCTTAACTGGGATCAGGGAGGCTCCAGAGCAGCAGCACAGGTGCCACCAGACACGTGGGGATGAGATGGGACTTTCTCCACTTCCTGCCCTGTAGGGTTAATGGCCCTCCCTCCAGGACTGTGGTGAAATTCAGGTGCATTCATTATGGCCCGAGGCGACGCCCACAGGCAGGGGGGTATGCAGTGGCGGGGGTGGTGATATAACTGGTGTCAGTGACGGTGACCAAGGCTGTGTGCTGGGTGACTGGGCTCTCGGCGCCCCGAGACCAGTGCCCCAGTAATAACAACTGCCACTCGCTGTGCAGCAACGGCGTGATGGGCGACGAGTTAAAGCTCGAAATTCACCTTCTCTGCCGAGAGGCTCTGTAGCCCACTGTGCGAACGAGGAGCCCGAGGTTCCCAACGGAGCCTGTGGGCGCCGCAGCCTGAAGGCTCTCCAAGGCTGCCTGTGTTCCCAGCTCCCCTTCCCAGGCTCCCACACTGCCTGTGAACCACCCAGTGGCTGTGAGACTCTGTACGGAGAGAATGCCGAAGTGAGTATAAAACACAAAATGTGCTGTCTGGCCTCAGGAGAAGCCTGGGAGGTTTCCCGGAGGTGCCCTGGGGTGTTTCCCTTGCTGCGGGCTGGTTTCCCCGGGATTCAGCTCTGGCGAAAGGAGCTGGGGAACTGGCCCCAGTGCCAGGCCTCGGGCTGTGACCAGCCACCCTGTAGCCACCCAGGCTCCTGTCAAATCCTTTCGTTCACTCACTTGCTTTTTAAGACAAGAAGGCATTTGCATTGTTCGGTTTCCAAGTCCAGCCAGGCCGTGGGCCCCTTGGGGATGTGGACACCGTGGATTTCGAGTGCCGTGGCCAGATCAGCTCTCCTGTCCCGGACACTCGCCTGCCTCACTGACCTGCAGGAACCAGGTCCTGCGGAGCTCAGCCCCTTCTCAGCAGAGATGAAAAAGGCAGAGCCGCGGGTCCTGTGTCGCCCACCCTGGCAAGGCAAGGACTTGCCTGCTGGCCCGGTAAAAGCCAAGATGCTCACCCGCCGGCTGGTCCACCCTGCAGACTTATTACCACGGGAACACAGAGGAATTGCAGAGCCAGGCAAGGGCTGTGTTTGCGGGCCCCAGCAGCTCGGCAGATTTCAATGAGATGATCGCTTGTCATTTTTTATTAATGTGCAAGTGCCTGATTCATTATACATCTGAGGGGTGAGCCACCCAGATGGGAGGAGGACGTGGAGACGCCCGCCGCAGAGGCGTATCGGGCCCTGTGTGCGTGCCTTTTCTTCCTCCTGCCGACGTAAACAAGGAAGAAAGGTGCCCATCTCGGGCAGGCTCGTCCCTGGGGACCTGCTGTGTGCTGGCACAGGGGAGGGGCCAGTGGCCGAGTGGTCTCTTAGCCCTGGACTGCAGCGCTGGGGAGTTTGCTGGGGCAGCTCTCCCGTGCTCTCCTGAGCAGACTGGCTCCCCGGGGCCTTGGGAGTGAGCGGGGAGAAGCCAGGCCCCGAGTCCAGGACTCGAGACGAAGGGAAGTCATGGAGAGAGCAGATGTCTGTGCAGGAGGCCTCCCAGGTGACCTGGAATGAACTTCGGGGGAGCTCTGGCCCCGGAGGCATTCACTAAGTGTTTGTGGAATGAACAAATGCCTACGTAGGGGATTCCTCCTCACAGAAGGACATAATTTACCCACCCTGCTGCCGGTGCTCCACTGTGTGCCAGGCCCTGTGCGAGGTGCTAGGGGACAGGCTGTCCTCGCCCTGGGAGTCCCCAGGAGTCCTGTGTCTGTCCTGCCACCCAGCTGGCTGTGGGATTTCAGGCACTCCTGTTCCCTTACCTGTGTGCCGAGCAGTGCCTGCCCATCTGCCTCTCCCATGGGGTGACTGGCAAGAGCTGCGGGAACCGGAAGCCCTTGGCCACTGCCACGGGTTCACCTGAGCGCCTAGCGTGCAGCGCACAGGGTCCTTGACCGGCAGGAGGGGCCCAGCGCTCGTGTTCGCGGATCCTTAAGGTGAGGCATCATTGGCTCACCAGTGCCTGTGCTGAGCAGACATCCACAATTCTGGTGAGTGGGGCTTTTTAACAACTAGGTGATGTATGAGGCTGGCCCTGGCTCCGAGAGGGGCTCCACTTGGCCCGAGAGGCCAGCAGCCTCAGGCCCGACTTCGAGGCCCGTTTTAGACTGTTTGTGCTCCTGGAGGCACGAAGTTGCAGCCTGGGTCTCCCCCCTCCTCCCCGCACGGAGGAAAGAGGCCGCCGGCCCCTCCATTGCTCGTATGGGAGAGCCTCACGGGGCAGCCATGGGGCTGGCTGTCGTCTGGGCCACTTTCTAGCTGTTTCTTCAGTGAGCCTGGGTGTTCATGGGGTTAACAGTATCTGCTTCCTTGGGTTATAATACGATGGGAGCCCTATAAGCAGCCTTTGCAATGGCTGGGCCACCGGGGGACCTTAGCCACTCATAACGGCCTCATGGAAGAGGAGAAGCTCTTCCTGCCTCAGGTCAGCAGACTGCACGAGAAGGTGGGTTGAGAGGGGCTATAGTGAGATCCTGGCAGCACCAGGCCTGCTCTGAGGTCCCTGAGACAGCTGTCACAGATAATTCTCCTGCAGCTGCCTGCCGCCGTTCTGCACCCCACCTGCCGTGGCTCCCCGCCTCGCTGCTGACCTTGGCCCAGTGTCTGCCCCTTCCCCCTTCCTGAGACTGCACAGCCCTGGCTGTGGAATCCAAGCCTGCTCTGCTTTTATGACGAGCTTCTGCTGTGCTTCAGTAACACACAAGTCTTTATTCTGTTTCAATCAAATGCTTAATGGCTTTTAGTCTGTTTAATTACTAGTATTGTATTTGTAAAGTAAAGGTTTTGATTGCGAATGTGCACTACATTAGCCACATTGCGGGTTACCTTGGCAGTTGTGGGCTAACCCGGAAGCCTACCCAGGGCTAACCTGAAAACTATTCTGCATGGGAAACAAATCATTGATTGCAAAATGCATTCAGAATAAACTAAAGGATTTGATGTGTTACATCCCTTGAAGGCACACATAGCCATGAGGGGCCCAGGCTGGAAGGCTCCCGCTCAGAGGGCCTGGAGTTGGGAGGGCCCAGGAGGGGCCAAGGGCAGGGAAGAGGGTGTGCGCCAGGCCTGCAGGCACATTAGGTCAGTGGCAAGGCCAGTCTGGCAGCACAGTGTGGGGGTGACTAGAGAATTAGACAGATCCCCAAGGGTGGTAACTAGATGTGGACATCATCTACTGGGCCTTGGTGGAGCCAGGGTTCTAGGGTGTGGAGAGCCTGTTGGAGGGGCCCTGTGAGAGGGGAGTGGGAATGGGAGGCCAGTTGGGCACCCTGGTGGGCTGCTAGGCTTGCACATAGGAGCAAGGGAGCTGCTTCTGGGGGAACGGGGCTCCGTAGGCGGGAGAGCATGGAGGCTGGCTGCACCGTGGTGTTGCCAGACTGTGTCTGTTGTCCACCTGCTATCTCTGGTGTAGGTGTCCCAGGCCAGAGCAACTCACAATGATCTTTCGGGCCTGTGAGTCCTGCTCTGTGCAGACCCAGGTGCGTCGGAATGTGTGAGAGAGAGGGGTAGGAGGAGGGTTTCCTGGAGGTGGCTCACCCTGTCGTACCTGAGAAGGTCACTAGACACAGCATGGCTTTTGCTCTTAGTCATTTGTAAGTCACAGAGAGGATTTCTTTAAAGATCCCTAAGCCTGGCTGAGAGAGCCATGAGTCATGGCTGCTTATGGAAGGCCCGAGCAGGGGTGGCACATACCTGGGGAACGCTGTCTCTGGAGATGCTGTGGGGCCAGGAAGCAGCCCTTCCTGAGACATTCCTGTTGGGGTTGGCCAGGAGCAGTCCCTCCCAGCTCAGCAATGCCTCATTCTGGGCCCTGAACCTTCTCCTGAGGAGACCAAGGGGAAGGAAGGGTGGAGACGTCTGGGGATTCTGCCACCTCTCTGCTGCCTGTGAGGAGCAAGACTGGTGGTGGGAAGGTTGGGAAAGGCAGCCTGAGCTTCTAGAATGTTTGAAAGCATGAGTGCAGTGCTTTTGGAGGTTCCAGAAGGGCCACGTGCCCGAAATCGAGGAGAATTTCACTGGATGAGCTCACAGTGAGCAGATCCTTGCTGGGCCAGTTCTTTTTTTTTTTTATTCTCACCCGAGGACACTTTTCCACTTTTTGTTCAGATAAAGTGGGAGGAAGAGAGAGAAACATCGATGTGAAAGGGACACATTGAGTGGCTGCCTCCCGCATGACCAACCAGGGCCGGGGACAAACTGCAACCGAGGTGCGTGCCCCTAGCGGGAACCGAACCTGGGTCTCTCTGGACCTAGGCCAGTTCTTAACTGTGTAAAATCGCCCCTGCCCTCCACCTCCCACACACACACACACACACACACACACACACACTCCTGTCAGAGGATCAGGATTCTGAACCAAAGATACTGGATGAAGGAGCCCGGAGCAGCCTCACCACCGGGGGGAGGTGTCCATTCTGGGCAATGGTTCCATCAGGACCGGACGAAGGCTCTGTTCCACCAGCCTCCCTGGGCCTTGCGTTCCCCTGAGGCTGAAGCAAAGCGTGGGTCACTTCCTTTGTTTTCTTTCTGTGGACTTTGCGGTGCCATCTGAAGCAGTACCACCCAGGAAGGGGTCTGCTTTTTCTTTTTGCTGAGCCAGGAGACTTGGGGATAATCTACCGAGACACCCGCTGACCCTTTGCCGCTCCACAAGCGGTGTCTGGCTGGGCCATCTCCTCCCACCCCGGGCCCAGGAAGTGGCCTTGACTCGGCCCCAGGGCTGCCTCCGCAGGGTGGAGGAAGTGTGCAGGGCTGGAGCGGGGCTGGCCCGGGTCTGCAGGGCTGGGTGCCGCCCCTTCTGGGGGTGGGCCTTGCTCTGGACTCTGCAGGGCAGACCCTCTCTCCTCAGAGCCCTGGTAGAGCTGATGGGCAGGCAGGCCGAGCCCAGCCCCATGCCCTGTGCCCAGGGGCACCATGGCATGGACTGTGAGCAGAGGGTGCCCTTGGCGGGTGTGGGCCTGACTCCTTTCTCTTCATGCTGAGGGGCTGCCACAGTTCCTTCCAGATCTGAGGGAGGACAGGGCCCAGCCTGCTTTTGTGGCTTAGGAGGGGGACCAACTGGCCCTGTCCCCTCTGTAGGAAACATGTCTTGCTTTGGGGGCAGTTGTGGGAAGGCTTGTGTGGGAGGGCTGGAGGGACAGGCAGGGCTGGGTTTGGGTCCCAGTCAGAGTCTCAGGTGGGGACGTGGAATCAGGGACCTCTAAAGAGGAGTGGAACCAGGGCCTTCCCCTCCTGGACGAGTGCTCCACACCCCCCCCCCCCCCAACCTTCCTGTCCTGGGTGAGTCGCAATCTCCTTGCACTGACATTCATCCCGTTACTTCAAGCAGGATCTCCCTTTTGGGGACGGAATGGCTGCTTTTCACATTCTTAATGCCTTGGGACGAAAGGGAAAGGGCTACAGAATGTAAGGGTGGAAAGGGGTGAAAGTAATAGTACCGAGCCCTCCGCACTCGGATACGCCTCTCCCCACTGGTTTAGCAGAAAACAGGTATCCTTCCACCGCCTCCGAGCCTGCAAATGGCGTGGGTGGAGGCTGAGTGGGACCAGGGTCCTGGCAGACCTCCCGGGCAGATCCTCAAGCCAGGGGGATCTGTGAGCTGCCGGCTGTGTCGGCGCCGACCCTCTGTTTGATGGGGACTCCTTGTCCCAACGTGCTCGCCCCGTGGAAGGGAGAGGACACGGAGAGGTGCGCAGTGATTTTCCCACAGCCCAGAAAGGATTCCACATTCAAAAAATGGAAACTCTCAGTGAGATTTCGGCTGGTTGGGGGTGGGGGCCAGAGCCTCCCTTGACCCCCCAGTCGGGGAGCCACCCTGGCTCTGAGTGTCCCTGAGGCGCAGCAGAGAGCCAGAGGACCTTCCAGAGGAGGAAGGGGACAGTGGCCTGGAGGCCAGTCATGTCTTTTCCACAACCTCACTGTGCACCGTGGGCAAGTCACCCTCCTTCCCGGGCCTCAGTTTCCCTTTCTTACCCAACAGGCCTTCTGGTCCAGGTGGCCCCTAAGGTCCCACCCAGCTGGCTGTCCCTCGGGGCTGCAGAGCCGCCAGCGTGAGGCGCCATGCCCTCCCCCCCCCCAGCTCCGGGCCGTTCCGTGGACAGCCCCTGCCGCGGAGCACAGGCACAGGCGCTCTCCCAGCAGAAGTGTTCCGTGGCTCCAGCCTGGGAAGGCACCCGCCCACTGGAGCGCACACCAGCAGCAGCCAGATCCCTCCTGTCAAGCCAGCCTGTGCATTAGCGAGCGCTCCTAAAGCCTCGCCGCCGGGTCATAAATGATTCATGCGGCCCCGCCTCCCTCCGTGGCCACTTGATGTTCCCTCCTGCTGCTCCATCCAGCCGCTCCTGGGAGGCCTCTGGGCCAGGCCGTGCGCTCCCAGCCCCGCCGCCCCTCCGGGCGGCATCCCTCCTCCCTCCCGGCCATCAGGGTAAGTTAAGGAGAAAGGCAGCTTTTCCTGCGACGCTTCAAGTGGAAACGAGGAGGCGGCCGCTCTTGTCTGCACAGGCCTGGTCTGCTGCTTTCTTCCCCCCTCGCTTTCCCATGCTGGGAGCCAGGAGAATAAGTAGTAGGCACAAGGCAGCGGGCCGGTGGGGGAGGGGAGGGCAAGGAGGGAAAGTGCTGGGTGGACAGAGGACCGAGAGGAGGAGAGGAGGGCCGGAGGGAGGACGACAGAGAAGGCGGTGTGAAAAGTTCAGCGACTCCCACCTCACCACGGGGATGGGGGGCCAGGGAGGAGGGGCCGGAAAATTCCCGTCCTCAGTGCTAGGATTTCTCTCTGCTCCCCGCTCCCCACAGACACAACTGAGCCCTTCAAACTCTATGGTGCAGCGAGAACTTTGAACCCGAAGTGTCCTCGGAGGCCCGGCAAAGCCGAGCTTCTGAGAGCTCGTCCGCTTCAGCTCCGTGGCCTTCCACAGGGACGCACACGGAGCTTTATTGTCTGCTGGGCTGAGCAGCTCTGAGTTACTTAGAGAAACTGTGTTAACTCCGAGCTTCCCTGGGGAAGATGCTGTTTTCGCAGGAGGAATGAATTTGGGGAAAGTTGAGTTTAGGAGAGAAGGAAACAAGATCGTATTCAGAAAGAATGTTCTAGAAGCTCAGCAAAATCGAGAAGACACTTTCATCATTCCTTTTCTTTCTTAACATCCTTTCGATTCTCTGTCTTGGCTTCCTAAAAGCCCCTGGCAAAGAGAACCTCAGGGGTCCCAAAGGTGGGGGCACTTGTTCGAGTGGGGGGACAGGAGGTTGTCGCCCCTAAGGCCAGCCACCTGCTCCCTGGCATGGAGAAACTTGCACCCTCAGGGATGGACAGGCAGGGTCGGAGGCCCCTTCAGCCCCTGTTCTTGTTTGGGCCGTTCCCTGGGACATTTGTATTTTCCCCTTTGTCAGTTGGAAACAGAGTTAGTAAGAAGGTGAGGTCTTCCTGGTGGCTGCCTTTAGGGAAACAGTGACAGCAGTGGTATCGCGTGAGGGTGTGACTGTTCTAGAGGATGGGCACTCTGGCAGACGGGGAAGGGGCATGTGTGCTCAAGGAACAGTCACTGTCCCTGGCATGAAGGGGCCGGGGACACGGGTGGAGACAAGACGACAGAGGAGACTGGCTGCCTGATGTCGTGGGCCGTGCGGGTCGGGACCTGATCCTCAGAGCAGTGGGAAGGACATGCCCAGGGGGCAGTGTGTACCCTGTTGGGACAGGACTAGAGGGACAAGAGCAGAAGGCCACGGAAGGGACCGTGACAGATGAAAGAGATGCGCGTGGCCTGGCCTGGAGTGGGGGCAGGGAGGGAAGCGGCACTCCCCGTCCAGCTGTGTGTGAGACTGGGGAGGACTGTGGTCGGGGCTGGCCCCGGATGGCAGTGGGAGCATTTGAGTGCAAAGTGCCATTTGGTATAATGGACATAGCTCAATCTTGGCCATTTGTGGTTTTAAACGAATCATGATCCCCACCTTCCAAACAATTTAGTTCTTTTCTCCAGCCAGCCCCATCACAAACTTTTGAAGCATGAAATGAATTTTGCTGGCCCCCGCCAATAGGATCCTTTCCCTAGATAATGGATTTTATGAAATGGCTATAATCCTCCCAAGTAATGAGCGAAAGCTACACTCTCCAGTTGGACCCCGCATTCCTCTTCCAGATTTATGATATATTGGTTAAAATAGTAAACTGATAGCAGTTGCAAAATGGTCATCAATCACTGGGCGGTGTTGCTTCAACTACGGAAAGGTTTCTAGAAGTGAGATGCTAGAAGCCAGCGAAGGAATGACTTGGCAATCCGAGAGGCATAAAGCACGGTGAAATCAGCTTTGTGTGTTGGTGTGGTGAAGCCAGAGGAATGGACTGGCTGAGGAAGGAAGGAAATGCCAGCTAGCCCATTCTCAAAGGTCAAGGGATACCCTCTCCTGGGCTCCACTCCTCAGGGGCACACGGTTCTCTCTACTTGCTTTACTAGTTTGTTTCTCTTTCTAGACAGTTCTGGAAATTTTTCCAGATCCTAAAATGTGCCAGCATGTTGGGCTAATACTGTGTAGTATTGAGTTTCCAAGCAAAGTCTATCGGCAGTGTAAGTGGCATCTGTGTGTTTCAGCTGGGATTGGAGTGCAGAGCCACCACCTATTGGGTGACCCTGGAGGACTGATGCACTTAGGGAAAAACAAGCGTCCGGCATTGCTTTCAGGGGATTGTCTCTGCCGCAGTGAGTTAAGTCACGGCTATAGAGTACTTGTGTCATCAGTTCAAGAGGGACATTTCCCTTATGGACTGACGCCCTCAGTGAATGGTGGAAAACTAGTGATCGTGTGTAGTCCTCCTTTTACAAGGGAGGAAACCGAGGGAGCGACTCGGCTGGGGGCTCATGGGAGTTGGTGAAAGCGATTTGCAGTGACGTCCACCACAACCTGAACTTCACAGGTGGTATTGACTGCCAGCGGTGTCAGCTGGCTCAGTGCCAGCCCCTCGTCACTGGAGGGCAGGTGGAGGGTCGACAGCCTTTGATACCTGTGGCAAGTGTGTGGGTGCCTCTGCCCCTCCAGCAGCTCAGCTGCTGAGCTGACCCGCTGTCACGTGCCAGCTCCAGACCCAGCTTCAGGTCTCTATCCTGCTGGAGGCCCCCAGCTCCCAGGAGGAGCCCAGTGCCTGCATCCCCGGGGCCGAGGGTAGGATTGCTATCTCTGCTGTCGCAGCTGTGTGCTTTTCCACACGTCATGCAACTCCCTTGACTTCACCTTCCTCCTCTGTCACTCAAACACCCTTCCTGTGGAGTCTGGTGGACCACGGACATGCAGTAATAATTCAACCGCCCGCCCCATGCCCACCTCTCAGGTCAGTGAGCAGCTGGCAGCCAGCTCCGGGCTAGGCCCTGGGCCTGCATGGAAACTCCAAATTTGACAAGAGGTGGCTGGAAAGGCAGGGGCCACCTGGGATTTTGGACACAGTTGTCACCTCCTGTCCTTGAGCCCAGGATTCCCACACTGAGGAAGCCTAATCTGGGACTGGGAGAAATGGGTTGGAAAACATGAGTCATGGCTGCACCCATCCTGTACTAGTGGGAGGACAGGCAGTCCCTTCCTCAGTCCTGCCCTCCTCCAGGCCGGGGCCACCGGGCCTCAACTACCTCGGGCAGCCTGTGCTCCCAGGGCCCGCGACGTGGATGCCTTCGGAGCCTTCCTTAACCCAAGGTCATGGCTTTCTCTCCAAGATAGAGTGCCCTGCGTGGGCTTGGGTGTGGTGTGCGTGCCTGAGCGTTCGCTCTGGATGCGCAGGGGGTCTGGCTCCTTGGAAACGAGACGATACTGTACCCCCGGATCCTAGCAGAGCCTGAGCCTGAGCCAGCACATGCCCAGGGCCTCCCCCCGCCCCGTGTTCCCTCTCTGTCTTGACACCCACCAGGACAGAAACTTTTCTCTGCTCCGTGCACCTGGGCTGTCAGAAGGTGAGTGCTAATCACGGCCGATCGTGCTCTTCTAGGTGCAGGTTCGCAAAGGACGTCTTTTGTTCTTGTTAGAGTAGCTAACCTCTAAATCTATTTAATACCCCTTCCCTGGTTGTCCATCATTATGACACATGATTTTCCAAAGGATTTACTATTAGTTAGCAGCACAGGGCTCTCTCCCTGGGGTCGCAGCTACTTGCAGTGAAGAAAATGCATGTTCAATGTAGCAATTTGTCTTTTTTATATATTTATTATAAGAGTAAATGAGTTATTGTTGGAGACTTCAATATTATTGCAAATTAGGTGCTGCACATGGAGCTGGGCCCATTTATTATGTTTCTCGACTCCCACAGCAAGCGCACCAACCAGTGCACGAATCAGGTGAGAGTTCGGCCCTTCGCAGGGCGAGCGCGGGGGACACCCAGGGTCTGGCCACATCGCACGGTGCCGCGGGCAGAGAGATGGGAAGCCCCTGTGCGGGCGGGATGGGGGGCACAAAGTTTGTCACTGTGCCAGGCGGTCAGCGCTGGGCGGCTGATGGCTGGGGTCCTTAGGCTGGAGATGGTGGCAGCGGTGTGACCCTAGGCTGCAACACCCACCCTGTAACCTGTTCCAAGGCCATGCTGAGGTCCTGAGTTGAGGTGGGAGAGCTGTGCCCAGAGAAGCTCCTCAGCTGTGACCTCACTTCCAAGGTGCTGGCAGTCCCAGCCACAGGGGCTGGGTTTGGTTTCTGCTTTGGTGTGAGCGCTGAGAGACACTTGGTGTCTGGACCCCTGCGGAGGTGCTGCTGCCGCCTGGTCCTGTCTGTCAGTCACCTGCCTGGTCCTGTCAGTCATCTGCCCAGTCCAGGGGTGGACACAGGGGATGCAGGATACATATAAGAGAGTTGGGTTTGCCCTGGCCAGTGTGGCTCAGTTGGTTGGGCATCGTCCCATGCACCAAAAGGGTGCCGGTTCTATTCTCGGTCAGGGTACAAGCCCGGATTGCAGACTAGTCCTCAGTAGAGGGTGTGCAGGAGGCAGCCGTTTGATGTTTCGCTCTCACATCCATGTTTCTATCTCTCCCTCTCCCTTCCTCTCTCTCTCCCTAAAAAGCAAAAATCAATAAATTATTCTTTAATAAAAAGAGAGTTGGGTTCTTGTCCACCAGGGATAAGCTAAAGTCCACAATGCAGAGTGAGTGGGCCATGTGCTATCAGTGCCAAGGAGGGGTGGGCAGAGGCTTTGACACATGGCCTTTCCCCAAGATCGGAGGGCCTGCAAGGAAGGCCACCCAGTTTCGTGCCAGGGACTCAGGCTTCTGGTGACTGAGGCTGATAATTCATAGGTATCATGGGGGTTAAATAAGCACATGTCCCCGAAGCACTCGGTACAGTACCTGCCCCAGAGGAAGAGCCCACAAATGTTACTTGTTCAATTATTATTCAGTGGGCTTTTCAAAACAGGATGAGCAAAACCTTAAACATTAGATTCACCTCATTTATTGCAGTAGTGACACCGTGGCTGACAAACAAGTAGTACCACCCAGAAGGAGCCAGTGATACAATTTTGGAACATCTCTCTCTCTGCCTCACAGACACACATACGTGCACATAAACACACACCTCCTTTTTTACAAGATGAAGTAACTGGTTTCTACTTAGTAACCTCTCCTCCTGCCCCCTTAACAACCCTTTGTCAGTTGTAAAACTTTCTAGTCTCAGGACTCCTTTACACGCTTAAACGCTCTTGAGAACTCCAAAGAGCTTTTTGGTTCTTTTTGGAGAGATGATATCTAGTGATATATTTACCATTTTAGAAATTATAACTGAGAAATTTAAAATATATTTTAAATTCATTTAAAAGTAATAGTAATAAACCCACTTCATGTCAATGAAAATAAGCCATTTTTATGAAAAATATTTTCCAAAGCAACAATAAAAATGAGAAGGCTCGCGTTGTTCTCCGTTCTCACACCTCTCCCTGCCCTGGCTGACGGCGGCACCCTCCGGCCTTGTCTGCACCCCCGCTGCCCTCTCCGAGAGAGCAAGAGTGAAAGACAAACAGCCTCTTAGGTTAAAGATCGTTTTGACTTTCTGAATTCCATGAAAGGATCCTGGGATCTTCAGGGGTCTTCAGACTGTGCCTTGGTCCCCTTTTAATGCCTACAGGATTTTTGACCTTCCTGCCTGAGGCTGGGCCGTGAGCGCCCCTCCAGGGTCAGAGGCTCACTGGGCCCCTCATCTGACCACGTCATGCCAGCGCCTCTCCCTCCCATCGTGTGAAATGGGACCCATGAAAAATCTTGCTTGTTTGCAGATTTGTGACCCTTTTCATGCCTCCTCCCAGTCCCCTGTGGGGCAGACCGTCAGGGGTCCTCAGCTGGCCTAGGACTTTGTCCAGGTCACACAGACCACTGTGTCAGAGGCTGCTCCAGGAAGGAGCTGTTGTCCCGCCCTCCGGGGCCTCCATTGGCCTAGCCCATACTGTAGTCCGTGACCTGCAGACCCGGACCACAGGGGAGGCACCCAGCTCCTGCCTGTCCTCACCTCAGAGGGCTCGGCCACAGGCCATGGTCCCAGCTGTGACAGCACTCAAGGGCACGGTGCCTCCTTTTCAGAACCGCGCGAGGGCCCTGTTTGCCCTGGCTGTGGCCTGATTTCTCGGCTGGCTGGCCAACAGAGCCTGGCTGGTGAGGGCTCAGTGGGTCCGCGCGAGGGCCCTGTTTGCCCTGGCTGTGGCCTGATTTCTTGGCTGGCTGGCCAGCTCTTTTCAAAACTTGCCTGGGGTGTTCCAAAACTTTGTTTTTTCGAAGACAAAAATTTCTGGACCTGTAACAAGGAATAAAAAGTTATGATCTAAATGTAAGAACCAATAGCCAGAGTGGAAGAGCAAGGGTTTGAAAATATGGAACGCGGTCAGGAGGAGCTCACGCTCCGTCGGAGGAAGGCGAGTGGCGGGCGGGAGCCGAGGGCAGGGAGCCACGTGCGTGTGCGGAGGGCTGTGCGGACTTCTCCTGCGTCAGCGTTTGGGGAAGACGGATGTGCGGGCAGCGGCCTCGCTCCTGTCTGTGTGTACGGGCCCTCACTCCACGTCTGCGGTGGCATCTATCATCTGTGACCTGTAGCATTTGTACTTGTTGTTTATGGTCTCTCGGCATGCATTGTTTTCACGGGGCTGAAATACAGCGCGCTAATGAGGTATCTCTCTGCTCAGAGGGACGCGGGCGGCTCCGAAAGACACCCCGGCAGCAGGCGGCTAGTTTGTCAGCAGTGGCGCACTGTGGCAGCCGCTGTCCCAGCAAAGAAGAGAAAGGAGTGGCAGTGCTGGGAGAAGCCGCAGCTGGGAGTCTGGGGTCTGGGTGCCAGGGAAGTAGGGGTCTGGCCTGGAGGTGACTATCTAGGCACATTTGTTTCTAGGACTGTGGGCCCTAGGACTGTGGGCCCGTGGTCCAAATGACTAGGAGGAATGTGGCTCCCGGGTGACAGGCAGCCCCGGGTTTGGGTCCTAACTTCCCCTAAAGCTCTTCTCTGGAACCTGTGTCCTCCATAAAGGGGCAGATGACAGCGCTGTTGCAGGCGTCATGAGACTTGGCAGTAGCCTGTGGTCTGTGCCGGGGAAATGGCTGCAGGTGGGCCGGTGCCTGGCGTGGTGGTTGACTGTGCAGGCAGGCTCCCCTGCTAAGCTGGGCCCTGCGGCTATGTGCACGGCGTGGAGGCCGGGTCACTGTTGTCGCCGCCTCCGGGCCCGGGCAGACCCCGTGTGGACCCAGTAGCCAGGAGAAGTGGACCAACTCTAGAGGGAAAGTTCGGGGAGTGAGTTTTTTCAGGCTGGACATCTGAGCCTGGGGACTGTGCCCTGGGCGTGAGAGGCTGGGGTCCTGCCCTCTCGGAGGGAGGGCATATGGGGAGGAAGCTAAAGGAGCAGAGTTCTTCTGGTGGCGAAGTGCCAGGCGGGGAGGGGCTGGGCTCGGAAGGAGAGAGCGTTTTCTTGGGCTAGAAGAGATGGGATGGATGCAGGGTGTCCAGCTGGTAGCAACACCAGCAGTAATGAGAACAGCCGTCCCTGTGTGCTGACTACTCGCTGTGGCCCAGGCCCTCGGCAGACCCCATCTCTCTTCTGCTCCTCACAGCCCTACAATAAGTGTGCTGTTCCCTGTAGATTCTGTGCCATCAGTCATGATCCAACTTCCAGGACTGTCCTAATGGAATGCTCCAGCCAAGTGTCCCATTTGCACGGAAGAGGAAGTCACCCTGAAGCGCTGTTCTGTAAGAGGAGACAGTGAGGGGTGGGAGGTCTGCCCTACCTGGGCGAGCTGCATAGTAAAAGCTCCGAGAGAGGAAAGCGGAATGAGAGTCCAGAGAGGGGCGAGTGCGCTGGGAACTGAGTTTTAACGAGGATGGCCGTTCGAGTCAGAGGAGAAGGACAGGGTGTTCAGTAGGGACTATTAACACAATGGGTTATAGAGACAAAATTTTAAGTCTATACCTCGTACTTTTTACAAAAATAAGTGGATTCTCCCTGGCCGGTTTGGCTCTGCGGTTTGAGTGTTGGCCTGTGGACCAAAGAATCGTGGGTTTGATTCTGGCCAAGGGCACGTACCTTGGTTGGGGTTTGGTCCTCGGCCCTGGTCAGGGTTGTGCAGGAGGCAGCCAGTCAATGTATCTCTCTCACAGGATGTTTCTCTCTCTCTCTCTCTCTCTCTCTCTCTCTCTCTCTCTTCCTCTCTCCCACTCTATCTGAAGATAAATGGAAAAATATCCTCAGGTGAGGATTTAAAAAAAATTTTTTTTAAATATTCAACAGAGATGAAAGACTTTTACATGGAAATTCCCAGCACCCGATTCTGCTGGAACTGTTTCCCGTCTTTGTCTGTCTGTCGGTCTCTGCTGCATCTGATTTCTGATGCATCTCAAAGTGGTTGCAGACATCAGGGACAGTGTAAACTTTTCTTTGCAAAAGATGCCATCAATCCAGTTAAGACAAGGGGCAGACTAGGAGAAAACCTGCCCCACACATGTAACACAACGGAGGAACTGACCTTGATGAAACAGAGAAAAAGAATGTTCAGTTTTTGACAGTTGTATACAGTGTAAGAAAAGTTGATTAAAAGAAGAATGATAAATGTAATTTAAACATAAGGCAAGTCCCCCCAACCTTCTCAGTACTCAGGGAGTGTACGTCAGATTGGCAATGACTTAGAAGCCAGCTCATGTTCAATGCAGGGCAGGAGCTGTGGGATGGGTTGCTGGTGGAGTGTCAGCTGAGCATCGGGGCTGAGGGCATTGGGCAGCACGTGGTCCAAATGCAGGACCCCTGGAGCCAGTGGTGTCTCTCCTCCAGCTCTAACGGGAACAGCTGCTCGTGGACCGAAGGAGGCATGCGCGGGAAGGTCCCTTGTAGCACTGTTTATAACAAAAAATTGGAAACAACCTAAACAGTCCAGCAGCAGCTAAGAGCGAGTGAGATCTGTTCATTCTGACATGGGATGGTCTCTAAGAAACATTGCTAAATGAAACATGAACAGAATACTTCTGTTGCTTGTGCAATGAACAGTGCACAAACTTATAAAAATAAGAGCCAATGTGTATCGGGTCCTTGCTGTTCCCAGCTCTTTCCATCTGTTATTGCTCGTCCTCAGACCAAGTCTGTGTTGACTGTTATTCCCACTGTGCAGACGAGGAAGCGCGGTGAGGCGTGCGGCCGCCTCGCCAGCTCTGCTCGCCTCCAGAGCTGTCGCTCTTCCCGCAGCACCTTTGCTTCGTCCACACGGGAGAAAATGCTGCCTGCACAGTCATTGCTCAGGAAACGTCATCCCCACCCCCAGTTTTCAGACATTGCGATTCCTTCAAATCCTGTATCTGAAAGAATATACTGTTGCAGACCAAACAACATAATGGCAAGCTGGAAGAAGGCAGGCGCAATGTCAGGGGTGACGTACTTGGCAAAGGGGTGAGTGTTCCCGGGGCTGCTCTTCCTTCCTTGGGGCTGGTGGGAAGTGATCTGGAATGGTCTGTGTGTGCAGGGCAGCATTTCTCCCACGGAAAATAAGCTCCTCAGGACAGGGTAGTGGCAGGCTCTCCCTGCTGGCCTGCTGGCCTGAGGGGCTCCCAGAACACTGAACTAAGGCAGAGCCACGTGCCCCCAAAGCTCACCAGCGTGGTCCCGCTGCAAAGATCCAGGAGATCAAATGTCATCTGTAGTCCCTGTTGTGTCCTTTTCTTTCCCTTGCCCAAAGAGACAGAGCCAAAAAAATATTGCTAAGAGCAATGTCAAAGAGTAAACTGGGTATGCTTTCTTCTAGGAGTTCCATGGTTTCAGGCCTTACACTGAAATCTGTAATCCATTTGGAGTTCATTCCTGTGTACGGTGTAAGAAGGTGGTCCAGTTTTATTTTTCGCATGTATCCAGTTTTTCCAACACCATAGATTGAAGAGACTGTCTTTAGCCCACTGTATGTTCTTGCCTCCTTTGTCATATATTAATTGACCACATAGGTGTGGGTTTATTTCTGGGCCCTCTATTCTGTTCCATTGATCTATGTGTCTGTTTTTATGCCAGTACCATGCTGCTTTGATTGTTAGAGTCTCGTAGTATAGTTTGATATCAGGTAGCGTGATTCCTCCAACTTTGTTCTTCTTTCTCAAGATTGCTATGGTTATTCAGGGTCTTTTGTGGTTCCACATAAATTTTAGGATTACTTGTTCTAGTTCTGTGAAAAATGCTATTGGTATTTTGATAGGGATTGCATTGAATCTGTAGATTGTTTTGGGTAGTATGGACATTTTAACGATGTTTATTCTTCCTATCCATGAGCACAGTACAAGTGTCCATAGAAAGACGAATGGATAAAGAAGGTGTGTACATATATACAGTGGAATATTGCTCAGCCATAAAAAAGAATGAAATTTTACCATTTGCAACAACATGTGTGGACCTAGAGAGTATTATGCTAAGTGAAATAAGTTAGACACTTATTTGTGGAATCTAAAATAAAAACACAAAATAAATGAACAAACAAACAGGAACAAACTCATACGTACAGAGAACAAATTGATTGTCTCCGGATGGGAGGGGATTTGGGGAGATTGGTAATAAAGGTGAAGGGATTAAGAGGTACCAATTGCCAGTAATAAACACAGTCACAGTGATGTAAAGGACAGCATAGGGAATATAGTCAATACTATTATAATAACTATGTGTGATGCCAGGTGGGTACTAGACTTATTGGGAGGAATCCCTTTGCAAGGTATGTAAATGTCTAATCACGATGTTGTACACCTGAAACTAATATAATATTGTTTGCCAACTGTAATTGGAAAATAAATTTTAAAAAATCTCATCTGCAAAGCTACATGGAATCCAATCTCGTCAGAAGGAACATTTTTAAGTCCCTTCCTGTGATTTCAGTATTCACCAGAGAAATGGGATGAGTGGGGTGACAGGCAGGAGGGAGCCCTTCTGCAGGTTTAGAGCTGCCGGGGACTGGTGCAGGGGTGCGGGCGGGCTAGATGGCAGCGGTGGTGCCTTCTCAGGAATGGCCTTTCTCCACGGGCCTCTGTGAGCCAGACCTGGGCGGCCAGCAGGGAGGAGAAGGCTCTGCGGACTCCAGCTGAGGCAGGCCCTGGAAGGCACCTGAGGACAGTCGAGGGCAGGCCAGTGTCAGGGGCAGCCACCTTGCCTCCCAGCCAGGTAGAGTCTCTCAGCAGAGGCTTTTGCTTCAGGGCCCTGTTTGCCTGCCCTCTTCCATGGCCTTATGCTTAATTGTAGGTTCATTATTTGGTATTCTTTCTCTTAAGAAGCCCCCCCCCCAAAGTTGTATAAGCTCCAGGCCCTACGGAGCCTGCACTGTCATTCACACAGTGGGCAGCAGGATGTTGGGGGGCAAGAGGTCTGAGAAGGCCTGGTGAGCGTGGACGTGTCGCCTGGGAGGGGCTGAGCCTTGGCCCTGGGTCTGCAGGGGAGGCATCGCCGAGGCTTGACCCTGGTGCCCCCTAGTGTGACCATGGGGGTTGCTTCCCCAGCAGGCCCAGAGCAGGAGGCTTGCCCTCTGACCACTGTCGGCCTTCTTCAGGACCCCGCAGACCACTTGCCCATCCTTCCATGTCAGTCTGAGCTTCCTAAGACTAGAGCGCAGACCCGGTGGATAAATCCTGTGTCCCCATTGGTGTCTGCAGTGCCTCGCATGCAGACACTTAAGAACGTTTTTAAGTAAACTGTTTCAATTAGGTTTAATATTGACCTTGCATCCTTCAAAAATCTGAATGTAACAGTTAAGTGCACACATCTTAAATGTGCAGATGGGTGACATTGCATCGTTTGAACACACATATGTAACCAGCACCCAGATTAAGAAACAGACCATGGCCAGCATCCCGGAGCCCCGTGTGCCCATTCCCAGTCCCCCCACCCCGGGCAGTCACTGTCTAGCCTCTGATCGCGCCACTCGGCTTTTTTCTTTCTGTCAGCATTGTGCATCGTGTGCACGTTTGCGCCTAGCTTCTGTCTTATGTTTGGGGGATTCGTTCGCGTTGCTACATGTAATTGTGGTTTGTTCGTTCTCATTGTCGAGTAGTACTTAGTCCTTGTTTGTGAATGCAGCATGATGATCTGTCCTCGTGATGCTGGGCAGCTGGGCTGTTCTCTGCCGCCGGTGCGCACCTGGTGCAGCTGGCGACGCTGTGTGTGCATTTCTGCTGGGGACGGCCCGGAGTGGCCGCGGGACTCAGGAACGCGTGTGGGCAGCTCTGATAAATGCTGCCAGCTGTCCAAAGTCTCTCTATACCAGCCACCTCAGTTTTGATACTGGAATTTGTTATCAAAAGGTTGCTTGTTTATTATTATTTTTAATTGTTCTACATTAACATCTTGGAAAAACTGTTCAGATTGAGATAGATACATGAAAGTGTTGGCTGAGCCTAGGTTCCTGATGAGAAATGAAAGATTTGTGAACTTCGGAAATGCAGACCTGGGGGAAAGTCACACACTGACTCACCTGTTTGTTCTTCCTTCAGCCAAATGTTCGCTGTGGCCGCCTCCCTCCAGCGAGAGAAAGAAACAAAGAATCCTTTCCCCTTCTGATAGTCCAGTCAAATGTATCAGTTACTTTTTTATGGCTAGTAATGGCTCTAACCAAGGAAGACCATCTCTTTATACAAATAATTAGGCGCAAGAAAGGCTATGTAAGCAAAATCATGGTGTAATGAAGCCACTTTATAGTGTTTAAGGACTTGGCTGTATAAGGGAATGTTTAAATCAATTAATGCCCATCTATGGAATGAGACAGTACGAACCCACTAAAACGATATTTATGAAGAATCTTGATGATGTAGTACAATTTAACAACTAAAAGCAGAATAAAGAATTATATACACTGTATGAAACTTATTTTTAAAACTCATAGCCTGTAGTCAAAAGAAAAAAGCAAACTTGGTTTAATTTTTCTGGCTTTAAAAATCTTTCTTCCTTTGGAAGCCCTTTGAGCTTACCCCTTCTGGCTTAGGTCTGCCCTACCAGTACCCACGGAGTCTGGGCACAGTGTGTGTGTGTGTGTGTGTGTGTGTGTGTGTGTGTGTGTCCGGCACTGTCACCTCCCAGATCTCAGTGGGATCCAGTTCCTTGCCTAGCAAGGTCAGGGACTTCACTTTCTATGGCTTTTGGGTACCTCTCGTGCCCAGCTCCATGCCTTCCCACAGCCGGCTTTTTTGGAGGGGGCCTGCACTGCCCAGCTCAGAGGGGTTCACAATGGAAATGGAAAAGGATCTGGTATTAGGGAGATTTAGTGGAAAAAACCTTGTGTCGGGAAGGTCTGGAGGGTCAGCTGCAACCTGGTCTGGGAGGTTGTGATGTTGGCGGGGGAGTGGGTAGGACCGGGCGTGGTGTCAGCGTGCTTGCCCTGTGGAGATGGAGATAGACATGGTAGGAGTCTGGGCGGGCTCTCTCCAGGCAGAGACGGCCGTCCGGGAGTGTGTAGGAGTCAGCAGGCTGCAAGGAGGAGGCTGCAGAGACGAGGGCGCCGCCCTGGCCAGGCCAGTGTCTTACAGAGGTGCACGCCCACCAGCTGCCTTGGCTGCAGCCCTGCCACAGGCCTGGGCGATGAGCAGGCTGCAGTCACTTCGCGGCCAGGCTGCCACAGTAACCCGTAATGACTGCTCAGGAGTTTGTGGACAAAGACCAGTGGATTCCAATTCAGTGTGTTCCGCTGTTTGCAGGAACTGCTGTAATGGGGAGCTTTTACCCACCCCGCGTGTGAGGGGGCCCTTCAGCATCTGGTGGAGCTGCGGCAGTGGCTGTATTTCAGCATTAGGATTTTAAATGCCCATTAAAATGCCCATGTGGAGAAATGGGTGTGCATTTCCCTCCGTCTGCATGTGCTGGAGACAAGGGGAGGAGTGCATAGGAGCTCCCTGCGCATGGTGGCCTCGCGGCACCCGGCCGGCAAGGTACGCCTGCTTTTTACCCTTCATCCTGCTGGGGGCTCACGGAGAAGAAAGGGGTTCTTTAAGGACCAGTGTGAGGATGGGAAAGCAGGATGTGTTTCTGTCCCCAAACAGGCAGCGCCCGGTGCTCGCCAGCTCTGGGTCCTCCCTGTGCTTTACGTGAATTTCTAGCACCCAGCCACTGCGGTGGGGTTCTTTAAGGACCAGTGTGAGGATGGGAAAGCAGGATGTGTTTCTGTCCCCAAACAGGCAGCGCCCGGTGCTCGCCACATGCTGGGTCCTCCCTGTGCTTTACGTGAATTTCTAGCACCCAGCCACTGCGGTTTTGCTAATTGGGAACTTTAATCAGAGAACTGGGAAAACTTAATAACTTTCCACCCAAATTTAAAGCAATGGAACGGATGAATTTTTTTCACCCGTTTTGTCCAGCCTGGGCAGGGCCGCTGCATCGAGGTCCAGGCGCTGTGGTTTACCCGCTGTCTGAATGCCCTCCCCTTCCCACCGCGCCCTCTGCTCCTCCACCCTCACACCCTGCGGCCCTCTTCCCTCCTCCGGGCCCAGCTCTGCCCTCAGGAGGGGAAACCAGGTCACATACGCGGTTATTCACAAACACACACACACCTTGTTTTGCCCACTGAGAAGCAAAGCTTGCGGTTTTTCTGTCCAAGCCCTGGAACACCCCGGACAGCAGGAATACGCCAGGAAAAGCAGGTAGAAACTGAGTTAGGACAATTGAGATATTTGCATACGCGAGATTATAAAAAGCTAAAGTATATCTTAAGCAGAATTTGATTTGTACTGGTTTAGAAAAACTTGGGTGTGTGAGGCAAAGTTGAGTTTAATTTGGCATTGAAGTGTTATTTGTACACGTGACCAGCCCTGCTTCGACCTGGTTCCATGGGTGGAAATAGAGATCTCCCTACCCTAGGAGCAAAGCATGAAACTAGTCTTTCTCTTTAGCCCACCTCATGGTGGAAAAGCTACTGTGTCTCCATGATAACGTGACTTCTCAGAGTCTCAGTTTCCCCATCTGTGAAATGGGGGTGGGGCACTAACCTAGGATGTTTAGTCGGATTATCTGAACAGGTCCATGTGTTAGGTGCACAGAGGTCCCAACTTCTGTTGTCACTTTCTCTCTAAAGACCTTGAATGTGGTACTTTCAAGACAGGCAGCTCAAATTCAGAGCTCCTGGGCCTATTCCGCGGTGCCCTGTCCAAGTGACCCATGCCACACCCAGGAGTGCTGAGGTTGGGCCAGTGACCAGCCTGAGGACGTCCCAGCACTACCCCCTTTGCCAGGGTCCCTGGGATGGGGGAGGGGGGCAGGCGGAGCTGCAGCACAGCCACGTGGTGTGGCCAGAGAGCGAGCTCCCAGTGGCCCAGCTTCCACAGACAGCTAGCAGTGGGCCAGCTGCTGGGTGGACTGTAACAAGGGACCACTAAAGCCCTACAGGTTGATTCCAGAACACACTCCTGTTCAAGTACAGGGGAGGGGAGATACAGGCTGGGAATCAAACAAATCGACCTGCTTCGGGGGTTTTACCTGACTAGGTTTGCAGCTGGCCTCTGGACGCATGTGGCTGCCCACAGTTTCACCCTGGGGAGCACTGGCCTCTGGAAGGAGGGAGGGGGCACCACTCCGGACTGTTCCGGGAGCCACAGCTTCAGAGGAGCCCAGAGTGGGCTGAGGGCAGGCAGGGTGGGCAGCGCAGGCCCGGGGCTCTCAGTAGGTCTGCCTCCAGGACGCCTCACCCACAGGGAAGGAGTGGAGCTCACAGGAACCGTGCCGGTGTCCCTGCAGTCCTGGGCACTGTGACTCTGGGAAGCACAGCTGCGGGGAGAAGAGCGAGCCAGAGCGAGGGCGGTGGCTTCGGTTTCAGTGCACAGCGTGGGGCCCAGGCAGGCCGGCTGGCCGTCTTGGAGGGTGCAGGGTCTGGGCCCTCCCTGCTGTATCTGTCATGTCCCTCTGTTGTCCGTCCCTGGTGGGACAGTGGGGGCCCATGGCCTTCCCAGACCTCCCCTCATGGTCCCTGCTGACACTCCAGACCTTCTTTCCCGCCTCTAGGGTGGAGCCAGCTGGCCCGGCCTCACACCTGGTCGTAGTGGGTCTTTGTTTCTTCACTTTCCTTTTTCTAGGTGAGGTTTACTAAGGCACAATTTTCATATAGTAAAATCTGTCCCTTCAAGGTGCACAGTTCCATAAATTGGTTTTTGTTAATCCTCACCCAAGGATATTTTTTCCATTTACTTTTAGATAGAGTGGAAGGGAAGGAGGGAGAGAGAGAGAGAAACATCAGTGTGAGAGAGACACATTGACTGGTTGCCTCCCGCATCCACCCTGACCAGGGCCAGAGATCAAACCTGTAACCCAGGTGGGTGCCCTTGACTGGGACTCAAACCCGAGACCCTTTGGTGCTCGGCTGGTGCTCTAACCGCTGAGCCACACTGGCCAGGGCTGCAGTTCCATAAATGTTAACGTGTGAACAGCTGTGTAACCACCATCACGAGATGTAGAACACTGCCCTCTCCCCAAATGTTCATCCTGCCCTTTGCAGTCTCTCTCCCACCTCCACCCACAGCCCCTGGCAACCTCTGCTATGTTTTTTGTTCCCACAATTTTGCCTTTTCCAGAACATCACATAAGTGGCCTCATAAAGTACGTTTAGCTGGGGCTTCTGAGGGAGAAAGGAGAGGGTGCCTTCAGTCCCTGCAAGGGGTCAGCCTCTGTTTGCCCCACTCTGATGGAAAGGTCACATCCTGTCAGGCCTGGAGGAAGAGAGCCTTGAACTCCAGCCGCACTACACAGGAAGCTGTGATGTCTGCAGGTGTTTGTTGAGCATTTGCTACATTTCCCCCTCATCCCCGCAACCCTCACAGCAGGAGAGGTATCACTGCGATCCCATTGAACCGATCCAGGGGACGGGGGCTCAGAGAGGTTTAGTAATTCCCGAGTTTGCACAGCTTGGAGTTGAGCTCAGTCTTGTTAGCATCACCATTCTGTGCAGTTCTTGAGCCGCCTTGAGCATCCGTTGCTTCCTAGTGGTAGGTGTGTCCCTGGCACGTGGTGGGTGGTGGGGTGGTAGAAGGCCCCTAGACCCACCCGCGTCTCCAGTCCCTGTCTCTCAAGGGGACTCCCTTCCAGGTAAAACAGTCTGTGCTCTAGACCCTTGCTAGGAGATGCAAGCTGAGGAACGGTTCCTGGGAACAGGGGCTGCACTTCCTGCCGGCCACCCCTTCCTTGTGCGTTTGTAAGAGCACTGCCTGAGGTCTGCGGACCCAGGGCAGCTCTCAGCTGGCTGACTGGCACCACTCACCCTCCACCCACTGCCTGGGCCCACCGGGCCCGCCAGGCCCACCAGGCAGGGGAGAGGACGCCCGCCTGGTGGGGAGGGGGCCGCAGGGCCTGGGCCGCGCGGAGAGCACGCTGTCCATGCAGATGGTGGCGTGGACAGACAGAGGCTGACCGCCACCTGTGCTGGCCAAGGGGAGGCCTCGGGTAAAGGACAATATCGCAGTCCTGGGACCAAGTGCCACTAAACCTTATGGGTAATGGGTTTTCCATCCCCTGGGTAATAGGAGACACCAAAAATGAGGACATTACTTAGTGAGTCCCTCACCTCCCTGGCCCCATTCGGCAGACTCCGAGAAGGACATTGCCCAGCGTCGAGCCGTGTGTGGATTTAATGGCATTTCCAGCTAAACCTTCCATCAAATTTACGGCTGTGCCTGTCTCCTGACCTTCCCCCTCTCACACATTCTTTTCGGAAATGAAGCTGTGTGCAGGCTGTGCGGTGTCACTTCCCCCACTTTGGAGATATACAGCTGTGGGCCTGGTGGAGATGGTGGATTTAATCAGGCGGGTCCCCTCAGCTCACCCGCCCCTGAGCCAGGCGACAGAACAGCCGTCAGGCCCATCTGGAGTGGGCAGCGCAGTCAGCAAGCGCTTCTCCTGCCAGCCCCGCTCGGCCCAGGCCTGGTCCCACCTCCCTGCTGGAGCGAGGCCAGGCTCTGCTCACCCCGCCGGGCCAGGGGGGGTCACTGCACCATCCCCCGCCCGCTGCTGCTGTCAGCCGGCCCCTGGGCTCTAGCCCCACCCTTCCTCTCCCCAGTTTCTGGTTCTGCTCTTGCAGGAAAGCCTCTTCTCTGAATGCCCCTCCCACCTCCCTGACCATCTAAAGACGACTGCCCTTCAGCTCCAGCTTAAGGCCACCACCTCCAGGAAGCTACCCCTGACTTCCCTCTCCCCAGCAGGAGAGATCTCCCTCCGGGGATCGGGAGGACACCAGAAGTCAGAACCACAGACACTGCCCCCGTACAGCCTGCCTGTGAGGTTTGTGGCCCCAGGTGTACGTGGGCCTTGCAGGCGAGCCTGTCTCCATCTGTCCGTCTGCTCCTGAGCCTGGTCCACAGAGGCCCTCGTTATTGTGGCCCCTGTCATGGTCATTGCCACGGGGCCATGTTGTCAGACCCTGTCCCCGAGAGAGAGGATGTGATCACACTGCCCCTCCCAGCCGTGCTTGTCTCCCTGGCTGCCTCAGAGGCGGTGCTGGAGGCCACAGCGCTGGGCCGCGGCCAGTGCCCGCGTGTGCAAACAGCATGTGAGGTGGCCACTGGAACCGGAGGGCGCCTAGCAGGTGGGCAGTGACTCAGGCTGGAGGCCCCAGGGACGATGAAAAATAAAATCGTCCGCTCCTGGAAGCTGAGGGCCTCTGTGCTCTGAGTGGGAGTTAGGCAGCACCGAACTTCCCTCGATCACGGGGAGGGTGCTTCAGGGCAGCCAGTGTTCTCAGCATCAGGCCGTCGTCGTTACCACGGAGGACCGGGAGCTGACAAAATTCAACCGTACTTTTCTCGCTCTGTGGCACTAAGAAAATGACACCGGGAAAGCAGTCCTGTTCATTGAGCACCTGTTAGCTGCCAGATCTTTTCACACCATTTAGCATGTGCTCCTCACAGAGACCTCAGGAGGAAGGGATTCCTAGTCCCATTTTGCCAAAGAGTTGATGCAGGAGAGTGACAGGGTCGGACCTGCATTTTGGGAAGCTCTCACCGGGCTTCCTGGGGGCAGAGTGGTGAGGCCAGGCGGCTGCTCAGGCGGCAGCTAGGCCTGGGCCAGGATGAAGAGGCCTGGGGCGGGCCGTGGGGCAGGTGCGCGGGCCCCGCCACGGCTGCGATGTGGACGAGGGCCAGGAGAAGCCAGGATGTGCTGGCCATGTAGATGGCGGTGCCCCCTGCGAGGAGGGGCTATGCGGAGGAGATACCCTCATCCTTCTTGATGTGTCACATCCAAGGTGCCCAGGACGTGTGCGAGGGATGGACAGAGCATTCCAGTGCTCAGGAGAGGCCTGGGCCGAAGCACGTGGTGAAGTATGTGCCCCGTGTTGTTCCCTGCAGGTGCCAGGTCCACCCTAGGAAGAGGCCGCTTCTCAGAGGAACCTCAGAGGCCGGCCCAGTGCATTCCTGTGGTCACTGAAAGCAGGTGGCCAGATGCTGTTGGAAACGCCCACATTGCAAGTGGGGGACAGCGCCAGCTGCAGGGCCCTCCACGCGCCCCGTGTGCCAGTGTGAGGGGCAGACCATTCTGTAAACACACAGCTCAGGGGCGACCTGGGAATATCCCCGCAGTGAACCTGGATTGATGCTCAAATGAGATCAGTTCCAGCCAGAGAATCTAGCCTGTGATTATCACCCTCCCGAATGCTCTCTTCCTCTCAGGCTGGGTGTTGGATTTCCGAGAGGCTTGTCATCAACAGCAGGCGAGCTCTGCGCAGCCAGTCCCTGGCGCTGGGCAGCCCAGGAGGCCGCTGTTTGAGGTTAGCCTTGAGTCAACTTGTGCCATGTACTTGGGAGCATTTCAAAGGAGGCGGGTGCACACACAAATCATTCTGAGGCTAATCAGAAGTGTGGGTATTTAGTGAGATGTGTACACAGCAATCATTGTTGTGAGGGCCCTTCTCCCACAGAGGCCATTATCCGGAGCAGGGTGCTGTTTGCCTGGTTTTGTCTGGGCCACGATTTGCATTCACTTGATGGATTGTCAGGGTCGGGGGTCTCCTCCTTGGGAAACAGTGGAGTGGCTGGAGCCAACCCTGAAGAGGAAGGGAGTCCTAATAGCAGCATTCGCCCAGGTCCTTGAGAGCCCCGGTCCGACCGCGGTGCTAGATCAACGTGACAGGCGGCTAAGCAGCTTTGGAGGCGCTCACGAGCCTTGAGTGCTCGCTCAGACAGGGACCGGCAGACCCCTCAGGCGGCTCGCACGCGGCTAGCCGGACCTGGCCGCCGGCTCCTGGCTTTTTGCCAGTGGCCTGTGGCTCAGTTCAAATTTGCCGGAGTGATTTGGAGTGGCCTTCCTCTGGTCCAGCCCTCCGTGGGCCCCCTCAGGCCCCTGCCCTGTCCCCTGCCTTCGTTCTGTCCGGCTGATGCTGAAAGGAAGGTCCCAGAGGGAGAGGGAGAGGGGAGGGGTGGGGGGACAGGGGCTGTTTGCCAGTGGGGCAGGGAGAAGGTCCCCCTTCGCCGGGGTCAACACTCTCAGCTGTCAGAATGCCCTGCAGTCCAGTGTTGTTGTCCTTTTTGGCAAGGTTGGCGATGTTTTGGTTTTATTTGTGGTGTTTTCTGGAACATCAGCGACGCCCGGGGCCTCCGTGTGCTCCCTTGTGGGACATCGCTGCGGGCATCAGGAACAAGACCCGAGCTCCCGAATCTGTCCTGGGAGCCGCATGGCAGGCACTTTTAGTTTCTTATGTTTCGTTGCTTTTTTCCTTCAAACACAGAAGACATGTGCTGTGCAATTCAGGGGAGGTGGTGGCAGCTGGAGACACAGGCCCCGGGGCCACACTGCCCTGAGAAGCCCATTGGGTTCCGTGGATGTGTGCCTGTGGGTTTGGTTTGGGCGTGGTGGGTGGTGCGCTGTTTGGATTACAATCTATTCAAACCATCCGGGGTTTCCTTTTGTCACGGTCAGAACTGTGCGGTACAAGCCGACTCTCACCAGTGATACCAGTTTTCCTCGAATGGCCTCTGTTCAGACTTGCCACACGTAGGGCCCAGTTCAGGGCCCGGAGTCACGGCCAGGGGCGGGCTCCACGGAGAGGGACTGAGGTGACTCAGATAAGCCAGTGCTGGCCGAGCCCTAGTAGTGAAGAGAGCCCAGCTATTTGCAGCCTGTCGCTTAGCAGTGACTTCGTGTGCCCTGTTCTCTCTGTTTACGGCTGAAATGGAGGTGGGGGAGCTGCCCGCCCAGCCCCAGGCAGGGCCGCTCTCCCTTCCCCCCGGTGCAGAGGGTGCAGGGAAGAGGGCCCAGGCCAGAGGGTTGACAGGACTTGGTCCAGAAAAGGGCGCTCCCGGGTGAGGGCAGTAGGTCGGGTGCCGTGGGCCCCCCAGGGAACAGAACCCATTTGTGCCTGGTCCTCAGGGAGGAGGAAGCAGGGCCCACAGAGAGCTGGCCTCTTCTCTTCTGGCCCTTTTCTCGCCTGCCTGTCAGAAAGGGCTGCTGACATGGTTGGAAGGCACCTGGGGCTGCTGTGGCCTCGTGTTCGCAGGAGACCTAAGTGGCGGCTTTCCACTGTCACCTGGGCCAGTCCTCAGCGGTGGCTGAGGCACATGGCACACAGGTGTGCAGGCAGAGGTGGAGAGAGAACGCCCCCCCGCAGAGAGTGACATGTCTGCGCCCTAGGAGGGCCAGGGCATCTCAGCGCGCTGTGGGTGTGCGACGGAAAACGACAGAAACTTAGAAAAACCGTCTTCAGGGTACAGGGCCAGGCCCAGGATTCTGACACCAAAAGCGTGATCCATGAAAAGGAAAATCAGAAGATGTGCCCTTCCAAAGACCCTGTTAAGAGGCTGAGAAGACAGGCTGCAGACAGGAAATGCACACAGCCGCGTATCTGACAAGGGACTGCTACCTAGCACCTAGAAAGTTCTCCAGAAACTCGAGAGCGGAAGAAGAAACAGCCCAGTTAGGAACTGGACGGATAAGCTCGGGACGTGATGTCCGACTCCATTCGCCATTCGGGAGCTACAAGCACAGCGAGGTCCCTGCACACCCACGCGGACAGTTCCAGCGGGTCGGGGGCAGCACCCGCGCGGGAGCGGCTGTGGGGCCGGGTCACTCGCACCTCGCAGCAGGGACGTACAGGGTGCGACCCTCTAGAAAACAGTCTGGGGGTCTTATCGACTCAAACACGCAAACACCATACGATCCGGCAGTCACGCTCCTGGGCATTTATCCCAGAGAAGTGGAAGTTTAGGTCCACACAGAAAGCTGCACGTGGTGTTTGCAGCAGCTTCACTTGTCACGCCCCAAACCGGAAGCAATGCAGATGTCCTTCAGTGGCGGCGGGTCGCCCCACCTGGTCCCTCTGTGCCGCCCGCCCAGCAAGGCAGAGCAGCGAGCTCTGTGCACACGGCCTCTGACGAATCGCCAGGAAATCACGCGGAGTGAAAGCGCCAACCCCAAACGGTTACAGACTAGAACCTTAGATCACATTTGTGAAGTGACAAATTTTAGAAATGGAGAACAGATTACCAGGGGTCAAAGGCCGTGGGTGCGGGTGGGGGCGGCAGGAGGGCGTGGGTGTGGCATAAGCGGGCACCTGGCAGGTCCTGGTGCTGATGGAACTCCCAGCAAGCTCACTGAGGGGTTGGCTGCGGAGCCTGTGGGCACACACGCCTGAGTACAGACACACCTCCGAGACCCTGTGGTTCGGTTCCAGACCACCAAGAAGCGAGTGGTAATCGTTTTGCTCTTGGACGGCTTTGCCTTCAATTTGTAAAAAATCAAAAGCAACGTCTGTGGAGCCCAGTAAAGCATGGGCAATAAATCGAGGAATGCCTGTCCAAGTACAACTGGGAACATCAGAACAAGATGGGATGGTATCGGTGTCAGTTTCTTGGTTCTGATACTGCCTTAGAGTTTTGCAAGGTATCATTAGGTATCTGGGTAAAGGGTACACAGGATCTCTACTATTTCTTACAATTGCATTTGAACCTAAAACAATCTCAAAATTAAAAAAAACATTAGTTAAAAGATGCAATGTAGATTAAGTCATGCGTCTTTATTAGCTCCTCCCCAAGTAATCTGGCTGTATGTTTCACGAGGGGTCAGCCCTTCCTCAGGACGTCTGTGCTCACAGGAGTCTGGTGAGCGATAGAGCCGGGTCAGGGGTCCCCAGAGGCCTGGCTCCCTGAAGCTGGCAGCCGGGCAGTGGGGAGGAGGAAGGACCAGCAGCCCCGGCCTCACTCCCCTCCAGCCATTTCACCCCTGGTGTTTGCTTCTTGGGGATGGCTTTCTCTTACAGTCTTGCCAGGATTGTGTCCATTTGTTCATTAATTATTGATCCATTTGTCAGCAGAAATTTCTGGGGGACCCGCCAGGCAGCAGGCATGGGGTCCCAGAAATGAAAAGACACGCTCTCTGGCTGTAGGGAGCTGATAGCGGGCAGGACAAATGCCGCACAGCAGGAGCTGGGACAGACCAGTGGGCAGCCTGGACCCGGAGGAGGGTGCAGGGGTGAGGTCCAGGGGAAAGGAGGAAATACGGAAGGCTCTCTGGAGGAGGTGATGCTCAGGCTGCCTTGAGGAACAGGTGTTCCTCGAGGAATGTTTTGAGAGGCGATATAGCCTAGTGGGTAGGAGTTGGCCACCTGGGTTTGCATTCTGGCTCTGCCTAACCTCTCTTCCTCAGTTTCCTTGTCTGTAGATGAGGACAAGGAGACCTACCTTGTAGGGATGGTTCTGAGGATAAAGTGAATCGCCTTGTTAGTGTCTGGTCTATAATGGGTGTTTGAGAAATAAAATTAAACCAGTAGACGGAGTGACTTACAGAATGTGGTTGAGGCCTGGGCCAGAGGGAGGGGCGCACTGGGCTGGAGCGGGGCGGAGGGCAGGTCCTGATGCTTTGCAGCAGTGGGCAGGGGTCCAGGTGCCTTCCCCGGGCTGCGGGGGGAGGGGCCGCACTGGCTCTCTTTACCTTGGAGATCATGTTCTCTCCTCTCCTCGTGATGGCCCTCCTCCGAGCCCCTGGCTCCCTTTGCAAAGTCACAGAAGGGGACTTTCCCACCAGGCTGTCCTCTTTTGCTTGGGACAGAGACCTTGGGGAATTGGGAGAAATGGACTGAGACTCCTGGAATGGGGGCTCCTTTGTCAATGGCACCCCCCATGTGTGACCAGCACAGACCCCACTGAGGCATGGCGGGTGAAGCTCCCTCCCCTCCACCCAGCAGGACTGTTTGCCATGGGACCTGTTCGTCTGTGCCGACTGCTGTCACCTCCTTGGACTACTTAGCCCAGCGCTCTGCATGGAGTGTCCTGTTGTCCCCAGGGTGGGCGAGAGGGACAGAGGGGAGGGGAGAGGAGGGCAGGTTTGCTCTTTGCTCATCACAAGGGTGTCCTCGCCTTGGTTTTGGCCTGGATCATGGGGGGAGTTTGTTTCAGGAGGGCTTCCTGCAGGTCGGTGGGCTAGATCCCCCAGGTCCGGGAGGGCTGGGGTCTGGGCTGTGCAACCATATGGTCCGTTCGGCGTTGGTTTCGCTGGGCAGGGCCCAGGGCTCTGCTTGCGCCTCAGGAAAGTGGGTGCACGGCGCCTGCTGTCTGCCTCGCCTCCAGCAAGGGGCCCCCGCTGGGCAGCTCTGGTTCTGCCGGGTGGTGCTGTCATTGTGGACGGAGGACTGTGCCTGTACTCACTGCTGCCTCCTGACCCCTTCACCGGGTCCTGGCACCCACGTGTCTGTGCCCCAGGGCTTTCCCTTGCTGCTGCCCTGGTGGCTGGACAGGGTGCCAGGAAGTGAACACCCCCTTCTTAACACATGTCTCTGGCAATATTGGTGTATCAATACTCCAGGCCCTCTCCCCACGGCCGGGGGCCGGGTCTGCACAGGCTCGCAGAGGGTCTCTGTGGTGTTGAGCCTGGCTGCCCAGAGGGCGCTGATGTCCCTGGTTGGCTGCCTTCCTCCCTTCCTGCATCCCTGCCCTCCCACAGCTGGCCTATTGCCCCCAAAGCAAACCCCTCGCACGCAGTCCTTATCTCGGGGTCTGCTCCTGGGGCGCCCACACCGATGGAGTCTCTGCCACCCCCTGGCAGACACGGGGGCCTTGCAGTCAGGCAGGCTAGCCCACCACTAACCATGCAGCCAGCCAGTCTCCGAGCCTCAGTCTCCTCCTACACAAAATGAGGGCGATCCCCGCAGGCAAGCTCCCGCCGACTGGCACACGGTTAGGGTTTTGACTGGGTGTCTTGGAACGACCATCTTGGCTGCCTCAGTGGCCCAGCCTGTCCCCAAGGGGTTTGGGAGGAAGGCTGAGCTGCACAGCTAGCGGGCTGTTATTTCCTGTTTCTGGTTTAGTCTGTTCTTGCTAATGGACAGAGTGGGGGGAGAAGGACGGGCCCAAGGTGAATAACCAAACCCAGCTCCCCGAGAAAGGGAGAGTTGTTTTCAAAATCTGGTGGCCCTGCCCTCAGCTCCCCTCCCCGACCTGGGCATGTGGGTGGCTCTGGGACAATTATGATTCTTGCTGGGCCCCTACAGCCCCCGCTGCAGAGCCTGTCTTAAAGGATCTTCTGAGAACTGACTCCTTTCTGGGAGCATTTATAAGAGATTTCTCATGGCTCAGTTCCCCCATAGAAAAGCGGGAATTGTAAGTCTTACGTAGCCCCAGAAAGAAAGTGAAGGGAGTGAGTCAGCTGCAGACAGGAATAGGTTAACAGTATTCATGGCCGTGTCTTGGTAGGAATTATCAGCCACGAAAGAAGAAAAGCTAAACACAAAACCAACCAAAAGGAGAAAAGGAAAACTTAAAGCAGACTAAGAAAAGATGGACAGGACCCATCCAGCGCCGGCGCTGAGCAGCTGAACAAGTCGGCAGCGGTTTATGGGTCTCCGGGTGCATCAGAGCTTTAGCCCAGGCCTTTGTGGGCCGGCTGGGGGAATATTCAGCCGAGCTGTTTATTTTGCATAAGCCCTAGTAATGACCGCTCCTGAGGGGAGAGGGATTGTGTGGGGCTGACAGCAGTGTGATTTAGCGCCAGCCACCTGACCCCCTGCACCCCTTGGCCTCCCCTGCAGAATACATTCACATTCCTCCACAGCCCTGCATGTTAATCACTGGGGAAGGGAGTCCATTGTGGAGACAGGAGTCTTGAAAGGGTGGCAGGGGTCCTTTGGGGCATTGTGACAGCTGGATCTGCATTTGGGGCACTCACTGGAGTTTCCTTTCTGTGTACTGCCCATCTGAAACTCTGACTCACTGGAGGCGGTGTGTGTATGTCTCATTGTTGGGCTTAACTTGTCTTCCTGGTTCTTCCCATGCATTTGCCTGTCTCCCAAATCTGTGCACTTTTTGAATGCAAAACTCATTTGTTTACTTTTTAATGCAATTTTGGTGGCGGATGCCTGTTCTCTTGTGAAGGAGAGCTCCCCTGGGCTCACTCTTAACTGCAGCCCTGTTGACAGAGGGGCTGGGTTTCCACTGTGCCCTGGAGGCCTTTCACCTCTAGCTCTCAGAAGCACTTGCTCTGTTCCCTCACTCATTCTGTTCCCTGTGCTGTTCCCTGGTGCTTTCTGTTCCCTGTGCTGTTCCGTGGTGCAGTCTGTTCCCTGTGCTGTTCCCTGGTGCAGTCTGTTCCCTGTGCTGTTCCCTGGTGCAGTCTGTTCACTGTGCTGTTCCCTGGTGCAGTCTGTTCCCTGTGCTGTTCCCTGGTGCAGTCTGTTCACTGTGCTGTTCCCTGGTGCAGTCTGTTCCCTGTGCTGTTCCCCAGTGCTTTCTGTTTCCTGTGCTGTTCCCTGGTGCAGCCTCTTCCCTGTGCTGTTCCCTGTGCTGTTCCCTGGTGCAGTCTGTTCCCTGTGCTGTTTCCTAGTGCTTTCTGTTTCCTGTGCTGTTCCCTGGTGCAGTCTGTTCCCTGGTGCAGTCTGTTCCCTGGTGCAGTCTGTTCCCTGTGCTGTTCCCTGGTGCTTTCTGTTTCCTATGCTGTTCCCTGGTGCAGTCTGTTCCCTGTGCTGTTCCCTGGTGCAGTCTGTTCCCTGTGCTGTTCCCTGGTGCTTTCTGTGTGCTTGCTGCTCTCCAGAGCACGCAGTGCTGAGACAACCCTCACTGCCAGGGTAAGGGGGCTAGGGGTCCACTGACCTCCATTCTGGTGATTCTGAATCTATACCTGGTGGGCCCAGAGAGGGAGGAATCTCAGCGTTGTCAAGAGAGCTGCCAATGAGAGAAGGCGGGGGCATCAGCTGGTTCCAAGCCCACACACAGATAAATCCTCACTCCCCCATGTTGCCTCTTTCCTCCAGATTAAGCAGTTTTTCTGCCTTCTAGTGACCAGTGGGCACCTCCCTGGGGCATGGCTGACAGCGAGGAAGGGGCTACCAGGGGGGCTTTGGCACCAGCCTGTGGACAGACACCTCACAGACACACGCCCTCCCACCCAGCTCTCTGCTGCACACAGCAGTTCCCCTCCTGGGAAATGGAAGAAAAAGACAGTGATGATGAAAAGAAGCGAGAGCTGAAAATGCAGCTTGGCTGTACCTGTGAGGAGTGTTTTGCTGGGACTTGGCGCTGCGTGGCTTTATGGAAGGACTGGTCAGACAGTGGCAGGGGAGGAAGGGAAGCTAAGCATTTCCTTTTCAGAACCGGGGCGAAAATTTGATCAGTGAGAAATACGTGTTTCCCACCCAGTTTCCACAAGAGAGGATGGGTCTGTGGCAGCTGGTGGGTCTGGGAGATGGGGGGCTGCTTCTAGCTACTTGACTTCCCCATTCACACACCCCTGCCTGTCCTCTGTTTTAAACGAAGGCTTTGGTCCCCCCGTGGCTGAGGTTTCCCTTTCTGACACCTCTGTTAGCAGAGGGCTCTGAAGTCACTATCAGTCCTCCTGTCTCATCACAAATGGGGCTCGTCCCTCCCACTATACAGATGAGGAGACCGAGACCTGGAGGCTGCACACAGCGAACACCAAGTGGCTGAACTGTGAGACTAGGGTTGTGCTTCCTACCAGCCAAGTTACAAGGTCTGGTTGTTCCTTTCTCCATCCCTCTCTCCCTGTGTGAGTCTGGATAGGTTGGATCTCAGCATTAGGTGTGGCTCAGCTTTCTCCCTCCCTTCCTCCCCATCCTCTCTCTAGTCCCACCCCACCCCACCCCAGGCCCAGTCCCAGACCTCACTGAACTGGGGTTCAGTGGAAGAGTCTATGGGAGTCACAGGGCCAGGGTGTCGGAGGCTGTTTGGGGCCCAGCGGGAACCCAGAGGGGCCATGTCTTGCCCAGAGGGGTGGGGTCAGGCCAGGCAGGGTGAAGCAGAGGAATGGAGTCTTGAGATGTGTCATCCAGGCCCACCACAGGGGGCGGGGCGAGTGTTTACAGAGCCAGGGAGGTGCCTTCCCTATGGAAAAAGGATGAAACTCTGAAGGCAGGAGGCGCGATGCCATGGTCACAGCGGTGTTTCCAGGGCAACATTTCACCATCAACAACTGGGGTTCTGTTGTGAAGGTGGGAGTGTTGAACCGGCTCTGTTCCCTTTGAAACACACACACACAGCAGCCTCAGCAGCCTCGTCCCTCCCTCCGTCTCAGGACTCCCCAGCCTGGGTCTTGGTCACTCGGGGGTCATCGAGGGTTAGCTCTGGATGAGGTTTGCTTGTCCATTTGCACCCGATGTGTCTCTAGAGGCAGCCTCCAAAAATGTATGTAGTGTCATAGGGTCAACCAAAAAGAAAAGGTGATCAGAGTAAAGAAAAAGGGATCATGAAATAAACGTTAACAAATCAAAGTTTTGGGGGGACTGGGGAGGAAGCACCCCCCCTTTTGTCCCAGGTGGCCTGTGTGAGGGAGAGGGAGGGCAAAGGGGTGGGAGAGAGACCCAGAAACACTATGTGGGAGGAGAGAACCCTTTCCCTTTGGGTTACCTCAAATATGGGGGTTCTCCCCCCAAACGCTCCCCCACTGACAGTGCACCCGCCCACATGCATCCAGACCCCCTGCCCTGTCTCAGCCTCAGAGGAAACTGCTCGATGTCCAGGGGAAACAGGGCCTGGAGCGAGCGGGCTCCGCCCTCTGCCCAGGCTCCCCCTCTCAGAGTCAGCCTTCTCTCAGCCTCTCCAGCTGAGGGGCCTGAATGCTCCCACTTCCTAGTGAGAGGCAAAAATGAAGATAAAAAAGCCAATCAAAGTATTTTTTGTTGTTAGGAGGTCACAAGACCGTGGACACAGGGTTTTGGGGAGGGTTTGTGCTGGGTTCCCTCTGGGTGACCCGCTCTGTTCGGTTTCTGTAGCTTCTCTCCAGAGCGGCTGGCTTCCCTGGCCTTCAGGGACCAGGCTCCACCAACCCGGAATCCCTTCCCTGGTTCAGAGCCGAGGACACTTTATGTTATGTGCTGAGACACACACATCTCACAACTGTTCGTTTTGAAAACAAACAAACAAAAATCCCCCAAACAAAGCAGCGAGAAAGGAAATGTGCTTTGTCACACACCTGCAGTCTCAGAAGGCAGGGGGTGTCTCAGAGCCTCGGTTTCCCTGTTAGTGCAATGGAGGGTTTGACTGATAATCTCTTAGGTTGAACTGGTAATATCTTGGATCCTATACATATATAACTTGATCATCTCTTTCTCACCCCATTTCATGAAATGGTCCGATAATTACACCCAGTAGAGTGGCGTCTGCTTATGTATTTGACGCCAGTGTCATGTCCAATCAGGTGGGTCTTGGCGCTAGTCCTTGGGAAGCCCACCTTCCCTCGTTCAGAGGAGTAATTGCAACATTATCTTCCCAATAAGGGTCCTTAACCCGGTGTCTTTTCTTATTGCTGTGGTGTGACTTCGTTCCCACCCACCCCCCTCCTTCCAGATCAGTGAAACGCAGCGGCATAATGTGCTGCTGTCGTCGATGATCAAAACAGAAACAGAATGATTGTAATAAAGAAAATCTTTCCAATCCCGGGAGTTTGGGATTCTGTTCTCCCCAGATATTTTCTGTGTTTGCAGAGAAAAGGAAACATTTCTGTAAACATGTTGTATTTGCAGTGAAAATAAATACCCAGGTGAATCCGAAGCTTTTCCACGGGAGCGCGTGCGGAGAAGTCCCCGCAGGCGGGCGCGGCGAGCCCCGTCCCCGGCACGTGCGCGTCCACGACGGCTCTTAACTACGCGCGTTCCTGTCTCCTCCCGCAGAGCACAGACCCGGCTGCAGAGGGAAGTGAGCATTTATGGGGCGTCCACTGTGGGCTGACACTTTACACAGAGAGCCTCACTTTATCACCACCCGACCCTGGGTGGTAAGAGTTATTGCTACCAGTTTTTACACGAGGAAGTGAGGCTCGGGGAGGCAGGGTAACGTGTCCCCAGTGATTCGGGCACCAGCCGCTGCCCTGCCCCTCTCCAGGAGCCGCGCAGGCACCGCCCGGGCATACCTTTCCAAAGTCAGGCAGCGTCACCGCGCCGGCCTCTCCGGATGCAGGCTGGAGGGGTCTGTGGTGACAAGGGCCGGCATTCTCTCCACTTCCTCCTCAGATGCCACTCACATGTACACCCCCCAGCACGCATGGGCCTCTGCTGGTGCCTCTTCCAGACGCAGGCCTTCGCCCCCAGGACAGCTCCCTCCTGGGCTCATTGCGAGGGAACTGCAGCTGGGCCTCACGTGTGCACTGGCGGTTTACGAGCGGCATCTCAGCGGGGGCTGGCTTTTGCAGATCCCTGTAATAACACAAGCAAACACCCCAGGGTAGGGGGGGAACACATTTCAAACTTCAGGGCTTTGCTTCTGAAGGCTGCCTTTTTTGGAAATGTGTGATCTTTCTCTCTCCCTCTCTCCCTCACACACGCACACGCACACACGCACCACAGGCTCACTACCCCTCAGCCTGCAGCTGTGGAAGGAGAGGGCTGGAGGATGGGCGATGGACAGACCAAGCGTGCTCCTGGCTGGACCCGCGTGGGATCACCCCCTCTCCCGGGGTCTGGAAGGCCTGTTGGCTGTGTGGGTGCAGCTTGCAGTGAATTGAGGGCAAGTGTGTGAGCCGCAGCCTGTGGACTGCTTTCTGCTCAGGCGGCCTGAATCTCTAACCCATGGGGCCTCAGTTTCCCATGTGTTGACTAGGAAAGCCGGTGCCCAGCCTGCCTCTCTCTTGTGGCGGCTGTGAGGGTTAAATGAGGTCCTGGGTGGGAATACGCTTTGGAAATGAGGTTAGCACAGGGAGTACAAGTGCAGGCTGTTTTCCTGCTGGTGTCCAAGCCAGGTGTGGGCCCACAGCGAAGTGCAAATGCTCTGTGCGGGGACAGTGGCCCTTTGTGGGAGCGTGCCCATGGCTGTCCAGCGCTCGGCTGTGGAACACAGACTGCTGGGCTCCATCCCCAGCTCCTGGCTCCTAGGCTGGGTGGGGCCCAGCGTTGTGTCTCCAGCCTGCTCCGGGCCACGCTGCTACGATTCTGAGGGGAGCGGGTTCTCCAGGAGCTGCGTGCAGAATGGGCCCGGCTTGTTTGTGCCCCCCGCCCCGCCCCCCACTTTTCTCATTCCTTCTTTAGCAGAATATACCCCTTAAACAGTGCTTCTCAAACTTCCATGTGCAAAATAATCACCCCAGGATCTGGCTAAAATGCAGCTTCTGATTCCATAGGTGGTGTGGGGCCCACGATTCTGCCTTTTAAACACTTCTCTAGCAGACGCCGAGGCTTCTGGTCTTTGGACCACACTTTAAATAGCAAGGCCTGAGATAGACAGCTTCCCGAGCCACTTCCACCTTGCGAACCCAAGCTCTCCATGAGCTCGCAAAGAAACTCACCACCTTGCGAACCCAAGCTCTCCATGAGCTCGCAAAGAAACTCACCAGCCATCTTGGCGACCCTGTGTGCAGGATCTGGACACACGCTGCCTCAGTTTCCCCTCTGTGCAGCAGGGATGATACACCTGGCCGCACGAGGGGCGTGTGGATTAAACAAGATGAGGGGACCATGGCCACTTTCTTCGAGGCTCTGGATTACCCCTCCTCTGACTGTCTCTGACTCTCACAGCTTCTATGTAAAACAGCCAAGGGATCCCTGTGGCCGTAGTTGTAGCAAAAAGGTAGAAGCCGGGCTATTGAGTGGTTTGCTCAGGTGGTGGAGGAGGCCCAGGGCTACCCCTCCTCTGCTGATCCCCAAGTTCAGGTTCAGCATGCGCCTGGGAATGATGAGTGAAGACCCTCAGAGCATCTGTGTGGTCACTCACGTGCCTTTGTCCTTTTCAAGAATTGGAAATCATTTTTCCTTTCCTTTTTTAGGTAAAAAGGGGAAACAGAGCCTTTTCCCTGATGGGTATAAATCTTAGCTCTGGGGTTGTGTACCAGCATGAATTTCCACACATCACACATGTCCCCTCACCCCACTCAGATCAGTAAACACTTTTAAAATGTGTATTTCTTTCCAAATAAAGCCACTTAAGCTTTACCAAAATGACCCGCTGACATGAAATGCACACGTGGCGAGCCTCTGTCGTCCGTGTTTTACTGAGGACGGCTATTGTAGCCTCAGTGGAGCCACTGTGGGTTTTCCCCTCACGTGGTTGTGGAAGTACGCTGCTTCTGAGTAAGAGGTGAATGATGGTGGATGTGAAGAGGCATCATTTAAAAAGTGTCAGGATACAATTGGCTTCTTAAAAACCATGCAGAGCCGCTAAATTCACATGAAAATTGAGTGAGTCAGGATTGCCCAGGGTGACAGTGTCCTTGGCATTGATTTATCCCATCTGTTTGGCCAACCCATTACTTCAGGCCTCTGGGGGGAGGCGGCATTCGCTGGGGAGCATCTTCGTGTCCCCAGCTCCCAGCTAGACCTCTGGTCCTCACGCAGAGCGTGGCGTCTGCACAGACCCCTGGGAGAGAGGATGCCCGTGAAGCCAACTTCAGAAAGGGAGTGTGCCCTCTTTCTTATTATTTATGGTAAAATGCTACAGTATCATCTTGAAGGTTGACTTTAGACCTAATGTAACCACTTCCCAGGTCGGACTGTTGGGCTGCCCTAGTGGTTGGTGTGATAAGTTCCCTGTGATCACCTCTGAGTTAGCACTTCCCTCCACCTAGGTTTTGACCCCGGGGAAGATTGAAGAGGGGATTGCTGAGTCACAGTTATGACCCTTGAGATCTATTACCAGATTATTTCAACAGTTATTTCCAACAGGGTGCTTCCCCCCTTCCTTTGCATCACTGGGTAGTCTAACTAAGAAAAAAATCCTGTTAATTTTGTTTAGATAGAAAATCGTATTTTATTCTCAGGAAATCAAGATGTTTTTGTCTTTCAAAAAAGAGTAGGAAGTCCTTGCTTAAGGGAATGTTCACTGGGGGTTGTTGAGACCTAGCTTGGCAGCTCACACTAGCTCATGGTGCCGGTTCTCGGCTCCCAGCTCCAGCTTCAGTGAGTGCTGGCTGGTAGCTTGGAATCGACCACAGTGAGAGGGTTTACACCATGGAAACTGGCAAATGCTACAAACTAGGGCTCTGCCTTCTCCCAGGAATTGGTTGTTGACATCTACCAACACACCACTGCAGCCATTTAACACTTGGCTGTAGAGGGCTCGCTGAGCAAACACGCCATCATAAAAGCCTACAGTCAAAAGAAGTAATGCTGGTGAGCCCTGTGATCACGGACTGTATCTCCGCAGCATTCCTGGTCCCTAGTGGGAGAGGAAGCCTTCCCTTCAGGCTTGAGTATTCCAGGACGACTCTGAGGAGGCATTAGAGCTTTAGCCTGCTTTTGCGAGTGTGCGAAATGAGGAGGGAGGAGGGGTGAAGGCTGGAAGGCCCTGGGTGCTCACGCAGCTGTCGGGAGCCCTCACTGCTTGTCCTAGGTGATGGCTAAAATGACAGTTCTAGCTGGTGCCGGGAACCTAGGTGACATAGCCAGGCCCCTCCGGTCTGTGCTGCCTCCCCGCGCCCCTCGGTGATGGGCTGTGGTGGCACGAGGCTGTGCACCTCCAAGTCCTGGCATCTGGTTCCTATTTCATCCCAAGTGGAGTTCACCCTCAGTAACCTACAGCACGCATGCATTTCAAAGGAAATGCTTAATTGGTCCCCAATGCTGGGCTTTTTTCATCTCTCAAGGAGAAATGCGCTTTGCTGCCGTGATGGGGGGGGGAGGAGAGGTGAAGCTCGTGAGCATGTTTGGAAGTTGCAGAGACTCCTGGATAATGCATGCTTCCGCGGAGGCAGGGGAGGGGAGTGAGACTCAAGAAATGGATGGCAAAGCAGGGTTCACTGCGGCCGGTTCTCCATGGCAGACTTGGGGGCCAGACAGCCACGGGGGAAACACTCAGGCTTGGGTTTGGTTTGGTTTGAAAAGGCAATTAAGACCATTTCTTTAAATGACCCACCGGCCTCGGCCCTGCCCTCAGTGAGAGAGCTGGGGTCCTGCGCTCAGTTCTGCCAGACGGCTCCTAGAGACCTTGCGGTGGGCCCAGCCCGAGAAGACGGGTGAGCGGAGGGAGGTGGGAACGTCAGCCATCCCGTGGGGAGCCAGCGGCCCTCAGGCGCTTTCACTTCCTGTGCCGTTTCTGCCCTGGGCACTGCAAAGGCAGAACCTCTGTCCATGCTCGAGACCCACAGAGACTCGCAGAGCACACTGCAGTCAGCTGGCGGTGACGACCACGTGAAGGTGAGCCCGCAGGACCCCAACACCCCCATGTTTGCTCCTGCAGAGGACCCAGAGGGACTGCGGCAGCTGTGACAGGGCTGGCAGGTGTTCCAGAGGCGACAGAGTCCGACTGGGGAGACTTCACAGACACTGGTTGGGTCACGGAGGTCTGGGATCACTGAGGCAGGGGGTGTAGGGGTTGGTGGGAGGTGAGGTTGGGGAGAGGTCGGTGGGTGGTGGGAGAACATGGAGGCGTGGCAAGCTTGAAGTGTGATACAGGGGTGGGGGGAAGCTGTCCTCAGCTCACCTTAGTCCAAGGGGCATGTTCAAACCATGAATCAAGCCATGGGCAATAGGCGTGGCCCTGTACGTGGTGCTGGGAGTGACCAGGAGAGCAGACGGAGGCCCTGACTGCCGTGAGTTCTGGAACTTGCTAGGATCTTCTGGAGAGTGAGCATTTCGGGAACACCAAGCACCATCTTTACGTGTAGGACACTTAGATGGCTGAGTGAGTTTCCTGTAGGTAGAAGCCATCCATCCATCCATCCATCCATCCATCCATCCATCCATCGATTCACTCTTTCTTCGTCCTTGGACACTAACCTTGCCTGCCGGGTGGCAGCAAAGACTCTTCTCCCACGCAGATGCTCGTGTCCAACATGACGCAGGGCTGGGTTCCAGGGCGTGTCCGTTCCCGGGTCTCTGTGTGACCTTGTGATTTCTGCTTCTGGTTCTCACTGTCAACTAGAGAGCCACACGCCGGCTGGGCATCTCCTGGGGCAGATGGCGTGTCCGTGTGCAGGTGTGGAAGGGAGCGGCCTGCCAAGGGAAGATGGGCTGTGACCCAGGACTGGCCTCTGGGAGGATGTGCGGCTGTTCCCAGTGCCCACTGCCCATTGCAGTCCCCTGGGGAGCTTCCTAAAATGCCAGTGTCCCAGAGTTCACCTCAGAGATTTGGTCTCAGTTAGCCAGAGCTGGGCTGGGTGTTGGCATTTTTAATTCCCTGGTGTTTCTAATATGCTTTCAGGGCCTGCGATCCCCAAGGTTGAAAAGCAGGGGGCCCCGGGTGACAGTGGCACCCCCTTGGTCAGCCCTCTCCTGGGCCTCTGGCCCTGCGGGGAGAGGCGGGCGGCCCCGGTGGCACGGGCGGCTGTGGACGGACGGCTTGCACCGAGCTGCAGGCCTCTCCGCCGTTAAAGTTTATTGTTGCCGCGGACAGTGATTGAAAAAGGCTTTTTGTAGGACTGAAATGTGAGCAATGAAACTTGCCAGTTGATACCGACACAGGGCACTTATCTCATAAAAATACCCTCCATGTCAAAGGTTTCAGTAAATGTGCCTGGGAGTGTTAGCAGCCATTTCTGCCCACCTGGGCTCCCGGGGCAGCAGGAGGGGCCGGAAAAGGGGCTCTTCGTTCCTGCGAAGGAGGAGGGGGTGGGAGGGAAAGAAGGAGGAGGGGAGGGAAGCTCAAACCTGCCTGCTACTCGTGGGAAATGCTGGATCTGGTGTGGCACCCCACAGGTTAGGGGGCGGGTGCTGTCCATTGTGCACCCTCTGTCTTCCAAGTTGCCACCTTTGAGGGTGGGAGGGCTGCTTACCTGAGAGGCAGGTGTGCCGACTGCCAGCTAGGACTTGAGGTTACATTTCTGTGATCTCACTGACTGTTCCCAATGGCCCTACAAGGGACGGAAGTTATACAGGCGGAAACTGAGGCTCAGAGAGGTTATGGGACTTGCCTAAGGTCGCACAGCCAAGATGTGCAGCCAGGACTGGGAAACCGAACCTACCTGTCTGCAGGACACGCAGAGCCTGGGATGACCTCTCACTGTTCGGAGCCGGATCGCTGCCGGGGCCAGGCTGATCTGAGCAGCCTCGCTCTGCCTGCCAGCCCGGCTGCTCCAGGGCTGGGCTTGGGACGCAGCGCAGGCCGATGGGCGGTCTCCTGCCTGCATCTGGGAACACGGTGGGAACATGGGCTTTCAGGGTGGGCTCAGGCTTCTGTCGCCCCTTCTGTTCCACTCAAGACCCAACGTACAGCTGCAGACAGTCTGCTTGTGAAGCAGGTGCCAGCTGCCCCCAGGGGTTCCCAGGGGCTGAGGAAGGAGTGAGCGGCACCACCCTTACCGGGTCAGGCTTCTACGCAGGTGGTCATGACACCCAGCTCGTCCTGTCCTGCCCTTTGCCAGGCTCTGATCGCCAGCTGAGCCATTGTCACCTGGACAGAGCTGTGCTGGCTGGAGGAGGGCTGACACTGCTCTCTAGGAAGGCACATGGTGCCAACTCGGCCAGGGCCACCGGCCTGCCAGCCTCCGGCAGCAGCGTACACGTGGGGACCAGGTCGTGGCCCTGGCCCAGCAGCACAGTGGGAACAGACGAGCCCTGGGTGATGTGTCCAATAGGAAGTCAGAAGCTTGAGCATGACTGGGGCCCCTAAACTCTGGCCTGGGGAAAGGTGGCATCCCCACAGCAGGTTCCCCTCCCCCTGGCCACACCTGTATGTGGCACTGCGGCTCACTGCAGTCAGAACTGAGCCCAGGGGTGCTGGGGACAGACTGGGGGGTGGGGCACCCTTCCTTCTGCACTGGGTGCCGGGAAGGCTGGGTCCAGAGCTGAGCACCGAGCCACTTCAGTGTTGGAAGGTCCAAGGGGCTGGGTGAGCACAAGCCGGCTCTGATAGGAGCCCTGTTTTCCAGGCTCTGCCCCCCTTTACACACTCGCCTTATACAGTCATTTTCACTCGGGGTTCCAGCCACCACCCAGTGTCTCCTAGACCCCAGCCTCTCCTGAAAACTGTCTCCCAGCTGTGGCCTCATTTCTATAATGGGTCCCTGGATGTGACTGGCCACTGATGCCCCCCAGGCATCGCAAAACAGCCAGTCTCTCCTGTGCCCTCTCATATTTGGGGGCACCACCACCCACCTAAGCCCCAAGTTGGCACCCCTCCTGGGATGCTTGGCTGGGCCAGCCTTACTCTTCACCCACCCCCACCTGCTCAGCACCAACTCCTGCTGCCCTGCAGCCTGCGTGGTCGGGTCCCATCCCCCTGCTGCCCTGCTGTCCTGGGGGAGGCCCCAGGTCTCACCCCATTGCCTCCAGGTAAGATCCGCGTCTCAATTCACTTTCTCACCGTCGCATCAGCCACACACCTCACCGTCCACTCCTTGGATACAGAGTGCAGTTCTGAGCCAGTTACGCCCCTGCATGGCACCCGGGGCCTCTCCGTCACCAGCAGGCTAATGTCTGGTGCCCTCCGTGTCGTGTAGGGTGTGGAGCGCCAGCCTCAGCCGCTGCTCTGCCCCTGCCGCCGGGACAGCCCAGGGCACTCCGCCGCTTCTCGTCGCCGGGCCTGCCGGGCCCCGCGCCCTGCGCACCTGCCACCTCTCACCTGCGTGTCTCCTGCTGCCTGGGAGGGACCGGAGCCAGAGTCCTTTCCTTCCCGCATCCGGAGCAGACCTGGGCGGGACCTGAAGACTGGGCTCTAACAGTGGGAAGACCGAACCGGGAGCTGGGTGACCTCCAGGGGCTCTGGGCCCCGGGAAGCGGCCTCTCGGGAAGACCCCATGGCGTTGACATACAACCTCGGGGAGTGCGTTCTCCACGGCCAGGGGCCTGTGCGTCTCCTGCAGTCACAGTCATACGGAAAGCAGTCGTCAGCCTGGGCAGGATGGGAAGGTGGTTAAGCCTCAGGCACTGGAATCCCACACAAGGGTTCAAATCCTTCCTTGACAGTTACTTGCTGTGTGATATTGGACAGGAGACATACTTGTCAAGCCTCAGTTTCCTCATCTGTGAAATGGGATTGGTGACCGTGTCCCCACAGCATGGGGTTGATGTGAGCACCCACTCACAGAGCGAGTCTCACTGTATGTCACGCAGCAGACACTGCGCCTGTCACCATGGGGCCGCTGGCTGGACGGTCTTGTCACTGTGCTGCGCCATGTGGGGGTGGGGGTTGCTGCCCTCCTGGGGCATTTATTGATCCTCTTTCATGCCTTGGGGTGGGGCGTGGCTAGAAGGATGGCGTGGACAGCACATCATGGCCTCATGTTTACATGTGACTCCGAGGAGCAGGTCATTAGACCACGGCCCTGTGCGGTGCACAGTGACCGTCTGTTCTGTGGGGATGAGGGAGGCCCTTCAAGCCCTGGTCGGGTGGTCTGTTCGCACAGCCTCTGCTCAGCTTCAGCACAAGGGGCTAGGCATGTGGGCAGGGGTGCCCAGGACCAGCCAGAGGTGGAGCATGGACGTGGGTTTCAGGGTGACATCCGTGAGCACTTGGGTAAAACAAGGCATGCCATCCCTCCTTCCCTCCAGGGGCAGCCTGTGGGGGCAACTTTCCAGGGCCCTTGCGTGGCAGGGCCTTGTCTGGAGCATTTGTTCTGCCCCCCTGCAGACTGAGCTCTGTGGACGGCGCACCGTGGTCCCTCCCGGCACCTGGAAAGGAACCTGAGCCAGGCCCCTGGGTTAGGACTCCGCATGTCCCGGAGCTGGGAGGCAGGGGGCCTGTGGTTGGGAAGAAGGCACCGTTTCTGCTTGCAGGGAGGGATGGTCCCCTGACTCAGATCTGGCCGCTGCTTCGGCCCCCTGGCCAGCGCCTCCCCACCTGTGGGCCACACATGGCATCGGCCCTGAAACTGGTTCGGGAGAAACCAGTGTTATGGGAACGCTCCTGGCTCTGGCTGGGCTGCTCCAGCCCAGAGGCAGATTCTGGGTGGGTGGTTTGGTTTGGGAATCTTCCCTTGCCCGGAAAGGAAGGTGGAACCCACCACTGGGGAGGGCACCGCGTGGCCTGTGGCTGGTGGGCACACTGCTGGCAGAGGGAGATGCAGGCCAACAAGAGTTTCAGGTTAGTGCCAAGTTACCCTCCTCCTCTGCCCTGAAGTGTGTCTCTGACCCAGTGGGAGAGTCGAGGTTCACTGTCATCCACAGCTTGTGCTGAAGATCTCACCGCAGAGTGGCTGTGAGGGTCCCCAGCTCTGGTCCCAGAGCATCAGAAGCCCCTGGATTGCAGCATGGTCTCTGTCATTGCTTCTTGGAGACAAATAACACCCTCTGTCTTCGGCTGGCTTGGTCATGTGGGTCCCACAGGGAGGTAACCTGGAGGTGCCTCCCAGACTCGGAGCCCCCTGCTCCCCCCAGGCTGGCTGGGCCCCGGTGGCCACAGCTCAGCCCCCTGTACGTGTGTCTGTCTGTTTCCAGGAATTGTCTCTTCCCACATGCCATCTGGAGGGAGGGTATGGGAGTAGATTTCATGGCCCGAACCCGCGAACCCTGTGCTAGAGGTATGAGACTGTGCACACCACCTAATTTAAACCTGTGTTATACGTGGGGGTCCTGGCTCGTCCCTGCAGACAGCAGAGCCCTGTGAAATAACACATGACATCAGTGACATCCGGCGTGCTGAGGTGTGAGTACCAGGCTGGCTGTCGTGGGGCTGTCCGCCCTGTTTCCCTCTGGGCCTCCTGATGGCATCTGTGCTTTCCCTCTGCTGTGCTTTCTCCCCTCCAGCTGTCCTGGCCCAACCTCAGTCCCCACCGGTTCATCCCTGCCAGTGGGCCTGGCCATCCCAGAAGCTTGTAATGCTAACAGGCAGTTTGGGGCCTCCCAGTGGCCTGCAGGCCTGAGTCAGGGTGGCTGCGGGGCCCTTGGCCACCCCGTCCCTTGGCAGGGCTCGTGGCCTTCTCATCCTCATCAAGGGCTGTGTGCTAATTTATGCAGATGGGGGCGGAATGGTGGCAGGGCCTCACAGGCATCCATCACCCTATTTCCCAGCGCTAGTCATTCGTCAGCGGGCCTTACAGATAATACACTTTTTTGTTTCAGGCAATTACTTAATCTTGACAAACTCCTGTGTTAAGCAGGGCTGCTAGTGGGACCCGTCATTAATCAGCACAAAACCAGGTGGGCGCTCTTTCTGGCCTGCAGGCGCTCTCGGGGACCTGGGTGGGCCCTTGCCATCCTCACCACCCTGACTGCACAGGCAGCATGCTAGCAAGGAGCACCCCCATGTGCTGCGGGGTGCTGAGCCACGGGGGAAGGGGCCGATGTTTAATGCCAGTCAGCGCGTTTTCTGAGCCAGGCAGAATGATCCATGGGGTCATTAGCAGGCACCAGGAGCACAGCTGGGAAAACAGATAACCCCTCCCCTGGGTCCTTCCCGGACGTGCTTCCAACTAGCTGCATCCCTGGGCAGCACTTAGTCCCTTTATTCAGGAGGGGCGATCACTTTCGGAAAGGCTGTGGACAAAGTGGAACTACCAGGTCCACTGTGTCACCTGGAGTGGGCTGGCTCTGCCACTCCTCCTTGCCAGGTCGTATGACTTCTCCCTCGTCATCACACACCTGTGGCTCTTATCACACTGACACACACACCAGGCTGGCTTGAGGGAGAACTGGGCGCCCTGCGCCTCCTCTTTGGCCACATGTTTTATCTTCGTGGTCCTAGAAGAGGTCTCGCTGCCCTGTCCTGCCTGTCTGGGGTTTCCAGGCGTGGCCGTGAGGCCTGGTAACAACACTGATTAGCCTGTGACTGACCCCAGCCAGTATACTGTCACCTGTAAAGTCAGGATGATAATGTACATTCCCCACCAAGTGCTGTAAGGGTTGAATCAATTAACAAAGGTGACATGTTAGGAAAGCTTAGCATGTAAGAAGCCTGGTGCATTGGCTGTGAGACCACGTCTGTTGTCAGTCTGTGAGGAGGGTCCCGGCTGATGAGCCGAGGAATCTGTACTGTCCACTAGTTCTCTGTCCTCTCCGCTCTGTCCACTGGTTCTCTGTCCTCTCCGCTCTGTCCACTGGTTCTCTGTCCTCTCCGCTCTGTCCGCTGGTTCTCTGTCCTCTCCGCTCTGTCCGCTGGTTCTCTGTCTTCTCCGCTCTGTCCGCTGGTTCTCTGTCTTCTCCGCTCTGTCCGCTGGTTCTCTGTCCTCTCCGCTCTGTCCGCTGGTTCTCTGTCCGCTCTGCTCTCATACATCTGTCTGTTGTATGCTTGTCATACAACACGGCATACTGTTTTATAGCAAATTTTGTTTTTATATGTAGAAAGAGTGTATTTTAAAATCACTTTAATAAATATAGTATAGCACATACATAAACCAGTAACGCATCGTTCGTGATCGTTGTCAAGTATTGCGTGCTTACCCAATCGGAAGTGCTGCGCTTTCCTAGAGCTGGCGGCGCCGGGGTCTGTTTGCACCAGCATCTCTGCAGCTGTGGGAGCCGGGCCTGTGCTGCCGCGTTCCGACAGTGTCACGAGGCGACAGGAGTTTTCAGCTCCATTATAATCTTATGGGCCGCCACTGTATATTTGGTTCATCTCTGACGGAAATGTCATTCCGTGGGACACGGCTGTTTTCTGTCTGCTGTTACTGCTCTGTCTACTACTCTGCAGCGGGACTTCCTCTCCTGGGCCCTAAATTAATGAAGACAAAATGTCAGCAGCTCTCGGTCACCCTTGATATCCTCAAGGTGAGTTTTCCAGTAGTGGGAAGATTCACTCATTCCTTCGCCCACTCATTCGTCCACTTACTCACGGGGCACATATTCCTGTCTTTCTCCAGACCCGGCCCTGGACTCTGGCTTTGAGACATGGGGTCTGAGAACCGATCTTCTGTGTGATGTGGAGAGGGGGTGGAACGAAGGTCTAGAAAGTGTCCTAGAGGAGGCACGAGTGAACTGGACTTGCTTATGCGTTGGTGTGATAAGCAGGTGGGCAGGGGTGGGATGGCCTTCTCTGGCAGGGGAGCTCTGGTAGCAGACTGGGAGGTGTCAAAGAGGGAGGGCCTTCTGGGGTCTGACCCTGGGGGTCAGTCTGTGGGCAGGATCAAGAGAGTGCTCGGCCCTGGCTGGTTTGGCTCAGTGGTTAGAGCGTTGGCCCGTGGACCGGAGAGTTCCGGGTTCGGTTCCCGCTAAGGGCACGTACCTCGGTTGCAGTTTGTCCCTGGCCCCGGTTGGGGTTGTGTGGGTGGCAGCCACTCGATGTGTCTCTCTCACATCGATGTTTCTCTCTCTCTCTCTACCTTCCTCTCTCCCTCCCGCTCTGTCTGAAGATAAATGCAAAAATGTCCTCGGGTGAGGATAAAAAAAAAAAAGAGGGAGTGCTCAGACGAGGCTGGGCTTTGTACTTCATTCTCCAGCAACGGCAGCACCTGGGGGCTGGCTGCCTGTCAATGAATCGGAATGCCTCCTCTGGGTCTCTTTGCTGGGGTAGAACTGGACCCACAGAGCAGGGCCATTGCCCACAACACCTTGAATGGGTGAAAGGGCCAGGCTGCTCTTGGGTTTGTGGAAGGAAGGACAGCTCTCATTTCTCTGGCCCCGAAACGCAGTGTGTGTGTGTTTGCCCCTATATTTTAAACCCTGTTTATTTCAAAGGAAGTAGATTCTGTCTGCTTTTAATTCACACTTAGCTCATCAAAATATTGTTTTGCAAGAGGTTTTTTTGATGTCCAGGAAGCCTTTGGAGTTTTTTTGTTCATGCTTGCCCCTCTTCTAAGAAACAAGATTCTGGGTCCTGCCCGGCGCCAGCGGGTTGGGTCACTTGGCCGTGCTTTCTGTGTCTCAGTTTCTCTACCAGCAAAATAGGGGAATGGGCTTTCCCAGGGGTTCTGTGGACTGGCCGCCAGTCCTGCCAGGTGGCCCTCCAGCGTCCTGGTACAGGGAGGCACTGTTTCCCCAGTGGCAGTGGGAGGGGTGGGCTGTGGGAATGGCGTGTGCTGGAGTCATCACTCTGTCAGTGGGGTCCAGAATTACACGGAGCAGTGCTGCCCAGGGAGCCAGATTTCCGGAAGTGCCACATGGCTTGGCCAGTGTTTCTCGACGTCCCTGCCCCACACGATCCCTGCATGTGCTTTGCTTTCTGGTGTCAACTGATGGCCATTGGCTCCAATTCAAATGCCACCAGGAATCCCCAGTGTTGGGTGTGGCGAAGAAGGAAACTCTACTCAGTGCAAACAGCTAGACAGTAGTGCAGCGTGGCTGTGGGACAGCAGGCCACGGGCTGCTCCTGGGGCCAGGCCCTCTGCACTAGGCAGCCTCCTCCACACTGGGCTGGGCCTGTCTGCTCTGGAGAGATGGTTTCAGCTCCAGGGGAAAGCAGTCTGCAGCCTTGGTGGTGAGTACGCTCTGCCAGCCAGAGGGGAGCTGGCTTATATACACAGAAGCTCCTGCCCCTGGTCCCTGATTGGTCAGAATAGAGCCCTTCTGATTGGTCAGCGCTGTGCAGCTTTGATTGGATGGGGAAAGCCTCAGTCCTATTGGTTGAAATAGGACTCCAGGAACCGCTTTAAAAGGACTGGCTGGGTCGCAGGAACACAGTGCAGGCCAGTGGTTTTGAGCAGAAGCTTCTCCCGGAGAGACCCCTGCACAGGAACGGCGGCTAGGCTCTTTTTAAATTATTATTATTGTTTTTTTGTTGTTTGAGCCCAGGTATCCACCAGAGCCCTTCTTAGTCCTCAGAGTTCACAATGGGGACCCTCTTTTTTGTCAGGTTCCAAGAGTCACACGCCCGCTGCCTTGTTTGGGAGCACCTGCCCAAGCAGTGGGGAAGGCAGTGGGCAGCGCCCAGGGCAGACTCAGGGGTGCTGCTGACACACTGCTCTGCCCGATGGGCCCGGGGTACAGAAGGAGTGACCCGGGAGCCCGGTGAGTTCAGGGGATGGAAGCAAAGGAGCAACAGTGGGAGAAATAATAACTCTTTGTTCATCGTTAATTTAAGTGACCAAGTAGACGTTTGCAGGGAGTTAAGATTCAGAAGCGAGGAAGAACTGGGTTTTGGGGAGAATGCGCAGCACCATATGTTTTGTGCCGATGGGACTCTTACCCAGCCTGGAAACCGGTGTACAGGCAGTTCGGTGCTAACCAGCCGGTCTGTGCTGTCGGAGCAGCCACACGCCACACGTGGCTGCTGTGACCTGAGAGGTGCCCCGGGTGGGAACGGCGCAGCCGATTTCAAAGACTTAGTGCAGACAGACAATATAAACATCTCGTTAATGATTTTTGTATTGGTCTTGTGTTGAAATAAAGTCTGTGATCTGCTGAGTCAATGAAATTATGTTATTAAAATTACTACCAGTTTCTTTTTCAGTTGTTGTTTTTTTTTAATGCGACTACTAGAAAATTTAAGGTCACACATGTGGTCCGCACAGTGTGTCACAGGCCAGGGCTGTGTTTGACGGGGGGTGCTACGAGATGAGGCTAGGTTTGGGTAGAGAATGTTTTAAAGAAAAGATCCCTGTGAGTGACGTACCGTGGCTGGGACCGGCTGACCAGGGCCCGGAAGTGGCCTTTCAGAGCCGCTTGGGTGGAGAAATGGAAAGCACTCGGTGCTCAGCTGCCCGCTGCCGGGAGGGGAGCGCGGCCGCTGCGGAGCTCGGGGACGCCCGAGGCTGTCCTCACAGTGATTCCACGCCTGGTTTTGACTCTCATGGACTGGCTTTGGGAGGCTCTGCCTCAGAGCACACCCTGGAGTGAGGGCTGCCTTAGCCAGCCCAGGAAAGTGTCCCCGGTGCCTGGTGGGACTCCATGCTGTGGCCCCTGAAGAACGGCCGCAGAATGACCACAGCTCTCCTGGAGCTCTTGGGACGGCCTGAGGCAGGACCGAGGCGCCAGACTGAGGAAACCTCTTGCTAGAACTCTGCAGGAAGGGGCTGGATGCTGCGGAAGGAGCGGGATGGCAGTGACAGACACTGGGACCCGTGGGGACAGGCAGAGGAGTGGCCCAGACGTCCTCTTGAAAGAGCTGGATGCTCCTCGTCCCCCATGACAAGGGGGCTTTTGGACCGTGAGGACAGCATATGCTGCCAGCTGCCGGGGTCCTGATTCAAGCTGGCAGGTGGCCCTGCCAGGGCGACGAAACACGGGAATGTTTGTACAGGTGAACCCGGCAGCGCTGGGTCCACACTGGAAGGCCTGCCTCCTTCCCAGGCCCCCTGGCTGCCTGCCTCTGTAACAGGTGGAAGGAGCTTTGGGACACAGGTACCAGCTCACAGGTCACTCTTCTCCAGGCCCTTGACCTGGATCTGTGTTCCCTGCAATGTCCCTTGGAGGTGTGTCTGCAGGGAAGACCTTTGGAGCTACAGTCCCCTGGGCCTCGAATCTGCTGTGGATTTGGGGTCCTGCACACATTCTCTGTGGAACGGAGTCTGTGGCCAGGACACTTTTCTAACTTGATCAGGCTTGACCTTCTCGAGTTTCTTTTGGTCCTAGGTTTTCTGATGTGGGACCCCACTCGTATACCCTTACCATTGGGCAACTCATTTCATTCCCCCGATGGCAGGTATGTCAGCCAGACTCCCTTAGGAGCTCCTCCCAATGTCCTGCCACCAGCTCAAGGGGCAGGAGGTCGTGGAGATGACACATGGCACTCCGGGGGCCCTCTCATGTGCCTGGCTCTGCACAAGTCCTTGACACATGTGTGTCCTTCTGGTGTGGGTCCTGTCGCTGCCTTCGTTGCACACATGAGGACACAAGGCACAGGAAGGCTAAGAGTCCGCAGGGGGGCAGGCATGGCCACAGTGCCGGCTGCGGCCACAGTGCTGTCCATAAGGCCCTGTGGCCTCTGACCCAGGTCCCCTCTGCCTCCTGTGGCCTGCTCCCCTCGTCTTGGCCTCACCGTCTGAGGGTGTCGCAGTCAGATCAGGTTGTGTAACAGAAACACCCGAGACTGGAGGGCTCAAATGACCGACATCTACTTCTCAGTTCGGAGGCCGGGGAGGCGAGACCGAGGCATCAGCAGACTCACTGTCTGGTCCTGGTCACAGATGCTGTCTTCTCTGTGCCCTCCCCTGGTGGGAGGGACAAGGGAGCTCTCTGGGTCCCTTTGTGAGGGCACTAAGCCCATTCACGAGGGCTCCACCCTCATGTCCTAATCACTTCCCACAGGCCCCACCTCCAAACATCATCACATTGGGCATGAGGGTTTCCACATAGGAATTCGGGGCAGCGGGGGACATACTCAGTCTATAGAACGATGGGCTGGTCCCAGGCCTGCCCGGGCTCCTGTGTGGTGAGGGCCATTAGCACTGGAGTCTGGCCTCCCCCATGGCATTGGGGCAAGCGTGTGGCCAGTCCTTGCAATGAGCACTCCTCTGCATCCCTGCCCACCCGCCTGGAGACCAGCCTCAGACCCCGCCCCTGTGTGGAGTGGCTTGTGCTGGCCTCAGCGTCAGGCTCGCTCTCTCTCTCTCTCTCTCTCTCTCTCTCTCTCTCTCTCTCTCTCCAGCTGCTTTTCTGTCATATTTTATCAAGCAACACCTTCTTGGAAGGCCAGCCTATGGCTCTGGGGTGGGCGCTGTGCACTGGTGGGCCCAGCTGGGCCCTGGTCCTGCCAAGCTCTGTGTGGGGCAGGTCTGACTGAGCGTGAGCAGCCTGGGCCTCAGCCCACCGGACACCAGGCAGCTCGTGGTGTTGGAATTTCCTGTCTGAGTTTCATTTCCCCTCCCCCCAAGTGGGACAGAAAGGCTTTTTAATTGCACGCTGTGGAGTGCCATTCAGGATATTATTATTCTTATTAAGTGCTTCCTGTGGGGCGGTGCCTGGGCATCAGGAGAGGCCCCTAGAAGCAGCCTGTCCAGTCTTATTATTGGGAGTCATAGTGCCATTTGCAGAAGGCCTGGCGCCCGGGAAGGAGGCTTTCCCGGACTCGCCGCACTTTCATGCCTTCGAGGTCTGATGCTTGGGCTGGTGACTTCACGCCCACTGAGAGAGGCCTGGCCACCTGAGTCAACATGTCTGCAGGGTTTCAGAGTTGACCGAGGCCATAAGCTGGGAGGCATGCATGTGTGCCGTCTCCTGGGGCTTCCCCCAGCCTGGCACGCACCTTTGTTCTTGTAGCGGGAAAAGCACAGGTATGATGATGCCTTCAAAGCCTGCGTTCCTCGTGGTGCTCAGGCCCCTCGAGTCCGCCACTCAGAAGCCCTGGTCCACGAGATAGCATGAGAGTCACTGTATCCGGATGTCACGCCCAGGGCTGTCTCTCTCATCAACCATGTTCAGTTTCTCCAGCTGCAACCATTCTGTCTCGCACAGTGCACCTCCTATTTACTGGTGTAAGTGGGACCGCTGGTGCTGCGGCGGGGCGGGATGTGCAAAGGCCCAGTGGTTCTTCCAGCGTGGTCATTGAGGAGTATTGTCAGCGCCACCTTGGCACTTGTTATAAATGCAGATGCTCAGGCCCCAAAGCTGGAAATCTGGGGATGGGGCCCAGTGGCATTTTAACAAAGCCTGCAGGTGCTTCTGGGGTCTGAGGAGTGCTGATGTTCCTGGTGCCTCTTCTTTTGTGTGCACCATTTAATGTCCCAGAGGACCCCAGGAAGAGGTGTTCCTAGTCCCCTACATGCAGACGGGCCACAGAGTTCGGGCCCGGATTCCCGCTCCACACAGCTCCGTGCAGAGCACCATCGAGTCTTCTGGACTCTGTCCACACCGCCTGGGCCTGAAGAACTCGCCATCCTCTCCCTGCCCCCAAGTCTCCCAGTACTGGCCCCTCAGGGCCCAGCTCCAAAACCGCCTTTTCCAGGGAGCCTTCCTGGCTGCTCTGGGCTCCGTGGAGATCTCCCTTCCCTGAGTCCAAGGCCATTCTGGGGGCCTGTGCTACGTGGACTCCACTGTCACAGAGGGACAGACTCTGCAGCTGCAGGAATCGTGCCTCTTGTTCTCCAGGGCCTCCAGAGCAGTCAGGCAGGGTCCTCATCCATGACTGAGGGGGAGCCTTAGGGGGGCCCGGGCCCGGGGTTGAGAGCTGTGCCCTGGATGGTGGGTAGCTCCCCTGGGGATTCGGAGAAGGCTGAGGAGCTGGGCCTGTTAGACCCCCAGCCTGTGCTGGTCAAGGCCGTGTTAGAGGGACCAGTGTCTGAACGACATCGTTGCCCTGGGTCAGACCTGGCTGAGGGATGGAGTGTCCGGTCTCTTCTTCGTAGCTGGCATTGCCATTTCTGGGGTCTTCTGGGAAGCCTGGGCGCCACCTTCCCCGAGAGGTGGGCCTGCCCCCCTCACAGCAGCCGGGACAGCGAGGTGCTCTGCCCGTGGGATCCGTGGCGAGCCAGCTTCAGTGGCTGAGACAGACCTAAACCAGGCAGGCACCTAGCCAGTGTCCAGCTGAAGCGTCCGGGTCACGGGGCAAACGTGAAGGTGCCCTTCACCACCTCTTCCCCACGTGATGCACATTCTCCAGTTTGCGTCTTCACACTCCTGTGCCCCGTGGGTTACGCAGTTCAGCTGGCGAATAGGCGTGAGGGTGGAGTGGAGGGCAGAGTGGAGGGCAGCCGTCTCCCTCTCTGGGGTGGGAGAGTCCTCTCAAAGGTGCACTTGTCCAGACCATTGGTCCCCTCGCATCCTGGAGGGGAGAGCTGGGTTTGCTTTAAGGCATTTGGATCATTAAAGGGATCCTACCCTCTGAACCGCCGTCCTCTAGCACATGGGAGGTGTCACCCTCCTGGGACCCGGTCATACCTCTTCTGTCTTAAGCTTCTTTGCTGTTGACCTGCTGAGAGCCAAGTCACAGCTGCCCACGGTCATGTGGCCGAAGCAAGATGAGACAGAGATGTGTGGTTTTCTTGAACACCATCCTTCTGAACAAAATTCGCAGAGTGTTAACGCACTGGAACTAGCAGGCCACCTGTGAGTCCCCTCACCTGTGTGTTTGGTCCTGGCCCGTGAGGGCACAGACACTCGGGAGAGAACAGTGTTCAGAGTAGCTGGCCTGAGCCTCCTGGGAACGGGGGGGAGGTCAGCGGGGGTTCGTTTGTGGGAGACTTTCCCCGAAGTGCCCACAGCCATGACCCGGAGTTCCTGTGCGTCCCCACTCTGGACCGCAGAGCTGGGATCACTGGACATGCGCTGTGGGTGCTGCCTCCCAGTTCCCATCTGATGCCTCACGGTGTCTCTTACTCCGGCGATCAGGGAAGAGCCCCCTTCACGGCTGGACTGGGGCCTTGTTCTCATCTCCTCGGAGGGTCACAGCAGTGGGGAAGGGACATACCCGTCCTGAGATCCTGTCTCTGCCAGCCACTACGGACATGCTGCACAGTAGTTGGCTGGGGGTCCTTCCCACTTTACAGAAGAAGACCCTGACAGTTGGGGCACTTGTCCTTGTTAGGAAGTGACAAAACTGGGGTTCACACCCAGGTCTGTCTGGTTTATGGCTCATGTGCTTCCTACTCCTATCCAAGCTCCTCAGACCCTGGGGACAGGTCGTCCCCCTTAGGACAGTCGTTTGACTGTCGTTTGCAGCTCAGGAGCAAGCAGTTTCGATCTGGCCGTCAAGTCCAGTGTGCTCGACTTCCAGCCCGCCCGCCTGCGCTTTTTCTCTCCACACTGGCACCTTCCTTCTTCAGAGAGACCGCTGTCTCTTGCAGCCTAGGTCCTTCCAGTAGGAGGAAGGCCACCTGGTAAGTCATCTACACTTTAGTGTGAATTTGTTTCTGTGACTTTCCCAGTTTGCTTTTAGGGAAAATAATGAAACAACTGCACTGGATATTACTTTACATGCAAGGAATTATAAGGGAAAGGAACGTGATCAATTAGTCATTGATGAGGACTCCCAAGCAGAGTCCCCCATAGTGTGAGAGAAATTGGGGACCAAGAAGTCTTTTTCTGGTTCCCCAACCATGGCAAATTATAATACTTCCATTTCAGCTTGCCAGGGACCACCTGGAGCCCACCAGACCCACGAGGCACACAGCTCTGGCCTCCTGCACGGTGACCCAGGGCGCAGACCAGCTGCTCAAGAAGGATGGGGATCCGGGACCTGCTCTGGCCCCAGTCTCCCTCCTCGACCACTGGCTGCACTGAGATGAGTTAGTGCTTCATTGTCACTCAGACCTGCCTTGTGCCAGGACCAGCCTCCTTCCAGAGACACCTGCCTGTACCGTCCTCGGTCAGTGGCAGGGCAAGGCAGTTCTCGCCGAACCCCAGGAGCTCTGAGCCAAGTCCTTCCTTAAGTCTTGATGGAGAGACCACAGGACCTGGAGACCACACTAACTCTAGGGACTGGACAGCCCAGAGCGCTGGTGTGCCCCAACATGCCCAGTCTCTCCTGGGAGATGGTTGCTTTCACCTAGCCCCCCCGCCCCCCGCCCGGCTGTGGGCCAGCCTCTCAGGCCCTCTCTGAGCTCACCCCTCCGGGCAGTGCCTCCGTGCTGTAGCAACACATGACTTCATCCGAGGGGAATTCCTCCAGCTGCTAACACAGCTGCCCGGTCATGTTTCCATGACCCAGTTTTCCTGCCTCTTTGTCTGAGCCCTCTGCTGACCCGCCCCACCCTCCTGCAGAAATTCACTGGAGTCGTCATTACTGGGACATTAACTGGAGCCCGGCTTCCAGGGAGGCCCCCTTGCCCCTTCCTAGTGGCCTGCTCGCTCACACGGTGAGCTCCTGAAACCAGGGACACTGCACATTACCTCCCCCCGGACCACAGCCAAGGAGCACTGGGCATTAAACCTCAGCGCAGAAAAATTCTGGGGTTAAAAAAAAAGCCATCATCATGTCACCATCCTCTGCGTCTCAGACGACTGGTCTTTCTGTGTAGGATCAAAAACAAATGTGCGTTGTTTTCAGAGGGGGTCAGGCGAGCCATAGAAAATTCCCATCTCAGAGTTTCTTCCCCAGAAACTTAAAAAGAGAGCCCCGCTTTGAAATGGCATATGGCACGTGTGTTCTCCCGTCTGCCGGAAGGACGTGATTGCGTTTGGATTTCTGTTTAACTTGAAGAAAGAGGCCACAATGAAAACAGTGTGTGGAAGGGTCTCCCTCAGCATGTCGCTGCAGGCAGCTCTGTTCCTGTTGCTCATCGCCGTGTCCCGTGGGTGCGGCCGACGGCCTCCGCTCGCAGGGTCCCGGCGGAGTCCCCTCCTGCCTGGGCCTGGCCGGGCCCGGCTGAGCACCTGCCTCTGAAAGCCCCTGCAGGGTGTGTGCGGACAGTCCTTGCTGGTCTGAAAGGTCCTGAAACCTCAGATGCTCTAGGGTCAGCTTTCATCCTCAGTTTACCTGGGGTGCAGAGTTGGTCCCAGAGGCAGTTTGAGGGGCTGTCCTTCAGGTGGGCTCAGGTGACTGGGCCTGCGGCTGCCGGGCGAGTGGATGGAGGTAGAGGCCACGGGGTCAGGGAGTTGTACAATAGGGCCAGATAGACAAAACAGCGCCTGCGCCCAGAGCCCCCTCGTCGCCTGCTCAGGGACCCCCCCAAGCCTCCGTGTGTCCCCAGCTGAGACGAGCCGTGACCATTCACAAAGAGCAGGTGGCTCTGGTAGGAAGGAAATCAGAGCTCACCTAATCCTCACTACAGATGGGTCATGCGAGACCCAGAAAAGGGGACATAATTTCTCCGAAGTCCCATTGTCACTAGTGGTGGGGCCACTCTGGGACTCCTGGCCGATGCACCCTGCCCCACACCACCTGGCCCTACTCATGTGGCCTTTCCTTTCCCTGCTCAGAATCCCCCCACCTTCCCTTCCCAGAAGAATCCAAAGTCCTTCCCACAGCCTGTCCAGGCTTGTAGGACCTTCTCTCCTGTCTCTCTCACCTCCGTCCTCTGCTCCCGCCAGGTCAGCCTTGCGCTGAAATCGCCCGGTTCTTCCTTTGCCCCTGCCGTCCCCCTGCCTGGTGCACCTGTCCTGCAGGGAGCCCTTCCACACCCCACCCCACACCCAAGTCTCTCTGTTCCCTGGCCCAGGCAGCTTCCCCTCAGCTCCGCCATCCTGACAGTGTATTACAAACATATTCGCTGTTAGTTCTCTGCTGTCCCCTTGGAGCCGCTCTGCCGCTCTGTGGAGGGGACAGTGTGGGCGCTGTCCCCCGCTGTGCCCAGGACCTAGAACACGGCCTGCTGAGCAGCCGCCTCGATACAGGCGGATGAGGGAGTGAGCGAAGGAGTCAACAGCGAAGGAATGCATGAGTGAGGGAGTGATCATTCCTGCAGTGACCGCTGCCCAGACAGCCCCACCGATGTGAGTGGCCTGGGCCGCCTCTCTGAAGGTGGGCAGAGGAGTCTGGACAGTACCTGCTAGCTGATCGCAGGCACACCTGTTCGTCCTGGGGCCACACCGGGGTTGCGTGTTGGGTGAGTCTTCAGAGCCCCTGTTGCTGAGGGCCTGCTGGGTGCGGGGTGCTGGGGGACACGTGGGCTTCGTGGAGAGAGGTAATGAAGCCACACACTGCCTGGCCACGGCGCTCCTACAGGTAGACACGCCACCCGGAGCCTCAGTGTGCTTTCCTGCAAGGCGAGGAAGAACGGGGTTGATGGTAGCACGGAATGAGGTGCGTGAGCAGAGGCCCCCGAGGCAGCAGGCTTCACGGCAGACGAGCTCAGGCACCACTTCCCCTCCGTGACCCGGTGGGGATGGGCCGCACGCAAACTGCTGGCTGACCTAACGTCAGTGCCTGGACGCGGGGAACCTCTACCATGTGTTCCCAGGCTCCTCCTGAGGACTCCAGGGGGCACCATGAGGGGTGCAGAGGCTGCCGGAGGTCCGGACCTGTGGCTCTGACTTGAGAAAGAGAAAGCTGCTTCCCCTGGTAACTTCCACAGCTTCACCCAGGGACCAGGCAGAAGGGAGGGAGCAGCCCCAGCTGCAGTGGGACTCTGTGGATGGCTGTCCCTCATGCTTCTTCCCAGAATCCCAGGCTCCTCCTCTCCCAAAGCGCGCGTGCACACGCACAGACACGTACAGGCACACACATGCACGCACACACATGCACAGACACACACGTACATGCACAAACACGCTCACACATGCACGCACACACCCTCGGCAGTGCTCCAGTTCACGGCTTCCTGGTAAACTGGCATGAGAACTTTATTCCTGGAGATGATACAGCTCTTCAGACCCGGAAGAAGCTGCGTTAGTCCTGCACAGAGAACATCTGTCCACAGCTGGCAGGCAGGGACCTGGTCGGGGGTGGGGTGGGAGAAGCCGGTCTTGCATTAAGGGACCCCCTCCACCCTACAGGTGAAACACTGGGGAGAGAAGGAGCACACAGGGTGCTGGGGATGGTGAGTGGGAAGGCAAGGAATTGTACAAAGTACAATTGTACAAAGTGTTTGCAAAGTGCTTTGTGTGTGTGTTTGTTAAATACAACACATGAGCGAGGTGGGGACAGACCGACCCTGGCATTGCCCTGGCACCAGGGCTGCTTCTGAGTGTTCATTCATGCTGGGCAGAGGGAAAGCCATAACCAGCTGTCCAGGGCCATGGGTTCTCCTCCTGGCTCTGGCATTTTCAGCCCCTGACTTTGAGCTGAAATCACACTTGGCCTCCATTTTCTCATCTGTGAAATGGGTGCAGTAACACCCACCCTGGCTGCCCCAGGAGGCTTTGGGATATGCAGGGAAACATTCAGACATAACAAAAGCAAGGCATGTTTATTTGTTGACGAAACTGTGATCTGGTCTGCCTGGCCACATTAAAGACACCTGCAGGCCTTTCCCTGCAGCTCTGGGAAGTGAGCACTGCATCCCAGCTTGGCCGCCCTGGGTCTGGAGAGCCCAGTGTCTCCTGTGCAGAAGCCAGCGCTGGCCTCTGTGTTTGGAGGCAAATTCCCTTTGAGCCCAAGATTTCTGGAGTCCGGGTTTGGCAGATTGATTCAGTCATGGTGAAATTGGCTTTCTCTGTTCCCAGTCCCATGGAAGATGCTGGTATTATGGAAATTTGAAGAGAAAATTGAATATGTGAAAATTAAATTTAAAAAGTTTGGAATAAAGTTTCCTGTTGTGAAGAGTTCCGAGCATTCAAACCAAGTGTCCATCAAGGGGTGAACGGATGACCAAAATGTGGTATATCTGCCGGGCATGTGGTGTAACGGGGGACCTGGGGGACAGGATGCTCAGTGACATAAGCCGGTCACAAGAGGACAAACACTGTGTGGCTCCACTCATAGGCGGGACCTAGAGTAGTCACATGCTCAGAGACAGAACACAGGACCGTGGTCACCAGGGCGGGGGTTGGGGGGGAGGATGAGCTGCTTAATGGGTACGAGTGTCAGTTTGTGGAGACAAAAACGTCCTCTGACGGATGGTGGTGATGGTTGCACAACAACTGAATGTGCCCAACTGTCCTGTGCACTTAAACATGATTCAAAGGGTAAATTTTCTGTTACATGTGCTTTGCCACAATAACACAGACCGGTCGCGTTGACAGCACGGTCCCAGAACCTGTCTGCAAGACAGTGTCAGCAGCAGCGCTGCCACGCGTGTGTCACAGGGGCCTGGCCGGCTGCCGGCCCGTGTGCGTGTGGGACCAGCGCCCGCCTCCCTTCACCAGTCCGCGGTTAGACTCGAAGTGATCCCACCGGCCCAGGCCTCCTGCCAGCGTGCGCCTCGGCGGAGAAATCGCCGCTTCCTCGCCCTTTCCTAGCCTAACTGCTTTTTAAAGAGTCTTGTTTTCCTAGCACCTATAATTACGTTTGCCTCCAGGGTACCCAGGAATTTTTTTTTAATAAGCAAAGAGCATCCTACAATTATCATGATGATTTGTTGAGGGCAGGCCAAGTGCACACAGGGGCTGACTCACCTGGAAACAGGCTCACGCGTTGGCACTGGCTCCCGGAGGTACTGCCAGCTCACTGGGGCTGGTCATTAATACTGAGAGCGGGAGAATTAACATGCCCACAGGGGTGTGCCGGCTCAGCCGCGCGGGCCTGCTTCACAGAGGGCTCCAGGTAAATATCACCGGCCTGTGTGGGTGCCGGCGCCCAGGGCTGCTGGGGCCACTCGGCCGAGGCTGCAATGGGCAGAAGCCTGTTGGCTCTGTCAGCCCTGATTTAAGGCCGAGCCTGTAATCTCCCCCAGTTCAAAGAGCGCTTAGCTGCTTGTCTTTGTCAGGAGCGCGGCTGGGGATCTTTTATGTGAAAGATGTAGGATTCTCGGGCTGACTTTGATTATTTATTCATCCCCGTTCGTGGGTGTGTGATAGCCGAGGCACCTCGGAGCCCCGTCCTGGCTGCTCTCGCTCTGAAATGCATCGAGCTTTAAAGCCCTTTGAACATTGCATTTTGAGGGAGGGAAAGGTTTTGAAGTCCTGTCTCTCTCTCCCCTGTACAGTGCCGCAGCACCTCTTGCCACCATTCCACGCTCCCTTACCGATTGACATGAGACACCAGGAGGGAAGGTACCATTACGAGCCCCACTCCGTCCACAGCGTGCACGGGTAAGTTCTGCCTCCACCTGCCAGCACCGGCCACCTCTCCTGCCTCTTTCTCTTCGGAGTTCCTGATCTGCATCGTCCTGAGCAGACAGTCACCTCTGCCACCCACGGGTGCACTGACCTGGACCCTGAGTGAATGTGTGGGTGGGGTGTGCACACCAGCTCCCTCTGGTTCCCTGAGAAGGAAGCCTGCTGTCTCGAATCTCACCGCTGCCAAGGCCGCAGACCCTCCTGGCGTATCCATGAGCACCCTGGGGCTCTACCCACCCGTGCAGGGGGACTCTCCTTCAGGCCAGGTCCCCTATAAGCGTGACCTTCGTTACATGTTGTCGCAGCATAATAACCCATAGCACCCCTTTCCCTCTCTCAAGTCCCACTTGGACACTGAATGAGAGGGTCACCCTCTTGTAAGGACAAGCTCAGTTGTACGTTGGGGCCCCTTCCTCTGCTCCCTGCTTCGAGGCCGCCGGCAGTGAGGACCGGTGCTCGCACGGTGCCTCTGGAAGCCTGCCGCTGACGTCACTGTTCTTGGTCTTCACTGCTGGAAGGCCCGCCCCATGCACCCCCTTCTGTCTGTTTTCAGAAGAGAGGAAAAGTCTTCCCCTCACCCCCAGCATCCCACTGCTCCTGCTCTGCCTTGGGGGGACCGACCGCACAGGACCAGCTGCCCTGTGCCCCCACCCCCGACCCAGCCACCACACCTGTCCGAGTTGCTGTCTGTGGTTGCAGCAGGCACAGCCCTGTCGCGTGGACCTGTGCCCCCTGCTGCCCAGCCTGCCCAGAGCGGCCTTCCTCCTGGCCTTCTCCTGCAGACCCCCTACGTCCCGGCCGAGGGCCACCCCCTCCTGCGGGCACGGACCTGCACACTGCCTGGGCCCTCCCCGGGTTCCCCCACACCACCGCACGGAGCAGTGTTTCACACCAGCCCCCGCAGGCTCTGCACTGCCTCGTCCTCTCATTTCCGCACCACAGTGGCTGACGCGTGACAGGCACACGTCACTGCGAGTGCACGGGCCTCTCCACACACCCGTCCCCTGCTCGCCAGCTCCCGACCGGAGGAGGGCAGTGAATACCTCCTGGGCGCTCACTAATTCTCAGCAAGCCATGTGCCTGGTCGGGAGGCCGGTGACTGAGACGCTGTCCCAGCCCTCAGGTGACTCCCATTTCTGAGCACACGTGGCCCCCCAAGACAGATCAAATCTGGGATTTTTATTTTCTTTTTAAAAATATCTTTTACTTTGAAATAATTTCAGACATATAAAAACAGCTGCAAAAATAGTGCAAAGATTTCCATTATACCCTTCATCCAATTCCTCAAATGTTAACAGTGCTATTAACTAACTGCTAAGTCACCCCCATTTGGCCAGCTGCCTGCTGATGTCTTCTTTCCTCTGGTTCTTACTTGGCTGTCTTATCTCCATGGCCATCTTTAATCTGGGACATTGCTCTGCCTCTCTCACGGCCTTGACGTTTGGGGAGAGGGCAGGCCAGTTACTGTGTGAAAGGTCCTCTGCTTTGGGTTTGTGTGATGCTGCCTCATGGTCACAGTCAGAATACGCGTGTGGGGAACGACGAGGAAGGTGGCGCTGTGCCCTTCCTGTCGGGGGCACGCCAGGCAGCGTTTCTCATCCCTGGAGATTAATTCTGGCTCAGGTGAGTTTCTCCAGTTTAAAGTTGGCCTCTTTGTAATGATTAATTGTCGGGTGGTACTTTGGTAACAGGTGAATATCCTGTTTCCCATCGTGTTGGCGCCCACAAACTTGGGCATCCATAACGGCTCTTGTCAGAAGCGGCAGTTACTCGTCTTTGCCGAGGGCTGCTTCTCCGTTAACATCGTCCCTTCCACGTTTATCTGCTAGAATTCTCTGTGAGGAACCGCCGCCCCTCTCCCCACTTCTCCATTTCAAATAAATGCATCGATAGTTGTGACATTCTGTGAGTTATAGTCTCTGGTTATCACTGCTTATTGTGCTGTTCCAGTTGTCCCAGATTTGGGCACGTTGGGGACTTCTCATTTTATCTCCGCGCACGTAGCTGGTTCTCCGACTAGGACCTGCTGCTGCAGCCCGCCCCCTCAGCCCTGCCACCCCCCAGGCCCTCCGGCGGCTTCTGGGGGCACACATTCGGAGCCAGTGGATCACCCGAAGTTTGCTCAGATGGTGGTATCTGAGAGTCCTAAGTGTATCGAGGGGTCTGAGTCTCTCTCTGTAAGGGGGTTGGAGTGGCTGACTTTCTGGTCTTGAGAAACGCTTGGCAGGTTCAGCGACACAGACCCCGGGCACAGCGGCCTGCAGGGAAGTGTGCCCTGCACGGGGCCCAGTGCCAGTCGTCACCGTGGTCAGGGCGGGCTCCCTGGGGGAGGGGGGCGTACAGGCTTCATCACGGCAGGGGGACACTCAGGCTCACAGCTCCCCACACGCCTGGGCGTAGCGGAGACGAGAGATTCCCCACTGGCAGATGCTGTTTCTCCAGTGAACTCTGACCTGTGCCCGTTGTCAGCATGTCATGTTTAACCGCACAGTCCTCTCAGCAACCCTGTGAGGCACACACTTGCTGTCATCCCGTTTCACAGATGACGGAACTGAGGCACACAGGGAGGTTGAATCACTAGCATGAGGGTCCCCGCCTAGGGTTTGGGACAGTTAGCAGTCGAATTCCAGCCGAGTCCAGACCCTCATCGCTCACTGGTCTCCCTTGGGACCACGCGTATGACCCCAGGACCCCTGGGCAGGTTCAGCTGAGTCCTGTCTGGAAGCACACGCCACCCTTTGGTAGGGTGCTGCCCCGGGAAGTGGTTCCAGCTGTGAGGACTGTGGGTTCTCAGGCCCCGGCGAGACCTGCTGAGTCAGACGCTTCCCCGCGCCCAGCAGCACACTCAGGGCCTGTCGCCGGAGGAGGGCCCCATGCTGTCCCTCCCGCCTAGTGGGGAGCTGTGGCCAGGAGTCGCCCCCAAGGCTTCTCCGGGCTCTGCCACTCACCAGCTCTGGGTTGGCACAGGCCCTGTGCCCCTCTGGGCCTGCTTCCTTCCCAGCCAGGGAGGGCGGCGTGGGCACAGCACCTGGAGAAGGAGAGGTGGGGGTGGGAAGCAGCGGTGGAGTCTGACCAGGCCAGCGGGCCCATGGGGGCAGTCCCATTGGCCTGTTGCTGCTGTGACAAGTTACCTCAGACTCAGTGGTTCGTACACACAAACTTGTCCTCGGCGTTCTGGAGGCCAGAGTCAGAAGTCGGTCTCATGGGCCTAAAAGCGGGTGTTGGCAGAATGTCCTGGAGGCCCCCGGAGGGGCTCCGTTTCTTTGCTCACGACCCCTGCCTCTTACCATGTGGCCTGTCCTCGCTGCCTCTGTCCTCGCGTGGCCTGTCCTCACGTGGCCTCCTCCTCCTTCGTGTGGTTTTCCCCCTCTGCCCCTCTGTGAGAACACCTGTGATTGCTCTAAGGGCCCACTGGACGATACAGGAGAGTCCCGAATTCAGCCTCTGCAGTGTCCCTTTTCCATAGAGGGTCCCACTCCCAGGTCCCAGGGCTTAGGGCGGGGCCCTCTGGAGGTCCTTGTTCAGCTCGTTTGGGATCGCCAGCCCCAGCGGTGAGTCTGGCCGCGTGTCGCAGAGGACCGCAGGGGTCAGTCATCTGTGCGGCCCGCGGGGGCGGCTCTGCCCGGCAGCAGGAGCTGTCAGTTGGCTGCCCGATGGCGCGGCAGCTTACAGGTGCAGACATGGGCTCAGAGAGCTGGATGCTGACTTCCACCGGCCAGACCTGCATGGCGGCGGTGCCTGCTTCTGCTTGGGTTCCCCACGCCCGGGGCGGGGGCTGCCCGTGGCTCCGCCCTGTCCTCAGGACATTGGCCCCCGGCCATGCGGCAGGGGGACCAGGGAGTGCTGCAGTGCCCACCCCTGGACCCGGCCCTCAGTGCCCAGGTAGCACAGGATGAAGCCCCGGAGAGAAGCTGCCCTGTGGCTCTGGCTTCTGTGATTAATGTGGTCGGAGCTGGTGGAGCGCCCTATCCATCAAGCCTCCGCTGTAGCCCGCTCCTCCTTGCCGGCACCAAATGTGTCTAATTACACAGACGTCGCCCAGCAAATGAAGTGCGGTGTCGTCTCCCGTCAGCCCGCGTCGAAGCCTCTGCCTGCCGCTCCGTGTGCAGGGCCTCTGCTCGGCCCGGACCCGGGTGCCCGCTCTCGTGGTCCTAGAGCTCCGGGGCTCCAGGCAGAGTGCCCCGGCCCCGCCAGGCCATGTGGGCTAGGACCCCAGTGCTGACCAACCCAAAGGAATGAACCTCAGTTTTCTCATCTGAAAGGGCATGATCCATGACGAAGGTACCCATGGCGTCTACGGAGTTCCTGTGAGCACTAAGTGGGGTCATTTAAGTAGCGCTCAGGAGAGTGTGGGAACACTCAGTAGGTGCCAGCAGTGGGTATTGTGATGTTGCCATTATTCCGTTCGCCTGTCAGAAGGAAGTCCCCTGCGGACCAGGACTGTGTGGCACAGGCAGCCGGGCATGTCCCGGGAGAGGCTGAGACACAGAACGGTGGGGGCTGGGCTGAAGAAGGACCACTGGGGATGGGGGGGGAACGTTTCTTTCCTCCAGTAGAGGAACTTGGACTTGACCCTTTTGGCAACGAGGAGCAGAAGGGCGGTGAGGTTTATTTTCAGGGTAACTGGAGGAGCGGTTAGAGGACGGGTGAAGTGGGGACCACAGCCTGCAGGTTGGCCCAGATCTGTTCATACTCTCAGCTTGCAGAAGGACGTCCGCCTGTTGGGGTGGGGCCTGGGGGCCGTGCACAGCTGTATCTCATCCATGAGAAGGACAGCCCCTCCCGCCTGCTGCCAGGCTCCATACCTGACCGCCGACATCCAGGACCCCCAGCACCTGCCTAGATTCTGGACCAAACACCACTGATCGCTCCCTGCAGAGCACTTGGTGTGAGCGGTAGGCCGCCCTGCTCAGAGAAGGAGAGGAGGGGACTCTCGTGAGGGACAGATGGCTCTGGGGCTTAGCTGTCAATTCATGTGAAGGCAACCTGCTGGCTCAAGTCCTTTCGCGAAAGGGAGGAAATGCCAGCTGGTGGGTGTGAGTGCCCACCTCCCGCCGTCGTCTGCGCACTTGGTCACACGTGCAAATTACCCAGAGCCCCCAAGAGCCTGACGACGCCTGACCCTCCTCGTCCTAGCGGTGGCATGTGAACGGGCTGCTTGGCCCTCTGCTTCACCCGAGAAAGCCGTGTCCTTGCTGTTGCTGGCTGAGCTATGAACTTCCTAGTCCGGGGTATTTGGAGATGGCCTTTTCCAAGGTCAGTGTTCCGCAAAGACTGCCCCCGGGCTGTGAGGTCATCCACAGGCCTGCTCTGCCCGCAGCTCCCCTGCACGGGCCCACCGCTCTGTCCTCGGCCCGTCACCGAGGAGCGGGGTGGGAGACAGACATGGATACGTCCTCTGGGTTCTCGGCACAACACACCAGCTTCATGGCTCAGGGAGGACTGACTTGGTTGGTTTGTGTTTCACACAGAAATGTTCCCTCCCTCCGCAGACGTGTGTTTGCAGAAACGTGTGGAGAGACGAGACTTCCGAAAGGCAAGTCTGCCTGGCTCCTGGGCCAAGAGGCTGCGTGGGCCTGGATCACCCACCGGGGCCTTGTCCCTCCCCCCACGTGGCCCCTCGCTCTCCTTCTGTCTCCAGGGAGCGCTCCCTAAAACCCGGCGTGGCCAGCGGCTTCTCCCGAGCAGCTGGACAGCCAGGACCGGAGCCCAGAACCTGGGACCAGGCTGTTCGTAGGCCCGCAGGCCAACCGCCGTGGCCGTCTGGGGAAAGGGTGACAAATGGGTGTGAGCCTTGACTCACGGTGATGTGAGTGGCCCTTAGCGATCCCTCCGGGCAGGTCCCTCCCCCTCTCTGGGCAGTCACAGTCGCGGGGTTCAGCCTTCTGGATTACATCTTCTGACCCTCGTCAACACCCTGCAGGGGAGGCAGCACTGTCACTCACACTCGTTCAGTGGGGAAACTGAGGCGTGGTGAGGTTGGCTGCTTTCTCCAGTGTCATTCTCCTAGTGAGGAGCACAGCTGGGATTTGAGCCCAGGCAGTTTGACCCAGAGGCCCGCTGTCCGCCTCGAGCCCTCCACCGGCTGGGAGAGCCTCAGATCCCTGCTCCAGGAAGGAGCTGGCACGGACAGCTCGCTCACGGTGCAGTCTGGCCCGTAAAAGTTTAATGAGGAGCGTGTCTGATAAGGCGGCCTGCTCTTTGATCTCGGACGAGTACTGGCCCCTCGCAGAAGAGCTGTCTGCTCTGGGCTCTGGAAAGAGCCCGCGTGGCCAGCCGAGGGCAGGAGGGGCGCATCGTGGTGCAGAAATGAGGCCTGCCTCCGGGGGTGTGCAGGCGGGCGTGGGAGGAGCTGCCCATGGAACGGTCCTGCAAGGTTGGAGGTGACCTGCTGGGTCCTCTCCTGTCCTGCAGGGCCCCATCATCTTGGCCACTTCCTGTCCCACACCTTGTGGATGTAGGCAGAACAGGGTGGGGCAGAGTTCAAATCCTGCCTGTGCCGCTCATGCCCATTTTGCCCGTGGGCTGGCTGTGTGACCCCGTGAGACCCCGTGTCCCCCTCTCTAAAATGGGTGCAGCAGCACCCACGTGGGTGGTTGCGAGGCTCAGATGAGCGTGCGAGCCCGTGGCACAGCTTCTGGAGAGCGCGTGCCGGACAGCCTTGCTTTACTCACTCTTGTGTGGACCCCAGAGGAAACCCCTCTGTCATTCCAGGCACTCTGTTGGGTTCAGGGCGGAGGGTATTAGATCCAGTCCTCCCGTCGCCCTTTAAGGTGGGTGATATTCTCCCCAAGTCATCGAGGAGAGAGCTGGAGGTTCCCAGGACTGGAGAGCTGCCTACGATCACTCAGCTAGTGAGTGAGCTCAGACCCCCACACTCGCACTCTTCTCTACACCATGATCATCGTCGGAGAGGAAGAAGGGGCATCCCAGTGCGTGTCTTAGAGCTGCAGCGTCTCGTCCCTGCAGGAAGGCGTGGAAACAGAACAGTAATGAAACCAAAGGATTGATCACTGATACAGGTGTTGGTGGGGTGGATTGCCCTTTGAGGTGGGGGCTTCTCTCCCACTGCGTACACCCAGGTTGTCCACTCTAGGGAGAAGCTGATGCCAGCGCCCAGAATGCATGACTGTGTTTGCCCAAGTCATTGTTGCTGGGTTTACCTGTGCCCCGAGGGCTGTCGCTCAGGGTCACTCCTGCCAGCCCGAGCCAGCGTTTGTTGCAGGAATGCAGGAGCGGTGCCTGTGGGATGCTGCTGCCGCCACCCTGCACCGCTGCGTTGCTAACGTGTCCTGGGCCATGGAGAAGACATCTGTGGGCACAGGGGGAGCCCTCCTTCGTCCTCTCCCTCCAGGAGCCGCGCCTCTGAGACGTGATCTTGACTGGTCCCGCCCAAGCAGAGCAGAGATTAGTTATTGCTTCACTCACGAGGGAGGTTTGTTTGGCCATACTCACCCAGTGCCTGTGTGTGCCAGCCTTGTGCCAGGGGTTGGGGACACAGGCCCAAGGGGGCACGTGGTCTGAGAGGGGAATGGAGAGAAATTGGGCAGTTCAGGCTGGTGTGCTGGACAGGGAACCAGGGGGAGCCTCGGGCACCAGGAAACCAGGAAAGGCCCTGGAGGCTGCCTCTCCCCCTCCGTCCCCAGCCCCCTGGGGCTCCACTGCCTTCGGGGTGCCCTGTTCCAGTGAGGGCCTCCACGCCCACGTCAGTAGGACAGGGGCCTTTTCAAAGCACACTAATGGACCCAGAAGCTCGGTGACAGTCGGCAGCACCCGCCTCTAAGAAGACGGTTATCTAAACTGTTTGGGATTATGCATCTGGTTTTGACAGGAGTCCAGGAAAGGAATCCCACACCCCACTCGGGCAGGCCAGGCCCAGCTGAGGGCTCTCACTGCGGGGGGCCTGTTCCTGGCCCTCCCTGCCCCAGACCCCAGTGATGGCTAATGAAACCGCCCCTTTTACCAAAGACCCCCTCCGACCCCAAGGCCTCGCGAATCTTTCCTCCTCAGGGCTCCCCTTCCAGCCCCTCACACGTGCCTGTGATACAGCAGCCCCCAGTAAGCTGTGACTTTCTGGAAGATTCTGCTCAGCTGTGCTCAGCCAACGGCTGCTTTTCTTACAGACAAAGGCCCCTCATACCCAGGGGGTAACCCACACCACAGGTCACCTGCAGAGACTAATCCAGACAGGCTCCCCCAGCCCTTCCCGGCCAGCTGTGCTCCTGCCCGCCCCGCCCCCACTCCAGACCCTGGCTCGAGTCCAGCGCCTCCCAGCGCCCCCAGCCCTGCACGTCATCACTTCGCTGGGGAAAAGACTCCTTGACGCTTCCCTCTTGTTTTATGCTTTTTGGTTTTGATGTTTGAAAAGCTGATAACCTTCCCATCTTTTTGCTCCGATGGGGGGACAGTGTGATGAAAGGTGGGCGATTGAATTCACCCCTCTTGTCTGCAGGACTAGAGCTTAACCAAGTCCATCTGTATGGCCCCCTTTGTAGGCGCAATTTTATAACCTAATTTCCCTACCAAAACATCAGTGTTTACTTAGTAAGAAATCTGCTCTTTGTCGACTGGAAACAGTGATGTCTTTATTGCGGCTGCAGGTAGGGAGGGAGCGACAGCTGAAAGCCGGCGCAGCTAGGTCTGGCGGAGCGTGCGGTCCGACCGGCCAGGGTGAGCGCAGGGTCGGATGCATCCGTGTGTACACAGATGTGTGCGGCCACAGAGCAGGCCTGTCGGGCGGGCCGGGCCTGGCCAGAGGGAGCCTTGACCGCAGACAGATGGAGTGGCCAAGAGGAGCCCACTGGGTGACCGGGGAGACAACCACTGAACCCTCACACTCTCCAGCAGCCCACACAAGTTCACGACCAGCCCTTGGCCACTCCACGGCTGCCCCACAACCCCGTCCGCTCAGCCCACTGCTAACCCAAAGCCAGCTGCTACCCAGCTATGCTTTTTTTAAAATTTGGTTTTATTAACTATCAGAGACATACAAAATAGTGAAAGCATGGTTACAACATCATCCTCGTGCCCCGCCCCGCCCGTGGACAGGGCTGGGGCAGCCCCTCGGAGGCCCGGTGCGCCCCCGCTTCCAGCCCCAGCCGCTCCGCTCCGCGTGCTCAGGGTCCGGAGTCTGTCACCCCCTGACATCCGTAGCGTCTGCCTTGTAGTGATGCCCCCGACAGTGCATTGTGCAGTTGTGCCCTGTGTTCTGTGTAAATGGAGTCGTTGAAGGTGTATTGCTGCTTTTCACACCACGCGGTTCCTTCTGCAGATTTGCCCATGCGCAGGTGGGGCCCTTACTTCATCAGTTCCCGCTGCTGTGTCGGCAGGCGTCTGGGACACGTCTGTGCTGCTGCTGTCCTGAACCCTAGGCAGTGGTGCTCTGGTCCCATCCTCCGGCCTCGTGTGCGGCCCGTTCTTTGGAATGAATGTGTGTCTGGGAACGAGACTGCTGACTCAGAGGGCGTTCACGTTCCAGCCCTCCTCGATGTGCCAGACTTTTGTCAGGGGCGAGGGGGCTCAGTTCACTCCACCTCCTTGTGGCCAGGATGATGTCATCCACATTTAAATTTTTGCCAAAGTGGCATCTCCCTGGGATTCTCATTTTCTGTTTTCCTTATTACTAATGAAGCCGATCATCCTTTACTTATTAGCCGATGATGTTTCCTTGTCATGAAATACCTGTTCAGCAACTTGGCCCATTTTCTGGGGGATTGTCATTTTCCTGTCGATTTGAATGGTGTTTTATATTGTGAGGCGACTCATTCCGTGATTAGTTTTGTGTTGCAAACAACCTCTCCCAGTTCGTGCCTGGTCTCTTCACTCCCTGGATGCAGAGAATTGCCCATTGTAATGTAGCTCATGTTACTGACATTTCCTTTAGGATTTTCTCCTCCACCCAGCTGTCTGGTCAGTTTCAGCCCCTGGACTGTGTTAGCGCTACCCCAGGGTGACCTGCCCTCTGTTCAGCTGTTCTGTCTCAGCACCCCAGGCCTGCACTACTCATGCCTTCTTTCTGTTCTTCTATAAGAGTCTAGGCCCAGCTCAGATGCCACCTCCTGCAGGAAGCCTTCTCAGATTGCCCCAGCAGAGTGGATGAATTCTTTCCTTCTCGCCCTTCGCTGTGTTCCACACCTCGTGTTCTGTTTGCAGGCTACAGTCAGTTCCACACTCTTCATAACCCCACAGGTCCCAGCATGGTGACTTCTGTCAAGGCACCCGTGTGAGCTAAAGGCTTGGGAGGCTGTAATTTCCTGAGCTGGTGGCTGGATCTGGGGCACCCTGCTCAGCAGCGTCACCCTGGCCGCTTGTCATTGCCACAGCCTCACGGTCATTCACGCACTAGCTGAGATCCGTGCACGTGTAGCTGCAGGGTGGACCCTGGGAATGTCGGGGTTGACCACACCGGGTGCTGCACTTGTCAGTCAGGTTCGTGGCCACCTGCCCACCTTCCGGACTGTGGGGGGTCCTGGCGGAGCCTTCCTCGGGCCCCCAGCTTTCCACCCAGTGCCGTCAGAGGCCCATGCTCAGTGAGGTTGGCTGACGGGAACGATGCATGAACACAGGAACAGAGCAGTGCTGGCTGGACGCGGCGGTCCTAGCCCTCCTGCGGGGGTCCTGCTGGCTGGTTCCCAGGGCCGCCCCCGCGTGGACTGGGCAGTGCGGACACAGAGCTGCGTGCAGATTGGCACAGGGAACTGGCCCGGTTGGTGTGGGAGTTCTCCACTGCTCTCCAGAAGAGCTCCCTGTACATGTCGCCGTTGTAAAGCCCCTGAGTCTGTTTTGAGAAGGACTTGATTTCTGAAACTTTTTAAATTAATCGATGGAAAACGTGGAGGCGAGCTTGCCAGTGTACAGTTTCACATATCAAACAAAACCGCCCAAAGCAACTAAACCAAACCCTTGGAGAGGAGAGTGAACTCCCCCGGGGGCCGGGCGTTGCTCTGGCTGCCGTTGCTGGGCCTGCGGGGATGCCCTGGTCAGAGCAGACATGCCTGCCCTCGGCCCTGGCACGAAGGAGCCCAGCTTGGGGATGAGAGTAGCTCCGCCCGGCAGGCCAGCTTCAGGGGACTCGTTGTCTTTCCGCAGGCAGTGGGCCTGAGGCCACCTGCCGGTGTTTCTGAGACGGTGGGTGCCTGACCCCGAGCCGCTCGGCAGTAGCAGTGGGGTCATGGCCTGCCCCCCCTGAGCCCACGGGCCTCGTCCATGCCCTGTCATCCCGGTGGGTGGTAGCATCTCAGCCCGCGGGCAGGCCCGGTGCGTGCAAGCGAGCCATCCGTGGGACAGGAGGATTGGTGTGCCGGGCTGTTTGCAGGGGCGTTCACTGTGGGGAGTCAGTGACCGTGTAATCCTGGGGCGGGCAGGAAGGCCTGTTCCGGAGCCCTGTGTGCACACGGGTGGGTTGGAGCACGGCGCTCAGAGCCCTTCCAGCAGGGAGGGGCTCCCTTCCTGCCCGCCTGCCATTGACAGAGCGCCGGCGGGGGCCAGGCTGTCCCGAGAAATAACACACAGACTCTGCTCTCTAGGAGCTGACAGTGTCGGAAGAAAGGGGAAGTAACAGTGACGGTGATGTCCGAGCCTCCTGAGGGCATCCTCCATGCCAGGCCACATGCCCACGCTGGTGGCAGTTCCCAACGCGCTGTGGCACACGGCTCAGACAGACAGTCCTCTCCCAGTTCTGCTGGTTAGGAATCTAGAGTCAGTTCACCGGGCCGAGATGGGACACAGAGGGCCTGCTCCTGCCTTTCCGGCCCTCTGACCTGCGCGGGATAAGGTCTTTGCACAGAGCCATCAAGAGGGGTGTCTCCAGGTTACCGGGGCTCCTCCTCCAGCTCGGGACCCCGGGGGGCAGACCTGCCCCAGCGGCTCATGCTGGGTCTGGGGGAGTCAGCGCCCTCTCTGCGCATTGTCTGCCTCTGCAAACGGGCACGGGGGCGGGGTCCAGGGCCCGGATCCTGCACCTCTGCCCCTCCTCTCATTGTACAGGAGCAGGTTGGTTCCTGCCCCATCCTTGGTCTGCCTGTGCCATGGGCCAGACACCCTCCGCCTCCTCCCACCAAGGAGTCTCCCTCTCACCCTCGGCCCCGTGGAAGCACACGTCCTCTACAGTGCCCCCATCGTCCCGGGGCCAGGGCTGGCACCTGTCCCAGGGTCCAGGCATGCTCCCTTGGCCCTGCCGGTGTGGCACCGAGTGACGTGTGGCTGGGCATTCCCATCGCCTAGGCCTTTCCTTTCCAAACTCTTGAGCCAGCACGTGGGGCAGGGGCCTACCACTTGGTGTGGGCAGACGGAGCCTGGGTCCATCCTCCAGCCTCTGAACATTGGTGTCCTCATCTGTTAGAGCTGAGAAGAGGGGTGGCGAGACTGGCTGAGCACCGGCCCAGTGCCAGGGCACACTGTCCACACTCAGCCAGCCCATCTCCCAGCTGCCCTGCTGCAGGTCCCACTGCCCGTCCTGCCAGCATGAACACAGGCTCAGGGGCAGGTACCCCACCGAGGTCCACACTGGTGGCAGAGAGTCCAGACTTCACCTGCATGTGTGGGACTCCCCTAAGCCTGCACCCACCCCCGGCTCGGCGTGAGGACCAGTGAGGCGATGTCTGGAAAGGGATGCCAAGCTGAACTCGAAGGCAGAGGCAGCTGAGGCAGAAGCTTGGCTCTTGGTGCACCTCTGGCCGTGTTGCAGTACCGAGTCTGACTTCATAGTCAGAAAGGCCAGCGTCCATTCCAGCTCTGCCCCTTGGGCAAGTCTTGCTACGGTCCTGAGCCTCAGTTCCCTGTGAAATGGGGATGCCCTGGCCAGTTTGGCTCAGCGGTTAGAGCGTCGGCCTGTGGTCCAGAGAGACCCAGGTTCGGTTCCCGCTAAGGGCATGTATTTCGGTTGCAGTTTGTCCCCGGCCCTGGTTGGTCGTGCGGGTGGCAGCCACTTGATGTGTCCCTTTCACATCGATGTTTCTCTCTCTCTCTCTTCCTCTCTCTCCCTCCCACTCTATCTGAACAAAAAATGAAAAAATGTCCTCGGGTGAGGATAAAAAAAAAAAAAAGAAGAAAAAAGAAATGGGGTAGTGAACCGCCTGCAGCGTTGCTGGGTGTGGCGTGAGGTCGCTGTGCTGTGCACATTCGCAGTGCGGCAGCAGCCCCCTCAGCCAGCACCGCAGCCGTCCAGCAAGGTCTCCTCTTGCTTTGTCCAGTCTCCCTTCCCTTTGCCTTCTTTCTTCCCCTGGCCGTCACCTTGGCCTTTGGACCTGGCCAGGAAATCTTGTCCAGGGGCTTTGCAGACCCCTCCGAACCGGGAGGAAGGGAAAGAGGGAAGAGGGAAGACCCTGTGAAGGAGCCTTTGGATGGAGCGGCCAGGCCTGGCCTGCAGGTGCCACGTCGGGAGGAAGCGCCGGAGTCCTCTGATGCAACGGAACGAGCCAGGCAAGGCTGGGCCCTGCTGCAGCCCCTGGCTGGCCGGCACCAATGCACACGCGTGCGTGCACGCGCGCACACACACACACACACACACACACACACACACAGGCTCGTGGAGGGAGGAGGCAGTTGGCTGTTCTTACCCAGAGCCCTCTGCTTGTGCCTCCTGTCCCCACGAGGAAGGGCCCACATGGTGGCCCTCACCATCCTCCACAGCTGTGGGAAGGAGAGACTGCAGGGGGCAGGGTGGACCGGCCGACGGGCTCTGGCTCGAGTCTGCCTCGTAGGATGCTGACCCCAGGGTCACTCTGGGGAGGGAAGGCAGATCAGTAAGGCTGGCCTTGATAGGCCTTCGCAGTTGCCTAAGACAGAAAAACTCAGCTTAAACTGGTTTTAAAAAACGAATCTATTGGCTCAGACACTGAAAAGGCCAACGGTACTAGCTAGCTTCTGGTGAAGCTAGATCCATGCCCAGGGGTTCATGAAACTGGTTCCACGTCTCTCAGCTCCGGTGTCCTGTGCATCCTCGTGTCTGGGGCCTCTCCCCAGCAGGCCCCCGCAGCTCCACAACTCACATGCTACTTGCTAACAAGACCTGTGGATGGAGAGCGCTCCTTCCCAAAGGGTCCGCCGAAGCTGCTGCCTCAGGCACACGTGCACATCTCGGAACCAGTAACGGAGCCTGGGGGTAAGGGAGGTCTCAGGTCACACGCCACCCCACCCCCATCCCCAGCAGAAGAAGGGACGGGGATCCAATACAGATCCAGCCCAAAGCGCTTTGTGGGCTGTGCTCCAGCCCCCCAGGCATAACCTTCACACACGCATCCTTACACTCCATCCTTTTTTTGTACACTTCCTCATAAACTCCTATTCATCCTTCAGAACCCAGCCCAAATGTCACCTCTAAGAAGCCTTTCCTCATACTCACGGGCACTGAGGGAACTTGCCGCTCTGCTGGAGCCCCTCAGACTTCCCACTGCTGCTTGATTCGCGTGAACAAATACAGGAAGAACAACGGGTGGAATCAGCTCCGACGGGTTCAGAGCTGGGCTGAGGGAAGAGGCTGTGTAAGTGTCCCAGCTGCACAGCGGCGGACAGGCAGACTCTGCCCGTCCTGTCGACTGTGGCCTGCACGTGTGAGTGTGTGTGTGCCTGCGTGTCCACAGCGTGAGCTCACACGGCTGGCCCCTTCTCCTGTCCTCAAGGCCCCCTCCCCAGTCTCTGCTCAGTGGCCAGAATTCAAGGCCTGGACAGGCCACAGCTGAGACCAGGATTGGGTCCCCCCCCATAAGGCGTGGAAATAGAAGAAGAAAGGAGATCTCAGCTGGGCCTTGGCCTAAAGCAGTGGCTTAGGCTTCTCCAGCAGATATCTTTCCTGGTGAGCTCCCATGGCACGTCCTCGGTCACCAGGGTTGGCAGCACCCAGCTTGCCTGGGGACTCTTAGTGAGGCCCCGGGATGGGACTGAGTATCTAAGAAAAAGAAGCTCGGTCTCTGAAGAACTGCTTTGTAGGCTGGTGATTTCGGTGTGATTTCAGGGCTGCTGGGAAGCCCCTGAGCCCTCAGATGCATTAATAATGCTTGGAATTCGGCCATTTGAAATTTGGTCTGTCAAAATGCCATCTCTCGGAACATTTGTGCCCCTGGATCCTCATCAGTCATTCACAACACCGTGCGAGGGAGAGGTCCTCGTCCCCCTGAGGGCTGGCTTGGGTTGTGCGTGGGGATGGGGTGGAGTGGGGACGAAGACAGAAAGGGAGCCGAAGCTGCGGGGGAAGGCTGTCCCGTTCTCAGGCACGGCCCCGCCCCGTCATGCTCCCCCTGAACCCCGCTCACAACGAACCCCACTTCAGGAGCACCTGTCTCTCCGCTGAGGGGACAGGTGCAGGCCCAGACCCACCTGGACTGGTTGTGGGTCCACTCCCTGCCATCTGAGTGACCTTAGGCAAGGGACCTAGCCTTGCTGGCTGTGTTCCCATCTGTAAAATGGACGTAAAGCACCTACTTTATGAAATTTTCATTTGGATTAAAAGGAAATGCATGCATGTGGCCCGTGATGCTGGTGCCCAGTCAGCCTCTCTTGAGGAGATGCCAGGTCAGGGCACAGGGGCCGTCTTGGGAGGCCTCCTGGAGGAGGTGTCTGCACAGGCATCCGTGGCTGTGCTGGTGATGGGCCTGTTGTCTTGGGCACTGCACACCCCGGTCAGCCGATGCTCCACACCTCACGTTGACTGTTGCTGAGAAGCAAAGGGAAGAGAGTCAGTGTTCACCCCCTACAAGTGCCCACCACTGGTCCTTTTGGCCACCTGGTGAGACGCCGGAGAGGGGCAGTGTCCTGGCTGTGGACACCCAGCAAAGTGGGAAGGATCGGGCTCAGCGAGGAAACCAGGGCTGTGGGAGCAGCAGGCACTGCCCAGGTGCGGGCTCCTGCCCAGGTGCGGGCTCCTGCCCAGGTGTGGGCTCCTGCCCCGCCACGTCCAGGCCCAGCTTCCCTCGAGCACCCTCCAGAGCCCAGTCCCGCTGTGCTCGTGCCGAGGGGCATGGAGTAGCCTCCACAGGGCTCTGCCAGCCCAGATCCCACCTCTCCCAGACCCGCTGTGCTCGTGCCGAGGGGCATGGAGTACTCTCCACGGGGCTCTGCCAGCCCAGATCCCACCTCTCCCAGACCCGCTGTGCTCGTGCCGAGGGGCATGGAGTACTCTCCGCAGGGCTCTGCCAGCCCAGATCCCACCTCTCCCAGACCCGCTGTGCTCGTGCCGAGGGGCATGGAGTACTCTCCACAGGGCTCTGCCAGCCCAGATCCCACCTCTCCCAGTCCCGCTGTGCTCGTGCCGAGGGGCATGGAGTACTCTCCACGGGGCTCTGCCAGCCCAGATCCCACCTCTCCCAGTCCCGCTGTGCTCGTGCCGAGGGGCATGGAGTACTCTCCACAGGGCTCTGCCAGCCCAGATCCCACCTCTCCCAGACCCGCAGCCTCCCCAGTGTCGGGAGGAGCAAGGGCTCGTGGTGTGCACCCTCCGTCGGCCGTGTGAGCTGACCTGGCTCAACCCGTCCTTTGTCTAATCGGTCTTGGGCCGTGGCTGTGGCCGTGGCCTCTCTGAGCTGCCCGCCCTGTCACACCAGGGAACAGGGAGACCTGGGTGCATTCTCTGGGTAAGGCCAACTTGGGTTGAATCCTGGCTTGCATCTGTCTGGCTGCACCGCTTGGAGGAGTGACTTCCCTCTCTGGAGGAGTTACGTCTCCTGATGGCCATGCAGCTGTGCTTCCTTCGTGGGCTGCTGTTTCGAGGTCACCTGCCCTGCAAGGAGCTCCCGGGCCTCCCCGCCGAGCCCAGGCCTGAGACCGCAGGAGATGCCCTTGAAGGAACTAGCTCCCTGTCTCCTTGGTGACGGCACGTGGTGGAAAGGCTGGCAGCTGAAGTGTGGAAATAAAAGTCCCAGTGCTCCAAGTAGGGACTCGGGCCCCCCTGCCACCTTCAAACCCACCTTCTGGGGCTGGACTGGGTCCCGGCCCCCCCAGGGTGGCCCCACTGTGGGGTGCACGCCACCGAGGTGACACCACAGTCAGCCTCCTCCTGGGAGCTGCTCACCCAGCCAGTGGCACGGGGCTCAACTCACAGACACCCAGGCTGCCATGTGGCCTAAACATGTTCCTCTAAATGCCCCACAATCAACGGCTTATCGCGTGGGGTCTTGCGGTCAGTGGGCTCCACAGGGCAACCCCAGTGCCAGGGAGACCTGGGCAGGCTACTTGGGACCAGCTTCCCATAGGCCCTGGGAACCTGTCCTGCCCCAGGTGTCGGGGAGGAGCACAGGGTGTGCCTCAGCTGTCCTCCAGAACATTCACCTCCCAACCCCAGGTCTGTCCCAGGAGTCACACCGAGGCTTCCTCCCTGCCCACAGGTGATGTTCTCCCGAGGCTGGTCTTCACAGAACACCTGCTTGGGTCTGGTTGGCTTCGTGTTGTAAGCCCAGTTTTCATGCACTATTGAACACAATCTGTAATCTCTGCTTTGTTCCCACCAACAGACATACTATTCCCTCTCTGAAGCAACCAGTTCTAACAGTACCAACTTTTTGCATCCAACGTCAGCCCCATGTGAAGGCTTTGAGGGCCCCCTGGGCACTTCTGGGGCTTTCCCTGCACATGTGGTACCGACTGCATCAGCAGACTGGCAGCTGCGTCGCCGTTTGGGGGACTTTCATACTCCTGCAACCCTGTGCAATAGGGTACTGTTGTTATCCCATTTCTCAGATGAGGAAACTGAGGCTCGGGAGGTTCAATTAAGTGCTCAGTTTGAGCTGTTGAAGGCTGAGACTCTAATCCAGGTTTGTCTGATTCTAACGCATTCTTTTCTTTGCACTCCACCAAGTCATAGAGCAACCCTGTTTTCTGAAAACATTTGAAAATTAAGTTTTGGTAAACTTCATCCCCAGTGACTTGGTTGTGATTTTTCTTAATGGGTGTATTTTGGAGCAGCTGAGCGCTCAGCACCCCTCAGCTAACATGCTGGCGGCTGCGGGGCCCCCAGGGGAGCAGGAGTGTGTGAAGCCTCGTCCTCGTGTTGAGCACAGCTGGGACCTCCTCCAGGGCCGGCCAGGGGACACAGAGACCAAGAGGGACCTGAGGGACCCAGGCGGGCTCAGGCCTGACCGGGGTGGGCACCTGAGAAGGAGGCTGTTAGCGTTAGAAGGAACTCTGTGTACGGGAGGTGAAATGGTGTTCCAGACAGTGACAGCCTGCGTTCCAACGCTCTCTGCTATCCGGCCTTTGTCCTCACAGCCGGTCTGTGGCCGAGCGCTCCACACCCGATCTGACGAAGCCACACTCTCTCTCCGTCGGGGCACCTCTCTCCCCCATTTCTGTTGGGAATACGAGCTCTTTGCGTCTCACCCCTGGTGTCCGTATTCTCGTGTTCTGTGTTTCATACATTTGCGGAACGCACGCACTCGTTCATTCAGCAGAGATTGGTCTGTTACCGCTGCGTGTTCACCCTGAGCAGGCACGGGGGAAGCAGTGGTGACAACCTGCACACAGGTGTGCCCCGCTGAGCCTGCGGTCCAGCCATCAGTCATGTGCACGGAGGACTCCCAACGCCGCACGCGTGGTGGGTGGGCAGCCTCACCCGCGTGTGGGCACTTTGCACTTGCGTTCACTGGCTGACGTGTGAGAGCTCAGGCTCCGTGTGAAGGGCGGCCAGGGGTGGCCTGCTTGGTGCTGCTCCTGGCGGGTTCCCCGCACGCCTCTCAGCAGGCCATGCCTCTCAGCAAGCTGCTCTTTGTCTCCGCAGGCCCCCGGCCCTGAGTGGCAGCCCCGTCATCTCTGACATCTCGTTGATCCGGCTCTCCCCACACCCCGCCGGCCCTGGGGAGACCCCCTTCAACGCCCCCCACCCGTACGTGAGCCCCCACATGGAGCATTACCTCCGTGCCGTGCACAGCAGCCCCACGCTTCCCACCATCTCTGCAGCCAGGGGCCTCAGCCCTGCTGACGGTGAGTAATGGCTATGTGTGGTGTCACGTGGGTGCCAGACTTATCGGGTGATCACTTCCTAAATCATATGAATGTGTTATACACCTGAAATTAATATGACGTTGTATGTCACCTATAGTCGAAAAAAATGTTTTTAAGTTTAAAGAAATAAGCAACCAGGTGAATCTTCTCAAAGTCCGCCCACTGAAACCTTCCCTCTGCCCCAAGTCAGTGCCAGGCTAGAGGACATTTGCTACGTGTGAGCCCGTGGGCAGCGGCTCCCGGAAACATGGTCCCCATGGAACCCTCATGACCACCACCTGCACCTCACCAAGAGGAGTGCGTCCTCTCCAAGCTCCTGGGTGTGACCATGGCTGGAGCCGAGCTCCAGATCCAAGAAGGCTAAGGCTGGGGTTTCACAATGAAAAGGATTTCAGTCTCCAGACGTCCAGAAAGGCTCCCTGAAGCATCAGGCTCGTCTCCCTGGCCTTGAGGTTGGCACTCTGCCTGGTCTTCACCAAACAGAAACCAGACCAGGCAAATGGTTGGAGCCGCGGGACCCGAGAACGGACAGCCAGAGTGTGGCCCCTTCTGAAGTGGCCTTTCAGGTTGGAACCCCGCTCGAGCGCTGCGTGGGTCCCCTGGCGACCGTGACCTAGCTGAGATGCTCTGAAGGGTTATGCTGCCTCCGCTCACACTGCCGTCTCCTGGAAAGTGGGCCCGTGCTTCTCCACGCCTCTCCTGGTGGCCCGGAGTGCGAGGATTCCGTTCCCCTACATGCTGCCCTGGCCTGGGAGTTCACACGTGGTGTGTGGGCTGAGGTGCCCCAGGAGGGCACGTCCATGTCATCCCCGAAGCTGAGAGCACGCCTGGTTTGGGGAAAGGGCCTCTGTGCATGTGGTTACGTTAGGAATTTTGAGATGAGGAGGTCATCCTGGATTGTCCACTCGGGCCTTCCGTCCAAGGACAGGTTCCGTAGAAGACACACAGGTGAGAAGACAACACAGAGATGGGAGTGGAGTAGCCACGAGCCACGGAAGCCAGCAGCCCCAGAAGCCTCCGGAGGGAGTGGGCCCAGCTGACACCTCACTTGTGGGCCTCGGGCCCCCAGAGCCGAGAGGGCGTACAGTTGTGTGTTAACAGCAGTTAGCACCAAGGCTGTGCCCACCTCTCACAACAGCCTAGGGGCTGATACGGCTGTTTAGGAGGAGGAGACTAGGGAGGAGGCAGAACCTGGCAGCTCCTGGGCCTGGGCCACAGTGGGCCCTGCGGGATCTGTGGGAGGGATGAGGAGCCGAGCATTCTCCAGAGACCTATGGACCAAGGACACTAGTCTCAGCTGACAGCTATATAGCCCGTGGAGAGCTAAGTGGCCAGACAGGGCTGCCCTTGACGGAGACTTTGAGTTGACCGAGCGCTGATTTTATGCCTGATTTTGATGTGCCCCTTGGTGTGGCTCCTGCCATACCCACTCATCCCGGCCCAAACCCACGAGACAGCAGGGGTGGGTTCAGCACAGAGAGGATGTGGCTAATCTGCGTGATCCTGTCCCTCGCGGGGGACCAGGTGCCCTGAGGCCTCACTGGCCCTGGCCCAGCTCCCATGTCGGGCTCCCAGGGCAGCACCATCAGCTGTCCAGCCCCAGTGCGCCGGCTCGCAAGAGGCCTGGGCAGTTCGCCAGCGACCGAAGCAGCATCTGCCAGATTGCATGTGCCCTGGGGATGAATGGGCACTCAGGGAAGACTTCAGGGAGGAGGTGGCCTGCAGGGAGGGGAGAGGAGGGTGTTTCTGTCACGGCCAAGGCAGGCCGAGGCCTTGGAGCATCAGGCTGGCTGGAGGCCAGGGCTCTCCCTAGGGGACACAGAGGAGACAGGAGGAGGAGGAGGAGAGTCTCTCCCACTGACCGCTGCTTCTCTGCCCGGCCACATGAGATCTCCCGTGGTGTCTGCAGGACGGACAGCAGCGAGGCCGGGGCCTGCAGTGTTTAGGAGCTTGAGCTCCATGTTCAAACCCCCAGCTGTGCCACCTTGGGCAAGATCTGTAGCTCTGAGTGCAGACGCCTCATCTGCCACAGGGAGTGTGATGAGGACCCTCGGCTCGCAGTGTGGTGACAGTGAAATTAGGGGGTGGCGGACCCCTCACCGCTGTGCCCGTGCGGACCCAGCGAGCACGCCGTACCAGCTGGCTGTGACAGCCATGTGTCAGAATAATTTGAGTGGTGGGTGTTATTACCCCATTTTACAGACGGAAGGCTGAGAGAGGTGGCACCTCCCTCGCCTTGGGTATGTGTGGTTCCCGAGCTGCCCATCCTTTCCCTGACACCATAGCCCTGAGGGCCAGGCCCCTTGAGAGCTGAAGTTCGTCAGCCCTGCCTCTGCTCAGGCCGGTGGGCTGAGTGAGGGTTGGAGACAGACAGCCGGGCTCTGCAGCTGCAGCCCAGGGAGCGGGGGGACTGGGCGGGGAGGAGCTTTGTCTGGCCAGGCCGGCAGCTGGGGCTGTGGTCTCACCCGAACGGCCTGCTGCCACGGCACCTCCATTCGCAGCATTTCCTCTGAAGCCTCGGCGGGACCACGGACCACGCACCCGGGGCTGGAGCTGTGGGCTTCTGCAGGGCGTGGAGGAAGGAGACGGTGGGGTTTACAGCTTTGAGGAGATAGAAGAACTGCAGATCGGAGGCCCGAGTCTGGTCTCCCAACTGGCAGAAACGCACCCACCCCGTCCTGTCTGCTCCGTGTGGACGTGGGGCCAGGGGAGGTGACAGGGGCCCGGGGGCAGAGCAGGGACTAGGGCACTGACAGGGACTCCTCAGGCCAGTTTGTGTTTCTCTTTTTTTTTTTGCCAGATTCTGATGGCTTTCTTTTCCTCCCTCCTTTCTCCCACAGTGGTCCATGAGCACCTTAAGGAAAGGGGACTGTTTGGCCTACCCCAGGCAGGGACCAACCCCTCAGACTATTACCACCAGATGACCCTCATGGCGGGCCACCCCACGCCCTATGGGGACCTGCTCGTGCAGACTGGGGGCGCCACCGGCACACCCCATCTCCACGACTACCTCAATCCAGTGGACGGTGAGTGCTGGGCCAGGTGGTAGCCGGGAGCGGGACAGGGGTGGGGCTGACGGTGCCCCCTGGGGCTGAGGAGGGTGCTTACTGCTCCTTTGGGGGTGAGGAGCCCTACGGAGGGGTCTGGACTTACCCCAATCCTTGCCAGGACTGCTGTCCCCAGAGGCCGAGTCTGAGACAACACACACAAATACCCAGTGAGTGTTTAGGAGGGAACAAAACACACGCGTCTCTGCCTTTGTGGACCTGACAGCACACGAGGACAGGCAGACGGAGTGGGAGTGAGGACAGGCAGACGGAGCAGGAGTGAGAGGACAGGCAGACAGAGCAGGAGTGAGAACAGGTGGACGGAGCAGGAGTGAGAGGACAGGCGGACGGAGCAGGAGTGAGGACAGGCGGACGGAGCAGGAGTGAGGACAGGTAGATGGAGCGGGAGTGAGAGGACAGGCGGATGGAGCGGGAGTGGGCACAGGCGGACGGAGCGGGAGTGAGGACAGGCAGACGGAGTGGGAGTGAGGACAGGCAGACGGAGTGGGAGTGAGGACAGGCAGACGGAGCGGGAGTGAGGACAGGCGGACGGAGCGGGAGTGAGGACAGGCGGACGGAGCGGGAGTGAGGACAGGCGGACGGAGCGGGAGTGAGGACAGGCGGATGGAGCGGGAGTGAGGACAGGCGGACGGAGCGGGAGTGAGGGCAGGCGGACGGAGCGGGAGTGAGGACAGGCGGACGGAGCAGGAGTGTGAGGACAGGCGGATGGAGCAGGAGCGGGGAGGGAGCACCATGTGCCGTGGGGTGTACTCGTTTTTTTTAATCCTCACCGGAGGATACATTTTTCATTGGTTTTAGAGAGAGGGGAAGGGAGAGAGAGAGAGAAAGAGAAAAAGAGAGGGAGGGAAATAGAGAGACATTGATGTGAGAGAAAAACATCAATCAGATGCCTCCCATACACTTTCTGACCAGGAATCGAACCCACAACATAGGCATGTGCCCTAACTGGGAATCGAACCCACAACCTTTTTGGTGTACGAGACGACACTCCAACCAACTGGCCAGGGCAGGGTGCTGTCTTAAATGAGAAATCAAGAAATGTTCATGGGGAAGATAGTTGGACAAAGAATTGCAAAAAGCGAGTCGTGCTGAAATATATGGGAAGAGTGACCAGTTAGGGTAAACAGCAGGTGCAAAGGGCCTGAGGCCGTGGTGCCTGCTGAACTCAAGACACGTGCAGTAGGCCAGTGTGCCTGGCACCCGGTGAGTCAGGGCAGGAGCAGGCAGAGCTCTGGGGCCGGCTCTGCAGGCTGCTCGGGGCTTGCTGAGTCTTGGGCTTCCACAGGAGTGGGACGGGGCCCGTGGCAGGGTTGGCAGAGGAGTGTTGAGATCTGATGTATTTTTTGAAGGAATCTCATTCTGACTGCTGACCTGAGAAGAGAGGTAGGAGCAATGTGGAAGTAGCCGTCCGGTTAGTAGAAGTGGGGGAAGTGGTCCCGTTTCGAATCGATTTTGAAGGTGGAGCGAGAGGATGTTGCTCGATGGGATGGGGAGTAAGGGAGAAAGGAGGCTGAAGGCAGCGCCAGGGCCTCAGGCCTGAGCACTGGAGGACAGCGGTGCCGCAGCTGGGCCAGGGGCTGCGGGCAGGGCAGATTGGGCAGGCGGCAGACCGGGTGTTCGTAGATGAAGTTCTTGGTGCCCATTAGATGCCAAGTCCTTCCTTCCCACCAAATGCCTTCTATGCAGCTGCTTTCCCAGGAGCGCCTTCGGTCCCCTGGCTGTGAGCCCCTGGGGTCAGCAAGGAGCCCCTGTTGGGGGCAGGAAGTCCAGGCATCCCTCCCTCCTCTCTGGTCAGTGCCACTCCACCTGATGGTCCAGGAGCCCAGCCCAGCACCCCAGGTCCAGCCCCGGGGTGGAGGGAACCACAGCAGAGGCCAGCAGGCGGCACATGCACACTTGCTCACCTCGCGCCCTCCTGGAACGGCGTTCTCACTCCCTGGTGACAGGGCGCAGACAGAAGCCTGCAGAGACCTGGGCCACTGGCAGTCCTGGGGGGCCAGGCAGAGTGGCAAGACTCAGGGTGAGCCCCAGTCTTGCCCCTCCTCCCCGGGACTGTGCCCGGGACTTCCTGTCCACACTGGCCACTGCAGTTCCGCCTTGCTGGCTGGGCGAAGCCGAACCCCTCACTTCCTAAGCCAGCTCAGGTCGCGCCTCCTCCAGGAAGTCCATTCAGATGCCCTCTCACCCCCCTCTCACCCCCCCACACCGGCTTCTGCTTCTCTCTCCGCCCGCTCGGTGCACACTACGGGTCCTGGGCCCCTGGGCGGTTCCTGGGGCACGAAGACGCTGTGGGAAGAGCACCGTGGTCCCCAGCTCAGCTCTTACAGGCATTGTCCCACCTCGCCCTCCATGCCCTGAGGGACGTGACCTGAATCTGCTCCCCGATCTGTGCCGCCCCCACCCGCACGCCGCCCTCTCCCATGCCTTCCCTAGGGTGGTGTTCGTCCAGCACATGGTGCAGGGTGTAATCCGGCCTGTTGGCCCCTGCGCACAGGCACGTCCATGAGCTCCCTTTCTCTCCTGTCAGCCTGTGGGTGCTCCCCTAGAGGGCGGGAGGGGTGTCAACCGGTGGTCAGGTTGTGCACACGTGACTTGTCGAAGCTGGAAACCAGACAACCGCCATCCAGTGCATAAACGTTGACATTGTGTTCCAACAGCCATGTCCTAATGTTACATGACCCCAGTGGGTCCCACCTGCCAGGGCCTCAGGGTGGATGGCACTGGGCCAGCTGGACAGTGGGCAAACACAGAGAAATTCTGGCCAAGGGGTCCAGTCAGGCGGGTGTCCCCAGAGGGCAGGAGAGGCTGAATCACCAAACTCGAGCACCGGCTGTGAGAATAAGAGTTGCCTCTGTTCGGTGCCTTTGTGCACATTCTCCCACACGATTCCCCTCAGTGACCTCCGAAGGCTGGAGTGACTGTCCCCACTTTGAGATGAGCAAACTGGGGTTCCCAACATCAAGTGACTTGCCCAGGTTGCGAGTCAGGGCTCCAAGTCCAGCTCTGTTTGTCACTAGTGTCATTGGCTCTTTCCTGGGCACACCACCTCCAGGCAGCACAGCGCATCTGACCAGCCTGTGAGCCATGGCTCCAAGGAGGGCCGCTGGACCAGATGTGTTCCAGCGCAGCCCAGAGTAGCCGGGCCCGAGCCGGGTGCTTGCGGAGGTGGCAGTGAGCAGAGAGGCTGTGCAGTGATCTGGACCAGTGCCTGCCTGGGCTGTGTCCTCGCTGTGACAGCTGGGCCCAAGGTGGGGGTGGGACTGAGCAGGGGCTGGACGGTGATACCCAGCCCTGAGTGCTGCATGAACTGAGCACACTGCACATGAGTAAAAGCTCGTGTGTGAACATGGCTCACTGCCCAGCATACAGTACGTGCTCCATGAACGCTAGTTTAAATTTCTTTCTACCGGTATCTTTTTTCATCTTTCAAATCGACCACTTCCTGCAGGATTTTCTCTCAACAGTCGCAGCGTTGTCTACCCTGTGTTTAAGCTCGGTGCCCAGTCCTCCTGGATACCTTTCCCTGACAGCGCTTCAGCCATCCCATCCATCCCATCCCCTCGGCAGCCCGGCCATCGCGACTTGCCACCCTCCCGGCACTGCCTGTCTGCTCAGGCTCATTGCCAGCCTCTCACTGATCGTGTATCCCCTTGGCCATTCTGCAGTCACACCCTGGGGCTCCTATCTCCCTCGGGGTAAAATTCAAACTGTATAACATGGTCCGAGTGGCCTTCCCCTCCAGCCTCATCTTCCCCACTTGCACACAGCACTCCCGACACCCCACCGCACCTGTAGACCACCCCCCAGACAGCCCCCCGCTCCTGCCTGCAGTGCTCTTCCCTGGCGACAGGGTGCAGGCCAGCCTGGGTCAGTCCTGCACTGTGCCCTAGGACTCAGGTCAGTCGGCTTGTCTCCTGAGACACCACCCCAGTCCTGCCCCAGCCCAGCTGCTCCTCTCTCCTGGGGCTCCTGCACCTCCCTCCCTACCACCTTCAGGCCCCGAGAAGCTCAGACTTCTGGCTGGCACTTCTGTCTGTATCTGTCTTCCAGGTCTGGGAGCTGGTGCCAGAGCAGGCTGTGCTTGTGGGCGACACGTGTACGATCGGCAGCCCCCAAAGCTCCTGGGACAGAAAGATGCAAACTCATTAGGGAAGGAACAGTGCTGGGCAAGCAGCTGCCAGCCTGCAGGGAGCTGGAGGGGGCTGGGAGCAGGGCGCTTTGTGTCCTGGGGCACTCCGCATTTGGCCACGTGGGGCTGAGCATCTGAGACCCGGGAAGGCAGAGGAGTGAGGAGGTGAGTTCACCAGTGGGCATGAGAGCACCCAGCTCACGCCAGCTGCTGCCGAGGAACTCGTCACACCCACTGCAATCCTTTCTGCACCTCTGAGAGCCCCCTGGCTTCAGGGTGCAGAGGGCGGCGTGGCCTGAGGGTCACATCTCAGGCTGAGCGAGGCACAGGGTGCTGGGGTTCTGAACCCTGGTGGATTTCAGTTACACACGACTTCTTTTTCTTTGTTCCCCACAGTCATAATCCAGGGAAGTCAGAGTAGTGTAGAGTGATCTATTTGTCATTACCTGACATGGTTTTTGCAAACCAGCTGACATTGGATTCAAAACTTTTGCTTCTGCTTTTTAAAGTGACAGGCATTTCTGTTCGGCTCCGCTGTGGGTGCACTGCTCCCATGCGGCCCTGAGACGCTCAGTGCTCCCAGCCCAGGCCGTGCCCAGCTGAGCCCGCTGCTCCTTGGGCGCCCCGACCCGCCTGTCCCGTGATCCCTGGGAGCCGGAAAGCCCCCACTCCCATGTTCTCCGCTGGTCCCACGCAGGTCTGGGAAAGGCCTCCCAGGAAGTTCCCGTCCACTCAGTGACGGTGTGAGTGGATCTTCCCGTCAAGTTCCTTTTAGCTCAGTCTCCCAGAGGGGATGGTGCAGGCCTGCAGCCTGGGCAGCACCGCTCAGAGGGCCGCCTGTGGAAAGGCCTGAGACTGAGGACAGGTGTGTTGCTGTTAGCAGCTCTGCATAAACATGACCATGACTCATGAGCTGTATGCAGGTGCGGGGAGCTTTGAGAGCTTTTGGAAAGTCAGGAGACGGGGCCTCCCCTCTGTGTGTGTGTGTCTCTGTCTTATTCATGCTGGGGGTATTTACTGAGCATCTGCTATGTGCCAGGCATGGTTCTGGGTGCTAGGGCCAGAGCAATGCGCTGCCTGCCAAGTCCTGCCCTCACAATGCTGCTCGGTGTAAGCTCCTTGGCAGGACAAAGGGTGTCATCCTGAGGCCTCCCACCTGCCCAGCCGCCTTCGGCACCTTGCTTTCGCATTCCAGGAGGAGACAGAGCAGTGGGGCAGAGAGAACTCTCCAGAGGCTGTGAATGTCAAGTGGGGTGTGGAGACGGGGTCTGCGAGCTGAAGTGGCCTGGGGAGAGGGTGTGTAGGAAGGCTGCTGGGGTCCGGCAGAGCGGGGTCCGGCAGAGCGGGGTCCCGGCAGAGCGGGGTCCGGCAGAGCGGGGTCCCGGCAGAGCGGGGTCCGGCAGAGCGGGGTCCGGCAGAGCAGTGCCCCGGCAGAGCGGGGTCCGGCAGAGCGGGGTCCCGGCAGAGCGGGGTCCGGCAGAGCAGTGCCCCGGCAGAGCGGGGTCCGGCAGAGCGGGGTCCAGCAGAGCAGTGCCCCGGCAGAGCGGGGTCCGGCAGAGCGGGGTCCCGGCAGAGCGGGGTCCGGCAGAGCGGGGTCCCGGCAGAGCGGGGTCCGGCAGAGCGGGGTCCGGCAGAGCGGGGTCCGGCAGAGCAGGGTCCCAGGCCACTCGCTGGCAAACCAGCAGCACAAATTTACCTTGGACAAGCGCCATCTGCACGACTCTTTATTTAATAGTACGTTTTTAATAGACTCACCTTTGGGGGTTAAACAAATGGATCTTAGAATGGAGCTTTACATTTTTTCTGAAATGGGAAACATGGTAATATCTGGGGACGATGTCCCTGTCTCCATCCAGCATAAAATAATCTAATTTGGGGAGAACATCAGGGTGGTGGAGGGAGATTGGAAGGCTGAGTTGGAACCCCGGCCTGCAGGCCTCCAGGGCAGGGCCAGGCGGGTGGAGGCCGGGTAGGCGGGACAAAAGGCGGCTCCCATGCAAGCCCCGCCCCTCTGCCAGGAGCTCCTGGGCCTCCTGGTGGTCGCTGGAGGCTCACCTCGTGTTCTTAAAGGAGGCTGATTTACAGCAGGAAGTGTGAGGGGTGATGCTACATTGGAAGGTAATAGATAACCAGTCAGGGAATCCAAGGTTATCACTCTGCCTAGTGGCCCTCCGGGGAGCAGGGAGTTCTGGTTGTCACCAGAGCCCTGCAATGGAGTTCTCTTGCGTGTGCTGTTGAATATTGGTGATTTAACAGCGAGCAGCCACGGCCGCAGCCCCCTCCCTCCCACTCCCACCGCATTGAGAAGATTGAAATGTTTCCGATTGAAATGTTGTCTGTTTACAGCCCATATTTCCTCCAAGCTGTATATTTTATTGTCGTATTGACACTAATTTGACTCGGATGTCACCTCCGTTCTGACGCCCGTTCTTTATGCTGCCTATGGGTCCAGGGGGGTTTTCAGAAACCAATTACATTGATCACACCACAGAGAGGCAGGAGGAGCTGCTGGAGGGACAGCCAGAGGCCCCAGGCAGGCAGGCAGGAGGAGAGACCGAGGCAGAGGAGACCTGGCGCAGTCCTAGAGGGCAGGGTTGCTGTGGCCAGGCACGGCCAGTAGTGCCTACAGGTCATCTGGTAAACCTGCACAGACAGTCCCGTGAGAGAAGCTTTGTGAAGTCACTTTACATGTGAGGAAGCTGAGCCCGGAGCCCGAAGTGTCTTTATCCACATCACAGAAGTAGGAAACGGGATGGTCAGCCTCAAACCCAAGCCTCTGGGCTCCAAAGCCTAGGCTCTTCCTACACCCCATAGAGGGGGGTGAGGGGCTGTGGACGGCTAAGTGGGGGCAGGGTAAGCTCTTCAGACTGGATGTCCTCAGAGCGACTCCTCAGTGAGTCCAGACAGTATCTGGGTGAGGGGTCAGGCTGTGTCCTGCTGTCCCCAGGGAGGGTGTGTCCCAGCCCCATGCTGAGGACAGTAGCATCTGCACAAAAATGGCTCCCGGGAGGCCCACCCAGACCTAGGGATGATGTGCTGGGCAGGAGCCCACAGCCCCCGGAGGTGGGTGCTGTTGGCCCATCTTACAGGTGGGGAACCAGCTCAGTCTCAGCGGCTCACCCAAAGCCAACCCAGTTCAGAGCTACTGGGCCGATCAGAACCTGGGTTGGCCAGGGTCCAGGGCCTGTTCTTGAATTTCCTGCCCTTCCCGGCTTTCCCAGGGGGAGCAGCCACTCCCCTGAGCACTCCGATCACCTGTGCTCATCCAGCATAGGTGGCACCATTTTCATCTCTCACCTGGAAGGTGACTCCAGGAGGACAGGACCGAGGGCCCTTCTTGCTTGCAGTCCGGGCGGCACCCAGCCCAGTGCCTGGCATACTGCCAGGCTTCACAGGGTCTGATGGGTGAACGAACAAACACATGAACAAGCAAAAGAAAGAGTTAGTGATGAAGCGGGGTCTCGATGCCAGTGGCGGCAGGACTGGGCAGTGTCGGACGTCTGCCTGGGCGAGGGCAGGCTGGCGTCTGGTCACCTGGAGGCTGTCGGACATCAGAACAGGCGCACCCACAGATGAATGGATGAGGCGGCTCCACAGTCCTGGTCATAAATCACAGGAGAAGCCACGGGAAATGAGTGCCAGGCTTTTCTTTCTATTTAGTAATGTATCAAGGGAAGAGGCGCATTAATAAACATATTTCCCTTGAGGGGCGGGGATAACAGAGATGAATATCAGTGTCAGATTTGGCCTGTTTCCTCTCGTTAAGGGTGCAAGAGAGGGTGGGAATCCAAATATTAGCAAAATCTTTTTGTAAAACTGTATGAAAAATATGCGTGTGTTTCTGACTTTACATGATGTTCGACCTCCCCCTAGCCCCCCTTTGCCACGCAGCTCGTAAGTAAGTAACAGGAGTCTTGGAAGATCCTCTTTGCACGTTACTTTGGGTTCCCTTTAGGGTGAGGATTGACACAGGGTGAACTCAGTAAATAAGAACTAAGAGGCTTAGAGGATGCCCAAACGGACTGGTGAGTGAGTTCAGCAATGGGTGCACTGCTGTGCGGCCCGGTCATCTTTTCTGGACTTGCTGCCCTGTATTCCAGTGTTAACGCTGGGCTCCCCCTGCCCATCCGTCCTCCCAGCCCTGAAGAAGCTGTATCCACGCCCAGTCCCACTGTGGAAGCTCTGCTGGGTTTTAGGCACTGTCCTTCACATTCTCCACGTGTCCTCACAACAACCCTGCCAGCCAGCCACACTGCCCCACTGTACAGATGGGCAAAGAGAGGCTCAAGGAGGCTAGGTCACATGCTTCCATGCAGCCACTAAGCATCAGGTTTGTGTGACCACCGATGCCAGCCATGGGCCCCTACATGGTGTGTGTCCCCCTTGCGCTGCCGGGAGCACCCTCCCAAGATACCTCTCCTCCCCACCCTAAGCAGAAGCGGTGAGGTGGGTGGTATTGGTGGCCGTCTGCCTGCCTTCCAGTCGGTTTCTCTGCCGAGGCTGTCTGGCCTTAAGTGAGCTACTTATGTTGTCATTTGTACAATGAGGCTAAAAGCCCCTTCCTCATAGGGCACTTATGAAGATTAAACTACTTAATACTTCAACATGCTTAGAACAGTACCCAGCTCCTATGAGGCATTCAGTAAGCCCACATGAAAAGGTAAGTGTGTACAGGAGCAAACAGTGTATATAGCGTTTGCTACTCTCCGCAGTTTCAGGCATCCACTGGGGCTGTTACAGTGTATCTCCCTAGAGTCAGGGGAGACTACTGGTCATTCATAACTGCAGGAAGAGAGGGGCTCCCTGCACCCTAGGGCTCTCCAGCCATGACTCCAGACCGCTCCTCCTACAGCCCCCACCCGTCAGGGCTCTGGGTCTCCTCTGGACAAAACAGTGTCCTAGAAATGGTCTGACAACATCACTGGACAAGTCTCCACACGCCAAGGTTTCCGCCTGTCCAGACTCTCCCTGAGCCCTTTCCTCTCTCTGCTAGCACGGATGTCCAGGGCTGCAGTGAGGAGGAATTAGGGAGGTGTGAGCACCTGGCATTCAGCAGGGGCATGCTGATTCTCTGCCAGCCTTGCCCTGCATTTCTCATACCTGCATGGAACAGCCTCTCCCTGTGCCCGAGGGCCCCTGCCCACCCCTCCTCCCTTCAGGGGCCTCCATGTTCCCTTTGGGCTGGAGGGGTGGCCTGTGAACAACCCAAGAGGCTGCTTGAACACACCCTGAGCCTCGCAGGGCCTGGCCCAGCCACCTCCATGCCTGTGCGCACGGTGCCTGGGCTCCCTTATGCCTGCCTCTCTCCATTCTGCCTGCTCAGACCAGCGCAGACCCACAGGACGCCTCCTCCAGGGAGACGGCAGGCTACCCTGGCCACCGGGTCACCCAATAGAATTTCTACAGCAATTAAAAAGAGCCAGTTACACACACACACACACACACACACACACACACACACACACCATGGAGAAATCTCACAAACCAGAATGTTGGATAACGAAGCTGGATCAAAACGTATTTGTAATTTCACTTACATGAGTAGACAAATGCTGAAAAATAGGCCGACTAGACTGTATGTTAGAAGCCAGGGTAGTGGCTGCCCTTGGGGTGGGTCTGGAGGACAGAGGGGCTTCTGTCTGTTCTTGCTGTACATTATAACCACCAGGGGGAGGGGGCGGGGCTGGGGGACTTAAGAAAATACCATTGCCACTTTGGCCAGGTGGCCTGGTTGGTTGGAGCATCATCCCGTGTGTCAAAGGTTGCAGGTTCGATTCCCAGTCAGGGCTCATACCTAGGTTGGGGCGCATATGGGAGGCAACTGACTGATGTTTCTCTCATATCGATGTCTCTCTCTCTCTCTACCCCTTTCTCTCTCTAAAATTAATATATATATTCTCGGTGAGGATAAAAATATATCTGCCATTGCCTTTTTATTCCCCCCAAACAAACCCAGCGATTCTGAAGTGCAGGATGGGTTGAGGAGGACCATGGTACGAGGAAAGGCCAGTGACACACCTCCTTACCCACCCACGCGCCTCGCGAGGGGTTTCACCGTCTGTTGGGAAATCTTCCAGGAGTCAAGCATCCCATACTTCCCAGATCACATGGACCTTTCCATCTGAAAGGTGGTTCAGCTCCTGCTCACCTTAACTCCTCCTCTGTTCCGCTGCTGCCGCTCCCTGGGACCTCACTGTAAAGCTTCTACAGATGTGTTTCTAAAGAGGTCACCTCCAGTTCTGTGTCTCCGCAGAGATGCTGCTCCGGGAGGGCTTGGTGTGTGGAGATGTACCGCATCTGAAACCGGGTGCTGCCGAGTCCCAAGTTACACACAACACGGTCCCTGTGGGGCCGACCTCCCCCTCCCACCCCCGTTTCCCTCCAGCCCGCTTCTCCTTCGATCCTAGCAGGGATAAAAGTAATTGTCCCCATTCAGTGAAACAGGACTTGAAACTCAGGAGTCCCTGGATGCTTAACTTGGGAGGGAGGGTCCGACTCTGGCACCCTCTGGAGTGCAGGCCTGGAGAGAAGAACAGTCCAATTCCTGCCCATTCTGAGAGCACAGACTTGATCGTCTGAAGGGGCCGTTAACATCTGGCGACACAAAACCTGTGCCAGCCTGTTGAGCCCCGTGCCCTAACCACAGAGATGACCTAGGTTGCTGCTGCCTTCTGCCCTCACCAAAGGACACGCTTAGAGAGAGAAACATCCATCAGTTGCCTTCCACACAGGCCCCGACCAGGGATTGAACCCACAACCCAAGTAAGTGCCCCGACCGGGAATTGAACCGACACCCTTTCGGTGCACAGGATGACGATCAAGTAACTGGGCCAGGCCAGCCGGGCCAGGCCCTGTCTCCTGACCTGGTGCCGGCCTCCTGGTGGGTTCATTTCCATGTGCACCGGGCTGTCGTGCCCAGGCCCTGCTGGGTCCAGCTCTGGGCCCTGCACAGCCAACAGGAAGGGTGCTGATGTATATTCAGTGCTCGTATTCACTCACTCAAGCACCTGACCTGCGCTTCTGTGCTTCTTAAATTCTCCCCACACCATGTGTGCATCAGTCCATTCTGTAGATGAGCAAACTGAGGCCGAGAAAGGCTGCAGCCCTGGCCCCGGAGGCGGTCCTGAAGAATGGCAGAGCTGCAGCTCCCTGTGGGTCATCACAGGCCCTTCCTGCCCCCACCTGCCAGCCCGCCTTCCCCCGTTCCACCCCCAGACGTTTTGCTGACGTGCCTTGGGTTGACTGTCCCACAGTGTCGCGTTTCTCCAGCCCACGGGTGACGCCCCGCTTGAGCCGCAAGCGGGCGCTGTCCATCTCCCCGCTGTCGGACGCCAGCCTCGACCTGCAGCGGATGATCCGGACCTCCCCCAACTCGCTGGTGGCCTACATCAACAACTCGCGCAGCAGCTCGGCGGCCAGCGGCTCCTACGGCCACCTGTCGGCGGGCACCCTCAGGTGAGCCAGCCTGCAAGCACAGGGCCCAGAGCTGGGGGCTGAGCTGGGGGCCGAGGAGGGAGGGTCATCACTTTCAACCCGAGAAGAAAGACAGGACTTCATGCCCCAAACGCAATCTCTGATGTGGAATGTAAGAGGAGCTGTCATGAAAGGTTTGATCATGAAATCAAAGGTGCCCTTCCTAGTATTTCAGCTAGTGTCATGGAGCAGCCGGGTCACTGACCAGCATGGGGGACCGGAGGCCTGAGCACACTGGCTGGGGCCACGTGCGTCTCGGCTGGCAGTGGGCCTCCCACGCGGTCACCACACGGCTCACCCAAACCTCATCAGTGCCTTTGCCCCTGCCCCTCTGTGTAGCCCTAGGCTGTTCTAAGGACCCCAACCCCAGCCTGCTTCACAAACCCAGGTGCTTCCCCTGGGCGTCCCGAGGCCAGGGGCGTTAGGAATGTCGGGAGAGCTCGGCCCAAGGCAGAAATAGAAGTCGTAACTAATATATTAGTTATCTTTTGCTGCATAAAAAATTACTTCTAAACTCAGCGGTTTAAAACAACAAGCGTGTGTCACCTCTGAGAGTCAGGAGTGTGAGATGGGTCTCCCACGAAGCTGCCATCAAGCTGTCAGCCATGGCTGTGGCCACCGGAGGACGATGGGGCCTGGGGCTCCATGTCCAGGGCGACCACACCGTGGCTGTCGGCGGGAGCCTCTGGCAGCGTGGCAGTCGGTGCCCCTGCCCCCGTCGGAGCCTGATCTGAGAGCGAGGGGGAGCCACAGCCCCCTCAGGCTCAGCCTCAGGCCACCATTCTCTCTTCAGTGCCCGTCCTGGGAAGCCCGGCTCCCGTGTGGGTGCCAGGACAATAGGGATGGGAGCTAGGGGCTCAGGGCACACTTCCCGGATGAGGGGCGGTAGAAGGGGCGCCAGAGGCCAAACGGGGCTCAGATAGAGAGCAGTGCACCTCAGGTGTCAGAGCAGTGAAGGGCCAGGGGTGGGGTGAGAGAATCCGGCACCTCCTGGTGGCCGACCTGCCGGGGGGGGGGGGGGGGGGCTGCCTCCTGGGGCAGGACCTGGGGGCTGAGCGCAGAAGGTGAGGCCTGAGATGGCGGGCAGTGGGGAGCCACTGCTGGTTCGTGAGTGAGATAAAGGCATGGTGATGGTGAGGCTAGCATGTGCCCACCCCGATCCCTGGGCAAGGTCTTCTCTGCCCAGGCAGTGTCAGCCTAACAGAGCTCGGTCCCACCCCACCCCCGCCTCTGCACCATCGCCTTGTCTGTTCTCTGCAGCCCAGCCTTCACCTTCCCCCATCCCATCAACCCCGTGGCCTACCAGCAGATCTTGAGCCAGCAGAGGGGCCTGGGCTCGGCCTTTGGACACACACCGCCCCTGATCCAGCCCTCGCCCACCTTCCTGGCCCAGCAGCCCCTGGCCCTCACCGCCATCAACACCACGCCCACCCAGCTCAGCAGCAGCAACTGTCTGAGCGACAGCAGCCAGGTAGGTGGGTGCAGGGAGCAGGGGTGGGCCACCCGGTGCTCTCCTGGACTCCACAGGGGCTGATGATTGCCGTCTCACCCTGGGAACTTGGTGAAGGACGCTGGGTGCAGCCGGGCTGGTGGGGTCCCTGCGGTGCGGAGGCCGCGTGATCGAAAGGGCCTTGGGCTGGGTGCTGGGTTGGCTGGGACACCTGGGCTGGGTCTGCCCCTGCTCCACTCGCGTGGACAGCATCTAGCCTCACTTCCGCCGTCACGGGCCCAGTAAACACAGAAAGTGGGTGGAGAAATCCTAGAATTAGCCTGGCACTGTGTAGGTGCTCCATGCTCAGCGTGTGAAATGGATGAATTAATGGACAATAATTAACGCATGCAGTTTAGTTTTAGAGCATAGATTTACCAAGGCCATCTTTTTAAATTACCGCTTACATTCAATATTATCTTGAATTAGTTTCAGGTGTACGGCATAGTGGTTAGATAATGATACACGTTACAAAGTGGTCCCCCCTGTATGTCCAGTACCCCCTTGGCACCATAGTTTCTACAATATTATTGACTGTATTCCCTAAGCTGTACTTGACATCCCCGTGACTGTTCTGTGACTGCCAGTCTGTACTTCTCAATCCCTTCACCTTTCCACTCAGCCCCGACCCCTCCCCTCTGGCAACCACCAGTCTGTTCTCTGTGTCTGTGAGTCTGTCCCAACTTTGTTTGTTTCTTTTATTCACCAAAGGCTTCCTTATTTGACCTTTCCAGTGAGCCTTTGGCATGCTGGGCATGTTCACCCCGTGCCCAGCACACAGTAGGTGCCGTTAGCATTCGGTGAATGCATGAGTCCTATTTTGCAGATAAGGGAATGGAGCCGTAGAGGCAGAATCGGGTAATGGGAGGGCCCAGGCTTTGGAATCCGTTAGACCGTGTTTGGACCCTGACTCCTGAGACCTTTTGCAGCCTCAGCGTACACATCTGCAGAGTGGGGCTGCCGCCTGCACTGGGTCATTGTGCGTGTACACGAGCCCGTGCGTGCAGAGCCCCATGTGGACCCTGCTCCTGGTTAGCACTCACGATGACAATTCTTGAGGTGAAGTGACTGCCCAGGCCACCCACCCAGCAGAGCCTAGATGTGCCCAAGTGCTGGGAGGAAGGCCACCACAGCATGCTGGGGGCCCCTCTCCTAGGCTGTCTCCCTCTTACCCCAGGGCTCCAAGCGGCCATCGAGGGTCCCTCGGGCGGTCGCTGTCGGTTTGTGTCGCACCCCCTGATGCTGCAGCTCTGACTGTCTTGCCAGGAGGGACCAGCCTTTCTCTCCTGCTCCCTGGGCTGGCCAGGCCTGTCCTCAGGCCCAGAGCTGCTCTGGAGGGCTGACAAGCTGAAGCTGTCAGGCCAGGAATGAGAGTGCCGGCAGCTCCTACAGAGAGGGTCTCTGTCCCGTTTCCATGGACGGTGGCAGAGAAGGTTCTGGCCGGCTGAGCTCTGGGCTCTGTCCTGGACGTGCCCCTGCCGCAGGATGGAGTTGGGAGGACCCTGCTTCTCAAACTTCAAACACCAGGGGTGGCCCAGACAGCCTGTGTGGGGAGGATCCCAGAGGTGTGAGGTGTCCCCGCCCTGCCCCTGAGTGACAGGCTCTCCTGTGCCCCTCAGAACAAGCAGAGCAGTGAGTCGGCTGTGAGCAGCACCGTCAACCCCATCGTCATTCATAAGCGCAGCAAGGTCAAGACAGAGGCCGAGGGCCTGCGACCAGCCTCCCCGCTGACCCTGACACAGGTAACCTGCTGGCATCCTCGCCGCTGGGTCGGCTGACGAGGCTGAGACCTTGGTGAATGGATGAACAGATGGATGCCTGCATCAACCAATGAGCAGATGAGTGAACCCGGGAGGGCGGGACGGTCCATCATGAGCTCAGGGAGGACCAGAGCTGTGTCTCCAGCACCGTGCACAACACGTGCTGATCCAACACAGGCGGAGTGGGCTGGCCGGGTGGGTCAGCTGGCTGAGCGTTGTCCTGTGCACCAAAAGGTTGCCGGTTCGATTCCTGGTCGGGGCATGGACAGGAGGCAACTGATGATATTTCTCTCTCACATCGCTGTTTCTCTCCCCACCTTCCTCTCGCTAAGCACACCCTAAGAATGAGTGAGTGTATGTCCGGGGCTGCAGCCGCTCCTCCCGCCACCCCACACCTCACGCTCATGCCACACCCGCTCTCTTCCCCTGAATGGCTCAGGGTCCTGTACAGTTGCTCCTCTCCCTGGAATGTGTCCCCGACTTGTCCCTTTCACTGCCACTTCAGCCTTTCCTGCCCCTCCAGCCTTCCCTGCAACAGGACTTGCAGCTGCCCAGATGCCCATTCCAGCTTCTGGACCACCTTCTGCCTCCTGCAGTGTGCTGGGAGCCTCGGAGAGGTGGCACTTCGGGAGAAGTGTCTGGTTTGGCTCCATGTCACCAGGGTTCACACCGGGCCTGGCACGTGGAAACTGTGAAATTGTATTTTCTAAGGACTCGGAGCACAGTTGAGGGGATGAGTGGTGTGGTGAGGGGGAAGGAAAACGAAGGAAGGTGATTCTTTGCAGGCAGGTGAGGAACGTAGCCGCGCACAGCCGGGGATGGCCCTGTTGTGGGCTGAGACCCTGTGCAGGCCCCTGGGGAGACCCTGCCACTTATCCCCGTCCTCCAAGATCACAGGCAGACAGTCCCAGCTCTTGGAGCAGAGGCCTGTCATGGAGAGGGCTCGGCGTGAGTGCTGACCTGGCAGACAAGCCTCCCGCCCCCCAGGTCTCTCACGGTGGCCTGGTCTCCATCCGTTACTACGCTGTCATCAGCTCTGACACCAGTGATGCTCAGGGCCCCCTGTCCCTGTGTCCCCCGCATCTGTCACACCATCCTTTATCAGACCTGTAAGCCATCGGGCATGCTCTGGGCACTTAATTTTTATGAAATATTGGGTTCTCTTATTGTCAGGCAAACACAGGGGCTGGTGACAAATTCTTCTCCCCTCGCTGACGCCAAAGCCTCTCAGCATGATGCGTGGTTTCCGCGGGGCCGGCCATCATCGGGGGCTGTGGAAATTGATGGGGATGGCACACATCCTGGGGAGATAAACACAGGAGCAGGGACGATGAGGTGGAGGCCACGCCGAGCTCAGGGAGCCCCTGCCCCCCACCCCTGCAGCCCAGGGTCCCACAAAGCCCTCTTTCCTGCCCAGCTGGGCTCCTCATTTGTGTCAGGGGAAGGAAAGCCATTTATCGTAAGGGGTTGTCACCGTGGCACTCAGTGTCCTGATTCAGTGACCGGACTCTTGCGAGGTCAGTGGACATGCTTCCCCTTGGCAGGGAATGCGGCACAGTGACCCCCTCCCTGCCTGAGCCCTGACCGTGGGGGCCAGGAAGATGCCAGCGGCTGGAGGACCGAGGGCACCCACTGCCCCGCGGGTCCGCCACACACATGCCAGCCTGCAGCTTCTTCGGGTCTTCTTTGAATCAGCAGGGCATGCAGCTTGTGAAAATAAAACGTCCATGTCCCATTTTCCTGAGAGTACAGAGTGGGCATCAAGCGGCCCCAGCCCAGCCTCCATTTCTAAGGAGCCAGGAGGGGCGGTTCTGCACCTTCCTTTAACGAGGCCCAGAGCCGCCCGCGAGTTCTCGGGCAGCGCGTCCTGTTTCCTCTCCAGAACCTGTGCACTCAGTGAGAGGCGCGCTCAGATCCACGAGGCCCTCCTGCAGGAGCCCTCACAGCGGCCAGGGGGCGGCCAGGGGCGGTCGGCCAGCTGCAGGGACAAGGCGGCCAGCAGGGCGGTCGGCCAGCTGCAGGGACAAGGCGGCCAGGAGGGCGGTCGGCCAGCTGCAGGGAGTCGTGATGCTGACGTCCGCCCGTCTGCCCGTCCACCCCTCCAGATGGATCGGTGTCCCTAGTGAGGCTGACGCGGGAGCTGCCTCCGCTTTACCGAGTGTCTGCAGCCTGTGGGGGCTCTGGACTGTGGGGAGAGGTTGTCCCCCTTAGCCTGAGCTATCAGTGTTTGCCCCAGAGGCTGTTTGGAAAGACAGAGCATTTCTGCCATTTGTAGGTAATCCGAAATGTAAAGAAGTCATTCTGACATCTGCCTCTTTGCCTGGCTTTGCTCCGAGCCTGCCTGGCAGGCCAGTGGAGTGTTGGGGGGTTTGAGACATCTTCTGGAGGTCCTCGCTGGGCCTTCCTCCCACCCTGGGGCGTCTGTGCCTCTCCCTCCCGCCAGCTCCTGTTCCCTCCCTGCCTGTCCCCGTGTCTCCTGCTTGGAGGCTGCCCCTGGCCAGCTCTGTGTCAGCATTAGCTGGGGTGAGGTGGCCTTGATTTAGTCTCAGTCTCGCTGGTTTGGGAGTAAAAAGGTTCGTCCTGTTTGAATTCAAGCACCTGTGATGGGGTAAAGGCCTGTCTCAGGGGCCTTTCCTTTGCCACCTTCAAATGGGCACATGTGGTCTGTTCTGTGCTGGGGAGACTGGAGTCCAGACCTAGGACTCACTGTGTGTCCTGGGGAGGCCGGGTCAGCCCCTCCCGAACCCCTTGTTCTAGCTGTAGTACAGAGTACAGCACCCCCATAGCAGGGCTGTTACATGGAAGCCTGCTTCTAGGCGGATATGCCGAGCTCATTCACCCAGCGGAGCGCTGTCCTGGGTGGGAACAGACGTGTGGTGTGCCCTGGGAGGAGGGGACGGTACCAGAGTGAGGGGTCTGGAGGGCCAGACCAGATGTCTGTTGGGTTTCTCTTGCCTCTGTAGAGAAGCCGACCCTATGACTAAAATGCCCCACACCTGAGCCTTTGGGTCCCATCCTAGCTCCCTCCAGGGAAAACCAGGCCAAATAGCAAAAGTCACTGCCTGCTGTCGCCTGTCCCCCTCGCCGTGTCAGTTGACACAGGATGTGATGAGCTACCCTGGTGATGACAAGTTGGCATTAGAGAGGAAGGAGGGCCCCAGCACGGCTGTGTGACGGGAGAGTGATAGGTGAGAGGCAGCTGAGGAAGGGGCTGAGAAACCTGGTGAGTGTGTGCGTGTGCGTGTGTGCCTGTGAGTGTGTCTACACCGGTACAGCCCAGGGTCCTTGGCCCAGACTGCCCAGGGCTAGCAGCAACCTTTGCTCAGGGCGGGGTGCTGGACAAGGCTCACAGGGTATGCCGGCCCCTCCCCAGGAGCAGCTGGCTGACCTCAAGGAGGACCTGGACAGGGACGACTGTAAGCAGGAGGCGGAGGTGGTCATCTACGAGACCAACTGCCACTGGGAAGACTGCACCAAGGAGTACGACACCCAGGAGCAGCTGGTGCATGTAAGCCTCTGCCCCTAGCAGCCTGCCCAGCGGGGGCGGAGCCCAGAGCCCAGGAAGCCTCCAGCCCTCCAAGGCCCTCCGAGAGGAGCTGGAGGAGGCTCCAGAAGGTGCCTGGGCCATATCCTCTGCAAGTGGGATGATCACGTATCTATGCCCTGCCTGCTTCTAAAAGGGAGCGTACAAATACACACACGTAGTACAAGGGATTAGAAAGAAATAAGACAATTAGGGGGAAATAAACAATAAAATTAAATCAGGAGCCATGTTAGTATGCAAAACAAAGTCCTTTGAGATATAGTTCACATATAAATCTTTTCTCTGAGGTTCCCAGCAACCAGCACAAGGAGAGAATAAGATCAGTTAAACCAGCCAGCACCCACAAGACTCTCAAAGCTGAGGAGGGTCTCTCCCCTGGAGGAAGGCGTTGGTAATTTCCCCTTGGAGACCCCACACAGGTGCATGGTGTTTCCACCCAGGTCAGGGGGAGCTGCTTAAAAATGCCCGGGTACCGACAGACCAGGAGGCCAGGGAGGCCATGGGAGCTGGGCGTGCCCGCCAGGGTGTGCTCCTTGCCTCGACCCCACTGCGAACTCTCTGTAACAGCGCTGGTCCTGGTGGCTGCGAGGGGCCATCTGTGTGGTGGGAGGAGCAGGGCTGGGGCGCAGCGTGGGAGGCCCCAGGCTCAAACCTGGCTTCAGCGCAGCCAGCCGAGTTCTGAACCAGGGACTCAGCCTCCGTGAGCCTGAGTTTCCTCCTGTAGAGGGGTGAATCCTCCTCCACAGGGATGGCGGTGGAATGTGACCCACGGAAGCACTTAGCAGAGAGCAGCATTCCATACCTGGGAGTCCCTCTGCCGCCTTCTCCCTGCCTCATGCCAGCCCTGAGCGTTTCCTCTCGTCCAGAAAAGAACTCAGATTCCAGAACAAGCCCCCTCCTCGCCTGCCTCAGCACAGGCTCCCTGGTGTGAGAGTGTCTGCAGGGGTGTACCCCACACTAAACCAGCAGCCCACTTGCTGGGTGGACACGCACACGCGCAGTGCTCCCACCCAGGAGCCATCCCTGAGGGTCCTTCTCCCCAGCGCTGCGACCTCAGCGTTTAAACACTGCCCGCTCCTCTGCTTCCTCCCTCTGGGCCACAGTGCTCTCAAATACTGTGGCTTTCTCTTGTGTTTGGGTTTTTCTTCCCAAATTCTCAGCCAGTAGACAAGTTTCCCAGCAAGCAGAGTCTTATCTAATCCCTCTTTGGGTCAGCGAATCCAAGATGGAGAAGGGGCATTGGAGCTGTGAGTCACTGGACAGGTCGATTAGAGGGAGAGAGAGGGGCAGCGTCTGGGCCTGGGAGAGGCCGGGGCAGAGGGTGGAGGCCAGCGCTGGAGAGGTGCACTCAGTAAGGCCCGAAGAGCAGGCAGGATTCCTCAAATGAGGGCAGAGAGTCCGGACGTGGGGAGGAGGGCTTCAGCTGCAGGCTCCTGCCTGTGCCGACTGTCCCTGCGCTGCAGGTGACCACCTCCACCTGGCCCTGGAGAAAGCGGGCTCCTGGGCGAGGGAGCCCGGCGCCTCTGCTCTGCTCTGTCTCTGCTTCCCGGGGAGATGGATGGCGGCAGGCACACAGGCGAACTGGGCCCCCAGTCGATTATTAACAATTTGTTGCTAAGTAAACCAATAAGAAAAAATGAAAGGCATTGTCAGGACGCATCTCTGTCATTTGAAAGTCTTTAAAGATGGAAAGCGGGGCTAATGTGATGAGGTTTCCCTGGAAGCCCAGACTGTGGCAGATTTCACACGCAGCGACGCTGGTGTGCGTGTGCACGGCGGCGGGCCTGGTGCTCGGGGCACAAGGACCTCGTCTTTCAGGGTGAGGCGCCGCCAGGGCCTCGCGTCCAGTTCTGGGATGGCCGTGTAGGTTGCCGAGGCTGACAGCAGCATGGTCCTGTGCAGACACCGCAGGCCACAGATGCCGGCCACGGGTCAGCTCGCATGATGTTGGTGCACATGGAAGGAAGAGTGAAAGGAATGGGAAATTACTGTTGATGATATATTTTATGTAACCCACTATATCTAAAATGTTATCATTTCAACATGGAATCAATGTGAAACAAGAGTATTGAAACACTTCACCTCCCTGGTTTTTTCGTTCCCCGTGTTGGAGGCAGGTGTGTTTCCACTACAGCCCACCCCAGGCGGGCGCAGCCGCGTCTCAGAGGCTCGGAGCGCGCTGGCGAGTGGCGGCTGCCCTGGGCTCGGGGGCTCCAGGGTGTGGGAGGGTTGGGGGGTGAACTCAGAGAGGGGGGAGCTGAGGACAGAGAGAAGAAAGGGGCTGGGACGGAGGGGAGGGGCCTCCGAGCCCTGACGTCACCTCCCCACCTCCCCGTGGGACGCAGGCCCAGCCTGACTCGCATGCAGGCAGGACACGACCTTGAACCAAGAGGGAGATGGAAGGGGAAGGATGGGACCTGGCTGGGACCTGGGGAGGCTGGTGTCTTTGGAGGAAGCCGCAGTGGGGGGGGGAGCGGGAGAACCAGTGTGCCCTTTCACTAGTGTGAGTGACTGATGCCACCTGCTTCTCCCCAGATAGACAAGCAGCCCAGGAGATTAGGGACATAAAGTCCTGGAGGCCCCACACATGCATCAACATGCCCCAAGCTCAGAGGTAGTAATACCCCTGCTTCAGTGAGGATGGCAGCCTGCGGTTCCGCAACCAAAGCCAGTGACTAAAGTCCCCGGGCTCTACCCAGGCCTGCTTGCTCTGTTGCTCCGTCACCCGTGACAGAAAGCCTTGGTGGCCTGTGGCTGCACGTCACAGGAGAAACTGCCCTGGGAGTCATACAGGCGCAGAGGCCAGGTGTGGATGCAGGCACCAGGAGAGAGGGAAAAGTTAACCCACAGTCCTCCAGGGAAGGCCGCTTTGCCATGTGCTGCCCGCATTCGCCCAGGACGGACGCGCGTGCTGGCGAGCTGGGCCCCCAGCGCCGTGCTGCCCGGTCAGCCGCGCTGTCGCTGGCTGCTCTGCCCCGGGGGCAGTGTCACACCGTCGCCAGAGCCCTCCACAGGTCTCACTCCTCCCACACTTACTGCAGGCCACTTACCAAGCAGGCCCTTTGTGAAAACGGGACAAAGCCTTCATCTTACGGGTTATTATCAAAAATGGATCCGAGGGTGCATTTACGTTTCCACTGTAGTGAAAATTTTAATTTAAAAATCTCTGGAACAATAGGGGCCAGCTCAGAGAGGCTTCTCACGTACCCGTCGTGTGCATGTCTGCCTCACTGCAGCTCATTAGCGCCCCCTGTTTGCAGCCCGGGGCACCACCGTAGCCACCAGTTCTCCGTAGACCGGAGCCTGGAGCCCACTCGGGTGAGCGGGATGACCATCGGAAACGGTCGCTGTGATGACTAGCTGGACTGTGCAGCTGAGCCGTCAGCACCCAGTGGAGCCTCACTCAGTGGCTGCTAATGACAGCCCGCGAGGCGGCGTGGCGGGGGTGGTCTGGGGTCTGCGCACCAGGTGTCGGGTGGCCGGGCTCACGCCCCCTGGTGGGCTTTTCCGGCAGCACATCAACAACGAGCACATCCACGGGGAGAAGAAGGAGTTCGTGTGCCGCTGGCAGGCCTGCACGCGGGAGCAGAAGCCCTTCAAGGCGCAGTACATGCTGGTGGTGCACATGCGCCGGCACACGGGCGAGAAGCCGCACAAGTGCACGGTGAGTGAGCGACGTGCGCCCGCCCCAGGTGCAGGCGGGTGGCGGGTGGCTGAGCGCAGGCACCCCGGGGAGTCGGGCCACAGCCCACAGTTTCCGTGTCTGGGTGACCCCAGACAGAGGGGGCTGGCTTGGCAGCCGCCTGCAGTCTGTCTCCTGCCCGAAGAAAAGCTTCATGGGTGACCCACAGCCTGAGCAGCGAGGGTTAGAAACCTCTGGGTTTTTTTAAGTGAATACAGATATTCCCTTATGCAGTGAACAGGAGCTGTGACGGTAACCGGTGAGACGTTGTTAACACACAGAGTTCGTTCCCTCTTGAAGGGGGAGCTGGTCCAGTGAGGCGGTGAGTGGCTGAGCTGAGACCTCTGGGAGTTCCTCTCCGTGAATTGTCCTATTTCACAGACGCGGAGACACGCGTTTATTCTCATTGTAATGCCTCTGAGATCAGGCCGTCTTCAAATTGGTGATGTCCAAGATTCAATGACATAGGTTACCTTTGTTAGCAAGTTATATTTTTAGTTGAAATAAAATTCACATACTATAAAGTTTACCATTTTAAAAAATGTACAATTTCAGTGATTTTTAGTATAGTCACAAGTTGTGCATTACTAGGTAATTCCAGAACATTCTCATCACCCCAAATCAAAGCCCCATACCTGCTGGCAGCCACTTCCTGCCCTCTCCCCATTCCCTGACAACCACTGACCTGCTTCCTACCCGAACCTGCCTGGTCCAGACAGTTGACAGAATGAAATCAGGCGATGTGCGGCCTTGGCTCTGGCGTTGTTCACTTGGCATGTTTTAGGGCTCATCCGTGTTAGCACGTAGTGGTACTGTATGTCTTTGTACTTGGCTAAACGATATTCCAGTGTACGGATAGAGCCCAGTTTTTCAATCCATTCATCAGTTAGTGGATATCTTCACTGTTTTTGCTTTTTGGCTGTTAGGAATAGGCTGCGACGAGCTTTTGTGAACAAGGTTTTTGTGGACCTATGTTCAGTTCTCTCGTGTCACCTTGCTGGGTCATACGGTAGCTCTTCTGTTTAACTTTCTGAGGTCCAGCTGGGCTGATTTCCAGAAAGCCTGCTGCACCACCTTCATTCCCACCAGCAGTGCACGAAGTTCGGCTTCTCCTCGTCCTTGGCGCGTGTCACCTGTCTCTGGGTCACCGTCCTCACAGTGGGCGTGAAGTGCCATCCCCCAGTGACAGATGATGTCGAGTGGCTTTTCTTGTGCTTATTGGCCTCTTAATACATCTTTTGTGGAGAAATGTCTGTTCAAATATTTTGCCCATTTTTAAATTATTTGTCTTTTTATTGCTGAATTGTAGTAGTTCTCCTAGACCATTATCAGATATATAATTAGCAAATATTTTCTGCCATCCTGTGGGTTTTCTTTTCATTATCTTTTTTTAAATATGTTTTTTATTGATTTTTTTTTTTTTAGAGAGAGAGGAAGGGAGAGATAGAAACATCGATGTGAGAGAGACACATTGATCTGCTGCCTCCTGCACGCCCCCTACTGGGGATCGAGCCCACAACCCGGGCATGTGCCCTGACGGGGAATCCAACTGGGACCTCTCAGTCCATGGGACAAGGCTCAATGCACTGAGCCACACTGGCCAGGCTTCTTTTCATTTTCTTGATAGTTTCCTTTGAAGCACAAAAGTTTTAATTTTGACAAAGTCCAGTTTTTTAATTGCGTGTGCTTTTGGTGTCCTATCTAAGAAACCACTGCCTAATGCATGCTCGCAAAGAATTACGCCTATGTCTTCTTGTTTGAGTTTCATAGTATACAAATGTACAGTTTGATTTATGTAATACATACATATACATATGTATGTGGTGAGGCAAAAGTAGGTTTACAGTTGTGAGTGCACAAGAGTTTATTCTGGTATGATCATTTATTAATAATTGCATTACTTTTCGCGGGAACAGCTGCAAGCCTCCTTTGCCCCGCCCTGTCCACAGTTGTGTGTACAGCGCTTCCGTTTAGGACTGTGACCCACTCTGAGTGCGTTGCTGTGTACGCTGTGAGTGCAGGGTACAGCTTCGTCTTCTGCATGTGGCCATGCAGTTTTCCCATCCCGTTTGTGGAAGACTTTTCTGTCCCTTGACCCATCTGGGCACCTTTGCCGGAAATCAGCTGACCCTAAATAAATGGGCTTGTTTCTGAACTCTCACTCCTGCTGCATTGATCCCTGTGTCCTGCCAGTCCACTCAGTCTTGATCATCGTTGTTTGATAGTCAGCTTTGAAACTGGTCCACATTGGTCCTCCTTTTGTAAGATGATGTTGGCTCTCCGGGGTCCTGTGCAGGAGGTTACTTTCTCAACATCTTGAAGTGCAGCAAACCGTAGTCCTCTGATGTGAGCCATGAGCTGTAGAAACAGAAAAGAGCCATTTGGAGAGCCCTGGCCGGTTTGGCTCAGAGGTTAGAGCGTCAGCCCGCGGACCGAAGGGTCGCAGGTTCGATTCTGGTCAAGGGGATGTACTCGGTTGCAGTTCTGGCCCTGGCCCTGGTCAGGGTCCAGGGTCTTGCGCGAGCCAACCAATCAATGTCTCTCTCTCTCTCTCCCTCTCCCTCCCTTTTTCCCACTCTATCTGAAGATAAATGGAAAAGTATCCTCAGGTGAGGATTAAAAAAAAAAAGCCATGTGGAGCCACGGGTGCTGAGATGGGTCAGAAACAAAGGGAGGGTGTGGAGGAGGAGACAGTTCCCGCTGGGGTCTGCGTGTCATTCCGAGTTCGACTTTCACTGGCTGCAACTGCAGGATCTTTCCAGTGCGCACTGCTGGGCGCGGCCCCTCCTGCAGTCCTCCCCTCCTCCCGCTGCGCTCTCGCTCCCTCCCTGCTTCCTCCCCTCCTTCCCCAAAATGTTCCTTTTCATCTGGTGCTAAATACTAGGAACGCAGAAATGAACAAGACCTAAAAGGTACTTGCTCTCGCGGAGCCTGTACCCTGGTGGGAAGGCCAGGAAACAAAATGATTAAGATCATTATAAATTGTGTTAGGGAGCATTAAGAGGGGTGGTTATTTTGATGAAGAACATCAGAGAAATGCTCTCAGAAGAGATGACCTAGAGGACTGAGAGGGAGTGAGCCATCCAGGGCCAGGTGGGTGGGCGGGGGGAGGGTCTAGTCAAAGGGCCTGTGTGCAGAGGCCCCGTGCCTGGAGTAATTCAGTGGGTCCAGGAACTGCGGAGCTCAGCGTGGTCAGAGCGGGGTGGGCATGGCCTGCTCACTCGAGGCCACAGAGGACTCCGGATTTTATTCTCAGCACATTTTGATGCACAGAAAGGTTCTAATTGGAGACAGGTACTGGGAATAGTTAAAAATAACACGATGTTCTCACAATGTGCTGTTGATTTTAACAAGTAGAAAATATAACTAAATAATTGCTATGTTCCCAGTTTTGGTTTTAAAAGGAATGTATGGAGATGAATTGTGAAGTCACCAGAATGAGACATACTGTATGTCAGTGGAGGTGGTCCCTAAGCAGGCAATGCTTGTCATTCCTCTGTACTTTTCAGTTCTTTCCCAGTTTTCCAGAAATGCCATGTGTCACTTTTCTAATCAGAAAGGAAGGTCATGGTTATTGTTAAAGTGCACACTCCTGAGCGCCCTGGCCCCCGGTTGGAGCAGACGGGCTGGGAAGGGGCTGTGTCTGGCCCAAGGTCAGGCTCCCGCGGTGAGTCTGGGGCGCGTTGGGTCTGGAGCGTCGGCACTGACCAACCGCCTCTTCCCAGTTCGAGGGCTGTTCGAAGGCCTACTCCCGCCTGGAGAACCTGAAGACGCACCTGCGGTCCCACACCGGGGAGAAGCCGTATGTGTGTGAGCACGAGGGCTGCAACAAGGCCTTCTCCAACGCCTCCGACCGCGCCAAGCACCAGAACCGCACCCACTCCAACGAGGTACCGCCGGGCGCGCAGCCCCACTGGCACATGTGCAAATGCATGGCCCTTGGCTTCTAGACACCTGGGGGCCAGGCAGCCAGGTGCCCCCCCACCGCTACCCACTGCCTGACCGCAGCACACAGCCTGGGCCACTGGCGAGGACATGCTCTACGCCAGTGCTGCAGGTCCCGCTCCATCTGTGAGCCCTGCCGATGGGACTGAGCAGCCTTTGTCTCCCAGGTAGCCGAGCCCCTGGCAGGGCCGAGGGTGCCCAGGGATGGAGTCAGCAGGAGCCCATGGTGTCCGCTGTACCCACCTCCCGGTCCCTGCCCAGCTGATCAAATACTGTCACCCAGGGAGACTCAGGAAAGAACATTTCTAAAAGCCTAGCTATAAAGGACTTGCTCCAATGCTTGTAAGAAGTTAGAGGAATTTCCAAAGGTATCTGAACCCCCCAGTTTCTACTGACAAGCTGGCCTTGAAGAGGGGTGTGTGCCTGTGTTAATGTGTGTATGTATGTAGGTGTGGAGGTACATGTGTATGCATTATGTGTGGGGGAAGATGTGGGTGTGAATTAGTAAGTATGTACACATGTGGCTGTGCGTGCGTGTGTGTGCTTATATGTATTTGGTGTGTGTCTGCATGTAGATGTGTGTAAGCATGTGTATATATGTGTCTGCATGCACTGGGTATGTGTGCATGCAGACTCATGTGTATGCACATGAATGTGCATGTATGTGGGTGTTGAGTATGCATGTATATGAGCTCAGGACTGAGGTTCAGAAACCCTGCGTTTTCATCCCATTCCTGGGCGACTTTGCCTCTCTGAACCCCTTTTCCTCATCAGAGAGTTTGGGGTTCTAGCACTGTCTCACAGGTGTAACGAGATATAATACTCACTACTGATATCAGAAATCCCAGCGCCCTGATCACAGGGGAGGCAGCATTATGATCACACCGGCTCTGTGTCCCCCCACCTCCCTCCACAGTCTCTGATCTATGTCCCCAGCTTGTGGTGGGGGCTCCCTGCACCCAGCGCTTACCTGCCGGGAAGGTGGCCGACAGGCTGGCAGGGCAGGCCCCTTCCCTCCAGAAGGCATGACTGCAAACAGGTGGCGCACCTTCCGACTGCCGTGGCTTCGGGAGAACGGGAGTGCGTCCACTCCCAGTTGATCTTGTGGGCCACCCACTTCTCTTCCAGAAACCCTACATCTGCAAGATCCCGGGCTGCACGAAGCGTTACACAGACCCCAGCTCTCTCCGGAAGCACGTGAAGACCGTGCACGGCCCGGATGCTCACGTCACCAAGAAGCAGCGCAACGACGTGCACCTGCGCGCCCCGGTGCTCAAGGAGAACGGGGACGAGGCCAGCACCGAGCCTGGCGGCCAGGGCTCTGAGGACAGCGCCGAGGCCAGCAGCACCAGCCAGGCGGTGGAGGACTGCCTGCACGTCAAAGCCATCAAGACGGAGGGCTCCGGGGTAAGCAGAGTGGGGCAGGGGAGGGCCCCACCCCCGGAAGCCAAGCCCAGCAGGCCGGGGCTACTCTGCAGCGCCGCCTGGGGTCCGGAGTCCCAACTGCAGCTGTGGGCCCTGCCCCAGGCTCCCCTCTGTAAACACGCCATCACTGCCCCTCCTCTCTCCAGTCTGACTTTCCTCCTTCACACCGTGGACTCTCCCAGCTCTGTGGCAGGTCCCGTTCTGCGGGCAGGCTGTGGGCGACGGAGTGCCTGTGCCCACGTGGCCAGTCTGCGGGGGCGGGGAGGTGCCTGGGGCGGCCTGCCTAACCAGCACCAGAGCCGCATGGGCTTCCCTCCCCTCTGCCCTGTCTGCATCCTCGCCCCTCTGACCTCCACTCCTTTTGTTCTAACCACCTGTTCTTTGTCTCTACCTCTTTTCCCTGACTGTACCTCCCCTAAGGATAGACGTTACTGAGGTGAGCAGAGGAGCTGGTGGGGTGTGGGCGGGCTGGCATGAGCGAGGGTGGGCTGGGGGCCTGCCCAGGACACGGGAAGATGGGTTTGGGTAGGCAGACGGCAGGCACTGCAGCTGGGACCATCGGACAGGCAAAGGCTGGCAGCAGGAGTCAGGCTGACAGGCACAGGAGCAGGCGGGGGGGACCAAGCCCGCGCGAGGGGCAGGGCAGAGTGGCGGTGCGGGTGAGGGCTGCAGAGGACGGAACTGACCTACACAAAGTCTTGAGAGCCAAGGTGAGGAGTGTGGGTGGTGCCATGGACCGGATGGAGCTTTGCAGCCTCCCAAAGAAAGGTCCAGATCTGGGAGCAGTCAGCCTAGAAATGAGCGCAGAGGTGCCACGTCCCAGGTAAGCCTCGCTGGGCTCAGGTTCCGGGTTCTGTGGAGTTCTGCACTGGACACATGGCCATGAGCTCCCTCTGTCCCAGCCCAGAGCGAGGGCTGGTGTGATGGCCCTTCAGACGAGGCTGCAGCCAGCAGTCCCACCGCCCTGCGCATCCTTCCCCTTCTAACGCCCAGCTCTGGCCTGTGGGCGAGGCGTGCGGTCGGGAAAGCCGAAGCACCTCTCAGCAACTTCACGTGGCAGCCCCTGTGAACCGCCACAGGCAGAGCGCCAACCCAGGCGTGGAGAATCACAGGGTGGGGTCAAGGGTTCCTGGGTGACTTCCACATGCTGACGCTGTCCGTCCATCCACTAACCCTGCGCTGAAGCACTTCAGGTCCATCTGATAGGTGGGGCAGCCAAGGTTCAGAGAAGAGATTATTTGGACGCTCCTCCACAGAGCAGCTTCCTCCTGCCCCTGGGGTGCGAGGCGGCATTGTGGGAGCAGGCCTGGGTTCGGCCAGTGGGCTCTCACACCTGAGTCTGACCTCGCCGTGTCCTCTGCAGCTGTGTCAGTCCAGCCCCGGGGCCCAGTCTTCCTGCAGCAGTGAGCCCTCTCCCTTGGGCAGTGCCCCCAACAATGACAGCGGCGTGGACATGCCGGGGACAGGGCCTGGAAGCCTAGGAGACCTGACAGCTCTGGATGACACGCCCCCGGGGGCTGACACCTCAGCCCTGGCTGCCCCTTCTGCTGGCGGCCTGCAGCTGCGCCAACACATGACCGCCATGCACCGGTTAGAGCAGCTCAAGAAGGAGAAGCTCAAATCACTTAAAGATCCCTGCTCGTGGGCCGGGCCCGCTCCACACACCCGGAACACCAAGCTGCCTCCCCTCCCGGGAAGTGGTGAGTGGAGGTCCTGGTGTGTGGGCTGGGGAGGGACAGAGCCGGGCAGCATCCCCCAGACTCAGGTCCATCAGGCACGTGGGTCCTTTCACTGGATGACCACAGTAAGGTGGGTCTTACCAGCCCATTGCACAGACGAGGAAACAGGCTCAGAGAAGTACAAGGGCCTCTTGGTTTAGTGAGAAATCAATGGCAGAGCTGAGACTTAGCCCAGGCCTGAGGGGCTGCAAAGCCCACGCTTTCAACTGCACCATGCTGCACCCTGTAACCTGTAAAAATAGGCAGCCCCTGCTCACACCATCCTCTTCCTCATAGTCACTCGGTCACTTATCAGGCACCTGCTGTGGGCACCATGGCGAAGGCCCCAGGCAGGAGCGATGTAATCCGGTCCCTGTGGTTAGAAGGAGCACACAGACAGAAGGCCATGCCACCAGATGCACAGTCACCCGCAGAACGAGCCACACAGCACCAAGGCAGAGCTGTGCGCAGGAGGGAGAAAGCACGTCAACTAGGGGAGAGCAGAGAGGACCATGTAGCAGGCAGCTCTGTGTTCAGCCTCAAGAGGTGTTGGCCAGCTTTGACGTGGAAGGCAGTTTCACCAACATTTCTCAGGTGCTGACCCTGTGCCGGGCAGTGCAGCGGGCACACCGGGACACTTGTCCTCCAGGCTGCCCTCCAGGGACTGACGGCCCAGTGTGGACCGTGGGCCTGGGTTATGAGACGTGAGCACTGGGATGCACCACCCGGCTCTCTGCTGAAGGGAAGACTTGTTGACTCAGCTGTTGAGGGAACTGCTAGCAGATGGCCTTCAACTCAGCCTCCTAAAGAGATCGCTTGGGCTGCTGACAGCTGCCTCACCCAAGGTCACCCCTTCCCAGGGTGGCCTCCGTCCCGTGACTGATCACTGCAGTGTAAAGGCTGTTTGAGGCCCAGGGCGCCCCGTGAAGTCAGCCACGGCTGCTGTGAGGCCGCTGTCACGGCTCATTTCTCCCTGCCCGCTTGCTGTCTGGAGCGCCGGGCCCTCCCTATAAGCAGCCTGCTCAGTACACCCAGTCCCGGGAAGCCCAACTGGCAGCGCTCATCCACGGAGGGTGAGGGTGCTGGGAGGCTGTGGCCAGGGCCCCCTGAGCTCTTCTCAATAGCTCAGCCCTATGGCGAGGACCTAGTATCCACAGCTGGAAAAGCAGAGCCCCAGATGGAGTGAGAATTCAGGGCCAGCCAGGCTGTGGGAGAGCCAAGACTGGGATTGGCCTCCTGACTGCTGGCCCGCCCTCAGCAATAAGTGCCACCGTTTGCTCCCCGAAATCACTGGCTAAGTGCATCCCGTGTACAAGCCATGCCCTAGGGCTCCAGAGTGCAGACGCAGCCTGGTCACGGCAGGCAGAGCCCCACGGCACCCTGGCCCCGTGCTGACCCTTTCCTTCCCCACAGGCTCCATCCTGGACAACTTCAGTGGCGGTGGGGGCGGCAGGCCGGTGGGGCTGCTGCCCAACCCACGGCTGTCCGAGCTGTCCGCCAGCGAGGTGACCATGCTGAGCCACCTGCAGGAGCGCCGCGACAGCTCCACCAGCACGGTCAGCTCGGCCTACACGGTGAGCCGCCGCTCCTCGGGCATTTCTCCGTACTTCTCCAGCCGCCGCTCCAGCGAGGCCTCGCCCCTGGGCGCCGGCCGCCCGCACCACGCCAGCTCCGCGGACTCCTACGACCCCATCTCCACCGACGCGTCCCGGCGCTCCAGCGAGGCCAGCCAGTGCAGCGGCGTGGGCGCCGGGCCGCTCAGCCTGACGCCCGCGCAGCAGTACAGCCTGCGCGCCAAGTACGCGGCTGCCACCGGCGGGCCACCCCCCACGCCGCTGCCCGGCCTGGAGCACGGGAGCCTGCGGGCGCGGCTGGCTCTGCTGGACGCCTCGGAGCGCGTGTTGGGGCCCCGGCGGGGGAGCGGTGGGCCGGCCTATGGCCACGTGGGACCCGCACCCGCATTCCCCCACGAGGCGCCTGGCAGCGGGGCGCGGCGGGCCAGTGACCCAGTGAGGCGTCCAGACGCCCTGGCCCCACCACTGGTACAACGCTTCCACAGCGCCCACGACGTGAACCCGGGCCCACTGCCACCCTGCGCGGCGGAGAGGCGCGGCCTCTGCCTACAGGGTCCCGCCAGCGCCGATAGCAGCCTAGCCCGTGGCACCTACTCTCCCCGCCCACCCAGCATCAGTGAGAACGTGGTGATGGAGGCCATGGCAGCCGGGACAGACGGCGCAGGGCCCGAGTGCAGCCTGGTGCTGCCCGAGGACGACCTCGTGCTGCCGGATGATGTGGTGCAGTACATCAAAGCGCACGCGCATGCAGGCGGGGCCCTGGGTGAGAGCACCCTGCAAGTGTACCCCCGGGAAAGCACCTGCTGCTCCGAGCATCCCAGACTGCCCAGCCCGGGGCTGCACGGCCAGCGCAGGATGGCGGCTGCGGACTCCAACGTGGGCCCCTCTGCCCCTGTGCTGGGAGGCTGCCAGCTGGGCTATGGAGCCCCCTCTAGCCTGAACAAGAGCAGCATGCCTGTGCAGTGGAATGAGGTGAGCTCTGGCACCATGGATGCCCTGACCAGCCAGGTGAAGCCTCCGCCCATTCTGCAGGGCAACCTGGCTGTGGTGCAGCAGAAGCCGGCCTTCGGCCAGTACCCAGGCTATAGCCCACAGGGCCTGCAGCCGAGTCCTCGGGGTCTGGACAGTACGCAGCCACACCTGCAGCCCTGCAGCGGAGCCCCCTCCGTGTCCAGGATAAATTACATGCAGCAGCTCCGGCAGGCAGGAACAGGTGGCCAGTGTCCCAGCATGAGCACCACAGTGAGCCCCCACACCAGCTACGGCCAAGCCCACCCCCAGCTGAGCTCCGGTACCATGAGCGGGGCCCTGAATCAGTTCCCCGCATCCTGCAGCAATCTGGCCGCCAAGCCAGGCCACCTGGGGCTCCCCCAGCAAATGGAAGTCGCTCCTGACCCCTCCATGATGGGCAGCAGCCGCAGGGAACTCGGGGCCCACAATTCCACCCTGGCTGGTGTGGCACCACCGCATGCAGCCCAGAGCTACCCACAGCAGAGCCATCACATGGCAACCCCCATGAGCCAGGAGGGCTACCACCAGGGCCCCAGCCTTCTGCCTTCCCACCAGCCTGGCTTCATGGAGCTCCAGCAGGGCACAGTGGGGCTGTCTGGATCAAGCTTTGGCCTAGTGCAACCCCGGCCACCTCCTGAGCCCAGCCCTGCTGGCCGCCACCGTGGGGTACGTGCTGGGCAGCAGCTGGCCTATGCCAGGGCCGCTGGCCATGCCAGGGCCAGTGTGTCAGCCAACCAGGAGATGGCAGAGTCTATGCCCAAGGGAGCGACGGGCACTATGGTGTCGCTGCCTCCTCAGCTGCCCCCACAGGACGCAGGCGGGGCCCAGGACCACAACATGCTCTGCTATTACGGCCAAATCCACATGTATGAACAGAATGGAGGCCTGGAGAACCACATAGGTTGCCAGATCATGAGGCCCCAACCACCACAGCCACACGCCTGCCCGGAGAGCATCCAGCCCTTGCCTTCACCAGGGGTCAACCAGGTGTCCAGCACTGTGGACTCGCAGCTACTGGAGGCCCCCCAGATCGATTTCGATGCCATCATGGATGACGGCGATCACTCGAGCTTGCTCTCGGGGGCCCTGAGCCCCAGCCTCCTCCACAGTCTCTCCCAGAACTCCTCTCGCCTCACTACCCCCCGGAACTCCCTGACTCTGCCCTCCATCCCCACGGGTATCAGCAACATGGCTGTCGGGGACATGAGCTCCATGCTCACCAGCCTGGCCGAGGAGAGCAAGTTTCTGAACATGATGACCTAAGGCCCAGCCCTGGCGTGGCGGGGACCCAGAGGAACCATCCCTCTCCAGAGCGCGGGGCTCTCATCCATTCTGCCTTTTTCCAAAAAAGTGTGAATAGGTCTGAGGGGTTGCTAGTGGCTGCTTCAGACCACAGATGCTTTAAGGGCAAGTTTATATGCATCCTGTCTGGTCTTCTTTGGGGTTATTTTCCGGAACACTGAAAACAGTTTCAACAGGAAAGACTCGTTTACACTGAGCTCCCCGCCTTCGGTGTTTCTAGGACCACTCTGCGCCAGCCCTTCACCCGGCATCGGCGATGAGGGATTCCGCTGGCCAGGCCTTTCCACGCACCGAGGGAAGGGCAGAGGCCCCACGTTCGGGTGTGAATCTGAAAGCCATACTGGATATCCTACTCCAGGAAGATAAGCTTCTCATTCAGTACCTGCAAGGAAAAGGAATTGCTGGGCCACAGTTCCTTCTGTGAAGCTCAATTCGTGAGGCCTCCGCCGTCCTTGCCACGGAGGGAAAACGCATCTCCTAGATGATTCGGAAGCACGTCCTGATTTCAGGTTTGGTAGAGCTGGCGTCTCTACCCTGCAGAGCCAAGTTTGCAACTGGCAGGCGGTCCGAGTGTGTGTGAATGAATAAAGTACGGAAGTATTGCCAGGAAAGGAAAGAACAAGTTGTAGTGCTCAGGCCTGCCCAGAAGCGGCCGGGGCCCCTCCAGACCCTGTTTACAGTGTTCATGCATGTAAGTGTAGCCCTCCCTGAAAACACTCACTTCTAAATGCCTCGGGGCTGCTGAGGCTGCTGTGGGTCAGGGTGGACGCAGGGGAGCCAGGCTCGGGATGGGACCTTTAGGAAGTGAGAGGGCACGGGGCCCGCCTCAGGCAGCCCTGCGCTTTCCGATAGGAAGTCACGTGTTTACCCAATCCTGTTTCTCCAGTGCACTGTCTGCCCACTTTAGCCCAGGGCCTGTGACGGCCTCTGTCCAGGCCCCTCCAGGCCACGCTGTCCACGCGTCAGCAGCCCAGTGGTCTATGCAAAGCCACAGCCTGCAGTCCCGACACCCTCTGGATTCCCTTCCCTCTGCCCTCCCGTTCATTTCAGAAAATGAGGACGTGCATGGTGTTTGGTAGTTGAGGAGGGTAAAGGAGTCGATTCCTGGGACTCTGAGGGACTGTCACTGACCTCTCTGTTCCGTGGACCAGGCCCCAGTCCCAGATGGAATTTGGAACTGGCGTCAGAAGATATCCCTGAACAGGCTGTAGGGCGAATGGGCGCATCCTCCCAGCACACACACACACCCCCCACGCCTTCCCCACGTTGCATCTGTAGCAACCTTGCCGAAAGCAACGGCACCGCTATGAGCTGGATACTGACTGCAACCCTGGCTTCAGGCAGGATGGGGCCAGCACCTCACCTGGGCCCTCTGCATCCCAGAACATCAAATGCTTTGTTAGGGTCCAAAGAAAGGCCAAGTCCAAATGACAGCCCTGGGGGCGGCCCGGGGGTCTGGGCTGCATGGTGGTCATTCCTTCCCTGAGCTAGGATTTCACTAGCCATTCCCACCCTGTGTATAGTCTGTACAGAAGACATCCTCCCCGAAAATGCTGTAGGTGAGTCATCCAGCCAAATTTGTATCTCCAAAACATTTTTAGCTTTTTCTACATGCTATGAATTGAGATGACATGCTCAACTTGTAAATACGTCTTTTTGTACATTAAAAAAGTAATTTTTTCATAATTTATTTTGTCTGTCTGCTTCCTCCTTGACAGTGGTTCATGAGAACCTGGGCAGTAAATTTGGTGCATTTGAACAGAAATTAGGCAGTATTTTTTCTCAACAGTGTCAAAATTGACTGTCCCACATTCACCAAGAAATGTTGGATGCTGAGGCATTCACCGGCTGTGTGCTGTGGAGGGGAGGGGTGGGGTAGGAAGGGGGCGGGGTTTAGCTATGTACAGTCAGTGTCCTGCCGGCCGTTCTTCCAGGGAGCTGCTCTGAACATCTAAGGTGACCTGCTGAGGGCCGTTCATACCAGATCCAGGGGTGGTCCCAAGCACACCTCATGTCACAGTCTCCTCTTTGAGGGGCAGTCTGATGACACATTTGGGTTGGTGTGGGGCTGAGAGAGAAAGCAGGCAGCCCCTCTACTCTGGAACAGGAGAAAGGAGAGCGTCAGGGCAGGAAGCTGGAGCCCGGGACACCCAGCAGCAGCCTGGGCGAAGGGGCCCGTGGGGAGCAGCCGCCGGCAGGGGCTCAGTCCTGGAGGTGGCCCTGGCCGGTACCCAGCGGGGGCTCACGTCCAGGAAGAGATCAGTTAGCCACTGGCAGAAACGGCCACTACGGTGGGGCCAGCGAGCAGGGCACGAGGCTGGGGTGCGTTCTGGAATGAACAGAGCAGAAGAGGGCTGCGGGGACTGGGCGGAGGGTGGAGGCACCTTCGTGCTCCCTCCTCAGAAAACTCGGGCACCCAGCGTGGAGCATTTGGAGGCAAGCCACATGGAGGGTGTTTAATCTCCAGACTAGTTCTGTGGGATGTAACCAAGTGGGCTGAAAAGGGTTCTCTGGTAAATAGGTGGGAAACACGGAAAATGGAAGTTCTGCAGCGCGTCCCAGAGTCTGCTGTGTCGGGGAGCCCCACTTCTTGGGCAGTAATTTCCTGGTGGAAAGACTCCAGCCAGAGTTCTACTCCCGGCCTCGTTCCTCCTGTGGGGACTCCCTGGCTACTTGCACACGCGGGAGGGGGCCCGAGCGTGCCTGGCTCGTCCTGTCCTCTGCCCGTCGAAGCTCAGCTCCAGGCCGGGCACTTCCGCGGCCTCGCCACCGTCAGGTCTCTGGAAGCAGCTCTCTCTGCTTTGGGGACAAAAGTTGCTCAGCGCTGCCTGAGACTGGATGAGCCACGGCATTAAGAAGCCCGCGGTGGCCGTTCAAGTCAGCCACACCCTTTGTGTCCGTTAACTGTGGCCACAGTCATGCTGCAGAATAGTGTCCATGAAGCCTCAGCTGCGGAACAAGAGCGTCTACGGAGCTCATGAATCTGGGTCCGCTAAAGGCTGGCCGGTCCCAGCTGGCTGGGCTGGGCAGCTCCTCGGGCCAGCTGGGGCAGCTCATCTGGCTGGCTGGGCAGGGCAGTGTGGGCCGGTTCCGCATGCCTCATCGTCCTCCGGGACCAGGACGCGGGCATGAGCACTGCTTTCCGTGGTGACGGCAGGGGCACAAGAAGCCAGCAGAGGGACACGGGTCCTCCTGAGGCCTCTGTTCAGAACCATTCTTTCGGCCAAAGCAAGTCACATGGCCAAACCCATCATCGCTGATACCAGGAAGTACGTGCCTTCCACGCAAGTGAGAGGGAGAGCATTTCTCAACAATAATCCGGAGACAAGATTTCTGTCCCTCCCGCTGTAGGATCTAGTCATCCAAGACCCCCAGAGTCTGTCAGTCAATCATCAGTCTCAAAGTCCAGGGTCTTGTGTAGTCTGACCTCATTCTGGATATGGCTTTTCTTGACCCGGAGACGTAGGAACTGAAAGAGGTCCCTGCCCCGCGCACACCCGGCGTGCAGTGGTGGGACAGGGCTGCGTCACTGCCCTCAGGCACCGTCCACGGCACCCAGAGTCCTGCTGGGAAACGCGGCCCGTGCCTCTCCTCTGGGCGAGATGTTCCTTGAGTGCCCCCTCCCCCGAGTCCACGTGCTCTGCCGATGTCACCACTGGGGGGTCTTCCTCCTCCATCATCTTTTTGACTCCTGAAGAGGGCACTGGACAGCATGTCTTCTTGGGTGGTGCGGTAACTTTCCACCTCTTCCTGCCTGAAGGAAGGTGAGGACCTTGAGCTCCTTCCCATTTCAAACAGCCTCGAACCCTGCACTCCATGTTCACAGTGCATTTGCCACTCAGCTCCCAGACGTGTGGCCTTCCTGCATGCACTGTTCCAGTCACTCTGGGCCAAAAGCCACACCCACAGTCCCCCTGGTGACGTGCTGTCCACGTTTGGTTACTGGTACTATCAGGCTACCTGGGGCCAGGCCCTGCAGGTCCCGAGGCTCCCTGCTATCACCAAGAGGGGTCCCAGAGCCGCCTTACTCCTTCAGGGACCCAAGACAAAGGGCGTTCTAACCTCGGGGCACATCCCTGACCCGGCTCTGCTGGGAGGCTGCATTTCACTGGCGCTGCCCTGGATTGGGTCTTTGCACCTCAGGCCACATCTTATCGTGAAGATCTTTCAGTGGCCGGAGAGACGGGACAAGAAATGCTGGCGTTTCCTAGGCCCTGCCTGTGCGGGGTTCCTTTCTGCACCCGCCTTTTACTTGCCGCACCGTGTCCTGTATTCACAGCTGAGGGAGCTTGCACCCGCGGCGCTGTCCTGGAAGCCAGCCCGCCACCTCCACAAGTCCACAGGTGCTTTCCTCCTCCCGAATCACAGGCGACAGCGGTACCAAAGCTTCCTTCACCAGAAACCACAGCTCACCTTTTTCCCCATCATTTTAACCTTCCCTAAACCTCCTCACCGCCCACACTGCAGCCTCCACCTGTCCCCTGCTTCTGTATCTCCGTTGGTTCTAAACTCAGGAGGGGAAGACAGCGGGGTCACTGACTGGTACCCTGTCACTGTGATGTGCCAAAGCACACCGTTATGTGTCTCTCTTCCCAGACTTTGTGTTCAGAGACTTCACTTTGATAACCTGACATGGGCCCCATTGGAAGAATTTACACCACAGGAATCAGCAGACACTACCAATCAGGGCGTCTCCGTCTTCACCTGCAGAGAGCCTGTTGTTCATCTTTAGCCTGTGTGCCTAACAGCAATTTAAATTCTGTGAGTTGCCAATAGCCTGGTATATCTAGAGGTCTTTTCCGAGTTTATATGTTCACACAACCCATTTTTTGGAGACCTGTGAGTCCCATGGACACAACTACCTTGGTCATCTGGTGGCTTTCAGATTTTAAAAGTCATGTATTCATTTGTTCAAACGGAATTGGTTATGTAAGGTCAAGGGCACAGTGAAAAGTGGAGCTGACCCGGCTGAAGTTGGGAGCAGGAGGCTCAGAACCCCCCCAGATTCCATATGCCCCCTCCCTGACCTCCCAACAAGAAGCAGCACAGGCATAGCATGGAATTTGAAGAGCAAGTGTCTAGTTCAGTGATTTGCAACTGGTGGGCTGCAAGAAATTTTTAAAACATGCAATAGCTGATATTAAGTCAGGGGCACTGACCTCTTTTCCCTTAGATTACAAAACAGAAAAATGACAGCAGCCAACACGCCATAGCCATCTGGTAAGGATGAATCAAAATTATACCTATTTTTTGTCAGATTGGCAAAAAAAATTTTTTTTGGTATGCTGCAGAACTTTAGTAATTAGTTTACGTGCGCCATGAGATGAAGAAGGTTGAACATGGCTGATCTAGTTCAACACCAGATAAATGGATGCACACTCATGGAAAAGCTCTGAACACAATATAAAAGAGATGGAACCCTCTTTGCAGAACCCCAGGAAAAGCTGGCTCCCCAGCACTCTGATAAACACAGGGCACAGCCCACCGTGCCCTCCAGTCCTTCCCTCTGCCCAGCCTGGGCTGCGAGTTCCTCCAGGGCGGGAGCTACGTCTGCTGTACCTGGTCCCCCGTGTCCAGCACCTGGGAATCCATCAGTGGTTTTCATTAATTCTGCTCAGTTTGTCTCCAAAATGGGTTGCTCTAGAAGGCTTCATGGAGGAGGGGCAAGTGACCAAGCTTTGAGAGAGAGACAGAAGTTGAGTCTGAGGAGTGGCCCTTTCAGGTGTACTTGAAAAGGAGGCCATTCTGTAGACAGGGAGGAAGCTGCAGGTTTGAGACTGCCCTGGAGAGGCACCGGGTTTTGTTTCATTTTGTTTCTACTGGATGAAGAAAGGGAGAGAGGGAGGAAGAAGAGGGAGAGGCAGAAGGCTGTGATCTGGCAGGCTGAGGCTGAGCAGAGACCAACGCCTTCAGGCAGAATCTCATGGCAGAACCAACAGCTGCTGGTCACCGAGCTGAGGGTTTCTGATGGGCCCTTCCAACTTCAAAAGCTACTCCCCTCGCCTCTGCTGTGGTTCCAAAAAATGTCTCATTAAAATATGTTTCCTTTGGGTGCAAACATTGAAGTCCACTGACAACGATGCCAGTGTGACCCAAGATCTTCAAACTTGAAGGATGAATGAATGAATGAATGAAATGCAAACCCTCATCAACTGTTTCCTGAACCACCTGGGGATTTCCTGCAATTGAGTGGGTGTGGAGGACTCACCTGTGGCTTTCTTCCATACATGGGATGCTCATTTAATAATCAGTGCAATGCCAGAAACAGTCTCTGAACTCAGGTGATCTGAGGCTCCTAAAAGGTGATCAATCTTCTGCTGTTTCTTCTTAATCTCCTTCTTCTACCGTTCCTCTCCTCCTCCTCCTCCTCCTCCTCCTCCTCCTCCCCCTCCTTCTTCTTCTTCTCTCTCTCTCTCTCTCTCTCTCTCTCTCTCTCTCTCTCTCTGTCTCTGTCTCTCTCTCAGCTGGTGGACATGACAAAGAACAAGTAGGCGATCCCAGCATGTGACTGAATCACTACAGCATGGAGTGATGTGTGCAATGATGTGTCAGGCACAGAAAGGAGTATCAATTTATGGTGAGGAGGGGTGGCCAGAAGGGGACGTGTAAGATTAGCAGAGTTGTAATAGGAAATAAGACCTGACCCAGGGTGGTTGTTGTTTTTTTTTAAGATTTTTTATTTTTATTTATTTTTTTAGAGGGAGAGGTAGAGAGAAAGAGAAACATTGATGTGAGAGAGAAACATTGATCAGCTGCCTCCTGCACGCCCCCTACCTGGGATCAAGCCTGCAACCCGGGCATGTGCCCTGACCGGGAATGGAACCAGCAACTTTATGGTGCATGGGACGATGGCCAACCAACTGAGCCACAACAGCCAGGGCATGACCCAGGTTTTGAAGATTAAGAGGTTGTCTGAAGAGATTGGAGATGTCTCATGAGAAACCATGAGGCCTGAAGTAAGTGGAATATTTTTTAAATGCTAAAAGGAAAGAGCTGTCTACCCAGAAGTTTGTATCCATGAAAATCTCCCTCAGGGATGAAGGTGGTGGCCACTCTCGACGAAGGAGAACGGAGAGAAGGCGTGGCCAGCAGACGTGTTCTGCAGGCAGAAAGGAAATGATACCAGAAGGAAACCTGGAGCATCAGGAATGAGGAAAATAAGAGAAATTGCAAGTATCTGGATAATATATTGAGATTTCCTTCTTGAGTTCTTTAAAATATGTTTAACAGTTGAAAACAGAAAGTGTAACAGTGTCTGATACATATTAACACTGTCAATAGATGTAGCTGCTATAAGACAAGGATGGCACAGAGGCCAAGGGTCCAGGGGGCGTAAGGGGCTAGATAACAACGTTCTCCACCTGAGATGGCAAAGCACTGACTCTCAGTAGACTGAGAAGTGCAGCACGTTGACTGTAAACCCTGGTGCAATCAGGAAACAAACTGTGCACAAGGATGTAGGCAAAAACAATAGATCAGTTGAAATGGGATACTAAAAAAAAGTTCAGATAACCCAAAGAAAGGCAGGAAAGAGAAAACAGGAACAAACACCAAAAAAAAAAAAAAAAAAAACAGGAAAAAAAAAAGAATGAGATGGTAGACCTAAATCCAAACATCAATAGTTACATACAATGAAAATGGTCTGAAAGCCCCAATGGAAGACAGAGTGAGGTCGGCCCTCCCCCTACCTATTTTGAGACACAGTGAAGCCCCGGTGATCAGCAGTGTGGTCCGGTGACCGCAAGGTCAGGTCCGAGCACAGAGCAGGGTCATTAGCTGGGGCCAAAGTCCAGCTCTGGCCTGTGGTCTATTTTTGTATGATGCCAAGCTAGGAATAATTTTTACGTTTTAAAAGCATTTTTTTTTCAAGGATCTGAGACTGAGACTGTACGGCCCACAGACCCTACCTAACACATTCACCATCTGGCCGGTCACAGAAACTGCCCACCAGCTTTCGAAGTGGAGAGTCCAGAAAGGACGGACACACAGAGGACTGATAGATTTTCTAGCTCTAGCTAAGTGGCCCCAGGCCTGGCACTAGAAGCAGCCAACCTTGGTTCACAGCTTTGCTTTGCCTGGGCACCTCTAAAACAGCACAAAAAGTAGCCATTTGCAGACTGCTTTGTAGGTTAGGTTGGTGGCCCCAGGTAGAACACAGGCAGAGGCTGACCTTGCCCCAGAGCCAGCACACCCAGTGGACAGCTTCAGACCACGTCAAAGCACCACCACTCAACCACCTCCACAGTGACACACTCAATGAGTGGACTCAGTGGGTACCAGAGCCCTGCTGAAGTAAGTCTTGCTCTGTGTGGTGGGCCCCTGCACTGCTGATAATCCACGGTAGTCAGAGGTTGGTTGTTAGTGGGCATGGCCAGTCCTTGCAGCTGATCAGCCTGAGAAAATTCCTCCCCTTGATGTGCCAACAGCAATCAAGACTCAATTACAACAGAAGGGTGTACAGTCCACACTAGGGGTGCACCTCAAGGGCCCAGCTGGGTGATCAGGGAGGCATGCCACTGGACCCTACAGGATACCTACTACAACAGGCCACCCTAGGAAGCCTAGGAGATATAGCGACTCTACCTAATACATAGAAACAAATACAGGGAAGCAGCCAAAATGAGGAGACGAAGAAACAGGTCCCAAATGAAAGAACAGAACAAAACTCCAGGAGAAGAACTAAGTGAAATAGAGATAAGCATTCTAACAGATGCAGAGTTCAAAATGCTGGTCATAAAGATGCTCAATGAACTTAGTGAGAATTTCAAGGAACTTCATGAGAACTTCAAGGAACTTAGTGAGGACCTCAAGAGCATAAAAAAGGACCAGTCAGAAATGAAGGATGCACTAAATGAAATAAAAATAATTGCCCAGCCAGTGTTGCTCAGTGGTTGCATGTCGACCCATGCACCAAGAGGTCACCGGTTCAATTCCCAGTCAGGGCATATGCCCAAGTTGTGGACCAAATCCCTAGTGGGGGACATGCAGGAGGCAGCCAATCGATGTTCTCTCTCATCAATGTTTCTATCTCTCTCTCCTTCTCCCTTCCTCTCTCTCTGAAATCAATAAAGAAAAAAAATTTTTTAATAAATAAATAAATAAAATAACTTACAGGGAATCAATAGTACAGTAGGTGAAGCCAAGAAGCAAACCATCAATATGGAATATAAGGAAGCTAAAAACACCCAATCAGAACAGCAAAAAGAAAAAAGAATCCAAAAAAAAATGAAGATAGTGCAAGGAGCCTCTGGGACAACTTCAGGCATACCAACATTTGCATCATGGGGGTGCCAGAAGGAGAAGAGAGAAGCAAGAAATTGAAAACCTATTTGAAAAAATAATGACCGAAAACTTCCCTAACTTGGTGAAGGAAACAGACATACAAGTCCAGGAAGCACAGAGAGTCCCAAACAAGATGAACCCAAAGAGGCCCACACCAAGACACATCATCATCAAAATGCAAAAAGTTAAAGACAAAGAGAATCTTAAAAGCAACAACAGAACCGCAGTTAGTTACCTACAAAGGAGCTCCCATAAGACTATCAGCCAATTTCTCAAAAGAAACTTTGCAGGCCAGAAGGGAGTGGCAAGAAATATTTAAAGTATTGAAAGGCAAGGACCTACAACCAAGATTACTCTATCCTGCAAAGCTATCATTTAGAATCGATGGACATATGAAGAGTTTCCCAAACATGAAAAAGCTAAAGGAGTTCATCACCACCAATTCAGTATTATATGAAATGTTGAAGGGTCTTCTTGAAGGAGAAGAACAAAAATATGAACAATAAAATGGCAATAAATACACATCTATCAACAATTGAATCTACAAATGAAATGAGCAAACAGAACAGAAACATTCTCACAGATACAGAGAACTTTTTGTTGGTTGCCAGATTGGAGGGGGTGGGGGGGATGGGCAGAAAAGATGAAGGGATTAAGAAGTGTAAATTGTTAGACTGATAAACCTCAAAGGGAAGAGGGAAGGGGGGGGAGATAAACCAAAGAACTTCTATGCATATATGCATAACCAATGGACACAGACAATAGTGTGGGAAGGCAGGAGGGGGGTGGGAGTGGGGAGGACGGGGTCAATGGGAGAAAAAGGGGGGACATCTGTAATACATTCAACAATAAAGATAAGTTTAAAAAGAAAAAAAAAGATAAAAAGTGAGAACTGGGACTTTATCAAAATGAAAAACGTGTTTTCTACAAAAGACGCCGTTAAGAGAATGAAAAGACAAGGCACAGATTTGAAAAATTATGTTTTCATTTCATATCTAACAAAGGGCTGGTATCCAGAATAGATAAAGCTCTCCTAAAATTCAACAGCAAAAAAACAAACTATCAATTTAAACGTGGGCAAAAGACAGGTGCTTCACTGATAGGAAATAGATGGTAAATAAGTATATGAACAGATGCTCAACATCATTCATTAGGGTGATATGCATTTAAACATAACTAGGAGCAATTATGCAACTTCCAGAATGGCTAACATTAAAAAATACCAAGTGCTGGCAAAGAGCCGGTGTGACCGGAGCCCATGCCCTGCTGGCAGGACGCAGAAAGGCACTGCCACTCCCAACTACAGCTTGGCAGGTTCTTATAAAGTTAGCATGGAGGTATCGCATGACTCAGCAATCCCACCCTTAGGCATTTACCCCAGAGAAATTAAAATGTGTGTTCACCCAAAACCCTGTACATGGATATTTCCAGAAGCTCTACTCACAATCATCAAAAGTTGGAAACAACTCAAATGTCCATAAGCAGATGAACGGATAAACCAACTGTGGTCCTTTCATATGCGGAATTTCTCAACAGTAAAAAGGTAAAAACTGCTGAAACAACTTGAGTGAATCTCAAGAGCATTGTGCTGAGTCACAAAAGGTTACATGCTGAAGGATCCCTTTTGTATGACTTTCCTGAAAGGACAAACCCATCATGATGGAGAACAGACCAGTGCTGGCCAAGGGTTGGGGTGCGGGAGTGGTACCACACAGGGAGGTAGTGCAAGGGTCTTCTGGTTATTTTGCAGTGAGGGAGCTGCTTTGATTGTGGTGGTGATTATACAAGTATATACAGGTGTTAAAATTCACATAATTCTTATAACTACACACCAGAAAGTAAAAGAGGGAAATAGGGATGGAGGGAGGGAAAAGAGGAGGAGGAGGAGGAGAGAAGGAAGGAAGGAAGGAAGGAAGGAAGGAAGGAAGGAAGGAAGGAAGGAAGGAAGGAAGGAAGGAAGGAAGGAAGGAAGGAAGGAAGGAAGGGAGGAAGGGAGAAGAGTTGGTTCATTCTTGAAAAAGTTGGGAACCCATACTTTACATTCTGTTCTTAGACTGGATCTGAAGGGGTTGGTTAAACTGAAGCCAGAGGCCAGGCGGGAGGCTATGGTCTTGGAGACGGAATAGGGAAGGTGGGACAACCAGGGAAGGACATAAAGGTAGGTGAGAGGCCCTGCTCTCAAGGACCTGGTGATCTCATCGAGGAGGGAGACCCATCCATTTGGGAAAACGAGTGCACAAACAATGACCAAGACACCCAGTCTGGCAGCCCATCTGAGTGTCTGACAGGACCCACGGACTGTGAGCTCTGAGACCCCCCCAGAGCTGGGGGATGCACACACCTACTTGCAGGCTCAGACGAGGTGTCCCTGCCCCTGCTTCCTCCTCTGTGGAAGGAGCTGGTGGCCTTCCCAGGGCTTCCAGCCCCATCAGTCCGTGTGATACTGCACAGTATGAGCTGCTCTTGGCAGCATGTCCAGGGCACGCAGGCGGAGATTGTTCCCAAGAACGCCGGACACACCTTCCCAGCGCCTCCGCCAGCCTCGGCCTGGGCTGCTGGGTTCGCAGTGTGGACGATGCCTCCAGCCGCTGAGGCCTCTAACCCTCTAGTTAGCAACTCAACAAAGAACCACGGAAGCGCCTTGGCTCCGCACTCCCCCGTGTCAGTGGCACAGACAGCTGACCGCCTGCCCAGGCCACCGCCGTTTCCCTGTGACAGAACCCGCGTTTGCCAGGGCCAGAGCGTGCTGGTTGGACGTCCACCCGCCGCTTCCTTCTCCCGTGGAAGTGTCCTGTGACTCGCCCCTGCGGGCCTCCTTCCGACCAGGAGCAGCCTCGTGCTTCTCACCTGCTCGTCTCCACAGTGAGGAGAGATGTCACCCCCTGGACGTCAGCCCGCCTGGAGGGGACAGCCCGGGAGCCTGACTCGCTCATCCGACTGACAGGTGTGACAAACTGCCCACCTCCGACACTGTTCTGAGGAGTAAATGAGGCCAAATATGCAAACACTTGACCTTTAGTGGGTGTTCAACTAGCCTTCCCTCCTTCTCCACACCCTGGATATGTCCTTTGGCTAATAGGCTCAGTGACACTTTGTCCTACCTTTGCAAGAATTCATTTAGTCACTTCTGTCCTAAGAATCAGTCTGAGGTATGGTGGCTTCGACGTGTCAGCTTGGCTAGGCTTAATTACACTTCCTGTCCTGGGCTTGTGTTTCAGGGGGTCACAGAGAGACTTGGGTGGGACATGGGGTGAGGGCAGCAGCAGGCATTTGTAGCACCTGTCACGCTACCAGACCTAGATCTGCCGGCTCACCCAGGTGCCCTGGGGCGGAAGGCTGGGCCACAGCTGCTCACCTTTCCTGGACCCTCTCCCGCCTTCCCCACTCCTGGGCCAGCCAGGTCTGTGTAGTCCCATGACCAGGGGCCCTGGCTTCTGAAAAATATTCATACCGTCATGGTAAAGGCAATAAGAACCTACCCAACTTCATCCTCAGGGGCTCTAGCTTGCCCGTGCTCTCCCCGTGTCGCAGCCATTCCCTTCCTGACTGCCTGTCCTGTGGGCTTCCCGGGCTGACAGGAGACAAGGTCCCTACGCAGCCTGCCTGACCACCCCACACTGGGTAAGGCCAGATCTCTGTACCAGATCCATTTTACCTGTCTGTCCATGTCTCTTTATCATCTACCATCAATGTGCCTATCAATCATCATCATCAAGCTATCTAGCTATCTCTCTATATATCTAGATCTACTTGTTTATCTGTCTATCTGTCTGTCGTCTGTCTGTCTGTTTCTATTGATCACAGTGATTCTGCATCTGAGGTTGAGCCCTGGCTGAATCGTGACATGTGACGAACAGACAGCTCTGGAGTTCCAGCACATCCTCCAAGGGCCAGCCTGGGGACATGCCACAGCTGCTGGGACAGAGAACTATCATAGGAGTGTTTACTGTGCCAAGTACATGGCAATTATTGGGGCAGATTATCTAGTGCCACAAAGGGCCAGGCGCAAACCATCCCCAAACTCATAAGCTAAAGACAATGGTCGTGTGCTCTCACTGGTACGGTGGGCTGGGGTTTGGCTGGTCTGCGTGAAGCTGGGCTGTGTGTGGGAGGCCCGGGCTGAAGAGGCGGCAGCGACCCAGGGAAGACTCTTCCTGTGGCAACGGCAGAAGCTCAAGGGGACGGAGGGGAATTCGCAAGCTCTCTTAAGGCCTAGACCTGGACTTGGCATACTGTCACTTTCATCCCATTTAATGGACCACAGCAAGTCATGGCCAGACCCGAAGTCAAAGGAGCAAGGAAGCCCGCTTCACCCACGGGGAGGCCAAGGCCAGGGCATGAATGCTAGGCACATGAAGAACCAGTCGTTCATCTACCACGCGTGGTATTGACTCTGTGACAGGCGGTTACGTCCTTTGAGTCCTGTGACCCTCACAGCAACCTCTCAGGCGGTTCTACATTATCTCTAATAACCCGTCCCAGAGGACGCTGCCAGTAAGCGCAGGTCGTGATTCACACTCAGACGGTCGAACCCCAGGGCCCTTACTTCACCATGATGGGACGATGGGGAGCAAAAGCGGGCTTGGGGACAGGCGGGGAGCCAGCAGTCGGCAGGTAACTGCACAGCCGGAAGGACAGCGGCAGGTCTCGGGGCAGGAGGGAGCGTGTGGTGCTGGGAGACAACATGAGAGGCCGTTTGACCAAGCCGGAGAGGCTGGGGCAGCCTCGGTCTGAGGGAGGACTCACAAAGGGCAGTGAAGGTGTTCTGGGCAGAGTTGAACAGAGGCCCCGAGGTGGGAGCACAGAGAGCAGCTGGACGCGAGCCGGTGTGGCTGCAGGGCGGCGCCCTGTGAGAGGCCCGAAGGCAGGGGCGTGGGGCAAAGCCTGCACCTGGGCCGCACGTGGCCTTTCTAAGCCATCGGAAAGCACTCGAGGGGTTCTCAGGGCGGCGGCATGACGAGACCGCACCTGGGAGCCGGTGTGGCTGCAGGACATTCAGGCCAAGGCCAGGAGCCCAGGCAGGGGACCACTGGAGGCGCCAGGGATGGTGGTGGAAGTGGACAGTGGCTCGGACGCAGTGGCTGCTTGGGATGTGAAATCCACGGGACACGGTGGGGGGTTCCACGAGAGGAGGAAGAGCGGAAGGCATTACAAAGCAGTCCTGGTGTCTAACCCACTTGACTCTGAGATGGGGAATGGGTGAGGGCCACTGTGGCCGGGGGGACAGTGTGAGGCTGGGCGGTGGAGGCATCAGGAGTTCAGATTCGCATGTGTTGAGTTTGGCATCTTTTTGAGACATCCGAGAAGAGAGGCCCGAGGGGTGTTAGGGCTCGCGGGTCTGGGGCTCAGAGGAGAGTCGGGGCCCTGACGGTGGCTGTGAGTCAGCTGCACGTGGGAGGTCGTGGGCACCGAGGATGAGATCATCTGGGCAAGCGGGGCCTCAGAGAGGAGAGGCCTGGAAAGGGGTCTTGAGAAATCCAGCAATCGAGGGCCAGAACCAGGCGGCGGGGCTGTCCCAGAATATGGAAGGAATGGCAAGGGGTGTAGGAGACGCAGCCGAGGGGCAGTGCCCCCAGCCAGGGGAGGAGCACCCCGGGAGGGGTGACGACAGCTGACCACCATTAGAGGGGACAGCCCTGCAGTCACCCAGGCCCTGGCCTCCTTCACATCCCACCTGTCAGAAAATCCTTTTGGCTCTAACTTCAGAGACTATCCAGAATCTCTTCAATTTCCAACACAACTCCCAGAGCCCCTATGCTGTGCTGAAACCCACTAGCGCCAGCTCACATGAACTTTGCCAGCCAGGTGTTAGACCACTGGCCTGGTGAGGCTGCCATGGAGCATTTCACCATGGTGACCAGATCGGGGCTCTTTCTTCCCTCCGAGAGCTGGTTTCCCAGCACTCCACTGCTGTATCCCCATCTTCTCCCAAGCCTGGTTCCTCCCTGCCTCCTGCAGCCTGTTTCCATTCTCCCTGGAGCTCATGCGGATCATGTCACTGCTCTGCTCCCGTCACTGGCCTGCTGCTCCCGTTCCACCCAGCCCAAGTCCAGTGGCCCAAAGGCTCTCTCAGATCTTGTCTCTCCTCCCATATCTTAGAACTTCATCCACCCTGGCCTCCTTCTTGTCCCAAATATACTCCCAGCACTCTGCCTCAGGGCCTTTGCACTGGCTGTTCCCACTCATGTGTATTCTTCCCCAGATGTACACATGAATCACGCCTTCAGGTCTTTGATGTCCTGACCACCCTATTTAAAAGTATAATCTCCTCTTCAGCCCCTCCTCCTTATCAGCTGTGTTTTTTCTCTACAGCACAAATGAGCTTCCAACTCACTGGCTCATTCGCACTTGCTGAATGAACTCATTGGCGCCAGGAGCGGGGGTTGCTGGTGTGTGGGGAGCAGAAGCAGTTGGAGGCAGGCATGGAGAGTGGGAGTGGGAAATGAAGAAAGCAATTAGAGGCAAGTCTTTCAAGAACTTTGCCAGCAAAGGGGAACAGAGAAGAGAGAACAATAGCTGGAGAGGATTTGTTTGTTGTTGTTTTACGGGAAAAACAAGTGTGAGTTGCTGACAGGGATCTATTCAGAGGGAGACCAAAAAGACAAGGTGGGGTGGGGCTGACCAGTGCACAGTGGGGCCAAAATGGGGAGGGGTGGCGGGCAGGGTGGGGCGGACGGACCTCGGGCAGCAGGGTGGTGGCTAGCCCTGTGGAACGAGAGGGCAGGAAACAGGAGGCAAGCTAGGAGGCTGGGCACTGGGAATAAGAAAGGGTTTCTGGCCTTCCTTCCCCTGGCATAGTTAGTGTGGTCTGAGCAGAGAAGGGTGATCAGAGGCTCAAGGAAAGTGGAGAAGGTTTGGAATAGTTAGTCACCGGGCAGAGAGCTGTCCCTGAGGACTCTGGGTGATCGCCCATGACTGGGAGAACCATCTGCCCTGGGGGCTCTGGCTGCCCCAGGGCTGCCCTGCTCAGGGCTCTGGAGCCAGAAGGCCGAGCTGGGGTCCTCCGCGAGGCACCGCTGAGCAGGTCCGAGGGCGGGGCAGGAGGCTGGTGCAGCCATGAGCCTTATGGACACGAGCTCCAGCTACGCGTTGGGGGGGATACTGAAGACCCAAAGATGTCTCTTCCCTCTTACTTGGACATTATGAGCTCCAATGCCAGGCTGGGATTTGGGGACAGTGCCTCTTTCAGGGAACCGCCTCTCTCCCGGAAAGAAAGTGCTCTGGGGCAGGAGGAGCCCGAGGCCCGCGGCCAGGTCCCCGCAGTGCGGCCAGCTGCTGGGGCGAGAGGCAGTCCCCTGTGCCCTGTACTGCCTGTGCTCGCAGGGACACGGGCCTGCTTTACGAGCTGGCCGCACGGCTGCGGCAGACTGCTGTCAATAGAGGCTGTGTTCCCAGCACAGGCAGGACGATTTACGGGCCGCCGAGCACTCGGCAAACAGCCATCTGGCCAGGGAGCAAAATGACCTAACACTTAAGAAATTTGGAAGCCGGAGAAGAGCGTGCGTGTGGTGAGTGTGTGTGTGTGTGTGTGCACGGTGTACACACACACACACACACACGGGTAGCTATGTCTGTTTTCACTCTGTTCTGTCTGCCTGACCTACCAGGTATTGGAAACAGGACCAGCTCTGTTACATCTGTTGGTTATAAAAATGAGATGAGATGAAATGACTCATTTCCTCTGGGTAGAGCCCCTGGCATCACACACTGACAATGAGGTTTTTGGGAGAGAGGCAGGTGACCAGAGGATGGTCGGGTTTTGCCAAGTCAACCTGGATCCTCTCTCCCCAGACAGGTCTAGCTTTCAGCAGAGATTATGATCACGCCTCTCAAGAGAGAATTTGCCATATTTTATGGAAATGTCTGTTTTAGGTCTGTCTTTGCACTAGATACTAGACTATAGGCTCCTAGAAAGCAGGGCCATGTCTCATTAGACTTTGCTGTCTTAGTTCTTTCGACTGCCCCTGGCACCACAGTAGGGATGCCGTCCAGGGTCATGAAATAGATGAAAGTTGTCTGGGACCAGATGGAGTCTGCCACCAGTCTTCTTCCCACTGGACAGGGAGCCTCTTTTTTTTTCTTTTTGTTGTTAATCCTCACTTGAGGATATTTTTCCATTGATTTTTAGATAGAGTGGAAGGGGGGGGGGAGAGAGAGAGAGAGAGAGAGAGAGAGAGAGAGAGAGAGAGAGAGACATCGATGTGAGAGAGGCATCTATTGGTTGCCTGCTGCACCACCCCGACCAGGGCTGGGGATCGAACATGCAACCCAGGTACATGCCCTTGACCCAGAATGAAACCCAAGACCCTTTGGTCCACAGGCCGATACTCTAACCGCTGAGCCAAACTGGCCAGGGTGACATCAAGCCTCTTGATGGCAGGTGCCCCATCTTTGTCAGCACAGGTCCTGACACACGGGAGGCACTCGGAAATGCGTAATGGACTGGGATGGACTGTCCAGTTAAATGGATTTGCGATGTTGCACCCCACCTCAGGCAGTGTTGTAACCAAAACAGGTGAGTGGCCTCAGGACCATCCTTCTTGGACTTGTTGCTGGCCCTTCCTCATCCCACTGACCTCTGAATAGTTGGGGTCCCAGGCTCAGTCCTCAGTCCTTTCTCTCTTTTTAAAAAAATTTAATTCAATTTAATTTAATTTATTTTTTAAAATCTTATCTTTATTGTTGACTGCATTACAGATGTCCCCCCTTTTTCTCCCATTGACCCCCTCCTCCCCACTCCTGCCCCCCTCCTACCTTCCCACACTATTGTCTGTCCATTGGTTATGCATATATGCATATAAGTTCTTTGGTTTATCTCTTTCCTCCCTCCCTCCCCGCTTCCCTTTGAGGTTCATCAGTCTAACAACCAATTTGTACTTCTTAATCCCTTCATCTTTCCCCCCCACCCCCCCAACCCCCTCCCATCTGGCAAGCAACAAAAAGTTCTCTGTATCTATGAGTCTGTTTCTGTTCTACTGGCTCATTTTGTTTGTAGATATGTATTTATTGCCATTATTGTTCATATTTTTGTTCTTCTTCTTCAAGAAGACCCTTCAACATTTCATATAATACTGGTTTGGTGGTGATGAACTCCTTTAGCTTTCTCTTGTCTGGGAATCTCTTTATATGTCCATCGATTCTAAATGACAGCTTTGCAGGATAGAGTAATCTTGGTTGTAGGTTCTTGCTTTTCATCACTCTGAATATTTCTTGCCACTCCCTTCTGGCCTGCAAAGTTTCTTTTGGGAAATCAATTGACAGTTTTATGGGAGCTCCCTTGTAGGTAACTAACTGCTTTTCTGTTGTTGCTTTTAAGATTCTCTCTTTGTCTTTAACCTTTTGCATTTTGACGATGATGTGTCTTGGTGTGGGCTTTCCTCTACCTTTTCTCACTGGATGTACTTGCCCCAGCTCAAGGCTTTAAGTGTCATCTATGTGCAGAGGACTCTCAAATGTGTACCTCACCCATGAACTCTAGACTCCAGTAGTCAACTGCCTGTTTGACATTCCCTTACAGGTCTCATAAGCATCTCTAATTTAATTTTTGTACCCATACTTTTTCTACTCCAGTCTTCCTCATCTCAGTAAATGGCACCACCATTTACCAGTTGACTAAAGCAAGAATCCAAGAGCTATCCAAGATGGTTTATTTTGTGTGTTAACTTGACTGGATCATGGGGTGTCCAGATATTTGGTCAAACATTATTCTGGGTGTGTCTGTGAGGGTGTTTCTGAAGGAGGTTAACATTGGAACTAGTAGAATTAGTAAAGCAGATTGCCCTCCACCAAGTGATGGGCCTCATCCAATCAACTGAAGGTTTGACTAGAACACAAAGCAGAACAAGGACTGCCTGACTGTCTTCAAGCTGGGGCATTGGTCATCTCCTGCCTTCAGACTTGGATTCAGACTACAACGGCAACATTGGTCCAGCTTGTTGACTGCAGATCTTGTGACCTGGTATATACATGTATTCTCTCTTTTCTCCTGCATTTAATAATGGAATTATACTGTAAGGGAAAGTGGCCTCTTCTCCTCTATTCATTTGTTTGCTTGTTTTTTTGTTTGTTTATATCAGTATGGACATGTGGCTATTTATGTTATTCTTTGTGTTAAAATCTAATACCATCATTTATGTTGTTGCTCAAATTGTTCTAGCTTTGATCATTGGGAGATCCTAGAAGTTGACTCTATGTTCTTTTCAGATGCCCCCCTCCTTGCTTTGTTTGCTTGTTTGTTTGTTTTGAGGGTTTCTTTGCTTTCTGGAACCACCAGACTCAGCTCGAATTTTTCCTACTTCAACCCTGGAATCAACCATTTATCCATGGATCCTTAGTTTCTTTAATTGGATAATGGATTTAGAAATCAAGATCTGAGTGCTAAGTGTGCTCATTGCTCCTGGATGCTATTGCTTTAGATAGATCCAGGAAATACATGTGTATATAATAACCCATGCACACACATTATGCTTATCTTTGTATTTTTACTAACTACCATGAGTTCATTGATATCTCAGATTTTAATCCACACTATAGGGTTTATTTTAGCCTCTCCCTTTTCTTATTTGCAACTTCTTCAATAGTGAGAAACCAGCTTTCATTATCTATAATTTATTTACTTATTTGTTCTAGTGTACACATAATGAATTTCAGAATTGCTAATCACATCCTTGAAAGCAACCCATTTAATAACTAGGTTGCAACATTTATGTACACTTTGTCTTTAGCCTTATAATATTCAATCAAGATACTCTTTCCACAGTCACTTAGATTATTTCTTTTCTTCCTCACATCCTACAATGTGGTTATGATATTCATCTATTACAGCTAAATTCATGTTGTTTGCATTTCATCTCAGGTCAACCTCTTATCCTACTTGGTTTCAATTATTTGTTTATTTGGGGGTATATGAGCGGGCATATAAAACAGTACCATGGCACTAAGAGTCAGAGCTAATAAAAAAGATATACTTGCCTGGCTGGTGTGGCTCAGTGGATGGAGCATCATCCCATGGACTGAGAGGTTCCAGTTCGATTCTTGGTCAGGGCACAGGCCCAGGTTGTGGGCTCGATCCCCAGTAGGGGGCATGCAGGAGGCAGTCAATCGATGTTTCTATCTCTCTTGCCCTTCCTCTCTCTCTAAAAATTCAATAAAACATATTTAAAAAAAAAAAAAATATATATATATATATATATATATATATATATATATATATATATATATTCAAGAAAGTGTCACCTTCCCCAATACCTGATACCTTTTTCCCATTTCACTCTTCTTTCTGCCCATTCTCAAACCCTTTCTTTCACCCCTAATCAACTTCTTTAATTTTTGTTTGTTTTCCTATATTTCTTTTTGCACAAATGAGCAGGTGCCTGGGTATGTTCTTATTGATCTTTGTTCTTCAATGAAGGGTGACTTACCATAGACATTTTTCTGCACTTCCCTGACATAGGCTGAGCATACTCCCAGATCCAGAGAGTGTTCTGGAAATAGAGTATCCTGAAAATGACTCAAATCAGTTTATAGAGATCTTTCTCATTTTTAACAGCTGCATAGTACTCCATTGTGTGGATATACCATAGTTTATTCACAAACACAACTTCTTTGTGTTCTGCAAACAAGCTAAACTTATTTCTGCCCTGGGACATTAGCCCTTGTTTCTTCTTCTGAAGCACTTTTCCTAGAATTTCCCATTGCTTCCTCCTTGGGACTCTCAGTTCATATTTACCTCTTCAGAAAGAATGTCCCACCACCATTGTAAAGTGGCCATAGCTCCAGTCCTCCCAGTTATTGTGTCTCATAACCTTGTTTAATTTTCTTTGTAGCCTTTATCACTACATAATGTCATTTTGCTTGTTGGCTTACCTTATTGCCTGTCATCTTTGTCCCCACTAGAGGCTAAACTCTATGTCCTAGACACTGCTGCATCTCTATCCTAGCACATAGTAGGAGGTCTGTAATGTTTGTGAAGTGAAACAGATACTGTCAAGTCTCACTCATGGCCTGTTGGCCCACCCTGGGTGTCCAGGTAGATAGGTCTTGCACAAACCAATAGCTTCCTTTGTCTACCTGAGGGAATCTCTGGCCATGGGTGTGTTCTAGCTCATGTTAGGACAAGCCAGAAGTTAGTGTCCCAGAAGTGACTCTCAATCAATGATAGAAAACTTCTTCAACCCTTTTGAGCAATTCTAAAATGTGTTATATAAAATGAACCAAGGTCCCAGTGGGATGGCCCAGCTGCCCATAGCTGTGACTGATTCATGAACATACTCTCGACTGGCTCTGCCCCCTTTCCCATCTTATTTCCCCACCCCTTCAATGTGTTCCCTCTTATTGCTGCCTACGTAAGCTACTTATATCCATATCCTTGCCTCAAGTTCTGCTTTTGGGGGGACCCAAGCCAACACTCTTACTAAAGGAATGGCCATTTGGGGAGGATCCTCTCATCACGTACTGCACAGCTCTAACCGTGGCCCTTCCTTGGTCAGCATTTTTAACCTCTCAGATGAAAGACAGGAAAGGCAAACTGTTCCAAATGTTGGGCTTTAATTAGCCAATTCCATAGGGTGGGAAGAGTTGCCTTGACAGAGACCATATGAAAGAGCCCTGAGCATTGTGCAGGGTCACCAGCCAAGGGGATCATCATCTGAGAACACTACAGCTGCCTTGGGCTTCCTGACAAGGGACAAAGGAGCAATAGCTACCCTATGGCCAAGCCACAGCAGAGTGTGATGGGATGCTCCAGGGCCATGTATAAAGAGAGATATTAAAAATTTTAAAAGACCCAGAGAACCTTGGCCATTAAGAGCAGAGATCTGGAAACCACATTATTAAATGTGTACTTGGGGAATAGAGACCATGAGAAACTAGGCAAGTGCGGATGCCTGGGATGAGTACCATGGGATATGTTTCCAGGCCTCATTGATGGTAGGAATGACCTGAAGATCATTTTAAAATACACTGACCTAAGAGTGACAGCACCAAAAATGACAACGTGGGAGACTCCAGGGCTCCATCACTCCACAAAAGCAACTAATCACCTGGCAAAAACTGTTAGAGTCAACTTTTGAAAAACTCTGGAATCTAGTAAAAACTTACAACAACCAGGGATAGGTTTGGGGGTAGTGGGTGAGAAGCTGCTGCTTTTCAGTAAATGAGCATCGTGGCATTTAAAATTGCCCATCTACCATCCCTCAGTCCCCAGATAGGCAGCGACCATGAAGACAGCAACCCTCACTCCAGGTGCAGGTTGCTAGTGCCAGAGGGAGCTATATGGACCTTATTCTCAAAGAGTTACAGTTGCTTTTTGACCTGTCTGGTGGCTCTCTGAAGGACTGGGGCAAGGATTTGTCTTTGTTTTTACCAACTCAGAGCATTCTCAGGGCTGAAGTGGCTTCCTGAGTGTTGTTTGCCAAAGTATTTAAAGGCATAAGTATTAGTACAATAGCCTGAGGCAAGGAATAACAGTAGGAACAAGCAGTAGATAGACCAAAAAACCTGGAAAGAAAGTACATGAGAGAATAAGGGCCTTTTAAAGCTCTCACATATTCCAGAATATCAACAAGTTCACACATGACCAGGGCTGGGTGCATGCTCAGAAAAGGCGCATGAAGGCCCTAAGCTTTCACCTCTGGTTAATCTTCAGGCACCATAAAAGCAGACCGTGGAAGCTAAGACATACTGGTAATGGCCCTTCTACAAAGCCCATCTTCAAAGACTGGGGGAGTAGATTTTTTTCTTCTTCTTTTCTGTTTTGGGTGAGCTTCAGCCATTTTTTAAACTATCAAAACATTATTTGTCCACTAAGCTAATGGAACACAGACCTCAGTTCTCACACATGACAAAGAATACAGATTTTACAAAAAGAATTTAGAACATTAAACAAGCACACTACAACTTAACAAGCAACAAAACCAAATCCTTGATGGGGACCTAATTTCTACAGTTGCCAACAAATGTCATTTTCAACAACAAAAATTGTTAAGGGTGCAAAAACAAGGAAATGCAGTCCATTCACAAGAAAAAAATAAATTGATAGAATCTGTCCATAAGGAGTCCCAGGCATTGGACTTACTAGACAAAGATTTTAAATCAATTGTCTTAAAAATGCTCAAAAATTTAAAAGAAACCATGAACACAGAACTAAAGAAAACCACAAGAGTAACATCTCATCAAATAGAGAATATAGATATAAAAATAGAAATTACAACAGAAATCAAATAGAAATTCAGGAGTTGAAAAGTACAATAATTGAACTGAAAAATTTACTACAGAGCTTCAACAGCAGATTTGAGCATGCAGAAGAAAGAATCAGTGAACTTAAAGATAGGTCAATTAAGATGATCTCGTCTGAGAAGCATAAAGAAAAAATAATAAATAAAAATGAACAGAGCCTATGAGACCTGTGGGGCACCACAGTCATACAAATGTATGCATAATAGGAGACCCAAAGAAAGAGAAGAGAATGGGGAAGGAAGAATATTTGAATAAATTATGGCTAAAATTTTCCAAAATTTAATAAAAGACATGAATCTACACATCCATGAATATCAACAAATTCTAAGCAGATTACACTCAAAGAGACCCAATTGAAATACATCATAGTCAAATTGTTGAAAACCAAAGGCAAAGAGAGCACCTTGAAAGCAGTAAGAGAGAAGTGACTCATCACAGACAAGGAATCCATAATACAATTAACAGCAATTTTCTCATCAGAACCTGTGTTGGCCAGAATATGACATTTTTAAAGTGCCAAGACAGGAGAAAAATGTCAACCAAGAATTCTATATCCAGAAAAACTATCCTTAAAGAATAGGGAGGAAATTAAGACATTTCCAGATAATCAAAAACTGGGGAAATCTGTCACTAACAGATCTTCTCTGTAAGACATGCTAAAGAGAGTCTCTAAACTGAAATAAAAGGACATTAGACAGTAACTCAAAGTCATATGAAAAAATAACACCAATAAAAATAGCTACATTGATATATATATATATATATATATATATATATATATATATATAATCTAATCAGACTGCACTCATCATTTTCAACTTTTTCTCTATATGACTTAAATTTCAAATTCATAAATCAATAATTATAAACCCATGTTAACAGGCATACAATGCACAAAGATGACATTTGTGACAATAGCAACATGGGAAGGACAATGCTGTGAAGGATCAGAGTTTTTGTATTTTGCTGAAACTAAATTGATATTAATTCAAATTGAATTGTTATACAATAAAGATGTTAATTGTATTCCCCAAGGTAACTACTAAGGACAAAAACAATATATATATAAGAAGGGAATCAAAATGGTGCACTAGAAAAATATCAATCACAACAGAAGCAGTAATGGAAAAATTGAGGGAAAAAAATATGAGACATATAGAAAACACTTAGAAAAAATGACAGAAGTAATTCTTTCCTTAGTAATAATTACTTTAAATATAAATGGGTTAAACTTTCCAATCAAAAGGCAAAAAATGGCAGAATGGATTAAAAATATAATCCAAATGTATACTGTCTACAAGAGATTCACTTTAGATCTAAAAACACAAATAAATTGAGTCCTGGTCAGTGTTGCTCAGTGGTTAGAGCATTGGCCCATGCACCAAAGGGTCACAGTTCAATTCCCAGTCAAGGGCACATACCTGGGTTGCAGGTTTGATCCCCAGCCCCAGTCAGGGTGTGTGTGGGAGGCAACCAATCAATGTGTCTCTTTCACATCGATGTTTCTTTCTCTCTCTCTCCCTCACTCCCCCCCTCCCTTCCACTCTCTTTAAAAATCAATGGAAAACATATCATCAGGTGAGGATTAACAACAACAAAAAATACCACAAATAAGTTGAAAACAAAAGAATTAAAGAAGATATACAAACAGTGACCAAAAGAGAGCTGGGTGGCTATCCTAACATCAGACAAAATAGACTTTAAGTCAAAAAGTATTAGGAGACAATAAAGAACATTATATATTGACAAAACAGTCAATCCATCAAGAAGGCAAAACGAATATAAATATATACATACCTAGCAACAGAGCTTCAAAATACATGAAGCAAAAATTAACAAAATTGAATGGAGAAATAGACAGTTCAACAACAGTTGCAGAGTTTAATGCCCCACTTTCAGTAATGGATAGATGACAGAAGATCAATAAGGAAAGAGAGAAACAAATCAATTAGGAAACTAGACAGAAGATCAATAAGAAAATAGAAGACTTAAGCAACAAACACAATTAATCAACTAGACTCAACAGGTAAAAATAGAACATTCCACCCAAAAACAGAATATACATTCTTCTCCAATGCACTTGGAACATTCTCCAGGATACACCGAAAGTAAGGCCACCAAACAACTCTCAATGAAGTTTAAAAGACTGAAATTGTATAAAGAATCTCTGGCTACAATGAAAGGAAAGTAGAAACCAATAAAGGAAGGAATAATGGAAAGTTCACAGATATGTGGAAATTAAATGTACATTAAAACCACAATGAGATGCCACTTCACACTCACTAGGACAACTGAAATAAGAAAGATGGACAACAACAAGTGTTGGTGAGGTTGTAGAGAAACTGGAGTACTTGTGCATTGCTAGTGGGAATGTAAATGGCACAGCCAGCGTATAAAACAGCTGGCGGGTCCTTCAAACATTGAACAGAAAGTTCAGTGTGACCCAGCAATTCCGCTCCTAGGATATGCACAAGAGAATTGAAGACAGATATTCAAACAAAACTTATACGTGAATGTTCACAGCTGCACTGTTCACAAGAGCCAAAAGGTAGAAATAACCCAAATGTCCATTGACTAATGCAGGTATTAAAAAATTGGTACATCCACACGATAGAATATTATTCACTATAAAAAGGAATGAAGTACTGATTCATGCTCAACAGAGATGAACCTTGAAATCATTATGCTCAGTGAAAAAAACCAGACACTACTGCATGGTTCCATTTACATGAAATATTCAGAATAGGTAAACCCACAGAGACAAAAGCATGTTAGTGGTTAGTGAAAAGTGACTGCTTAATGTGTATGACTTCCTTTTTAGGTGATAAAAATATTTTGGGACTACATAGAGATGATGGTTATACAACATTGTCAATGTACTAAATGCCACTGAACAGTGTGCTTTACATAGTTAATTTTATGGTATCTTAATTTTAGCTCAATTTTTACAAACCTGACTCATAGTTCCCAATTCATACCTGTGGAATCAGAATCCTTAGGGGTGGAGCCCTGGACTCTGAATTACTTGAAAGCTGCCCATGTGGTTCCGAGGGACAGCAGGTCTGGGATGTGCTCCCCAGAGGGCTGGCTGGGGCCTGGAGCACAGTGGAAAGAGCTGGCAGTGAACTTGGGAAGGCCGATGTGATCAGCACTGGAAAGAGCTGGGCTGTCCTTTTCCTTCAGTCCTGTCCTGGCTTCTCCTTCCTTTAGGAAATCAGATCCTCCTCCTCCCTGATACTCCCCCAGTCCCGAAGGCTCTCATCACTCCTCAAGAGGTAGCTTCTCCCCCAAAAGTGCGTGATTCCATAGAAACCAACTTTTCTTGACAGAATACTCGCCACAGGCCAGGGGCTGGGTGGGGCTCTTGCTGTGTGATTCCATTTAACCCTTGCCAAAAACTTCAAAGAGAGCTACTGTGATCTCTTCTTACAGTTGAGAAAACCGAGGCTCAGAAGGACAAATATTTACCCACGGTCACGTGGGTGGAGTGGAGACACCAGGCCTGCCTTACGCTGCCGCAGAAGCCCTTGTGCCGCAGGTCCTCCACCAGGGCCTGAGTTCCTGCTTCTTCCACACCCTTCCGCTTGGGTTTGGCCACTGATCTTCAGTAGTCTTGTGAGAGCGGTTATTTCCATTCTCAGACAGAGAGCCTAATGCACAGAAAGGTCCCCTGGTGTGCCAAGGTCACACAGAGAGCACAGCCTGACTGGCAACGCGAGGGTGCTGAGAGTGCCGGCTTCTGGAGGCCTCTGTGTGGCCGGTGTACCAAGCAGACAGCGGCAGGTCACCTCTGACCTCCCCCAAAATGTTCTCAGAAACAACCATGTAATAGAAAAGGGTTAATGACCAGGAAAAGCACTGGCAGTAAAATGTTTCTTATTCAACATCTCACACACACACATGCACACACACACCACATGCACATACACACATGCACACACACCACATGCACATGCACACATGCATGCACACACCACATGCACATACACACATGCACACATACACGTGTGCACGCACATGCACAATCATTCAGGTAAAGAAAATTAAGAAAAACTTAAAAGGAAAAGAAATAAAATATTACAGTACTTCAAAGGGAAAATTCAACTGTTTATTCAATACTTTTTGGGTCTACCTAGCAGTTTGAACGTTAGTTATAAGCTGAGGTAATAATATTTTATGTAAATAATTGTCTGGTAACTAATAAGTGACTTTTAATAAAGCAAAAACATCTGCAAGGGGTACAATTTAGACCATTGATGAATCATACAGTGATGTAATGTTTTATTTCCTTGGTTCATTATTTCATTCTGAAATCACTAATGAACATTGAATAATATAAATTTCTATTTTAAAGGTACTATTCAAATTCTGCCAGATATTTCATAGATGAACAAGCAAAAACATTACACCTGGTGGTTTGCACAGTTTCACTATTTTTTATTTTGAATACTAATTAGCACTAAGTTCTGAGATGTTCTCTGTCCAAAGCCTGTGCTGAGCAGTTACTCCAGCTGGAGACAGACACAGGCGCTGCCGAGGGAGTGTGGACGGTGACTCACCTTTGCAGCACCTGGGCTGAGTCTGCGCGCCAGGGCTGCGGGCGCAGCAGCGAGTTCCTCCCGTGTAGACCCCACTGTTTATGAAAGGATAAGTAATAAAAGTGTGCTCGTTTCAAGCTTATACATATATCATGAAAACCAACCAGAGCAATTATTTAGAACTTAAATCAACAGAAGACTGCTTTTGCAGAGGCATGTTATCACTGGCGTTTAGCATCGCCGGCGCAGGGTGCCAGTGAAAAGCAGACCAGATCCGTCTGTTTCTCCGTCGTTTGTCCACTTTCCATGGACCGCCACTCGGTGCTGCCTGGGCCCGAGCAGCCCCCTCCCACCGCCAGCCCTTGGTCCCGAGGAGGCCTCACTTAGTCCAGGCTGCTGAGGGGGTGACATGGAGGCAGGGCCCACTCCTGGTCTTCTAGAAGTGCCGCCAAGCCATTCTCAGGACCCTCAGCTCAGCCATATGCCTTCTCTGCTTTCTTTTTATTCCTCACCCCAGGATACTTTTCATTTATCATCAGATAGAGTGGGAGGGAGGGAGAGAGAGACAGAGAGAAACATCGATGCGATACAGCCACACTGACTGGTTGCCTCCCGCACGACCCTGACCAGGGCCAGGAACGAACCGCAACCGAGGTACGTGCCCCTTGACCGGAATCAAACCCGCGTCTCATTGGTCTGCGGGCCGACGCTCTAACCGCTGAGCCAAACCGGCCAGGGTGCCTTCTCTGCTTTTTAAGGCCCAGCTCACTCCACACTTCCCCAGAGACACTTGCCTTACCTCACCCTTCTCTGCAACCTACGGGTCATGCTGGGTGCCACCAGGGTCCTTGGCCGGCGCTGAGTCACCCTGAGGTGCATCTCAGCTGGTGCTTAGCGTCTGGGTCTGTTCCCACAGTACCCAATACCAGTAGTGTGGTCTGATAGGGTGCTGACCAAGAGGGTGGTCGGGGGGAGGGTGGTCAACCCTTCGTAGGGGGTTACAACCAGGCAATGGGAGAGCCACGGAATGGCTGGACATCCGGATGGCGGGGTCGCCCTCAGTCCTCCCAGGCATGTGAGCTCTGCTGCTCCCCCCATTCCCAGGCAGGCCATGTGGGCGGGAGGTGGGGGGTCAGCACTCTCCACTCCATCACTGGCCAAACCCCACACTGGGCACTGTGTAGGCACAGCTTCGGCCAGCGCCCTTTGGTTCAGAGGGGTACTCACCTTCCCCTACCAGCTGGGAACAAGGAGGTCCTCACAAGGAAAAGAAGGCTCTCTAAGGACAAGCAGATCAGTGGCTGCACCTTGAGGGACCTGGATCCCACAGTGGTGGTGTTTCGGGAGACTTCTCTTCGGCTGGTCGGTTCCCACCCTGCTTTTCTCTGGCCCTTGTCCCCTGCCTGCTCACCAGCCCGCTGGTGTCCCCTGCACAGCCCCAACCGCCCTTCTCCATCTCAGGCACCCCCTGTGGCCCTGCGCCCTCAACCTGATTGTCTCCCCTTGGTCTGTCCCACCGTGGTGACCAGTCGCTCTGGTAGGGGATGAAGGGCCCCTCTGGCATGTAACGTCTTGTCTAACACAGAGAGGTCCCATTACTGTTGTCCCTCATTTTACAAATGAGGACACTCTACAGAGGGGTTTGATCACTTGCACAAGGGTCCCTGCAAGCGGCTCCTGAGGCCCAAGCACTCCCGTGGTCCCCCCGGCCTTCCCTCGGAGTGAGGCCCCTGGAACGGGCAGCATGCGGCTTTCTGGCCTCCACATCGGTGCACTGCCTTTGGGGAGACTCCACGGGCTGTTTGAGGCCGTCAGGGAAACCAGCTGGGTGTAAATATCAACTGTTTAGCAGAATACCTGTAGTGGAATTTTATTTCTGCTGAGCATTATTATGGGTATTGATCTGAGAGTCTTAAAATTCAATAAAGCAGATTAAATCTCCCAAAGAATGAGTGCAGACAATCAACTCCCACACCACAAGGTGTGAAGGTGAGGTGAGTGGGACCGCGAATCCAGGTCCGGCCGAGAGCCTGCCCGTGAGTCCAGCTCGGCGGAAGCCACCTCCCCAGGGGCTGCCACCTGCTCACGGTCCCTTTGCGGCTCATTCCTGCTGTGCTAGGGCACGAGGACACAGGTGAGAAGAACATAGCCTCTCCTTCTGCAGGACACCTGACCTGGCTCTGCAGGAGGTCGACACCATGGGACAAGAAAAGGGGGAGGTTTGGGGACTCCTTTTTTTTTTTTTTAAGGTTTTTGATTCTTTTTATTGAGGTATAATTGACATATCATGATTTGCAAAGCGTTTCTCCCAGTAAGCAGGTTGCCTTTTCCTTTGTTGGTGGTTGTTTGCCGTGCAGAATGTTTGGTTTGATGTAGTCCCACTTGTTTATTTTACTCTCATGCTTTCGCTTTTGGTGTCAGATTCAAATCATCACCAAGCCTGATGTCAAGGAGCTTACAGCCCTGTCCTATGTTTTCTTCTAGGAGTTCTATGCTCAGGTCTTTAATTCAGTTATCCTTCATTTAAAAGGTCCGGAGAGATCCAGCGACCAAGTGTCAACCGTGACCACATCCTGGTTCAAAACTAAAAAAAAAACAAAGCTATGAAGGATAACCCTGGGACCGTTGGAGGATCTGAATAGGGACTGGGTATTGCTAGAGATCAATCGTTAATATTTTAGGTGTGATCATAGTTTTGTAGGAGAATGTCCTTTTCCTAGGAGACACTCGCCAAAGTATTTAAGGAAGAAATGTCATGATGTCTGCAGCTCACTTTCAAACGGTCAGTAAACACAATCTATTGATCTATGTGCATATGTTGACAGACAAACAGGGCAAGTTATAAACAACTGTGGAATCTAAGTGGAAGGTTTGCAGGTGTCTGTTGTATAATGCTTTCACTTGTATGTTTGTAATCGTTAATCATAAAAAGTTGGGGAGCCCAGCCAGTGTGGCTCAGTGGTTGAGCATTGACCCATGCACCAGGAGATCACCGGTTCAATTCCTGGTCAGGGCACATGCCCAGGTTGTGGGCCGGATCCCCAGTGGGAGGCATGCAGGAGGCAGCCAATCAATGTTCTCTCTCATCGATGTTTCCATCTCTCTCTCCCTCTCCCTTCTTCTCTCTCTAAAATCAATAAAAAGGAAAAAATAAAAATAAATAAAAAGTTGGGGAAATAAGAGGATGGAGTCCTTGTCTTCAAGAGACACACAGTCTGGAGAGTTCAGTTCTGCAATTATCTACACAACCAGTAGCACATGAACTCAGCCCTGGGGACACACTGAGAGGCCAGGAGCCCCTGCTACGGCAGTTGCTTTATGACCTGTGACACAGCAGCCGCCTTAGAACACAGAAGAGCAGCTTCCATGGGCTGGCTCTGTGTGACATCCATGGGAGGAGGAGAAGGGGACAGTCACCGAATGGCACCGAGGGAGCGATCACAGGCAGAGGAGTCTTCTCGTGGTACAGGCTCCTCACTGTGTCCTGGACAGTGGCCCTGAGAACCTTGGAACCAGCCAGAGAAAACCAGGGCCCCATTAGACGAGCCAAATTCTCCTTGCAGGGGACTGGGAGCCTAGAGAGTGGTGAAATGGGTCCTTTCCCTTAGAACATTAAATTCCCACCAAAATGCCCCAATGGGGTGACGAATGGCACTAGGCTGCAGTGGAAGGTGCAGGGCAGAGGCTGGACGTGCTTGGGGCAGAGGCAGACCAGGCCGAGGCAGGGGAGGAAGTCAGGAGCAGAGGAGAGGGCAGGGACACCGGCACATTACTGGACGCAGCTGACGCGTCTCGATTTCAGCTTCACCAGCAAAGCTGAGTCAGAACAACCGTGCGGGCTCCCAGAGGAGCGGCTGGCGCCGGGGCTGGGGAAGGACAGGGCAAGCTGGCCTGGCACATCTTGTCTCAGCAGAAAGTGAGGAGGCACTTGGAAAACGGAAGGGGGCAGGCCACCGGGCACAGTGGTCATGCTGAAGGGGCTCCCACCGGCCAAATTTGGAGCGACCGGAGCCCCAAAGGAAAGAAACCATTAGAAACAGGAATCCACAAGTCTATGCCAGTGACTCTCAGCTGGGAGTGATTTTGCTCCCCGGGGACATTTGACAGTGTCTGCAGACATTTTTGGTTCACAGCGGGAGACTACTGGCGTCCCCCGGGAAGAGGCCAGGATGCTGCTCAACCCTGCAATGCACAGCACAGCCCACGCTGAGAAACTGGCTTACACTGAGAGCAGAAAGAAACGCAGAGAAATGACTGAGCTGGGAGAACGGGCCTCTGTTTACATCAGACCACGCAGGCTGGCTGGAACCGTAGAGGGTGCGCCCAGGGTGGAGAATCACCATTTTGCAACTATGACAGTAAAGATTAGTTCATTTCCATCGCCCTGGCCGGTTTGGCTCAGCGGTTAGAACATCGGCCCGCAGACCAATGAGTCGTGGGTTCGATTCTGGTCAAGGGCACGTACTTCGGTTGCAGTTTGTCCCCGGCCCCGGTCGGGCTGTCTGGGAGGCAACCAGTCGATGTGTCCCTCTCACATTGATGTTTCTCTCTCTCTCCCTCCCTCCCTCTCACTCTATCTGATGATAAATAGAAAACTATCCTCAGGTGAGGATTAAAAAAAAAACATTAGTTCAGGCAAGAATCATCAATGGATGCTAAATCCAGGGGGGTGGGGCACTGACGAGGAACCAGAGATTTGCGTGGTCTAAAGAGCCTCCCATAGATTGCATACTCACTGCAAGGGGGGAAACAGCCCTATAATGTAGAGAATTGGAGGTACATCTTTATTAAAATTAATGTAATCGAAATCAACGTCACATGAGGGCAGGTGGATAACATGTGCCTCCAGATGTGACATCCTGAGAACACGTCACCGTGCAGTATCCCAGCGGGGGCCGCAGGGCCTGAGTGTAGCCCAAAATGAGCCACATTCTTTTTTTAAAGGCCTGTATTCTTCCAAAAATGTCAACATCATAAAAGGCGAATAAAAAGCTGAGAGCATCTTCCAGATTAAATGAGATGAGAAGACATGGCAACCAAACGTAACATGTGACCCCAGCATGAATCCCCTGCTGAAGGAAAAATAAAGCTATAGAGAAGATTCCTGGATCAATGGACAGAACTAGAATGTGATCGCAGATTAAAGTATGATATCAATTTAACATTTTCTGTAACCCCCAAGATTTATTTGTAACTCCAAAATCAATCAATGTTGCTAATGATAGTATAGTTATATAAGAGAAAATCTTTATTCTTAGGAACTACACACTGAAGTATTTAAGGGTAAAAGAGCATAATATACACTATTTACTCTCAAATGGCTCAGAAAAAAATCAGTGTGTCTATGTATATATGTGTACACACACACACACACACACACACACACACACACAAACACAATGGTAGACTGAATAATAACCTCCCAAAAGAGGTCCCTACCCTAATCCCTGAAACCTGTGAATATTATCTTCTATGTTAAAAAAGATGCTGCAAATGTAACTAAGTTAAGAACCTTGAGATGGGGACGCTGTCCTGGATTATGTGGGTGAGCCCTCGTGTCATCGAAAGGGTCGCTATAAGAGGGAGGCAGGGGGTCAGACTGAGGAGCAGGAAATGCGACAACAGAAGTAAGAGGTTGTTGTGCTGTGAGAAGGGGCCATGAGTCAAGGGACGCAGCAGCCTCTCAAACCTGGAACAGGCAAAGACACCGACTTTCCCCTGGAGCCTCCGGAAGGAACCAGCCCTGCAGACACCTTGACGTTAGTCCACTGAAATTGATTTTGGACTTCTGGCTTTCAGGACTATAAAAGAATAAAATTGTGTTGTTTTAAGCCACTAAATGTGCGGTAATTTAGCATCCCTGGAATGCTATAGCACCCCTGGAAAACTCACACACACACACACACACACACACACACCCCACACGGGTACATCCTCATTATTCATGACTCTGCATTTGTAAATATGCCTACTCACTAAAATGTATTTGCAACCCCAAATCAATACAGTGCTTTTTTAGTCATTTGCAGACATACAAGAGTGACGAAAAATTTGAGTCACCTGAGGTGCACATTCCCAGCTGAGGTCAAATGGGCTCTGCTTCCTTGTTTCAGCCTATACTGTAACAGCTGTCATTTCCCAGGTCTATTTATGTGCTGCCTCGTGTTCCCAAGCACAGGAAGGCTTCCAAAGAAAACACAGGCTCGATAAGCTTTGTTCAGTCGTGAGTTACAGTGCTGTTGGCTGTGAATTCAACATTATTGAATCAACACACATAAAACAAGATTATGTGTTGATCAGTTGATGAAAATGTGACCAGAGGTTGCAAGACGTAACCCTGTATTTCTTCAGGAGCAGTGGTTCAGCTTTTGCTAATTCAGTGTTATCAGCAACATTGTAGGCCATAACTCCTGGGCATAATGAGAATCGACTACATATGCATATACATCTAAATATATATGTGTGTATATGTATGTATGTGTAGGTATATGTGTGTGCACGTGTATATGTATATGTATGTATATGTATGTGTGTATGTGCATGTGTGCGTATGTGTATATGTGTGTGTGTATATGTATATGTGTATAGGTATAGGTATGTGCATGTGTGTATGTATGTGTATATGCATATATGTGTATATGCATATGTGCGTATGTGTGTGCATATATGTACATGTATTTTTGTACGTATATGGATGTGTGTATATGTGTATGTGTGTGTGTGCATAGGTATGTGTGTATGCATGTATGTATCTGTATATGTGCATGTGTGTGTATGTATATGGATGTGTTGTATGTTTGTATGGATGTGTGTATATGTATATACTATGTATGTGCCTGTGTGTGTGTGTGTGTGTATATGTATATTGAGAGAGGAAGCACACAAGTGACAAAGCAACGGGAGCACAATCTTATAAAAGGTGAATCTGGGTTAAAGGTATATGGATATGTACTAGTCTTGCAACTTTGCTGTGAGTTTGAAGTTATTGCCAAGTAAAATGTTAAGAGAAAGAGTGGCTGCAGTTCCGTCCAAATATCTCCTATAAAACCAGTGTGTCAGCACTCCATGTTCTAAGCTCAAAAAGGTGTTTGTTAGGGAAAGGCCTACGGTGGCACCAGGGCAGGCTCCACAGGGATGCCAGCCAGCGGGGAAAGGCAGAGTGCCACCATGGCAGCCACCTTGCGAGTGAGTCAGGAGCCTCAGGTGAGAGGTGAAGGATCAGGGCACTGATCTGGGCCTGGGGGTTCCTGGTGGAGCAGGCCTGCTGGCCACCCAGAGCCGCATCTCTGCTGAAGGCCGTCATGGAAGGGACAGGGGCGGGGCAGCCCAGCTATATCCTTGTCTGTACTTCCCCTGGGCCGGGAGAGATGGCCAGGTGGTCAGCTCGCATCACCTTCCTTCTGCGGTCCCATCAAAGTGGAGGGCCCCATCAGTCTCAGTCACTGAAGCTGAAAACCTGGCGCTCACCCTGCCCCCTCCTGCTCCCGCCCCACATCAAGCCACCAGCTCATCCACCCTCTCATTCCCACGTGCAGCTGTCTGGTTGACATCCCTTCACAACTGTAACGTGTGCAAAAGTGAATCCTTGCCTCCCCCTAGACCTGGCTCTCTCCTGGGTTTCCTCGTTGATGCTCAGGCCCACAATTTTGGAATAATTCTCTAGCCTCTGGCTTTTTTTGTTTTGATTTTTGTTATTTTGCTTTGCTGTTTTTCTGGTAAACTGCACTTACAGTAGACCATGAATGTTAAATCTGATATATTTTGACACATGTACACACCTGGATAACTAGCATCTCAGTCAAGACATTGAATAATTCCGTCACCGCAAAAAGTTCCCTGATCTTCCCTTCCAGTACTCGTTTGATTTTCAAATGTGAAGCCATTTCTGTGGTAAGTTACCCTTAATCATGACTACTACCTTTTTATATATTATGGGATTTGATTCGCTAATGTGTTTTTTTTAGAGAGAGAGAGAGGAGCGGAGAGAGGTAGAAACACCGATGTGAGAGAGATACATCCGCCAGCTGCCTCCTGCACGCCCAAACTGGGGATCGAGCCCACAGCGGGGCCACGTGCCCTGGCCAGGAATCGACCCGGTGACCTCTCAGTCCATGGGACGACACTCAATCCCCTGAGCTTGCCATAGGCTGAAGAATGGCCCCTAGAGATGCCTGTGTTCTAATCCCTGCAGCCTGTGAATGTTACCTCACGTGGCAAAAAAGACTCTGAAGATGCGATTAAGTTAAAGATTTTGAGATGGGGACATTATCCTGATTATCTGGGTGGGCCCCAAATGTAATCACAAGTGTCCTTATAAGAGGAGGTGATGTGACCACTGCGGGGATACTGCAGGGCTGGGTGGCTTTGGAGATGGGGGAAGCAGCTCCAGAAGCTGAAGAAGGAAAGGACAGAGATTCTTCCCTGGCACCTCTGGAGGCAGCGGCCCTGCTGACACCTCGCTCCCGCCAGTGAAACCGATTCCCTACTTCCCATTCCAGAGCAGGAAGATAACAAATGTGCACTGTTTTCAGCCACCAAGGCTGTGTGGCTTGTTCAAGAAACAAACACAAGGATTTCTGTGTTCTAAATTCATAAGGAATATTGGTCTGTAATTTTCTTTTTCTTTCATATCTTTGTCAGTTTTATATCAGGGTTATTCTGGCTTCATAAAATAAGCAAGAACGTATCTCCTATTTCTCTATTTTCCACAAAAGTTTGCATTAAATCTGTATTATTTTTTTCCTTAATTGTTTGATAGAATTCACCAGAGAAACCATCTTGACCAGCAGTTTTCTTTGTGGAGTGATTTTTAAATTGTGAATATAATTTCTTTTTTTTTTTTTTGTTAATCCTCACCTGAGAATATTTTTTTCCATTGATTTTTAGAGAGAGTGGAAGAGAGGGAAGGAGAGGAGAAGGGAGAGAAAGAGAGAGAGAGAAACATCCCACACACTCCCCACTGGGACCAGGGATCGAACCTGCAGCCCAGGTACACGCCCTTGACGGGGAATCAAGCCCACAACCCTATGGTGCATGGGCTGACGCTCTAACCATTGGACACACCAGCCAGGATGAATATAATTTCTTTTTTATTTTTATAAGTGATTGAATTTATTGCAAGAAATGGTAAGAGAAAATGGGGTTGCAGAAAGAAGAGAGGTAAGGACACAGCTGGATAGGGGTTTTCCTCCGGGGCCTACTATACACAGGCCTCAGCAGCCCTGCCCTAGATCTGCCTGATTCTTTCGCATCAAAACGTTGATCTTGCGACTCATTTCCACGTTTGCAGATCCTCCAGCAGCTTTCATACCTTCCCTCCGCCGTCTGTGGCAGGCTTCTCGCGGTACGGGCACCGCTTGGTGTCCTCAGTGAGCCCAGCCTTGGAGAGGACTCTGTTTAGGGCCCCGTGCGCACCTTCCACGCCCCCTTCCTGCACCTTCCCAGGCCTGGCAATGAACTTCAGATGTGCCGTGACCTTGGCATTGAGTCTTCACTCTGCAGGACCCTGAGCCCACGGGACGCAGCCGATGCCCGAATATAATTTCTTTAGTAGACACAGGGCTGTCCTGAGTTTCTATTCCTTAATGAGTCCGTTTTGATGAGAAATGTTTTTCAAGGCATTTGTTCACTTAATCTGATTTGTAAAATGTATTGGCATAATATTTCCCTTTTTATTCTTTTACTGTCTATAGGGCATGTAGTGTTATTTCCTCTTTCATTTCTCAGAGTGGGAAATCCATTTGCTCTCTTTTCACTTGGTCGTTCTTGCTAGTGCTTATCAGTTTTATTTATCTGGTCAAAGCATCAACTTTCCCCCCTAGCTTCTTAAAGTGAAAGTTTAGATCACTGAGTTTATACCTTTCTTCTTTTCAATCTATGTTTTTAACATTTCTAATAGAGAGTTACCTTTAAGTACTGGCTTAGCTCCATCTTATGATTTTGATGTTATTTGTTCATTATTCAGTTTAAAACATTTTCAGATTTCTCTCATGATTTTTTTCTTTGACCAATAGGCTATTGGATAGTTATAAGTATGTTAATATTCAATACTTGGGGGATTTTCTAGAGTTCTTTTGTTTGTTTTGTTTTGTTTCCTAATTAAATTCTATTGTTATCAGAAAATATATTCTATAAGATTTCAATCTTTGAAATTAATTAATTTATTGCATGGTCTAGCAAATTGGCCTACCTCTGTGAACGTCTCAGAGGCACTTCGGAAGGCCATGTCTTTGCAGACTACTCAGGCTTGAATCTCCGTCTGGTACTTACTAGCCATGTGAGCGAGCTTTTGCATAACTTCTCTGAACCTCAGCTACTCCATATTTAAACGGGATAAATGAGGGCTTACTGATCTAAAAAGGTTGTGGTGATAGCGAAATAAAAAGCTCTTAGCACACTGAAGGCCCAGTCAATATTAGCTGTCCTCCATTCCGCCCTCCTTCTCCTCCTTGTTATTATTACTGCTGCGACCATAATTATTACTGTTATTATTGTTCTTACATAGTTGCAATCATCTTTAATTGAACTTGAGGTAGTTGTTAAACCCGCCCCCAGGAGAGACTTTCCAGTGGATTATTTACAGCTGTTGCAGGGTTATTTCCCCACACCGCTTATCCTCACCCTCATTGCACCCGGAGGCTGTCGTGGAAGGACGCACCAGCCCGCGCTCTGAGGCCACAGTGGGGTGCCTGGTGCAGACAGGTGAGGTCTGCTGAGCGGACCAGCCTTCTGGGGACACCTGGTGTTTGGTCACACAACTGTCTCATTCTTGACTTCTCTGCTTTGCTACTTTGGAGTGGCCTGGAGGGCACATCTTTGGCTAATTAGAGCACTCGCCTGGGGGTCTGGGCTCTTACATACTACAAAGTATAGTTAAATTGTCTTCACTTGTGCCAGGTGATCTGTCTGGAACATCTCAGAGGGTGACCCTTCTCCTTCGAAGTTGCCTCACCATGGCTCCAGTGCCTTCTGGTATTTAAAGCAGCAGAAGAGAACCGTGAGCTTAGCCAGATCCTTATTCCTTGAGCTCTAAGTAGTTTAAGGACTTTTTCTTCATGATGTGATTCCAAAAGTCCAGCACGCTACGAGCATAAATATGTTTTTTGATTGGTTTTTGCTTTTGAATGATCCTTTTTGATCCATACAAGCAGAGTCTTTTTTGATAATGCAGTATATTTAATCATTCTACACTTTCATTTATTCAAAAAGTATTTACTGAAAACCTGTGTTCCAGGCACTGAGAATGCAGCGGTGAGTAAGATAACATTCCTGCCCTGGGAGTTCACAGATCAGTAAGCGAAGCGCTCAGTAAACCAATGGAAACATTTCAGCAAGGGCCCAGGCAGCAGTGGGCTGAGCTGCGGACAACAATAAAGCCGCAAAGAGGGGCAGAGAACGTGCTAGGCAGGGAAGGTCTGACTTGGGGACTGGGGTCTAATTCCAGCAGAAGCATCTTCCTTCCTTAGGAATACCTATTCTAGTTCCTGATGAAATTGGGTCTGTTCTCTGCCCTCAATATGTTGTTTATTCATTTGCATCTATTTTTCTCCTCTTTTCAGCAATCTGAGGGAAGCTGCCAAGCCTGTCCTCCACACCAGTCCCTGTGCTCTCCTGGCCGCATGCGGGCTCCTGCCCAGCACCTCTGGCTCCTCAGCTCACCTTGGAAGTGGGTTATGAAGTCCTTCTGTGTTCCCAACTGTAATGATCAGTGGCAGGACGGAGGCGCTGCCCTTGCCCTACGTGTGTGATGGGCGATGGGTCCGGGTAAATCCCGCCAGGACGACTCTCCCGGGATGGCTGGGGGCGATGGGCACGGGCAGGAGGGCAGCCCTCCTGGAGACTCCCCACGGCCTGGGGCAGTAACACCGAACAGATGGAGCTCATGGAAACCTCTGGTGGTCAGAGAGCTGCCAGCCTGGTTCCTACTGCTGCCCTGAGTCCGGCATTTGATTTGGGAGAGAATTCGGAGGGGCAGATAATTGCGCAAAACCACAGACTGTTCTGCCTGAAAGTTTTTCTTCTCAGAGCTCCCAGAAGCCCCACAGCTGGAGGGGTTATTTATGTTAACCTCCTATTTAGAAATTAAGCTCCGATTTGGAAATTAAGGATTGTAATTTAGCATTAACCCAGATGTCAAGACATAATGAGACACACTGTGGGGGAAATTGAATTCCATATTGCCAAAGACCCATTTTATTTCTAATAAGCAGCCACTCACATCATGCCAATATTGATGGATCATATGTTTAAAATTTTGATAGCTCATTCATTTCTATAATTACATTTATTTCAAATTAAATAAGTCTTGCACACCCTTGATACACAAAGAGACAAAATTAATTTGTGGATCAGAATTAACCTGCCATTCAGCCCCAGGAACTGTCCTTTCTGGAAACCCTTGGAAAGCGACTTTCTGCCATTGCACAGAAGACGATTTGCATATGAACAACTTTGACCCAGGAAGGGGCTTTATCCCTGGGCTGGGAGGGAAGTGTCCCCACAGAGACAGGGTAGGAGTGGACCTAGTCGCCACTGGGCTCAGTGACCGAGACAGGCCGTTTGCCAGCAGAGCGGCTCTGCCTGGAAGGCAGCAGCAGCGGCACGGGACAGCTGCCTGGGGCTGCGGCAGGAGGTGTGAGCACCGGCACTTGTCCCCGATCCACAGCTGCTAGTGAGCGACCCTAAGCAGGGCTCATACAACTGCCCTTTCTCGGGCAGGGTGGTAGGAATGTCCACGACTTCCTGCCTGCCCACACCCCTGGCTGGGGCCCCGACCCAGCTTGACCAAGAGTGGAGTGTGGACAAATCAGATGGGAGTGGAGACCCTGGACGGCTGGGCTGTGTGGGTGACGTGGCGGGGTTGGAACAGCGCTTCCTTCGGGTCAGCCAGAGTCCACGCCATGCACACCGTGGGGACGCCAGGCCACAGAGAGAGTGCAGCCACCTCGCAGAGCTGGGAGACAACGAGGGAGAGGAAGCAGCATCACCCTCGACTCCCATGGGTCCGGGTAAATCCCGCCAGGACAACTGGACTGAACATTAACAACACATCAGCTGCTCGAGGCTCCCTGTCCTTGGCAGTCTGAGCTTGCCCCTGCATTTGCTCAGTACCCCCTCTCACGAGCCAGGAGACTGGCAGACTTCTACTCTGTGCCCAGCCGATTCAGGGCGAGGTTCCTGCCTCCAGGAGCTCACCAACTACAAGGAGTGGGGAACCTTTTTTCTGCCAAGGGCCATTTAGATATTTATAACATCATTCTCGGGCCATACAGAAGTATCAACTTAAAAATCAGCCTGCTATATTTGGTCAGGCTCATTTTGTGAGGCGTGTGATATCAGCTGGTATTGATTGCGCATCCTTATAGGCCCGAGGGCCGGACGTCCCCACCCCCGTGAGAGCAAGGCTCTCGGTGAGTGGCACCGTGTTCCCGAGCTGCGGCCGGTGTCCTCGCCTGGTCCCGTGGATTGCGCAGCCTCTCGGAGCCTCAGCACTGTCCTGCGCTGGGGACCCACACTTGCCGGAGCTGTGTGAAGATCAGGACAAGGGGTGTGGAACCTCAGCCAGTCCTGGTGCACAGTGCATGCGCTGCAGGTGACAAGCGAGGGTTGATGGTGTAAACGGTAATATAAACGGAGCCGCTTTGAAATAGGGTCGGGGCGGCCTCCCAGAGGAAGGCCTTGCAGGTGTCACATCTTTGGACCGTTAAAACGAGGAGGAATATCCTTTGGACGGGGCCTTAAAAACAACTGTTTTTTAGGATAACAGGAAATTAGATATGACTACTGGACTGAACATTAAAAACACTGTTTAGAATGAACTTCACTGTGTTATGCTATTTGCACCAATAAAAATGCCTTCCTTCTGCTGATGTCGGTGTGCCCCTTCCCTTTCTCATGGATACCCTCTGTCTTTGTCTTCTAATCGGAATACTCTTTGGGCTGCGGCCTGAGTTAGTGATTCCAAATAGCTATTCTTATTGATCTCAAAGGTTTGTTTGCCTCCCACTTTGAAAGGCCTTTTCATTTTTAAGTTAACAATAGCAATTTTAAAATATAGATAAGGCTGTCAACAGAGCCATATTTGGGGAGGGGCCATGATGGTGCCCTGAGTTCAGGGAGCTGAGAGTGGGGAGTGAGGAGTCCTCGGTGCAGTCTGGTCCCAGCTGACGTAAAACGCAGAACAGAGCTGCGAGGTCGAGGCCGCAGCGTCCTGACCGGGGAGCAGCGGGAGGGCTCGTGGTTTCCTGGGCCTGGAGGGGGAGCTGAGGAACTGAAAGAGCAGCCCTCAGACCTGTAGGGGTCCTGGGTGCAGAAATAGCGCCGAGGTGCCCGGACAGTGGGGTGGAGGCTGGCTCTATCTCAGGACCATGCTGGGGGGTCCAGTTGGAATCCAGACTGGGGCAAGGGAGTGCTGGAGTGGAGGGCCTGAGCCTAGGTGGACAGCACCTGGCACACCTTGGTCCACGCAAGATGACCACAGAGAAGTGGAAACAACCTCCCTAACTCATCCGCCTAACATCCAGTCCCAACTCATCCTGACCCCAGAGGGCTGGGGATATTCGGAACTGATGGAGTCTTAAGCCTACAGTGGCTAAAAGTATCACTGACTTTGACTCTGTTTATGTGTCAGTAACCAGGATCCATCAAACAAAATGGGGTTCAGCATCAGAAATTAAATTGAGTGATGCCAAAATGGAGATTGGTTTTGTATATTTGAATCTGTAAGCACGAAGTTAACCCTTACAACTGTGTTTCATAGGCCGCTGGAACCACGTTGAGCAGAACGCTCCAGGGGTGCACACGACGGTCCACAGAGCGCGGATGAGGGGGCGCAGCCGAGGGGTCTGTGGCTGCCTCCTCCGAGGACCAAGGTGTCAGCAGTGACTGGCTGTGTTCAGCCCAGGCTGAGACAGAAAAAATAAAGGTTTCCTCTGCTGCTGGGTGCCCCCCCCCAAAAAGTGGATGACGATGTGTTAGGGGCTGCAAAGAAGAAAGACAACTCATTAAGTTGGAGGTTGGGCAAAAGGATTCTGCGGTTCTCTCCAACTTGGAGACACACAACTACTCACGCCGAGCTATTTCCTCACCAGCTCTAGGGTGGAGAAGAGTGGACAGAGCCCCAGGCCAGCCCCGGGGACCCGCCGCAAGGATGGAAACGTTGAGATCCCGCCGGACCCGGAGCCACCGCGGGGACCCGCAGGGCAGGGCAGGGGTCTCCTTCACTAGCTCGTGCCACCTTCATGGCAAGCCAGTGACATCTGGAATCACCACCCTGGCCTGAGATGATGAAACCAGCTCAGGGAGAATGAAGAACCTGCCCCAGCAGATGCAATTCGTCAGAGGCAGAGGCAAAGCGAAATCCTGTCCCGAGTGGCCTTCCCAAACTTTCCAGGCTTCTTTAAACTACCTTTTTTCTGAGGGAAATTTTCAGAAAGTCAAACTTTTAAAATCTGTCGATTGCACCCCGTGGACTTCAAAGAGAACTGTGTGCACATAGCAGCTCCGAGGAAGGCTCGGCTGGCGACAGGCAGAGGCTCCATTGTTTGGCGTATTTCCCCAGCACCTGGAGTCCAGCTCTTCCTGCCCACCCCACGTCTTCCGCTCCTGGTAGCCTATAAATATTTCAGAACAGTTGGGCCTGTGGAAGGAAGAGCGAAAGAGCCCCCCTTCATGTCTTTCCCTTCGCAGGTTCCGGCGCACTGGGGACTTCTCCCCTGGCGCGTGCTGCCAGGCAAGAGAACAGTCTCAGCCGCGATTGATCTGCGCCTCCTGCCCTGTCCCCGGGGAAGCCAGGCAGCGCGGAGCAGGTCTGCGGGGGCTGCACCTCGCTGCTGCACTTACCTGCTAAGGCGCTTTGTGGCTGTGCTTAGAGGTGCCATTTAAAATTCAGCACTCACGAGGGCTCCGTGCCCTGCAGATGCTGGGTAAATGTAGCTTGTGAATTGAGGAGGGAAAGAAGCAGTAGAGTCCAGGATGCATTGCCTGCTGGAGGAGAGGCAGAGGGCCCTGGGCAGGGCCACCGGGGCCATGGGGGTCACAGGGGCCACAGGTTCAAACCCTGACCTGTCTCCTGGCCAGGCTTTGTTCGATGGGCTGCCTTTGCTCCAGCTGCAAGACCCCCAGGGCTGTGAGCACTGTGGGGAAGGGAAGGGGGCTTAAGGTTGGGGACTCTGCAGATCCAGTATCTGTCAGGGTCCCCCGGACCCAGCACTTTGGTCAGCTCTGCCGGCGAAAAGCTGTGGTTTCAAACAATGAAATGACAAAAGCCCTCTTCAGTTTCTCATGGTATCAGCTACTTGATGTGATGACATCTAGGCCTCACAGATGACCTGTGAGGACCGGGAGAGTTCTGGGAGCCCAGATCCTCACATGGGGTAACAGAGGAGTTTGCCCCATATCACAGGCCTGGGCCAGCGGGGCCCCTGGGCAGCCTCCACTGCATCCATGTGGGTGATGCCGGGACAGCTTGGCACCTCCTCAGTACTTGGTCCAGCCCCTTCCCCAGAGACGGTGCTTTGGAAAGTCAGTGTCGGTTAGGATGCTTTCAGCTCTGAGTAAGAGAAACTCCAACCCCACCCGGGTGAAACCACTAAGTGAAACTCACTGGCTCCTTGAACTGAAAAGCCTCAGTGGGCTGACTTCAGGTATGGGTTGGTCCAGGCGTGGAGATCCCAGTTATTTCCAGGAGAATGCTTTGTGATTCATGGTGGCAGTTTCATCCTTGGCTGCTGAATCTGTTTCCTAGGACTGCGGTAGCAAATGCCCTCAACCAGGTGGTTTAAACTAACAAAGGCATACTCTCACATGCTGAAGGCTAGGAATCGAAACGAAGCTGTCGGCATCCCCCGCTCCCTCTGAAACTGGGTAAAACCCTTCCTGTCCCTTCCAGCTTCTGGCGGCTCCCGGTGATCCTTGCTGCTCCTTGGCCTGGGGCTGCATCCCTCCAGTCTCTGCCTCCACTTTCCCTCGTGTCTCTCCGAGTGTCTCTGCTCTTCTTTGAGGACATCAGTAATAGTGGATGTGGGCCCACACTAATCGCAGATGGCCTCATCCTGACGCGTTACACCTGCAAAGACCCTATTTCCTAGCAACGTCTGAAGTTCCGAGTGGACGGGAACCTGGGAGGACCCTGCTCACCTGACTTCAGTGGCCTGCCCTTTTGGACACGGACAGCTTTAACCCAGGTCCTGGCTGACCAGCAGATTTCTTTCCCAAGTTGAACAAAAGCTCTGGGGTGGATATTGAGGGTGCTCTACCCAGACCCCGCGGTCCTTCTCACTAAGTGTGGGCGTCTCTGCCTCTAACTGCTCACACCGAGCTCTTTGCAGAGGCTTGCCCTTGGGTCCCTGGGGAGACTCGTGCGAAGAACCGCAGGTGCTGAGGGTACGTTCCTGGGACAGTCCTTTGAGAAGGTGTCCAGTGGGAGTGGGAGAAAGCCCAGCGGCCTTGCTTCCCTGAAGGGTAACTTACACTCCTGAGTCCCCTGTGGAACCAGCCACCTTCGCAGAGCCGGCCTGAGCCACCCCAGACCGGCGCCTCCCCTGCCCGCCTTCCTTACTAAGGCGCCTGCATGGGACTCTTGCTTCAGAGACCATGTCTGGTGGGGTTACCAGGTTCACAAATAAAACTGCAGTTAAAAATTACAAAATCAATATTGATACTAATTAATAAGTCACATAAAAATAAATGAAAGCCCAGTGAGATTTGAATGTCACATAAACGACCAACAATTAGTAGTATGAGCATGTCCCTGAAGTAGCTGGGACATTATTACACTAAGAGAAATGTTGCTTATCGATCTGAAATTCACTTTCAGTTGGGTGGCCTGTATGTGGCAACCCTACTTCTGAGGAACCTAACTTCAGACAAACTTGACTCTGCTTGGAGCGACTCAGATCACGTTCTTGTTCCTGACCCGGTCGCTGGAGTTCGAGGCTGGGAAGCATGGATCTGCTCAGCCCATCGGGACCCACGCCTGGACCTGTGAGTGGAGTGGGCCTGTGAGTGGGGTCGCTTGCTCCACAGAGTGGGGGTGGGGTGTGTATAGATGGGGGGGCAACGACGACTATTACTAAATACAACTAACAACAATGTGTGTCTCTTTACTGGTGGTTCTGGTCTATAATGTCACGTGGTCTCGGAATGACTGAACCCTGAACCCGTGTCCCTACGGGTAAACGCCGGCTTAGGTCCCTGTGAGCCTCTAGTCACACTAGTTTTGTCAACCAATCAACACTTAACATTGCTCTGTGAGCATTTCTGGTTAAAAACACCGTATTTAATACATCCTGTCACCTCATTCACATTCAACTCGCAGCCGCCCCAAAATTAGCCTCCTGAACGGAGCTCCTCTCCCACGCGTGCCCCCATCACGGCCCCTTGCACTCGGGAGCGCCAGGCGACACGTCAGCATGGCACTGGGCAGCCCCTGGAGACAGCAAAGTCACCGACAGAAAGCACAACAGTGTGGAAAGCATGGCACTAACCAGACCCCGAGGAAGACACCTGTCCGCCGTGGGAGCTGGGAGGAGGGTGACGCGGCCTGTCCCCTTAGCTGGGAGCGTGCAGACTGGGCGACCCAGAGCCCTCCTGCTCTGCCCATCTGCAATGACCACCAAGTCCTGTGAATAGTGACCCGGGGCTTCCAGGAACTCTTATCAAGTGGTTGGATTTACTATACAGAATCCGCAGATAATGAGATCCACTGACCCTGCAAACATCCCTGAGTGGCTGCGGTGGCAGGCGACCAGGGCTGGTTTGGGTCTGCTTGGACTACGTTTACCTTTCAGAGACTTCCCAGCCACCAAAAGAGAGGGGCTGGCTAGGTAAACACGGAACTCAGACAAACAGCCTCTCACGGGGACTGTTTGCACAGCTATCAACATGCAGCCGCTACTGCTGTGTCCCTACAGCAGCTGGCCGCGTGTTTGCAGTGCTAACAAATAGCTGAGTGCGAGGCCCCGTGTTTGCCTGGCCGTTTCGTACCTGCGTGATGTGAAATTCCCGAACTCAGCCCCATCGCTGCGGGGCTCTGCAAACAGAGCTACTGGGCAGTTCAGCCGCTATTTACCCACCAGCTGCTATCAGCCCTTCTCACACCCCAGGCCCTGCAGCACTGTTTAACCAGGTCACTACTTTAAGTGTTTGAAAGGGATCATCCACCAAAGGCTTTATTTATCTCTTGAAAAGTCTTTTGTTCAGATTGACTGTTTGTTCAAAACATCAGAATGTTTTCCTTGACTGGAGCTGACACTCCCCAAGGAGCTCTGGTCACTGTCCGCCTGCTTTCCCAGGCATCAGAAGGCTAGGTGGGCAGAGGTGTATGGGGGTGGGGGTTGGCACAGTCTCACAGTGTCATAGCAGGCCTCCTACAACACGGTGTTCAAAATAGTTCATTTCCCCACTTTAATTAATCTCATTGTTTTAACATTAATTTTCTCTTTTTGAAAATATCAATCTTTATTGTTGAAAACATTACAGATGTCTCCCCTTCTTTTCCCCATTGACCTGCTCCTGCACCCCACCCCAGCCTTCCCCACACTATTGTTTGTGTCCATGGGTTACACATATATGCATATAAATTCTTTGGTTAATCTCTCCCACGCCCCCTTCCCTCTGAGATTGGTCAGTCTAAAATTATATGCATACAGTTTTTGAAACAACTATTATTAAGAGACTTATGTAGCGGTTTCTTAACCCTCACCCCTTCTCCGACAAGACAGCTGCTTCTGACTTTCGACTCCCTTAGCTGTGTCTCGGGTGTTGACAACCTCATTGTCAATGATGTGCTTCTGTCCAGTCTCCTGACTGTCCCATTTCAGCATTACTTGATGTCGTCCTTTTCGCTTCGTTCCGTGGACTTCCTTGCCCCACATCCGAATATAAAGAGGTCACGATCCCTAGTTAAGAGTATCTATTTGCATTGCTATATCATATAAATATCGTTTGCTGCGGAGCAGTGATTTTGTTTCTTGAACATCTTTTATTCTTCTTTAATAATTAACATATTTTTTCACCAGCTTAATTTTCTATAGGCTTATTGCTGCTTTTTTTTCAAATGTCCCAGAGCCCTGCCATGTTGGTCCATACTTTGTTTCAAGCCTCAAGCCCAGTTCTGACAGTGCCTTTCTGCCTGGCCTGGGCCCCCCCCCAAGTGTCCTCTCAGCTGTCGTCCCAGGACACCCGCCCCCCTGCGGTGAAGAGCTCACAGCCTCCCCGCACACAGTCCCGAATGACCTTTCTTTCGCTAACGCGCCTCCTCTGGTAGTTCCCTCTGAAAAGGTGGATGGCAACAGAAATTTCTGAGTTTTTCAGGGTTGACAATAAATCTATTCTACCTTGACATGTAAATGATCATGTAAATGACCACATGGAATTCTCGGAGGAAAATAGATGTCCTTCCGCAGGTCGAAGCCGTTGCTCCGTTCTCTCCCAGCATCAGGTGTCACACAGAATGGCCATGCCACTGTGGTTCTCATGGCCGGGGTCTGGTCGTTGTCTTTACTCTGGATGTTCCGAGAATCTTCTCGCTTGTCCTCGGGATCATGGATTCCTGCACGTCATTGTCCCCGTGAGAAGGCTGGGCCCAGAGAGGAAGACTTGCCACCGTGCCCTAGCCTGGATTAGTGGGGCTTCCTTCCCAGCCCATGTTCTGGGCCAGCCTGCCCCTCCCTGGGCATCTCCCTGCCTCGATCTCACCTGCTGGCGTTTGCAGCCTGGGCTCCACCTTTGGGGGCAAAGTGTTGTCACCTTGGAGACTATTTTATAAGACACAAGGCCAGTGAGCATCGACCCATGCACCAAGAGGTCGCCAGTTTGATTCCTGGTCAGAGCACATGCCCAGGCTGTGGGCCCGATCCCCAGTGGGGGGCATGCAGGAGGCGGCCAATCGATGTTCTCGCTCATCGATGTTTCTATCTATCTCTCCCTCTCTCTTCCTCTCTCTAAAATCAATAAAGAAAAAAAATTATTTTTTTTAAAAAGACACAAGGTCAGGACAGTAGGCATATCCCAAAGCACGAGGAGCCGTGAAAGCCTGGGCAGCAGGGGGCAGCAGGCGTTGGAGCCTGTGCCCCGGACAGGGCCCGAGCAGGCTCTCGAGGGCTGGGGCTCTGACGGGGAGCCTCCCTGGCCCTCAGCATGGCCCAGTGTTCTGGGATCCCAGAAGCAGCAGCAGCACCATCTGGAAACTTGCTAGAAATGCGCATTCTCTGCCCAGTCCCAGAAACTCGGTTTGAGAACTACTGTTCTTGGGAAACCTGGGTGTTTTGGCCTCTGCTGATTTTTGTTCAGGTGCCCAGAGAAAAGAGTTCCCGAGCCCACGTGGAACGAGGTGGAATGAGCCAGCTGGACTGGCCAGGCCAGATGCACTCTGGGCCCGTCTGCCCCCTGGGAACCAGCCACAGGGCCAGCCCCCAGCCTTCTCCTCAGGAGCACAAAACTCAACAGACCTCAGGCTCTGCATGCAAACCCGACCCTGTGGGAGCCGCTCCGTCGCCCGCCGCGCTTGGTTCTCAGAATAGGACTGTGCACCCCAAGAAATAAGGTCCATTTGATGTGAACGCTGAGAAGGAATTTATCTGCTGGGATGGACTTGCTGTGGTCGACTGAGGACGCAGCTTTTAGGAATAATAAGAGTGGGGTGGCCGTTTGGTGACTGGGTTCCTCACATACTGTGTCCCCCAGGAAGGACCTCACACTGAGCTCCCGGCTCCCCGCATTACGCCCGCTTGTTGACGCCATCTGGCCAACCACTGCAGGACACCCGGGTGTCCTCGCTCTACCAGCTGCCCTGTCCCATCAGAACCGCACAGTCTGGTACCTCATTCACCTCAAATGGGCCTAATTGATAACCTGGGCAGGAACTTTCACTATTAAAGACAGCCACCCCTCTGTCTCACGATTTAAGTTGCTACCTGAATCTGTATTCCGGGCTGCAGCTCGACTTTGCTCGAATGAACACCTTCTATTCTTTACTACAGTCTAAAATTACTCTTGGTTTACGAAGCCAAGTTCAAGGCGTCATGGGTCCTGCCCGCCCCTGCCCGCCGCTCTGACCTCCCCCCCACCTCCCCCCGGTCACGTTGTCCTGCCCAGAGCCCCGAACGCCAGCTCGTCCCAGGGCTGTCGCCACACTGCTGCTCTGTGGGAGGGCCCCCCCCCCCCGCTCCCTTCACCTGGCACCTCTCACCCTTCCCTCGCAGACCTGGTGCCACCTTCCCCGGCTGTTCCCCACCAGGGGTTCTGGTAGCATCCTGTACATTTTCATTCACCACGGCTTGGAATTAAGTAATTATTACATATTTCCATATGTATTTTATCTGTTAACAGCTTGCTTCCCCATCAAGTCTAATCACGAGGACTGGGATAGGATCTGTTGGCTCACCATAATTCTCCCGTGCCCAGTACAGATCCTGGCACCCAGGAGGCTCTCCTTGATACAAGTTTGTTCAATAAATAAATAAATGTTTCTGAGTGAGTCACTCAACATCCCTGAGATTCAGTTCTTTAGAAGAGTGAAGGGGTTGATGACGTCCACCTTGCAGGGCTATTCTGAGGGTTCAATGAGACGGACAGTCCCTGGCCTGCAGTGGGTACTCAAGTTGGCAGGCCATGGAGTGGGCATGCGACTCTTACTCGACTTATCTCCGCTAAAGGCTGGACGTGCCCCTCTCAGCTCCCTAAATCGTCTGCTCCCCCATTCGTTCCCACCACTGGTCCATGAGCTTATGGTGCACAGGATTTGTCCGCTCGTCATGTCTCCATCTCGTCACTGGACAGGAAGGAGGGAGGGGAGGAGGCTAAGCCAGGGCCGAGAATGCGCCTGGCCCTGTGGGGCCCTGATGTGCACGCTGTGCCCCCACCTGAGCCACAGCTGGGCTTCCATCCAGCTGTTGGGGGAGTGGGGGTTAGCTCCCAGGCGCTTTAATTTTCTGCACTGGGGCCGAGAGACTCCTCTCAGAGGGCAGGAAGTCCTCCCAAGAGGAGTGCGGGTGCTGGGTGTACACGCAAAAGTGCATGGCAGGCTGGGGAGGGGGCACACACATGGTGAGAGGACATGGAGGGCTGGCAGAGCACCGCCCACCCTGCACTCAGCGAAGACTCCGCACACTTGCCTGGTCGCCCTGAACTCAAGGGGTCTCTTGAAGACTGTAAGGGAAAAGCTCTACTTCTTTTTTAATTGCAGTAGCATTGGTTAATAACATTACATAAATTTCAGGTGCACAGCATTATAATTCGGCATCTGTATATTCTATTGCGCGCTCACCACCACAAGTCTCATCTCCATTGTCACCACATATTTGGTCCCCTTTACACATTTTGCCCTCCCCCCACCCTCCAGCCCTCTGGTAACCAGCATTCTCTATTGATGCTTCTGCCAGTGGCCAGCAGAAAAAGAGTGAGTCCTGTCGGGAAGCAAGTCAGCCTGGAGCCCTTGAAGCCTCCTGTGGAGACAGCAGCAGACTCTGCTGGCCCGGAGGCTCCCCCTGGCTTCTGGTGGGCCTGAGCCTCTGGCAGGTGGGTGGGGGAAGGGCTCAGGAGCCTGGCCTCCCCGCTGCAGCTGGGGAAGCCACACTGCTGTGTAGGTTAGAGAGAGCTTGGCAGACCTTCTCCAAGGAGAGGGTGGAAAAAGCCAGATGGAAAACCCTGACTTGGCCAATTCATAAGAGCAGCAGGAAAATCCCTAAATTGGTTTCATAACAACCACTCTCTGTTCTCAGGTCCATGAGAAGGCAACAAGAATGTATCCCACGTGAAGGAAAGTTGAAGTGTGCCCAAAAGTTCATCAATACTTTTCTGTCTTTCCTCGCCAGGCTCCTGGCTAAAGTTGTTAGAACAAGCCTCTCTGTTTAATCGAGGTAATTTGATCCGGCAATAATCATTATAAATATTCATGGTTTTGCCTTAACATTAGGATAACATCTGTTTCCAAATATCTGCAATCTGTTTTCAATGCTTCAGTAAAATGTAAATTAGCTATAACTAATACAATAAAGCACTAATGGGGATAATGATAATGAAAGACGCCCATTAGGGCGGGAGTCCAGCTCTGTCTCCAATGGCCAGTTTTCTGGAGTTCGCCAGAACTTTGCTTTCCACCATCTCAAACTTTCCTCGAACGAAAGGGGCTTTGAAAAGCTCCTGCAGGCCTCCAAGCACCTCAGCGGCAAGCATGTCACCTGCCAGGCCCACTTGGGGCCTCACCCTTCTCCCAGGATACACACAGATCTTTCTAGAAGTCAGGTCCTCCTGGACAAGTCCCATGCATGGAGACCTTCACTTATGCAGAACGAGGTCCAAGCTCTCGGCCTGCAAACCAGACCTGGGCTCCTGCCACCTCCCCCAGCCCAGCACGCCCACCACCCTCAGTTCCCCAAAGGCCCCAAACACCCCTTCATTTGTCCTCCACTGCTCAGTTATTGGCACTACACTGAGGACACCCCCACTTGGTGAGGAAGAGACAAACTGGCCAATTACAAAAGGAACTGGAGGTATGAACAGGACATTCACAGAAGAAATACTAATAGTCAATAATTTCACTCTCACTAGTCGTAATTAAAACAGTGATGAACAATAAATAGTAATACTATGATTTTACATTGTTAGGCAAAATGATTACGTTTCAAAAACAATTTGTGTAAAATATTACTCTTATTTCTTTAAAAACGTGTATACATATTTGTAAAAACTCTGGGGGAAATACAGATGTAAATGCATCTTTAGAGATGCAACTCTTAACCAAATCGTTAAGGGTTACCTTTGAGACACAGGATTGGAGAATGAGCCTTTGTTTTATTATTTGGATTTGTTATAAGAATGTGTATTATATTGTGTGTTTTCTGCTGCACACACACACTTATTAACTCCAAAGGGAAAAAAATAGTAATTTTATAGTGGACAATTCTGGAAAATGCCATCTTAACCAAGTTAGCAAAATGAATGTCACCACCCGTGAGACAAATTGACGTCCCGTGCTCCTGCTATGATGCCCAGGAGAGCATTCCTCCTGTGGTGTCCCTGCCACAGTGCACAGCCTGGGCTGAACCATGGGGAAATAGCAAATGAGGCTCAGTTACAGAACATTCTGCAAAATAGCAGACCTGTGTTCTTTAGAGATGATAATGTCTTGAATGCAAAGGCAGACCGCATACCTGCTCCAGGTTAAAGCAGACTAAAGGGATAGGACACATGATCCCGGATTTTCCTTGGCTTTAAGGGACACTGCTGTGACAATGGTGGGATCTGAATGAGCTCTGCAGACTAGATAATAATATTCTATCCATGTTAATTTCCTAACTTTGATAATGGTACTGTGATTATGCAAAAGAACATTTGTGCTTTTAGGAATATACATGATGTATGTAATTGGAGAGAGAGAGAGGGAGAGAGAGATGCTATGGTAGAGCCTCAGTGGACATGGGGGCCACCCAAACTGCAGGGTACACACTGCACTCCAGTGGAGCAGTTTGACTGTTCCTCCACCCAGTGAGAGCCTGAGGAAGAAGGGTGAGGAGACCTAGAAGGGAAGAGACACAGAGAGAATGGAAGGAAGTGAAGGCACAGAGAGAGGGAGGGGCTGAGAGAGGGAGGTTTCTGAGGGACGGTTCACGCCCCACCTGGACGCTCTGGGGGAGCAACTTCTACTTGTACGGCCCCAAGACAAACTTCAGAGCTTGGAGCAACTTTGGCTCAGTCATCCAGACGTACCACTGAGCATTTTCTTTAGGGAAATGCAGGTGGAGCACCCAGAATAGGCAGAGGAGGGGTACTCTCAACCTGGGCAGAGCAGGACAGCACCTGACCCTCCTTAGGGAGGATGACCTCCCAGCCATTGCCTGACCTTCAGCCCTTGAAGGAGGCTAGAGATCCTACTCAAAAGACAAGAAAAAGAGGAACCCCGTCCCAACCCTGCACTATGCACAAATACCCAGGCCACATAGGCAGTGGTGGAGGGGACATGTAGGCGTATGAGCATTGACTCCAATGAGTGTGAAAGGTCCCACAGTGTCTGAAAAACAAGAGTGCTTGGAAAAAATTGTTGTTTTGTTGTTGGATTTTTTGGGAAGGGTTTGTGGCACTGAAGCTAGTCTCCCAGGGTGAAAGGAGGAATACTCCTTTATTTTACTCTCTTGTTCAGAAGATGTCACCCACCTGGCCTTCTCCTCCCAGGTATGCTTCCCTCCTGCTCTTAGGGGCAGCCTCCCAGGAGATGCCTGAGTTGCAGGCCCCAGCCCACTGAGGGTTCCTCCTGCTGTGTTGGTTAGTGGGGACCCATGCACAACTGGTGACAGGGCAACAGAGCCCTGACCCTGCGTGCTCTGTCCAATGCAGTAACGCACCATGGGTGGGGTATAGCCACTGAGGGGTGTGGGGCCTCTTTTACTGCTTGTCTGCTGCCTGCAAAATACTCCTGCTCCATAAATATTCTCTTAAAGTTTATAGAGAAGCACTGCAGCCAGAGGGAGTCAGCAGTCATGGCCCCAGGCCTGCAACTGAAAGCAGCAACCAAAGCCAAACTTGTGAGACAGGTGCTGGTGCAAAAGGAAAGAGGTTTATTCAGGTTTATTCAAACCTGGGAGAGTGGCGGACTCTTGTCTCAAAGACCATCTACCTCTTCCCGCTCAAGCCCACAATTCTTATAGGGATAGGGAGGGGAGGGCTTTTTTTCTATCCAATTATCTTGCTAACTTTCCTGTGCCCTTGGGCCCTGTCCATTCATCTTTCTAGTTTTTGGTGAGCTTGGTGTAAGAAAATCCTCCTGTGTCATATTGGCCAATGGGGGAGATTCCTGACACTCCCTGACTGTCTACAGTAGTGGGGGGTTGCAGGGGTGGGGAGAGACTGAAGGACATGCCATCAGGAAGCCTGGAGATGCTGCGGACCTCAGCTCACCTCTGACCTAGACATGGAGCCCACATAGGATTTGGGGGAGCCAGTTGGAGCCTGAGGGGCACCCTTGGATCCCAGTGCACCCCTGTCCTCTGCACAGCCCTTGCACAGCCAACCTCTCCAAAGTAGACACCCAGGTCCATGTTCCAACTGACAGCTGGCTATGGTAACAGACCCAGTTCCACAGAGAGACATCTCTGTCACATAGATACTGACTCTCTGTGCCTGGATTTAACCTTTGGACAACGGGGACTGAAAAATAAATAAATAACTGCTCAACTCATCCAACAGCACTGCCGTGAGGATTTTGAAATACCACAGCATCCCAGAGTGTCAGGATGACTTCAAGATTCATTTTTACAGCCAAAAGAAAGTCAACTTTGTGGTGTGTTGTTGACTCTCTGGACTCCAAAGTGTGGGATCTGGGATTCAGTCCCAAGTCACAGGATTTCCAACATGGTGGTTACCCACCGTCAGCATTCTGGGTCACCTGGAGCCCTCGGGCTGGGGCTCTGACCCCTGATGCTGGGACAGTGCTGTCTCTCTTTCACAAGCCTGAAGTAGATAGGAGTGGTGTGTCTGAGCATGCTGAGCCATGCCTTGACGAGACAGCTGGGAGTAGGAATACTTGGTTTTAGGTGCAGAACAGGGCTCCCTCTTGCCTTTCTATTTTCAATTTGTGGGTGCTCTCTGGCCTCCTTGGCAAGAGATCGCCTGAGGACTGCATGTGCTGGAGCCAGGGACCACTCTGCAAATGGCTAAATGGATCCAGCTTTCTCCACTGGAAAGTTCTGTTTCTGGCTGTGGACATCCTTTCTCAGCATCCCCTGGGGCACCACAAGTTACCACCTGAAAAAAAGGGCTGAGCAAGCAGGAGGTGGGGGCCACTTGGAACCTTATCCTCAGACTCTCCTCCCAGGGTCCTCTCCCTGACAGCTCTGCTAGGGGCTTCTGCTCTGACCCTGGCACTGGGGAGCCTGGGAGTCGAGGGCCTTTGGCCAAACAAGTTCTAAGTGGCAGCTGGAGTTGGGTCAGAGCCACTAGTGGGAGGTGGAGGGTGAGGAGGAGCCAGCCCAGCTGCATGGAGACCTGGCTGTGGCCCAGCAGCTGAGTGACTAGGGGCAAGTTTCTGACCTTTTGGGCCTCACATTCCTCATAGGCTCCCACGGGTCTCCAGGTGCCCAGCACAGTCTCTGGCACGTTCTGGAAGCTCAGCCACCCCTTACATACCCCTTAAGGTATATAAGAGAGACAGCACTGCCTCCTTCTCTGGTCAAGATTCCCCAAAGCAGTGAAGGTGAGGCCAGAAGAGATAGCTCTTTCCCTCAATTTCAGTGGCTAATAAATGAAAATATGTTTGTATTTTGTCAAGTACATGTGTTAGAATTTTATTTTTATTTTTATTTTTTTCCAACTATAAGAGAACATTTATTTGAAAAATCACAGAGCTAGAAGAAGTAATTTGTAAAAGAAATGGACTTAAGAAACAAGTTATAGAGGTAAAGGAAGGACCTCTGGAGCTTGGGAGTGAGAAAGGTAATGGTAATGCGCCTGGGGGAGGGGGAAGAAGGGAAAGGGAAAGGTGTGGGCATGCTTCTGAGAGGGAGAGCGCACTGGCTCCTCCCTCCTCAGGGGAAGATCTCAGTACAATATTCAGCCATTCTCCAGGTGTGTCCTTCCAGAGTCTAAGTCTCCACTGACGGACCAGCTGGTGCCAGGGCAGGGGTCATATCCAATGCAGCGGGTCCTGAGGTCAGCTGTGGCATTGCTTGTCTGGTTTTGCTGCTTCTCTGGGCCAGGAGCTGAAATACAACTGAGGCCTAAATGTTATCTCTTGGGAGGAAAGGTCAGGGGGTCTAAACCACATGACCAGCTATAGGCTAGGGAAAGAAAGGTCACCCTGGAGGTGAGATCCCACCCTACAATGGTCCCTTGTTAGGCACCCAGGGCCTTCCACCCTGGTACCTTCTGTACATGGCGCATTGTCCTTGCTGTGTTCATGTCTGTCTAACTGCCTACCACATTGCCCCTCAAGGACCGTGGCTCTGAATTCTTTCAGAGAAAAGGGGTACAGGTTCTCTTCTGTATTTACGTCCTGCTGAAGAGGGGTGACGTTTTCCTTCAGAGCCAAGAGATCCTGGCTGTCTGTCGGAGGGATGCTGAGGCCTGGGCATACAAGGAGGTGGCAATGGTCTAGAGGTGGTGTTTCCTGAGTATGATAGGGCTTGTCACTGGGTGGGGACAAAGTGTGTTACAGGTCTTAGTGTTATTTGGGGCAAAAGCTAAAATGTTAAGAATTATGACAAGTGGTAAGTGTTTTCATTCTCACTAATTCCATGTCAAAGGATGACAGAAAAATGAAACATTAGTTTGGAGGGTTGTAGCCAAATATTTAGGAAAACTAGATAAATTCGGGATCTAGTTCCATTCATAAGTGAAAAATAAATCTTTGAAGACAAGTAATTGATTTAGAGTCTAATATTTACAACTGTGTATTATAGAGTCTACTGAAACACAATTTTCCCTCCTAAAATCACCCTCATTTTTATTAAAAAGCCAAAGTAAGACCAATTTTTTTACTGCATTAAGTCTAGTTTCAACTTAGCCTGATTATTTCTATGAATACAATAGGAATAGCAATTGATTATATAGGCTTTTAAAAATCTGCTTTGCTGGAATTTCATGATTGAGTTTTAATTAGCCCCTCAGGGCAAAGAAGCTGAGCCCCTAGTAGCCACCAGGTTGCCTGTAATACCGGTAGACTTAAGTGAGTTCTTCAAGTTCTTGAGGTTCCCATAATGTCTTGAGGTTCCTTTCCTGCCTTCTCTCAGGAAAACAACCTTCGTTCCTTACCTGGAAAGGCTGCCATGAACCGCGGGACTAAGCGAGGCACCAGGCCATACCTCCAAGGGGCTCTTCCTGGCTTCAAAGCCAGTGTTCATTTTTCAGGGTGTCTGGTGGCATCCAGAGTCCAGGCTTGTCTCTCAGACATGACATCCCAGTCAAAATCTTTGTTAATAAAACCACAATTGGAAACTGGTCTTATTGAATTCATGTAAACAAACATAGTGCCGTGAAAATAATAATATTTACTCAAGTTTCCAAATTCTGGAGGGATTAGGTAGGGCGAAAAATATATTTAAATCATTGCTAAAATTTTTAGTCACTAAAGATCAGGGAGGAGGGGGTCAATGGGGGAGAAAAGGGGGGACATCTGTAATACTTTCAACAATAAAGATACATTTTTTAAAAAACAAGTGATTAAGTGAATCCTTACTGTAAGAATTACCAGCATGCCACGTGGTACATAGACCTAAGTCAGTCATGTTACCTGAATGTCCCATGTCAGCCTTTGGCTTATATTTAGGTACAGTATGAATGATATAGAACTCCTATATCTAAACTTAATTTCTGTTTAGGGCCCCTATGCCACTGTTGATGTAAACTTGAATTTAGTCCATTCAGAGTCCCCGGCCTCTTTCCTGAGGGCATGGAGTCACCACTGCTCTCTCTGGCCTTGGCAGGGACAGCCTAGCTCCGGCTGGCGTTGGTTTCCAGGCGGCCCGTGCCCAGCCTCTTCAAATCCCCTGTCCACAGTTACTGCCTGTGCCCCTCCAACACCAGGAGGTGCCGCTGCTTCCTTGCTGCCTGGGCTCAGGACACTCCTGTGGGGTCGTGCCCGGCCCAGTGCCTGTGCAGGCCTCCTGGGTAGCCACTCCCTGGGGTCTGTCCCTTCCTGGAGCTCTGCTGGGGAAGGGGCCCTGGTGGTCATTAGGTCCGTTGGCCGAACATTTACCATTCTTGTTCTAGACACGGGCAGGGCTGTACTTCCATGCCCCCTTCACGTCAGAGGTGACTTGCTTTGGCCAATGAAATGTGAGAAGTGACAAGTGGCATCTCTGGCAGAAGCTTTAGAAGCCACTCTGCAATTTGTCACATTTCTCTTTCCCTCCGCTTTGGGTGGTGGCTGCTCCGTCAGCTCGGCCCCACAGTGAGCAGGTGTGGGCGGATGCTCCCAGGCTACCCACAGTGGATGTGGAGTGACAGCAAAAAGTCAACCTCATTTGTTAAGCCAACGAGATTGGGGTTGTTATCACTGCAGCAGAGCCTACCCATCCTGACTGCTTCAGAGACATAAGTCTCCTCTGCTCTTGACCTTTCAAGTCAGTTTTACCTCCTTGGCCTGTTGTCAACACCCATAAAGCTAGAGTTTTGAAATTTAAAAAGCAAAAGATGACTCATATTTCTCTACTATTTTGCTGTCCTTTCGTGGGGCAGCAAATGCAAGCTGCCTGGGAGGAGAGGGAGAGGAAGGCCAGGAGAGACGTGGGGTGGGGGCTGGGGAACGGGATGAAATGGGAATAGAGAACGTCGTGGGCTCAAGAACAGCCCCCCAAAGATGTCCATGTCCTCATCCCTGGAGCCTGTGAATGCGTTGCCTTGGCAGAAGGACTTTGCAGATGTGATTAGGTTAGGGGCTTTGAGACAGGGAGCTTATCCTGGACGACCTGGGGGGGCCCAGAGCAGCTCACTAGGGTTCCTGTAAGAGGGACGCAGGAGGGTCAAAGTCAGAGGAGGAGGAGTGATGACAGGCGCAGAGTCATAGTGACGGATTTCAAAGGTGCAGGAGGGACCACGAGCCAAGGAGTGCAGGCAGGAATGGCGGTGGAAAAGGCGAGGACGCAGATGCCCCCGAGCGGCCAGAGGATGCAGCCCCACTGACGCCTTGCTTTCATCCCCGTGAGGCCCCGGTTGGACACCTAACTACAGAACAGGAAGATAATAAAGTCGTGCTGTTTAAGCTGCCTAGTTTGTGGTAATTCATCACAGTAGCAATAGGAAACTAGTCGTCTTGGTTACCAGTTAAAATATTCCTGTCACATGTGCAGGCCAGGTAGGGTTACCAGGGTCACCAGGGGCGCCTAACCTGAATCTTTCTCCAATCTGGCCGTTGGCTTTGTACAAGCCCAGTGGCTGTCCCAACACTGACCCCCAAGGCATCCACTCCCTCCTCCCTGATTTCTTCTACCAGCATCCAGCCCTTGGGACCTTCGAATTTTCTTCAGACAGAGATCTACCTACCTGTTCAGAAACCTGAATGACCTCCTTCTTGGCCTCTGCTTCCCTCCTGGCCGAGCCTTGTCTCTGGTGCCTCCCTGGGCCCGCACACCAGCTACTCCGGAAAGAGAGACCCTCCTGCCCCTGCCTCGGGCACGCTGCCTCTTCTGTCTGGGAGCCTTCAGCAGAGCGGGGAAGCCAAGGTCCCGAGCCTGACTTTCTGGGTCCCTCTAAGAGTGCACCGTCCAACACTACCTGACGTGGTGATGTACACTTACATCTAAATTAACGAAAAGTAAGAACTCAGCTACCCAGTCACACTAGCCACATTTCAAGTGCTCAACAGCCACACGGGGCTAGTGGCGACTCTGTTAGACGACACTGATACGAAATGTCCATCACTGCACATAGCTCCAGTGGACAGCCCTGTCCTGAGAGCTCGGTCCCTTCAGTCCCTCTAAGCCCTGCCCCGCTTAGACAGGAGGCCTTTCACCTCGATGCCGGTGTGGGAGGCTCCAGTTCTGCGTTCCCTCTTGTCTGCCTCCGCCCTGTCTAGAGAGTGGGTAGTTCTGGCCCAGGATACACTCCCCACCGTGTGGCATGCGGCCGTGGGCCTCGGCACGTCGTCCTCATCGAGACTGCCTTCTCCTGCTGCAGAGGGTTAAAGCTCAAACTCCATTTCCCAGAGTCCCTTGCAGTTAGAGTGCTAGACGTAAAATGTTTTCTCAGGTAGAAGCACTTACTCGAGGTTAGAAGACAGAGGGGAGGTGGAAGCCATCTCCCTAAAGCTTTGGGGCTGTCCTCTGGTGGCAAACGGGAAAGAGCAGGGTCCAGCCCCCTGCTTCGTAGAGCTGAGAGGTGGTTGCTGCAGTGGCTGCATTCAGTGTTTCAGCATCCGGCCACCAGCTTCACGGGGCACGAGGCAACTGTGTCCATGACCAGTGTTTGGGCAGCAGGGACGGGGCAGCCCCTGACCCCAGCTTCCTGGTCCCTGGGCCTCAGCTATGGCAATGAGTTCCTGGAATTGAATTCCTATTCTGTTGCGCTGGCCGTCACTCCTGGAGACTCAGGCGGGAACCTATCCCTCTACCTCTTCAAAGGACTTTGTAAATCTTCAATTCCCTGTATTAAGTCCTTTCTGCTTAAAATACCTAGCATGATTTTGTTCCCTGCACTAAACCCTGACTATTTCAGCAAGAGGACAGCTGGGACAGGTAAATTCTAGAGCAGAGTGACTCTCTGGGCATCTCCGAAATGAACGCTGTCCATGGTTCAAATGATTTGTCCTGGGAGCAGCAATTCCCAGCCTCAGTCGCCATCTGCAGAGCTGGGCCACCTGACACCTTTATGTACAGTGGAACTTCGCTTTTCGAACTTAACTCATTCCAGAGGGCTGTTTGAAAACGGAATCATTGTCTAATGTACTGTTTAATCTACAAATAAATATTTTAAAAACAAAAAGGACATGAAACGCAAATAAAAATTTAACAAAAAGGAAATGAAATGTATAGTAAAAATGGAATTTTAATAATAATAAGCAGCAACAAAAGCAAAAACAAAAAAACACGAAAATATTCACAGCACAATTTCCTGAGATGTTAACAAATTGAGATTTAGTCGTAAACTGCCTCACGCTCGTGCATTCTCTCCTGGGTTTGTCGCCCGAGAGACGCGTGACCGATCGTGCAGGCATCATCCTGAAAGGGCTGTGGAGTTGGGAAGGAACTGTTTGAGGGGGGAGAGGTTTGGCTGCAATGGTTTTGCACCCAGGCTGTTGAGAGTTCTGGAACCCCAGAGCACAGGCTCAGGTATTCGAGACAACTTCAAGCCCCGTAGCTGGCAGCAAGAACAGGTGTCTGATTAAGGCTGGGTTCAAACAGTGGAGTTACAAAGTCAAATGGCATGCCCAAAACATGATTGAACTGCCAAACGTTCATGAAATCAGCTACCTGAGACGATGAAACACAAGTCACAGTCATTTTGTTCTGAAGTGTAAAAAACAGTTTTTCATCCCGACAGAAAAACAGCAAAAGGACTGTGAACACCGCAGCCTCAGGGACTCCTTGCCACCTCTGACCTCGGCGTCCTGCTCACCTGGCCGTACCATGTCATTTGCCCCCGTTGATACTTCGTATCTTTTCCTCCCTTGGTTCACATTGCTTTACTCTCCATCCGCGATCCAGTAATCCCAGAACAGGGAACTGGCTTCTTCCCAAGGAGCAGCAACTACTTGGAAACATGTCTCAGTGAGCTCACTTCCATCCCCTCGGCCATCTCCTCACAGGAAGATGGCCAAGAGCCACCGCCCACTCAGTCCCCAAATATTTATTGGACACTGTTGTGGCTTGAATAGTGACCCCCTCAAAAAAAGATATGTTGAAGTCCTAACCCCCAGTACCTCAGAATGCGACCTGATTGGGAAACAGGGCCATGGCAGATGTCAGTGGTTAAGAAGAGGTGATACTGGGGCAGGGTGGGTCCCTAATCCAATGGGCCAGAGTCCTTATAAGAAGACGGCCTGCGAGGACAAACACAGGGAGAACGTCACGTGAAGCAGAGGCCGACACCGGCGTGAGGAAGCTGCAAGCCGAGGACACCGAAGGGTGTCAGCAGCCAGGAGCTGGAGGAGGCAGGGAAGCCATCCTGCGGATTTCGGGGGGCTCACGGCCCCTCGGACACCTTGATTTTGGACTTGCAGCCTGCAGAACTGAAAAGCAATAAATTCATGTGTTTTCACCACTTAATTTATGGTCTTTTTTATAATGGCCCTGTCGTTGTAATATAGGCAGCTGCTTTGCACCAAGCCATTGTCTAGGAGTTGGGGTCACAGAGCAGAAGAAAGTGACACCATTTCTGTCCCCCAGACACTCAGAGCCCCCTGCTTCCTTCCTTCCGTCTTCCCACAGTCTCTTTCTTCAACCCTCTGGGGGAAGAGTGGGCAGCGGTGTTCAGCGCCCTGGGGTTAAGAAATCAGCTAACAAGCTAATCGTGGCCATTGCCCTGGTGATTTAGGACCGGGGGCCATAGGCCCTGGTTTTTAGCCATGAGCATGGGATTTTAGTCACGCACTCATAGTTTTGTATGTGGGGAAACTGAGGCCTGGGGAGATGAAGTGAACTGCCCAAGATCAGGTGAGCCCAGTGAGGGCTGGAGGCGAACCTCCTCCATCCAGGCGGCATTTGTCCCCAGCCAGCGGCTCTGTCTCCCCAATGCCTCCGCTCAGAGCCGTCGCTCACCTGTGACAAGGCCTGTCTTCTTCCCATTCCCTGCACCTAGATTTCATGGGCCCTTCCTGGCAGCTACCAGTCCCCTAATGCTCCCTGATCACCATTTTAGGGCTTCGTCTTCCAGGCCAGACAACACCCTGAGCCTGGCCAGTCACCCCTAGAGCTTCTGGAGCAGAATTGCAGCAAGGGTGTGGGGTGTGGGGCTGGTCAGAGGCTGGGCAGCTGGGGCACGTGGGTGACGCATGAGTGTCTTTGTCACCCAGAGGACGGCCTGTCCCGGACACGTGATTTTAATCGTTAGTGCCTCCTGGTCTCTGTGGGTCACGAGCCCTTTAAGGATCTCACGACACTTTAAAAAATCCTCCTCTAGAAAACTTGACATTCAGACGTACACAGGAAACTTTGCAAACAAATTTCCAGGAGGCTTGCTAGCCACAGAAGCCCATCTTGTCCTCTTTGGAGGTCACAGACACGGGATGGAGACCCAGGTGAAGGTACACAGGTGTGTGGGTGCACGTGTGGATGCCGGTCACATCTAAACTGTGTGCTACGTAGTCTCTGTGGCTCAGGTCCGAGGCGTCTCGGAGAGGCTGTGGACGCGGACTGAAGTGGAAAGGCGCTGTCTTTGGAGCCCGCTTGGCTGCTGTCCGAGCTGTATGACCTTGGGCATGTGAATTTCCTTCTCCGAGCCTCGGTTTCCAAATGTGTAAACTGTGGATATGTGTGAAGTTGAGAAATAAATTTAAAATGTTTAGTGCGCCCTGGCCGGTTTGGCTCAGCGGTTAGAGCGTCGGCCTGCGGTCCAGAGAGACCCGGGTTCGGTTCCTGCTAAGGGCACGTACCTCGGTTGCAGTTTGTCCCCGGCCCTGGTTGGTTGTGCGGGTGGCGGCCACTCGATGTGTCCCTTTCACGTCGATGTTTCTCTCTCTCTCTCTTCCCCTCTCTCCCTCCCACTCTATCTGAACAAAAAATGAAAAATTGTCCTCGGGTGAGGATAAAAAATAAAATAAAATAAAATGTTTAGTGAAAGAAGAAACAGCAATTTGAAAATTAACAAAAAAGTCCGTTATATAGTGATCCCTTTGCTATCCCTCCCTGTCTCTATATAATACACCATATATGTCTTAAAAGATATTCATCCAGCCCTGGCCGGTTTAGCTCAGCGGTTAGAGCGTCGGCCTTCGGACCAATGAGTCGCGGGTTCTATTCCAGTCAAGGGCACGTACCTCGGTTGCGATTTTTCCCCGGCCCTGGTTGGGGTCATGCGGGAGGCAGCCACTCGACGTGTCCCTTTCACGTTGATGTTTCTCCCTCTCTCTCTTCCTCTCTCTCCCTCCCACTCTACCTGAACAAAAGTGGAAAAATGTTCTCGGGTGGATTAAAAAAAAAGATATTCACCCAAATGTTACCAGTGCAGGGAATTGGGTTGAACTTTGGATGATTGAATGTATTTTTCTGTATTCAACAAAGAACAGTTATTCTTTTGGCATACAAAAGAAAAAATAAACATTATTATTTTTTCAAATTAAGTGCCTAATACAGTGTTTGTCAGCGAGTAGATGGCCAATAAATAACACTTGTCATTATATTTAGGTGTTACATGAAATATGTGTCCATATCATATAAAGTATAGTATTCACTCACTCATAAAGCATGTGTGGAGCGCCTATGACAGGCACACAGTTGTCCTGGCCCCCGGGGGGTGGTGCAGAGGGAAAGCATCTTACAAGATGGAAAGGGGATGAGAGCAGACAGATAACTAACTGCTGTACCCAGTGCTAAGCTGTGTGTGTGAGAGAGAGAGAGTGGTGGCAGGCGGAGCGCTGCATGGACAAACACCATTTCAGCTGACCTTGGAGGCAGGGCGGGGAGGGGGGATTTTCAAGGAGGAGATGGAAGGATAGAGGAGCTGGGAGCAGGGGGGAAGGCACCAAGTGTAACTGGGAATGGAGAGGGGTCAGCAACAAGCAAAACCCTCTGACCTGGGGACACAGAGGGAAATGGGGACGGACCACAAAAGGCCATGCGTTTCGAGCTAATGAAGCAGGTGCCTCTGCCTTTCTGCTCTACTACCCTGGGGTGGCTTTCATCCTGAGGTTGCCTCATGGTCATAAAACAGCTGCCACCCCTCCAGCCTCAGGTCTACATTCTAGGCAGACAGGCAGAGGAGGAGGAGGAGAGAAGGGGAAGAATGGGAGAAGGAAGAGGTAGAGGAGGAGGAGGAGGCAGATCCCATTTATATGAAAATGTGTAACAGGTAAATCTGTAGAAATGGAAAATATATTGGTGGTTGTCAGGGGCTGGGGTACAGGGGGTTGGGAGAGATGGAGCGTGATAGTGAAAGGGTACAGGGTTTCTCTGAGGTGAGGAGCTGTTCTGAGACTGGCTGTAACAATGGTTGTATATATCTGACTGTACTAAAACCACTGCAGTGCCCTGGCCGGTGTGGCTCAGTGGGTAGAGAATCGGCCTGCGCACCAAAGGGTCATGGGTTCAATTCCCAGTCAAGGGCACATACCTGGGTTGCAGGTACAAAACAAAAAACAAACAAAAGCCCAGCCGGTGTGGCTCAGTGGTTGAGCGTCAACCCATGCACCAAGAGGTCGCCGGTTCGATTCCCAGTCAGGACACATGCCCAGGTTGTGGGCCCGATCCCCAGTGGGGGGCATGCAGGAGGCGGCCAATCAATGCTCTCTCTCATCAATGTTTCTATCTCTCTCTCCCTCTCCCTTCCTCTCTATAAAATCAATAAAGAAAAAAATAAATAAGTACATTTAAAAAACAAAAAAACACTGCACTGAAGTACACACTGTGAGTGGACGCGCCGTGCGATGTGACTCTCAGCAAAGCCCTTCCCTCTGCCTTTCCCTAACGGCGGAGAACGTCTGGAGGACAGACCCAGACCCTTCCTGGGAGTCCGCAGGGTGGGGAAGAGAGTGGTGTGGAGGGTGGAGAGGACTGGATGGGTCTGGGGACTCCAGGCGCCGCAGACCCCGGAGGGTGTCCAGGTCCAGGCCGAGCAGGCAGGCTGCAGCCTATGTCTCAGGTGAGGTCTGGGTGGGGATGCGCCTGACTGAGCCTGGCTCCCACCTGCCTCATTCACGCTCCCAGTGGCCCTGAACCGTCCTTCATTCACCCATGTTCATGTAGTTGCTCATTCATTCAATGATTCATTCACTTAGCAGATAGCCACATGGCACCTACGCTGTGCTCCCAGGTTCCGGCCCCATCCACAGAGAAGCCCCCTCTCACCACTCCGTCCCTGCACTTCACGCGCGTGTGAGCTGAGTGCCTGCTGTGTGCCAGGCACCGCGGTGGGCGCTCGGGTCAGGCCGCGGGACGAACGGAATCCCTGCCCTCTCCCAAAGAACAGACTCGCCCAGAACATTCTAGTGTCTTAATTATATTTATTAAAATTTTCTTAAAGAGGGGCACATAAAACTAGGTATAAACTCCTTGTACTCGGAGCCCTTTCGGAACTGGGAACCCGAGTGAATTCACCAGCGTAACACAAATGGAGCGACACCCGCTGGCACTGCCAGGGCTCTTCTGCACCTGCCTCTGGCTCGCAGAGGGCGTGGCCCGTGAAGTCCGTCCTTCTGCACACCGCGTCCAAAGTCCTGCTGCGTGATGCCAGTGGGAGGGGCAGCCTGCCCGGTGCCGTCCCAGGCTCACAGTCCTGCCTGACCTGGGCGCTGGGGGCGTGGAGGCCACGACCGTGAGTAGGAGCTGGGCTCCGTGGCTGGATACGGGCAGAAGGTAGCGAACGGGTCCAGAGAGAGTGTGTGAGATGACAGGGTGGGGATGTGCCAGGCATGGCTGGGGCAGGAGGGCCTGGCAGTGGGAGGAGGGGAGGAGGCAGCGGCTGGTCCCTGGAGAGCCTAACAGCCTACTTACAAGGAGCTGGGACGCTGTCCTGTGGGCAGTGTGGAGTCCCCGGAGTGCTGTGACCAAACCTCTGTTAGTGGGTCGGCACCAGCCGTGGTGAGGAGGATGGCGAGGTAGGCGGTTAGTGCCACCGTAGGAGTCGGTGTGAGCTCACGGACACAGGCTGAGCCCAGCAGAGAGGCCTGGCCTGGAGGGGAAAGAGAGGAGGCCTCAGGGAATCGACGCAAAAGGGCTCCTGACAGCCCGGCCGGTGGGCTCAGTGGATTGAGCATCGTCCCATGGACTGAGAGGTCCCGGTTCGATTCCCGGTCAGGGCACATGCCTGGGTTGTGGGCTCAGTCTCCAGTGTGGGGGGTGCAGGAGGGGCCAATCAATGTATCTCTCTCACATCGATGTTTCTATCTCTCTCTCTAAAAAATCTATCTATCTATCTATATCTATATCTATATCATCTATATCTATATCTATCTATCTGTATCTATATCTATATATATATATATATATATAGATTTTTTTTTAAGAGAGCTCCTGGCAGAGAAAGACCTTGTGGACAAGTCACCCAAAGTAGAGGAAAGGAGAGAGAGCCTTAGTGGGGTCTCAGAGGGGTCACTCAGGGCTGGGTGGGAGCTCTGGGGGCTCAAAAGTAGTGAGTGGGCCAGCCCTGCACCCCCGTGGACAGCCTTTGCTTCTTGGGCAGGGGCCTTGGGATGAGGGCAGTTCCCAACGTCAGGGATGGGCTCAGGCAGGAGGAACGGATGCCACCCTCCTCAGCCTGCTTTTCATTCCAGTGCCAGCACCGACCGCCTGGAGCAGCCCACTCCCCCGGCTGCTGTTTTGCAGTCGGGGTGTATCAGTCATGATAAGACATTACTTAAAGCAGTGGTGACAGAGCCTAATCAGTCTTGTGAAATATAGACCTCTCCCCACACTGCAGGCAGGGCCGGCATTAATACACATTTATGCAAAGCAAGAGCCGTAGCTGTCGGGGGCTAATCTTTACAAGTATGATAAATGATGTTTATTCTCCATGATGGAACGAAACACCCCAGCCGACAGTAATTGTAATAAAAAGGACAGATCAACTTCTATAAAGTGATTGAATTACCCTTCGATTGCATTAATGTCCATACTCCGTGTGTCACTGGCTTCCTCGAGGTTCTGAGGACAGTGAGCAGGACATTTCCCCTTCAAGTCAACGGCTGCCCTTCACCCAGCTGCTAGGGCACAGGGGCTGCCTGCCGGCGGCGCGGGGTCCCGGTCCTTCTCTCCTGTGCGACGGACCTTAGCTGGGACAGAACAGTGCCAAGCGTCAGCCTGGGCAGCCTGGAAGTGGCCAAGAACTGGAATGGGTGGGAGGCTGGGGTGGGGGGGCACCCTGCATGGCCAGGCTTTTGAAACAGAAAACAAGGTGTCTTGTGTAATATTCCCCATGACCCCGAGAGGCAGGTGCCACTATTATTTTAACATATTTTTATTGATTTTTTTTTTGAGAGAGAGAGAGAAACACCGATGTGAGAGAGAAACATCAATCAGTTGCCTCCCACACGCGCCCCGACCCGGGATCAAACCTGCAGCCAGCCAGGAATAGAAACTGCCACTTTTCTAACCCACTGAGCCACACCAGCCAGGGTAACAGGTGCCATTTTATTTCACCTTTGCAGATAAAGAAGTTGGGTCTCAGCCCTGGCTGTTTTGCTCAGTGGTTAGAGCGTCGGCCTGAGTACCGAAGGGTCAAAGGTTGAAGTCCCGGTCAAGGGCACGTGCCTGGGTTGCAGGTTCCATCCTCAGTCCCCGTCAGAGTCGAGGCAACAGATTGATGTCTCTCTCTCTCTCTCTCTCTCTCTCTCTCTCTCTCTCCCCCTACCTCCCTTCCAATCCCCCCCCCCAAAAAAAAACAATGGAGAAAGATATCCTCGGGTGAGGATTAACCAAAAAAAAAAAAAAAAAAGAAACTGGGGCTTAGAAAGGTTAAGTGTCTTGGCCAAGGTCACACAGCTGGTGTGTGTCAAAATGGGGTTCACACCCAGAAGTGTTTAACAGACTGCCATGGCAATGCCCAAGGGGACCCCTGCCTCCCAGACCTTCCTCTGACATGTGACAGTGCCTGCCCAGCTGCATGGTGACCCAGGGAACGGGAGTGTCAGGCTGCTCCACTTTGGAGCCGAGTCTGGGTCCCAGGAGGCCTAACCAGAGATGCTGGGTGCCGTCTTCCAGCCTCACAGCCAGGGCAGCACGGAGGCAGGGAGGCACACGGGAGCAGCAGGCTGGTGAGTTTGAATCCGTCTCCTGAGGCCTCAGTCTTCTCATCTGTGGAATGGAGAGAAGAGCGGCACCCATCTCACAGTGTTGGCCCATGAGGGTCTCAGTGGGTTGTGCCCTAGACCCAGACTCTTGGGCGGTCCCATGATGCTGTTTCACCTCGAAAAAGCACACGCACAGAGCTGGCTGGGCCCCACCCGCGCTCTGGTTAGGCAGGGCTGGTCTGGGGCCCAGAGTGGCCATTTCTAACAGGTTCCTAGGTGCAGCTGATCGGACCACACTTTGAGAGTGCCCTGGGGAGTAACCCAGAGCTCCTGGGAGGCCCGGGCTGGATAAGACTCGGCAGGAGCCGCTGCATAGGAGGGTGAAGGAGAGCCGCCTGGCGCACACTCATGGGTTCTCAGCTGCTTCACAGTTCGCATCATGTTCTTAGTTTGTTACTTATTTTTAATTTTTTTTTCTTTATTGATATTAGAGAGAGGGGAAGGGAGAGGGAGAGAGAGATAGAAACATCGATTGGCTGCCTGCTGCATGCCCCCCACTGGGGATCGGGCCCACAGCCTGGGCACGTGCCCTGACCGGGAATCGAACCAGTGACCTCCTGGTGCATGGGTCGACGCTCAACCACTGAGCCACACCAGCCGGGCAGTTTGTTACTTATTTTGAGTATCCCTCATACTTTAGCTAAAAAAGGGTTGTCTCTCCTATGAGAGTTTAAAATCAGGACTGCTAGTTTTTAGAGCTGGTTCGGGACACGCTCATGTCCGTCGTGGAAGTCAGCGGGAGGTACGGATGGTGTTCAAGGGACAGGTGGAGTGAGAGCCAGGAGCTGCGTGCCTGGAGCCCAGCCAGGCTGAGGAGCGGTGCCCCCGCTGTCTCTCCATCCCCCTCGCTGGCTTCCCCCCAACTCCCGCTTCAGTCCTGAGGACTCTAGGTGTTACCCCAGCCCTGCCCCTGTCGAGAGGACACTCCGTCAACCTCTGCCTGGGACCTGGGTCTGTCCCGCCTCCCCAACCCCTTCCTGTAAGTCAGAAGGGGCATCCCTGATGCCACTTTTCTTGAACCTCCCTCGCCAACCCACCACCTACTGCTGGCAACACCACCGTGGGCAAGTTCTTTAATGCCACCCTGCCCTCTCACCAGGACTGATGTGGAGAGAGTCCCTACCTGTCCTCTGCATCTGCTCTCGGCCCCCAGCCAGCACATCTGATCCTTGTCCCCACGATAACCACGTTCCGTCGTTACCCGCTCCCTCTCTGAGCTCTGCCCCCACCACACTCCCCAGTCCACTGGCCTCCATTCCATCCGCCTCCAGCCCAGGGCCTCAGCCCAGACAGATCCCTCTTCCTGGAACCTCACCTCTTCCTCCCGGGACCCCACCCAGGTAACTGCACATCCTTCCGCCCTTACCTCAAATGTCACTTTGTCAAGGACCCCTTCCTACGCTCAGACAAGGCCAGGCCCACCAAACGTTCCTGTAACACTGACGTTTGCACTGCCCTTTCCTGTTTGTCATTATACTTCGCTCTGTATGTTTGTTGACGGTCTGTCTCTCTTTCCAATTAGACAGGGAGCAGTTTGCTTGGAGTTGCGTGGGCCCCCAGCCTGGGGCAAATACTCAGAAAACAGCGGCTGGGCCAGTGAGTGAATGAACTTCTTGTCTTCCGGAAGGGCAGGTGCTTGGCCACAGCTTAGTGCTGAGTGTTTAAAATGGTTTTGGTTCCCGAGGTTTGGCTGAGTGTGTGAGAGACCCCTGCACGGAGATGAGACAGTGAGAGCACCCTTGGCACCGGCCCTGGGGGTGCCACCCTGTGGAGGAGAGACATGGGAGGTTCCTGTCATTCTGGTTTCCTGGGACTAGCCTGGCTGCTGGCATCCACGGGACCACCATTCAGCCAGGCTATTGCACACACCATTGTCTTCAGTCCTGGCCTCTACACCCAGACAGGGCAACCTCTCCCCACCTCCATCCCCTTGGGCAGGAAAAGAGATTTAAATCCTTCCCCTCTTCAACTGAGATTGCCCTAAGTGAGGGGGGAGCCCTGACCCCCACCCACCACCTGCTGTCATCAGACAGGTCTGCAGATTGCCTGCAAAGACCATGAAGTCACGAGTTCTGCAGAAAGCCCAGCTGCTCCGCCCCCCGCTGCGGCCCCCAGCCTGGGGACCATGGCCTTCGGTGCCCGTCACCGTGGTGGTGCTAAGCCTGGCTGTATCTCTCTTGTGGGAAAAGGCAGAGTGTGGCTAATGTCTTTGGAAGGGAAGCATCAGTGACCACCCTCGAGCCTGCTGATTCTAGGAGCTGAACTTAAAGTCTATGAACATTTGGGAAAACATTAAAATGTTAGCATCTGTCTATTTCTGAAATTCCTTCTCCAAGAGGCCTGCACCTCACACAGATCCATCCAACAAGCTTGTTTAAGGCCGGCTTGACGCCCGGCGTGGAGCCGTGGCCTCCGAGACAAACAAGGAGCAGATGACGAGAAGGAGCTCCGTGAGAGGCCGAGACAGGGAGCCCAGGGAGGGCCTGCCGCTGACGGGCTGCTAGGAAAGGCGTCCAGGAGAAGGGGAGCTGAGTGTCGGGGGCCAGGTGGGCTTGGTGGGGTGAATGGGTGGGAGGCAAGGAAGGGTATTCCCAGAGGAAGAACATGGACCCAGGGGCACGGAGGTGGGCTCATTCAGGGCTTTCCAGAACAGTAGTGGGGTTTGTCTCTGACCACACCCCCTCCGAGCCACCTCCCCGAGCCCTTGAACTTCCAGGAACCACCAGCAGATGTTCGTTAGCGGGCGGGGAGCAGGAGGACTGGCGCCATTTGCCAGGGTGGCATGCTTGGAATAAATCTCGGGTGTCGCTGCAGGGCCCCGCGCTCCTGGTCCTGAGCCAGTTTGGAAGGGCTAGAGCCCGGGGTGGGGGCAGGGAGGCCAGGAGAACGGGGCCTAATAGGCTGTTCTTAATTCTTCTCATTACTTTTGATCAGGAGCACGGCTGCCCAGACCATAAGGAGGTGGGCCCCCGCCGCTGCTGGAGCATCATTAGGGGAACACATTTGGGTGAGACTAATGAGGTTGGCTTAGGGAAGGACCGGAAATAAACCGGGGCGCCTCTGGTTGGCTTCAGGCCGCACTTTCATTCTGCAGCAGCGCATTGCTGCTCGCAGAGGGCCTTGTTAATGTGCCCCAGACACCTCTGGGCTTGGGCTCTGAGATGCTACAATTTATTATGATTATCAGGGATGTGACGTGGGGAAGCTGGTTGGAATTTCCACCCTGCTAATGAGCAAGGTGGGCAGTGCCACTCTCGGGCCATTCCCCTCAGCAGTGCCAGAGGACGGTGGCCCTGGCCTCTGGCACCCTCCTTGAATATCCCACGTGGAATGCAGATGTCACCAAGGTGGAGCCCAGCCCCCTCCACGAACTTTGCCAGTACCTTCTCTCTGCTCCATGCAGCCGAGCCCCGGACCTGCACCCAAGCGGGGCACCCCGCCCAGTCTAGCACATGCAGAGAAAAGAAGCCATTGTCCTAAATGAACACTCAAGCAGCTACAGAATAAGACTGAAAACCCTGCTCTACCTCCACCTCCAGGAAGCTTTCCCTGATACATGCACACATTAACACTGTCCCCCTGTTCTGTCTGTGTACCCACTTTAGGGTCGCTCTTGGCATTTACTTGTCAAATGCCAGTCTCTCTAGCTAGATGTGAGGACCAGAGAGCAGGGACTGTGTCCTGGTCACCTTGATACCTCCAGTGCCCAGGACAGACCATGTCACATACCAGATTCTCAAGATGTTTACTGAGTACAGTTGGCATGAGCTGGGAGCACTCGTGTCCTGCTGTCCAAGGGCAGACCTCAGGGACAGAGGCAGGGAGGAGGAGACTAGGGGTCAGGCAGACTGTCAGAGGCCCAGCGAGCACACTGGACCAACGCCCGGGGATAGGTAAATGGTTTCAGAGTCTTTCTCACCCAGAGCCGGCCCACCTACCCTCCCCAGACGTGGCTGCAGGCTGTGCTGGGACTTATCGCCAACCAGGTGGGACAAGGTCCTGAAAGGCACAGAAGAAAAGTGACCCTGGGCCTGCTGCGTCTGCCTGCCACAGGCCAGCGAGGGTGCTGCTCCAACCAGCTCTCCTGGACCGGGTCTGCGTGGCTGTGGGGGACTTGGGGTGGGGCTGGGCGGAGGTATGCCCACCAGCCAGGTGCAGAAGATGCCAGAGAGCCCACGGTTTCCTGAGGGCCGGTTGCATGTGAAGTTGGAGGCATTAACCCACTCTTTGGATATTAACACAGAGACAGACGTAGTATGGAGTACAGTGCAAACTTTGACTATCTTGGTTGTATGAAACAACCAAGAAATTTCACACTTCTGACTCCTTCACTCAACCAACAGGGCACAGGTGTTTGATTTTTCTCCCTTTTACCCCTTGGGGGGCACACAGGGAGAGAAGTGAAATGACAGACTTGGCTGAGGACGGAGCTGAGGCTCTGTGTAGGGGACACAGGGTCAGAGTCGCAAATGGGAGCCATGGGCTCCCTTCCCCAGACACCTGCCTGGCGGTGGGACCCAGAGGGAAAATAATGAGCTGCAGCTTCAGGGGAGCTGGCGGGTGAGGCTGGTGGGAGAGTTACCCTGGCAGATGGAGCACTGAGCAAAGCGTGGGGCCTTGAGACAGAGCCCACACGAAGGGCCCACCCAGGAGCCTGGCCGGTTCCTCTCTCTTCTCTGCAGGGCTGAGCAGGGCGCCCTCCTGTGGACTGGAATCTTCCCATGTGCCCCAGACCCACTCTCCGCCCTCTCTGCCCTGCGGGGTCAGCTGCAGTGGGTGCTCATCCCCCAGTCCCTCCACTTGAGGTTAACCATGTCCCTCCACCAGAGGTCACCATTCAGCGCCTCTGGGCCGAGGGGTGGTAACAAGCCCTCTTGTTGAGAGTCCTGGAGAACGCACTGTCCCTTAGGGTTACCCTTCCACTGCCCACACCTGTGTGGCTAGTCCTGCTATCCCTGATGATCCCAGTGGGAGTGTGCCAATCAATACAGTCCATGTGGCTGGACAGGAGGAATGGGGTGGGCAAGAGAGAGAGGCAGACACGAGTGGGTGAGACGTGGACTGGAGATGGCGGATTGTGGTCCCTTGTCCTGAGGACAAGCCAGAAGCCCCGCCCCGGGTCAGCAGAGGGAGAGTGCTGACTGATGAGCACTGTCGGCCTGGGAGGGCAGTGCATGCTATGTCCCAGGACTGACCACAGAGTGCTCTGAGCCGGAGAAAAAAGGACTGGGATTGTGTCCCCTAAGCTTTGGCAAGGGGAGGACCGTGTCATCAAAGTCACTTGGAACAGAGAAGCAAATCCCAGTCTTGTTCTTTCCCAGGGCAGGGCATTATGGGAGGTGGACAGCGGAGCGCAGGGAGACCACCGAGGACGCCACCGCGGTGGGTGTGAGGAGATCGGACGCAGCAAAACGCAGGGCGCAGAGGGGCAGGAGAACACGTGAGCAGGCGAGAGATCTTGAGGTCAAATTCTTAGGACTTGCTGGCTTGTTGACTATCAGGATTGAAAAAGAAAAGGATTGGAATGAATCCCGCAATCAGGATACGGGGAGCATGTAGGTGCCATTACAGGACCAGGAGACCCGAAAGGAGAAAGGATGGGGAAGAGGTGGAAGAGAGGAGTCAGGAAGCAGAGCATGTTCTTACTGTCTTAGAGAAGCCTGGACTCGAAACACAGCTTGATGAAGGGGGCCTGGGGTACTGGGGGACACTGAACCATCTCCATGCCCCCCTCAGCTGGCGGGAATGAGGGCACTCTAACCAGAAACAGAGGCAGCAGCATCTGGCCTCCAGGAGTGAGCGACAGCAGGGGGAGGGGCACTGGTCAGGAAAGGGCCAGGGGTGTGCCCATGCCACACAGGAGCCTCAGGTCTCTCTACTTTGGGGACAGTGCAGAAGCCACCTTGAGAGCAGGGTCCCCCCAGCAAGACCAATCTGTCCTTGGCCCTTACGCCTGGCCTCCCCAGGGCTAGTTTTCCTGATTGGGTAATTTTTGTTCTCATTTAAAATTTACATCTGCTCCTTGTAGAAAATTAGAAAAACATAGCTCACTATTAAGAAAAGAAAAATCACCGTAACCCCACCTGCAGAAATGCTGGTGTATTCCCTCTTCTAGACTCTGTTTTCCTTCCCTTCCCTTCTTTTCCCTTCTTTTCCCTTCCCTTCTTTTCCCTTCCCTTCCCTTCCCTTCCCTTCCCTTCCCTTCCCTTCCCTTCCCTTCCCTTCCCTTCCCTTCCCTTCCCTTCCCTTCCCTTCCCTTCCCTTCCCTTCCCTTCCCTTCCCTTCTTTTCCCTTCCCTTCCCTTCCCTTCCCTTCTTTTCCCTTCCCTTCCCTTCCCTTCCCTTCTTTTCCCTTCCCTTCCCTTCCCTTCCCTTCCCTTCCCTTCCCTTCCCTTCCCTTCCCTTCCCTTCCCTTCCCTTCCCTTCCCTTCCCTTCCCTTCCCTTCCCTTCCCTTCCCTTCCCTTCCCTTCCCTTCCCTTCCTTTCTGTTCCTTTCTTTGTGCACGTTTGATGAGGAGACCTCTCAGGCCACCAATGGGAGTACGGGATACAGCATGTCACTTTGCGCTGTAAATCACAGTTCTGATCTACCCCCACCCTGGACGGTGTGCTAGTTCTGGATCTCACACAGACAACATATGTGAGTGGGGAGAGCCGCTGAGGAGCCCGGGTCACCTGTCACCTGTATTTGTCCACATGAGGACCCTGGAGCCAGACTGTGGCTCTGCAGCTCCCTGCACATGTCTTGGGTTCAGGGACTCAGCGTTCGAAGACTGGCACCCGTGGAGCAGGCCCCGGAGGCCCCTGTGACATCTGGGCCTTCCCTGGGGCCTCTGGGCAGCCCGACATCCCCCAACCCGGCCCAGGCCCAGAGAATACCCCCTTGTTTGAGGACGCCCCTCCAACCCCTGCTTCTCCCTGCCACCGGCTCCCCACTGTGCTTTCCCAATGAACGTGGGAGGCGATGAAATCCAGAGGCTAAATCATCTGTAACCAGAGACTAACTCCCCTTACCCCAGGAGCAGGGAGGCTACGGCAGAATCCTCCCAGGAGGTGAGAGATGTTTGGCAAAGGAAGAGAAAAAGAAAAGAAAAAAGCAACATACATCTTCTTCACAATCTGAGCAGTTATGGCCCAACACACACACACACACACACACACACACACACACACACACTTTTCTCACAAAATTGAGATTCTAATGTCCTTTCTCAAAGGCTTCTTGGTTTTTTCACTCACCGTCACTGCAGGCATTTTCTCATGTCATTTGAAATGTGATTGTTGATGGTAGCTTCTAAGGTTAATTTAGTAAATGAACTGGAACCAGGGGGTCGGTGGGTTAAAGATATGTCACGAGAGTGTGCAGAGACCTGTATCAACAACCTATCTCCCAATCTCTCTCTCCCGAGCCACCGCCAAGCCCAGCACCCCTCCCTGTCCCCACTCCCTTGCTCAAGTAGCCACCATGGTTCCCTGTTATCACATCGAGTCCAAACTCTGGCTTCAAACCCCTCATAACCTCACGGGCCCCTTCTCTTCCCCGCAAGCTCATGCGCCCCCCAACTCCAGCTACAAGGACCCATCCGTCTCCCTGGGACAGCAGTCTCCTGAGGTTCCCTCCCTCCACACCCCCAATCCTGCTCATCCTTGACATCAAGCCCCCCCCCCCCCCAGCTGAGGCCTCTCCCAAGGGTGTGCATTGCTATCATCCCCAGGGAAATACTGAGTTCCTTGGCTTCACCCTCCTCTCCCTGAGCCCCTCAGGGGCTGGCAGGTGTGGCTCTGAGGAAGGGCTGTGCCCAGTGCTGGCCTGCAGGTGGCCTGGCTCTGGCTGGGACTGTTTTGCAGTCTGGTGCCAGGCAGAGGCCAGCACCATGCACACCTTACCCTTGGGCCCTGGGCTGGCAGACTGTGGAGCTGTGCCACAGGCTCTGACCTCTCCCCTCAAAGGAGAGTGTGCCAGCGTGGGAATCCCGAGGCAGGGAACCCAGCGCGCTCCAACCCTGGCCAGGTGGGCTGCGCCCCTCTCCGAGCTGTGCCAGCCCGGGGCAGGAAGCCGAGAGGGAGTGACCGCGCTGAGCGCCCCCAGTCTGGAGCGCAGCCGCCTTTGTCCCCGGAGCGCACTACATCTTTCACCAAAAGTGCTCTCTCGGTTGTGCTTTGCTGGGATTCAAGGCCGGCCCACGGGACGAGGTGGGGGGCAGGCGCGTTCCTTCTGCGCTCGTGGAAACCTGCGGAGCCCCCAGCGCCCCCACACCCGGCGGCACAGAGAGAGGACTCGCTGGCCAGCGGGGGGGCGGTGGGACCCTCCCGGCCTCCCGACTGCGCCCTGACACCCGCATTCGCGCTGCACCGAACTCCTCCACACGGCGGTGTCAGCGTCTGTCGGCAAACGGCTCCCCAGAGAACGCTTTCCAGTCCAGGGGTCCCCCGGAGCTGGGAGGGGTGGGAGGTGCGCCCGCAGCCGGGCCGCAGCGCCCCCTGGAGGGAGAGGCGGTGGTGCCGCGCGGGTCCGGGACGCGAGGGCTGCTCAGCCACCTGGGGGTCCAGTGCGAGCGCCTCGGGGCTCCCACCCCAGCCCCAGACTGCACCCCAGAGGCGTCCAAAACCCTCCATCCTCCGCACCTCGCAAATGAGAACAACGAGGCGCGGCAGGAAGTGTTTTGTCCCAGGTCACGGGACGCTTCCAGAGCAGACCCTGCCCAAGGTCCGGGATTCGGACTGAGTAACCAAATGAACGGAACCCCGGGGCCGGGCCGGGGCAGTGCAGCATCCAGAGCGGGCTTCCTGGAGGAGGGGGGCTGATCTGTGCTTGGTAGAACAGGAAGCATCCAGAGCCCGCAAGAGATTGGGGGGAATATTCTAGTGGGGGACCAAAAAGAGGGCCTGAAAAAGAAATTTCTTTCTTGGGCTTTAGAAAAGGTGATGGTTCTGCAAAGAAAGGCAGTACGACTCACAGGTTTTCTTTTTCTTCTTACAGGTTACTTAGCCTATTTGTGTTGGGGTTTCCAAGACCACCCCAGGTTAGATGATTTGCCAGGAGAACTCAGCATACCGTTGTCCCTATAAGATTTTTTTTTTTTTTTTTTTTTTTTTTGCAGTCAGGAGGAAAGCCGACTGGAGCGTCTTTGGTGTAGTCACACCGGACTTGCCTAATTCAACCAGCAATAAGTCATGACAATGCGTTTGAACTGCTGTCCACCAGGGAAGCTCCTTAGAAACTCAGTGCCAGGGTTTTCGTTGGGGCTGGTCACATGGCACCTCTGGCGGTCTGGCGGGCACATACCCAAACTCCAGACTCCCCAGAAAGGGGAGAGCAGGTGCGCAGCATAAACCATACAAGCGTCTAGACACCGTAAGCCACTCTTGTCATTTAGAGGATGGCGGGAGCCCTCTTGGTGACAGGTTGCTAGAAATTGCTGTTCGCGCGTATTATTTCAGATTATTGGCTGTAGGTAGAGAGCGAGCCTGTACACAAGGTGCGCACTTCTCGGACCTCCCTCCTGCCTCTCTGGCTATTCCTTTTAAGGTCTCCTTCACCAGTTCCTCTGGTCTCCTTGACTGGAAATGTGTCCCCACCCCCAGTTCAGCCTCCCCCTCTGTCCTCCTGAGGGCTTTAAATACCATCCATCGTGTGGGTGACTCTCCGTTCAGCCCTCTCAGCATCCACACGTGGGTGTCAACTTGGTATCTGGAACCTAACATGATTTCCTATCATGACTTCCATCCCCCTCACCCCAGCTCCCAGCTCCATCAATGGAACACAGGTACCCAGGTACCCACCCAGGCACCAAACCGTACCCTGGAGTTGTCCTGGCCTATCTCTTCTTCTCTCACATCAGCCCCACTGGCAAGACCTCTCAATGTTACCCCAAGGTGTGTGTGTCCTCTGTCCACTCCTGAGTCCTCTCCATCCCAGTTCCGGGCACCGCTTCCGGCCAGGATGACTGCAGCGACATTTCTGGTCCATCTGCATGCTTGTCCTCTTACAGACCGTCATGGGAAGGAGCTGTCTAAGGTCTGCGCCAGCTCTGTCCCCTCTCTTTCCTCACTGCCACATGGCTCTGCAGGACCCAGCCCGGCCTGCCTCCCCAGTGCCCCTTTCATGGTATCCCTCGCTGGTTCTGCTTCAGCCCCCGGGGCCTCCTTTACAGACATCAAGCTCACCCCACCCCAGTGCCGTGGCACGTGCCGTGCCCTTTCTCTGAAACTGTCACCTCTCAGCCTTCACACCGAGTGTGGGAGCCCGCCAGTGCAGGGACACGGTGGCTCTGTGGCTGTGCTTGGAGCTGCTAGGACAGGCACCGGGAGGGCCTTGGGTTGGATGGTGGTCCCCTCGAGAGGGCAGAAAGGTGGGTGACGGCAGGCTTTGGGACAGGGTCAGCCAGGGAGAACGCTTACTTACAATCAGTTCCCGGGGTGAACCTTGACCTTGGTGAGCCTCCATTCTCATCTGGAAAATGGGGTCGTTGGAAGAATGCAAGACAGCATTTGTACAAATATTGCCCTATGCCCAACCCCTTGTCCTAGAGCCCGCACTTCCTCAAGTTCATGTCACTCGAGCCTGGAAGTCCAGGAGTCGGATGAGAGTCCTGTCCCTCCGGCAGTCACAGTCACGGCCCAGTGTAGGGGGTGCAGGCCCAGGTCTGCGGGACACAAACGGAGGACACAAACTCGGCCTTCCTTCCGGGGACTCCCCACCCCTACCCATCCTGCCCACAGTACCTCATTCCCCACGAGGGCCTGCAGCCAGCTCCTGCCATCTGCTGTGATTTATTGAAAAGAGGCCGTGATTAATCAGCCAGTCAGCCCGAGTGCAGCCATTTTCTTTCATTTACCTGCCCCCTGACCCCAGCACAGTCCCAGGCAGCGCCGGGCAAGTGTATTAATCATGCACTTTAAAAATATTTAAAGGAGGAGCCGGGTCTGGAGCGAGGCTCCTTTAATGGACTCGTTTTCAGCTGAGGGTGAGTATGCTAATTGGGAGATAAAACAAACTGGCTGTTTGAAATGCAAACGAGCCCGTGGAAGTGCTGCTGGTCCCTTCTTCCTCGCTGCCTACTTGGAAGACTAAATCTTACTTCCCCGGCCCTTCCCGCCATGGATGCTTAACCAAAAAAGATAGTGGCCAATTCGGAAACTGAGAGGCGCTCACTCCTGCTTTCCCTCTGCTTCTCCTTTCATTAGGCACGGAGGACAGCGTCTCCCACACCCCGTGTCTGGAGAAACCCGAGCCGGGAGAGGACAGCAGCTCAACAGCCCTGGCTCTTGTCGGGTCTCTGGCCCTCCCCCAGGCTGTCCGCACCTCTGGGCACCTCTGCCCGGTCCTTTCTCTCCTCTCCTTTCCCCCTGCTTCAGCCTGGGACTAGGTTTCCAGGGTCTCCTGCCTGCCTGCCTCCTGCCCAGTTCAGCTCTCTCCATTCTGCAAGCTGCTAGCTTCCAGCCTTGCAGTGAGCTCAGTCCCCCCACCCCCACCCCCAATCTGACCTCCTCCAGTCTGACCTCCCCCAGCCCACTCCACCCCATCTGGGCCTGATATGTGCCCCCCCCCTGCACCCCTGCTCCTCCCCCTGGCTCCGCAGGACTCTGGGCCGGTGTCTCCTCAGGGAAGCCCTGTCAAGCCTTGTCTCGGGCACCTCCATGTCCCTGGGTATGTACCCACCTGTAGTGTGGCAGACCACCTCTGTGTTGCTGTCTGTCATTCCTCCTGGTGCAGGAGCTGTTTTGTGCCCCACACCTGCTGGCACAAAGCTTGCATTGAGAGGGATGGACTACAGGGAGGTCCCCGAGGTCCCTTTACCCAGTGGCCGGTGTCCTGCCAGCCTGGTGATGACCCTCCGTGGGAGGACAGGTTCTGGAGTCCACTCATTTAAGACACAGTGTGTCTCCTGGAGAGACCTGCACTCCGGGTCCACCCCACTGACCACCGACTGGCCAAGAGCCCTCACAGTGCTGGCTTCTCCGTGGGGGGCAGAACGACCCTGCACTCCCAGGCACAGAGCCACCCTCCCCAGTCCTCCCCCTCCCTCCCACCCTCATGTCCCTTCAACACACCCAGATCCCAGCTGCCCCACGTCTGGCCTCCATCTTAGGGGGTGCCCAGTAAGAATATCAGGACATGCCCAGCCGGTGTGTCTCAGTGGTTGAGCATAGACCCACGCACCAAGAGGTCACCGGTTCGATTCCTGGTCAGGGCACATGCCCAGGTTGTGGGCCTGATTCCCAGTGGGGGGCATGCAGGAGGCGGCCAATCGATGTTCTCTCTCATCAATGTTTCTACCTCTCTCTTTCTCTCCCTTCCTTTCTCTCTAAAATCAATTAAGAAAAAAAAATTTTTTTAAAAAGAAAGAATATCAGGACGTTCAGTGTTATCTTCAGTCATTCCCCGTTCACCACCCTGTCAGAACTCTCTCCCCTCTGTCCGGTTCACTGGGGTCTCCCCTCTCCCCTCAACTCCTTCCAAACTGTCTCAAGTTGGAACATGTGAGAAGTAGATGCCGAGAAGCTGAGGTACACAAGGTTACTGGGGAGTCTCACGATGAAAGGAGAAGTAAGGTTTCACCTGGGCAGAGGGGCCTCTGGCCACCATGTGTGCCCGCCTGCCATGGCCACTGGAGTTGCAGCAATGTGTGCTTTGGGGGACGGGGCCAGGCCTGCCCAGTAGTTTCGGGAGCCACCCTACAACAGAATGACTTCAGCTAGAAAGCTGACCAAGCTCACAGCTGGAAGCTGTCGGCTGAACACGCTGCCCCCAGCCGGGCAACAGGCCTTTCCTCCTCCAAGGCAGCCCGGCTCTGCGGGCTCCGTCCTTGGGTCCCCGCCTGTGTCCCCTGGGAGCAGAACCCAGACGACAGGCATGCAGGGAAGAGGGAAGGAGGCCAGGGGGCAGGATGGCCAACACTGAGATGCATCATCGTGGGCCACCCCATGGTGACTGGCCCGGAGCCGAGAGACCTGATGAGGAGAGAGCTCCCGGCCTCACCTCGTGGGAGGAGGAGGGAGGTCCCCAGCCACTCCTGCCCCCCCGGACCAGGGTGTTAACTTCCCCACCACCAGGTTCTCAGGCCTGGGTGCCAAGCAGTTTCCACCCACACCTCGACCCCATGTGGACCCAAGGCAAGGTGCTGTCCAGCTGTACCTGTGCAAAGGTGGCCGCACGGCAGGGAGCTGGTCACTGCAGCAGACAGGGATAGGAGACAGCAGGTTGACTGGGTGAGGGCAGAGAGAGTTTGTTTGGGGACCCTATAAAATTTGAGGGGCTTACATAAACCTCCAAGAGAAGAGGTCCCACAGGCTGCACATTTACCAACACGCCGTTCAGGGGTGCCGGAGCGCGAGGCACAGCTGTGGGAACCGTCCGTTCGTGGCCCACAGAGAGCCATGGGCTGGCCCCACATCCAGGGAGGGAAAAGAAGGCACCTCCAGGAGCGGAGGCAGCCACCTGGGCTGGAGAGCTGGCCCAGCTCCGAGGGCCGGGCACAGCCCCTTGTCCAGGGCAGGGCAGGCGGCCTGGTCGGTGAGCGCTTCGTCTGACTCGTTCCCACGCTTGTCTCCTGCCGCTCACAGCGCTGCTGGGAGATGACCTGGGGGCTGTTTGTTAAACGTCGGTGTAGCCCAGCGCAGGGCACACAGTGGGGTTTGGTGCCCATTCGCCAAAGGGCTGAACAGTCTCAGGATGTCTAGATGGCGACTCCATGTAACTCCCGGCTTTGTCTGTCTTCGTTTCTCTTCTCAGCTTCTCTGGTCTTTGCAAGCCCATCCTGCCTCATCCCTCCGATAAGGCCCCTGGCACAGAAGGAGGGGCATTTTCAGGGCCCTGCAGGGAGCTGTGTAGGGGCCTTGTTCTGCCTGACACCTTTATTAATTACTGGGCCAGGAAGATAAACAGCTTGCTAATTACATTTGCAGATGTTGCTACATTGGGAAGTGTTTGATGTTCAGTCCTAGGAAGATAGAATGGTCCCACATCAGGCCTTGGAGAGGTCAGCCTGGGCTGGGGCCAGGGCAGGGCTGATTAATAATAGTATTCATAATGGCCACCATTTACTGAGCACGTACTCAGTGCCAGGTGCTGCATGAATCAGAAATCGGGGTCCTGGGCTCCAGCTACTCCCACCCTGGGGGCCTTGAGCAAGTTTCTTCAGGCCTCTATCTGCTCATCTCTGCAAGATGTGATCCTCACAGCCGTGGGATTCGTGAGCCTGGGTGCCACGGCTCACCAGGCAAGGGGGAGTCAGGGGTGGTCAGCACCAGCGGTCGCAGCACAGAGCTCCCCTGGGAGCCTCTGTTGGGAAGTGGGGGGCAGGCAGGACTCCTGGATCTTGATGTGGGAACCTGGTGGCTCTGGTAGGTTTGGGGGGGGGGGGGTGGAAACTAGATGGGGGTTGGGTCTGTAACTGTTTGTAGTAGTATGGATGCCCAGAGGTCTGTGGGTCTGGGAGGTTGGGGGATGGGGGCTGGGGGCAGAGTATGAGGAATCTCAGGTCTAAGAAGTCTAGAAGGGTCTGAAGCCAGGGGCAGTGTTTAAGGGTTTGTAGAGTCTGGAGGTCTGAAGATTGGGGTTTCTAGATGCTGGAGGTGCTGGGGACCTGGGTCTGATGGTTTGGGGAGTTTGGAAGTTATGGGACCTGGGCTGTCTGACGGCCAGAATCTTGAGGGTATGGGCTCTGGGAAGATCTGAGACCTGGAAATCTAGCACGTGGGGAGTCGGAGGATGTGGAGGTCTGGGGAGACTGGGGTTCTGGGATCTGGGATCTAGAGGTGTCTGGGAGCTGGGGGGTCTGGGGTCTGAGATGATCTGGGGGTGGGGGGAAGCCTAGGGCTCTGAAAGTGAAGGCGGGGCTCTGGAATGCAGGGAGGCGGTAATGAAAGCTGAATGTGGCCCAATGTCGCCACCTACTGTGCCTTCCTCCACATTACAGCCAGCAGGGGCGGGTGAGGACAGAGCACGCTGGCCCACCGGGAGTCTTCTCTGCCCACTCAGGGCCTGGGACCTCCCAGGGCTGAGCACTTGGGGGAGGAGGGCAGCGAGCAGACTCCAGGTTACAAGCACGCAGGGTCACCCCCCTCGGCAGGCCGGCAGGGTGTCGGGCGCGCTGCTGTGACTCCCACAGAGAACAGCACCGAGTGTGTAGCGGGTATGCAATTCATGTTTGCTGAACAAGGAAAATGGCATTTTAAAAGCAGTCTACGGCAAGGGCCCTGCTTAACACACACCTGCACACGCACACGCACACGCACACTGTTAGGACAGGCGGGCGCCGTGCAGTCGCTGCATTGGAAAGGGCCCTTGGAGACACTGCCCTTTAGGACTGCCCAGGAGGGAGCACCACGCCTAGCCTCCAGGGTATTTGTGTTCTCTGATTTCAGAAACTGCGGCCCTTGGTGTGGCTCATGGGACAAGAGTGCCACTTCCCAAGCACCTCTCCTGGGCAGGTCCTGGGCCACCACCCTCCAAACACCAGGAGAGGCCAGCCTTGGTCCTGTCTCTGGAGAGCTTGTGGCCAAGAGAGGAAACGGGACCTGCAGGCAAGGACTGTCCCGCACTGTGGTCTGGGCAGTGACAGGGTCACACAAGGCACACGGATGATTTGAAGAGAGGGGTGGGACTTGGGGAATGTCAAGGGGGACAGTCCCTCCAGGAGAGGCAATAGCAGAGCTAGTATGTGTGAGTCCGAAAGGAGCTGAGTGGAGTGAATGGCACAGGCAGAGACTGGCTTGGAGTCGCCCTCAGAGCAGCTAGGCAGAGGGAACTGCGTGTGAGATGGGGGCAGGAAGGGCCAAGCCGAGGGGACAAGACTCTGGAGGCGGTGGCGTGGGACATGGTCAGTCGTTCCTTAGAAGGAGTCCTGGTTGCCAGGTAGGAAATGGATGAGCAGGGAGGTGGGACCAGCCTGGAAGGGGCAGCATTTGTCTGGAAAGATGACAACCATTCTGTGCTTACTGTGTTCAATGTATTAACTCATTTAATGCTTTCAACACCCCCTATTGTTATAGCAGAAGCACAGAGATTAACGCACTTGCCCAAAGTCACCCAACTTGTGAGGTTCAAGGTTCACACCCACATGCCTGTCTCCAGAGCCCCCAAATCCCTCTGGTCTACTGGGGTAAAGAGGAAGGGGAGCTCGGGGACACCTGGGGTTGCCCGGTGGCCCTTCAGCGCAGGTTCCTAGCCTTTTCCCTTCATCACTCCGGCCACCTGTGAGTTTCCATCCACAAGTCGACTCCCCAGGCTCGCGAGCAGAGGGCCTGCTGTCCTGGAGGCCCACAGCGGGCTCTCCAGGGCCCTGGTCCGGAGGGAGGGCATAGTTCCGAGTGTGGGGGCCGCAGCATCTCTCTGCCATGCGAGACAGAAGGAGGACGGCGGGTGATTAAATGTCTATGTGCGCAAAGTGTAAAAGGCAAGTTAATTTCCTCCAGGAGAGAAATCCTTGACACTTCAGCCAGATGATGAGAAAGGCCCTAAATCCCAGCGAGAAGCAGGCAGGAGCCTGAGCTATGGCCCCACGCGGCAGCCAGGCCGTTTCGCTGCTGTCTCAGCACTTGGTCGTGGCCCAAAACAGACTTTTCAAAAGGTGTCGCACACGGGCAGACCAGCAGATGGAGAGCCTGGTGTCAGAGCCTCACCCCTTCTTTTGACTGAGGACAGCCCTCATTGGCTTGACCTCCCCAAGATCACATGACTTATCCAAGGCACTATATTGGCTCGATGTCGTAAGACAAATGCTGGGTTTTCCAGTATGTAACAAGTGTGAGGGTAGAACAGCACACTGATTCTATATGAAAATGTTTTTGGGGGAAAAGTCAATTTTAAGAACTTGTCGATGTGCGTGTATTGCAAATGCTTTTTTTTTTTTTTTTAAATTTTTTTTCCTTTATTGATTTGAGAGAGAGAGGAAGTGAGAGAGAGAGAGAGAGAGAGAAACATCGATGAGAGAGAACATCAATTGGCTGCCTCCTGCATGCCCCCCCCTGGGGATCAGGCCCACAACCTGGGCATGTGCCCTGACCGGGAATCAAACCGGCGACCTCTTGGTGGATGGGTCAACACTCAACCACTGAGCCACACCAGCCAGACAGTACACAGTGTTCTAAGTCCAGGAAGAGCCCGTGGCTTTTCCATTACACAAGGAGGACGTGAAATGCTCGCCTGCGCTGTGATGGTGTGCGGTGTGACTCCTGCCAGTAGAGGGCAGCAGCCGCGTGGTTTTCACCCTAGTGCCCGGGCCTTCTGTCCTTAGGGCGGGCAGCAGGATATTTGAGGGACTTTTGAAGGGAGATCAAGAGCATGGTAACATCTGAATCATGGATCAAGCAGCAGCAGCAGGTGTACCTCTGTGCACTAGGAACACGTCTCACTTAAGCCTCATTATATGAGGAAGGTGTTCGGAGGCTCAGAAAGAGGAAGTAGTTTGCCCGAGGAGGCTCGGCCGTAACGGGCAGCTGGGGTTTGAACCCAGGTACTCCAACTCAAGGTCACGACAAAGATCTCTGGACTCTCGTCTGTCTGAAATGTACTCTTCTTTTTCCATAATTTTGTATAACTGTGTTTCTTCTCCCCCCACCACCCCCCAGGGCCCAGCTCGCAGATCAGCGGATTCCAGGGAACAGGCCCCCTGAACCGCAGGGGGTGCGAGCTGCCAAGGGCCAGTCTCCAGCTCAGGGAGCCGGTCTCAGGCTGGGCAGTGGGTTGAGGGAGGAGCGCTCACAGGCTGAGGGCCCGGCCAGACCTGGGCATCAACACGGGGCTGCATTATGACTCCATGGGCCAGGGGGACGCCGGGAGCCTTGGAGACCAGGCCGCAGACCCACCGCTCCCTGAGAGCTGTGTGCTGGGCATCTGTCACCCTCTCTGAGCCTCTGATTTTGTGAAACAGGAGGCATCATGCCTACGAGACAGATTAGGGTGGGGATGAGAGGGGGGCCGAGGTCAGGGGCCACAGTGCTGGGGACACAGGCCAGCTCCTCGGGCCCTAGAACCTCTCTGCTCTCCCCAGCAGAGGAGGAAAGCAGGCTGATGGCGAGAACATTCTTTGCCCCGTGTGACCTGGCGAGCTTGGGGAGGGAGATGGACTCCTGGCAGGGCGGACAGGCACACACCAGGGGCCTGCCAAGCCCCCCCCCCCACCACCTCTCTGAACATGGAGTTGGCAGTGGCTGTCCCGTCCACAGATGTATGGGCAGCTGTTTGTCCTGCCTGGCCACCCTCAGCAGCCCCCCAGCGCTCCCTGGAGTCGGCCCAGTTCTTAGCCAGATTTCAGGCTTCATTCATCTTCGCTGCCCAATGACACAGGCTCTCGGGGCTGCCAAGGCTGGGGCCTTAGGTCAGGCTGAGACAGGGGCTTGAATGCTGCTCTGTGGGCGCTGGCCTTTGGTCCAGGCAGGCCAGGCTCAGAGATCCATTCACACCCAGGTCCTTCCCCATAGGCCAGGAGTCCTCTGTCCCTGCAGAATCCCGGAGCCTGGGATGCTGACAGTCCCGTGGAGAGGGCAGGCGGGGACAGAGACTGAGACGTGCTGCAGTGCGGCCTGGGCGCGGAGGCAGCTGCCATGCCCACAGGAGCACGTCCCTGCGCTCGGGAGGGGTCTGTGCCAGCCACTCAGGGGGAGCCTCTGGGCAGCACGGAGACGCATGGGGTGTATGAGGCAGGACCACTGCCCTTCACAGGCTGACATACAGGCAAAAGCTGGAGACAGAATAAACCAGTTGGTGAGAAATCGGCGACCAGACAGTAAAGGAATAGCAACAGTAATAGTCACTATTCACTCGTTGTGGGCGGTGCCAGGCCCTCGGATTAGCACCTGGCAGTCTTCCTCTCCTTCAGTCCTGCCGATCACCCCGTGAGGAGGAAACTGAGGCAGCTGGAGCTCCTCAACTTCATGGCAAACAACTGGTGAAGGGCAGAGCCAGGGTCTCGCCAGAGAGGGAAGGAGGGAGAGGAACAGGAAGGAAGGGAGGAGAGGAGAGGGAAAGAGAAAGGGGAAGAACAAGGAGAGTGCAGCGGCTTCAGGAGGAGGAGGCAGCACATTGACAGAAGCTGCAAAGGACCCAGAGGAGTGACCCCGAGAAGGCTCAGGTGCCCATGAGGTCACTGGCAGCCCAAGTTCATCGTCCCTGACTGGCCTCCAACTCAGGGTTGATGAACCCAGGTGGGCTGGGCAATGCTGACAGGTGAGAGCAGAGGGGAGGGGCAATGCTGACAGGTGAGAACAGAGGGGAGGGGCAATGCTCACAGGTGAGAGCAGAGGGAGGGGCAATGCTCACAGGTGAGAGCAGAGGGAGGGGCAATGCTGACAGGTGAGAGCAGAGGGAGGGGCAATGCTGACAGGTGAGAGCAGAGGGAGGGGCAATGCTGACAGGTGAGAGCAGAGGGGAGGGGCAATGCTGACGGGTGAGAGCAGAGGGGAGGGGCAATGCTCACAGGTGAGAACAGAGGGGAGGGGCAATGCTGACAAGTGAGAGCAGAAGGAGGGGCAATGCTCACAGGTGAGAGCAGAGGGGAGGGGCAATGCTGACAGGTGAGAGCAGAGGGAGGGGCAATGCTGACAGGTGAGAGCAGAGGGGAGGGGCAATGCTGACAAGTGAGAGCAGAGGGGAGGGGCAATGCTCACAGGTGAGAACAGAGGGGAGGGGCAGAGCACATCTCAGCCCTCTGACTCCCCGCCCCTCTCTAAAATGTCAGTTAGTGACAATACCCACATGAGAAAGAAGGAGGTTGGACCCTTATCTAACACCACATACAAAAATTAGCCCAAAGTGGACCACATAAATGTGAGAGCTAAAACTAGAACACTCTTAGAAGAAAACAAGGCAAAGTTTCACGACATTGCACTTAGTAATGACTTCTTGGATAAGACACCAAAGGCAGACTAAACAAAAGAAAATATAGACAAACTGGGCTTCATAAAATCAAAATATTTTGTCATCAAAAGACAGTATCAACAGAATAAAAAGGCAACCCACAGAATGTAAAAAAAAATCTGCAAATCGTATATCTGATAAAGGATTAATATCCTGAATATATAGAAAACTCAACAACAACCACAAAAAGCAACCAATTAAAAAGTGACCAAAAGATTTGAATAGACTTTTCTCCAAAGAAGACAAAGTCAATACGCACATGGAAAGACGCTTGACATCACTAATCCTTAGGGAAATGCAAATCAAAACTACAGTGAGATGCCTCCTCATACATTGGGATGGCTACTATCAAAATACAAACTAATAGCCCTGGCAGTTTGGCTCAGCGGTTGGAGTGCCGGCCCTCGGATAGAGTCTCGAGTTCAATTCCAGTCAAGGGCACGTTTGGTTGCAGTTTGGTCCCAGCACGGGTCAGGGTCGTGCAGGAGGCAACCAGTTGATGTGTGTGTGTGTCTCACTCCCTCCCACACTATCTGAAGATAAATGGAAAAGTATCCTCGGGTGAGGATTAAACGAAAAATACAAACAAACAGAGAGTAACAAGTGCTAACGAGGATGTGGAGACATTGGAATCCTTGTCCGTGGAATGTAAAACGGCATGGGCACAGTACGATGGCGCCTCGAAGCCTACAGCAGAGCTGCTGATCGCCTACCACGTGGTCAGCAGCCCACCTGGGGCCCACGCCACAACTGAAGGCGGGGCCTTGCAGAGATGTGTGCACATGCTCACAGCAGCGTGATTCACAGCGGGGAGAGGTGGAGGCGGCCCAGGAGCCCATCAGCAGCCCACCTGGGGCCCACGCCAGAACTGAAGGGGCCTTGCAGAGATGTGTGCACATGCTCACAGCAGCGTGATTCACAGCGGCCAGAGGTGGAGGCGGCCCAGGAGCCCATCAGCAGAATGGAATAGCACTCAGCCTGAAAAAGGAAGGACAGTCAGACACGCGCTGCTCGTGGATGAGCCCTGAGGACGTCAGTGAAAGCAGCCAGTCACAAAGGACAGTACTGTGTGACTCCACTTACGCGAGGCGCCCAGCGTAGTCACGGTCATGGAGACAGAAGTGCCGCCAGGGCTGGGGGAGGGGGAGGGGTGTGTTTACTGGGTGTAGAGTTTCCGTTTTAGGAGATGACAAGAGCTGGGAAGATGGATGGTGGTGACGGTCACACATCACAAATGTATTTAATACCATGAACTCTACACCTAAAGGTGATTCGATGGCAAATTCTATGCTGTGTGTATTTAACCACAATAAAAAAATTGGAGGAAAAAATCGAGTCACACTGACAGGTGATAAAGGCACAAACGACTTTCTATTCGACAATGAAAAGTAACCAGAAGATAAGAGCATAAGCCGAAGACACGGAAATACACATCAGGAGAGGGACTCCACCCAGGGGGTCCTGGGGGGGGGGGGTCAGGGTCAAGGAGAAATCAGATAAGTAGTCTTTCATATTAGAAAAAATTAAAGATAACATGGCTTCTTAGAAAAGAGGTTTAAAGTAAATATGACAGAGATTGGAGCAGACACATAAAATTACACCAGAAAGGGGAAAAGTGAATTAGGAGCTCAGGAGAGAAATAGAAAAGAATAAAATTGTTGAAGAAATAAAAGCCACATTAGAAGCTAGAAAGGGGGATCGCCCAAGACAAAGTGGAGAACAGTGAGATAGAGTGATCACGAGAAGAGAACAAATTCAAGAGAAAGGAGGTGGAGACCCAGCTCCCACAGTGGGGCGTGCCTACATCCGGGAGCCCCAACTCAACCTGGACGCGTGCGACCCTCCTTGTCTGTACTCCTGAGTATCGCCACCTGTCGCGATGCCGGAAAGCACAGGGAGGGGACCCAAGGAGCCCCGTATGTGGTTCTCCCAACTCTGCCCGAACCGCTTTGTCTTTGGCTGACGTCCGTGTGTCCATGAATGTAACTTGGTAACAGCTCGCCATGAGTTCTGAGTCTTCCTAGCAAGTTGTCAAACCTGAGGGTGGTTGGGGGGAGCACCCTCAAGCTTGCGATTGGTGTCAGAATGAGGGTGGTCCACTGTGTGCACTGTGATCCCTCCACCTTCACAGTTGTCACTGGGTAGCTCTTCCCATGTGGCGAACACTTAAACCCTTAAATACAGCATCAGGACGTCCACTTCCAGACCAGATGTTCGGGGGCCAAAATTCCAATCAAATACCTAGACACGTTGATTAGAATAAAACAACCATCATTTTCAATGCCTATCTGAAAATGTAAACAAGCGAAGGAGGCCACAGGGACCAAAAGCTAAGAGGGGGCTGAGAGCAGAGTGGCAGTGCCCAGCTGTGGGCTGTCCTGGAAGCGACTGGAAATACCGGAAACCACAGTCACTGTGCGGCCGGGATGGAGCGTCAGGACTGGGACCCTGGGCAACGCTAGAACCCCGGAGAGCTAAGCCCCCAGTGAGAGTGGGGGAGGAAAAAGAACTGACAGGAAAATGTGTGTACCTGGCCTCAACTTTGTGTAAAGAAGCCATAATCGCTTAAACCTCAGAATAGGTGCATTTGCAAAAGAATTAGTGAATCTGGGTTTTGGGGCGGGGGGGGGGGGGTTTGAAGGAATTACTCGTAACGTAGTGCAGGGAGAAGAAGTGATGGAAACTGATTCGGAATTCCTCCAGGCCCCCCTGGAGAAGAGTGGGAGCTGGGTTGGGAAGGACGGGCAGTGTGGCCACGGAGGCCTCGCCTGCCAGCCCGAGTCGTCTTAGAGAGGGAACGGACTAATTTGGGGGGGGGTAGGACTTGGTCTCTGTGATTTGACCTCACACTTCCCCTGAAAATCCTGTGTGTATCTATTACCCAGGACTCCACCCAAAGCTCAGCCTTTCGGGAAGAGATTCGGGCTCCAGTCTGTTCCATGTAGGTGAACCACTTACGGTGCCTGGGTTTATCGCTGTGACGCCTGGGTCTGCAGGGGCCCTGACAGCTAATATTCCATTACTTCATGACCTCCTGAGATGCTGGACTCCAGATGTGTCCTACCTACTGGACCTCTGTACTCAGGGTGAGGCGGAGGTCAAGGGATGCTGGCTTCTGCCCACCCGAAACACCACCGCAGAGAAATGAGGCATTGGACAGTCATTTCTCTGGAGGTAAACATCGCTCCCCTCACCTTCCAGTTAAAAAACTTTTTTTTCCTCCAATGGCCTGGGCAAGGGATAGATAACAAGGCTAGCATCAGTCAGATGCTTCATTGTGTTATTTTAGCAGATTCTTTTCAACAAACCCATATCTTCTGAGACAGATTTGCCCATGGGAAGGAGGGGAATGTGATGGGTCAGTCACACACCAGAAGGGCGAGGGTCTGGCCAGGTCCTGGGGTGCAGGAGAAGTGCAGTCTGAAGGTTGGACTTGAGTTCATCAGCCCCTTGCTCTGAGAGACCCAGCCTGTCTGGCCAGCAGGGGGCAGTGCAGAGCTGAGAATGAGCACGTCTGCAGGACCTCACAGGAGATCGGAGTTTGCTGGCTTCAGTGTTGTGCTGAGAAGGGGATCACGGGCACCAGAGGCTGCTGGATGTGGGGTACTCTGCCCGTGCCTTTCTGAGTCTGACCTTCAGCTATTGGGAGGCCAGGGTGCCAGGCTGGTATGGCCATGTCCGAAGGAGGGGCCCATAGGGCGTGTCCTGCCTGACTTGGGGGAGGGTCATTTTGAGGATGAAAGGAGATCTTAGGGGTCGAAGTGTTTTGTAACTTTCTTGGGCTACACCTGGGGAGGTGGGGGTTGGGGGGCCTTGTGGGGGTGCAGGATGGGGGTGGGAAGCCATAACCTCACAATGGGAGACCCGGGCTGGGACCTAAGGAGTCGGGTCGCCTCTGGACCTCGCTCACAGGCGCAGGGCTGGAGCAGGGGCAGCTTGGACTGAACGACCCAGGCTGGAGAACTCTCTAAACCTTGTTTCTGAGATCAGGCGACTGGCTGTGGACTCCCGTCCTGTTTGGAGGCTTGTTAATGCCTTCTCTGGAAGGGCCCTCAGGCCTCGGGCAGCCTCCACAGCCCTGCCCTGGCTCCCTTGCCTTCACCTGCCCAAGGAGGCCCCTTGAGCAAGGGGGAACATGAGCTGCTCAGAGACACCCCGTGCTTCCCTGGGAAGCCCCAGAGCCGAGCTCGAGGCCAGCACACTGGGCGCTGACTGGCTGGACTCCCCAGGGGCAGGAGGCACTGCCCCCCTGTGGCCTTCTCAGGGATCCCACCCCCACTGCCCCAGGGGAATTGTGCAGCGACCCTGTGCTCTTACCCAGTGTTCCCAAAGCTATGTCCTCCTGAGGACCTCGGCGGGTGAAACACTTTCCCAGGGCCCTTCCCTGGTGGCTGAAGCTCAGTTCCAGGGCAAGGCTGGGTGCCAGGGTGCCTAGCAGGCCCCAGATGACTCTCACGCTTCTGTAAATTAGGGCACTCCACATCCAGCCAGGAGACCGAGCTGTGGGGAACAGGGGTCGGCTCTCAGGCCACCTCATCTAGAGAGACTGGGAATGCAGGCTAGGAAAGAAGGGGGTGGGTGCTGGTGAGTAACCAGTCGATCCCAGCCCACGGCTCCTTCTGCCTCTGGACATGCCCGCTCTCCAGCTTTCCCTCCACCTGGGAGGAGACCAAAGCTTGCCATGCTCTGTGGGCTCTGGCGACCCCACTGATCAGGGCACTTGCCCAGGGCCCTTTTCTGACCCAAAGGGCAGAATAATGCCCCCCAGGATGTCTGTGTCCTAATCCCCAGAACCTGGAACATGTTACCTCACATGGCAAAAGGCACTTTGGGTGTGATTAAATGAAGTTTCCCTTAGAGCCTCCAGGAGGAATGCAGCCCTACAGACTCCTGGACTTAGCCCAGCGAGACCTCTGATCTACAGAACTGTAAGATAATAGACGTGTGTTACTTTAAGCCAAGAGGTTTGCGGTCATTTGCTGCAGCAGCGCTAGGAAACCGATAGAACGATCTATTGGGAGGAGATGCTCTCATCGCCGCTCCTGCCCTGGGTGTGAGCGCCCAGAGGAGAGGTCAGAGCAGCAGCTTAGAAGCCGCAGGCCTCCCTACCTGTGTGACTTCAAGCAAGTCCCTATCTCTCTGAGTCTTCATCGCCCCATCTGTAAAATGGGGTAGTAATTACACCAGGTGGCCCCTTTTTCTGTCTACAGGGGAGACTGACTGGGGAGGTCATCGCGGTGAAGAACCAGGCAGATGAGAGTGAGCTGAGTGAGCGCCCTCTGCTGGCCGCGTCAGGAAAGAGGCTGCTGACTGGGACTCGGGCATCGCCCAGCTCTCTTTACCCTGGACAGAAGCCTGCGATGGCTGAAGGGGGGAAGATCTAGGGATCTGACTCTGCTGACACCTACCACATCCTGTCCCTACACCCGCCCCAGTCTCCCCTGACTTCTCTCCACGTCCTCTCTCAAAGCATCTTAACATGGTTTGCAGAAATGCACACCCTGGAAGGAGGGCCTGTGGCAGAGGTGGGGCATGCCCCTTCCCTCCGGTCCATCTCAGTGCTGTAATCATCAGCATGGCTCTTGCCCCCTTTGACTGGGCACTGGCCAGGCTCTGTCTTGAGGGAAGCTCCTGTTCAGAGGGGAGTGATTGAACATCCAATGGGGGTGGGGTGGGGAGGGTGCTGGAACAGTCCATCCCTGAGCTGAGTGGTTTCCAGCCAGGGTGTGCCAATGCGCCATCTGCGGCATGCTGGGGAGGTGGTCTGGGCACTGCTGGGAGACGACCGGCCTCGACAGGACGACTTACCTAATGTTTCCCAGTGGTCGTGAGACGTGAGGATGGCCGGGGCTCTGGTGCTCAACCGGAAGGGAACAGGCATTCACAGAGCGCCAGCTGAGCTGCGTACATTTATGTCACTTACTTTTGCTGATCAACTTGTGACAATACTTACAGTCCCATTTTGCAGATGAATAAATGCGGCTCAAAGAGGTTGAGTTAATGGGCCACGGTCACAGTCTGCTCTCAGCCCAGGACATGTGACATCCTTCTGTCCTGCAGTCGTCCAGCACCCTGCCTGCCTCTGTCTCTCCATCATCCTGCTATGTCTGACTTCTAAAACTGCCAGATGGTCCAACCGATGTGACTCAGTGGCTGAGAGTCGACCCATGCACCAAGAGGTCACCAGTTCGATTCCCGGTCAGAGCACATGCCCAGGTTGTGTGCCCAATCCCCAGTGGGGGGCATGCAGGAGGCAGCCAGTCGATGTTCTCTCTCATCGCTGTTTCTATCTCTCCCTTTCCCTTCCTCTCTCTCTCTAAAATCAATAAAGGAAAAATATAATAAAAATAAAAATAAAACCACCACCAGATGCCCCGCTTTCTCTCTCAGTCCTAATCTCCCTTGCTCTCAGCCCCAACCCGTAGCCCCCTTCCCATGCAGCAAAGCCCCCCTGGTAGATGGACGCGCTGCCATCCTCCCCAGTGCTCCAGGGACACGGACTCCCTGCACTCTGCCAGCCCTAGCTGCTGGTCCGTGGGAGGGCTCACGGATCCCAGCCCCGAAGATGCTCCCCAGGATCCACGGGCCCAAAGCACGGCACCAGGATGCACGTGGCAGGTGCTCGGGAAACACTGGCGCCCTTTCCTGAGGAGCTTGTGACAGCCAGCACTGAGGCAGAGCAGGGTCCCGGGGTGCAGGGCTCTGGCTGGGGACAGTCTTTCCCCCAGCCAGTCTCCAGCCATCACACGTGCTCCGGAGCAGTGGAGCTGGGCCGCAGCGTGGGCATTGTCTCAGACAGAAGGTCGAGGCTGCCTCAAGAGGCCTTACCTGGAGCAGCCTGTTTTAGGGAGAGCCCTGGGGACCCCGGAGACAGGGTTTGCTGGTGTCTCACCCTAGCAACCCCGAAGTATATGGGTCCGTGGAAAGTGAGGTCTATAAAATCTGTGTTTGCAGAGTCACAGGGCAAACTGGGAAAGAGCTCAGTTTTTCTAACAAGCGTACAACCCAGGCTTCCTCCTCCTCTGCCTGCACGTCACCTGGCACAGGCCTGGGACCCGGCGAGAGCTCCCCGCAGGCCTCAGCCGGCCCTGTGGCAGGAACCACGGATCGCTGTCTCTGGACAAAGCTGCCGCCACCATCTACTCACCAATGCAGAAAAGCCGTGGGAGCGAGGAGGGTGGGGCACGAATGCCAGCAACGCCACTGTGCAGACTGGAGCCTGCTGGGCAGAAGGGCCAGCAGGTACCGAGGGTCCAGCTCTCTGGGCCTCCAGGGCAGGAAGTGCTCGGACCAAGGTGCAGCTGGACCAAGGTCCAGGGACATCAGCTCGTGTCCTGACCGCTTCGTCCCACACAGCGAACAGAACGCAAGGATGTGCGAGGCCACTGCAGGCCGGCAGTCTGCCTGCCTGGGCTCCAGGTTTACCCAGACGTTTCTGAGTCCGTTCAGTACTCGGGGCAGTGCAGAGCAGAGGGCGGGACGCCTTGCTGACGGGGTCACCAGACACAGGTGGACCGGTGGTGCGATGGACGAGACGGGAGGCGGCCTGAGCCTGCCATGGCCACGCCTGAGTTTCCTGTCTGCACCCCGGTTTCCCAGACTGCCACGTGTGACCACATGGTCTTTAAGGGTTCTGTTCTGTGATTTGGGGAATAACTGAGAAGTAGAGCGAAAGAAGATGTGATAAGAATGACCCAGGGGCTACAGCCAACACGAACTCTGGAGTTTTCCACGGACGCATCTCAAGCCATGTGCTCTACCGAAAGCCCAACGATATGCCCTCTGCAGAGGAGTCCCCACGTGTCTTATTGTGGAGGCAGGAGACAGGCCCCACCCAGAGCATGTGAACGGCTGTGGGTGGACCAGCCCTCCTGGGTCTCAGACCGGTCATTGGAGTCCGAGCCTCCTGCAGTGTCGGTGGGTGAGGGGCAGGGCTGGGGTCTGCAGGGCTGGGTGTTTGGGTTCAGAGGGTGTTCAGGCCTTGGAGGCCAGGAATAACCACATCTCTCTGATCATGCCAGGACACCTCATCGTGGGGAGTCTTCCACTTCTTTTTTATTGTTAAATATGTTTTTATTGATTTTTAGAGAGGGAGGAAGGGAGAGGGAGAGAGAGAAACATTGATATGAGAAACACTGATGGCTGCCTCCTGTACACACCCCAACCAGGGACTGAACCTGCTACATGGGGATATGACCTTCTGGTGCACAGACTACCCTCAACCAACTGAGCCACACAGTCCAGGGCCGATGTCTTCTACTGCTAATGAAAAAAAAATCTGGTGTAAGCGGCTTTAACCAGGATACAGTTTGAACACCTAGACCATCCTCAAAGCCTTGATTTATTCGAGATCATTCCACTGTGTCAGGCATTCTTCACAAAGTGGTGTTGACAGCCTCCCTGTGACCATGTCTTCCACCAGCCTGTCCTCCCCTGGCCTGTCCACTGCAAATGCGTGAGCGGGCACACACACCGAAAAGCAGATGAAGGCTGGCCTGAATTTCCCGTTGAGTGTTCTAAATTATTGTGATCTCCTTTCTGCCAAAATTACCCAAGTGCCTAAATTAGCTATGGGAAATGTATTAATTCCTTTGCCAAGTGAAAGACTCAGCACATTATCTATGAGGGCTAACAAAACTTGCAAAAGGGCACCCCGAAGCGATGCTTTGGAGATAATTAGGGATAATGACAATGAACCCATAATCAGCACTTGGAATCTGTTCTTTTGCATTGTTTGATGAAAGAAAACTTTGGTCGTGTTCCTCCTTCATTTTGATTTTCTTTCTCCAAGAGGCATCATAAGATAGCTCACAGCTCCAGCTGTGGGTTCTCTTCCCATGTCATTCAATGTGTGTGTGTGTGTGCATGTGTGTGTGCATGTGTGTGCATGTGCGTGTGCATGTGTGTGCATGTGTGTGCGTGCATGTGTGTGCATGTGCGTGTGTGTGCATGTGCGTGTGCATGTGCGTGTGCATGTGTGGGGGCGGCATAAGTGGATGTGTGCGTGTGTTTAACTCCCTCCTGATTCTAAGTCATGGACCATTAATGATGTCTAACTGCAAAACTAAGGAACCACTAAATATTATACTATTTATAAGTAATCTGCTGCCCAAGGCATTGAGCTACTTAATGGAGCCTTGAATTAATGTGTAACTTAAAAAATAGATCATTCTACAAATATAGGCTACCAAAAGCATAATTTAAGCTGTTCTATTTACCTCACTACTTGGATGAGTGCAAGGGAAGTAATAGGTACAAATACTAATAAATAAAATAGATTGATCCAGGCATTGTGCAAACTACTTTGTATGTCATCTATTTTGGTTATCATAATAAGTATGTAAGAGAGACACCACTGCTGTTCCCATTTTACAGATAAAGAAACTGAGGCTTTGAAAGGTTTGTAGAACTGGTCCAAGGTCATGCTGTGGAACTCAGATCTGAGTGCACAGGACTCACTGCTGCATGCAGCACCCCTGGGGTAGAAGCAGTGAGGCCGAGTGGGTACATGTGCTAGGGTGTCGATGAATGTGCCCAAAGGCAAGCATGGAGTGTGTTTGCTTACCAGGGGGGTGCTGATCGGCTGGACAGAGCAGTGGCGAAGGTGAATTGAGAAGTGTGCAGGTCTTACGGCAAAGGCCTCGGAGAGAGGGTGGGTCACTGAGTGCTCAGCAAGCTGCCGTGGATGCCTGGCCTTTCTGGACCTGGAGCCCTGGCACCTGGGATGACCTAGGCACTAACCACGCTGATGTGAGGAGAGCCTGGCTCAGGGGGTTCTGGGTGAGTGAGTGTCCTTCTCAGAGTCCCATGATGAGGCTGACTCTGTGCTGACCTTTGAGCCCCACCCCAAAGTCACTCCCGTAGCCTGGGATAACACAGGTAGAGGCTCTGTTCTGTGGGTCTCAGGTGCCCCCTGATCACGTACACAGGCTGGAGGGAGTTCTCCCCCACTATCTCCCTAGCGCCCCACTTGGGTCTTCAAAGAGGTATTATACGGAGAAGATGTGCTGAGAGGCCGAGCAGTGGCTGATGGATGGGTAATGGAGTGTCAGGGACACGCCTGGTGGGGGTGCGGGGTGAGAGGTGGTCCCTCACTCAGCTCATGGCCTTCTCCAGGAGAGCTGGCCCGGACCTTAGAGATACCAGTCCCTCGAGGAAGCTAGGCCAACAACCATTACCCTCTGCTCATGCCCTGGCTGGTGACAGAGAAGGGAGAAGCCTAGCTCTTTCCACTGCTGGCATGTGACCTTCTACTCCATTTGACATATTTAGCCAAGCTCTTGCCATGTGGTTAGCACCATCCTTTTATCTCATGAGGTGAGAGCTGAAGTCAAGCATCCCCCAAGGCAGAGGAGGGCCATCCGCCGAGGCTCAGAGGAGACTTGGTGTAGTCAGGGCCAGGGCTGCAGACCAACTCTGGGGTCTGCAAGGGAGAGGATTTAGGTGGAAGGGGCTGGCTCCTTGATGGGTGTCCCACCTGTGCCCCACCCTCCTCTTAGCTGCTGGTGGCTTTTCCAAGCCAGGCAAGTGCCCTGGGAACTGTCCAGCGAACGGTCTGCTGAACCGCAGGGGCAGCCGTCCCACCTCAGTCAACGGGGCCAGACAGCAACCTGCAGTTAGTGAGCTGGCGACCTGCCGACCTGCCGACCTGCCGCGAGCTGTGTGTGGCTCCGGGTGGGGGAGGGGAGCCCCGCCCATCACCATGTTTGACCTGTAAGCCGTTGCATTCCTGGTGGCTGGTTAATTAAAAATAAATGCAAGGGCCCAAGAAGGCCCTCGGTGAGGTGGAAACTTCTTGCTGCAGAGATTCCAGCTTTCAGACTCCAGTAATAAAAAAGTATAGATTATTCAAGCACCTTCTGTTATAGATGAAAACTTGGAGACCCTGAAAGGGACAGTGCCTAACCGATGGTCACAAAGTTCATGAAGAGTTTGGCCAGGGGCCAGAGCTTGTCCCCATAGCCCGCTTTCTACAGACAGTAGTTAGTGTGTATTCACACCCAGATATTTTTACTACCAGCTGTTAGTGTATGGAGTCTTTCTGTACCATTATCTCAAATTAGAAATCTTATTAAGTATCTCATATGTACCAGCACCTATTCTAAGTACTTTACATTTATTATGTAACCCTTTTAATCCTCTCAAAATTCCTTAAGGCAGAAATGATCACCACCGCCATTTCCCAGACGAGGCACAGAGAGGTGGGGTGACTCCCCACAGTCCCAGTGGGAGAGCTGGGACTCGGGTGGGGCAGTCCCGACTCCAGGGGGCCACTGCACAGTGTCCTCTTCAGAAACCTTCACTGGGGGGCCAGGGGGTGTACCTGAGCCTTTATGTTTGCAGAGAGTACGAAGAAGGAAGACAGAAAAGAATTTGGGGAGAGAAAGTTGATAGAGGTCTCAAGGATTCACCTGGAAAGTTTAGCTTTTGGTCCCCCAGTCAGAGAGCCACTGGAAGACAGACAGCAGCCCTTCCCAAGCAGGGTGAACACACAGCTTGGGAGATCCTGAGATCTTTGGGGCCAGGTTCCTGAGCTGCCAGGTCTCATGCCCCTCCCCCGCAGCGAGGGGCTCTGCAGTGTGCCTCCATGGTCCGAGGACAACGCTCCCGACCTAGCAGAGGTCCCAGGAAAGCCTGCTGCGGAGAGATGGTCACATCGAGTTCATTACTGTCCTCTCCACTTCTCTATATGTTTCAAATGTCCATAATAAAGGGTTTTCTTAAAATATAATAGAAGATGCCCTGTCCTCAGGGAAATGCCGACCCTAGTCTGGGCATGGGAAGATCTGAGTGGCCGCAGCCGGGGAGGCTGACCAGGCAGCGTGGGGCGGGATGCTTTCCGGAGCCAGGCACTGAAAGTCCCCTTAACTGTGCCCACTTAGCCGGCAGTGCTCCCTGTTTCCCCGGACACGCGGAAGATGCCCACGGACCACTGCTCGCGGCTAGTAGGCTGATCAGGGGTCAGCAAACTGTGGCCCGCAGGCCAAATATGATCAGCTGCCTGGTTTTGTAGATAAAGTTTTCTTGGAATGCAGCCAGGCCCATCTATTGACGTATCATCTAAGGCTGCTTCTCAGCACAATGGCAGAGATTAGGAATTGTTATAGAAATCGCGTGGCCTGCGAAAGCTGAGAATATTCACCTGTGACCCTCACAGAAGTGCCCTGCTCTGCAGAACAGCAGGGACCTCGGCTCCTACCAGCTGGGCTGTGTGCATGCCAGTCAGCTGCACCTGGTTCCAACCTGTGTGTGCCCGTTGTATTTACTGTTGTAAGTATACAACTTGAACAGTGTATAGATCAGTGAAATAGGAGTGTGAAAAGAAAGTGTTATTTCTATGAAAATTAGGTTCAATACCTTGGAAAGACCCAGTAAACTCGTCACTGAAAACAATTGCTATTATAGCAACCATGGGCAAGGGAGTGAAGGGCAATCGGGGCGGGAGGAGAGTGGGTTTGAAGTCTGACGGATGCCGGGGCGTTGCCTCAAGGAGTTGCAGTTTGCTTGTTCTTCAGGAGACAGTCCAGCAGAGCGCCAGGAGGGTTTCTCATCATCTCCTCTTTAGCCTGTACAAATGCTTTGGAGTTGCAAAGAATTCGAAAGAGGAAGATTTGTTTGAAGGGAGAAGGGAAGTTTCTATTCTAAAAACCCTGGGAAAGGGCCCAGCCCTTATCTGTTTGCAGTTTGGGTGGAAAGGCGGTTAGAAGATGCGGACACCAGCAATCGCTGTGTTTAATTACCAGGTGCTTCTCATAAATTGTGGGGAAAATCATAAAAAGGAAAAACCTGTTTTCTGTCCTTACACACCCTAAAATTGCTTTGTTAAAAGGCAGTTTCCATTCATGTCATTCTGTCCTTTTGTATCTTCTCCTCCCAGCACAGAGACGCCTGCGCTCGCCGGAGCCGAGTGGGCACAGAGGATGCCCTGTGGAGCACTGGCTGGTGCCGAGGAACTGGGCAGAGCGGCTGTTCGCAGAGGTAGCTGGAGTGGCCAGATAAGGAACAGGGAGCAAAAGGTTAACTGATTGAGCAAATAAGCCAACATATCAAGGACAATGGGAACCAATTTTCTCACTATCAGAGGAAGGATTTAGAAAAATAAGCATAGGGAAGTCTAGAAAGAACCCTGAGGGTTGGAATGGAATTGTAAATATCGTATGAACTCCTGGACTTTTAAATATATTTACCCAGACAGATATAAAAATAGTTATAGATATATGTGTACATTGATGTATGCCAGTGATTTTCAACTGGTGTGCTGTGAGAATTTTTAAGACATGCAATACCTGACTATTTAGCCAGGGGCACTGACCTCTTTTCCCTTAGATTGTCAAATAAAAAATGACAGCAGCCAACACAACCATAGCCATCCTGTGTGAATGAATCAAAATTATACCTATTTTTTGTCAGATTGGCAAAAGTATACATTTTTTGGTGTGCAGCAGAATTAGTAATTAGTTTCTGTGTGCCCTGAGATGAAGAAGGTTGAACACCGCTGTGGTGTGCATACGTCCACTTAGGGAACTGAGAAGCAGTGCACCTACGTAGCAATGAGCACACTTAGCATACAACCTTTAGAGCACAACCTATGAAATAAAATAAGAATCCATGCGTCTGCATTGATGCAAATAAGTGAATGCATACATGAATAAATGGGGGAAGGGAAGGTATTCCTTACAAAATAATGCAACTATTCACAGCAGAAGAACTGATAGAAACAATCATCATCTGCCAACCAACCCTGTGGTAGGAGCAGTAAGTGGCTCCTCCTTGGAGGCAGGACACAGAAGTGGACCCGAAGGTTGGGCAGCAAAAGTCTGATGAACAGAATATTGGCATATCAGCCTATCTCCTCCCAAAATGCTAATCAAATCCAGAGGGAAAGATGATGACTGCTGTGGAGAAAGCCTGCAGACACCAGCTTCGCCAGATGGCAGCGGTTGGCATCACCAGGTGCGGGAGGGCCCGCCTACGGCCTGCCGAGGAGAAGCACCGGGCAGGGCTCAGCACCTGCTCTGTGGTTCCCGCCAGGAGCCGGGCCAGGGTCTGCGCATGCGCACGCTGGGCGGCGGGGTTGCCAGCATCCCATGCAATGAAAGACCCGTCGTCTAACCCTCCGGGCAAGGGAGGCGGGGACTGTTCCCGCTGAAAGGAGACTGGGACTGAACCCAGTGCTGGCCTGATCGGATCCTGGGCCAAAAGAGAAAACAGACCTTCGGGGGAGCTGACGAAATTTGAAGACAATCTGTGATCGGATGGGAGGCTGGTACCCATGCTGCTTTTCTGATTGGAGGACTCACCCTAGTGCAGGAGACTGTCTTTACGTGGGGGTACACACCGGGGTTTTAGGGTTCATGGAGGAGACAGAAAGAAAAGAGGGAGAAAACGCTGTGCCACAGAACGTGAACAGTGGAGACTCTGAATGTAAAGGATGAAGGAGTTCTTTGTATTATTCTTGCAAGCTTTATGAAAGGGTGAGACTTTCAAAATCAAAATATAAATTAACAAAAAAATTTTAAATGAAATAAAGTTAAATCAAAGAACTGGAGAAAACTACGCTTTCCTGAGTCAATATAGACTCAGGCGTGGTCTGTTCGGGCTCCGCTCAGCCCTCCGCCCCACTCTCCGCTCCAGCTTCCTGTGAATTTTATTCTCAGGCTGGTTCCTCGAGACCCCAAGGTGCTGCCGGCACAGGGACTATAGGTCCCCAAACTTCAGGCAGGGAACAAGTTCCATTGTTTGGATTAATCCAACCTGGGTCCTTTTAGATCCTGAATGTGTATGGATCTCACCCAAACCATAGAGCAGCTGCATCACGGTGAAAGATGGCTCCCCAAAGGAAAATGTGCATATTTGGGGGGAAACCTAGGCACGCACCAATAACAGTCCACACACAGCTCTGTGTAGAGCAGCTGCTCAAGAAAGTGAATTTAAATTTTTTTATTCTATTGATTTTTTAGAGAGAGAGGAAGGGAGAGAGAGACAGAAACATCGATGTGAGAGAGAAATAGCCTTCAGCCGCCTCCTGCACATCCCCTATTGGGGATCGAGCCCGAAACCCACGCATGTGCCCTGACCAGGAATCAAACATGGACCTCTCGGTCCACGGGACGCGGCTCAATCCACTGAGCCACACCGGCCAGACTCAAGAAGGTAAATTTAGTGCAGAGACAAAGGAGGTGAGAAAACACTTTTACCAAAAGAATTGAAATTATTTTCTAGGAAAATATAAATTATTCAAGAGAATGAAAAAGCAAGCCAAGGTGGGGAAAATATTTGCAAAAGACATATCTGGTAAAGGACTGTTAACCAAAATATACAAAGAACTGTTAAAACTCAGTGATAAGAAAATGAACAAAAAGTGGGCCAAAGACTATAACAGACACGACACCAAAGATACACAGGTGGCAAATAAGTATGTGAGAAGATGCTCCACATCATCGGGGACACGCACGTGAAACAACGATGAGGCAGCGCTGCACACCTATCAGAATGGCCACACCAGAGCTCTGACACCACCGGGTGCTGGAGAGGAAGTGGAGCGCCGAGAACGCCCACTCACTGCTGGTGGGGATGCAGAATGGCACAGCCCCTTTGAAAGACAGTTTGGTGATTTCCTAAAAACAAAAAGTATTTTCACTATATGATCCAGCAATCACATGCCTTAGTTTTATTCAAATGAGTTGAAAACTCACGTCCACACAAAAACCTGCACGTGGATATTTATATCACCTTCATTCATAATTGCCAAAACTTGGAAGGAACAAGGTGTTCTTCAGTAGGCGATGGATAAAGAAACGATGATACAACTAGACAATGGAATGTTATTCATGACAAAAAGAAATGCGATATCAAGACAGGGAAAAACAGGAGGAACTTTAAAAGCATCTTACTAAGTGAAAGAAAACAGTCTAAAAAGGCTGTATGATTTCAATGATATCACCGTCTGGAAAAGGCAAACCTATGGAGAGAGTACGAAGATCAGTCGTTTCCCGGGGTCAGGAGGGGGAAGGAAGGAATAGACAGCGCACAGAGGATTGCTTGGGAAGAGAAATTACTCTGTGTGATACTGCGATGGTGGATACATGTCATTTGTCCAAACCCATAGAGCATGCAACACCAAGAGTGGCTCTAATGTAAACTATGGAATTGGGGTGATAATGACATGTCAGTGTAGGCTCATCGACTGTAACAAATGTACCTCTGTGGTGCTGGGAGGCTGATAGTCGGGGAGGCTGTGCCTGTGTATGGGGTGGGGGGTGTACATACAGTACCTGTACTTTCTGCTCAATTTTGCTGTGAACCTAAAACTGCTCTAAAAGGCAACGCCTATTAATATATGTAAAATTAAAAAGCAATTAAAAAGGTCGTCCAAGATCTATCCTCAAAAGACAGCAGGCCCCAGCAATCTTACAGGCAAGTTTTACTAAATTTTCAAGAAAGATACAATTTCTGTATCTTTTTTTTTTTTCACAACTTAAAAGTAAAGGTCTCCCTGCCTCTTTTTATAATCCTGACATGCATATATCTTAAATTATATATTAGCACTAATATATGTGCTAATTAGTGAATGCACTAATGAATTTTGTTAAAAATGCATCATGACCAATAGAAGTTTTCTCAGAAATGCAAGGAATGTGCAAGATTGCTATAAAGGAAACTCAAAACTAAAGGATGTAAAAGTCCTCAGTCAATGGAGAGACATTAAATGTTCTAGGACAGGAAGACTTGCTTGAGTAAAGATGTGGATTCTTCCCAAATCAGTCTGTTTATCCAATCAAAACACCAACAGGATTTTTAGTAAAGCTTGACAAGATTATTATTATTATTATTATTTTTAATCTTCACCTGAGCATATTTTTCCATTGATTTTTTTAGATAGAGTGGAAGGGAGGGAGAGAGAGAGAAAAAAAAACAAACAAACAAACAAACATTGATGTGAAAGAGACACATTGATTGGCTGCCTCCCACACACACCCCAACCGGGGCCAGGGATTGAACCTGCAACCCAGGTACATGCCCTTGACGGGGAATCAAACCCTAGACCTTTCGGTCCTTGGGCTGATGCTCTAACCACGAAACCACACCGGCCAGGGCAACAAGATTACTCTTTTAAAGTTCATCTGAATTAGAAGTGCATGAGGATAACAAAATCCATTTGAAATGAACAATAATCAGGAGGTATACAAACTACCATTTAGCAAAAATATTTTAAAGTAACTAAAATACTGAGGCATTGGTGCACAAATAGGTAAATCATTCAATGAGACAGAATAAAGTACAGAAATAAATCTGATTAGTCAAATATTTATTCAGCCAATAAAGATTCATTAAATACCTATTATGTGCCAGCACTGTTCTCCGTGCTGGTATGTGAGAATGATCAGAACAGACAATGTCCTTGTCCTCTGGAACCTGCATTCTAGTGGGGGCAGATGAGCAGTGAGGTCGGACCAGGAGAGCAGCAGGGCAGGTGGTGAGAAGTGGTCAGATTCCGGATATATTTTGAAGGTAGACCACCAGGGTTTACCCCTTGACTTTAATGTACAGTATATGGGAGAGAGAAGTCAAGAATGAGGCCAGAGGTTAGGGCTCAGACACTAGAAGAATGGGGTGCTCATGTACTGAGATGGGGGAGACTTGGGGAGGGGAAGGAGGGAGGAAGCTCATGAGTTTGCTCTGGTCCTTTGGTTGGAGATGCTCACCAGACATCCAAGGGGTTTGTCTGATAAGTAGTTTGGTGTATGGGTGCAGAATGAGGTAAAAACACGGGGCTAGAGCCCTGGCCTGGTGGCTCAGTTGGTTGGAGCATCATCCTGTACACCAAAAGGTTATGGGTTTGATCCCAGTCAGAGCACATACAGGAAGCAGCCAATGTTTCTCTCTCACATCAATGTTTTTCTGTGTGTGTGTGTGTGTGTGTGTGTGTGTGTGTGTGTGTCTCCCTTCCTCTCTCTCTAAAAATCAATAAAAACATATCCTTGGGTCAGGACTAAAAGAAAAACAATACTGGGCTAAAGATATTGATTTGTATGTCAATCAGCATACGCACAGTGTTGAAACCCAGTGACTGCAGGAGCACTGAGAGGGTGTAGAAAGAGACCAGGATGGAGCCCTGGGCCCTCAACCCCAGGCAGTCGGGAAGAAGTGGGGCGATGAGTGAAAGAGACTGGGAAGAAGCAGCCAGTAAAGTCGGAGAACCAGGAGAGCAGGGTGTCCTTGGAGTGAGAGGAGGAGGTACTCTCAAAGAAGGGGGCGTGGTCCACTCTGCCCAGTGTGGAGAAGCCCATGACCATGTGGTCTACATGGGAACGTGCTCAGGAGCACCCCTTAGCAACTCGGGGCAGTGAAAGAGGGGGAGCCCCTGGGAAGGAGCTCTGTACACCACATCCACTTCTTTTACTAAACAAAAGAGAGCTATAAAGCAAATATAGTTAAAATTGTGTTTACTTACTATTTATTCTTGAATTCATGAGTGTTTGTTATATTATTTACTTGATTTTTTCTATATGTTTAGAATGTTTCATAATAAAAAGAAAAGGCATTTATAAGTCAATATTTAAAACTCACATGCATAAAATATTTTTAGAACGATGCCCAAGAAACTGGTAAATGGTTGTCGCCGCAGGTCCGCATACAGTGTGATATTTGTGGGCCCTGGGCACTTTTGCCTCCTTTAAAAATATTTAAAATTATATTGTGTATTATAATTGCCTTAGTATAGAGACAAATAGGAGCCAGGCTGGATTCCTTATTACATGTTCATTGTTATTACATGCGGTTTTCCTCTGATTGTAAAAGAAATTGGAATGAGGACATGTCGGAGGAGGCCCTGCAAGTCTTAAGGTCCCATGTGCTGTGCTGTGTCCGCTGTGCTGTGTCCCTGTGAGTCGTCAGTCCTGGGCTCCGGGCAGAGGGCTGCGGTCAGGCGTGGGAGGGAGACTTCCTTTCTCCTCTATACCTTTTGTTTTATTTGAACTTTTAAAATCATGTACACTTGTCCCTTTTTAAAAAGGAGGCAAAACCTACACGTGAATAAGTAAAAGAGAGTTGACCTAAGGGAAGACTGGGCAAGGACAGAATGAGGCAGGTCACAGCGGAGTCAGTGCAAAGGGCCAGTAGCTCTGAAAAGATGCTCAGCTGTACGTAAGCAGAGAAATGCAAATCAGACAACAAAGAGTTTTTAACTGAAAAAAATGAAAAATACTGATGCTGTCAAGTGTTGACATGGGCATTGTGACGGGAGTGATGATCGGTCAGTCTTTCAGGAGGGCACTTTATCGGTGTTTACCCACATGCAGTGAAGATCCCCTTGGGCGAGACATGTTTATTCCGAGACACCTGACACATAGAAATGCTCTCGTGTACAGAAAAGATTTGTGCAGAGGTATATGCATTGCAGCATTGTTTGGCTGAAAAATTGGAAATAACCCAAACATCCATAAATAGATACGTAAAATGTTCCATAAACCTAAACATAAAATGTCCATAAACCTAAATATATACCATAATAATAAATTATGATATATATTATGCAAAAATGTTAGTCATGAAAATAATGAGATGATTGACATGCAGCAACACAGAAAGTCTACCATACCATTACGTGAAAGAAGCAGGTTGCCAAACACTGAGTGTGAGCCCATCTCTCCGAGAGGTGGCTGTGTGCGTGTGTGTGCATGCGTGCATGTGTGTGTGCGTGTGTGTGTTGTGTACACGGAAGCTGTCTGGTAGGGGCCATGCTCAACTCTGGACAAAGCTTGTCTCTGGAAGTCGGATGGGGCAGGGGCTTTTACTCTGTATTTTGTATACTTCCATAGTGCTTGATTTTCTTATAAAGAGAATATGTTTATATAATACTTACATAAAATTTTAAACATTTTTTAAAATTGATAGTTGCTTGGTGAGGCTGGAGACAGTTCTTGCTGCCCAGGCCAAGGGAGTCGGTAGCTGGGAGGAGCCAGACCTGCAGCCTGGGGACAGCTTCGGGTTGGAAAGGTGAGCTGTGAGGTTCAGAGCCCCGGCAGCTGCCTCCGGGTCCGGGGCGGCCACCTTTCCCGCAGCGTCCGGTCCCTGAACCGGGGTCAGGCCCAGAGACGCGGATGCAAAAGCTGGTGTGAACAGAAGCCTTCCAATTAAGAGCATGAGTTTGGTGCGTCCTTGTCACCAATGCGTCATCAAGGTTGCAAGGACCTGGGGACCCTTCCTCGGAGGCTCCTAATTTTGCTGAGGAAATGGGGCCAAGGTCATCTGGCTCTGGGGCTATTGAGTCTCACGGGCAGGACCTGAGAGGAAGGGGCCAGCCCCCCAGAGAGGTGAAATCGCAAACCCACATGCCCCTCCTGCCAGGGACACCCACTTCTGGCCTCTGTTAAACTCCAACCTTGAGCTGCCTTAATGGTCGAACCAACGCCCTGGAATAGTTTGTTTCTCTTTTTCTCTCTCTGTCTCTCTCTCTCTGAAGAAGCTGCTTGGGAAATTAATGCAGGTTCAACACAACATGAGAAGGACAAATACTTTCCACCACCTGGAAAGATTCTTGCCATAACGGATAGCCCCAAACTGGCCAACTGTGGGTGGTGTCCTGGGGCCCCCTTGTCTGGGTGCAGCACAAGGCGTCTGCTCCCAGAGCCTTTCTGCAATGCTTTGGGTGGTATCTGGAGCGAAACAACAGGATATCTGTGGTTGACCTGAAACTATTTCAGCAAAAACAAAGAAGTTGGTGGGAAGAGGACTAGATGGAAAAGCAGACCGTCGGTAAATGCCAAGGGATAGCAGGTCTCGGGCTCCGGGTGAGTTCTCTCCACCTGCAGCTGCAGGGAACTTCCTATAATCAAACACTGACACGCTTTCGAATCACCTTTTCACAATGTCTGTCTCCGGGTGATGGGCTGCTTCTTTTTGTTTCTTTCTTTTATTTGTCTGTACTTTCCAAGGTTTCTAAAATGAACGTGTATTGCTTGTATAATCAGAAAAACAGTTCATGTTAACATGTTCAAAGTGTAATTTTGCTAAATCAAGCAGTTGGGGCAGGAGATGCTGAGGGCATTGAGCAGAGGGCAGGCAGTGAGGTTGGGGTCCTGGCAGCTGCTTGGCTGCCTCTGGGCCAGGCGGGGTGGGGGGAGGGGTGCACCTGCTCCCTTGGAGGAGGGGGCGGCCAGACAGGTACCATGGTGCCTCCAGGTCTCTCTGGTTCCTTTCCCACTGGTAGGGGCCAGTCCCAGAAAGCCCAGCCCTGTGACCCCAGCCACCCTGCATGCCACTTGGCCCGGCCCTGCCCAGCTGCCTTGGCCCTGCCTCAAGGGTTAGGTGCCAGGGGAGGTGAGCCAGGTGTCACAGAACCACAGCCTATGTCTGGGGAAGGGTGGCAGAGAGACATGTCATCCTGCTTCTCTGGGCTGGGATCTGGTTTCATCACCTGATTCCACCACGGAAGGCTCCAGGGCAGGAGACTGTGGCAGACTGTGCCAAGCAGGCCTGATGAGGCACCACGCTCTTGCCCTGGCTGGGAGGGCAGACACAGGGACTTACCATGTGCTAGACACACCCACGGCCTGGAGAAACAGCACTGCTGCGCTCACTTCCGGGTGGGGAAGCAGAGGGTAAGAGCGCCACCCGGCTGGAGAAAACCCTCCAGCGCGTCCCCGTCGCCCGCAGGGTGAGTCCCTGCACCTTGCCCTGGTCCTACCACTGCCCTCCCTCCGTGTTCCTGTCACTCTGACGTGTTCACAGCCACGCCACCCACTGTGCACCACTTGCCTGCAGCCCTGCATTAGGGGTCGCCCTTGCTGTCAGCCCTCCTCATTCTGCATCATCGTGTCTCTGTGGCCACCTCCTCAGGAAGCCTTCCTTGATAGGCTCCAGCTACTGGAGCAATTCCTACGAAATCAGTGCACAGCCCTGACTGTGCTGTGCTGCAAACATACTTTTATACTCTCCACTGCCCTTGACCGTGGGCTCCCTCAGGGCAGGGTAAGGGTCAGGCCACCATATAGAATCCTTCCTCCAGGGGGCATAGCCCCGTATCCCCCGGGGTAAGAGCTTGGTGAGCAGGGCACTTACTCCCTTGCCTGGTGTCCCTGTGCAGGGACAACCTGCAGAGCTGTGCACAGCACCCCTAGCCCGGGTCTCAGTGATCTCAGGGCCCAGCACAGAGGTTTGTGTGAATAGTTGAGTGAGTGGGTGGGTGGGCGAGTGACAGAGTTGTCCAGGCCTCCCCATGGTTTTGGCATGGCCAGGGTTCGATCCCTGGCTCGAGGGAGTGCGGCTCTCACGCTTGACATGGTGCTGGAGGAGTGGAGAGCGTGGGGCACACCCAGGTGCTGAGCCAAGCCGGTGCAGAGGCCTGAGCCTGCCCAGGAAGGGCTCCCAGGGGATGGGCACCCAGGTGAGAGGCTTGCGTGTTGGACGAGGAGCCACTTGGTTGGCTAAAGCTGATGCCCACATGGCAGTGCGCCCGGAGCCAGGCCAGGCTCAGGACAGCCAGGCCCCTCTATTCTGTACCCTGAGTGACCATCACAAAATGCAGGTCTGATTATGTCTTTCTTCTGCTTTGGTGTTCTCCACGGGCCCCTCAAGACCTCACTTCCCTCGCCCCACCCCCAGCCCAGGCTCTGATTGGAACATTCCAGACTCTTTCTGCCCCCGGGCCTGTTACACAGGGGCCTGCAGCTGCTTTCCTGCCCTTGCACTTGCCCTCCATCTGCCCTCCGCACCCAGCTCCTGACCCTGCAGGTCTCAGAGAAGGCCCCGTCCCACCCACCACATGTCCACGCCAAGCGCTGCTCCCTGCGTCCACAGGCCCGCCACACCTGCCACAGGCCAGCGCGCGGGACGCAGCTCAACCCAGTGCTGTCGGCGAACTAGCAACAAATTCCTGGAACGCATTCGCCCGAATCCAGTCCAGATCAAGTCCCCGCCCCACGGAGATTTTCTCCGCTCGCAGCGCGATCCTGTCCTCCCCTGAGCTCTCATAGACTCCAGTGAAAAGCTGCCTGCTCACCTGGTCCTGCACCGCCTGGCTTTCTTTATTTCTTCGTTCATTCTCTAATGTCTGCTTTTATCCTACCACGTCCCTCAAGGGTTTGGTGTTGCCTAAAATAATTTAAAAAATAAATCTTAACACTTTGGTTAAAAGACAACCCACAGAACGGGAGACAATTTTGCAAATCATATATCTGATAAGGTTCTAATATCAAGCATACATAATGAACCCTTAAAATTCAATAATAAAAAGCTGAATAACCCAAGTAAAAATGGGCAAAGGATCTGAAAGGACATTCCTCCAAAAGATACACACATAGCCAATCAGGACACGAAAAAAATGGTCAACGCCCTTGGTCATTAGGGAAATGCAAATCAAAACCACAGTGAGATTTCACTTCACACCCACTGGGTGCTATAAGCAAAAAGGTGGATCATAACAGGAGTTGGTGAGGACGAGGGGACATTAGAACCTTTTTTATAAAGTCGTTCAGTCTCTGTGGAAAAAAGCTCAGTGGTTCCTCAAAAGTTAAACATACAATTACCACGTGACCCAGAGATTCCATTGGTATGTATATATTCAGCAGAAATGAGAACAGTGTTTAAATCAAAACAAGTCCATGAATGTCTGTAGTATTATTCACAATAACCACAAAGTAGCATTGTTCCTAAGAACGTCTGCAGAAACAATACAAATGTCCATCAGCCGATGACCGGATAACCAGATGTGGTCTGGCCACAGAACACCACAGAAACTGAGACACTGGCCCCCGGTGCGTGGAGGAAACTTGAAAACAGTACGTGGAGTGAATTACATGTATGTGTCAGTACATGTGTGTATCATCACATCTATGCCTCTGTCCAGAACATGCAAATCCATGGAGGCAGAAAGCAGGTTAGTGTTGCCAGGAGTAGGTCGGGGAGGGGTGGAGAGTGACCCCTCTGTAGGGGAGGGGTTTCTTGTTGGGGTGATGGAACGTTCTGGAATCCGATAGTGATGGACGTACAATGTTATGAATGTACTAAGTAAAACTGAAGGGTGGGTACCCTTGAAAATGTTTTAAATGGTGACTTTTATCTCAATATAAAAATATATTGAGGAAAAAATCAATAAATTTAAAAATAAAGACCTGAGCAATATAGTCCGGTACGGAAGCCCGGGGTGGGGAGCGGGGGAGTCCGAGCCGCCGGGACGAGGCGCCAGCCGAGGGTCCCACTCCGAGGGCCGGCGGCCGTGACAGTGGACGGTGCCGGGGACGGGCACCCACACTGCGACTGCCATTCCATTCCAGCCCCCGCCGCGCGGAGCGATAACTTCAGACAGACAAAGGGCTCAGGGGAGAAGCGCAGCTTCCAAACGACCGGGAGCGAGCAGGAGCCGTGCCCGCGCTCCTGGGGCCGAGGCCTCCGCCGGGACGCCCCAGGGCAGCACGCGGGGACAGGTGGACGGGGACCGCACCCAGCGCAGCTTCCGTGGCCGGAAAACCGCCATTGCCCAGGTCTGCTAACTTGTCAAACATTAAAAAGACGAGGGGAACTAGTTTATGTATAAAAATTGATATCCCGAATATGGGAAGAACTACAAATCAGCAATAGCGCAAGAGCAACAAGCCAGTAGAGACGGACACAGACGATGACCCACAGTGAGCAAAACGGGAAATACAAGTGGCTGGTCTCCACGGACATCGAGGAGATGGGCGTCAGGATGATTTTCTCCCGTGTGAGGTGGGCAGAATGACAAGTGAGGACCGAGTGGCGAGCACGTTGAAAGGGAGCTGCTGGTGTCGGGCTGCGGGGTGTGCAGACAGAGGGAACTGTAAGAAAGGGCGGTTTGGCAGTGTGAAGGCAAACAATGAGGTCCCTTTGTCACACCCGCCATCCCGTTGCTTGGATGTACCCATGAGAAACACACACGCGAGCAAGGAGGCACGTGCCACCCGGCTCACCGCAGCAGGGACTGTAGGGGGAGTGGGCGACAGGGCCTCATGCCAGGGTGGGAACTGGCCTAACGAACCGAGATAAACCATTCAGTGAGATACATGTTGCCTTGAAAATGATGAGGCGGCACACTGTAAACGGCTTACAATTTTATTTGCCAATTACGCCTCCATAAAGCTAGAAATGTGACGAGGTGTTTCCTCTGACTTGACGAGGACAGGGCTGCACTACAGTTGGATAAAAGAACAAGTCGCAAGTTGCATGGTGACAGCTGTGTTGAGACTCCGCTGTGGAAGCGTCCAGTTACCCACGACGACGATGCAACACTTCCTCAGACATGAATGTGTCAGTGGTCACCCGGGGGGACCAGAGTGGGAGCGGGGCCGGTGATCTGAGGACCAACGAGGTGATTGTCTTGTACCATTTTGATTTTTTTCAGGTAGAATGTGTTCACAGACTATTTGTTTAATTTAAAAGCATGAAATAGATAACAAATCAAAAACAGGAAAAAATAAATCATCAGGGTGGTGGGGGAAAGAAACAGGAACGTAAACATGCAGGCTGCGATGCCCTATCCAGCTGTCACAGTTGAAACTCACATCTGGCTCTGAGCTTCCTGGCAGCCCAGGGGAGAGGGGGACGTGACCTGATGCATCCTGATCGTCAGAAAGGAGAGGGCTGCAGGCTAGGAATTTTCTCTTGTGGTGGGTTTTAGCTTTCTAACTAAACTGAGACCAAGTACCACAAGTTCAGCCTCTTGGTACCCAAAGTACCTTGCAGGGGCTGGGCACCCACTGATGTACCCTGCATGTCTGTTGAGAATTACTACAACCCTGGCGAGTGTGGGATACTTCAGGGTGAGGTGGGGGTGGGGTGCAAAGCTACCACAGGCCCTGTGGGAGGAAACAGAACTCCAAAATGTTGTGACTTGCTGTGGGCTAAGGTTAGGTTACATCACTCGGATCCTGACCCCAGAGGTATAACCCTGACCCCAGGGTCCAATCCAAACCCCAAGGTCACAGGCTAGATAAACAGCCTGTAGTTTCTGTCTCCTTCCAGCCCTCCTATACCATCAGTGGTAATTTTTAGAAATCTCATGTAAGCTGTTTAAATAGGGTTTGGGATTATGTTTGCATTCCCATGTCAATGGTACAAAGCTCAGAGAGGTGAAGCAATTTCCCCCATGTCACACAGCTGGCTGGCACCAGTGAGAAGCTGATACACCCAGTGTCCTGACTTGTTCTACTGCTCAGTCCAACCAATATGAGATTTGGCTATAAACTAAGCATGTGGTTTTTCAGCAAAGTCCTAAGAAATCCTACACCCAAGTGTGTGCTTCCTTCCCACTCATCACATGGCAGGCAGAGCACGTATCCAGACTGAGACTTTCAGGCTGAGAGTGAAACTGACCCAAAACATCCAAAGCCTAGTCTGGTAAATGGAATGGACAATCAAGCCACAGCTTGCTGTTCATTTTTACCCTGTTCTCCTGGCAAATGGATTTAAGGTGATTTTTAAAAGGTGTGTGAACAAGAAAATATAAAGCAAGTAAATGGAGAGAAAGGGGAATAAAAGTTTAAGGTGAAACAAGACATAGTCACTACATAAAATTAGGCACGAGGGTGCTAGAATTGGTTACAAATGTGATCCTGAGCTTCCTAGTGGCCAAAGCAAAGAGGGAAAATGGTCAGCCTCAAAGTGCTCAGATTCCATAAGAAACAGACAAGCTGACTGCCCAGAAGCACAGGCTTTCCTGAATTCGAAATCTGAAGGCAATTTATCTTGTGGTTTCAATAAAGGTGGTCTCGTGGAATGAGGGAACAATGTCCTGACCACATCCCTACGATAGTGAGCTCTGGAGCTCCTTTATGAATAGCACCCTCAAAGCACCCAGTTGGCATCCCACCAGAATGTAATTCAGTAAGCTCACTCATCTCGGGTGGGGGCCAGTCTGGGCAATACTGGTTTGTCACAAACAAAATGTGGTAATGAGGGAACAAGCTCAGAGACCAATGTGGAAGTTCAGTCTCAAAGAAGACCCAGGCAGCTGCTGACAGCAACTGTAACAGACACCACTGGCAAGGGTATGGTCCTACCCCTCCCTGGAGGAGAAGCCTAGGAGGAGGGCAGTGTGCATCTGGATGAGAAGGTTCTATTGTGTTTCTTTAAAAAAAAAAAGAGGTCTTGCATTATGATTCTGGGTCTTGTGTCTGAGCAGGTGCCTGTCATGGTCGCTGACCCTGGGGAACTTCAGGCCGTGTTGACCAGGCAGCCTGGAGTGGTGAAAAGCTCAGGTCTGGGAGTCCAGCAGACCTGGGAATGAACCCTAGCGCTGCAACTTTGTGGCTTGGGCAGGTTACATCACCACTTTGAACTTGATTCCCTTCCTCTGTAGAATGCAGACTGTGACAAGAGCTCTTGCTGTGCAGTTTGGCTGGGAGGTATAGAGATAGCGCAGGTGACAAGCTGGGCCTCCTTGGGCACTGGAGAGACGGAGTTTCCCACAAAGGACAGACCATTGCACGTGAGGCTGGGGGAGGAAGCCCGGCTCGTGTCCCTGGCGTGGACAAGCACGCGCTCCCTGAACCGGGACCCTAAGCTCCGTCCTGGGGTTCTTCGGCCCTCCTGGGCCCTGCCGGAAGCAGCCCTCTCGGACCTGCAGGATTTTCTGTGCCGGCCAGGGGCTGCCCAGACTGACAAGCCTGGGAAGGAATTTTAATTGAAGTTCATTAACATGTTTCTTTCACTTCCTGAGGATTTGCTTTGAGAGTTGAGAGGAATGTTCTCTGATAAGATGAAGGTAGGGCCCCTGGATGAACCGAGCCCCTTGCTCTGAGAGATCCCCAGCCAGTCCCTGCACCCCACTTCCAGGCCCAAGACATTGGGGCATTGGCTCAGGCCCCCAAGAGTTGTCCCCTTGGTGCCTCTGTGAGCTGGAGAGGCGGGTCTGTCTGACAGCCGTGGCTACGCAGCCACTCTTGTGTTCAACCTGGACACACCTGCTCGGAGCTAACCTTCTGGCTAGTCCTCGGGCACTTCCGAGGGGTCACTGCCCTCCCGGTTTTCAGGAGAGGAAGTTGGCATGCCCACAGGCCAGGGCCCAAGCCCAGGCAGGTGGCCGAAGGTCTTGGCTCTGGATCTGTGCCCCTGTGGGCAGGTGCCAGCCTGGCACTCACACCAGCAGTGTTGGCTGCTGTGGGGGGTCCTGTGGGCATGAGTGGGAGGTAGCCATGGGGTGGGTGAGCTGGGACTCAAGCCCCACTCTGTCCCAACACTCAGGCCCTCTGTCCCCCCCAGCTGCTGCTGTCTACCTAGCCCTGTGCTGTCTAATGTGGTAACCATTACCTTATGTGGCCACTTCCATTGCAATGAAAAAACATCAAATTAAAAATTCCGTTCCTCATGCACACCAGCTACATGTCCCATGCTCTGTAGCGACATCTGGCTGCCTTCTTGGACAATGCAGTTGTAGACCATTCCCATGATTCTAGAAAATTCTGTTGGGATAGCACTGGCTAGAATTTAACCCTTGCCACTCGCTGCAGGAAGTTGGGGGGCCAACGGGCTTGGAGATTAGGTATTGGGAATGGGTGGGTGGGGTGACGTTCACGGCCAGATGCGTCCACAGTGGGGGCTGTCGCGTCCTGGGTGCTCCTGGACCTCACCAGGCTGCCTCTGCGTTCCTCACTGAGCCAGCGCATCCCCGAGCCCTGTGCTTGCCCTCCTGCCCTTGGGAGGTCAGAGTTGAGCAGCTGGTTCCAGCGATACAAGGTCAGCATTTCCAGCCAAGCAGGTCTGGGCTGGGCCTCCTGTTTGCAGAGCTCAGCGGCCCCCGAGGCCCCATGCCCAGCTGAGCCTCACCCTCTAGAGGCGGCTGGATGCCCCAGAAGCTTGACTCCGTCTGCCCATCTGGGACCCTCCTGTCCCCTCTCCCAGCCACAGATGGGCAGCTGATAACAAGGACAGTGGCTCTCCCAGCCTTGCCCAGATAGCATCAGTGTTTGCCTGTGTGAGAGCCTAGCAGAGCCCCCTGCTTCTGTACAGGCCTTTACCTTCCGTGAGCATGTGCGTGCACGCCTGTGTGTGCACCCATGCACATGTGCTTTTACGTGTGCCTGGGCATGTGTCCTGTGTGACCCTGGGCTGAGGCTGTGGGGGCCAAGGACACCCTCCCCTGCCTCCCCAGTGTGAGTTGATGGTGGGGGAAGGGCAAATGCAGCCAGTCCTGCCCAGCAAGCAAGAACTCTGGGACTTGAAAGACCCAGCATGGGAAAGACAGTCCTGGGCTCAGGTCCAGCGTGGCCACATACTCAGGCGTCGTTTTCTCTCCTGTAGAATGGGGACAGTGAAGGCTCCTGCCCCGCAGCGCCCCGGCCTGGCACACGGCACCCTCAGGAACGCTCAGCCAGCGTCGCCTTTCAGGAAGATAAATGCAGCGGAACATCGCTGGACTGCACTGGCCCATGGAGCCCAGCTGAGCTCTTCGCCGCCTCCTTGAACGCTCCCCGGGCCACGAGGGCCGACGCGTTCCCTCCTGTCAGGCCGACCAGGACTCGGAAGCCCCCTCGGGCTGTGTGCATCCCCACGCTCAGCACAGGGAGCATCGGAGGCCTCGTGGGAAGGAGAGGCCTGAGCGCCGTCAACGTGTAAGAAGTGCCCCGACCCGTAAGAAGTGTTTAGTTTATTTGAGCCAGACTGACAACAATTGCCAGGAAGCACAATCTCAACGGATTGAGAAAATGCTCCAGAGAATGGCAGTTTTGCACCTTATTTTGTACATTTCAATTAAAAGAGAAGGTCTAAGTGGGTTACATGACATTCATTGGTGGCAGACAGGGGAGGTGGGAGGAAGCAAAGTCGGGACATCTCTGGGATTGGGTAAAAAGTGAAGTGACAGACACATACTTGTTTTCCATAGGTGGGTACAGGTAGTTAAGTCAACAATAACCCTGAGGGGATCTGTGGTCTGTTCTGGGGTGGTTGTGCTTTGAGGGTCCAGAGGAAAGGACGTGACTGTTATTCAAAGGCATGCTATCAGGTGTGTTATCATAGATGCAAAAAGACGACAGGCTCAGTGAAGGTGAAGACTGACCTTTGTTGGGGAAAAGACCGGTCTCGGACATGCCTACCCGCCAGGACCTGCTTTTGGTCAGAAAGCCTGAATTCAGACCATCCTGCGTGGTTACTTAGGTCTGAGTTTGCCAGGCCACCACGCAGGCCTCCCGGAACTGTCAGGCTCAGTGTGGCTCCTGTTTCGTCCACAGAGCGAAGAACCCTGACTGGTGGTGGCCAGGGACGCAGACCGGAGGAGGGAGGCCCAGGTCCTTCCTCAGCTCTGTGAGCCCCGTGTGTACCGGCTCCTGGGCCACCCTCGGGGAGAGGGAAGAGAAGATTGTTGGCAGCTGCCCAGGGCGCCCCCACAGACTAGAGCAGGCAGGGGGCTGGCCAGCAAGGACACCATCCCCCTGTCCCACGGGCCCTGGAAGAGGAAGGAGCCGCAGGAGGGCCAGGGCGGGCAGGGGAGCGCACCTGTCTCACTCCAGGGCTCCAGGCACTTCTCCTCTGTGAAAAATTCTCCACTACCCAGGACCCAAACCCATGGCCTGAGAAGGCTGGGGAGTCCACCTCTCACGCTGCCTGTCTCTCTAAAGGGCAACTGTCTTACGGGGCTGGAGCCACTGACACCTGGCAATGCCCAGTGGACCCTGAGAGAACAAGAGGCCAGGGGATGAGACAGGGGCTGGCCTCCTGCAGACACCACCCAGCCTCCAGCAGGTGGCGCTGGAGGGCCCACAGGGAGCACAATGGCTTCATTCTCAGATCATTATTATTATTTTAAACACGGAAAAATGAGGAAAGACAATAGAAGTTTGTTTTGGCAACTTGACTTTCAGCTTCAGGAAAGTCATGACCAAGGGTTCCCCCCCGCCCCCCCCGCATTGTGTTCCCTGGGTCTTGGGTGCGGTGGGGGAGGGGGGCAGGGGGAGAAGCAGGGAGGGAGGGCACCTGGTAGAATTGGGTTGGGTGCACAGGGAAGGGTGAAGTCACATGGCCACTTGTTTTGCCTACAAGACCCCAGTGACTGGGGTGGGTGATTTTTATGTTTTCACCACACTCCTTGCTGGACTGAAATACTGCTTTGGGTTATTCCTTTGTTTTGGTTTGGTTTGGTTTGCTGTGGTTCCTGTGTGAGGACGGGTCTGGCCCTGGCTCTGCCATGACTGTGCAGTGTGGCCCAAAGCAATGCACTTTACTCTCTGGGCCTCATCTCTGAAGCAGCCCGAGGTCACCGCCCAGCACCTAGCCGGCTCAGCCTACCCCATGCAGAGCAGGTGGGGCCCTCACCTCAAATGCCCTCGCTCCCACTTCATTGCCTTCAGTGCAGATGAACACTTCCCAAGGCTTAACCCTGTCCTCCCTTCCTCCGAGAGCCAGCCTGGACGCCTCTGGCCACTCTCCGTCCCTGTAACTGCTGCCTGGCCCTGTCTTACCTGCTCTGGGACCTCTCTTAGCTTCGATTCTCTCATCTGAAGACTTGGGGAACTGTCGTCACCATGAAGCAGCAAGGAACCCACGGGTGGTCTGGAACAGCTCTGGCACAGCACAAAGGGTAAATGTCGCTCCCATGAGTGCCCCTGCCTCTCACCGCCCGGACAGGCCTGCTCTGTCCACCCTCAGGTGGACGCTCCCAGGGCAGCTCCGCAGCTCCTCACGGCCCTGGGTCCCAGTGCCTTCTCCAGAGGCTGCAGGCGCCAGGCCCTGGGCACAACATTTGGGGAGGCACCCACTCCCACGTCCGTGTAAGGACATGGTCAGCTTCACTTGCCTGCCCCTAGCCCCAGCCCTGCCTTGGGACCAGAACAAGGAGATGCAGCCATCTGTCACGATTGTTCACTCTGGTTCTGTCCCTGGAGCAGGAGGGCTTTCCCCAGGGCAATGGAGGTGGACAGCCTGCAGGCAGTAGATGCTCAGCAAACAGGCTGAGCAATGCATGAATGGACACACACTCAACTATTCTCGTATCCATCCATCCATCTGTTCACCCAGAGCACGTGCAGAAATGCTCTACTATGTGCCAAGCATTGTGCCAGGTACTGGGAACCCACATAGAGAGAAGGCAGGGCCCTGAAGCCCTCCAGGGAATGTGAGTGTGTGCGTGTGTGTGTGTGTGTGTGTGTGTGTGTGTGTGTATGTTTGTGTGTCTTGGCCTTCCTCCCACCCTGCCCCAAAGAAAGGTGACCTGACAGTCAGGGGCCCTGCCATTGGCTGCTCCAGCAGACAGGAGCAGGGAATGGGTCAAGGACACACCCCACACGGTGGAATTTCTCCATAAATCAGGAGAGCCCGGTCGGTGTAGCTCAGTGGACTGAGCATTGCCCCATGGACTGAGAGGTCCCAGTTCGATTCCTGGTCAGGGCACATGCCCGGGTTGTGGGCTCCATCTTCAATAGGGGGCATGCAGGAGGCAGCCAATCAATGTATCTCTCTCACATCGATGTTTCACTCTCTCTCCTTTCCTCTCTCTCTAAATAATCAATAAAAATATATTTTTTAAAAAATAATGGGGACCGGACAGAGCAGGCTCTGTATCTGTTCTGAGCATCTGCACGTAAGGCCTTCGTGAGAGTGGACAGCCTTCAGTCTCCCAGAACGAACAGGCTGGGGTGAGAACCACGGCTGCCCCCACGGGTGTGGGCGAGCTTCCACGGGCTTGATCCCGCCTGGCCCTGGCCAGCCTCCGAAAGCATGAGCTCGGTCCCAGCAAAGCCACGCGGAGGCTGACCATGGCCCAGGGCTGCATTTTTACCCTCAAAATGCCCTGAGGTGATGAAGCAGGCATCTGACATGCCAGCGCCAAGCTTTGTAAGAGTAACAAATTATAGCACCAGCTACATTCATTGAGTGCTTACCGTGTGCTAGGGTCTGGGCTGAATTATGCCCGTAAGTTCTTTCATTTAATGCAGTTGTATGAGGCATGTACTATTTTCACTCCCATTCTACAGACGAAGAGACAGGGCCAGGGCCTCAGGTTCCCCGTCCGAAAAGAGAGGACATGATACCTCCTCAGAGGGGTCAAGGGGAGAGTCAGGGAGCATTGGGGCACTTTAAAATGCCCTTAGCCTTTGCCTGGCTGGTGTGGCTCAGTGGTTGAGCGTCGACCCATGCACCAAGAGGTCCTCGGTTCCATTCCCGGTCAGGACACATGCCCAGGTTGTGGGGCCGATCCCCAGTGGAGGGCATGTAGGAGGCAGCCGATCGATGTTCTCTCTCATAGATGTTTCTAGCTCTCTCTCCCTGTCCCTTCCTCTTTCTCTAAAAAAAAAAAAAAAAAATCAATAAAGAAAAAAAAATGTTTAAATGCCCTTAGCCCAGCAGCAGTTGCCACAAAGCCAGAGTAAGTCAAAGGGTCACTATGTATCGAGTGGCTGCTCTGTGCCAGGCACCAGCAGCCCTCACTGCCCCCCTACGAAGTAGGCACTGCTATTATCCCAGTTCCAGAGGCAGACGCTGAGGCCCAGGCACTGAACCCCCCCACCCCACCCCACCTCCGGCCCATGTAACTAACAAGTTGCCAGCCGGGGTTCAGACACAGTGAGTTCTGTGGCTACGCTCGCTACTAACCGTTAGAGTTACAGTGTGGGTGGACCGTGCAGCGCTGGAATCAGACCGTCTGTGTCCAAACCCCAACTCTAGCACCTGTTACCTGAAGAATTGTGAGGGGGACCTCTCTGAGCCTCGGCTTCATTATCTGTGAGATGGGGCTCCTATGTGACCGTCGCAGGAAGGCTGTGAGGACTAAGGGAAACAGTGGGCCGAGGGGCCCAGCTCAGGGCCTGGAACACGGCACACGAATGTGAGCATCGAGCTCTGCTGCGTGCAGCGGGAACCCCACTGGGGGCTTGGCTGAATGGGTTTATTTTTTCTCACTTAGCAAGCAGCCCAGAGGCGGGCAGTGAGGGCCAGCACAGTGACCCCGGGCGGCAGTGGGACCCCCGTGGCACCCTTCCTCTCCACCCTCCCTCGCGTGGAGCCTTCGCCCTCCTGCCCGTACGGTGGGTGCTCCACCTCCAGGCCTGGCACCAGCTCCAAACAGGATGGGGGAGGGGCTCAGGAATTTGTGTGGGTGCCAGCCAGCACTGCCCTTCGTGCCAGGAAAATAAGAGTTTACCCAGATGCCCCCTGCCTCCCAACACACCGCCACTTGTCACTGGCCAGACCTCGGCCACTTGGTCACTCGCAGGGGCGAAGGTGTTTGGGAAACGGAGAACGCCCCAAAGGAAATCCAGGTTCTGCTGGTGAGGAGCGGGAGAGCCAGGGCCACCCGCAGTCTGAGCACCCAGACGCCCCGTCCCCGGGCTCCCCTCTGCCCCACCGCTGGCCAGGCTCTCTCCTGGCAGGAGCCCGGTCATCATGAACGCCCAGACTGGGCCATCTCGGTGGGTCTTGCTTTTCATTCAGAAAATGCCTCTTTCCCAGAACCCACACGCGTGGGAAACCCTAACGGCCAGAACTCCTTTCCTTTCGCGAGGATATTCCCGTGATCACATGTCGTGTCTGCCTTTTCAGAAATGTCCGAGCATGCCCCAGGTGTTGGGTCTGCTTTTGTCTTGGGACACAGGTCCACAGGTAAGTCTAAATCTCAGGACTGGACAAAGCCGAGCAGCCTCCTCGTGACGGGAAAGCTTCCCTGAGGGCCGTCCCAGCGGCAGAGGCCCCTGCCCCTCAGCAGGCCCTTTGCTAGTCGGCTCTCTGCCTGGGGGGCTGAGTGCTTGGAGTCAAGGGCACAGCTTCAGAGGTACCAGGCTGGCCCCAGGGCCCATCCAGCCCCAAGAGGGTGGTTTGGAAAAAACAACAACTGAGGCCCGGAGAGGTGAGCACCCTTTTCCACAACTATTTTGTTAGAAAATGGCAGAGCCAGGATTCGTACCCAGGTTGGGCAACACAACGCCCCTCTTTCCTCCCCCCGAGAAAGCTCCCCGACATCTGCATTGCCCCTCATTGGACAGATGGGGAAACTGAGGCCCAGAGGTGGGAGGAGACTCGGTCAGACACAAAGCCTGCTTGACAAGTTTTTGGAGAGAAGAGTTTTGAGAGAGGTCCCTTGGATTTGACCATCTCAGTTGATTTTTTTGTTTTAAGGAGAAAAGGAGAGGAAGCAGGGGTTAGGGTGAAGAGAAGATACCGTCTTCATGTTGTCGCATGATATTGCCACGTGGAAAGAAACACTGCTTTTCTCTGCCTGGTTGTCCTTCTCCAAACCTTCACAGGCTCACTCCTTCACACCCTCAGTCTCTGTCCAAATGCCACCTCCTGGCACTTGCCTCCTGAAATGGCTGCCCCTCCACGTCCTTTCCCGTTTATTTTCGTCCTAGCCCTGTAATGAAAATGTTTACATTGTATATTTATGTATTTATGTGTTTCTCCTTTTCTCTCACACTAGGATCTGTCTTGCTTTCTGCTGCGCCCCAGCGCCTGGGACACTGCCTCGTCCATAGCAGACCCTCAAAAGTGTTTGCCAAACGAAAGCGTGGAATCTTGTCCATCGCTGACCATGCTGTGCCTTTACAGGAATGATCGGTGACCGCCACCGCGGTGTCAGTACATCTCCCTGGGCTGCCACTGGTTCCAGGGCTGTGAGCAATCCCACAGATAGCCCAACTTGCAAACTTAACTCCCGAGTCACGCTGAGCTGCAGATCCGCAGATGCAGTCAACTGTTTGCAATGCAGTTTGATTACTGTTATTTTATATTGATGTCTGCGTGTCAGGTGTTCTTCTGAGAATTGTTGGGATAGTCTGGGCGCCGCAGGCTCCTCTCACCACAACAGGGGTGCCCGGCAGAGTCTGGAGACAGTTTCGGCTGTCACAACTCGGGGGGGAACTGCTCACATCTAGGCAGAGGCGAGGGGAGCTTCCAGACACCGGCCACGGCTCGGGACGGCCCCCACGGCGGGCTTGGCCCAGATGTGGTACCACAGCAGTGGAGAAATGCTGCTCCCCAGAATCATGGCAGTCTGACTGAAGCTTTGGAGAGAAAAGACTGATTCAGACACAGTCATGAATGAACGCATGAAGATTTATTTGGCCCTGGCTCTGTGCCAGGCATTAGGGAAGATGCACAAAAGAATCATACCCAGCCTGACCCCTGAGAAGTTCGCCTACCCCATCTGGCAGGGATGTGAAGCGGACCTCCCTGCTTCTGCGTTGGCTTTCTGCGGGGCGGGCAAGTGGTATTTTGCTGTCGGATGAAGAAGCCTTCACATTTTCCACTTAAAAAGCTTTTCACGTGCATGATGCAATTCCCCGTCCTACCCCTGTCATCATTCTTTGCCATCTTGGAAAATGACAGCGACGCGGGGGACACCTCAGTGCAGCTGCCCTGGAGTGCACATTGTTCCCACGTTTTCACACCGTCCCGTGTCCACCCTGTTGGCCATGTGCCTTGCAGTGACTCCCACTGCAGGAAGAATGTTCCCCACCCCACTGATGTGGGATTTGGCCAAGTGCTTTGGCCAGCGGCGTGTTACTGTGCAGGACGCAAGCAGAGGCTTTAGACACGTGTGTGAATGGGATCGTTCTCTGGCACTTCTGCCGACGCCATGAAGTGCGGTCCAAGATGCTGGGATGTGTGTGGAGAAGACCTCAGTCCCAACCTCAGCTCAGAGCCAGGACTGCAGCCAGGAACAGGGCCATGGAGCCCAGCTCAGCCTGAGGCCGCTGCACCTGCCTCGACCGCAGGGCTGGGGCGTGGGAATGAACCCGTGCTGTTGCAAGCCTGTACATTTCGTTTTTTGTTTTTGAATGTTTCTCAGAATAGAGTCTAGGGATGGGCCGTCCAGGACTAACTAGTGTGTTGATTTCATGATGCCATTAGGGACCCAGGCTGCTGTGTTTCTGTTCTCAGCATTTGGTTTATATTTTTGCGATCCCTTCATAACCCCAAAAGGCTGCTGGAGATCTGACCAGCAAGTCTGCATTCCAGAAAGAAGCAGGAAGGGAAACAGGGCATGCCTCATTCCGGTGAAGGAACTTTCCAGGAGCCCCACCTGACACCTCTGCTTACATCTCATTGGCCAGAACTTAGCCGGCCTGTCCGTGTGCCTGCCAGGGGACAGGGAAATGTCTTCCGACAGAGTTTCAGTGTCTTCATCTATTAAAGAGGCATGATGACACCCACCTTGACGCTTGTTGGGGGGACCCGAGGTCGGGCATGCAGTATTCTGGTACTAATAGTAGCTTCACACTGGGGAAGCTGAGCACTGATACATTGTAACAATTCCTGCAGCAATGCCGTTTTAACTCCATTTTTTTAAATGGCAACGCTGAACATTAAAGACTGAATAATCGAGTTAGGATGTGAACTCAGGTGATTTGACTCCAGAGCCCCGATTCCCACCCACAGGTCAATACTGCCTGCAATGACTGGGAACTGCGGATCGACAGTACAGATGTTAGGATGGCTAAAATACACAGCAACATAAAACCAAGTGCTGGCAACGATGCAGGGAAACTGGAGCTCTCGTGCAAAGCTGGGGGGAAGGCAAACAGCACAGCTACCATGGAAAACAACTGGGCAGTTTCTTTAAAAGTCAGACATACATTTACCATATGACCCAGTCGTCATATTCCTGGGCATGTACCCTAGAGAAATGGAAGCTTATGTTCACCCAAACACCTGTACAGCAGCCCTATTTATAATCACCAAATTCTGGAAACAATAAAATGTTCTTGAACAGGCGAATGGCAAATTGTGGCGGGGCCCCATGGTAAATTCTACTTGGCAATAAAAAGGAACAGACTATTGATAAATGCAAAAACATGGGTGAATCTTAAAAGCATTGTGCTAGAACGATGAAAGAAGCCGGACTCAGGGCTACATGCGGGATGACTCCATCTATATGACACCTGGCTCAGAAATCAGATGTGTTGTTAGGGGGAGGGGTGGGAGAAAGGTTTGACTACGTACCGAGGGGCATGAGGGAACTTTTGGGGGTAACGAAACTAATCTATATTTTGATTATGGTGGTGGTTACATAAAACTTAAAAAACTACACATAAAAAGGGTGAATTTTACTGTATGTAAATTATGCCTCAATTAAATAATAAAAACTTCACATATTGTTTCATTCGAATACCCCAGGGTTTACGTGAGTCAGTTACTGTACTGTTTCCATCATAAATAAGGAAACAGGCTCAGAGGGACTGAGGCTAGGATCACTCAGCTGGCCGGGGGCCAGGTCCTCTGACTCCCAGGTGGAACATGTCCCACTCTGTCCCTCACTCTGTCTCAGAAAGTGGCTGCAGTCATGGCCATCGGACGCTGCACCAGGCCAGAGGAAGACACACAGGTCCGCAGGCAGACCCAGCCTGGAGGGCTCCTGCCAGGCCCTGCCCGCACCAGGTATGTCTGACTTGCCAGTTCAGACTTGGTCCGGGAGCTGGACCACAGTGCCCCTGGATCCCCGGTGCTGGGAGCTGGGACCCCCAGTCACAGCCGTCCTCCGTGGTTAGTGAAGGGGTTTCCCAACCGTCCCTCTGTCCTCTGGCTCTCTGGACGCTAGAACAAGGCTTGTTTTGTGCCTAAAAGCAGCACTCCTGAGCCCAGGGGCAGGGCCAGCTCTTTTGAAACCAAATACCACAGTCACATGAAGCGTCACAGGAAAACTGTTTGGAGTTGCTACAGATGTAGGACATTGCTTCAAGAGCAGGGCGACGACGGATCCAGCCCGAGGTGTGTCCGGGGGCTGTTCGTGGCATAGGTTTGGGGACCACAGACCTGCATTTCCTGCTCTGAGCTGGGCACACAGACTGGCCTCCAGCCTGGCCCTCAGGAACGCACACCCTGGCATCCGTGAGGCGCTCAACAGATTCAGTTCCTGAGAGTCTCCTGTGTGCCAAGCACTCGTCTAATCTAGGGTGTCGAAATATTAGTGAACAAAACATGAGGCGTTTACATTGCCACAGGGGGAGTGAAGTGGTGAGCGAAGAAGAAGGTCAGGTGGAGATGCTCTGAGGGCAGGGGCGGGGTGCCTGGGAAGGTGGTGTTTTAGACGAGGGCCTGGGCAGCCGTTCCTGGGAAGATGAGGTTGGAGCAGAGCCCTGAATGCACAGAGAAGCCCACGTGTGAGGTCTGGCAGGCGCATCCAGAGGAGAGCACAGGAAGGGTGCAGGTGGGGTGTGCTCGGCGTGTTTGACGATCAGCAGAGAGTACGATGAGGCTGGAGCAGACAGGTGGGAGGGCTGAGGTCAGAGGTTGTAGGACCTGATAGGTCACGGGAAGGCTTTGTATTTTACAAGAGAGCTGGGAAGTCCCGAAGGGTTTTGAGCAGAAGAGTGATGCTCTGGCTGCGTGTGGAGACGAGACACTAACCAGGGCTTCTCAGCCTCACCGCTATCAACACCTTGGGCAGATAAGTGTCTGTCGTGGGGGCTGTCGTGCGCGTTGCAGGGTATTTAGAAGGGCCCCAGGCCTGTACCTACTGGATGCCGGTAGCATCCCGGTTGATATGACCACAAACGTCTCTAGACGTTACCCAGTGTCCCCTGGTGGGCATGGCACCTGGTTGAGGAGCACCGCAGCGGAGGGACACTGGGGGATCAGGCACCAGGGAGAGAACCTGCCATTGTCGGGCGGGAGACGGCCACGCCCGGACCAGGGCGGCAGCAGGGCAGCTGGTAAGAAGTGGTAGAGGTTCAGGTGCCAGAGAGGAGGGCACAGCTCACCACTTTGAGCTTACCGTTCTAACTGGTATCTAAATAGAATTGAAGGGACAGAATTGGGGGTATTCTGCAGTTTTGCAAAAGAAGAGTTGTGTGCATGTATGTGTAGAAAAAAGTTTGAAAAGAAACACAAGAAACTGTTAATAATGGTTGCCTTTGGAGGAAGGACTAGAGGCCTGGGAAGGGAGAAGTATGAGGTGTTCATGCACAAAGTAAAGCATCTCAAAACGTCACAGACTGTGTGATTCCATTTTATAAGATCTTCAAAATGGCAGAGTTATGGTGACGGGAGCAGATCAGCGGCTGCCAGGGGTTAGGGAGGGCAGGGAGGGGAGGCCGATGGTGTGTGACGGCGAAGGGGCCTGGGGTGGTTCTGGACCTTTGTGGGGGAGGTTACATGGACCTATAGATGTGATGAAATTACATCGATACACACACACGCACACAGTAACGGCGGTGCAGTCCGAAGCAGTGGGCAGATCGCACCAATGTCGGTTTCTTGGTTTTGATATCATTTTCAGCTGTGTGAATGTTAGCACTGGGGAAACTGGGTGAAGGGCACACAGGTGTCTCTCCACTATATTTGTGACTTCCTATGAATCTATGCTTGTTTCAAAATAAAAAGTATTTTTAAAAGGTAATTGGAGCCCTGGCCGATTTGGACCAAAGTGTTGCAGGTTCGATTCCCGGTCAAGGGCACGTACCTGGGTTGCATGTTCGATCCCTGGCCCCGGTCGGGGTCATGAGGGAGGCAACCAATGATGTGTGTCTCTCTCACATTGATGTTTCTCTCTCTCCCTCCCTCCCTTCCAATCTACCTAAAAAATCAATGGAAAAATCCTCAGGTGAGGATTAACAAAAAATAAAAGTTTTAAAGGCGATGGGAAAGGTCCTCAGAGAGAGCCCTGTGTCACTGACCTGAGCGAGCTCCTGAGGACAGAGCACACGGGGAAGCCCAGGTTCCCGGCCCCGCTCGCCCGGGCTGGCCGCCCTGCAGAGGCCGGTCCATCCTGGAGAAGACCTTGGCTGAGTTCGGGGGCTCAGCCACACGCGGCTGTCCTCAGCAAACGGCACTGGGGTGGGAGACAAGGTGAGGGGAAGTGGAATTGGGTGAAGTGAAAGAATATGGATCCAAACCCCTCTGCCATGAGCAAGCAGACTGCCGCCTGTGTTCTGCGCTAACAGCCGGGGTGCTCTGCTGACAGGGGCCCAGCTCTGGTCTGAACGGCCATGTGAATGGGGCTGGGGTACAGAGAGAATGGTGACAGAGGAAGACAATGGCCAGCACATCTCCACGGGGCCAAGGGCCAGGAGCCGTGACGGTCGTGGGCGCAGCTGAACTCCCAGGAGATGGTCAAGAACGTGTGGGGCGCCTGCGTGTGGTCGAGCAGGGCGGGGCCTGGGACTCTGCCTCAACCCTTTCTCAAGCTCAGGGTGGGGAAGTGCAGCAAGGTTGTGACAAGTCACAGAGCACAGGGGACAGGGAGTCAGATAACCCTGGATGGCCCTCAGGGCTGGGCTAATTGTACCCTCTCCCCAGGTGGCTGGGAGAAGAGCCAGTCCTACGTGTCAGGGAGGCAACGCCGGAAGGAAGGTGAACTGCACCGGGCAGAAAGCAGAGCAGGGTGGCATGCCCAACCTCCCTTTGGGGTGCCAAGAGACCCCTGAGCTCCCTTGCAAGGGAAGAGATCAGAGGGCATGTCAACCATGCCCTCCCCGCTTGGCAGCCCCTGCAGCGGGGAAGAGAGAGAGCTCTGGGCACTCGGCCACCCCGGGCCATGGCCAAGGCGTTAACAGCTAACCTGTGGCTTCCCTGAGTCCTCCTGACCCAGAAGGGACGCTGGATCTTCCAGTGATCTGAAGACAAGTAAGCCTGCCTGGGCCACGCAGACAGAGCTGCAGTAACTGCTGTTGGGGGACTTCTCTGTACTTTCTAAATTAATAACCGAAGATACTACTCCGATGTTGGGGAGAAATGAAGTGCAGACACATTAACAATGAAAGCAGTGCGGCCTTTAAAACCCAGTGCTTCCCTAAGGAATGCAGGTGCACCCGCTGAGCCCCGGCAGCGTCAGGCCCAGAACTGAGCGAGACCTGGCGTTACCCTCGGGCCCAGTGCGCGGGGCCTTGTTGACCAGCCTCAGGGTGACGACTCCCAGAGCCACACAGCCCACAAGGTGTTCTGAGAGCCCCAGGGGGGGTGCAAAGGTTTATATAACACAGTCCTTGCTCCAAACAAACTCTCAGTTGAATAGCATCTGAAAACTCTGTATGCCAACCCTCAGAACAGCCCAGAACCCTAACCCAGGTAACAGAAACGTTGGCCGCTCTGACCCCAGCTCCCCCGCCTCACAGCAGTCCTTGGCTCTCACTACTTAAACCTTTGTGAGGCACCTGCTACTAGCCGAATACCTGCTAAGCCCTCTACACTTTCCTCTTGCACCTGCCGACACAGCATCCTTCCCCTCCACAGCCGGTGTCATGGCTCAGAGGACGTGCGGGCAGAGCGGGACTGGGATGCACGTGGCTGGTGCCTGGACCGTCCAGCAGTCACTTCAGCTCACCCGACCCAAGCCTTCGGCTCCCCTCGCGAAGCCGAGCGGAATGAAGAGGCAACCCCATCCTTCACCCTCTTCTCCTCATAGACGTGCTTTCCCCCTCTAGGAATGGCGTCCAACAGCCCCCTTGCTCTGCCTCTTCTTAATCTTTCTTTACAAGGCTTCCCGGGTTGATTACAGCCCCGAGTTGGCTCTGCCGGGAAAGCAATGGGAAGTTTTTGTAAAGACGAGATAGGAAAAGAACCAAGTGAAGTGGTTTTAGAGTCCAAGGCTAGACTCCAGAAAGCCCCTTTGGACTAAGGAAAACTGGTCCACATAGGTTCTTTGGGTCTACAAAAATGGGAAGGGAAAGGAGAGACCAAAAAGAAAATGCTGACCTTACCACAACCTCATGTTGCTCAAGAACCAGCCGTGATTCCCTATCCCTTGGTTATGAAAGATGAGTAAGCCTGGTATGTGTTTCTCCTACCTGTTTCTCCCAGTTCTTCTGCCTGCTCCCCGGAGTCCTTGGGCAGGTGCAGATTCAAACCCAGACAGCCTTTATGTTGTCGCCATGTGCCATCAATTCTCAACAACATCAGCAATACAATGTCCCTCCTCCTTGAACAGACCAGCCCCTGTATTTGCCTATCCCTTTATTTAAGCACACTCCCTACAAGGCCACCACCTTGAGTCCTTCCTCCACCACTCCGAATCCTTTAGAGCTGTTTCCCAAACTGTGGTCCATGGACAATCTGCGTCAGAATCCCTTGGAGGGGGATGGGAATCAAAATGCAAATTCCTAGGCCCTAGCCTAGACTCATTATATCAGGTTCTCTGGGCGTGGGAGGCAAAGAATCTGCGTTTTAATAAGCACCCCTGGAATATTTATGTGCAAAACAGTTTAATAAGCCTGCTTCAAAGCCTGACTCCACTGACCCTTTCTAAGAAGCTCAGTTCCCCCAACATATGTGTCCCATTCCTTTTCTGGTTGCACTCAAAGATGCTCAGGACACAGCTGGGAAACTGGCAAGCCTTTGTCTCAGGAGCCTCGGCTGTCAGGCCATCCCTGCTTCATTCTTAGTCTATCTGTGCCCCCATCAGTCATTGCTCTGTCGTGTGTCTTTCTCGCAGTCTCTTCCTTCAGTGGTGTTACATTCTCTAGTTATAAAATGACAAGCTTTGTCCTCCAAGGGTCTGGGGAGATTTTCAGCATTAGGGAGCAGATGGAATAGTTTGAGAACTCCAGCCCCTGAAGTCAACAGGTACATATGTTGACATATGTTGACTTTAGATCACAGACATGCTGCTTTATATCATTGCCTTGTACTTGGTAGAGTTATTGTAAATGTCTGTGTCTCCATTTATATATCAGTTTCCTTAGGCTGACATAACAGAATACCACAGACTGGGTGGCTTAAACAACAGACATTTATTTACTCATAGTTCTTGAGGCTGGAAGTCCAAAATCAAGGTGTTGGCAGGTTTGGGTTCTCCCAAGGCCTCTCTCCTTGGCTTGCAGATAGCGACCTTCTTGCTGTGTCCTCACATGGCTTTTTCTCTGTGCATGTGCATTTGAGGTCTTCTTATAAGGACATGAGTCCTATGAGATTAGGGCCCCATCCTTATGATCTTGTTTAATCTTAATTATCACTTTAAAGCTGTATCTCAAAATATTATCACATTGGGGTTAGGGCTTCCACCTATTAATTAAGGGAGAACTAAGTGGGGCACAATTTCATCTGTAACATGTTATAATAACAAAAGACCCCAAATGTTTATCACTAGGGGACTGTGACATAAACTATGGCCCATATCATTGTAAGCAGGAATGAAGGAGATTTCTATGGACCTCTGTGGAGCAATCTCTAGTATGTGTTGTTCAACCAAAGAGTCAAAGCAGACAAAAGTGTCTATATTATGCTACCATCTAGCTAAGAAAAAAAGGAAGATGCTAATCTGTGTATGTATGTGTGAGTGTTTGTATTGCCATAGTCAGTCGGAGTGCCAGGGAATCTCCCCCACTAGCCAAGATGGCGCAGGGGTGGTTCTTACACTGTGCATGCCAAAAGATAGAAAGATAAATGGATAGGACCCTAGTGCACCAAAAGTTAGAAAGATGAATGGATTTTAAAAAGCCCTCCCCCCCCATCCCTGTAAGAAGTGCGGGCTTGAGCAGGAAGGGGAGATGGTGTTTGAGACAGGAGTCCACCATTCTCCCAGGTGCAGCACCTGAATAAAACGTCTTTCCTTTTGCACCAGCAACTTCCTCACAAGTTTGGCTTTCATTACAGCAGGTAGCCAAACCTTCATTTTTTGGTTACCGTTTTTGGTGACTCCTCAGAGACAGTGTGGCCTTAGTAAGGCCCAGAAGGCTCAGGCTGGGGTCCCAGCTGCCTGTGGCAGGCCAACCCTGGAGCAGGGTTGTGGGATTTCCCTGCAGCTGCCAAGAGCTTTTTTTTTAAATAAGTTTTTATTGACTTTTTAGAGAGAGAGGAAAGAAGAGAGAGATAGCTACATCAATGTGAGAGAGAAACAAATGCACAGGCTCTCTTTAACATGCTGCTGACAGCAGATGAAAGGCAGCTAGTTATATATATAAAGCTAATGAAGAGGCTCATCACCTCCATCAAGAGAATCCCACTGGGACCCTTAACCCAGCCAGGGCAATTCCCTTGACAGAGCCCAACTGGGACCTGAATGGTGGGGATCTAGCCCTCCTAGAACATTACAAAAGGTACATCCTGGAAGGGCTTCAGAAAGGGGGCCCTAAACGAAAGAGACTGAATATGATACAGGCCATTCAACAGAAACCAAGTGAAGATATTTCTGAATTTTTGGAAAGGACCTACCAGGCTTATCAAAAGCACACTGGTGCTGACTCACAGGCACCAGAAACTGTCCAGATGGTAAACATGACTTTTATTGGGCAAAGTGCCCCGCATATCAGAAGGAAGCTCCAACGTTTAGATGGGATGTTGGGAATTAAACCTTCCCAACTAGTGGACATAGCCTTTAAAGTTTACCATGCCTGGGAAATAAGGAAATTAAAGCAGGCCACTGTTTTCTTAGAAATAGTGTGGGTAAACCAAAAGGAGTGGTAGGACCTGAAAGAAGGAAGAAAGACCCATTAGGCATCAATCAATATGCCTATTGCAAGGAGGAAGGCCACTGGAGAAAGGACTGCCTGGAACTCAAAAAATAAGTAAATAAAAAGGGTAGAAACCCTCGCCAAGAAAGGTTAGAAAGGAATGCAACTGTGGTGTCGGTTACTGGAGTGACTAGACAATTACAAAAACTTCTACCCCTAGAATGCCAGCTTGGAGGTCAAAAACTTAGGCATAGCTTCTCTACATGCCAGACTGCTCCATTCCATTGTTGGGCCAAGATTACTTCTTTTTTTTTAATCCTCACCTGAGGATATTTTTCAACTTATCTTCAGATAGAGTGGGAGGGAGAGAAAGGGAAAGAGAGAGAAACATTGACATAAGGGGGACACATGGACTGGTTGCCTCCCACACAATCGTGACCAGGGCCAGGGACGAACCGCAACTGAAGTATATGCCCTTGACCAGAATTGAACCCACAACTCATTGGTCCACTGGCCGACGCTCTACTGCTGAGCCAAACAAACCAGGGCAGGCAAAGATTTACTTTGTAAATTGCATGCACAAATAACTTTTTCCCCTGAGAAGCAGCAATTATGTTTAGAAATCGCACTGGAACATGCTATCCAGCTTTAGGTGCTCCTGATTTGCTCAGAAGGACCTGGAGGTGAACTCTTCCCACCCAAGATCTACAAGCAGGTTGATGGAGCCATTTGGACCAATGGAACCCCGGGTAGGGCAGTTAACATCCAACTCATAAAAATTAATCTAAAAGAAGGGGTGTGGATCCCATGGAAGAAATAATACCCCCTTAAAAAGGAAGCTTTAGAGGGAATTCAATCAGTATTGAAGAAATTCTTAAAATCAGGATTACTTCAGCCATGCCAGTCTCTCTATAACACTCCCATTTTGCCAGTCAAAAAGTCTCAAAGACCATTGTTCACTTCAGAAATCTCCCAGAAGATAGGACAGGCACTACAGGGTCAATGGGAACTACACACACCTACAGAGAAGACTCAGAAAATGAACCACACAATAAAGAAGACCCCAGTGAAAATATGCCAGGAATCACATTTGAAATGGGACCAGGCATTCCCTCTTGCCTTGATCCAGATTTAGGGTAGTGCCCCAAAGTGGACTTAAATTAAGCCCTTTTGAAATAGTTTATGTGTGATCTTTCCAAGATTCTGTTTCAGAAACACCCCCTTTAGATTTCAAACATGAATGAAAAACCAAACAATATGTACATCTGGGGCAAACACTAACAAGTTTGCCCGTTTGCTCATGCAGGTCCATCTACCTGTCTGACGAGCCCTTATACCCGTTCCACCTGGGAGACCAAGTCTTACTAAAGACCCGGAAGACTCAAGGTCCTGAACAGCAGTTAGCTGAGCAATGGACCAGTCCCTGTGATGTCGTGCTGAGAACACACTGTTCCCTAAAGCTCACAGGAGTCAAGCCATGGATCCACCACACATGGATAAGCGGGCAAGGAAGACTCAGGTCTTGCTGCTGCTGTTGATACTGTGAGGGCAAGGGGACCTGTACTCCTGAAAGAGGCTTAAACTCCTCTTTTGGAAAGGGATAGTGCCTCCCAAAGCTAAATGACATTTTTTTCTTCTTTAAAAAAAAAAATCAGGTTTAAAATATATACATTTAATAAGGTTCACTCTCTTTCTGTGTATGGTTCTATGAATTTTGACAAATATATGGTCATATGTGTGCCAGCAGAATCAATATTTCCTTTGAAAATAGACAATGTTACTTTTTATTTTATTATTATTTTTTGATAATTGCTTTACTTTATATCCATGCTTGGACTGATAACGCATTTCCCAGACAGTGGCTTCCTCAGCAAATTTATCCCACAGTTGGGTGTAACACCCAAAGCCCTGCTCAGGATTAGATCATGGGTGTTCTTTAGTCTCTCCAGTTTCTGATTTCATTATAATTCCCCCTGCACTACTAGGCATTCCCCTCACGAAACACTTGATTGCTTGACTACACAATAGGTCTCACTTTGGAAGCCCACCTGCAACACCTCTTCTTGAAATATGAAGCAGTCTACCAGCTTCACTTTTTCAACAGTGCCATCCTCTAGACACCATGTATGCCGCCTTCTGAAGACAGCAATCCTTCTCCCTCATGTAAAGGCTTCTCTCCAATCTTGACCTCCTTCTTCCTTTAGTAGAGAGTAAGAATCTCTGGACGTGGGGAGAGGCAAGACTACGCCCCTTGACAGCAGGAAGAAGCTACAGAAGATGAGATCTCCATCCATTTACCCTTGTAAAATTACAAGGGTTCTTGTTACTATAGACAGTCAGGGAGCAACAAGGAGTCTACCCCACTGGCCAAGATGGTGCCAAGGGGAGGTTCTTACACTGAGTGTGCCAAAAGCCAGCAAGATAATTGGATGGGAAAAAAGCCCTCCCTTCCCTGTCCCATGAGAATCGCAGGCTTGAGCAAGGAGGGGAGATGGGAGTCCATCATTCTCCCAGGTTGTGTGGCACCTGAATAAAACCTCTTTCCTTTTGCACCAGCACCTGACTCACAAGTATGGCTGTCATTGCGACAGGCAGCCAAATCTCTGTTTTTCAGTTGCATTTGCTTATAGTATAAAAATAATGGAAAGAAACAGCATACTTATAAAATGGTTACCTACAGGGGATGGAGGAAACAAGGTGAGAGAGACAAGAAGAGAAGCTGGTCTTTGAGCATCCCTTGTGTTCAGGTTTGAATGTGGAAACATCTAAAAGACATCTTTATGACTAAAAAAACAAAATTAAACAAATGAAAGATCAATTCCCAAAATGAAAATTAATGAACCAACTTGTGTTTAGCTGGTGATGTAACCACACGGTGAGAAACAATTTCAAGGAATGTTGAAACTTCGTGATTTAGCATACATTCTTAGTAGGATATAGCCTAAGTACAATAAGAAATGCCAAAAAACACCTTCAATCACTTTTGGTAGTCCTATTAGTATTGCTATTCTGCGTCTGTGTGTGTGTGATAAAGATAGATCAATGAGTGATTATGCTGGAGTTCTCAAAGCTGAGTTTCAGCATGATTGAAAGAAAATATAGATATAAGACCAATGAAATAAAAACTTCATGGTGTAGAATTTGAATTGGAAATAGTATATGACCTTACAATGTATATTATGTTTTGCAAAAATATACATATTCCCTAGCTTTGTCCACTGATCAGACCTAGAAATGTAAATAGCCCAGTACAGTGTGCACCCCTAGATCCACACTGTGATGACTGAATACCACTTCTCACTAAAAGGAACCAGAATTCTCTCAAAAAATGAACGATTCTATGTCTGAGTCGAAAGGTGCATGAAATGAACCTGGATCATCCTCTCCTACAGACACAATCAGCTACCAAAGATTAACAGAGTATCAAAGGGACTCAGGAGCCCATTTCAGTAACTTCCACTGGCCAAAGATGGATAAGGTGGGCATCTAAAAACAATAACCACCATGATTGAAATGAATCAGACATGTTTTAATCGATGGGATCATAATACTAATATGAAACACACACACACACACACACACACACACTCAGTCACTGTTTACTTTTGAAGGGAACCAAATTATGATAACTGATAAATAAAGGGGAAGCATCGAGCATTTATCCTGCCTGTACCACTGGGACCTCTAAGTCACTACATAGCTGATGAGGGGCATTTCCCCTTTGCAGAAGCAGTCCAGCTGAAAAATAAAGAAGGAATGATAGGATATGATATCACTCTTTTGCGATCTAATAAATTAATGGGTCGAGGCAATGATTATCAATAGCTGCCAACATCACAAAAAGAAAGATATACAGACATCATGTACCTTCTGATGGAAAACACAGTGACTATGCAGTAGCCTTTCCAAAAACCCTAATCAGGCCTCTAGGTATTACTGCCCATTTAAGGCAAATATAGAAGACAGAGAAGTATATCAGATGATACCGTGGGAATGAAAATAGTCATCAGACTGTAGGAAAGTCTAGTACAAACTATTTGGTTTCGTCAACAAAATATTACAAGATAAAGGAAGAGCTTATAAATAAAAATAGACTTATATGAAAAATTAATCAGTCATGATGTGTGATCCTGATTAAAAAAACACACTATTAAAATCTTCATATGACAATTAAGGAAATGAAAACACACAGTGGAAATATGATTACATATATGAAAAAAGTTGTTTTTAGCTTTTTAAGGCCATAATAGTGTTGTATTTATTATTATTTTTTTTGGTTTTTTAGATATATGCTGAAATATTTACAGATGAAGTGATATAATGTGTAATTTTCCTTTAAGTACAGAAAAACAACGTTTCAAACACACACAAAACTAGAGTATAACAAAATGAAGCCCCTCCTCCAGCAATTAATAATACATAATCTTTTTAAATACCCTATACCCTCAGATTAAAAATATATACATTTGCTACTTGTGTCCATTAGAAACTTCTTAAATAAATTTTTAAAAAATATCTGTGCCTAGACCTGGCCTGTTTGGCTCAGCAGTTAGAGCATCGGCCCAAGGACCGAAGGGTCTTAGGTCTGATTCCCGTTCAAGGGCACATACTTGGGTTGCAGGTTTGATCCCCAGCCCTGGTCAGGGTCATATGGGAGGCATCCAACTGATGTGTCTCTCACATTGAACTCTCTCTCCCTGCCTTCTTCCCTCCCTGCCTTCCACTCTATCTCTATCTAAAAATCAATGGAAAAATATCCCTGGGAGAGGATTAACAAAACAAAACAAAACAAAAACAAACAAACAATATATATATCCTAGAACCCCCAACCCAAGTGAGACTGTGACCTGCGAGAGGCTCAGGGCTGTTCTCTCCACCCTCCATACTGGAGCCTAGCAAGGTGTCATATCCTCTCTAGCAAAGGAAACAAAGCTCAGAAATGCAAAGCCATTTGCAAAAGTCACACAGCTAGGGAGCTGCAAGCCAAGATCTAAACTCAGGTCAGCTTAGTTCCAAGGTGCTCGTAACCCAGCACCCACCTTCGGTAGGAGAGGGAAATAGCAGGGAGGGCCAAGAATTTTCCAGAAAAGCAAAATTATTATGCAATGGTAGAAGATCAGACTGGAAGGCAGCAGTACTGAAGGCTATAGTCTTAGGGCCCCACTGTGGCCGGTGCCTCAGCTACAGGGGATTTTGGTGGCCCCGCCTCTGGGCTGGGGGTCTCTGTGACCCCACGTCTGGCAACTCCTGCATGGCCTTGACCAAGTCACTTTTCTCTGTTCTGAGCTTCAGGTTCCCAGGTGGGAGGTCTCCTTCAGTGTTGTTTCCACAGAGCCCTTTTCTCCAGCAGAAGCTCACCCAGCCCCGTGTCTCGAGAAGGGAAGGAGCTGACTGGGTAGAAGCAGGAGGCCTTAGAACGGCGCCTTCCGCAGTAGGTGCTCAGCCAGCACTGCTGAATGAATGGAAGGTGCTAGAAATCTCAACCTGGCAATCTTGTGTGGCCTCATTGTGGGTGGCCTGGGAGGCAGGGGCACGGGGGAGTTACGTAATGAGCACATTACGTGACTTGGGAGGAGACATGCCCTGGGAGCCTGGCTTCCTTATGGCCATGTCCGCAGGACTTTCTGTTCAAAGCATTTTGCTAAATTCCTCCAAGTTCGCAGGGTTAGCTCAGCTAGGAACATCTCAGGCAGAGTCCATTGGATGATGAAATTAAGTCTGAAGCCCAGTCAGTGTGGCTCAGTGGTTGAGCGTCGACCCATGCACCAGGAGGTCGCCAGTTCGATTCCCAGTCAGGGCACATGCCCAGGTTGTGGGCCAGATCCCCAGTGGGGGTCATGCAGGAGGCAGCCAGTCGATGTTCTCTCTCATCGATGTTTCTCTCTCTCCCTCTCCATTCCTCTCTCTCTAAAAGTCAATAAAGAAAAAAAATTAAGTTTGAAAAAGAATGTCCTTAGACTTCTACCTGGTGTCCCCAGGGCTAGGCCCCTCCGTAGAGCCCCTGGAGGGTGGGTTCTAGGACCCCCACTTTCAGATGGGGAAGTTGCAGCTCAGAGAATGCCTGCCTCTCCCCTCCTCTCCTAGACGTCAGATGCCCAGGCTTCACTCATCACTGTTGACCCGCTAAGTGACCACATGCAGGGCACTGCCTTCCTGCACATCACCCTCCTGTGGAAAATGACAAGGTGGCACCAGCTTCTTCCCAAGCCCCTCAAATCCTAATGCAAATGCAACCAGCACCGGGCAGCCATCAGCGCAGAGAACACCCCGCTTGGGCTGCCATGTAGGTGCTGGGGGGCCTCTCTGAGCTTGGCTTCCTCATCTGCTGAAAGGCGCCGTGAGGCCAATCTGTAGGACTGTCGTGGTGGTTAAACACAACGTGGACTGTAGCGTGGCAGCACAGTGCCTGGCCGCAGTAAATGGGGCCTTAGTAATAATTTTATTTGTGTGGTTATTCTTACGATGGACCGAAACTGAGAACATTTTCCTCCAAATCCTCTTCTAACATTGGACCCCCACAGCCCTCAGAGCTGAATGGGTTCCCCAATCATTTTTTTCCAAGAAACGTTCTGAAAGCTGACTCGTTTTTGAGCAGAAAAGCTTGGTTTCTGAAAGAAGTTTGCTGTTTGTTGTTCAAATAAACCTGCCCAGTTTGGGGATGGGACAGAATGCAGGGGTGGTGCCAGCCAGAGAAAAAGTGAGAAACCGAGGTGACAGAGAAAGTCCAGGAGAGACAGAAAGACAGGAAACACCAGGAAGGAAAGAGCAGAGGGGGCGGAAAATGCAGAGTGCTGGGCAAGAGGCAGCCGGGAGGGCGCAAAACAGAAAGAAGAGAAAAGGCAGGGAGGCGGGGAGATGGACCGGACAGACCTGAAGCAGGAGGAGGGAGGGTGAGGTCAGAGATGTGGGCAGCAGACCTGGGCAGGACGCGATTCACCCCGGGCGCTGTGGTCCAGCGGCCACGGGACCTCTCCTGTGTCAGATGGTCCATCTGGGGCCAGGCGAGTGGGAGGGAAATGAGCCTTGGACCTGTGATTCTGGGGGGGAACAAACACGCTTTCAAGCAGCCTGTTCTCCGAGGGTGGCAGGCACGGCCTGCTCAAGCCCCAGGGTGGAGCTCTGCCTCCCCGGAGGGGTCCCTGGGATTAGAGCTGGGTCCCCGGCCAGGGCCAGGGCCCTGGGAACCTCTGTGGAGCTGTGGAGGTTCAGGCCCAGGGGCGAGGACAGAAGAACATGGCCTGATCGATCGGGGTATGAGCCTGCACCCGGGCCAGCAGAACCAGGCCAGAGAGTAAGCGACAGTGCCCGAGGCCGTTAGCCCGGCTCCTGACTCCAGGACAAGACCTTTCCTTACCGTGCCAGGGCCGTGCCCTTCAGAATCACCAAAGGAAACATGTTAGCCCAAAACAGTCCAAGAATATGTGGGCACTTCTCTCTTGAGCTGCACTGAAGACACTTTGACAAACAGCCTCAAACCTCACCCTGGCTGGTGTGCCCAGTGGTTAGAGCGTCGGCCCTCGCAAGGAAGGGTCTCGGGTTTGATTCCCCGTCAAAGGCACGTACCTGGGTTGCAGGTTCCATCCCTGGCCTGGTGGGGCAAACGCGGATCTCTCTCCCTCCCCACCCCCCCTTTCTCCCTCGCTTCCACCCTCTCTACAGAGTCAGTGGGAAGTACCCTCAGGTGAGAACTAACAACAAACCCGATTCTCCGCTCTAGGGCTGTCCCAGGCCTGCCAGGGTTTCTGCGGATTTCTCGAAGGTTTACCTTCTCAGGGTCGCCTCTGGCTCCAAACACCTGCTCCCACCATGTCAGTTCTATCCGGTGACCCTCTTCCTCCCACCTTGTCACCTGGGAGATGCGCAAGGACTGGGTTCAGGCTCCGCCCACCCCAAGCCAAACGGAGCCCGCTCTCTCATGGCCCCTGTACCAAAGATTCTGCAGGCAGGAGGGGAACTGAACAGACCAGAGCATTTGCTGCCTCACGGGGCTCGATCTGCTCTTCAGAGCCCGCCAGCCCCTTCTCCACCGGGACATGCCCCTGGCTTGACATCCCACGCTGGCCTCGGGCTCGCTCACCTGCCCTCTCTCTCCCCGATTCCATCTGTCCTCCGTCCTTTCCTCCTGCATCTGTCCATCTCCAGGAAGTGCTAGTGTTCCTCCGTCTCTCAGGGGGAGGCTTCAGCTCCCCTGAGTCCCCTCAGCCGCCTTCCAGCCCCTGCTCTGGCCTCCTCCCAGCAAAAGAGACTTTCTTTAACCCCACCTACACTCGCGGGGAAAAATTCGAGGTTTTAAATAGCACAAACCTCCTTCCACACGGAATCCCTAACGTGGCTGGGTCTGCAGTCTTGCCTGCATCACAGGACAGGTAGCTCAGGGGCAGTGAGCCCTGGAGGCAGGGGTGCCTGCTCACCTCCACCCAGCCAGAGCCTGGTCCGCCAGGAATGGCGCAAAGGAAATGCCTGTGGCCGCCAGTGCAGCCCGCCCTGCACCGGGGCCTTCCTCTGTCAGCCTCTGTCCTTCCTCGGCCAGAGCAGAGTCTCTGAAATACCAGCCAGTCCCCTCACAGGTGACCGTCAGTGGCCCCCGGTGTTCTCAGGGGGATGTTCAGCCTTCACGTGGCTGGGGAAGCCCTTCAGGAACAAGAACCGGCCCAGCTCTCAGCACCAGTGCCCCAGCCTGAGGTCCACCGGACCACGGCACATCCCCTGTGCCTGGTCTCGCAGACCCGAGGCTTTGCAGACGTGGTTTCCTTTGCAGGGGCGCCTTGTCCCCATCTCCTCCTCCTGCTTACATAGGTCCCCCTCCCGGAGAACCCCCTGCCCCAGCATCCCACCCTGGATCCTTCACTCCTGCCCTGTCTCCCGAATCGTTCCATTCACTCCAAATGGCCCAGGTGGCAAAGTGACCCACAGCCCGCACCCAAAGGTCCTAGCGGGACTCATAGAATCTTACAGGGTCATCATTTCACTTCTAAAAGTCAAGAAGTTGCAAACAAACACGTAATTCTTTCCCCCAGACTCTATTTCCCTTTACGTTTCGGGAGCCTGAGTGGAGTCAGAATCGCTTGGGTTGAATCTGGTTCTTGCTCGTCCCAGGGGAGAGGCATCAGGCAAATTCTCCAACTTCTCAGTCTCTCTGGGCCTCAGTTTCCTCGTGTGTAAAACGGGGAGACGTTGTCTGGCAGGTGCTGTGAGGCTGAGAAGTGTGTGGAGCACCCAGAATTTCGCACTAGCGAGTGCTTGACGGGTGGGAGCCCAGTCATACGTCTTGGTGTGACAGCAATAACAATACAACGCTTTGCCTGGCTGCCGTCTGATGTAAGAAAAGGTGCAGTGTAAGGACGTGGAATTTGCCCGTTGGAGCGAATCACCTGCTCTCTGTGTGAAGCAGGAAAGAAGGACCAGAAGGGAAAAAGAAAAGAGGGGGAGAAGGGGGCCGTTATTTTTTAGGGGGGTTGTTTGTTTGTTTCCACAGGTAAGTGGTACTGCACCAGCAGCAGCTGGAACTCAGGGCCAAGCAGAAGGTTCTGGCCCAGCCTGCCTTTCGCCAATCAGGGAGCCCGAGCCTCCCCAGCTTGTCCCCAAAGCCACCTGCCACCTCCCCTGCTGCTCCCCGCCAAGCTTGTCTGGAGTTCCTACCGGCTTCCCTGGAGGACTCCCTCCAGGAAGCAGGGGAGTCTCCGCTGGTAAACGCAGTGGGTGGGACTCCCTCACACTTTGTTTTTCGAAGAGCACTCTGACGCCCCAGCGTGGAAGATCCGTTCGCGAATAGGTTCATTCAACAAGCATTTAGATACTGCTCGTGCCAGACTCAGTGCCAGGCACTGGGGACACCCAAGTGAATCCTCCCCAGGTGTGTTCTGCTCTTAAACTACAGCATTAACAATTCCTTCTACACGTGATCCCGGTGCCCAGCTGGCATCGTCTCTCCTCAGGGAGACACACCTGCCAGCATTCACAATTGACTGGGGCAGACACACGTGTCCATGACTTAGTGCAGTGCAGTGGGTGCCCTGATAGGGTGTGCCACCGGGGAGGTGGGTGCCAAGAAGTAAGTCCTAGGAAAGCATCGCCCACCCAACCAAAATGGGGTTCATCCAAAGGAAGCAGGGGTAAAGCAACATCCCATGAGTCCCCACCATGCTGTGTCCAGAGCAAAATCCCTTCCTCGGAAGAGTGTCTGGTCTAGCTGCAAATATACATATAAAATGGTGTCCTGATAGTTCTATAGCATATCATTTTATTTATAATTAAGCATATTATATAATTTTTTTAACTGTATGATTCCATTTATATAAAATTCTAGGCAATGCAAACTAAAATGCAAAGACAGAATGCAGAGATTATAAAGAGGCGTGAGACACCTCCTGGGGGGTGGGTGTGTTTACTGTCTTGATTGCGGTGATTTCACGGGTGTCTACATGTGTCCTAACTTATCATGTTACTGAGTCTACATACATGTGGTGCTGTCTGTCAGCTGACGTCCTTGTCAACTGACTTCTGGATTCCAGCCATCCTAGTGGTTATAAGCTAGAACCTCGTTGTGGTTTTGATATATTCTCCCTGATGACTAATAATGTTGAGTATCTTTTTATGTTTGTTGGACATTTGTATGTCTTTCTTGGACAAATGTCTATTCAGATTCTTTGCCCATTTTTTAAAAATCTTCACCCAAGGATACTTTTTCCATTGGTTTTTAGTGGAAGGAAGGGAGCCAGGGGGAGAGAGAGAGATTGATGTAAGAGAGACACATCAATGTGAGAGAGACACATTGATTGGTTGCCTCCCACACGCACCCTGACCAGGACAGAGGATCGAACCTGCAACCCACGTACATGCCCTTCACCAAGAATCAAACCCACAACCCATCAGTGCATGGGCCAATGCTCTAACCACTAAGCCACACTGGCCAGTGCTTTGCCCATTTTTAAAAACTGATTTATTTGTTTATTATTGATTTGTGAGAGTTCTTTACATATTCTGGATATAAGTCCCTCATTAGATATGTGTTTTGCAAATATTTTCTCCCATTCTATAGGTTGTCTTTTCAATGTTTTAATTATGTCCTTTGAAACATAAAAGTTTTTAGTTTTAATGAAGTTCAATCTATTTACCTTTTCCTTTTATTGCTTATGCTTTTGATGTCATATTCAGAATCTTTTGCCAAATCCAAGTATATGAAGTATTTTACTGATGTTTTCTTCTAAGAGTTTTTATAGTTTTGGCTCTTACATTTAGTTCTTTGTTCCACTCAGAGTTACTTTTTGTATATGATATAAGGTTGAGGTACAGCTTTATTCTTTTGCATGTGGATATCATTTATCCTAGCACCACTTGTTGGAAAGACTATTCTTTCCTCCACTGGATTGTCATAGCACCAATGATGAAAATCAGCTGACGACAGATGTGTAGGTACACCTCTGGACTCTCAATTTTGTTCTACTGATCTACGTCTCTGCGTGCCATTACCTCAATATCTTGATTACCATTGCTTTGTAGTTAAATTGTGAAATAAGAAAATTAGAATCCTCTTAATTTTTTTTTCAAGATATTTTTTGGCTATTCTGAGTCTGTTGGATTTCCACATGAATATTAGAGTCAGCTTGTCAGTTTCTACAAAGAAGTCAGCTAGGATCCTTGTGGAGATTATGTTGAATCTGTAGATCAGTCCTACAAGTACTGTACTGACATCTTAACAATGTCAAATCTTTCAATTCATGAATGAGGGATGTTTTAGAATTATTTAGATCTTCTTTAATTTATCTAAACAGTTTTGTGGTTTTCAGTACGAGTTTTGTGCTTCTTTTCTTAAATTTATTTCTTTTTTTTTAACTTATCTTTATTGTTGAATGTATTACAGATGTTCCTCATTTTTCCCCCATTGCCCCCCTCCTCCCCATTCCTGCCCCCCTCCTGCCTTTCCCCACACTGTTGTCTGTGTCCATTGGTTATGCATATATACATATAAGTTCTTTGGTTTATTTCTTCCCACCCTCCAACCCCCTTCCCTTTGAGGTTTGTCAGTCTAACGACCAATTTGTACTTCTTAATCCCTTCACCTTTTTCACCCCTCCCCCCAGCCCCCATCCATCTGGTACCCAACAAAAGTTCTCTGTATCTATGAGAATGTTTCTGTTCTGCTTGTTCATTTTGTTTGTAGATTCAATTGTTGATAGATATGTATCTATTGCCATTTTGTTTGTTCATTTTTTTTTATCTTTTTCTTCAAGAAGACCCTTCAACATTTCATATAATAATGGTTTGGTGGTGATGAACTCCTTTAGCTTTTCTTTGTCTGGGAAACTCTTTGCATGGCCATCAATTCTAAATGAGAGTTTTACAGGATAGAGTAATCTTGGTTGTAGGTTCTTGCTTTCCATCACTCTGAATATTTCTTGCCACTCCCTTCTGGCCTGCAAAGTTTCTTTTGAAAAATCAGCTGACAGTCTTATGGGAACTCCCTTGTAGGTAACTAACTGCTTTTCTCTTGCTACTTTTAAGATTCTCTCTTTGTCTTGAACCTTTTGCATTTTGATGATGATGTGTCTTGGTGTGGGCCTCTTGGGGTTCATTTTGTTTGGGACTCTCTGTGCTTCCTGGACTTGTATGTCTGTTTCCTTCCCCAAGTTGGGGAAGTTTTCTGCCATTATTGTTTCAAATAGGTTTTCGATTTCTTGTTCTCTCTCTTCTTCTTCTGGCACCCCCAAGATGCGAATGTTGGCATGCTTGAAGTTATCCCAGAGGCTCCTTACACTACCCTCATTTTTTTAAATTCTTTTTTCTTTTTGCTGTTCTGATTGGGTGTTTTTTGCTTCCTTATATTCCAAATCAATGGTTTGCTTCTTGGATTTACCTACTCTACTATTGAATCTGTGTAAACTATTCTTTATTTCAGTTAGTGCCTGCTTCATTTCTGATTGTGCATCCATCATTTCTGACTGGTCCTTTTTTATGCCCTTGAGGCCCTCTCTGAGTTCACTGAGGTTCTCACTAAGTCCATTGAGCATCCTTATAAGCAGTGTTTTGAACTCAGCATCTGTTAGGTTGCTTAACTCCATTTCACTTAGTTCTTTTCCTGGCGTTTTGTTCTGTTCTTTCATTTGGGACTTGTTTCTTTGTCTCCTCATTTTGGCTGCCTCCCTGTGTTTGTTTCTGTGTATTACTTAGCGAGAGGTATAGGGCTAGCTGAGACCAGATGCTGCTTGTTTGAAAGAATTTAGGAAAAGCTGAAGCAGGATCCAAGACAGGCCAATCCTATGGTAAAGCAACTGGCAACAGCTTGGGTGGGCCTGAAAGTTGGGTGGGGCAGGGCCTCAGGGAATCACCAGGGCAGGGCAAACAGTGTGAGCCAAGTTGCTGGAGTCCCAGATATGGTGGCATCTGCTGGCCCAGGGAAGGGCTCACCAAAGGAACAAAAGCCTCTGATAGCACGTCTGTCCAGGAGAAAGCCCTCGCTCCAATGCCAAACAGCTCAGTTCTTCCCCATGCTGGAGCTTGGAGGGTGGGAGTCCAAGTAAGTCCATGCACGGGCCCTTTAAGAGGAGCTGCCAGGGGCTCCAGCTGCCTCAGCCTCAGTTCCCGCTGGTTTTTCCAGCCAGAAGTTATGGGGACTTCTCTTCCTGGCACTGGAACCTTGAGCTGGGTGCCTGTTGTGGGACGGGGACCCCTCAGTCCTCAGGGAGGACCTTCCCAGCTGAGGTGTCCTCCTAATTTTTATCCGCCACACGCGGGTGTGGGACCAGCCCGTCGCGCCTCCGCCCTCCTACCAGTCTCGATGCGGCTGCTTCTTTAATGTCGTAGTTGTAGGACTTCCATTCAGCTCGATTTCAGGCAGTTTTGAATGATGGTTGTTCTGTAGTTTAGTTGTAACTTTGATGTGGTTGTGGGAGGACGTGATACCGCATTTACCTACACTGCCATCTTCACTGGAAGTCTTAAATTTATTTCTAAGTATTCTATTCTTTTTTATTCTATTGCAAATGGAATTTTTTTCTTAATTTCATTTTCAAATTGTTTATTACAATTGCATAAAAATACATTTGATTTTTGTATGTTGATCTGGTATCCTGCAAACTTGCTGAACTCATTTATTAATTCTAATAGTTTTTTCATGGATTCCATAGAATCTTCTATTTACAAGATCATGTCATCTGTGAATATCAATACTTTTCTTTCTTCCTTTCCAATATGAATGCCTTTTATTTCTTTATATTGCCTGATTGTCCTGGCTAGAACCTCCAGTACAACGTTGAGTAGAAGCAGTGATAGCCAACATCTTTGTCTTGTTTCTGATCTTAGATGGAAAGCATTCACTCTTTCACTGTCAAGTATAATGTTAGCCATAGGTTTTTATAAATGTCTTTTATTAGGTTGAGAAAGTTCCCTTTTGTTTCTAGTTAGTTGTGTGCTTTTATCTTTAAAAAATTGCATTTTGTCAAATTTTTTTCTGCATCTATTAAGATGATCATGTGATTTTTCTTTTTTTATTGTTGCTCTGATATATTACATTAATTGATTTTCAGATGTTGAACCAACCTTGCATTCATGTACTAAATCCCACATGTATTTCCTTTTATATGTTGCTGGATCCTGTTTGTTAGCATTTTCTTGAGGATTTGCATCCATATTTATAAAAGGTATTGTTCTGTAGTTTTCTTTTCTCATAATGTCTTTGTATTGTTTAGTATCGGGATAATACTGGCCTTTTAGAATGAGTTGGGAAGTGTTCCTTCCTCTTCAATTTTTTGCAAGAGTTTGTAAAGAATTAGTGTTAATTCTTTAAATGTTTGGTAGAATTTGGTGGAGGGGCCATCTGGTCCTGGACCTTTATTTGTGGCTAGTTTTTTTTGTTTTATTTTTCTTTTTTGGTTGTTTTTACACCTTTGCTGAGCTGGGATGGGGGAGAGAGCAATCTTGATTCAACTACCACAGAATCTCACCTTTCTTACAGAGTTTTCATAAATGTTCATTTATGTTATAAAGTTTTCATAGATGTTTCTTTATTTGCTGTTTGCCCTTAGGACCATTTTCAGAGGTTTTAAATGTTTTGTTGCTTTGCTGGAGTTTTTTAAAATAGTTTTTACCAGATTCACTGGGAGCAAGTCAACAGAGCTCTTCACACTGTCATGCTGAATGTTTATCTATATTTCACATTTTTAAAAGTTTAAAAGTTTTAAAAAATACCTGGGTATATATAATGGTAGAAGTAATGAATGTTTTTAGGAAAGCTATATTATCTAAAAGAGATGTAATAATCTTTCAGATTAATGAATATTTTCTCCCTTTATACCAGACAGGTAGGGTTTTAGTTGCAATATACAAACTCTCTTACTTGACTTTATAAATCAAGAGTCCCTTTAAATTACTCTTAGAAAATGAGATCAGTTTCTATTTCATTCACAGGCTTGTCTTTATTCTAATTGCTTTTAGATGATAAAACAAAAAAACTACTATTAAACGGTATCTCTGTGAGCCTCATTGGTGGCCCATACATTATGGAATTGTCCTTTTTTTCTGGTGGTGTTAGGTTTATAGCAAAACTTGGGTGGGGGATATTGCTAATATTGCATCACTTATTTTATTTTATTTATATAACATTGTAGTTCCCTGTAGTCATTAAGTATAGTATCAGTGTCATCCTTTTGGATACATTATTATATTTATTTTATGCACTTATTCTGTCTCAGATGGTTCATTTTTTTTTTCCATAGGTGGTAAATTTCTTTTCTTTCTTTTCTTTTTTTGCCTTCCACAACTCATCTAGAAATACTTCCATTTATTTGTGTCAAAATGCTTTGTCCTGGTGTGTAACATATGGTGAAGAACCCATATATTTACTCTTTCTTTCTTCCTCCCTGATGTGCCAAGATTCTGTATTTTATTATTTCTTTCCCATTTCAGGAACTTCCTTTAGCCATTTATTTAGTGTAGATTTGCAGGTAACAAATTATAGTTTTCCTTCATTCAAGAATGTCTTGATTTCCTCCTTCATCCTGAAAGATATTTTCACTGGATGTAGACTGCTAGGTCCGCTATTGTTTTCTTTTAGTACTTGAAAATGTTATGTCACTTCCTTCTTGCCTCCATGGTTTCTGATTTTAAAAAATTCACTGTCATTTAAATTGTTTTTCACTTATAGTGTTGTCTCTCACTGCTTTCAAGATTTTTTTTTTTCCTTTAGATTTCCGGAGTTTGACTGTGGTGTTTTTTGGCATGGATTTTTAAAAAATTTATCTTCTTTGAATTGATTTAGCTTTTTGAATCTTCAGATTTATGTATTTTACCAAATTTGGGAGAATTTCAGCCACTATATTTTTATTATTTTGTCAGCCCTACACTTTTTCTCCTCTTCTCTGGAACTCTGATCAAAGGAATATTAAGTCCTTTGTTATCATTTTAAAAGTCCCCAAGACTTTGTTCATTGTGGGGTTGTTGTTTTTTCCAGTTTATTTCCTCTCTTGTTCAGATTGAATTAATTCTGTTGCTCTGTCTTCAGGTCCCCTGGTTCTTCTACCTGTCCTTTCTATTCTGTTGTTGAATCCATCTAGTAAGCTTTTCATTCCAGTTATTTTATTTTTCACTTCCAAAATTACCATTTGGTTTTTCTTTATCTCTTCTATTTCTATGCTAAAGCATTTTTTTTCTGAAACTAATTTTTATTTGTTTCAAATGGTGTTTATCATTACTTGTTGAAGCATTTTTATGATGGCTTTTTTAAAAATATGCTTTTTATTGATTTTTCAGAGAGAGCGGAAGGGAGAGAGATAGAAACATTGATGTGAGAGAGAAACATCCATCGACTGCCTCCTACTGGGGCTCGAGCCCACAACCCAGTCATGTGCCTGACTGGCAATCGAACCGGGACCTCTCAGTCCATGGGATGATGCTCAATCCACTGAGCCACACCGGCTGGGCTATGATGGCTGTTTTTAAAATACTCTTCAGATAATTCCAACATCTCTGACATCTCAATTTTGGTATCTGTTGATCATATTTCTCATTCAATATGAGATTTCCCCCCTGGATTTGGGAATAACAAGTGATGTTTTATTGTATTCTCAGCATTTGGGACATAATACAATGAGACTCTGGTTCTTATTTAAATTATTTTTTTTAGCAGACCGCCTATGATGCTGCTTCCATGGAAAAAAAAGAGGGGAAATCCTCTCACGCTGAACACCTGAGGGAGGTTCTCATTCAACTGAGAACCCAAGGCTCCTCAAGTAACCAGGACTAATAGCCTCTAGGCAAAAAGCTAGAGGATAACTGAACCTTTCTGGGGTTGCAACTCTACCCAGGAAAGTAAGACTCGACAGTGGTGTATAACGTGGGTCCTCTCACGCTCATCCAAACCCAGTACAGGGTGCCACAAACAGCAGAACACCAACATCCACAGGGAAAATTTGGCAGGCTCCAAAAACCACTGAGATAGCAAAAATGGTAAAACAACGAAACACATGCCAAACGAAAGAACAAGAGACCTCCAATGAAGATGAGATAAATGAAATGGAGTTAAGCAAGTTAACAGAGCTAGAATTCAGAGCCATGATCTTGAGGAAGCTCAACAGCATGTGTAAGGACATCAACACCATGAGCAAAGACATAGAAATATTGAAAATAAATCAGTTGGAAATGAAGAATGACATAGCAGAAATGAAGAACACATTGGAAGGACTAAACAGCAGAGTAGAAGAAGCTGAGGACCGGATCAGTGAATTAGAAGACAGGGTAGAAAAAAATCAACCAATCAGAAAACCAAAAGGAAAAAACAATGAAAAAAACAGGAAGACAGCTTAAGAGAACTGTGGGACAACTGGAAACGTAATAATATTCGCATCATAGGAGTCGCCAAAGAAGAAGAAAATGAGAAAGGGTTAGAGAATATATTTGAAGAAATAGTGACAGAAAATTTCCCTAATTTGGTGAAGGAAGAAGGCATTCAAGTTCAAGAAGCACAGAGAGTTCCAAGTAAGAAGAACCCAAACAGGCCCACACCAAGACACATAGTAATTAAAATGCCAAAAATTAAAGACAAAGAGAGAATCCTAAAGGCAGCAAGAGCTAAGCAACAGGTTACCTACAAAGGAACCCCCATAAGGCAATCAGCTGACTTCTCCATAGAAACACTACAGGCCAGAAGGGAATGGCATGAAATAATCAAGGTCATGAAAAACAAGGATCTGAACCCAAGACTACTCTACCCAGCAAGGCTATCATTCAAAATAGAAGGTCAAATAAAGAGCTTCCCAGACAAAAAAAGGCTAAGGGAATACATTAGCACCAAACCAGCACTGCAAGAAATGTTAAAAGGACTTCTGTAATTAGTAGAAGAAATAGAAAGGAAAATAGAAACACACTAAACAAAAATGGCAATAAGTAAGTACATATCAGTAATCACCTTAAATGTAAATGGACTGAATGCGCCGATCAAAAGACACAGAGTAGCGGATTGGATAAGAAAGCATGACCCATATATATGTTGTTTACAAGAGACCCACCTCACAACAAAAGACTCACATAGGCTGAAAGTGAAGGGATGGAAAAAAATCTTCCAAGCAAACAGAAAGGAAAAAAAAGCTGGGGTAGCAATACTCATATCTGATAAAATAAATTTTAAAATGAAGGCCATAACTAGAGACAAAGAAGGCCACTACATAATATTGAAAGGATCTATCCAACAGGAAGATATAACCTTGGTAAACATATATGCACCCAATATAGGAGCACCAAAATACATTAAAAATCTTCTGGAGGACTTCAAAGGAGAAATCGACCGCAATACAATCATAGCAGGGGACTTCAACACCCCGCTGACATCACTGGATAGATCCTCTAGACAAAAAATTAACAAGGAAACAGAGACTCTAAATGAAGCACTAGACCAAATGGATTTAATAGATATTTACAGAGAATTACACCCCAAAACTACAGAATTCACATTCTTCTCAAGTGCACATGAGACATTCTCAAAGATAGACCACATGTTAGGACACAAACGAAGTCTCTACAAGTTCAAGAAGATTTAAATCATATCAAGCATCTTCTCAGATCACAATGGCATGAAACTAGAAATCAATTGCAACAAGAACATGCAAAGACATTTGAATACATGGAGGCTAAATAGCATGTTATTAAACAATGAATGGGTTACCAAGGAGATCAAGGAAGAAATTAAAACCTTTCAGGAAATGAATGAAAATGAACACACAACAACACAAAATCTGTGGGATGCAGCGAAAGCAGTTCTGAGAGGGAAGTTCATAGCACTACAGGCCTACCTCAAGAAACAAGAAAAATTTCTAATAGACTTTCTAACCTCACAACTTGAACGACTAGAAAGCAAACAAAAGGAAAACCCCAGAGCAAGTAGAAGGAAGGAAATAGTAAAGATCAGAGCAGAAATAAACGACATGGAGACCAAAAAAACAATTCAAAGGATCAATGAAACAAAGAGCTGTTTTTTTGAAAAGATAAACAAGATTGATGGACCCTTAGCTAGACTCACCAAGAAACAAAGAGAGAGAACCCAAATACACAAAATCAGAAATGAAAGAGGAGAAGTAACAATGGACACCACAGAAATACAAAGGATCGTTAACAAATACCATGAACATTTATATGGCAACAAATTCGACAATCTAAGCGAAATGGACAAATTTCTAGAAACACATAGTCTCCCAAAACTGGACCGGGAAGAGATAGAAAACTTGAACAGACCAATAACAACCAAGGAAATTGAAGATGTAATCAAGACTCTCCCAGCAAACAAAAGTCCAGGCCCAGACGGCTTCACAGGGGAGTTTTACCGAACATTCAAAGAAGAACTAACACCCATTCTTCTCAAACTATTTCTAAAAATCCAAGAAGAAGGAAGACTTCCAAACTCATTTTATGAGGCCAGCATAATTCTAATTCCAAAACCAGAAAAAGACACTACCAAGAAAGAAAACTACAGGCCAATATCCCTGATGAACATAGATGCCAAAATCCTGAACAAAATACTAGCATATCGGATCCAGCAATACATCAAAAAAATTATTCACCATGACCAAGTGGGATTCATCCCAGGGATGCAAGGCTGGTTCAATATTCGCAAATCAATAAATGTGATACACCACATAAACAAAATGAAAGATAAAAACCACATGATCATATCAATAGATGCTGAAAAAGCATTCGACAAAATTCAGCACCCATTTCTGATAAAAACGCTCAGCAATTTGGGAATAGAGGGATCATATCTCAACATTATAAAGGCCATATATGAAAGACCTACAGCTAACATCATACTCAATGGGCAAAAACTAAAAACATTTCCCTTAAGAACAGGAACAAGACAGGGATGCCCACTTTCACCACTCTTATTTAACATAGTACTGGAAGTCTTAGCCACAGCAATCAGAAGTGAAGAAAAAATAAAAGGAATCCAAATTGGAAAGGAAGAAGTGAAACTGTCATTATTAGCAGATGACATGATATTATACATAGAAAACCCTAAAGACTCCATCAAAACTCTACTAGACCTAATAAATGAATTTGGCAAAGTAGCAGGATACAAAATTAACGTCAAGAAATCGACGGCATTCTTATACACCAATGATGAACTCACAGAAAGAGAAACTAAAAAAACAATCCCATTTACCATTGCAGCAAAAAAATTAAGATACCTAGGAATAAACTTAACCAAAGAAGTAAAGGACCTATTTGCAGAAAACTACAGGACATTGAAAAAAGAAATAGAGGAAGATATAAAAAAGTGGAAGCACATACCTTGTTCATGGATTGGAAGAATTAACATCATTAAAATGTCCCTATTACCCAAAGCAATCTATAGATTCAATGCAATCCCCATCAAAATACCAGTGACATATTTCACAGAACCAGAACAAATACTCCAAAAGTTCATATGGAACCAAAAAGACCCCGAATAGCCACAGCAATCTTGAAAAAGAAGGACAAAGTAGGTGGGATCACAATACCGGATATCAGATTATACTACAAAGCTACTATAATCAAAACAGCCTGGTACTGGCACAAGAACAGGCATATAGACCAGTGGAACAGAACAGAGAATCCAGAAATTGACCCAAGACATTATCCTCAACTGATATTTGACAAAGGTGGCAAGAGCATACAATGGAGCAAAGACAGCCTCTTTAATAAATGGTGTTGGGAAAATTGGACAGCTACATGCAAAAAAATGAAACTAGACCATCAACTTACACCATACACAAGAATAAACTCAAAATGGGTAAAAGACTTAAATGTGACTCGTGAATCGATAAAAATCCTAGAAGAAAATGTAGGCAACAAAATTTCGGACATCATACGCAGCAGAATCTTCACTGATACATCACCTAAGGCAACAGAAACAAAGGAAAAAATGAACACATGGGACTACATCAAACTCAAAAGCTTCTGCACAGCAAAAGAAACAACCATCAAAACGGAAAGGGAACCCACTGTATGGGAGACCATAATTGCCAATGATACATCAGATAAGGGGTTAATCTCCAAAATATATAGAGTGCTCATACAACTCAACAAAAGGAAGACAAAGAACCCAATTAAAAAATGGGCAGAGGAACTAAATAGACACCTCTCCAAACAGGACATACAAATGGCTAAGAGACATATGAAGAAATTCTCAACATCACTAATCATCAGAGAGATGCAAATTAAAACAACAATGAGGTATCACCTCACACCTGTCAGAATGGCCGCCATCAACAAATCGTCAAACAACAAGTGTTGGCGTGGGTGTGGAGAAAAGGGGACTCTAGTACACTGCTGGTGGGAATGCAGACTGGTGCAGCCACTGTGGAAAACACTATGGTGTTACCTCAAAAAATTAAAAATTGAATTGCCATTTGACCCAGTGATCCCACTTCTAGGAATATACCCTAAGAAGCCTGAAACACCAATCAGAAAGAATACATGTACTCCCATGTTCATAGCAGTGCTATTTACAATAGCTAAGATCTGGAAACAGCCCAAGTGCCCATCAATGGATGAATGGATAAAAAAGCTGTGGTACATATACACAATGGAGTACTATGCAGCTGTAAGAAAGAAAGATCTTTTATCCTTTGAGACGACATGGAGGGACCTCGAGAGTATTATCCTAAGCGAAACAAGCCAAGCAGAGAAAGACAAATATCACATGATCTCACTCATGTGTGGAATATAATAAACATAACAGTATGGGGAACAGGGTAGACCCAGAGATGTGAAAGTAGGGTACAGACTGACAACCCTCAAAAGAGGGGGTGGGGGGGAGGGAAGAGATAAACCACAGAACTTATACGCATGTATGCATAACTGATGGACATGGACAACAAAGCTGGGGAAGGGGTGGAGGGATGGGGAGGAGGGTGTCAATGGGGAAAAAAGGAGAAACATCTGTAACAAAAATAAATTAATAAAAGATATTGAATAAAAAAAATAAAAATAAAAATAAAAAAATAGAAAAAAAAGATTGGGGGAGGTGTGCCACCTCATTAGTGCCATGTGGGGGTGGAAGTCCAACTTTCCCACGTAGCCTCCATTGGCACCTGGAGAGGAAGGGTGCCATGGTACTCTAGACGGGGGTGAAAACTCAGCCTCCCCACTTAGCCTCCTCTGACACTACCCTGGCTGTGAGGGTAGGAGCAAATCACTACTGCTCCCCACACGGTCTGCAGTGACACTGTAGGGGGACCTCCACCTTGCCAAGAAGGGATGAAAGTCCCAGCTCCCCGCTTGGCCTTCTCTGACACCACCCCAGGAGGGTCCTGGGGTACCTCATGACAGCCTGGATGAAAAGCTCAGCTCCTGCTTTGCTGAAGGGAATGGAGAGTGGGCCACAGTTTTTCTCTGGTGTTTGACTGGAGTTGGGTGATTGTTGTCTAAACGTTTTCTCTCTTGCTAGGCTGCGCCTTTCCAGGTCCTTGGGCTAGAGAGAGCAGGCTTTTTTGTCTGTGATTCTTGGCATTTTGGGTTGCTGGCTCTGCCTGCACCCAGTCTGGGATATATTAAGCAAACAAACAACAAACCTGGGGACTCATCACTGTCCTTCCGTGGAGCCAAGATCCCTAGCCAGTCTCCCTTGGTCTCTCCACCTTTCAGAGTCTTCTTAAGTTTACTGTATGTATAGTGCCCAGGGTTTTTAGCTACACTTGGTGGGAGGAGTAGGAAGAGATGCCTAGCTGGGGATGTATTCTACCTGGAAGACAACATTTCTCCTGCCTTATCCTAGCCATGTGTAACTACATGTTTTCCAGTTCTCATTTTCACACGTCTCACCTCACCAGTCCTTAGAGAAGTCGATGGTAGAAGGCAAGGATAGGAAAGATTTGTCTGAAGTTTGTTATTAAGGAAAAAAAATGGTACCTGCACCCAAACATTTCAGCCTATCGGTGCCAACAAGTTCCCTTGGAGAACACAGATCCCAGATCCACATGGATGGCGGCTCCGTGGCATTTGTTTTCACTACTGACCATCTTCTATTTGTCCAAGGCACTGTGCAAATCCAAAAACATTGTCCTGCTTGAAGTGGGAGGCTATGCGGAAACACTTGGTGGTGTAACTAAATCCTGAAGGAAACAGGCAATGAAAAGATTGACTTGAGCGCCCTCAGCCACGTCTTTGGCCCAGCCAATCTTCAGAGGCCTTCAGCTCATCTGGCATGGAGAAGTGATGCCTCTGACAAGCACCTCCCCAGCTGGGCTTCTGAACGCCAGCTGGTCCAAGTGGACAATCTTCAGAGTAGGGCATTGGGGTCTGCTCAGAGCCCGCCTCAGTCCCCCATTCCCTGTCTCAGCTTGCCCAGGTGTGAGGGAGACAGATCTCACATTGGTCCCACATTGGCATGGGTGTAACACCTCGTTTGGCAACTGCTACCCAGTGATAATTTGGCCACATTTCCTAAACTCTAAACCTCTGCTACTTCCTCTATAAAGTGGGAATAATAGAAGATAATTCATGGAATTGTTGTAAGGAATAAAAACAGTATGTAAAGTTTATAGCATGCAATTTCAATTTGATGTGTCAGTTATTATTATCATGGTTAAAGAACTCCAGTATAAATGATAGGCCTCCAGTGTCAATATTTTAGACACCATGAGGTGTGTGTGTGTGTGTGTGTGTGTGTGTGTGTGTGTGTGTATTTTCCAGCTGGGGAGACTTGAAGTACATCTTGCATACAACTACTAACTTCAAGTAAGCCCTGTTCCTCAGCTATTACTCCCCCCCACCCCACCACCACCCTCCATAAAACCTTGAGCCAGCCAGTTTAATGACAAGGTTATATTGTCCTTGTTTTTTCCACATTATATATTTAAGATGCTTAAATGTTTCTATGCCAAAGGAACATTCTAATCTCACAGCCCACAGCCAAGCACAGAGACACAGGGGTGTTGACAGGACTTCAAGCTGAGCATAAGCATTAATGGAGCACAGTTCTTAACTAATCAGGATTAAGGGGGGAGGGGTGTTAGCACAGCAATAAGACTTCTTTGTCTTCAGGATCATATTAATGTCACTCTTTCCATTTGTTCTTCTTAGGTGAGCTGTAAGATTCCTGGGTATTGCTGTTCTGGCTAAACAATTGATCTGAGTTTAACTGTTGATAGCCCTTGGAGTCTATGTCCTTCAGCCTTGCGAAGATTGAATTATTTAGGCATATCCACAAGGCTAGGGATGGCACGTAGGTTCCATCCCGCAGGCCGATTCCTACTGATTTGGAATGGCTACCTGGAGAAGCTGACTGCGACAGACCCTGTGGCCTGGTCCACAGCTGAGGAAGGACGCGTAACTGACCAGCCACGTCTGCAGTGGACTAAAACATGGGCAGCGCTGTGCGTGCTGGGCGTGTGCCATCCCTGTGCACACAGGAAAGGGTTGGCAAACTCTTCTAAGACCAAATTATCAAGTAAAATTTTAGGTTTGTCGGCTAAATACAATCTCTGTCACATATTCCCCCTCCTCCTCCTCCTTTACTTTCTCTATTTTTTTAACCATTCATTTAAAAAATGTAAAAACGATTCTAAACTTGCGGGCGATACAAACACGCACCAGACGCTGGATTTGGCTGCAGCCTGTCCGTCTCTGCTCAGGAGGCTCCGACACTGCAGCGAGCCCTTGTCCGTGCCTAGGCAGACACAGCGATCTCTTTGCCATATGTTTTGGCCAGAATTGCTTTTCCTGTAAACATATAATCCAGTAAAAGCAATAAAAATATCTCATTTGTTTTTCATAAAAGCATTTTTTTAAAAGTAACATAAATATGAAGGAACTGATGTTAATAAGAAAAAGAAAATATTTGAGCAAGTCTTAAAGAAATGTAGCACCCACACCCAATACCATTCAGTTAATCTAAACTTTTATCAATTTCTCTATTTATGAATTTTGTAGGTATCTTTCTTTGATGGAAAACAAAGCTATCTTTCTCCACTCGTTCTTGCCTTGGGCTTGTCCGCAGGTGGGCTCTGCCTGGGTTGGTTGCAGCTTACTGCTACTTTGGCATCCAAACTGCAAAAATTTCTGATATGAGACGTTATTTGAAAAACCCCATTTAATTCTAAGATGCTTTTTTTTTTCCATTTCTGTTAACTTCTTCAAAAGAAGACTTTGTTTCTTTCACTCATAATTAGAATAGAAAAAGAAATTCTATGGTTTGAGCAGTCCACAATTTATAATTCTTCATTGCTCTCACTGTCCAACCACCATAATGAAAATAATATAAATGTGTAACTGATGTTTAAATAAATAATGTCTCAGATGGGCAACTTTCTGGATATAAAGTGAACTTATTCTTTCCTCTCTGACCTGCTTCTTGTTTACCCTTAACCTCGTTTTGTGATCAAACTCTGAGCTACACAGAAAGATATCTCTGGGTAAGTTACCTCCAAGCAATGTTATTTACTCTCCAAAAAAATTTAACTTTCTTTGCTTTTCAGTCCTGAACTGTAAACTGGCCTTTCCACTCTTCTTAAACAAGTGAGTTCTGGAAAGTGGAGCCGGATCGTGGAGGCCCTTACTGCACAACAAGGGAAGTGTGCTTTATCTAAGCGCATGCAACATTTTTGTTCAAAAAAATAGCTGTTTGCCCTGGCCGGTTTGGCTCAGTGGTTAGAGCTTTGGCCCGTGGACCAGAGAGGCCCGGGTTCGGTTCCCGCTAAGGGCACATACCTCGGTTGCAGTTTGTCCCCGGTCCCAGTTGGGGTGGTGTGGGTGGCAGCCACTCGATGTGTCTCTCTCACATCGGTGTTTCTCTCTCTTCCTACCTCTTTCCCTCCTATTCTATCTGAAGATAAATGAAAAAAAAAAAAAAAAAGCTGTTTGGCCCGGCCGGTGTGGCTCAGTGGTTGAGCTTCGACCCATGCACCAAGAGGTCGCTGGATCTATTCCCCGCCAGGACACATGCCCAGGTTGTGGGCCTGATCCCCGGTGGGGGGCATGCAGGAGGCGGCCAATCGATGCTCTCTCTCATCGATGTTTCTATCTCTCTCTCTCCCTTCCCCTCTCTCTAAAATCAACAAAGAAAAAATATTTTTTAAAAAACAGCTGTTTGAAGAAATAAACTGCACATATTTTAAATGAAAAATATAAGTTCTGACATATGCATATACTCAGAAAACACCAACAACCAAATAAATGGACATATCCATCACCTTTAGAACTTTCCATCTGCCCCTTAGCAACCCCTTTTTTTGCCCCTTTCCTTCCATGGCAACCACTGATTTGCTACCTGCCACTGTAGCTTAGTTTGTAATTTTTAAAGTTTTATCTGGATGTAATTATATATTCGTATTTATGCATTTTTCTGCTTCTTTCATTCAGCACAATTATTTGAGATTCACCCGTGTTGTAGCATGCTATCAGTAGTTCATTCTTTTCTTACTGAGTAGTATTTTATTATATTGATACCACATTTATTTATCTTTTTTTTTTTTTTTGCCAATAGTCAAAACTGTATTGAAAAATGACACCAAATAGGAGATCACTGTTGTATCTCACAAGGTTAGACACAACCACATTTTCTTGGTAGGTTAACTGGAACTGCTGAACTGGTCAGGCTTTCTGTGACAGAGCACAAACTCAGACCATTGTGCGGGTCATCGTGTTGCTTTCTCCTGGATGAACACCCTTCTGCGAGTTGGCCTTTCCTCCTCCTGCTGGCACAGCACTGACGAACAGCCTCCAGAAAGAGCCACTACCAAGCATGGCTGGGCATTTCACATCCTTAAAAAAAGAAGTCACTTTTTTCTTCCCCTTTCAAGGATGAATGCAGTAACTCTCTAGCCAAAGGCATGTTGTTTTTTGCAAACCCACGATCCAGATCTCTCTCTGTTCACCTTTTAGTGGACATATGGCTCCTTTCCAGGTTTTGGCTGAAAATAAAAGCAATTTACAAATAAAACTGTTATGAAAACTTGTGTGCAAGCCTTTGCATGAATATATATATTTTTCCCCTTAGTAAATATCTAGGAGTAGAATAGCTAGATCATACAGTAGGTATATGTTTAATATTTTTATTATTTTTTTATTGTTTAAAATATTACAGATGTCCCCCTTTAATCCCCCATTGACCCCCTCCTCCCCACCTTAACCCCCCTCCTTCTTTCCCCAACTTAATGTCTGTGTCCATTGGTTGTGCATATAAGTTCTTTGGTTTATCTCCTCCCACCCCCCACCCCCTCATTCCTCTGAGGTTTGTCAGTCTATTCCCTACTTCCATGACTCTGGATCTATTTTGATCGACAGCTTATTTTTTTTTTTTTCTTTTTTTTTTTTTTTTTTGTTTTATCCTCACCCGAGGACATTTTTTCATTTTTTGTTCAGACAGAGTGGGAGGGAGAGAGAGGAAGAGAGAGAGAGAAACATCGATGTGAAAGTGACACATCGAGTGGCTGCCACCCGCACGACCAACCAGGGCCGGGGACAAACTGCAACTGAAGTATATGCCCTAGCGGGAACCGAACCCAGGTCTCTCTGGACCGCAGGCTGACGCTCTAATCGCTGAGCCAAACCGGCCAGGGCTCGACAGCTTATTTTGTTCATGATGTTCCATAAGTAAGTGAGATCATGTGGTACTTGTCTTTCTCTGATTGGTTTATTTCACTTAGCATAATACTCTCCAGGTCCCTCCATTTCGTCTCAAAGGGTGAGAGATCTTTCTTTCTTACAGCTGCATAGTATTCCATTGTGTAAATGTACCACAGCTTTTTTATCCACTCATCTACTGCTGGGCACTTGGGTTGTTTCCAGATCTTAGCAATTGTAAATAGCGCTGCTATGAACATAGGGGTGCATATATTCTTCCTGATTGGTGTTTCAGGCTTCTTAGGATATATTCCTAGAAGTGGGATCACTGGGTCAAATGGCAGTTCCATTTTTAATTTTTTGAGGAAGCACCATACTGATTTCCATAGTGGCTGCACCAGTCTGCATTCCCACCAGCAGTGTGCTAGAGTCCCCTTTTTTCCACAACCTCGCCAGCACTTGTTGTTTGAGGATTTGTTGTTTAATTTTTTTTAATTAAATTTATTGGGTTGACTGGTTAATAAAATAATGTGGGTTTCAAGTGTACAATTCTATAATATATCATGTGTGTATCGCATTGTGTGTTCACCATCCAAAATCAAATCCCCTTCTGTCACCATATATTTGACCCCCTTTACCCTTTACTACAGCCCCCCATATCCCCTCTTGTCTGGTAACCACCATACTGTTGTCTGTGTCTATGAGTTTTTATTTCTTTCTCTTGTTTTTTTATGTGTTGCTTTCAGTTTTATATCCCACATATGAGTGAAATCATATGGCTCTTGACTTTTCTGTCTGACTTACTTCACTTAGCATGACATTCTCCAGATCCACCCATGTGAGTACCAAAGACGGCGGGTAGGTAACTGCGATCTCGCCTCCTCCCACAGCCACATCAAAACCACATTCAGAACCGCCTGATATCGAGCTGAATGGAAGTCCTACAACTACAAGATTAAAGAAGCAGACACATCGAGACCAGTAGGAGGGGCAGAGGTGCAGACAGGCTGGTCCCACACCCACGTGTGGCGGATAAAAATCAGGAGGACACCTCGGCTGGGAAGGTCCTCCCTGAGGAGTGAGGGGTCCCTGTCCCACACCAGGCTTCCAGCTCAGGGTTCCCGTGCCATGAAGAGAATCCCCATCACTTCCGGCTGGAAAAACCAGCAGGAACTGAGACTTCTGGAGCCCCAGGCAGCTCCTCTTAAAGGGCCCACACACGCACTTACTCAGACCTGCTCCCTCCAGGCTCCTGCATGGGGGAGGCAGCTTGAAAGGCACCAGAGACATATAGTGAAGAACTGAGTTGTTTGGCATTGGAGCAAGGGCTGGAGAGGCAGCTTTCTCCTGGACAGACGTGCTGTCAGAGGCCTTTGTTCCTTTGGTGAGCCCTTCCCTGGGGCAGCAGACAGCTGCCATATCTGGGACTCCAGCTACCTGGCTCACACTGTTTGCCCCACCCTGGTGATTCCCTGAGGCCCCGCCCCACCCAAGCTGTTTCCAGTGGCTTCACCATAGGATTGGCCTGTCTTGGATCCTGCTTCAGATTTTCCTTAAATCTCTCAAACAAGCAGCATCTGGTCTCAGCGAGCCCCATCCCTCTCGTTAAGTGGCCCCAGGCCTGGCACTAGAAGCAGGCAGCCTTGGTTCACAACTTGGCTTTTCCTGGGCCCCTCTAAGCCCAGCATAAGAAGCACCTATTGGCAGAAGCACCTATTTTGCAGCTTATGCCAGGTGGCCCCAGGTAGAATGCAGGCAGTGGCTGACCTTGCCCCAGAGCCAGCACACCCAGTGGACAGCTTCAGACCATGTTGAAGCACCACCACCCAACCACCTCCACAAGTGACACACTCAAGGAACGGACTCAGGGGGTACCAGAGCCCTGATGAAGTAAGTCTTGCTCTGTGTGGTGGGCCCCTGCACAGCTGATCCTCCAAGGTAGAGGTCGGTGAATAGTGGGCACAGCCAGTCCTTACAGCTGATCAGCCTGAGTAAATCCCTCCCATTGATGTGCCAACAGCAATCAAGACTCAATACAACACAAGGGTGTAAAGTCTACATGAGGGGTGCACCTCGAGGGCCCAGCTGGGGTGACCAGGGAGTCTGTGCCACTGGACCCTATAGGACACCTACAACAATAGGCCACCCTACGAAGCCTTGGTGACATAGCAACTCTACCTAATACATAGAAACAAACCCAGGGAGGCAGCCAAAATGAGGAGACAAAGAAACATGTCCCAAGTGAAAGAAGAGAACAAAATTCCAGGAAAAGAACTAAACAAAATGGAGATAAGTAATCAATCAGATGCAGACTTCAAAACATAGGTTATAAGAATGCTCAAGGAACTTAGTGAGACCTTCAAGGAACTTAAGGAGACCTCCAAGGAACTCAGTGAGAACATCAACAACATAAAAAAGGACCAGTCAGAAATGAAGGAGGCACTAACTGAAATAAAGAATAATTTACAGGGAATCAATAGTAGAGTAGGTGAAGCCAAGAAGCAAACTTTCGATTTGGAATATAAGGAAGCAAAAAACACCCAATCAGAACAGCAAAAAGAAAACAGAATCCAAAAAAATGAGGACAGTGCGAGGAGCCTCTGGGACAACTTCAGGCATACCAACATTCGCATCATGGGGGTGCCAGAAGGAGAAGAGGGAGAGCAAGAAATCGAAAACCTATTTGAAACAATAATGACAGAAAACTTCCCTAACTTGGTGAAGGAAACAGACATACAAGTCCAGGAAGCACAGAGAGTCCCAAACAAGATGAACCCAAAGAGGTCCACACCAAGGCACATCATCATCAAAATGCAAAAGGTTAAAGACAAAGAGAGAATCTTAAAAGTAGCAAGAGAAAAGCAGTTCGTTAAGACTGTCAGCTGATTTCTTAAAAGAAACTTTACAGGCCAGAAGGGAGTGGCAAGAAATATGTAAAGTGATGAAAAGCAAGGACTAAACAACCAAGATTACTCTATCCTGCAAAGCTATCATTTAGAATCGATGGACATATAAAGAGTGTCCCAGACAAGAAAAAGCTAAAAGAGTTCATCACCACCAAACCAGTATTATATGAAATGTTGCAGGGTCTTCTTGAAGGAGACGAACAAAAATATGAACAATAAAATGGCAATAAATACACATTTATCAACAATTGAATCTACAAACAAAATGAGCAAGCAGAACAGAAACAGACTTATAGATACAGAGAACTTTTTGTTGGTTGCCAGATGGGAAGGGAGTTGGGTGAAAAAGATGAAGGGACTAAGTACAAATTGGTTGCTAGACTGATGAACCTCAAAGGGAAGGGGGGAGGTGGGGCAGGAAGAGAGAAACCAAAGAACTTATATGCATATATGCATAACCAATAGACACAGACAATAGAGTGGAGAAAGCAGAAGTGGGGCAGGACTGGGGAGGAGGGGGTCAAGGGGGCAAAAAGAGTGACATCTGTAATACATTCAACAATAAAGATAAGTTAAAAAAAAATCCAACTATGTTGTTGCAAATGGCAATATTTCCTCTTTTCTTATAACTGAATAGTATTCCATTGTGCACACTGTTGAACTTTTTAATCAACTGCCAATATGCCCTCCGATGTACAATTTGACATTCCCCCCAGCAGTGTATGTGAGTTGTACTCTGCCACCTCCTTGCCAATACTTGATATGGTCAGTCTATTTTTGTTTTATTTTATTTTTTAACTCATCTTTATTGTTGAATGTATTACAGATGTCCCCCCTTTTCCCCCATTGACCTCCTCCTCCCCAATCCCGCCCCCCTCCTGCCTTCCCCACACTCTTGTCGGTATACATTGGTTATGCATATTTGCATAGAAGTTCTTTGGTTTCATCTCATCCTGCCCTCCTTTCCCCCTTCCCTTTGAAGTTCATCAGTCTAATAACCAATCTGTACTTCTTAATTCCTTCATCTTTTTCATGTATCTCCCCAGCCCCCCTCCCCCATCTGGCAAGCATGTGGCTGCTTCTTTAATTTCATAGTTGTAGGACTTCCATTCAGCTCAGTTTAAGGTGGTTCTGAATGATGGTTGTGTTGTAGTTTAGTTGTAATTTTGATGTGGTTTTTGGAGGAGGTGAGTACTGCGTTTACCTACCCCACCATCTGGCCAGTCTATTTTTAAAGTTTAGCCATTTGGGTAGATGGTGGTTTTAATTTGCTTTCCCCTAATGAGTTAATAAAATCTCATTTTTTCACATGATTATTTGCCATTCATATATCTTTTTTGGTGGAGTGTCTATTTAAATCTTTTGTCTGTCTTTTTTAATTGGGTTGTTTGTTTTTATTATCGAGTCACAATATAGTTAAATATTTTTCAATAGATAGTTTTTCTATATTCTAGGTACAATTTTTTTTAATTTAATAAAAAATTACCTTTATTGTTGAAAGTATTACAGATGTCCCCCCTTTGTTCCTCCATTGACCCCCTCATCCCCGCTCCTGCCCCCCTCCTGTCTTCTACACACTGTCTGTGTCTGTTGGTTATGCATATATGCATGTAAGTTCTTTGGTTTATCTCTTCCCCACCCCCCACTCCTCTTCCCTCTGAGGTTCATTGGTACTAAAAAAGGGTTAGTACTTCTCAACCCCTTCACCTTTTCTGCCCATCCCCCCAAACCCCTCCCATCTGGCAACCAATAAAAAGTTCTCTGTATCTGAGTCTGTTCCTGGTCTGCTCATGCATTTTGTTTGTAGATTCAATTGTTGATAGATATGTATTTATTGCCATTTTATTGCTCATATTTTTTATCTTCTTCTACTTCAAGAAGACCATTCAACATTTCATATAGTAGTTTGATGGTGATGAAGTCCTTTAGCATTCTCTTGTCTGAGAAGCTCTTTATACGTCCATGATTCTAAATGATAGCTTTTATTGATTTTCTCAAAGAATCATCCTTTGGTTGCCTTGATTTTCTTTATTTTTCTGCTTATTTTATTTTATTCTATTCTGGTCTTTACTATTTCCTATATTCTTCTTACTCTGGTTTTAATTTGTTTTACTTTTTCTAGTTTTTACAAGCAGAAAGTGAGGTCGTTGATTTAATACCTTCCTTCTTTTCTAACATAGTTGTTTAGTCCTATAACTTTCCCTCTCAGTACTGCTTTCGCAGCATCCTACAAATTTTGATATGTTGTGTTTTCAGTTTCATTCAGTTAAGAAATGTTCCAAAATTCCTTTTTATTCCTTCTTGGATTCATAAATTATATTATTTAGTTTCCAAATATTGAGGGTTTTCTGTTATTGATTTATAATTTAATTCCAACATACTTGTAAGACATACTAGTTTTCAATGACTGCTATAACAAATTACTACAAACCTAGTGGCTTAAAACAACACAAATTATCTTACAGTTCTAAGTTCAGAAGTCCCGCGTGTCACACTGGGCTCAAATCAAGGTGTAGGCAGGGCTGCATTCCTTCCTGGAGGCTCCAGGGGAGGGTGTTTCCTTGCCTTTCTAGCTTCTAGAAGCTGCTGCAGGACTTGGCTCATGGACCTATTCACTCATCTCTAAAACCAGAAATGTTGGGTCAAGTCCTGCTCATGCTGCCATATCTCTGGTTGTCTCTCTCCTTTTCTCTTCCACTTATAAGTAGTCCAGGATGACTACATTGTGATGACATTGGGCTAGGATAATCTCCCATTTTGAGATCAGCTGATTAGCAACCTTAATTCCTTTTTCCATGTATCCTAATATATGCACAAATTCCAAAGATTAGGACATAGACATCTTTGGGGAGTCATTATTCTGCCTACTACATATAACTTGATAAATGTTTCATGTGCACTTGAAAGGAGTGTGTATTCCATTGTGGTTGTGTGGAGTGTTCTGGAAATGTCAATTAGATCAAGTTGATTGATAATGTTACTTGGGACCTCTCTATTATTAAACGCATAAACATTAGTCTTCTTGATGAATTGATGCCACCATTATGAAATGATCTTCTTTGCTCTGAAATCTATCTTGCCCAATATTAATATAACCACTCCAGGTTTCTTTAATCTAGTGTTAGCATGGCATATCTTTTCCAAACTATCAGTGTCTTTAAGTTTGTTTGTTTTTTATCCTCACCTGAGGACATTTTTCCATTCTTGTTCAGATAGAGTGGGAGGGAGAGAGAGGGAAAGAGAGAGAGAGAGAGAAACATCGACGTGAAAGGGACACATCGAGTGGTTGCCTCCCACATGACCCCAACCAGGGCCGGGGACAAACTGCAACCGAGGTACATGCCTTTAGCGGGAACCAAACCCAGGTCTCTCTGGACCACAGGCCAACGATCTAACCGCTGAGCCAAACCGGCCAGGGCAAGTCTTTAAGTTTTAAGTGTATTTTTTATATACAGCATATTTAGCTCTTTCTTTTCTTTTTTTTTTTTTTTTTTTTTATCCTCACCCAAAAATAGGTTTATTGATTTTAGGGAGAAAGAAATGGAGAGAAAGTCTTTCTTTTTTATATAATCTGGCAATGTCTTTTAATTGGGATGTTTAAACTACTTACTAACTTTAATGTTATTATTGATATGTTTTTGCTTAAATATAACATTTATTTTTATTTGTCTATTTTTATTCATCTTTACTCCTTTCTGTTCTCTTTAAAGTTAATTATTTTATCATTTGATTTTATCTTCTTTGTTGGCTTATTAGCAATAACTCTTTGTTTTCTAATTTTGGTGTTTGTTTCAGAGGGTATAGTATATGATTTTAAACTTACAACAACCTAGCTTCATGTGATATTATACTATTTCACATTTAGTGTGAGAACCTTACAGGAACATATTACAGACCATGCTATTGTCATGCATTTTACTTATACACATGTTATAACCTCTACAATACACTGTTATTATTTTTATTTATTAATATTTTTATTGTTATTTTAGTTATCTTTTAAAGATATTTAAATAATAAGACAAGTATCTTACATATTTATCCATGTTATTAACATTTTTGATGCTCTTCATTCTTTTGTGGGATTCATATTTCATTTTTTTCTCTGCCTAAAGGACTTTACTATTTTGTGTTTAGGTCTTCTGGTAGTGATTTTTTTTTTTTCCAGCTTTTGTATGTTGGAAAAATCTTTTATTTCACCTGAATTTTAAAGATATTTTAGCTGGGTATAGAGTTCTAAATTGATGTTTTTGTTTTTGTTTTTGTTTTTGTTTTTGTTTTTTTTGGTTTCTCAGTATTTTAAATATTTTGTTCCACCATCTATTCGTATTTTCTTTTCTGAAGAGAAATTTACTGAATTTTTCTCCTTGTTCATACATAGGATAACTTCTTTCCCTGACTGCTTTTAAGATTTCTTTTTATTGATGATTTTGATCAATTTGATTATGATAGGCCTTAGAGTGGTTTTATTTATGTTTCTTGTGCTTGGGTTCATAGATATTCTTGGTTTGGTGTGCTTATAGTTTAAATCAAACTTGAAAAATCTCTGGCCATTATTTGTTCAAATATTTCTTACATTCTCTTTTCTCCTTTGGAAATTTCAATTACACTAATGTTAGTCTACCTAAAGTTGTCCCATAGATCATAGATGTTCTTTTCTTTCTTCTTTTTTCTTTCTGTTTTCATTTTGTATAGTTTTCATTGTTATATCTCCAAGTTTACTAATCTTTTTTTCTATAATGTCTAATCTGTTGCTAATTCCACCCACTGTATTTTTTATCTCAAACATTGTAGTTTTATTATAGAAGCTCAGTTTGGGTCTTTTATTTATATCTTCTATGCCTTTAATTAACTTTTTAAACAATTAAAGACAGTTATAATGACGGTCTTAATATCTTTGTCTGCTGATTCTAACATTTGTGTCAGTTCTAGGTTGATTTCAATTGGTTAATTTTTCTCCTCATTATGAGTTGTATTTTTTTTTTTTTTTTTTTTTGCTCCTTTAAATGCTTGACAATCTTTGATTAGATGTTAGACAATGTTTATATTTGTTCTGTTATGTGCTGGATATTTTAGTATTTCTGTGAATATTCTTGAGATTTGTTTTCAGATATAGCTTAGTTACTTGGGAACAGTTTGATTCTTTAAGGTCTTGCTTTTATGATTTTTTTTAAAGTGGAGACTAATTATTTCCTACTACTGAGAAAATTCCCTTCTGAGTACTATATCCAATGTGTTGTGAATTGTAAAGTTTTCCCGTCTGCCTGAGGGGAATAGACACTATTTCTGATCCTGTGTGCATGCCAAGCACTGTTACCTTTAATTCTTTCCCTGAAGTGGGGTAGTTTCCTCACAAGCATTCAGTACTCTCCTGAATACTCAAGGAAGATCCTCTGCACATCTCTGGGGTTCTCTCTCTATACAGCTCTCTCCTCTCTTGCACTCTGTCTTATGAACTCTAGCTGCCTTGATCTCCCTGGACTCTTCGTTTTAACTCAGGGAATCTCCCAGTGTCTTCCTTGGGTTCCCCCTCTCTGCATCATGGCCTGGGAACTCTCAAGGCAGTAAACAGACACAGTTGTAGGGTTTACTTCATTTGTTTCCATTTATCAACGATCACTGACCTTTGTTACCTGATAGTCATTGTTTTTAAAGGTGTTTCAAATATTTTACCTGACTTTTTTTTTTAGGTGATTTAGTAAATCTGGTTCTTGTTTCTTCATCTTGGCCAGAAACTAAAGTACCGCAAAGCTTCTTGAGTAAAAGAATGGCATGATAAATGCAATCTTTGAAAACAAATTACAACTGGTGACTTTTGTGGGATAGCAAAAAGAAGCACAAATTAGTAAAGGGCGGGGGGGCTCCAGGATCATACATTGTTTTAAAGTCATTCTGCTGCTACCAGTATCCTCTCCCCTGTGCTTCTAAGGAAGTGGATTACAGGGAGCCATGACCCACTTGCTATAAGCCCAAGGATTGTGGTTTCTGTATGCTCTGAACTTGGGGTTTTAACATGGGTAGTATTCACCATGTGAAACAAAGGCCATACCCCAAAGGAGGGCCCTGTTTATGAGCAAAGTCCTCCTGCCAGCTGCCTACCCAGCATGCTCTTCCTATACCCATGCCTTGAATCATACTCATCCTTTATAGTGAGCTCCACTGTCACTTCTGCCAGGAAGCCCTCTCTGACCTAAAGCTGGATGAGGTGCCTCCCCTCTGCCCCCATAGCTCCTGTGCCTCGCTTGTTCATAACAGTCATGCACTATATTATGATAAGATACGGGTATATCTGGATTCCCAACCAGGTAGAAAACTGTAACAACAGGAACAGGTCTTCGAATGTTTTGTCACCCCCACACCTAGCATGTAGCCAGCCCAGAACAAGCAGCAGGAAGGATTTACTGGGTAGCTTGGCAATGCAATGAATGGAGCAATACACGAGGGGGGTGGCCTCTGAGCTCCTGCTCCATCCTCCTGCTCCGTCCATTGCCCATGGCCCTGGGCAGCTTACCTGTTTACTCTACTGTGCCCAAGGGAAAACCAAACAGTCCTTAGTTTCAGGAAGGTGACCAAGGCCTGACTGACTCCCGGAAAAATTCTCCAGGAAAATTTGAGGTAGAAACATCCTGGCCATCAAGTCTCCTTTGTGAAGTAGCCTTTGCTTTTCTCCCTCCCCTTCCAAGTCTGAAGGTTTATGACAGCAAAAAAAGGACATACTATTTGTCCCCATCTGGAACAGTAAGTGAGGAACAGCTTCTGAGGCCAGGGGCGTGTGTCCCAGCCACGTGTTTCCTGGCCACTGTCCCTCTGTCCCTGCGCCCCTGTTAATGAGTACGAAAGAGAAACTGCAGCCTCTGGAGTGCAGTCACTTACCTAGGGCTACACAGAGGCTCGGGAGGACGTCATGAGACTCCCAGCCTGTGATGTGAACCTGTGGGTGGGGTGGTGTAAGGGACACCCCACAACACTGGGGAGGCTCTCTTTATGGAGGGGAGCGCAGAACAATTGCAAACAGCCTGTGAGTCCATATTTGCTCTAAGAACTGTCTCTTTTCAATAAATAACATCACATACATCCACTCATTGTTAATTTTTGCAGCCAAAGTAATTGAATGTTATTTTGGCAAAAAGGTATAAATTCATTTAAAAAAAACACACAGGCACATATCATGCTTTAAAATTTTTATTATATATTCCATCAAACCATGTAGACCAAGACCCGAGACCATGCCCTGTGTTTCCCAGTTTTCCTCCGTCCTTAAGCATTAGGTGTACTGGAACTGAGACGGGGTTTGGCCACTCCTCGCTTTGCCCTCCACGGTGGGGACAGATGTGAGTTCCAAGGGCACAGGGTGGGTAGGAAGGAGGGAGAGCTGCCACCCTTCCCTGAGGGTCAGGCCGACTCCGCCCAGGTGCTGCCTACCTCCCCAACCCTGCCCGTTCATGCATCAGGAAAACCACAGACTTGAGTCCTTTCCATCTTCTGGTGGTTTCGGTGCCTTGGCTAAGGGCATTGTCCAAGCTTGCTTGGCTCCACCAGGCTCTCTGAACACCTGTGGAGCTGAAAGAATGTATCACACTTGATACTTGGATGCTTCCTGCAGAAATTCCTGACCCCCGCTCCTCGGGTGCAGGGGTAAGGATAGATTGAGCCCAGGCCCTGAAAACCATTCATAGATTGTCCCAAGAACAACATGGAGCCTCTGTCACACCCTCCCCAGATCTGGACCCTCTGAGGCCTCAGGAGACCCAGCAAGGCAGCAGGGAGTGAAAAGAGGGGTTTGGGGTCTGACAGAATTCTCACTGTGCTGAGATGAATGAATGAAGCCCTTAAACTCTCTGAACTCCAACTTCCTTATCTTTAAAAAGAGGATAATAACATACTTACTTTAATGGGTCTTGTAAGGATTAAAGAAAAACATTCCAAGTGCCTCTTGCCTGGCGTTGGTTCCCTGTGTCTGCCTTTGTAACACACTCTGGATGTGACCTGTGTCCCGGGTCCACTCGGCCACACTTCTGCTAGTGGGGGGAGGGCTTCCAGGGGGAAGTAGGGAGACAGAGGCAGCTGCAGAGTGGGAAGTGAGGAGACAGCTGTGCGTGTGTACGTGAGCATGCACATGTGTGCACGGAGGAGACAAGGCCCATGGAATGCAAATTAAAGGCCTCATTTCTGCCTAATCTACTGTCCCAGATTCCACCCTTCTTTTGAATTCTTCCGATTTAAACAATCTTTTCGAATGCAAACGTTCCTGGATGTGGTAACAAATCAAGTCCCTCAGCTTTGGTGAGAAGGTTTTCGTTGTTTGTAATGTTTCATGGCCCTAAGGGTGATGAAAGTGGAGGGGGACAGAGGGACGGCAGGTGGGGTCAGGGAAGGAGAGGTCCAAGGTGAGAGGGTGGGGTGCAGAAGACAAGCTGGGCTGACCTCACAGGGTGGCGCTCAGGTGTGGGGTGGCATTCGGGGATCTTTTTTCCTTGAGGGAGTGGTCAGGAAGGGTTTCTCGGGGAGAAGACCCCTACCCCGAGTCAGAAGTCAGCGCCAGCCTTGGCCTCAAGCTGCGTGTGCACTGAACGGCTCGCTCAGCCTCTGGGCTCCCGTGGTGTGAGCGGCCACAGCGTGGCCAGAGCACACATCTGCTCCCTGGGTCAGGGGACAGAGACGCTGGCTGGACCAACCCAAAACTCCTAAGGCAGCGGTTCTCAACCTCTGGGTCGCGACCCCTTTGGGGGTCGAACGATCCTTTCACAGGGGTCACCTAAGACATAACGGTAGCAAAATTACAGTTATGAAGCAGCAACAAAAATGATGTTATGGTTGGGGGTCACCATAACATGAAGAACTGCATTAAAGGGCCGCGGCATGAGGCAGGTTGAGCACCGCTGCCTTAGAGGGTGGTTGACCAGGCTTTCTCCACACCAGCTGCCCCCCAATTCGGACCACGGCCCCGGTTCCCGCCTCAGAGCCTCACACAGGCTCCTGTCTCCTCTGCCCGCTAGATCCTTCAGGTCTTTCCAGGGATGTTCAGGTCCCAGCTCAAACGTCCCTCCTCAGAGAGAGCTTCCTGGTTCCTCCCCTTCTGAAACATGCTTGCCGCACCCAGGTGTTCTCTTCCTGTCCTCGGGCTCTGACACCATTCGCAGGCAGGGATTCATTTGCGTTGGGGGCTGTCGTCTGGGATCTCGCAGGGGAATCACTGGGATGCACCTTGGGAATGTCGGCCTCAACTCTCTGTAGCCTCGGGCTTGGCTGACTACCCAGAGAACCAGAAGGCTGCCCAAAGACAAACCCCTGCCCCCAGGAAGGTTAGTGAATGTACAGAGCGTGATAACTGCCCCGTGTTATCTGTTAACCTAGGAATGCACTGTCCTTGCCGGTGGTCTAGTGACTGCCCTGTCCTGGGAGGGCGTGGATGCTCCCGGCTGCCACTGCTGGGAGCCAACAGCTGCTTTGCACGTGTGTAAACTTCTCCTATTAAAGCTCTTAGGAATTTGAATAAGGCTACGTATCGTTTCTTCAGAATCCATCCTGAATTTAGACTTTTGGGTCTTTCCCCCAATAAATGTTCATCACAGGTCAGGGGAGGTCTCAGGGAGCAGACCTGCTGCCCGGCTTGCTGGGCAGAGCTGAGGAAGCACAGAAGCCAAGGAGGAGATCTGAACAGCGCCCCAGGGGCAGCCAGGACTGCCAGGCAGTGGGCTGCACCCAGAGCCCCCCAGCACAGGTTGTCCATGGGGCTACCTAAGCCTCCCAGAACCTAGACAGAATCTTAGAAAACAAAAGGGACCCCACATTAACTGATTTGCTCTTCCAATAAAGTAAAGTTTCAAAATAGAAACTAACATGGATTTTATAAAACGAAGGGTACATCTTTGCACACCTGGAATTGAGAAGATGAAACTCATGCCCATCTCACTGATCTGTAACCTGCACTTGACCACGCATCCGTAGGTCAGGCAGCCGCTCGCTTCGTGACCACTGCGTCTCCAGGGCAAGCACTGTGCCTGCCACATAGTATGCACTCAGTACATGTCATTGCAAGGTGGCCTCGTGGAACGGATTGACAGCAGTGGGCTCCCGCCTCCACAAGCCCACCACCCAGAGCAGATCCTCTCAGCCATTGGAAAGCACCCCTTCCCTCAGAACATGGGCCAGGCGTGTCTGAACCCCCTCCAGACTTGTTTTTCTGGGAAGCTGCCACGGGGACTTGCCCCGCCATGGTGCCTGAGGCCTCTGAGAGGCAGGTGACAGCTTGGGTAAGCTAGTCTCTTTGTTCTCAGCATCAAGGCAGGCTGAGCAGATGCTTTGCAGTCCCCGTGGCCAGGCCGGGCCTGCCAGAGCAGGGAGCCAAGGCCAAGCCAGGGAACATGTCAGGAGAGATTCCAGAGGTGGGGGCACAAAGAGAGGACTCCAGGGCTCCTGGGAGCGGGCAGGGCTCCAGGTCCGCATGTCAGGCTGTGTTGCCCATCATGTTGAGAACTCCTGCCCAAGACATGGAAATGACAGACAGAGGTTAGGTTGGCCCCAGTGCCACCTCAGAAGTGAGCAAAACGGTCATAAAAGTAGCCAGGATGTGCAAAAGTCTGGGCGGTTTGCATGGGTGTGCATGCTTTACCGTCCCTGGGGCTTGAGGCGGCTGTCTTCAGCTCTCTGAGCCTCTGTTTCCTCAAGGCCAAAACGCGGCCCTCCCCTCCTCTGCCTTGTGATGCTAAGGCTGAGCCAGCAACCACCTTTCTGCGTTGCCAGCTGGCTCTACGTTCGGTTCAGCCAATAGGGGGCGCCAGAGAGCACCTGCAGAGCTGATGGAAGAAGTCTGGACTTGCTTCTCCCTCCCCGCTGTGGGTTTCTGTGAGCATCCCTCCAGCTCCAGTTCCAGCTCTCCCAGAACCACCCGCTGATGAGCAGTGCCTCCTCCTATGCCCAGAGGTCTGAGCTTCAGCTCCACGGGGCCTCTCTTCCAAATGCCCAAATTTGAATCATTCTAATCTCTTCCCTCATTCCCCCAGCCCTAGGGTAGCGGACGACTCCAGCAGTTATTACCTCCACAATAACTTCTTGCCTTTTACTTATCCAATTAACAGCTTTATAACCTGGTTAACACTTTTTATATTAATTTCTCTTTGTGAAAATAATGGCATCGGGTTCTATCTCCTGACAGGGCCCTGGCTGATACTTTAAGCTAATGAAACGTGCTTCTTATTGTGTTATGAGGACAAGATTAGATGGTGTTCACATGGTGCCAGTGATATAAGAAGTCTTCAATTCATGCTAATCCCGTCCTTGCCTCTGGATCACTCTTCAAGTCCTGTGGTGCCAACTCCTTTTCAGAAATCTTACATTTATTTCCTACTGAAATGTTTAAGAGCATGGGTTTGGAGATGAATAAAGCTGTGTTCGAGTCCCAGCTCTGCTTCTTACTAGCTGTATAACCTCGGACAACTCCCTTCATCTCGTGAAACCTCATCTATGAAGTGGAAATGATCATAACAGCGCCCATCTTACAGGGTTGCTGTAAGGATTATATGAAACAATGTTTGTAGACAGTGTCTGGCATATAGCAGCATTCAGAAAATTATAGCTGTTAATTCTTTTATTTGTTTATTATTCCATGAATACATCAGTCTAATCTTATCAACAAAAGTATCACTTATTTGAGAATTAGGTCTGTCACTTAGTTTTCTATAATCCCAGAACCGACCTTAAGCCTCAGTAATACCTATTACAATACAAGGCACATGCTTTCAGCTTAATAAGTAGTATTACAGGCATTTAGAGTTGGAAAAAGCCCAAAGCTCATCTTAGAGTTGCAAAGAGATTTTACAGGTGATTAGTGTAACTCCAGCAGCTGTTGCTATTCTTACAACGTGCCCACCAAATGTATATACAGCCTCTGAAAGGAAAAATGTTCTTCATTAAGTGGAACTGACATTATCTCCCTATAATGTCCACCCCTTGACAGAAGCAGTATCGTTTGGATCACAGAGATGAGTCTATTCCTTTTATCTCATGATCAAGTATCTGAAGGTGAGAGTCCTATTGCCACTAGAACTTCTCTTCTCCAGTCAAGTGTTCTTGGTAGTTCCTTCAACTATTGCTTGGCTAGCATGATTTTGGCATGTCTCTCCTTTCTAAACATACTTCACAGATGGGTGTCTTTAAAGACTCTGGTGCCCAGAGTAGATACAATGTTGTACCCAAGGGTTGACCAGAGCAGAGAGGGCAGGATCATCATCTCCAATGGTCAAAATGCTCTGCTCTCTTTGATGTGAGCTAGAATCACAGTCTTGTGACCACTTTATTTGGGAGCCATGCCCTACTCCTTTTGCACTTCCAGTCAATCAAAACTTCAAAATCAGCCCAGGTTCTTACTTGTAAGCAATAGAAAATATCTCTAGCTGAATTATGCAAATAAAAAATAGTAAACATACACTGTAATTTTTGGAAGATAGTTAGTGGCATTTTTATTCTACCCAAATTGTTTGATATAAATAGAGCAACTAAGATAACAAAATTAAAGACCCATAGACAACATCTACAACAAAACTAAGTGATAACATCTCCCCAAGAATCTCCTAAGTAGATGGGAACAACCCACTGACAGCTACAAGAACTGCATGGTATCTACATCCGCACAGGAGGAAGCATTGGGAGGCAAATGGGCTTCTAATGAGCATAAGGACAGAATAACTCAAGGTCACAAGTATGAACTAACTGGAAAGCACTGTGGGCCAATCTCAGAAGAGCAACCCAAACTGGGAAGGCTTTGAAAGATCCAATATGAAGGTAAATGCAGCGGGACCATGATACAATAGAGCTAATGGTGCTGGAGCCACAGGGGCCCTGTAAACTCATGAAAGTTAACAAATCAAAAACCTTTATAAAACAAAGATCCACACTAAGAAGAAACAGATAAGAATAGATACAAATTGAACAGGATAGGAACAAAAGAAGCAAAGGGAAAGGTCCAAATAAAAGTAGAGGAGGGGAACAGAGCAGGCAGATTCCAAAAAGTAGGAGGCCATGTTTTTAATCATTTTGTAAAAATAAAATAAGATGGAGCTCTATAGAAATGAAGCCAAAAAAGCTATTCTTGCATACATTTCCATGCTAAAAACAAGAAAAATTCATTGCATTAAAAAGTGAGCAATGGAAAAGAACTAGTCAAATCCCACAGGAAGCTTATTCTGAGAAAATAAGAGAATAAGGGATTATAAGAATATATATATATATATATATATATATAGATATATATATAGATATATATATATATCTGAACAGACAATAAAGAGAATAAATATCTGAACAGACAATAAAACACACCAGAAACAAATGCAGGAAAGAGAGCAAATTCATAATTTAATATTAAGAACAAGTCAAAATATATTATGAAATGATTTAAAAAATTATTAAAGAACGATGTAAATTAAAATTAGAAAAGCTTATAAATGAGGTGATTGGAGAATAGGAAGATTTGAAAAGAGAAATTACAGAAGTCAGGATATAGTTAGAAAAAATTAAAATTTATTTTAAAAATGAAGACTTCAATAGAGAAACAAAAGAAAAAAACAAAGACAACAGTGCCTTAAGATAAATTGAAAGTGAAAAGAAAAGCATGTTTTTAAATATTAAAAAGAGATAAAAAATGATTTAAAGAAAAATGGTAGATATAAAAGATAGGCAAAGAAGATTCAACATATGTGTAATAAGAGATTTTCAAAGACCACATGAAAGCAAAAAGTACAAATACAAACTTGTATAATTTAAGAAAGCATTCTTGAGATAAAAGAATTTGTGACTACAGAGTGAAAGAACATACCACAGTTTTAGGGAAAAATTAATTCATATGGCCAATATCAAGATATAATCTAGAAAAATTATTGGACTTTATGAAAAAAAATTACTTTAGACATCCTTGGATTGACTTTCTTTGAGCTCCAGCATTAGGGCAGCAGCTCTAAAGGCACCAGGGACATATGGAAGGAACCAAACTGTCTGGCTTCAGGACAAAGACTGGAGGAGCAGCTTTCTCCCAGACAGAAGTGCTGGCAGAGGCCATTCATTGTTCCTTTGCTGAGCTCTCTCCTGCAGGCATGGGTGGGCATTATATCTGAGTCTCCATCACCTGGGTAACGGGATTGCTCTGTTCTGGTGATTCCCTGAGACCCTGCCCCATCCAACTTGAGGGCCCAACCAAGCCACTTCCAGTAGGGTTTCCTTACAAATAGTCTGTCTTGACCTTCCTAAACTTTCTCAGAGGTTCATAACTCCCAAAAAGCAGCACTTGGCCTTAGTATGCCCCATAAACCTTGCTAATTAGCCCCACACCCAGCACAAGTGGCAGCCAGCCTTGGTTTATAGCTTGGCCTCTCCCAAACACTTCCAAGCCCAGCTCAAGTAACAGCCATCAGCAGATCATTTTGTAGCTTATGTTGGGTGGCCCCAAGCAGGGTACAAACAGCAGCTGACCTTAGCCTGCACCTCCCAAGAGGCTCCAGAGCCAGCACACCCAGTGGACAGCTTCAGACCACACTGGAGCACCACTCAACCACCTCCACAAGCAATACACTCAAGAAGTAGAATTGGCAGGCTCCAGAGCCCCGCTAAAATGAGTCCTGCTCTGTGGGGTCTGCCCCTGCACAGCACTTCTTCTGCTGTAGTTACGTGGTTCTCGCAGCCAACTGGCCTGAGAGTCAATTCCTCCCAGAGATGTGCCAACAGCAATCAAGGCTCAACTACAACAAGAGAGTGCACACAGCCCACAAACGGGGGGTACACCCAGAGTACACCACTTGGGTGACTGAGGAGGCTGAGCCACTGGGCCCCACGGGATACCTACTACACAAGGACACTCTACCTAGACTGGGAAACAGATGCCCTATCTAATACATAGAAATAAGCACAGGGAGGCAGCCAAAATGAGGAGACAATGAAATATGTCCCAAATAAAAGAACAGGACAGAAATCCAGAAAACAAATAAAACAAAATGGAGACAAGCAATCTACCAGATGCAGAGTTCAAAACACTGGTTACAAGGATGCTCAGTGAACTAAGAGGAAAAATAGATCAATTCAGTGAGCACTTCAACAAAGAGATAAGAAATATAAAAATGGAGATAGAAAACATAAAAAAAGACCAGGCTGAAATGAAGGCTATAATAACTGAAATGAAGACTACACTAGAAGAATTAGACTAGATGAAGCAGAGGATTGAATCAGTGATTTGGAAGATAAGGTAGCAGAAAACACCCAATTAGAACAGAAAAAAAAAAAAAAGAATTAAAAAACTGAGGATAGTGTAAGGGGCCCCTGGGACAACATCAAACATACCAACATTCACATTGTGGGGATACTGGAAGGAGAAGAAAGAGAGTAAGGAATTGAAAACTTATTGAAGAAATAATGACTGGCCCTGGCTGGTCTGGATCAGGGGTTAGAACATCAGCCCGCAGACCAGAGAGACTTGGGTTCGGTTCCCACTAAGGGCACGTACCTTAGTTGCAGTTTCTCCCCACCCTGGTTGGGGTCATGTGGGTAGCAACCACTCGATGTGGCTCTCTCACATAGATGTTTCTCTCTCTCTCTCTTCCCCCCTCTCTTCCCCCTATCTGAAGATAAATGCAAAAAAATGTCCTCGGATGAGGGGGAAAAAAAAAAGAAAAAAATAATGACTGAAAATTTTCCTAACTTGACAAAGGAAATAGGCACAGAAGTCTAGGAAGTGCAGAGAGTTCCAAACAAGATGAACCCAAAGAGGCCCACACCAAGACACATCATAATTAACATGCCAAAGTTTAAGACAAAGAGAGAATCTTAAAAGCAGCAAAAGAAAAGCAGTTAGTCACATACAAGGGAGCTCCCAAAAGACTGTCAGTTGATTACACAACAGAAACTTCGCAGGCCAGAAGGGATTGGCAAGAAATATTCAAAGTGATAAAAAACAGGGACCTATAACCAAGATTACTCGACCTAACAAAGCTATCATTTAGAACTGAAGGACAGATAAAGAGCTTCCCAGACACATAAGAAAAAGCTAAAAGAATTCATCACCACCAAATCAGCTTATAGGAAATGTTAAAGGGTCTTCTTTAAGAAGAAAAAAAGATTAAAATATGAATAATAAAATAACAATAAATATGATTCTGTCAATAATTACTTTAAATGCAAATGGATTAAATGCTTCAATCAAAAGAAACAGGCAGCTGAATAGATAAGAAAATAAGATCTACACATATCCTGTCTACAGAGATTCACTTCAGACTGAAGGACACAAACAGACTGAAAGTAAAGGGATGGAAAAGACATTTCATCAAAGTGGAAATGAAAAAAAAAAAACAAAAAAAAAAAACTGGGGTAGCAATACTTATACCAGACAAAACAGACTTTAAAACATTGGCTATAACAAGAGACAAAGAAGGACCCAGCAATTCCGCTTCTGTGTATTTATCCAAAGAAACCCAAACACTAATTTGAAAAGACATATACATCCATATGTTCATTGCAGCATTATTTACAATAGCCAAAATTGGAAGCAACCTAAGTGCCCATCAATAGACAAATGGATAAAGAAGATGTGTCCATATATACAATGAACTGTTACTCAGTGATAGAAAAGAATGAAATTTTACCATTTGTGACAACATGGATGGACCTAAAGGGTATTGTGCTGGGTGAAATAAGTCAGACAAAGACAAATACCATATGATTTCACTTACATGTGGAATTTAAAGAACAAAATAAATGAACAAAACAGAAACAGATTCATAGATACAGAGAACATTTTGACAGTTTCCCGAGGAGAGGGGGTCTGGGTGGCTGGGTGAAAAAGGTGAAGGGATTAAGAAGCACAGATTGGTAGTTATAAAATAGTCACAGGGATGTAAAGTACAGCATAGGGAATATAGTAAATAATATTATGATAACAATGTATGGTGCCAGGTGGGTACTGGAAATATTGGGGGAACACTTTGTAAAGTATATGATTGTCTAATTAATATGCTATACACGTAAAACTAATAGAAATAATATTGAATGTAAACAGTAATTGAAAAAATAATTATTAAGCAACAAATAAAATAAATAATCATACAAAAATTGATTACACACTCACACACATAAATCAATGAGAAAATAAAATAGAATTAAAATCCCATTTACAGCCCGGCCAGTGTGGCTCAGTGGATTGAGCATCAGCTGAGAGGTCCCGGTTTGATTCCCGGTCAGGGCACATGCCCAGGTTGCAGGCTCGATCCCCGGTAGGGGGAGTGCAGGAGGCAGCTGATCAATGTTTCTCTCTCACATCGATGTTTCTATCTCTCTCTCTAAAAAATCAATAAAAACATTTTAAAATCCAATTTACAATAGCTATAATGGCTGGTGTGTGAGCGGCGAGTGACTCCCAGTACAGCCTGTCTTCTACACCCGAAACCCAGCCGCCTGAAGGTGGATTCCGCTGGCCAAGACATCATCCTGAATTCTCCTTCAGAGGTTTACTGTCCGACTCCATGACGATGTCCCTGTTGACTCGTCGGTGGCTGCCCAGACCCCTGCTGTTGAGGGTCTGACAGGAGCTGAAGAGAGGTGCTCAGGGCTGAGCTCACAAAGGTGGAAGAGGAAATCGTGCCTCTGCGTCAGGTCCTGGCAGCCAAGGACAGTCCCTCTGCGTCAGGTCCTGGCAGCCAAGGACAGGCGCTGTGGAGAGCTGAGGAGGAAGCTGGGCCTCTGCCTGGAGGGCCTGAGGCAGACGGTCAAGAGCTGGCGTGATGTGCAGGTGTCCAAGCCCACGTGACAACTGCTGAGCAATTCCGAGCGCGGAATGAGAGAATGACCCTGTTGGACCTCTACAAGAAGACTCGGGAAACCCTCTCTCAGAGGACAGAAGACTTCAGCCGCCCTGTCCACGTGGGCTCTGCCATCAGCAGGAAGCTCGGGGACATGAGGAATCCTGCCACTTCACGTCATGGGAAGACCGAGTTGGGACATACATTCTAAGGTGGTGGGAGATAGAGTGGCAGTGTCGGCCTTCCCTCCCTGACTGAGAGTGGCGACGAGCCCCTGCCCAATCACACACCCTTCTGAGCCTGTAGCAGCTTCGCTGGCCACGGAGCAGGTGCAGGCCCACCCTCCTCATCGGACTGAAAACTCTGCAATGGAGCCAGCCAGCCGCGGGGGGGCGTTCGGAGCGGCTCTGAGGGCAGTGGCGTCATCCACGCGTACATGTGGCCGCTGCACACACATGGCTTAGAGAACAGTCTTGTACACAGATGCTTCACACTGAAGTCGGGAGATGCAACAGATCACTGTGCCGTCCTGCCTGGGGATGTTTACTGCACTCCCAGGACACGTGAGAGCAGAGGGACCCTGCAAGGCAGGTGGGGGCTGGGTGTGGGGTCAGTTGGACCTCAGCTGCCGCCTTTTCTCAAGAGCTACAAAGTTCTCTTTCCTGTTTTGAAGATGCCACACTGCAGCAGCCTGTCACCCAGGGCCCAGGTGTCGGGTATGTCTGGAGGGGCAGCTTGTGCCTTACTGGCTCTTGGCAGGTGCAGACCTTCCTGCGTGTGATCTGTGCAGCCCTGGGTGGGGGCGACGGCAGCTCAGTGTCCGCTCCGGTGGACCCTGCTGTGCTCCAGTACCTGAGTGTCTGCTGGTCACTTCAGACACCCTGGGGGACCGCGGTCCACTCTCAGACGGGGTGCGGTGAGAGGACAGTGTGCAGGGCTCGTACCTGATCTGTCTTTTCCTTAAAGTGAATAATAGGTAATTTGTCAACAAAGCATTCCTGTGGGGGGCAATACAAAAGTAAATTAATTCATTAAATAACTCTAAGGAAAAGGAAATTCCTAGGAGTAAATGGCCAAAGTCTATGAAAAATCTCTAAAACGCCTCTGAAAGGCACAAAAGTCGACTTAAACACAAATGTGTGTGAAATTTAGACTAAGGAAAACTCTACGAGACAAACAACTTAACAAGTGCATTACAGTACAATTAAAAGTGGTGGGGTAAACTACACCTTGAAGGAGAAACCACCACCTTACTCGATTCCAACTCAAGCGATCATTTATGAAATGAGAGGACGTGAAAACCAGGCATCGGTGGAGAATCGGTGTTGCTTAGTTGTGGTGATAACATTGTGGGTTTCTAAAGGAGTCCTTATCTTGTAGAAGTACATACTGAAATACAGTTGAAATCATGCAAAGATGAGATTTCCTTCCAACAGTCGAGGGCATTGTGGAAAGTGAGAGATCTCAGACGGGCCATATATTGGTAATCATGGAAACTGGGTGATAGGTCAACTGGGTTTATTTGACTTTTCTTACTACTTTGGTATGTATTTGAAAATGTCCATGAGAAAAGTGTTTAAAAATAATAAAAGTGGGGCCCGGCCGGTGTGGCTCAGTGGTTGAGCGTAGACCCATGCACCAAGAGGTCGCCGGTTTGATTCCCAGTCAGGGCACATGCCCAGGTTGTGGGCCCGATCCCCAGTGGGGGGCATGCAGGAGGCGGCCAATCAATGTTCTCTCTCATCGATGTTTCTATCTCTCTCTCCTTCTCCCTTCCTCTCTCTAAAAATCAATAAAAAAATTTTTTTAAATAATAATAATAAAAGTGGGGGCATACTGTGTAACTTATAGGCCCACCAGGCGGGTGAGTCCTCTGTCTCAGCACAGAACTGGTCCCTGAGGACAGCTGTTGTCACCGGACACAACACTGCTGTCACCACCTCTGCTTTGCTGGTGCCATCACCGGACACTCGATACTAGGCACTGCTGCAGCCGCCCTCCTGCCAGGGACAGCTTCAGGCCTCTGCCTCCCTACCGCAGGGCCTATTCAACTGTAGGGTGGGGGTCAGCTGGCAGGGCCGGCCTCCTGGGTACCGAGCAGGACCGCAGCCCTAATGTGGTATTTGTTAGAGCATGGATCCATTACCCACCACACCGTATCCCCTGTACCCATGGCTCCGTCCTAAGTCTACAGGGAAATACACACTTTAGGCCTGCCATTGGTCCTTGTATTGATTTCTTTCCAGTCGTTTTGGTTGTCTGAACCTCACCCCTCGTGGATTTCTCAGGCAGGGCTTATGTTCCCTAGGTTCTTACAAATGCATAACAGTTCGTGTCTTTATACTTGAAGGTCGGTTTGGCAAGAAATAAAATCTTTAGTTCACATGATCTTCCCATCAATATCTTTTCTTAAAATTTTATTTTATTGATTTTTTTAGCCCTAGGAAGGGAGAGAGAGAGAGAGGGAGAGAGAGAAGGGGGAAGGAAACATGGATTAGAGAGAGAACCATGTATGGTCAGTTGCCTCCCATACGTGCACCGACCAGGGATCAAACCCACAACCTGGGCATGTGCACCGACCAGGACTCAAACCCAGCACCTTTTGGTGTACGGGACAACGCTCCAACCAACTGGGCCACACCAGCCAGGGCCCCATCAGTATCTTAAATATGTTTGTCTGCTGTGTCTTCTGATAAACACCTCCGACAGAGTGTCTGAGGCTTCTGGGTTGCCTCTCCCCAGCAAGGTGCTGTCCAGCAGAGCTCTGTGCCCGGAGCCAGTGCCCTGCGACCCGCCGTCCAGGCCACAGCTGTGTGCATGTTGAGCACCTGAACTATGAGAGGAATGACATATCTCATTATATTTCATTTTCATTTAAATAGCTGCACGTGTCTAGTGACTAGCATATTGGACAGTGCAACCTTCCACTGACTTGATTTTTTTTTCCTGGACCCCCAAATGACTTTTTCTTTAGAATCCAACTATTTTACCAGAAGTCTCAATGGCGGCTTTCTGGATCACTTTTCTTAGGTAGGTAGCGCCGGCTTTCAATATTTGGTTTCAAGTCCTTTTGTCTCGGGAAACTTTTCTTGAGTGATAGATTTTAGTGCCGATTTTGTCCCTTTGCTTTGGTTTTCTTCCTCAGACATTACTCTCACATATATGGGATCTTCCTTGTGTGTCTTCTGCATCCATCACTGCGTCTCAAATCCTTTCTTTTCATTTTTCTTCATTTCTTCTTTAAGTTTAAAGACTACCAGGGCCATGTTCAAAAGATTCAGGAATCAGTTCATATTAGAGCCCACTAGCCAAAAATGGGACAATTTGCCCTGGCTGGTTTGGCTCAGCGGTTAGAACGTCGGCCAGCGGACCAGAGAGACCCGGGTTCAGTCCCCGCTAAGAGCACGTACCTCCGTTGCAGTTTGTCCCCGGCCCCAGTTGGGGTCGTGTGGGTGGCAACCACTCGATGTGTCTCTCTCACATTGATGTTTCGCTCCCTCTCTCTTCCTCTCTCCCACCCGCTCTATCTGAAGATAAATGCAAAAAAAAAAAAAATGTCCTCAGGTGAGGATAAAAAAAAAAAAAAAAAAAAAAAGGGACAATTTGAGCATGAAGTTACCTCCCATCCAAACTCATATGGTGGTAAATTCTTCCCAGATGGAAGGGGGTCCATGTGCTGGGCAGCCCAGAAGAAAGATAAAATCACCAGGATTCGTAAGTGTGTTCCCTCCGGTGATGCCAAACATCACCTCTAATGCAGTCTGCTGTGGAGCCTGGGCGGGAAGCAGGCCCCACCCACTGGGGAGGCAGGAGGGTCTACGTGAGGAAGAAGAGGGACGAGGACACATCTTTTACCTGGGAAGTCACTTTTAAAGGGAAGGAAGGTCTTCAAGAGTAGGTCCTGCCTCTTATCCAACTTTTTACACCCTAATTTTATGCAGAGTGTGGTATTTGGCAGCTGCTACATAAATACTTATTAAATTCAACTCAACTTGAAGGGCAGAATCATATATTTACTCTCATTAAATTTAATCTTTTCATTACTACCCGTTGAGATTTGATTGAATCCATTTTAGGTTCCCAGTGCCAACCAGCTGTGTGACACAGAGTCACGAGTGAGCAGATGAGAACCTCGCAGCAGTCATGAATACAATGGACAGGAACACACAGCGCGCAGATTTGTCCTCAAGCCATCAGTCAGTCCTGCCTGGTGAGGCTGTGACTCAGTTATGTCTCCACCAAGTATCACGTCACAAAGCTCACAGCCCACACGGGCTGAGCACCGACTACACCGAGCGCTTACATCAGCCTGCCCACCTCGGAATAACCCTACGGCCTGGGAGTCGAGTTAGGTGTTTAAGAACACAACAGTCTCTGAAATCAGACGACCCAGGCTCAAACCCCAGTTAGACTGTTACCAAGCCCTGTGACCAGGAGAGAGTAGCTCTCTCGGTTCCCAGGCTCCTCCGCGATGAAAGGGAAGGATCGGCTGTGCTGACCTCGCGGGGTTGCTGTGAGACGGATCACACAGATTCCACACGCAGTGTGCTCCCACAGGCCTGGCAGGCAACGGCGCTTAGCACACAGTCGTTTCATCCTTCCTCCACCGGCTGAGGAAGTGGAGGGCCATCGACACTGAGCAACTTTCCAAGAACACATAGCCAGACAGTGGCAACCCCCATGCACCCGACGTTCTCTCTCTCCATCTAGTCCACAAGGGACTATGAATGGTTTTCCCACAGGGCCTGGTGAGGCTCAGATATGCTTTGTCCTTTGCATTTCCTTATTCACCAGCACTTCAAGCTTAGCCTGAGAAAGACAAGGAAATGAAGGCATGTCAGAGAACTTTCCATCTTGGCTACTCATCTTTTCTCTTCATCTGGGTCGGCCTGGACGTGAGAGCAGAACGACCAGAACCAAGATGGGCTCATAAATCAGAAGAAAGTGAGCAGAACAAATAAGTGGGTGAATGAATGAATGAATGAACAATTAGTCTAGACATTGCAAAATTGTCCGTAGTCCAAGTCCATGGTGCTGGTGACTGAGGCTTGGCACAGTGACAACTGTCATCGTTGTGGACATTGCAGGGAACGTTCTCTTCTGCTCTGTGACACATGGGACATTTCCAATGTCAGAGGTTATAACCAACCATAAAACATATTCTAAATCCAAGCAATAATCATCTCTGTGTGTACACGTGCCAGGGGGAAATGCTTGCCCAGGGACCCTGGCTGTAAATCCCAGGCTGCACCCAGCTCTCCCCAGCCGCCTGCCCCAGCCCTGCGGAGCCCTTTGGCCTTGTCGTGCACCAAGACTTTATGGGAATGACTCAGATTCCCATCTGCTGCCCAGAACTAGCAGTGCTGAGAGAGTCAAGTCCTCACCCTTGAGCCCTACTGTACCAGACTGAAAGTAATGTACCTACCTGCTGCTGGAGAAATCCAGAACACCAGTACCAGACTGAAAGTAATGTACCTACCTGCTGCTGGAGAAACCCAGAACACCAGTACCAGACTGAAAGTAATGTACCTACCTGCTGCTGGAGAAATCCAGAACACCAGTACCAGACTGAAAGTAATGTACCTACCTGCTGCTGGAGAAATCCAGAACACCAGTACCAGACTGAAAGTAATGTACCTACCTGCTGCTGGAGAAACCCAGAGCACCAGTACCAGACTGAAAGTAATGTACCTACCTGCTGCTGGAGAAATCCAGAGCACCAGTACCAGACTGAAAGTAATGTACCTACCTGCTGCTGGAGAAATCCAGAGCACCAGTACCAGACTGAAAGTAATGTACCTACCTGCTGCTGGAGAAATCCAGAGCACAGGCTCCTTCATCTGTAGGTGGATTCTTTTTGCCCCAGATCAGGGCGTGGAAATCCAGAGATAGGGGAAATCGTCTTCTGTCTCAAATCACTCAGCTCCCATGGGGCATCCGTCACTCCAGCCCCAGCTCTGCCCACCCTGCCCCTGCCCACACCTCCTGCCCACACTGCCCCTGCCCACACCTCCTGCCCACACCTCCTGCCCACCCTGCCCCTGCCCACACTGCCCCTGCCCACACCTCCTGCCCACACCTCCTGCCCACACCTGGCACTCGACCAGGCCTTCTGCCTTGGGCGCCCCCGGCACCGCGTGGCCTGACAATCCCCCTCAGCCGGGCATCTCTCCCTCCGCTCTGCTTCATTCCTTAAAGATTTAGTTCATATTTTGTTTACTTTTGTGGTTGTTTAAAAATATCCATTAAAAAATATTTTTAATCCAAACAATGCTGCTTCCAGGAAGCCTTCCTTGACTTCTCTAGCCAGTTTAAGTGTCTCATCCCTCCTCTAGGTTTCCGTAACACCCAGAGTTTGTCTCCACAAAAACAGCACAAAGCCGTGGTTAAGGCCGTGGATTTGGGAATCAGATGCACCTGAGTTCAAACCATAACTCCATTTACTTGCTGCATGACCTTGGGCAGGTCCCTAAATCCAAATTACACTTTTGTAAAATCAGGTTTAGAATAACACCTACCTCCTAAAAGTTTTGTAAAAATTAAATGAGATAATACAGTCCGGCCAGTGTGGCTCAGTGGTTGAGCATCAACCCATGTACCAAGAGGTTGCTGGTTAGATTCCTGGTCACAGGGCACATGCCCAGGTTGTGGGCCAAATCCCCAGTGGGAGGCATGCAGGAGGCGGCCAATCAATGTTCTCTCTCATCAATGTTTCTAGCTCCCTCTCCCTCTCCCTTCCTCTCTCTCTAAAATCAATAAAGGAAAATAAATAAATAAATAAGATAATGCATTTAGGGTACTTAGCATTTACTCCCCCCCACCCCCAGGCAGTCTGCAACAGAAGATATTTGGTGGGATTTACACAGAGTGTGAGGCAGCGTCTGCCCACTGTGGGCATCCAGTGTGGAAAGACTATTTGCTCCCTGGGACAATTGATATCATACAAAGGCAAATGTGTGTGTTGAGGGACAGCAGAACCCAACTTTGGCTGCTGGGGTTCAGAATCTACAGGGAGAACAAGGTGAACAGGAGCCAAGGGAGGCTGGGAGCAAAAAGCATCACCGAGTCACCCCCAGGGGAGAGTCCACACCCACAGTGGCTGGACCCCGGGACTACTGCTGCCACCTGTGGGCACTGCCCTGTGGAATGGAGCTCGGCTCTCCCTTTGCGTGACGTCACCACTGAAGATTCACAACCCTGGGTGGAAGTGTCCTTTGGCCAAGCCTGGTCCATTTTCCCAGGAACTGGGTGAATGAGCGTCCACAGCGGCTGGTTTATCTCCTGCCGGTACTCACGCACAGGGGTGGTAAGGTCCTCGGCAGGCCCCTCCCCAATAACAAATACCCCCTGCAGTGCTTATGAGCTAAGGTGTGGCTCAGTGGATTGAGGGCCTAGGGAAGGGCCCGCCATGAGGGCAGGAAGAGCTCAAGAGGGCTTCGTGGAAGGTGTGTCTTGACATTGGCCTTCAGGCACAGAGAGGACGTGGCCCCTGCTCTGCCCATGACGCGTGGCCTGACCTGGCCAGCTGCCTTGCAGGAGCTCCCCCGAGAGTCCCCAGCACCTGTGTCGCCGCACTGACGTCACAGCTCCCACGGCCACTGTGCCGAGAGCGAGGCATGCACCCCCTCCAGCCCTCCAATCTTGCAGGCTTCACTGGCTCCATTTTACACATGAGGAAACTGATACAGACGTGCCTGGTCCCGGGGAAGCCAGTGCGGGAACCCAGGCCAGTCAACCGGGACCCCGCTCCTTGCGCTGTGCCTGACGCTCCCCACAGGACTGGAGAACAGGACACTGCGTTTCAGTCCTGCCGGGTGGTTTTCCCAGGAATGTTCACATCCTTCCTGCCAACCTGTGAGTCAGCAAGGGCCCCGTCGGATCTCCCCTTGAGCAGCTGAGGAACCCGAGGCCAAGGTCAGCCAGCTCTCAAGGACTGGAGTCTGCCGGGGCCAGGGCCAGCTCTCCGCCCTGATCCAGCCAGTAGCTGCCCTCGTCCCCGTGACCTGCCGTGGGTGGAGCCACCTGGGGAACGGGAATGGATCCCATTGCCGTGTCCGTCCACGTGCTGTAGGCCCACAGCCGCCGTTCTCGGGAACAGTGGTGGAAAGCGCAGAGGGGACGTCTGTCCAGGAGAACAATGGTATTAATTACTCTGGCAACGGTGCCTGGCAGACCAGGAGGCGGTTTGGTCCGGGGTTTGGGGTGGGTGTGACCTGGAGCCGAAGGCCTGTTACTCGTCTTTCTCCACCTGGGCCCTGCGCGGCCCGGAGGGAACAGCCCACCGCCCAGGACATGTGCCGCGTGAGGCCCCTCTCCTCCTGGGACTGACCAGCGTTATGCCCTGGCTGGGGGCTGGGCTGGCCTGACACACCTCTGAAGACTGAGACAGGGACCTGGACACTTGGCTGGAGGTGAGGGTGAGGGGTACCCTGCTCTACACTGAGGCACACGCCCCTGAGAACTTTCTAGAGAGTTCTTTGTTCATGCTCCATTTGGTGGTCACCCACGTGTCACTCCAATTCTAACACACATGCACACACACACACACGCTCACACACACACACACGCTCACACACACACGCTCACACACACACACACGCTCACACACACACGCTCACACACACACACGCTCACACACACACGCACACGCTCACACACACACGCTCACACACACGTTCACACACACACATGCTCACACACACGCACATGCTCACACACACACGCTCACACACACACACTCACACACACGTTCACACACACACATGCTCACACACACACACGCACATGCTCACACACACACGCTCACACACACGCACACGCACACGTGCATGGAGTCTACACATACATATAGGGGAGGCCACCTCCTGCTCCTCACCGCTGCAGTCACCTCGATGGTCTGGGAGTCAGGTGACCTCGCACAGATCCTGGTTCGGTCACCACTGCCTGGCCTTGCACCTGCCCTCTCTGTGACTCAGTCCTCAGCTGCCACCACTGCCTGGCCTTGCACGTCCCCTCTCTGTGACTCAGTCCCCAGCTGCCACCAGTGCCTGGCCTTGCACGTCCCCTCTCTGTGACTCAGTCCCCAGCTGTCACCACTGCCTGGCCTTGCACGTCCCCTCTCTGTGACTCAGTCCCCAGCTGCCACCAGTGCCTGGCCTTGCACGTCCCCTCTCTGTGACTCAGTCCCCAGCTGTCACCACTGCCTGGCCTTGCACGTCCCCTCTCTGTGACTCAGTCCCCAGCTGTCACCAGTGCCTGGCCTTGCACGTCCCCTCTCTGTGACTCAGTCCCCAGCTGTCACCAGTGCCTGGCCTTGCCTGTCCCCTCTCTGTGACTCAGTCCCCAGCTGTCACCACTGCCTGGCCTTGCACGTCCCCTCTCTGTGACTCAGTCCCCAGCTGTCACCACTGCCTGGCCTTGCACGTCCCCTCTCTGTGACTCAGTCCCCAGCTGTCACCAGTGCCTGGCCTTGCACGTCCCCTCTCTGTGACTCAGTCCCCAGCTGTCACCACTGCCTGGCCTTGCACGCCCCCTCTCTGTGACTCAGTCCCCAGCTGTCACCAGTGCCTGGCCTTGCACGTCCCCTCTCTGTGACTCAGTCCCCAGCTGCCACCACTGCCTGGCTTTGCACGTCCCCTCTCTGTGACTCAGTCCCCAGCTGCCACCACTGCCTGGCTTTGCACGTCCCCTCTCTGTGACTCAGTCCCCAGCTGCCACCACTGCCTGGCCTTGCACGTCCCCTCTCTGTGACTCAGTCCCCAGCTGTCACCAGTGCCTGGCCTTGCACGTCCCCTCTCTGTGACTCAGTCCCCAGCTGCCACCACTGCCTGGCTTTGCACGTCCCCTCTCTGTGACTCAGTCCCCAGCTGCCACCACTGCCTGGCTTTGCACGTCCCCTCTCTGTGACTCAGTCCCCAGCTGTCACCACTGCCTGGCCTTGCCTGTCCCCTCTCTGTGACTCAGTCCCCAGCTGTCACCACTGCCTGGCTTTGCACGTCCCCTCTCTGTGACTCAGTCCCCAGCTGTCACCACTGCCTGGCTTTGCACGTCCCCTCTCTGTGACTCAGTCCCCAGCTGTCACCACTGCCTGGCCTTGCACGTCCCCTCTCTGTGACTCAGTCCCCAGCTGTATGAGGAGGAGACTGGAAGCATCAGCCACTTTGCACCACGTCAGACCCTCTGGACCTCATCTGCCTCCTGCTCCAGCCACCTCTACCTCTGTGGGGACCCGCGCTGTGTTCTCGTCCATCCAGCACACCTGGTCTGGGGGCCACACGGTCGAAACCTGAGAGGGTGGGAGTCGGGAGCACAGGGCAAGTCTCCTCCTCCTCCAGGCTGAGTCCGGGTGACTCCTCAGAGCTGGGGCCCAGGGTCTGCCATCAGCCTCACCCCGACCTCTGCTTCTCTCCCCTTCCATCGCTCTGTCACTGGGGCCACTGTCCCTAAAAAGGCCTCAGGCTCTGCTTGGATAAACCCAGGTCAAGACAGTAGATGTGAGAACGTCTCAGGCCTCTCTTCTGTGATACAGGAAAGGGGTTTCTTTCTTTCTTTCTTTCTTTCTCTCTTTCTTTCTTTCTCTCTTTCTTTCTTTCTCTCTTTCTTTCTTTCTTTCTTTCTTTCTTTCTTTCTTTCTCTTTCTTTCTCTCTCTTTCTCTCTCTCTCCCCCCCCTCTCTCTCTTTCTTTCTTTTTGTTAATCCTCAGCCGAGGATATTTTTCCATTGATTTTTAGAAAGAGTGGAAGGTAGGGATGGAGAAAGAGAGAAACATTGATGGGAGAGAGACACATCAATTGGTTGCCTTCTGCATGACCCCAACCAGGGCTGGGGATCGCACCCGAAACCCAGGTACTGCCCTTGACTAGAACTGAACCCCTTTGGTAACCGCTGAGCCACACTGGCCAGGGCAGAAAAGGATTCTTTTAAGAAACAATGCCAAGGTCTAGGTCTGGCTCATCTCACACCTGGTTTGCATCCCTGCCTCGCCCACTCGCTGGGTCACTGATTGTGCCGACCCATCATTCCTTCCTCTGTAAAATGGGCTGAAGCCTTGGGACTGCTCTGGGAATGAAATGCCACAGTGCATATACTATACCCTGCACCGGGGCTGGTGTCCAGTCGGTGCTCAGTCACCAAAAACAGCCCAGGCTCAAGCAGAGCGCAGAGCAGTGGCTGGGAGCTACCCCTCAGGAGGCCCTACCTCACGGCCACCATGCAGAGGAACCCACGACCCCAGAGTCCCACACGCACTCCCACTTGTCCCCCTCCTCCACCAGCCCAGCACCCAGCGCCCACAGGCTGCTGCACACCCTGGGACAAGCCCATCACCGGGCCAAGATTCCTCTGGCGCTAAGATCAACAAGCTTCAGGTTTCCTGGTTGAGGTCATGCACGTACAACATGTTCCCTCTTTCCAAAGGAGGGGAGAACCCAGGACCCAGCCCTCAGGCTTCTCTCGTCTCCCCGCCCTGGGTTTTCCCTCAGCCGCCTCGGACATCCGCCTGAACAAAGGGAGCGGAGCGGAGGCCTTTCCAATGCAGCCGCGTGAGAAGCTCCAGGGGAACTGCCTCCCCAGCGCCTCCGCAGCACCCCACCCCAGCATCTAGTCCTGGGGTCACATGGCCCCGGGGACTTGGCTCTGACGGGACCTCTGACCGCATCCCCGTTCCTTTGTGGCTGCTCCGCGGGTCAAGGCAGGGCTGGGAGGGTGCCAGGCTGGCGGACGAGGAGACCCAGGGGGTGCCGGCCCGCCCCACAGGAGGCAGGTGTGCCCGGCCAGGTGTCATGCACCAGCCTAGCTCCTGCCTGCAGCTGCCGCTTCGCCCAGCACAACCCTCTGGGCCGTTGACCACGAGGTGCCTGAGTCCGCCACAGCCCTGCTCAGCCTGCGCATGTGGCCCCCAGCCCCTCGGCTCTCCCCCTCACCGCTCAGCACTCTGAGCACCACACCCTCGGGGGCTTTGGGGGGAGCGCCTATTTACCGCATCCGCAGGGGCACCCTCCTCTTCACAGGAGTACCAAGGCCCAAGCTCCCATCCTTACAGGTCTCCAGGGTGGTGGTTCCAGAACATAACTTACATCAGGTTTATCCTTTGCTCAAAATCCTTTTGTGGTCCCCCAGCTTTCAGAATAAAGTCCTCCAATACCTCGTGTCTTCTCAGCAACCCTGCAGCCACCGTGCCCTCCTGTGCCCACTCTGCAGACTGCCCCAAAGGCTTCCCATGCTCTCTTGCCATGGACCTCTGCACATCCCCTTTCTTCTCACTGGGATGCTCTTCTCTTCTCCTTTGACAGATGATCAGCTGCCCGTCTTTCAGGACAGAGACTTCATGCTCAGGAAACCTCCCGGCTGCCTCCATGCTGGGCTGTGTCTTCCTCTGACCCCGCAGAACTCGGACTCCTCCCATCAGCTGTTCATGTTCTGATTCGACCCGTCGGTTGGGTTCTTTGAAGACAGTCTCATTGTCTCCTTCACCTCCTGGAGGCTCAGTAAAGTCCCACAACACAGTAGACATCAAAAAATATTTATGAGATGCCCTGGCTGGTTTGGCTCAGCAATGAGAGCGCTGGCCGGCAGACAGAAGGGTCACAGGTTCAATTCCCGGTCAAGAGCACAGACCCGGGATGTGGGTCCAATCCCGGGCCCTGGTCGGGGTCGTGCAGGAGACAGCAGTTGATGTGTCTCTCTCACATCAATGTTTCTCTCTCTCTCTCCCCTTCCTCCCTTCCACATTATCCAAAAAATCAATGGATCAATACCCTCGGGTGAGAATTAACAACAACAACGGTAAGTATATTTACATACACACAAACACACATTTATCAGATGACTGGATGGATGGGTGAGAGGGGGGACGGTTGGGTGAATGGATGGATGAAGGATGGATACCTGTAAGCAGCCAAAAACGTCCCAACTTTCCTAACAACCTCCACAATCAATTGAAACTTTGAAAATAATTAGATAAAACTGAATTGAAAAATTCCCACCGGAGGGGGAACATTACCCTGGGAAGCTGACTGTCTCCCTTTTTCCATGCAGTCAGCATTTCCGGCAAGGCTCCTGGGGGCCCACAGGAGAAGCCCAGTCAGCAGAAGGCCAAGGCCCTGCCTGCGGGAAGGTGGTGCGATCCCAGAACAGACCGGACACATCTGGGAGTCGCTCGCGGAGCCCGTCAGCTACCACTGAGCAGGTGCAGCGGCGCCCAGGGGAGGGGAGGGGCAGGGGCAGGTCAGAGGGCTCAGAGGGCATCACCCTGGAGTTGCTCTGTCCTGTGAAACTGACTCCAAACTCCACATCCCATGAGATGGGCAGAAATGTGACCCACGACTTGGGGCTGACCCTCCAGCCCTGGCTGCAGTATGAACCTAAATAGAAACTAACCTGAGCCTGGAAGCCGACTCTGACCCTGACCTGAACCTAGACCCGAGCCTTCGCCAGGTCAGATCTGAGCCCTGTCTTCACCCACATGGAGGGCCTGAGAAACCCTTTGGATGACAACCAAACAGAGACCCTGAGAGAAAGGTTGGCAAAGGCGAAGCAGGTTCAAAGAGCAGCCCCAGTGCGGAAAACCCAGGAGCAGCCTCTGACCGCAGCCCCTGACCGCAGCCCAGGCCTGTGCCAGACTCAGGACTCTGGGGGACACATCCCTTCAGCACCTCCGAAGTAGGCCGAGGGTCCCCCAGGGCACCTGGGTCAGTTAACGTGTCTGGGAGCAGGGAACAGGAACTGCTGCACCCCTGTCCTCCAGGCTCCTCCTCCCCGTCTTGAAAGCCTCACTGTCCCCCATCTCCAGCCACCGACTGGCACACGCACTGGAAGGACCCCTGCAGGGCCGGGCCTGTGCGGGAGCCCGGTTCCAGCAGGAGGCACGGTGTATGCCCTCGGGCATCAGCAGGTACTGCGCAGCTGTGGTTCCCAAGCTCATGGGCGAGTGCCCCGCAGTCCCCAGGTTTGGACACCTGACTGCCGGACGCCCGGCTGCAGCTGCGTCTCTCGTCTCTCAGGGACTCACAGGCCGATGCACAGCTTCTCTGAGCAGTGCTGGGACACGGCGCAAACCACTCTGGGCTGTGATTGACACCTGCTCCCCCAAGCAGACCTTCATCAGAAAACCAGCCACCATTCAGGAGATGCTCGGAGAGCATTCGTGTGGGACAGAGACGTCTGGGTAAGTTGAGCGGTGCTGCCACTGGGTTCAGAATTCTGCAGACGCGCTGAGTGACAGGCTCCCTTCTCGCGAGCACCGCAGGCCTGGGCACGGCCAGCCTTCTCTCTGCGACACTCCCCTTCGGAGTGGCTGGGACAGCAGCATTCCTTCTTGAGATGTTATCACAGGTGAAAACACTGGCTTCGTATCCTTCGAGAGCCCTTTCCCTCAGGTGACTCATGGTGACAAGACGGCTGCCGCCCCCAACGCCTCACGCTGACATTCCAGTCAGAGAGAGGGGAAGGGCGAAGGGGCCTCAGGATTTCTTCCTGGCAAAACTTCGCCCTTCCCTAGGGACTTCTGCCTATGTGCGGGCATCCAGAACCCTGGCACAGGTGAACTCCTGGCAGCAAGGGACAGTGAACAATCGAGTGATTTCATTTTCGGGCCTCTGTCGTGGAGAAAGGCAAGAAGTGGTGGTGGGTAGAGGCCGGCCAGCAGCCGCAGTGTCAGCCATGGCCGACTTGGTCTTTGCTGGGGGAGCCTCCCCACGGATCGTATATACTTCAAGCCTCTCCTCGCCAGGTCGCACCAGGTCACAGCCTCCGCTGTCTGAGCTGTCTCCAGAGCTCTCCAGGAACAGCTGCTCTGGTCCAAATGCCAGCTTCTGGTCTCAGTCTGCAATGGCCCTGCTCCTGCCCTGCCTGGGCACAAGTACCCATCCTTCTCTACCCACCCAGGCCCACCTCCTCCATGAAGCCTTCTGGGATGGCTCCCTTCCTTCCTCAAAGTCCATCTCACGATCCGCCCCCCTCCCCCCCCCACCCCTCCTCAAGAGGTAAACAGCCCGTGCTCTCCACAGCCCTGAGTCGCTTCCACGGGACTCCCTGGGTCCTGGGAGCTACGGGCAGAACGCAAGGCCCACAGCCGACTGTCCCTCCCCCCGTGTCACCTGCACTGCAGCTGGTGTTACTTTTAAAAAAAAATTTTTTTTCTTATTGATTTTAGAGAGAGAGTAAGGGAGAGGGAGAGAGAGATAGAAACATCGATGAGAGAGAACATCGATTGGCCGCCTCCTGCATGCCCCCCACTGGGGATCGGCATGTGCCCTGACCGGGAATCGAACCTGCGACCTCTTGGTGCAGGGTCGACGCTCCACCGCTGAGCCACACTGGCCGGACAGCTGGTATTACTTTCAACCTCTCCTTTGGCACAGACTGAGCCTGGCAAAGCTGCCCCTGACCAGCTCCGGGCACCTGTCCCCATGCAGCCCCTGTCCCCACCTCAGGGTGACGTCTAAAAGTCAGCTCTAGTCTTGAGACTTTCTCTTCTCCCTCCGGTCCCCAGGAGGCCCCACCTATGACGCCACAGTGCAGGGCCAGCCATCCCTCAGCCTGGATGACCACAGCTGGCCCCTGCTGGCAACCCTAAGGGCCCAGGAGCGCTGCCCAAGGCCAAGGGCGGGCCCACTATCCTTTCTTTCCTCTCATCCTTCCTTCATCAGTAAGGAAGACCTGCCCGCACACGTGTCGACCCGGAGCACAGCAGGTGTGGTGAAGCGTTCAAGGAAGCCACAGCGATGCGGGGAAGCCGCCAGGAGGGAAGAGGGCCAGCGTCAGGGTGGGTACTGGATCTCAGAACCTGGTTGGGGTATCTCCCTGTGATCAAGGGGGCTTTGTAAACCCTGTCCCTAGTCCCTCCCATAGCAGTTTGTCCCTCTGCCCTCATGACACCCCACAGAAGCTCCTACTGCATTTCCCTGCCCACAGAGTGACCTCCCAGGTCCCAAGGACAGTCTAGACCCTTGTGGAGCAGCCTGTCTCCCGCCTCTGTGCTGGAGCTATGATTCACCTCTCCTCTTCCCAGGCAGATGTCTGACTTCCTTGATCCAATGGCCTCTAACTCAGAATCTCAGAGTAAAGGAACAGTTCCCCAAATGTTTTCCATGGTGCACTGGTAGCCGTGAGTTGCCAATAGGGGAGAAATTAATTTGGGAAATGTTGGATAAAACAAGGTGAAAGAGTCTCTTCACGCAGACCTTCTCAGAGCCTTTAATGAGCGGTAGTGTGGAGTAACCAGCAGCAGGTTCTTGGTGGTTAGCCTCTCTCTGACAGGAAGTTATTGTGTGCGGCATTTCCAAAGTTAGCCACCGACTGAGATTCTAAGTACATCTGTGAACTACAGTTTGGAGAACTCATTCAGTTGTTCCTCCAACATACGTGCCAGGCCCTTTACTGGGCACTGGATGGGGCAGTGAAAAGGGCACACGTGGCCCTGCTTTCATGGAGCTTACATTCTAGTGGGGACAGAATTAATGCTTCTTTTTTTCATTCATTTACTCATTTAGTACATGTAAGTCCTAACCCAGTGCCAGACCATGGAGACAGAAATGAATGAGCTGTGACCACTACCCTCAGAAGTGTCATGATTAGCTGATCTAAGAGACTCTCTCCCTGGTGTCAAGTATAGGAGGCTTGGTTTTTGCAAAGGGAGCTTCAAGTCCCCTAATCCAAGCCACTCCCACGTTCTCCCCCTGTCATTCCTGATTTAGCCCATTCTTCACCTATTCCTTGAGCTCCTCCTCCATGTGCTGAAGTCATCCCACTTGTCTGGGGACAGTGTGCAGCACTCTGGTGTCTGGCCTTGGACCCAGCCACAGTGGGAAGGGCATATTCACCTACACCAGCCCGGTGGCCTGGCAGTGCTTCCTGCCATGTCCTGACCCTCCGAGGCTCTGGGAAGTCCCTCATCCCCCTAACTGGGACTTAGATGCCTGCCACCAAGATCCTGCTGCAGGCTGGGCTTCCTGAAGCAGGTCTGGGTCGGCATTCGATGCAGGACATTTATCAGGAAGCCTGTGGGGATCAGTATGGGGTGGAGGAGGGAAGAAAGCGGGATTGGGGAGAAGGAGGAGCTGGCCTATGACCAGTCTCTGTGGAGCCTCAGCCGATCCCACAGGCAGCTCGAGGGGTCTCCTCCGCCAAGGCAATGCCAGGAGAGGCTGGCAGACCACCTTCCAGCAGCCAGGGTCTGGGCCCCTCGGGCTCGATGCAGGGCCTGGGTGGCTCCTGCCAGCAGCCCCCACAAACCCTGGTGGTGAGGACAGGGTGAGGGAGAAGAGTACCAGCTTTGGAGCTGCCACGCCTGAAGCCAGGCCCCAGCTCTCCACCCTGCAGCTTCCCCCTGGGCACGAGCCCTCCCAGAGCCTCAGCTTTGCCATCCTGCAGGCTCTGGGGAGGGTAACATGTCGCGGTGCTGAGCAGAGGGTCCCAGCAGAAGGGATGACGGAGCTGAGAGGTGAGGGAAGTGGGGGGTAAGGTTGGCCCGAGCGGGTGGGAACAGCTGCTCAGGCAGAGGAGGCGACCTGGGGTGCCTGCAGTGCGGGGAGGGGAGTTTGGAGGTGAGGCTGCATGGTGGCGGCCCGGGTCACAGGGGCTGGAGGGTCAGGTGAGGGAAGCTTGGCCTTGCTCCAGGCCCGGGAAGGGACCGCGGGGTTTCTGCACCCTGGTTGAAATGGTCCGACGAGCTGGAGGTGCTCTGAGCAGCTCACCTGTCTGAGCTCATGCATCTTCACAGCACCACCCCTTCTGCAGATGAGGAAACGGAAACGCGAAGAGGCCTGCGTGTCCGAGGTCACAGCGAGTGAGCGGCTCCCGGCCCGTCGGGCTCCAGAGCACACGCTCCTACCTGACCTCACCGACCGTCACCTTTGGGTGGCCAGGGCCCGATGGGAGCAGCCCAAGGCTGTGTCCTGACCACGGTGATTCTGCTCAGCCCTCGGGCAGGCACCTCCATAATGCCAGTCAGGTGGGGTGCTGCTGACCCGGCCCTCCAAACCAAAGCCCTAAACTCCGAAACCTCAAAGGCAAAGTGTCTCCCAGGGACAACGCAGCTGCTCCCACGCCCCAGGGTGTGGGCCGTGGTCCAGGGACATGGTTTGGCTCCAGAACATCCTGGAGCAATTTGCAACACCTTCAAGCCTCCTGGAGCAGCCAAGACAGCAGGGGATGCACAGGCCCGCAGGAGGGTGGCCAGGCGTCGGGTTACCGGGCAGAGGCCAGGCCCGCAGGACCTGGGGCTGCAGCCACACCCTCCCTCCAGCATGCCCACATTCCCCTGTGCATTGCCCCTGGGCCCCCACATCCGGGTGCAGTGTCCAGCATGGCCGGCCTCTGCGGTCCTGTCTACCAGCTCCTTCAGCACCCCAAATGGGTGCCCTGGCTGCAGCTCCCGCCCCTCTCCTCAGCCCCAGCAGTTCTGTGTGCGGGGTCTTCTCCAGTCAGTCAGAGGGGAAGCCGGCGTAGCCTGACCTGCTGTGAGCACCCACACCTTCACACAGTGGGCTCGTTGACCAATCTGCCTGTCTCTGAGCAGGTGCTGTGGGTTGAGACTGGATGGTTTAAAGCCCCCACGTGAGATAACCCACACCCCCCAGGACCTGCTCATGCCAGGTGCTGTCTCGTGGGTTCATCTCTCACGGCCTCCACAAACACCTACTGAACACCTACGTGCCATGCGCCCGGGCAGCAGTGCCCAGGTGACTCAGGCCTACTCTCAAGGTACGCACGGGCAAGCGAGGGCCCACCTGACAGTGACGGGTTTGGGGGGCATGTGGGGGGCCCCTGGGAGCCGTGGGGCCTCACCCACGAAGAGATGGAGCCAGGCCTGCATGGGAGCCTGCTTTGTGCGAAACGCCCACCATCCCCATGAACTCCCACCACAACCTGCAGGTGTGGACTGCCATTCCCGCTCCAGCATTCCCTCTCCGAGGCTCAGAGAGGTCGTGCAGTTTGCCCGAGCTCACACAGCAGCCACAGTGGGATTTGAACCTGGTCCTGAATAAATCCTAGTCTGTGTGCTCAGCCCAGGTACACGCCGACTGAGAGACAGCACCAGTGGTGAGAGAGCAGATCGGAGCCGAGCAGTGACTCACCAGGACACACTGACATGGGTTACAGAACAGGCGGGGCTCGTGCCCGACGCTCTTTTTTCCATTTCTTCCGTGTCCTTCCACTCCCTGTTCCTTGGGTTCCTTGAGTACATTCTGTTCTTACTGAACTTCAGCTGAGCAGGGCAACCTGATTCTCCTGAGGACTGAGGACCCTTGGCCACCTGAGGTCATCAGCTCCATGCCTAGGCCTCATGCAGGACCCAAGAAAAACAGGCTGAAGGGCACGCCAGAGCCTGCTGCCAGCTGCAAATCTGCAGGCTGCCCATTGCTTTGTGGGTCAAGTCCAACCCTCCACTTAGCCCCAGGCCTGTGCGAGCAAGGGGCTGCCCGCTCTGCAGTCTGCTGTCTGCTACCCTCCCAGGCGCTCCGCGCAGAGCACGGCTCAGACGTCCACACATATCCCGGGACCTGCCCCTGCACTCCAGTTTCCTAGTGCTGATCAGGTACCGTTGTGCCAAAGGATGCCCCTCCTTTAGGGAAAGGCTCAGTGAAGTATTGAGAGGTGAAAAGACATCATACCTGCAACTTACCCAGACACACTTAAGAAAAAAATTATTGGTAGGTAGGTAGGTAGATAGATGATAGATAGACAGACAGATATGGGGGAAGAGAGAAGAAGAGAATAAGCAACTGTGGTAAAATGTTAACATTTTAAGGAAATTGAGTGAAGAATATTAGAAATTCTTTGTACTATTTTTGCAATTTTTCTCTAAATTTGAAATAATTTCTCTTTTAAAGTTCAGAAAATTCGGGAGAAGAAATGTTTGAAAGCCCAATAACCTCAAGCCTCACTTCGGAAAGCAGCCCTAACTGGAGGCTGGGTGTGCGCCTTGCAGGCACCACCAGTCACACTCCATTTTAATGACCTATTTCCCACCCGAGACAGTGAGTGCCCGGACGACAGGGACGGGGTCTCGCTCAGGTCTGCACCCCAGCGTGTGTGTCTCCAGCCCTGGGCAAGCTGAGAGCACCCGTCCTCAGTGCACTCTCAGCGAGGAGGAGAGGAGAGCACACACCGAATCAGGAGCCCATGAGCAGTGCGCATGCGCCCGGCCACCGCCCTGAGCCACCCGGACACCTTCCCTGCCCCCAGACCACGGGCAGCGGACTCCCAGGAGCTGGGCCAGCATTTCAGAGCCGGCTGTCACTCGGGGGTTTGAAAGGAAGCGTGCTGAGAGGAAAGGCCAGGAGCTGAAGGCCAGGACTGAGATGGGGGTCAGGGCCAGGGCCCAGAAGGGGAGGAGTCACAGCCAGCACGTGTGCCGCAAGGCTAGTGGACAGAGAGAGTGTCGGGACCGTGGAGAGGCCCAGCCTGTCGCCCGCTCAGAGTGCTTCCTGCTCACTGAGCACCTCCGTGTCCAGGATCTGCTCCGGGTCCAGGGACACAACAAAGCCCGCCTCCCGGGAGCTGGCGCCCTGCTGCAGCAGACAGGCAGTCACCATGGGGTCTGGATCACATCTGGTTCTCTTGGGTGTTTTAAAGCAAAACAAAGCAGAGAGAGTGAAGCTTCGAAGGGGCCGGGGGTTGGGGGGGGGGGCTACAGGAAGTGATGGGGAAGCCTCTCTGCTCAGTGACCTGCAGGGCTCTGGGTACGGAAGGGAGTAGTGGAGAGCTGTGCAGAGGCCGAGGAAGATCTTCCCAGGCTGAGAACAGCAAGTGCAAAGGCCCTGAGGTGGGGCACGAACAGAGCATTCCAGAAACAGCAAGGAGGCCAGGGTAGCTGGAGCAGGTAAATGGGGAGAAAGGAGAGGATGCTGAGATCAGAGAGCCATGAGCCTTGTGAGTGAGACTGGGAGCCCTCGGAGGATCTTTAGTGCCATGATCAGACTTACATGTTCAAAAGATCGTTCTGGCTGTTTCATGGGGGATAGACTGGTGGGGGAGGGGCAGGGCCAGGGCGGAGGCAGGGTGCCCGGGCGGAGGTGACGGCAGCAACCCAGGGAGCAGTGCTGCTGTTGGTCGTGACCACATCATGACTCTTATGGACCTGAGGTACTTTTGCCTTTGTGGGCCCCTTCCTCCTTAAAATAAAATTTTTATTATATTTTACAGCTACTTTGATGTAAAAATAAACGTATATTAGTTATTGTTATATTTATTTTTCTGCTGATTTCAGAAGAAATTAAAATTAAGCCACTTTTGTGGGCCCCTAAGAACACACGGTGCTCCCCACGCCGTGGAGAAGTCTGCTGAGCGGGAAGTGGTCAGGGCTGGGATGGGGAGAACCGGGGGAAGGAGGCCAGGCAGCCCGCTCTGACCCTCGGCTCGTCCCCAGCTCAGGTTCTCCTGAAGTGTCAGCTGCGTGAGGACAGAGAAGGGCTCCCAGAGGATCGGCCCCTTCCATGTGAGTGGCCTCCGCAGGGTGACGAGTGCCCACATTTCCAGAGCGGCTCTGGGTGAGCGCTGCCAGCAGGGGACTTTGCAGACAGCCTGAGACAGGGAGCAAGTGTAAAGAAGGGCAAGTGGACCAGACATGGCACACGTCATGAGAAAGGTGGCCCCGTGGGACCGAGGGCAGGGAGAGGCATGTGCTCCAGGCTCAAGGGCCTGCCCACGAGGACTGTGGCTGGAAACACTCCCAGCAAAGAGAAAACGACTCTGACGGACTCCAGGGAGTAGCTGAAGGTGTTCGTCCTTAAGCTGGCTGAGCAGACAGCAGAACAACGGCCTCCAGCTGGGACACCGGGCCAGACCCCATGCTCAAGTTGCCAGAAGGGAGCTGACGCTGGGAGACCCTCCTCCGGCTCCTGGTCAGGGCCCCCGTGCCTCAGCTGCAGGGACGTCCCACGGCCTTCTGCCCCACGTCTGATTTGACATTCTGGCTCCCACAAGGAGCTGGGCCTGGGTTCAAGGCCAAAGAGGACCTCGGCTGTGAGCGTGGACCTCAGCTTCCGCCCCTTTACCACCCATCCAGCCAGGACCGTCTCCTTCCCCCAGTGACTCCCCTCAACACGTGGCCTCTGGTCTTCCCCAAGGTCATCACCAAGGTAGCTATAGGCAAGCTGCTTTCCTCCGTGGGTTTGGGCCCCCCACCCTGCCTGGCATTGGCATAAGTCACTTCAGGGAATCATCATGGAATTAGGGTCCAACGCCGGAGGAAGGAAGCACAGAGAGACCTGTGTTCCGATCCTGACCCACAGTGGTGGCCACGAGCAACCTTGGAACTGAGTCACCTCCCCTGTAACAGGTCTGCTGGGCAGGGTCACCAGTGAGCCAGCGCCCTGACGCCGCCGCGTGCCGCGGTGCCCGGCCCGGAGCCTCTCGGGGGGACGCCACTCGTCTCCACAGCACACGCTGCAGCGTCGGCACTTCTGTGAATTCCATCGTTATCTCCCACCAGCCCAGGAGCCCTTCAGCCAGGGACACCTTGCTCCCGGCCCCAGTGCCAAGCCCTGCTCCTGGCGCCGTTTAAAGGTCCGGTGTCTGTTGAATGGCCATCCCTACAGGCCCATGTGCCCACCACCACCGGCAGGTCTGCAAGCTGGCATTGCGCGGGGCAGTTTCCAGGGGAGCCTACCTAACTGTGCCCGGCTGACCCTGAGCCCGCTCAAGAACGGAGCCGTAACACAACCTTCCCTTGGCTGGGGGTCTGGCCTTGCCCTGCCCTGGACCGCTCGCTGGGCCCTGGCTCCCAGGGGTCGGCCTCACCAAGCCTAACCGCAGGCTGGGCCTCTCCATCACCAGGAGGACAACGGAGTGCTGGCCGGTGGGGAGGCGTTTGCATGGTCCCGAGAGGACACCGTCCTGGACAAGCTGCAGACCTATAGCTAGTCACAGGGCAAGTGGGAGAGGGGACGAGAGGACAGGCAGAGGCCACAGCAGAAGGGCGAGGAGTGAAGTTGCGACACTCTGCTGGTGACTCACCTTCTTCCTTCTCTTGTCTCACCTGGAAATGGGTAGGATAGCACCCGCCCTGCAAAGCTCTTGGAGGGTTTCTAGAGACTGGGTAGAAAGCACCAAGCACAGGGCCTAGCACATAGGAGGCCTCAGAACAGCAGCTCCCTGGTTCCTTTGCAATCGTTGCACGGATGAGGCGTGGGGAGCTGACAAACAGCCCGAGTCCCCTCCAGGGGCGAAGGACTTACGCCCGGGCTGCTGGGAGAGGTGCTGGCAGTCAGGCCTCCCACGTCCCAACAAGGACTGCCTCCTTCAAGGTCGTGCCCTCCCGAGGTGGCAGGCCCCCACTGACTGCCTGGCAGGGTATTAAAGGTCTGGCTGCCTCACCCCCTGTACGGGCCACTCCGACATGTGGTCCAGCAGTGGGCAAGGGAGGCCTGAGTCTGCATGGCGGTCCTGCCCCTCCACCTGCCCTCTCCGGCTCCCCCAGGGCTCTCTCACAGAGATCCACGGATCCTTCTGCCCAGGCCGTGGCTGGGGCTAGAGCACCTGGAAGGTGCAGCTGAAAGGACAGATCCCGGTGCCCCGAGGGCTCTGGCCCAGAGGGAGCCGGGCAGGGTTGGGCACCTTGCTGGGGTGAGCCCTGGGCCGTAGGAACTGGAGGAGGAGGAGGACATCTGAAGAATGTTAAGCCAGAGAGCAGCATGGTCCGAGTGGGGCTCAGATACTTTCCAGGCCCCCTTCCTTGGCAGGGAAGGCAGTCCTGGGCGAGGAAGCCACGGGTTGCACCCTCTCCGTGCAGGCACGAAGCCAGCCGCTTTTCCCATGTCATCGCATTGAAACCAGGAAGGAGGGGTGACTATCTTTACTCTACAGACCCAGAAGCCGAGGCCCAGAGCAGTGGACCTGCCTGAGTCCCTCCACGCTCCAGCTGGCCAGGTTTGGGCTGGAATGCCTCGTGGTGGCCCCCTGAGCACTTGGCTGGGCAAGTGACAGCAGGTGGGGCCCCTTCTGCCCCCACCCACTGTGAGGCCTCCTCTTCTCTCTCTTTGGAGCCTTGGCCAGAGCGGCTGGGATGGGGAAGGACAGTGGAGAACCACACCGGCCTTTCACGACTGGAGCAGGAGGTGGACAGGGAGGGGCTTGCCCCAGCCGGGCCCTGGGGGGCGGGGGGGTGGCTCACGCACCAGGAACAGGGACTCAGTGGAAGACAGGAGGAAGGGTCAGTGCATGCAGAGGAGGTCCCTGGGTCCACAGAAACTGCCCACTCCGCCTGGTATCACTCCAGGGTGGGCCTTCCCTTTGCAGAATGACATGTTTCATTCATCCTCTTTTAAAAACCGATTTTATTGTGAGATCTAACACCTACAGGAGAGGGCACAGAACAGACACGCAGCTCAGTGACTTATCACAGAGCACACACTCAGGAAGTCACCCTCGGACACGAACGAGCACGTCCTCCCCCAGCGCGGCCCCCACCCCGAGCCCTGCCAGGCCTTCCCTCCCTCCAGGAAAGTGAACCACTAGCCTGACCTTCGAGGTCATCACTTTCTTGCCTTTCTGGGTAACTTTTCCACGAAGTGTCCCTCGTCACTGCTTCAGGGTGTCCGTTTGGCCGAGCTGTGCAACCAGGCCGCTCGCCTTCCCTCGGCTTCTTCCACGCGCTGTCACGCCGGAGGCGCCTCCGCCGGTCACGTGCTGGCGACTCTACTGACCTTCCCGTCTAGAGCTCTGCTCAAGCCTTGTCTCAGGCCCACCGGCTGGCGTCCAGTTCCAGCCCAATGTCCCCACCGCAGGGCCGCCAGTGGGCTCCCACCTCTCCGAACCTGGGAACATCATGAACACACGCGAGGCCTCCCGGGTACGGGCCTGGCACGGGACCGTGCCACCCAAGTGAAGATTTCCACACTGAGTTTGAACCAGGCTCCACCACTTTCTGACTGCGTAGTTAAACAATAACTCATTGTCTCTGAGTCGTCATTTTCTCCTTGTGAAATGGTGACGATGACATGCACCTTGCAGGATGTTGAGGAATCACGAGTGTTTGGGTAAACGCGGGTGCAGGGCAGGCCTCGTCTCCTGTCAGCTTCCACGTCTCCAAGCTGCTGCTGCGTGGTCTCATTACTCACAAAGCAAGGGGCGCCTTGCTCCTGTGTTGGAAAGCGGCCGGTGTCTAGGAGACACCAGCGCAGCGCCCGGCTCAGGGACGCCCTCGGCAAGCGCCGTGCCCCCACCCTTCGCTGGCCTGGGAGGAAATGAAATGGGAAGAGGCCTACTGCCCCCGGGAGCCCTGGACCCCAGCAGACGTCCCACATCCTGTGCCAGCAGGAGACTCCGGGGCCCCCGGGTTTTGCCTTTACCCCTGGATTTTTCTACCCAGAGCTCAAGGCTGTCCCCTGAAAACGTGACACATTTTCTGCACTCCACATGTTCTGCCATTTCAGACCATCGCAGCAGGACCAGAGAGGGCATCTCAGTAAGCAAATGCCCAGTGTTAGGAGAAAAGGCAGACCAAAGTGACCTCTCCAGATGAGGCTGGCACACCAGGGGCGGTAGGGCCCAGCTGGCTGGCGGGTGTGGGGCAGAACCCTTGTGGCAGCCTCCCTCGTCACCAGGTCATGCTGCCAAGAACGAGGCCCCTCCTGATCGGATGCCAGGCCCTGGGATGGCCGCAGCCCCACTCCCTGGCTCAGCCCTGCATCCCAGCTGTCCTGGCCACGATGCCCCTTTGACAGCACAGTGTCAAGAGTCCGGACCAGGTGGAAATCGGGGTTCAAGTACAGAGACAGCGGCATAAAAAATTAAATAAGCAAAATTAAATAAGCAACATATTCATTGACACATGAATGCTCCATAATGGTGTTGTTGAGTCTATCTGCAATGTCACCCGTGGATAAAGATGTCCCACTGACTTAGAGAAGTGAAATTCACACTCAGGTCCCCAAATGTCCCTCTTGGACCCCGAAGGGGATGGGCTGGAGAAAGAGGGTTCGGATAACTTTCCTTACACAAGTGACACCGGCCCCAGTGAAACCGCTCTCCACAGCAGCATTCTACCGGAACCTCTCGCTGGGAACCACAGCAATCCCGAGTGCAGGCGGTCCCCCGGGAGAGGTGGTGGCCCAGCCTCGCCCGCGCAGCCAGAAGCCCACGTTCAGGACGCGGCCCGCACTTTCTGGCCAGCCAGTGTCTCCCGCAAGCGAGGCATCCTTCTTCTTGAGCCTGAGGTTTTTCCTTGGGGAACAAAGACAAATTGCAGGACTCAGTGGCCCATGTCTCCTGAGTCTCAGCCTGAGCCCACAGAGTGTGCTCCAGTGAGTGGTGGAGACAAATGCCTGAGCACAGACTCCCCAACCCCAATAGTCCTGTCACCCCTCAAAGGGGACAGAAGCTCAGCTGCGACCTGGCAGAGGGAAGCTTGGCTCCTCCAAGCCAGACAGCCAATACCCACGCGTGTCGGCCACCGTCCTCGGGGCAGGAACGCGGTCAGAGATGTTCAGCTGCCGATCCGCTGTCTTCACCCCCCTCCAGCTTCCTCCAGCACCCCTGTTTCCGGAAGGCAGCCACCCTGGTCCGGTGCCCACCCCACCCCATGCCAGCACAGCACCCCCTCTGGCCCCTCCATCCCAGGAACCACCCACTCCCAGGCGTGTTCCTGACATCTCTGGGGAGAGAAGGGCCTGCGTTCGAGGGCAGAGCCTTGCTGAGGACCCGCGCTCCAGGGTCTCTTCTCAGCCTGAACGGGCCCCAGGTCACCGGTGGGTCTCAAATGTGGCTTCTTTACTGTGTGCCTCAGTGTCCCCAGCAGCAGCAAAAGAACTGAGAGAAGCTCAGAGCTCTTCACACCCTGCCCCACACAGTCCTGGGCGTCCTCACACCCCTCTCGAGGTCCACGGCCTCCTCCCACCCCAGTCTTGTCCCTCAGCGTGGCTCGTGGTTTGGAACGCATTGCCACGCGCGGCTTCCTTTACCAGAGGGTCTGAGGACACGTGTGAAGACGCCTGGCCTGGGCGGTGGCTGCGGTTCTGGCAGTGTTGACTCTACACTGTGGTGTGTGTGCTCTGGCTGGAACTTGGCCCCACGGTGCCCCAGCCACGGCACACTACAGCAGTGGCCCCCCTCCCACGTCTGCCCCATCCCCTCTGCGCCAGAGACGCTCTGAACTGAAGCCCACAGCCTCTCAGTGGGCCCTGTGCCCAGCCCAGCCCTGCCACCCCCAGCCACCCTCTGTTTTGTATACAAACCCTACTGGGGGTGGGGGGCAGGGGGAACCTGCGGGCTGATGTCCTTCCAACAACAGGGCCCTGTTCTTCTTAAAGGCACCGTGCACACTCTTGGGTGCGGGAGGCCCACAGAGGTCACTGGAGGGGCCTGGAGGAGGGGAGACTGCAGTCACTCCCTTAACTCCGGCGTCTCCTCCTTACCTACACCGGGGATCCCCCTGCGGGGCCCCTAAAGATCAACCCACTTTTGACCCTTGGTGTTTTTTTGCCTTGTGTCTCTATTAAGAGAGATCCGAGTGGTGATTCAGTGCACAGGCTTGAGCCAGAACTGGCTGTTCAAATCCTTTCTCGGGCAAGTTCACGAACCCTCCTGGCTTCAGTCTCCTCCTCCCGAAAATAGGGTTTATGGCGGAGTTTAGCGGGGCTGGGGCGCGGGTTGACAACGTCTATGTTGGCAACCTCTTTTTTCATTCACAGGTGGGTTTTTAATGTATGTTAAATGCCACAGTGGCGGGAAATGCTGAGCCTACAGCTGGACTGCGTCTCCCAACCGCCCAGCCAGCCGCCGCGCAGGGCCGTGGGACGTGGTCTGCTCGCGTCCCGGGACAGGAAGATGGGCACGACTTTCAGGCCTGGTCTCTAACACCTCTCCTTCTGTCCTCCAGGTCCTCCCTCACCCCTGCCTCTGCCTTCAGCACAGGGTCCAGGGAGGACCCTGAGGCCCTAGAATGTTCGATGGAGGAAGCCTGGGTCTCTGGATGACCATGTGGAGTGCAGCCTGGCACCAGGCCAACCTGAGACGCGAGGGAGAAATAAACTTTTACTGTGTTAAACCACTAAGTTTAGGGTTCTCTTCTTTTTAATCCTCACCCAAGGATGTGTTTTTATTGATTTTTAGAGAGAGAGAGAGAGAGAGAAACATCGATGTGAGAGAGTAACATCAGTTGGTTGCCTCCCACATGTGCCCTGACCAAGAATCGAACCCACAACCTTTTGGTGCGTGGGACGATGCTCCAACCAACCGAGCCACCCGGCCGGGGCTAGGGGTTGTTTTTATAGTACCTAGCATTACTCACCTAGTCTGGGCATGATGTGAGACTATTTGAATTAATTCTCCGGGTATTTCCAACTTAATATTTTTTCCTCCTAATTATTAGCATAGTGGTATTGTTCTACATTCTGGAGAGTCTTCTTTTTAATGTTACCTTCTGGATGCGTTACAGAAAGTTTAGTTGGTCTACAGACCGTTCTTCAAACCCTGACATCTCCACAGTTTTAAAAAGGCACCCAAGGCACTGCTGGGGGCTCCTGGCTCTGCCCAGGGCCTCGGGGGCTCTTTCCTAGAATCAGATGGATTCCGGAACGCTGAGGCCACTGCCGTCAGGGGCAGCAGGGCACAGGGAACAGCCAGCTCCCAGGTGGACAGTACAGTCAAGGCTGGGAGGCCCGAGAGTCCGATGGAGCCTGCCGAACCTGGCTGAGCCCTGGGCCCCAGGGGGAGTCTGGGGCCTCCACTCCCTTGGCTGTGACATGGCTGGGATGGTCCTACAGCCCAAAGGAAAAGGCAGTTATCCCAGAAGCCCATCTCCAGTGGGCCGGCGCTGGTCTGCAGAGTGATGTTGGCGTGGCAGGGTGTGACAGGCGCGGCCGGGCGTGCCAGGCCCAAATGTTCCCAAACCAGATGGCCTAATGCAAACACTCTCCGACACCCAGCAGTTTATGAACACGGAGCGCAGCGGAGCGGAGGGTGCCATCTCCGAGGCCCTGCGGCAGCACAGGAGACGCCCTGGCGGGGGGGAGATGTCAGGACAGCTCTGGGGATCAGGAACCCTGAGGGCCCAGAGGAAGAGCCGCACATGTGGGGACCTGGGGACAGGCTTCCTGTCCTGGGCACACATTCCAGAGGGCAGCAGAGGGGCATCTGCAGTTGTGGGGAAGATGCCCACTCAGTCTCTTGGTGGCCATGAATGGGTCTGGGGACCCTGGATCCCCTGGCTGAGGCTAAGCTCCCAACTGAAACTTACCAAGCTGGTGCCCTGGCTGCACCCCTACCCTCCGCTGCCGCCTTTGCTCTCGCAGGGAAGCAAATGGCAGGTGGGGGCCCTAATGCTGTGCTGGGCAGGAGGAGGACCCGGCTCAGCTCACTGCATGGCCCCCAGGACACAGCTGGGACAAGACTTGGGATGGAGAGAAGATGATCATAGTATGTGGCTTGTCCCAAAGGCACACCCCCTGAGGGTGTGAAGAACCAGAGGGGCCCCACAGCCTACCTGGACCACACTGATCTGCTCCCCAGCTCCCTGCGGCACCTCACCCTGGGTGCCTTTGTCCTACGCTGGCCCTGCTCTTCAGAGCCCAGGGCACAGTCCTTGGTGGCCCTGGCAGTCCTTGGGGCTGACAGACCCAGGCCAGAAGCTCAGCTCTGCCCCATGACCAGCTGTGTGTCCCTGAATGGGCGCCCAGCTCTCTGAGCCTGTCTTTTCGTGGGCGATGGGGAGACTTCCACGCCCGCCTCAGACACTGGATGAGACAGTGCAGTGTCAGGGCTGAAATCCGTCCTCTAACCTGGGTGTTCACTTCGAGGGGCCAGAGGATCAACCTGCCTGAGACAGACTTGCAGGAGAAAACACAGACTTGTATTCACCTGTGTACGCAGACGCTCACAGAAAATATGACTCAAGGAGGTGGTTAGAATTCAGGGCTTAACAATCCACAACACCTTAACAGGAGATGGAGGGGAGAGGGCACTCATGGAAACACAAGGGTGTTGGGAAGGACAGCCGGCCCCCAGGAGGACAGAGGAGGGAGGTGACAGTTCTGTGACAATGACTCTCAGGTGATTTCTTGTCCTGATGTCACCTTCTTGTCTCCTCTCTGGCAACGAGAATCAATCTTCCCTGGTTTCGAAACGCCAGGGCAGAGAACTGATGATGGCCCGTTCTTGTGGGAGGCTCTGCCTTTAGGCAGACGAGAAGAGTTCACAGCACAAACTTGACAGCGGTATATTCTGGGTCTCTTCAGAAGTCTGTAAGACCCTTTGCACGCGGGAGGTCCCTGAAAGGCTGGGGGACAGGGAGCCCTCCCAGGCCCTCTCCATGCTGACTGCCCCCGTGGCCCTGCGCCCCAAACCCCTACTCTCCCTTCCGAAGTCACCTGCCCCCGTAGCCCTGTTCTTGGTGCTCGAAGCTAATAAACTCACCTGTGAGGCACAGCAGCTGGTTCCCGCCCCGGACCTCAGGGCCTTTCCTTAGGGCCCTCTGGTCCCATGCCCTCATTTGCTAATCACCGTATTGCTGTCACTGAGCCATTCAACAAACACTCCCAGAGAGGCTTCTCCCTGCCAGGCCCTGGGGGACTCCAGGGTGGCGGTGACGAGGCAGACCAACCTCGGTTCTTCAGGAGCTCTGCCCAGTTCGAGGCAGACAGACAAACTGACAGCTCAGCCTGTGCACAGGAGCCATGGGGGCCAGAGGGAGAGCAGGGCTGGCGGGCTCTGGGCCTTGGAGGCAAGAAAGAGCTGGGTCCACACAGGGAAAGGAGGGAGTGGGGAAGGAAGGGAGGGAAGGAGGGAGGGAGGGAGGGAGGGAGGGAGGAAGGAAGGAAGGAAGGAAGGAAGGAAGGAAGGAAGGAAGGAAGGAAGGAAGGGAGGGAAAGTGGAAGGAAGGAAGGAAGGGAGGGAGGGAGGGAGGGAGGGAGGAAGGAAGGAAGGAAGGAAGGAAGGAAGGAAGGAAGGGAGGGAGGGAAAGTGGAAGGAAGGAAGGAAGGGAGGGAGGGAGGAAGGAAGGAAGGAAGGAAGGAAGGAAGGAAGGAAGGAAGGAAAGGAGGGAGGAAGGGAAAGTGGAAGGAAGGAAGGGAGGAAGGAGTGAGGAAGGGAGGAAGTAAAGGAGGAAGGGAGAAAGAAAGGAAGGAAGGAAGGAAGGGAGAGAGGGAGGGAGGGAGGGAGGAAAGAAGGGAAGGAGGGAGGGAGGGAGGAAGGGAGAGGGGAGGGAGGGGGGAGGGAGGAAGTCGGTTGGCTGGTTTCTCCCCTTCCCTGTCCTCTCCACTCTGGCCCGCCCCCTCCTCCCTCTCAGCCTTCCAGATGATCAGGTATTCCAATAGCTTCTCTGGCCCAATAAGCTCTCTCCAGATAACTGCTTTCCCTTATAATTGAGTTTAAATATTGATCCACCCAATCAAGGCAGGTTAATCTTCAACCCAGCTGAGCCCAGTCACCAGGCGGGCTGAGGGAGGGGCAGACACGAGGGCGCAGCCTACCCCAGAAAGCATGTTCATCTGGGGGCTGGGCTGGGGGCTGCCTGGTCCTGGTTCTACCCTGGCAGGTCCAAGAACCCTCCCAAAGTGGAGCCTCCGTGCCCGTGCCTGCCTGTGCCTGGGCGTAGAAGCCTCAGCATGTTTCCCAGCGCGAGGGCCAGGCGAGGACGGGCGGGCTGCGCGGGAAGGGCACGCGCTCTGGCCGGGCAGGGTGCAGTGGGAACCCCGCTCTCTGGTGGCTGAGCTCAGCTGGGAGAGCTGCCCACCCGCCTCTCCCTGGGACTCTGCTTCGCTGGTCCTCAGCTGACTCCCTCCGGCTCCTGGGGTTGGGTCCTTGAGAGTTAGTGCCTAGGGCCATCCTGTCGACACAGTCCCAGTGCGATCTGGAGCCTGTGGCTCGGACGGTCCCCCGCCACCACCACTGGCGACTTCCTCTGGCCTTCCACGTGGACTATCGCAGTCACCGGGAGCCCCTGCAGCCCAGGACTGCCCAGGACTCAGGAGAAGGGCCGGGAGGGTGGCCCGGAGCAGACAGAGGGTAGAGAGCTGGTGGCCCCCACGCCTGCACCACAGAGGCCCCTTGGCCTCCCCAGGGGCCCATAAACAGGTTTCACAACTGAAATCAGCTTCCCCTAAAGTGAGGATAGAAGGACCCCACAGCTGTGAGCCCACCCTCAGGTCGGGGTGACCTTCATGTCAGCTGGCCCTAACGCTCTCCAGTGCCCCCACTGCCCCCCCAGCCTTAGCTCACACCTGGGTGCGTCTCGGGGGACTCATTCCCCCGTTGTATGCTTCTTCAAGCAGGAGAGCTCATTCCTCTGGGCCCGTGGTTCTCAGAGTGTGCAAACAGCACCCCGGGACCCGGTTAGAAATGCCCACTCACAGCCCCTATGGAATGGACTCCACTGGCTGCCTGAGTTCTCCTGGCCCTGCTGGCAAGGTCCCAGGACCCTGGTCTCAGCCAGGCTATGAAGTCCCACTCCCCAGAGAACTGCACACCATGCACGAGACCTCTCAGCCACCGGCCGCTGCGTGCCCGCCACGCCACGCTCTCTGAGGGAGTCTGCAGCACCCGAGCAGGATACACGTTAGCCCCAGGGCCCCGGCCGGCCTGGGACCTTGCCCAGGCCGCAGACTGGAAGCTGAGTTTCAAACAAGGCGCAGTCATCTACTAAGCCCGGAGTTCTCAAACGTGGTCCCCACACCAGTGGCATTAGCACCAGCTGGGAACTCTCTAGAAATACAAATTCTCAGTCCCTGGTTCAGACTGCTGAGTCTGACACTGGGTGGGCCCAGCAGTGTCTAGAACAAGCCCTGCACGGGTCCTGATGCGGTGAGGGCCGCCGCCCCTGCTGCCTGCTAACGGGCACGTGTGGAGTTCACCTGAAGCCTCACCCCTACCCTCGGCTGCAAATGGACCGGCTGGCACCGTGGCCCTGCTCCGGCCCCGTGGGGCTCACCGGCCAGCGCCCAGCTCTCCTGCGGACTGACGGACCATGGAAGGAGCGGCGGCCTGGCCCCTGCGGGGAGGCCCCCTTTGGGCTGGCGTGTCCTTCCGCTCCAGCCGAGCTCCCTGTGGGGGCAGAGGCCACGCAGGCAGGCGGGCAGCCGGAGCGGAGGGCTGGGTGACAGCGCCGCCCCGGGCTCCAGCCCCCCGGGTCCCGCGGCCTTGGCCAGCTCGCTATTCCACTCGGAGCCTCTGGACCAGTCCCACCCGTCCTCAGCCTGAGGGCCTCCTGCTGTCCCCACCGCACGTGGAAAGCGGGTCAGGGCCTCCCGCCACGCTCAGACCCGCTCGGCGTGGCCGAAATGCAGGGCCCGGCTTCGGCCGGAAGGTCAGGACCCGCCAAGTGTTTCTGAAGAAAACATGAAACGGAGCCGTTCAGAGCAGAAAGCAGACCCACTGTGCTGTGTGACCCAATCCCAGCCGTCCACTCCGACCTCCCAGGGGTCGCTCTCGTCTCAGCCCCACCCAAGCTCTCTGCTCTGCACGAACACTCGTGTCAGCCTCACAGTTGCAGGGCAGGTGGCATCCCTGCCTCGCGGTGAGAAGACGAGGTTCGGGAGGTCAGGTGGCTTGCTCGAGGGCCACCGGTGCCAGGATTCCGACCCAAGACCTGGCCCCTCACCCTCTGCTCTCCTCACGGGGGCACAGGCAGGGTGGGCGGAGAGGGCACTGTGCCAGAGTGCCCTGGGGGTCGGGAGGGCCGGCAGGGGATGGGGAGGACATGGCGGGAGACAGAGGAGTGGCAGCCCGGGCACAGCACATACACTGGACTGGATGGAGCATTGGGGGCAGGGGAGCTCGGAAACAGTGTGGTCTGAGTAGGAAGGTTTCTGAACAGAGCCGAGGTCCACGGTCCTCAACAGAACCCGGCTGGTTCAGGGAGGCCAGTGGCTGGCTCCTGAGACTGCGTCCTTGGCCTTAGATGATGAGGGTCTGGGGTGGTGGCACTGTGAATGTGTCCCCACCGGGTTCCACACAGCTCTCCCAACCCCCAGACTTCAAAGCCCAAGGACTCCCCCAAGAACGGCTGTCAGGGAGGGACGGAGGGAGGGAGAGAGCGAGAATAGGTGCTGGTGAGGATGTGGAGAGCTTAGAACCTGTGCCCTGCTGGTGGGAGCATAACCTGGTGCAGCTGCGTGGAAACCAGTACGAGCTTGTGGTCCAGCCATGCCCCTGGGCATCGTCCCGGGAAGGCAGCCGCCAGCAGAGGCGCCCGCCGTGTGCATAGCAGCCAGCGGCGCGGGAGCCCGCGTGGTCATGAGTGAGTGGACGCGTGTAGCATTAGAGAGAACGGAATAGTCCTGAGCCTCAAGCAGGAAGGATGTTCTGACACATGCCGCACACGATGACCCTTGGGCACGTGAGGCTCCATGAAGGGAGCCAGTCACAGGACAGACACTGTGTGACTCTGCCCATATGAGGCCCCTGAGTCACTTCACAGAGACAGAGCCGGAGCAGAATGGTGGTGGCTCGGGGCTGGGGGAGGGGACTGAGGACTTCGTGTTCCAACGGAACAGAGTTTCAGTTTGGGAAAAGGCAGTTCTGGAGATGGCTGGTGTGATGGCTGTACAATAATGTGAATGTACTTGATGCCATCGGACTTGACACACCTAAAAGTGGTTAAGATGGCAAGTCTCACATTACATGCATTTTACCATAATTTTTTTAAAAGCCTGGAGGTCTGAGCCACAGGGTTCTTACGCACGAGTTCTATTTTCACTCCAGCCTGAGCACAGATCCCACATGCTGGTTTCTCCTCGGGGGACGGAACAGTGGCAAGTGCAAGTCCGCTCTATTTCATGGACAGAAACAGCACGGCAGTGACAGCTGTCTCGATGCCCACCGCCCCCTGACCATCTCGCCCACCCCAGACAGACTGCCACCACCTTTAGAAAAGTCGCCCAACCTGGAAAAAGGTAGGGAAGATTCATTTTAAGAAAGAAATCACTTTACATACATGAACGTTAGAGAACACAGTAACCTAGTTTTTTGTTTTTTTGTTTTTTATCCTCACCCGAGGACATTTTTCCATCTTTTGTTCAGATAGAGTGGGAGGGAGAGAGAGGAAGAGAGAGAGAGAGAAACATCGACGTGAAAGGGACACACTGCAACCGAGGTACACGCCCCCAGCGGGAACTGAACCCGGGACTCTCTGGACCGCAGGCCGAGGCTCTAACCGCTGAGCCAAACGGGCCAGGGCAGTAACCTAGTTTTTAGCCAGCAACCTGGCGCTGCACAGGCTGGTCCCCGGGTCTGAGATGCGCTTTGGATGTGGGATCTGGACGCGGGTGCCGGCTTCTCATCCTGGCTCAACCCACCAGCAGTTGTAGGACCCTGAGCTCGTATCTAATCTGTCTTGATTTCCTCCCCTGGAAAACTAGGCTCCGGGGGGCCCCAGCTCCGTGGGGAGGATCAAATGAAATGATGGCCAAAGCACTGAGCACAAAACCCGACCGCAGAGGCCGGTGCCCACGGAGGGCCGGAAGCAGTGTCCGGCCCCTCACGTGGAGGGGAGAAGCGAGGGTCCAAGGAAGCTGGCCAAGCCCCGGGGAGGGGGGATCGACCCAGCTGAAACCTGGTCCCATGAGAGCCTTATGGAGGGCCAGGGCTTCCCAATCACCAAGTTGAGGGGCTCCCTTTGAAGTAGGAAGAACAGCAGGGCCTGTAGGGAGGCATTTGCAGGTACCTGGAGAAGCCAAGAGGTCCACGGTCCCCAACGTGCCAGCCGGAAGTGAAGGTCAGGCTGTACCCTCGAGGAACAATCAAGTTCCAGAGACCTCAGTCAGGAGGCCACACCCAGCGTGGCTCGGTGACCTGTCAGCACCAGCACGGAGCCGTCCCATGCATGGCCTCTGACCCCAGCCGCTAGCTCTGACCCGGGACACAAAGACCCACCGGGTCTGCGGGAGGCGGCAGCAGGAAGAGGGGGACGGACTTGGACATGTCCACGAGAGGCTGGGGGGACCCTGCCAGGGCAAGAGGGCTTCCGGCCTCCGGGGAAGTGAAACCACGAGGCAGGGGAGACCCACAGGCTGCTCAGCTCAATGCTCTTTGGCTTCAGAGACCAAAAGAAAATACCTTTTATTATTTAAGAAAAGTTCTATTTTCTGGATTTTCTTTAAAATAATCCACTGGGGATAGAGAGTAATGGATGTCTAGCTCAGTGGTTGGCAAACTTTTTCTGTCAACAATTAGACAGTTAATATTTCCAGCGTTAAGGGGCAAGAAGCAAATCAATATTCTGTATGCATAAGAGAAAGTGAATTCCACAATTTTTTTGATGAAATTCAAATTTAATAATGGAGTACTTTTTCGTAATGCAGGTCTACTAACGAGAAGAAAGGAATTTTCGAAGAGGTACACAGTCACATTTCACTGGGTTGGGCTGGGAGTGCCCGCTGTCCAGCAGCTCCACACAGGGCAGGGAGCTGGGCACCGGGCAGGGAGCTGGGCACCAGGCAAGGAGCTGGGCATCAGGAAGGGGGCTGGGTGCCAGGCAGGGAGCTGGGCACCAGGAAGGGGGCTGGGTGCCAGGCAGGGAGCTGGGCACCAGGAAGGGGGCTGGGTGCCAGGCAGGGAGCTGGGCAGGGAGCTGGGCGCCAGGCAGGGAGCTGGGCAGGGAGCTGGGTGCCAGGCAGGGAGCTGGGCAGGGAGCTGGGCACCAGTCAGGGAGCTGGACGCCAGGCAGGGAACTGGGTGCCAGGCAGGGAGCTGGGCAGGGAGCTGGGTGCCAGGCAGGGAGCTGGGCAGGGAGCTGGGCACCAGTCAGGGAGCTGGACGCCAGGCAGGGAACTGGGTGCCAGGCAGGGAGCTGGGCAGGGAGCTGGGTGCCAGGCAGGGAGCTGGGCAGGGAACTGGGCAAGGAGCTGGGTGCCAGGCAGGGAGCTGGGCACCAGGCAGGGAGCTGGGTGCTGGGCAGGGAGCTGGGTGCTGGGCAGGGAGCTGGGTGCCAGGCAGGGAGCTGGGCAGGGAGCTGGGCGCTGGGCAGGGAGCTGGGCAAGGAGCTGGGTGCCAGGCAGGGAGCTGGGCGCCGCAGTGGCCCCCTCTGAAGAGTGGGCTCTGCGGTTAATTATATTGTTTTCTCTTGGAAGAGGATCTGAAAACTTTTCCATAATAAAAGGCTTCCTGTGTCCTGCTGGCTCCTCTGAGACTCCTGGGATGAAGGGTTCCAGGCCCGGTCTGGCTGCCTGAATGGCAGATCCGTCCAGGGTGCACACAGTGATCACCCCACCCCGCCTCATCCCACCAGCAGCCCAGCAGAGCTGCCAGGCTACCCCTCAGAGCTGTTCTTGGGGACATGACCTCTAGGTCTCTACGTGGCCAGCAGGGGTGGCAGTGCCAGCCCCGGGCCATTGGCAAGAGCCACCCCTCGGGCCTGGTACCTTTCTCCTCCTGGCTTCCTTGCCACCCTGGCTATCTTTCTTGGAAGATGGCCCCCAGGAGCCTCTGCAGGTCTGGAGAGCTCTCTGGGTGTCCCCCGGGGGGGGGGGTCACCCTGGGGACCTGACGAGCACCTCACAGCCCCACGCCCACTGAGGGCTTCATGGCCACATGGACACCTCTAGGCTGGAAGGCCCCCCTGCCCTCTCCCCTCTCTCTCCCTGCCCTCACCCCTCTCCCTCTCCCTGCCCTCTCCCTCTCCCTCTCCCTGCCCTCTGTCTCTTCCTCTCCCTGCCCTCACCCCTCTCCCTGCCCTCTCTCTCCCTGCCCTCTCCCTCCCCCTGCCCTCTCCCTGCTCTCTCCCCTCTCCCTCTCCCTCTCCTTGTCCTCTCCCCACAGGGTAAAAGGAGGGGCCGGGAGGCGATCAGAAAGGTGCATAAACTCCACGCCCCATGCATGACACCAAGGAGAAAAGATGGACGTGAGGCAGTTGTATGAGACAGATTTCATGGCCTCACCTGAGACTGCCCCCCCCCCCCAAGAGCTGGACTTGGGATGAGGATTCCCCCAGGGAGGGCAACCTGACCCTAACCTGCTTCAGCAGCAGAGCCCGACCCAGGGTGGCGCGTGAGAGCTAAGGGGACAGCCGCAGTCACACTGCTGAGAGCTCCTGGTGCAGGACAGGAGCCGGCACCTGGGGCACGCACCGTGGAGCGGCCAATGCCGGCCGGGCTCAGGCTGCGGGGAGCCCGGCGGCCACTCCAAGTGCCGAAGGAGTCAGCCCACTTGTAAGCCAGGCTTGATTCTTAAAGGCATGACGGGACCCCATGCCTCACGTCCAGGTGCTGGGGATCCTGCAGTGCCGCGGCAGCCTGGGGGGCACCGTTAGCAGCGCTGCGCACAAGCGGACAGCCCGCACCTACTCTTCCCTGCGCGGGAAGACTCTGCGGAGGGAGCACCGGAGAGGCCCACCGCCCCTCCAGGCTCCTCCTGACAGCCAGCGCAACTCCACAGCAATCCCAGCCCTACTGTGAGGGGCACACAGAGGCCCAGAGAGGCAAAGAGACCATGAAAGCAAGGGTCTTGGGGCCCAGAGCCCCAGACATGGTCCTCTGTCCTTTCCAAGTCTCTCCACCCCGCCTGCCGGGCATCCAGCGTGTGCCACTCTCTCTGAGCGCCCCCCGGGCTTCCTCCCTCCGCTCCACTGACAACAGCAAAGGAGGCTTTTCCATGTTTTTTCACCAACTCGTTAATGATTTTCCAATCTTAAGTGACCAGACCAGCCCCTGAAGCCACACTGGACTTGGAAACCTGTAACACTGCTCCACCAGCTCCAATCTGCGCCCAGCAGCCTCCCACCCCCCACCACACACACACACACGCACACGCACACGCACACACACGCACACACACACACGCTTGTGGAAACCTGTAACACTGCTCCACCAGCTCCAATCTGCGCCCAGCAGCCTCCCACCCCCCACCACACACACACACACACACACGCACACGCACACGCACACACACGCGCACACACACACACACACACACGCTTGTGGAAACCTGTAACACTGCTCCACCAGCTCCAATCTGCGCCCAGCAGCCTCCCACCCCCACCACACACACACACACACACACACACACACACACACACGCACGCACACACACACACACGCACACACGCACACACACACACGCACACACACACGCACACACGCACACACACACACACACGCACGCTGGTTCAAGACGTGGCCTGAGCACAAGGATATCCTGTTTCCCTCTGGAGATCACTTTTCAAGCTGCCCCTGCCAAGGAGCCGTCCTAGGACACGCGGGCGGAGGGTGGGCCTTGGGAGGGCTGCCTGCCCAGCCGCCGGACTCTGGACTCCGAGCTCACAGGAAACACCGTGCCCAAGAGCAGAAAGTGTTACAGGTTTCTGTCCTTAATAAAGTAAAAACAAGAAAACCTGCCGCTGTGGCTCACCTGACACCTGTGGAAGGGACACGCTGCTGAACCAGGAGGCTGAAACCTTTGATACCAAACGACTACTAGTTTGTTCTTTTGTTTTTTGTTTTCTCTTTTTGGGATTTATTATTTTCCAATCTGTGTAAGCTACAAGGGGTAAGGCGAACACACAGCAGTGGGCATTTCGGGGCACGAAAGGTTCTACTAACAGCAAACTTGAAGTAACAGATCTTTCTTAGGCCTTCTTTTGCAATGAAGAAATAAAAATATTAGCCTACCACGTTTTTAGAACTAAATGTAGCCTGCCATCACTTGGCCTGAAGTAACGTCCCTTGGGTACAGTGACTGGAGACACCTGGAGAGGCTGGAAGTCAGAAGCCGAAGGTCTAGTCCTGGTTCTGTGTGAACCCGGGCAAGTTACTCCACTTCTGTGTGCCTCAGTTTCCTCAAAAAATGAAAGACTGGTATTGGCCTCTCCTGGGAATAGTGTGTGAAGCCAGACCGTGCACCAAGGAAGACACAGAACATCAGATATGCCCCGGGATTGTCGAGACAGAGGACGAGGGAGGCAGCAGGAAGGGAACAAAGTCGGCTGTAAGAAAGAAAAGGCAGGCTTTCCAATGACAGCCCTGTGTTCTTAAAAAAAAAAAGATCGGGCAATAATCGGAGACCTTTATCAAGGGGGCCAAGGCGATTAATTCCACGGGCATCCTAGAAGTCTTTTCTACAACTTCTAGGTGCTGAGACAGCTGGACAGCCACATGCAAAAGAGCAAAGCCAGACCCCGACCTCACATGGGTGTAAGCATACCTGGGAGACAGTGCGGGCTTAGTTCCAACCACCGCAAAAAAGCTAGTACCACAATAAAGCAAGTCTAATCTTTTTGCTGTTGGAGGGTCTTGCCTTCAATTTGTAAGAAATGTAACACGCTGCAACTCGGTATGCCCGTACAAAGATGAGCTCCAAGTGAATCAGAGATCACCGTGACAGCTAAGCAATGGGGCCTCGTGAGGAAAACAGGCACAAATCTCCTTGACCTCGGGTCAGGCAGTGGTTTCTTAGATTTGATACCAAAAGCACAAGCAACAAAAGAAAAATATAGGTAGACCGCAGCTGGGCAGCTCAGTTGGTTGGAGCGTTGTCCCAATACGCCAAGGTTGCGGGTTCGAGCTCCAGTCAGGACACATACAAGAAGCAACCAATGAATGAGTAAATAAGTAGAACAAATCTCTCTCTCTCTCAAATCAATTTTAAAAAAAGAAAAAATAGGTAGTCTTGCATTTCATCAAATTGGAAAATTGTGCACCAAGGAAGTGAGGATGATCCACAGGATGGGAGAAAAATCTATAAATCACACACCTGATAAAGGACCGGTATCTAGAATATACACATAACTCATATAGTCCAATAATAAAAAGACAAATGACCCAATTAAAAATGGGCAAAGGATAAACATTTCTCCAAAGAAGATATACTAATTGCCTGGCCAGTGTGGCTCAGTGGGCTGAGCGTTGTCCCATGGACTGGGAGGTCCCAGTTTGATTCCAGGTCAGGGCACATGCCCGGGTTGCGGGCTAGATCCTCAGCAGGGGGCATGCAGGAGGCAGCCGATCGATGTTTCTCTCTCACATAAATGTTTCCATCTCTCTCTCCCTTCCTTTCTCTCTAAAAAAGATCAATAAAAACGTATTTTTAAAAAAGAAGATATACCAATAGCCAACAAGCACGTCATAGCCATCAGGGAAATGCAAATAAAAACCACAACGAGAGCACTTCACACCCACTAGGATGTTATAAACAAGAAGACAGATAACGGCCAGTGGGGGGGATCGGAACCCTCGTGCACTGCTCATGGGAAAGGAAAACAGTTCAGCTGCTTTGGGAAACAGTCTGGCAATTACTCAAAAAGCTAGACATAGAGTTGCTATATCACCCAGCAATTCAACTCCTGTGTACATTCCCAAGAGAAATAAAAACATATGTGTACACAAAAACTTGTACAAATGTTTATTGCAGCATTATTCATAACAGCCAAAAAGTAGAAACAACTCAAATGTCCATCAAGTGACAAATGGATAAACAACATGTGGTATATCCATAGAAGGAACTATTATTCAGCTATAAAAAAGACCGAAGGACTGATACATGTTCAGTATGGAAGACCCTAGAAAACATATGCTTAGTCAAAGGAGCTAGCCACAAAAGACCACATATTGTATGATTCCATATATATATAAAATGTTCAAAATAGGTAAAGCTATACAAAAAGTAGATTCATGGTTGCCTAGGGCTAGGGGAAAGGTGGGAGGGACAGCGATTGCTAAAGGGTAAGTAAGGGTTTCTATGGGGGGGTGATAAAAATGTTCTGAAATTGATCATGGTCATTCTGTGAATGTACTAAAAACCATTGAATTGTACACTATAAATGGGTAAACTGTATGGTAAGTGAATTATATCTCAATAAATCTGTTACTGGCTCCTCCTCCCCCTCCAGAAAAAGGAAAAGGAATCAGGACCCTGTCTTCACTCTGTAGGAATACCACACCTGTTGTCCCAAAAAATTGCTAATAGTTCCCATTCACCCTCAGCAGTGCCCTGGTTCGTATAAGTGTATGTCATGACCCGTCACTGTGTGCTGCCAGGCAGGTGGCCTTGCCCCTCTGGGCTTCAGCTTCCCCAGCTGTAGAACAAGGGCCACCCAGCCCTGATCATTTCTGACCCTAGCACTATACTCCCCCAACTCTCCACTCAGTTGGTCAATAGGGTTCACCACGCTTTGGAAGAGGAACCTAAATTAGCAGAGTTGAAGCCTTGGGCCAGTATAGATTACTGGGTCCCGGGAAACAGGCAGGACAAAGAGGAATTCCTCAGTCTACCAGTTACTGATATTCCAGTTCCTCATAGACCACTAAGAAAGGTGATCCCATCACACCAACACAGGCCAAGTGCTCTAACCACATCCCCGACATATGAAAAAAGATCAGCATGTAAATGGGGCCCTTCCGGAAAATACAATGAGCCTGGAAAACTTGGCAGGTTTGGCAGTAGGTAACCAGTCTCCTTTAAACGGGATTTGGTGCGCCCACCCGCGAGGGCCAGGCATGTGCTAGTCCAGGTCATCTGCTCGCACAATGGGATGATCATTTCCTAGTCCTCACCCACGGCTGCTAGGAAATAAAATTATACCGAAGGAGCTCAAGAGGAATCATTTTGTTTTCATCCCTTTTATACTCATGAGAATGTGCCTAAAATAGCCTTTCCCCCCTCCTCCCCTGCCGCCCAGGTCCAGCTGTGTGTGGCAGGGCCCACACGCACACTGTGGTACCCACCGACCCAACGCAGGGGGGGGGGTCCACCTCTGGGCTTTGCAGTAGCAGATCCTTAGAAACAAGGTGACGAGAAAGAAGAGGCACAGAACAAACCCCACTCCCATCGATCCATCCAAGAGCAGGACAGACAGATGCTCACCAGGGTCATCGAGAACGGAAATCAGCATGGAGACAGATGCTCCAGTCGGTCTGGATCACCGAGTCGGCAGTCTCGGTCAGTTACCAGAGAAGAAGGCGAAGGTTTGGGCGAGGCAGGGCTTTGTCTGGAGGCAGGAGAGTGGTCAGAAAGAACCAATACATTGACACCAAGCTGCCAATGAACAAGCTGCCACCTAAGAGAGCAAGGCGTTCCAGAGCAGACACCCCAACTCTTTGCGTCTTAAAAGTGGCGGGTCTGGGTAAAAGACCACGGAACCATTCCAAAGCTGGAGGCCAAGAGGAAGGGAGAGAGGAGCCGTGGGTGTACTGCCCACCAGAGACTCTGATCCGTGGGTTTCTGCTGTTGCTGGTCTATGGCTTTCAGAGATCGAGCAAGGTCACTTCTAGCCGCAGTTTGCCCAGGGAGCCGCGGCTTCCAGCGGTACAATTTCTACATCCGAGGGGGTCCACAGGGCTGGGGGGTGGAGGCAGCTGCCCTCTCTGCTTCTGCTCAGAGGCCGCATTTCAGGATGATGTGGTAGCCATCGCTGCTCTCGGCTGCAAGAGGGAAACACTGGGCATTTTCCAGGAAGAAAGGCATGGTGCTGTGGCATCAGGGGGGTCATGGAAGGCACGGTAGTAGGGTACCACGAAGCCCTGCCATGCATATTGGCGGAGACCACCAAAATAAGGCTAAAGCAGAGATGTCAACGCAGGCCTTCACCCCTGTCCTGTTGAGTGTCTTTCTGACAACGGGCCTTTCCACTACAGCTCTAGGCCCAAGGACCGAAGGACCGTAACTCGGGGTGTTACGGCCCCAGGGCCCGTCACGACGCAGTCCAGAACCGGTCAGGAGGCTTTCGTCTGACAGGCTCCGAACACTCACTGCCCTGGACCTGAGGAAGGTGTCAGCGGGCTTCCTTCCTCCTGGCCCACGAGTTCTTTCTCAGACTCCTTCCTCAGGAGGGCCCTCCATGCCCCCAAGCCCAGGACCCCAGCCCACCAGCTCAGCTGCTGTATGCCATGCTCACTCTTCCTGGACAGCACAGCTTAGAAAACCTCAGCGCACCTTCTGTCTGCCAGGATTTCCCGTCAGTGACTTGGGGGCCAATCGCACTAATTCTCACTTTCCGGGACGAGGTTTCACAGGAAGTTTGTGTTCTTTCCCCAAGGATGTTCCCCGGGAACATTCTCCAGAAGGGACAGCGTGCAGACAGGCCCCACTCACCTCACTACATGGCCCTGGCGGTGCAGCCAACTTACTGCAGCTAAACGAGAAAAGTTGCGGGTCGGGGGGCTTTACCTTTTAAGGTACTGAGGACAAAACAGGATTCATCCTGGAAATTCTGCACCATCTGAAAGGCAAAAGAGAGACCGTGTCCCTTCAACGATTATTTCTTAATATGAAAAGCCTCAGTGATAGGGAGCCCGCCACCCTAAAAAATGAGCCCACCACCCTCAAAAACAACCGCCCCGCGTCTACAGGAATGCAGGCCAATGTGATGCTGAACTCTCCCTGAGAAGTAACGATATAAAATAAAGTTACAAAATGACTACGATTTTAAGTAACAAAAAACTCAACATAAAAGACAGAAAGGAGCCTGGAAAGAAATCAAGATGTTATTAACGTTTAATACGGGACCACATGTATGTTTGCGTGTCCCTGGTTACTGGGTCTTCCAGGCCCTGTGACAGCCGCAGCAGAGGAGCCTGTATGTGTGGAGTAGCAGCAGATACAAACTAAAACCTGGCCCTCGGAGGACCGACACAGGGTGGGCAAAGTGGGTTTACAGTTTGAGTACCCGAGACACAGCGTTAATGGAGCTGTTGTACCATAACCTGCGTGTCTTTTTCCATAATGTGAATGGAAAAGGAGCCACACACTGAACCTGGCAGCTCCGGAGAGGCCCGCGTGGAGGCCTGACAAACTCAGAAACCTAAAGTAACCGCATAGGATGGTCTGAGATTCAAACTTTCTAACTAAAAGCAGGTCGTGGCGGGTAAGCATGCCCTAGGTTGGTATTTTTCCCTAACAAAGGTTAATCTTCACCTTAACTGAACCTGTCTGTCTTTTTGCAACTATGATAACATACCTGATAACATGCCTTTGGAATAACAAAGTAATTTCCTTTTTTCCCCCTTGGGCCTCGCAAAGCAGAGACCACAAATCCCCTGTTATTGTTGCCATGTTAGTTGTTGACTGTTAACTATCCTGTACCCTCCTACATAAAAAAAAGTGTGTTGCCTGCAGGTGTGTGGCCCAGTGGACTGAGCATCGCCCGTGGACTGAGAGGGCCCAGTTTGATTCCCAGTCAGGGCGCGTGCCCGGGTTGCAGGCTCGACCCCCAGTAGGGGGCGTGCAGGAGGCAGCTGATGGGTTTCTCTTCCTCTGGCTCTAAAAAATCAATAAAAACATTTTTTTTTTTAAGTACAGGTCTGTCATTTTACTTTTTATGCAATCCCAGAGCCCGCCCCTGCTTTCTCCCTCCTCCCTAATCTACCACCACTGAGTTTCACGTAACCCCCTTATACCTTCTCCTTTGATTCTTAATGTATACAATAAGGTAAAAAGCTGCCGTTCTCCAGGGCTTTTTCTCAATCCATCGAGATTTTGCTTCCTGGAAATTGTCATCGGTTTGGCTCATATAAATTCATAAGAAATTCTCACAAGTTTGGACGTTTCTTACGTGGACAATACAAACAACAGCACACCTCCTTTTGCCCGCCCGCCCCTACATAAACAGAGTGCCGCTCCCTGCGCCTCGAAATGTGGCGGCATCGAAGGCTTGCTCACCAGCCACCTGCCTGCAGTCCCCATTCTGATAAACGACCTCGTGACTTTGGACAAGTCCACCTTTTCCTTCCTGTCCCCATGCCTGACCTGTAAAATGGGCTGTTTCCGTCAACAACATAACCAGACGTAGAGCGGGGAGCTGGTGTCACTACTGGGGGGTGTGAACCTGCGTAACCGCCTTGCGGACCTTCCACGGGGCCTGCAAACACGCACCTCTGCCCACTAGGCGGACCCCTGGAGAAACCTCACATGCACACCCAGGCGCACTCGGTACCGCCCAAACCCAAACAGCCCCACGTCGGTCAGCACCAGGAGCAGGAACCAACCGTCCCCTGCCTTCCAGCAGCACCCCTCAGCATGCACGGACCTCAGAGACATCACTGGAACACCGGAAGACAGCCACAGAGGCACACACCACCATTCCACTGACACGCAGTGTTTACATAGACGAAATTGAGCAGTATACTGAGGAACGAGGGAATGATTAATACGAAACTCGGCCCAGCGGGTGGAGAGGAACATGAAATGAGCTCGTAGAGGGGCTTCTAACATAACATGTGTTAACCTCAGGGCGGGCATCGGGTACCTCAACTCTTCTGGAAACTGTACACGTACGCTTTATACTCTGTGCCTATGTGTGCTGTGTCCCACGATGCAAATGCAAAGAGTTCTAACAATACACACCTATACATAAACATCACACTCACACCAGCCAATACGACAGCAAAGCCCCTTTCCAGTGTAAAAAATGCAACCACATTTTATGGCCTGCTCTGAGTTATTGCCCCCAATCCTGCAAATCCATCCGCCTGTAGACCCTGCCCCACCCTGCGGGGCCTAATGATGCGTGAAGCACATTTACTCTCTCCCGCTGGCCTGCTCCCTCCAGGACCTTTGGCAGCCCAGCCACTTGGGCATGCAAAGCCCTAGGCAGAGCCCACACAGGCTTAATCAGTAACTGCCTCTTTAATTACGTGCCCCTGCACCCCAGGGGCCGCGCGGCTGGCCAGGCTGCTTCCAGTGCTCCGGGCAATTAAGAACCAAAGGTTTCCAATTGATTTGGGGTTACGAGGCAAGGAGACTTCGGGGAATAAGAATCGCCTACTTAGCTGAGGTGGCATTTGGGTTCTGTTCTCTGCTTCACTTGCTTAACTGCCTGCTCTGGAGGGCACAGGGCAGCTGGGGAAGGAACTTCCTTCAGGGACCCGTGAAATTGCAAGGGTTCCACACATTCTTGGCTTTTGTGTTCGCAGAAGAAATTCATTCTGCATTGCAAAGTGACAAGCTTTCTGTGCTACAACCACCCACCACCCACTGCTCAGGGCAGCTGAACCTTCCTGGCTCAAGTTAGGTTCTCCGGTCAGAGACTCTGGGCTCCATTGTCTTTATCTGTGAAATGGGGGTAAAAAAGTCGCTGCATTAGATTTGAACATAATGACATGGAAGAGATTCTGAGCAGGTGACGAAATAGCCAGTTGTGGGTGAATGTTTGAAAAACAGCATGCTTGAAAAACCCACACGTACACATACTCAGGCACACGATGGACACGGACACATGACAGACACGGGCACACGACAGACACGGGCACAGGACAGACAAGGGCACACGACAGACACGGGCACACGACGGACACGGGCACACGACGGACACGGGCACAGGACGGACACGAGCACACAACAGACACAGGCACACGACGGACACGGGCACACGACGGACACGGGCACAGGACAGACACGGGCACACAACAGGCACGGACACACGACGGACACGGGCACATGAACCAGCCGGCAGAATCTCAGAGAACCTGACACAAACTCCTCCAGGAAAAGAGAGGGGGAGGGCGAGGGCTTTCCACACTCGCCTTCTGCTGCGCCAGGCGGCTGGACAGCCCACCCTGTGAAATCCCTTGTAATGAAAAAGGAAGGAAACACCGCCTTGCGGACCTCCGGGATGAGGGCCGTGAAACCACGTCTCCCATCTCAGGGGCTCCAGCAACTGTACTGAGGAGCATGGGACTATCACTAATAACGACAACTTACGAAATAAATATACAGATCATTAAAAGCCTTACGTTTTATACATTGTCAAATGCAGAGATCTGTCCTTCACCTGCTCCCCACAATAACAAGTGCTCAGCACTGTCCTTGACAACATCCGCTGCTTATCTGGTGTCTCCTGGGACCCAAGTTTTCTCGTTTTATCCTTACCTGCTCGATAGGCATAATTATCCCCGTTTTACAGATGTGGAAACTGAGGCTCAAAGAGGTTAAGTCAGTTTACCCAAGGATGCTCAGCTCCTAGGAGCCAGTCCCCAGTGGGGACACCAGTCCAGTTCCAAACACCACACTTCCTCTGCATCCCAGCCACCACGCCAGCACTTTCCTCTGCAATCACACAGAGGCTTCCGAGTTCCCAGACGGGCTCAGGGCCTGCTGGGGGCTGAGCAGGGGCTCGGGGCCTGCTGGGGGCTGAGCAGGGGCTCGGGGCCTGCTGGGGGCTGAGCAGGGGGCTCGGGGCCTGCTGGGGGCTGAGCAGGGGGCTCGGGGCCTGCTGGGGGCTGAGCAGGGGCTCGGGGTCCCCGCCCTACTCCTCGCAGCCCATCTGTGTTCAAAGGGTTCATTTCAGGAGAGGCTGGCAGCCTGCTGGCTCGGAGGTCGGGTTCTGCAGCTGGACTACCAGGTCCAGCCCTGAACAGCTGGGTGACCTGGGCACTTAGCTGTCTGTGTCTCCGTTTCCTCCCTGTGAAATGGGATATCCCAGCACCCCCCACAAGGGAGGCTATCAGAATTAAATGAGTCATGGCGAGTGGACTGGGGACAGCAGTGGGAACAGTCAGCACTCAGTGACGCTGGCGCTCCTTACTATTAGTGTAAGAGGGCAGGTCCAGGGCAGAACAAGGTGAAAAACTTCTGCTCTGCAACTTGCAGGAATGGCCCTGGCCGGGGGCTCAGTGCTTAGAGCGCTGGCCAGTGGACCAATGAGGCTCAGATTCGATTCCAGCCAAGGGCACGGACCTCGGTGGCGGCTCGTCCCCAGCACTGGTCAGGGTCGCACAGGAGGCAACCAGTCGACGTGTCTCTCTCGAATCAATGTTTCTCTTTCTCTCTCTCTCTCTCCCTCCCTCCTAATCTGTCTAAAGATAAATGGAAAAATGTCCTCGGTGAGAATTAAAAACAACAACTGGCAGGAATGCCCACATGTGTCAGTCGCCTGGTGAACAGCCCCACCTTAGCCATGAGTGGACTCAGATCACTTGAGGGCACAGTTCCAGCAGGGCCCTGTTCAGCACCTGTGCCCGCTGCCAGTGGCTGCTTGCACCCTGACAGGTCTGGATGGCCAGTGACAGGCCCAGGAAGGCTGTGGCACCTTCGCCATTCAGCAGAGGAGACACCTCCACTCTCCTCTCCGGGAGCCACATCCTGCCCATCGCCCAAGCCCCAACCCATTCCCTCCTCACGGGGGCCTGCTGCCTGCCCCGGGCGGGCACCCTTCCCTGACTCCTATGGCCCTCACTGCGAGCACCCTGAGGGCAGGGGTGCGGCCTGCGCTCCTGGCACCTGGCCGAGGGTGAGGGATGGACACGCGATCGCTGTTCGGAACTCTCTCCCGCGCAGCACTCCACGCAGCTGCTGCAGCCTTAGCAAGTGGCAGACAGATGCAACCCATTTGCCATCTTCGGGCTAAAGTCACCCCAAAGCCCACAGGTGTTATTTCTGGTGCAGGTTCTGCCGCTCCTCCCTGGAGCCCGCGCCCCAGCTCACCAGGGCCGGGCAGGCGGCAAGCTCACCTCGTTGCTGACCACCACGTGGATGCCCGTGGGCCCCTGCCGGTACACTCGGTGGATGTGCTGTGGGGAGATGCTGTACAGGCTGGCGATCTTCTCAACCAACTCCAAGGTGGTCAGCTCTTCCAAGAAGATGGCGTGGTACACTGGAGGAGGAGGAACAGGTCCGTCTATAGAACAAGCACCAGCTTTTAAGGAACATGCCTACCCCTCACCCCGCCCCACCCAGAAGTCAGTAACTTCCTCGGGAGGCTGCTCCTGCCCAGACGGACTCCATGGGACCGGACTGCAACGGGCACTGGCCTGGTGGCCACGTGGCCTCTGTGCCACCCATCGGCAGGAGAAAGGATGCCAGGCTGTGGTTCTTTTTTCCTGGTTCCTTCTCTCTTGGGGGACTTACATAAAATGCAGAATTCCTGGATCCACCCCCGACCCAGTGACATCCACTCGGGTGGAGGCTGGAGGGAGAGCGGCTGGTAGAAACCTATTTCCAACAAGCTCCCGGCCACCTGATGTGCGGCCAGACTGGCACCTCGCCGCAGGATGGAGGAGGGACCCGTCCCCCCTTCCCTTCTTCCCATTGCCTAAAGGGGTCACTGCATGGTTCAGGCAGCAGAGAGAGATGAAAAGGTAATTGCTACTGGACAGCAGAGAGGGGGTCTCATCCTGCCCTTCTCCACAGCACAGATAACAGTCCGCTTGGGCACTGGGACCCCAAAGAGAGAAGGGAGCATCATCGGCCTGTCAGAAAGTAACGGGGACCCCGAGGCTGGAGCGGCTCCTTATACGAATCCCAAGCCAGCCAGGTAAGCGCGAACTCCGTGGAGTCCTGGGCGGGTCACTCAGTGTGCAGGGGCCTCGCGTCCCTCAGAACTCACACAGCTGCATTACACCAGAGGCTCCCAACTCCTCCCTCAACTTGGAACCCTCCGGTCAAAAATATCCGATCAGAGGCCCAACTCTAAAAAGTATGCACACGTGCACACACACGCGCACACACACAGTGGGTCTTTCTGAAGTGGGTGGCAGAGGCCACGAGGTTCTAGCCACGTGGCAGATTCACCTTCCCACGATTTCAAACATGCTGACCCACTGTGAGATCCTGCCCGGGAGATGTGGTCCCTGTGTAACTCCCTCCAGTACGGCACAGGCCTCTCTCCTGGGTTCCTTGCAATCACAGAATTCTAACTCTTCTGCTTTTCCCCAACTTTTCAGAGAGCCTGTTCCACTTTTTCTGATTTTGCTCCTCAGATAAGTCGGACTGCGATGAAGAGGAGCTGGAAGGATTACAGGCTGGCACCCTTGTTGTAAACTTTGTCCCCGGCCTTTCCTGCCCCAGCTGAACACGGCCACCAGGAGAGCCTGGAGCTGGCAGAGGGCGGGTCGGCCACTCGAACTCCTGGCGTGCCGCCTCTCGTCAGGGGCAGCATGGGGGCAGTTTGGGAAAACAAGCGGCTCTAGATCGGGCAATCCTGGTTCAAGTCCCGACTCTGCCACTCAATGGAAGGAAGACCCCGGACAATCTCCGCACCTCCGGGAGCCCTGGGGGTACCGCCAGCACCAGGGCCGGAGGGCCACCGCAAGGCTACCGCATGCCCGTGCGGAACACCTGCCCCGAGCACGTGCACGCACCAGGCTGCCCTTCCCCTGGGCGGGGACCACGGCACCCGGCTCTGCTTCGCAGGCTCACGAGGCTGGAGGGCGGGGGGAGGACAGGACCGTCACAGAAACATACAAAGGCCACACTGAGGGCTCAGAAGCCAACCGCCAGGGTGCAAAGTTTGGATGCTGGCTCTGCCACTTACAACACTGTCACCTTGGGCCAGTCAACTGTGCCTCAGTTTCCCCCACAGTGAAACAGTGTTAGTAGCAGTTCCTACTGTGAGAAGCAAATAAGTGAATACAAGGGAGGCCCTTAGGACAGGGACTTTAGCATTCTGACAGACAGGGAGGGACTTGCAGGGAGGCAGCCGGCCCTCCCTGCAGAGGACACGGAGCCCTGGCTGCAGGTGGAGACCAGCTCACCAGACTCCCCACCACAGGTGCTCAGCAGCGAGGAGCTCGCCAAGCATCACCTCTCAGACCTGCCCACCCGTGGGTAGGTGTTGCTCTCTTCACGTTACACACGTGGAAGCCGAGGCACATGCCTGGTACCCTGCCCAAGGACACAGGCCACGAGGGGGCGTGGCCAGCACTGGTATTCAGGGACAGCTGACCTCAAAGCATGTGTCCGTTCTCAAACTGCCTCAGAACTCCCAACCCAAAGAAGTCATGTGTCCCTGAGGGGCTCCGGGCCCCTCACAGCTCACCACACAGACTGTGGTCCCTGCTACCATCCCTCTTCTGCTGTAGGGGTGCCCTGTTCTGCTCCACCTCCTGACAGACGTAAATGGTCATCTTCGGCCTCACATTCCTGGCAGGAAGAAAGGAAATAAACAGCAGGTAAGGGGGACCCAGCTCTGCTGTTCCAGAACGTTCTAGCAGTGGGAAGGACGCAGGGAGAGCCATGCGGCTGTGCGTGCAGAATGCCTCTGGGGATAGGGGTGACCTGCGAGGGGGCTCTGCCCAGAACGTGAATCTCCAGAGCCAGGCACTTTTCAGGGCCGTGAGAGCAAACCCTTTCTCTGCCTCACTCTGCACCAGGCACCATTCCAGAACTTTATGTGCATAATCGCTTCCTCCTCACGCCTGTGAGGGAGCACGGACCGTCGTCCTCGGTGCCCCGGGAGGAAACTGAGGCTCGTGGGCTAAGGGCTTCCGCCCGGTTGTAAAGCTCCTGGCTCTCGCCCACTCTGACTGTGCTATCCGTGTGCAGCCATCAGCATCTACACCCGTGCTAGTTAAAACAACTTCCCTCGTCAGTCCCGTCGCCTCAGAGCGAGTGCTGCGCGGCCCACGGGCGGCCGCCAATCAGTGTGCCACAGAACCTTGCTGTCGTGGCAGGAAGTCCCCTCAGGACATGGCGCTGCTCCACAGTCGCCCTAAGGACCAGTGCGCGGGGCCGGGCAGCCTCGGGGGTCCACGCACCCCCAGGAGCAGGCGGCCTGAAGCCAGACCATGCAGGCGCCTGGCAGCCTGCGGCTAAAGGGCCGAGAGGCAGAGGTCAAGGCTCCCGGCGGACCAAGAGGGAGGGCCTGCGGGCAGGGGTGCTGGCTGCCTCTCATCACCCCTCTTGCTCTGCGGCAGCCCGGGCCCGGGCCCCTCTCACCGCATCTCCTCCGCACTTGCCCAGAGGACCCCGTGGCCGGCTTCCTGCCACACCTGCCGCCAGCGGGACTGACACCCACCTGCCTTTGATGGCGTTGAAGAGCCGGATCCCATCTGCGGGGCCACAGATCTGGACCAGATCGTCTCGAGACATCTTCAGCAAGTCAGCACCTAGGCGGGTCAGTGGGGCTGCCCGTTATGTGGGACACAGGAAAGCTCCATGCCCAAGTCCCTGCAGACCCCGCACTGGGGGGCCCGGGGAGCCAGCCTCGCCTCAGGAGGTACCGGGCACTCCATGGAGAGAAGCAGCAAAGAGCCAAACATCGGATCACCACCCAAAAGGGGTCAGAAGCTCAGTGGCTGGCTTTCCCAGGACGCAGCAGAGCAGGTGCTCACAGAAGCCTGTGCCTGCGGCCCCTCCCTCAGTCCTTTGTGTCATCGGCATGGAACGCATGCGCATCTTGGTGGCATGTGGCATTGATTACATGTGCACTCGTCTGCTGCAGAACACATGCCCACTGGCAGCAGCCACTCTGAATGCACCCGGGTAGGAAGTCCCCTAAAGCCTGTGACCACTTGGACTCTCCCAAAGATGCAAGCATGACATCAGCCTCCTGCTGAAGACCTGCCACTAGCCACGTGGGCTAGAACCACAGATTCCGCCCTGGCTGGTGTGGCTCAGTGGGTTGAGCATTGTCCCGTGCACCAAAAGGTGGCTGGTTCAATTCCCGGTTAGGGCACATGCCCAGGTCGTGGGTTAGACCCCTGGTCAAAGTGTATAGGGAGGCAACTGATCAATGTTTCTCTCTCACATCGATGTTTCTCTCTCTTTGCCTCTCCCTTCCTCTCTCTCTAAAATCAATGAAAACATCTTTTTTAAAAGCCAGGCAAGTCCCTCCAGTGTCCCATTAGGGCCCCTCAGTGCCTCTCTGATTCCACCTGCTTCCCCGGTCACCGGTCCACTCAGCCCGTCATTGGGTCCTCTGCTCCCTGGCCACTCCAGGCCGGTGTCTGCCTTGCAGCCTGTGCGCTTTCCCTCTGCTTGGAAAGCTAACGCCCCAGCCCACCCCCAGGACCCACCTGGCTCGCTCCCCTGCCTAGTTTCAACCTTTGCTCAAGACACTGTCTCAGTAAGGCCCATGCTGACCTCCCTGCTGAAGACACAGCTGGCCCTTCCGCCTCCCCCTGCCAGGACACCTCTGAGCCTTCCCATCAGACGGGTCACACGACCTGAAATGTCAGGTCATCTGGTGGGTTATGTGTCTGTGCTGACTCCTGGAGGGCAGGGTCCCTGTCTGGCTCTCCGTGTGCCTCCCCCACACTAAGGAAGTTCTTGAAAGAGCCAGGCGCCAGACAGCTGGGTGCGTTCCCCTCACTCACTGCCACAGATGTCCTGCAGGGCCACTTCCTGTGCTGTCCCTGTCACTCTGGACTGACTCCGGGCTCCATGCTCCTTACCCTTGCACCCCACAGTCCCCAACTTAGGGCTTCTGCCTACAAACCCATCAGCAAGGGCTTCAGAAACCTTTTAAAGAAGGAACAGCGAGCTCTCCCTTTTCACCCGTGGCTTCTCCCCACTTTCCGGGACGTGGCTCTGGACAGACGGGATGAACAGCATTTGGCAGGTAAGTGCCAGGAGGCTTGTCAAGTATGTGCTGGCCTGCTTGGCTGGGGGGCCCTACCCCGCAGACCAGAGCCCACCCCAAGGGAGGGGATCTGGATAAAGGTACCAGATGCCCTTCCCTTAAAACCGCACCCGACGGCAAACGTCTAGGGTCAGGGCTCCCAGGTCAGCAGGTGTGGGTGAGTGACCCACACTCCTCTGGTCGCCAGGACAAAACCACAGCCCCGCAGGCACTGAGGACTGAGGGCAAGTCCCGGAAGAGAACACCTTGCCGAGTGTTCCCCAGGTCCCGGCGGGGCTGGGAACTCACCTGAGAAGCTGGCGAACAGCCGGCAGAACTGCGAGAACCGGTTGCGGTGGAGCCACTGCTGGGCGTCCTGGATCGAGGTGGACGGCAGCAGGTGCTGGGGAGAGAGGGGCCTTGAGGTGCGGCTCGGGCCGCCCAGGGACAGGAGCAGGTGCTGGGGAGAGAGGGGCCTTGAGGTGCGGCTCGGGCCGCCCAGGGACAGGGAGCCAGAGCCACACAGACACTTACATCACTGCCCACGGGCAGGGCCTCCACCGGGTGGGGGTGGGTCGGCGAGCTGTTGCTGGAAGGAAGAGAGCCGCAGTGAGCGCCTGTGGGCAGGGGAGGCCCGCCGCCTGCACTGAGCTGCCCCGTCAGAGGAAGGAGGGAGGGAGCCCACCCGACTCCTCCAAGTCCCCCACCAACTTCTCGGTGTGGACAGATGAGCTCCACGCTCTCGGCCAGCAATGACCCCTCCACTCGCGGCCCTGGGTTCATTGGGTCAGAACTCCCTCCCCTCGGAGTCCGAGCCCAGCCTGAGCCGAGGCGGGCAGCGGACCGGAGACCGCGCAGCACCCAGTGGCTGGTGCAGGCGCAGGGCCCGCCCCTCTGCGGCAGCAGGAGCGGCAAGGGCTGGCTGTGCAGTGAACAGGCCTCCAGTTCGGCATCCCCCGTGACAGAAACATTCCTGTGGACCTTCCCACAGGGGCCCCCGACCTTCCCCCGGGCCACTCAGGGGCCACAGACTGAGAAAGACACATTCAAGGATGACCCTCCCGCACAGACAGTGGTGAGGGACAACCTGGTGCTGTTCATGTCACTGAACAACACACTTCAGAGGGTCCAGCGTAAGTTTCCCATTGTGTCTATTTACCACAGTAAGGAACAGGGGCCCTCAGAGGGTGGTCCCTGGTCGCGAGCACAGCTGTGCTGCCTCGGGGGTCTATGGAACGCCAGGTATTACTTTTCACAGTGGGGAGACCGAGGCTGAGGATGGCAAAGGAACTTGCCCCCCGAAAAGTGTGGATCTAAGGCTCGGTCTGCCTGAAGCTGAATGCACACCTGTCCCGTGCCCGCCTCCCAGGGAGCTCTCCTCCCCGGCACATCATGCACATGGTTGCTTCCCCGTATAGCCAAGCCCTCTGCCAGGCTCGGGCTGCGAGGCGCCTGCACACGCACCTGATAAACCCGCCCGGCGTCCCCCCCCAGGTGCAGGACGTGTGGAGCCTCCGCGGTGATGCTGTGGGCCCTGTGCACGCAGCCTGTGGGGGCTGGACAGCGGCCTGCCAGCCCGACTCCTGTCCCTTGCAGTCAGCTCAGCCTGTGTGGTTGCAAGGCTGGTGACCCATGGTGAGGCCTCTTCTGTGTTACAAGCCCCGAGCTCTGGGAGAGGACCCCACGCTGCCCCACACTACCCCGTGAATGTGAGCCAGCTGCAGAGATCCGAGACCCCTGCAGCCACGGGCCACCAAACACCTGCCTCCCGAGGCCCCACCTGTCTAGGAGGCAGGTCATTCTGCCCAGGGGTGCCTGGAGGCCCTCTCACGACACTGCCCCAGCGGCCAGCCGGCTAGCCTCTGCCTTCACTGGAGGAGGGGTTAGGTGGGCTCCGGACCGCTGCCCTACCAGACAACAGGTACAGAAGTTATCTAAGCACAACAACCTGGACAGGTGCTGAAAGAGATGTGAATGCAACCCCAGTGAGCCATGCTGAAACCCACATCGATGCCAGGCTACCAAAGAGAAGACCTGAAGAGGAAGACCAGGTAAGGAACCCACACCTGTCTTCACTCCAGAGTCCAAAGGGGAAAGGTCACACATACCCTTCGCCAAGGCCGAAGCTGTTTGGAGAGCCGTTGTAGCTGGGGGACGGGGCGCTGTTCACCTGGTAGTTCACGTCGGGCCACGGAGAGCACTGCGGAGACAGCACAGGGTGGCGGTGACCTGGGCAGTGGCACTCAGGAGGCGCTGGACCTGCCAAGGTGCTGACCCCGGGTGCCTCCGGCTGCACCAAGCGAGCACCCACTGAAGCTGACGTGTAAAACCACTGACCCTTCAACACCCAATCTGCATTTGCCCAGTGGCCACATGAGCCACCAAAGAAGCAAATACAGCAGCGGAGACCGAACGCGCAGTAAGTCATCCCTGGAGCAAGCAAAGTGTGACCTGAGTCTCTGTGAGCTTCCTAGTGGCCAAACCAAAGAGGGAAACATCATCAGTACATGATTCCTGGGCCCCCAAGAAAAGGGGGAGAAAAACAAACAGGGCAGTTGCCCACAAGCAGGATTTCCTGGGGCAGACAGATGGGTGTAAATGCACAAAGCAGGGAGCGCTGGACCGCAGACAACTTCCAAAGTCACCCGTGAGGTCCAGCGTTAAATCCTGCGATGCTTGAAAGCAGAATCTGCGTCGGGCCTCTGCGCTCAGCGAGGGCGCGGCTGTCCCGCACGGCCGGGAGTGTCGTGCACGGCAGGCACCCTGCGCGAGCCCAGCAGACGCAGAAACACGAAGACGTCACCCCCACCTCAAGGAGCTCTTTGTGCAGAGGCCAAAATGCGCACACGGGAGAGCATCCCAAAGAAAGCAGACACCAGGTCTGGCCTGCAGGGGAAGCCAGTGGACAAAGTGTTCATTTCCTGCCTTCCCCGTGACGGCACATCTTTGGAGAGGGCCCACTGAAAGCATTCCTAAAGGTTTATTGTCGCCACCGAACAGGGCTGGCAAATATTTACCCCCGGTGTCAGCGTGGGCTGGAATTTGTTGGTGTAAATCCCAGAGGAACAAAGCTGATGAGTGAGAGAAGGGGGAGTGTCCCCTCACAAGGTCACAGGCCAGGTGGGTGTTTCGACCAACACACCGCAGTGGCAGGGCTGGGACGCCGCTGCATGGAGCACACACCTCTCCACCACGAGAGTCGCCGAGCGCCGGCTGAGAGCTGGGAGGCCACCGGGCGCGTCCTCGGCAGCACAGGCAGGACGAGGCCTGGGACCAGCTCACTGGTCTTAGCTCATCCCACGGTGCTTTGCTGCGGGGGGGCAGGCAGGATCCTCTGGCCACCGTTATCCTCAGACAAACGCCCGTACACATCTGTCTCTGCCCAGAACCAGCTTCCACGCTCTCGCTGCAGACACCCTTCTGCATATGGCTTACTGTACGCACGCACCCCAGGCCAGTCCTCGGAGACGCTCTGTGCCTGGCCGCACCCCCAGCACAGCCTTAACCCCACCGTGGCCACTGCCGGGCCTTGTGCATCTGTGAGGCCTCCGAGTAAGTCAAGTCACCCAGTGAACGAACACCAACACCTATTCACCAGGCTGAGAGCAGAACACAGCAGGGAGCAGTTGTTTGAAACAGAGCACGGTGATAACAGAGGTGGCACCAGCAGTGACCCGTGACAGGAGGACAAGGGGCCTGTGACAGTGAGCATCTCAAAAGTACCCTGGACCAAAGGATGGAGCAGGCTGGTATCAGCATCAGGGTCAAGAGAAAACGCATTATGCAATCTACCCAAACAACAAAATAGAAGGGCTCACAGCCTCGAGCCCAGCAATCCTGCTGTGGTAACACAGGCCTGCAGACATCTGCCCGCGGCAGAACTTCCAGCACCCTGTCTGAACGGCAAGAGCGGGAAACAACCAAACGTGCAGCGCACGACAGCAGCGCAGCTGGGTGAAGACAGACAGCCTGGGGAGCAGGCGCCGAGACACGCCATCAACTGAGCACAGCCAGGGGCAGAGCAGCACGCCTCTGTGCACTGCCGGTGTGGGAAGTCGAGTCTGAAGGGACCCACGGGCCGGGCCAGACACAGGAGGGGCCAGAGATGCTGGCTGCCGGGGGGAGACCGCGAGGCTGTTAGCATGCTGGGAGAGAGACTTCCTAATGCACATTCTCTTACCCCGGTTGAATTCTGGAACTATTACCTATCTTTAAAAAGGAACGCCCTGATTTGGAGAGCCAAATCAGTACAGATGGCAGGGGAGAGCTGGAAGTTTTCTGAAACACCTTCCCGGACACTGGGCCTTATCAGATGAACACAGCTCCAAACCCAGAACGCACTCCCACTCAGTGGGTGCTCTCAAAACAAGCGTCCACTCGAGGTGGGGAATCTCCTGAGAATCGAACCCGACAGTGCCAGTGGCCGGCTCCTGGCAGAAGCCCGGGCTCACCCAGCACCCGGCCGGCTCACCCAGCACCCAACAGGCTCACCCTGCACCCAGGCAGCTCACCTCAGTGAGAATGGTGGTTTCATAGGACGGCTGGTACTTCTCCTTCTCTTGGGCAGTTCTCTTCTCCATCTTCTCCCGGTCAGTTTTCTGTTTCCGGTCTGCTCCCTTCGGCTAAAAATGCAGGGATCCAATTAGTCCAAAGCAGGTAGAGAAGGCCGCCTGTGGAGGACCCTGGGCTGAGCAGTGCTCCCCAAAAGCCTGCCAAAGCCCAGGCAGAACCTGGCGGACAGGACAGCGGCCCTCACTTCCCAGACATCAAACACACAGTCTTCCTGCCTGGGGCCCTTCCCCTCCCGAGAGGACCTGGAGCCTGCTGCGGGGTCCTGGGGTCCTGGGGTCCTGGGGACCTGCCATGAGGCTGCTCTCAGGGACACGCCTGGAAAGGTCTTTACCAATGGCCATCCACTTATAGAAAGAAGCCCTTAGGGGCCATGACACACCCCAGGGCACTCCTGGTTACCCGTGGAGAGTGGAGGGAAGTGGAAGCTGGGCTCCTGGTCAGGGTTTGGCCCACACTTGCAGGCTGTGAGCTCCCAGACCTGCCAGGAAGACCTCCACGCCCCAACCCCAGGATTCTGCCACTCGAGGCTCACACCACGCGCAGGGTGAGGTCTCCGCCCTGACAGCTATCCTGGGTGCCAGCAAACTCACTACATTCCCCTCATCTACAGGTCAAACATCCAGGTGTGAGAGCCCAGGGATGCACCACCACCAGGCTGCCCGAGCAGGCTGCTGATGGGAACCTCTGGACTCTCACCCACTAGGAGCCCGCAGTGGGGCTGGTGAGCTCAGAGGGCAAGCCGCCCAGCAGCCCCAGGGCTGAGCAGCTCCTGTGCTCACGGCAGACCACACGGTGGGCAGTCAGTGAACAAAATGCGTTCTCAAGTTCAACGGCATCGTCAACGATTTCACCCTGCACGCACTTCCTTGGGTACAGCCTTGGCTCCCAGCTCAAGGGATTTTAGGAAACAGAGCTCGGGGTGATGCCCACGCTGGACAGAGGTGGTTTGTAGGGTCACACGGGGACATACATGACAGCTCGTGTCCGGGGAGAGCAGGCATGTGGCCACCAAACCCCCTCACCTGCTCCACCTCCAGGCCCCTTCCTGAGAAGATCCCAGAAGACACAGAGTGAGGGCCCTGTCTTCCCTCTCAGAGGCCCTGATACCCATACCGAGCCCCAGGGCGTGACTCCAAGAAGCTGAGTCTTCCCAGGAACTGGGGTGACCAGGGTGGGGGAGTGATAGAGTTTGGCTGGACTCTGCTGGCCCGTGCACACTCCTGTTTGAGCCGCGCTGTGCATGGGCGCGGGTGGTGGGTGCCGTGCCTCCTCGGGCATTCTGAGGAGCAGCTTCCAGTGACGGGCGCCTACTCCCTGGGGAGATGCCCAGCCCCTCTCGGGTTACTGCGACCTGGCAGCTGCTGGCCCAGTTCCCCAAATTGTACCTGGTGTGTGGTCGAGGAGCCTGCTGGGCGGGGCCCTCGTGCAGAAAGGAGAGCTAGTGGGGGCCATGGAAAGGGCCGGGCGCTCCAGGGGTGTAGGGACCCCACCCTGCTCCTCTCTCTTACTGCCCAGATGGTCTGGGCCGCAGGGCACAGTGTGAGAGCAGTGGATGCCACTGGACGCACTGGACGAGGAAGTGGCCACTCTCTGAGGGCGGATGTGGTCTGTCTGTGACGGGGGAGGGGTGTGGCTGGAGAGGTGTGCTGTTGGGGAGATGTCCACGGTGACCCCGAATCACAAAATCCTGGAGCAGGCAGCAAAACCGGGGCAGAGAACCAGTCCCCAGGACCTGGAAGGGTGCCAAAGGGCAAGCCTGCATGACATCAGGTCACTCCTAGTGAGAGATCACAACAGTGCTGACCCTGGGTCAGCCCAGGGCCCACAGAAGAGGGAGGAAGAGCAGGGGCCAGAGTGACCGTGCGAGGCTTCAGTCCCCTTCACTGGCCCTGAGGACGGAGGGCGGGGCAGGAGCCAAGGACAGAGGCCGGAGGAGCTCCCCCGAGGCCTCCGGAAGGCATGCAGCCTGCTGGTACCTTGGTCTAGCCCGGGCAGACCCTGTCAGACTTCCGAGCTGCAGCTCCGACAGCACGTGTGTCGTTTTCGGCCACGAAACTGGTGGCAATTTGTTATAGCAACAAGAGACAGCCAGCGTGGGGCGGCTCAGCTTCCTCGAGAGGCTGAGTTCAAGGCTTCAGATCCTAGACAGGTCTCTGAAAGGTGCTGCTGTTCTGCCAGGAAAGCAAACCCCCTCCTGCCACTCTCCCCTCCCGCCCAGGCGGCCTCTCTGTGCCCACCAGGACTCGGAAGCCTTTGCCCACGGCCGCGGGCAGCAGGCCCATCGGTGGGAACGCGCCGGCAGCCGCCTGTTGTCCCCCACATGCAGGCCCCTCAGTGCTGCTCTGCTCCCCACAGCTGCTGGGATCTGCGGGCCCCACGTCATGCCAATGGCTCACTGGGCACCAGGCTCTGCAGAAGGTGCCACAAATGGCACCGTCCCTGTCTTTCCTTGGGAGGAAAACAATAATTTTTAAATGTGCAAATCCAGTCATTCTTATGCAGCAGCGGTGAGCACTGACAGGTGTGACGATGAAAGCGGCGGCCGGCACCCCAGGACACGCGGGGGCGCAGGCAGGAGCCAGGCCAAGGCATGCCGAGCTCCTCGCTAGGCCTCCGTGGAACTGTGAGAAGGTTCCGGTGCACCGTGGGCACCGACCACGGCGGGTGTGGCGAGGCCATCCCTACCTTAAACACCTTGATCTGACAGCTGGCCGAGTGCAAGTGCTCAGTGTACTCCCCATTCTCGTTCTGCTTAAATGTGTCAATCTGCACCCGGAAAGGCACGCCCTTCTCGCCCCCGTGCTTCCTGGGGGTGAACTCTGTGCTGATACAGTGCACCTGGAAGGGGAGACGGGCTGGTAGCGAGACGGGGACGAGGCGGGATCTGGACTCCCCGAGGGCCCCTCTCCGAAGGGAGGCTCCCATCCGGCCTGGTCAGGGGCACACCTGACTCACCCTCCCTGCTCTCCCCAATGCTGTCCACTCCGTCGAGCAGACAGTCTGTCCACCGCCCTGTCCACAAAGGACATGCCCTCCCATCCCACCCTTGTCCCTTGACCTCAGAGGCCCTGCCTGACCAGCTAAGTCCTTGCCATTACTCTAGACCCACTGACCCCAGTAGCCCCCCTCACTCCGCACCCAGAGGCCTCCCTTGGCAAATGCTACAGGCTGCAGGGGGCACAGCTCAGCCCCTAACGGCCTGGCATCCAGGTTACGTGGGCCAGGCCAGGAGAGGGCTGGAGGCTGGAACCATTCTATCTTTCTGTAAGTACTTGCTACATAGAGGGCACCTGATATATATTTACTGTTATAATGCTGTTTGTTTTAGTAATACAATGCATATCATTATAATAATACAATAATAATGTAATCATTTTAAAATACAGTAAGAATACTGTAATTATGAAAAGAAAGATCATTAACTTCTACTGAATGATTATTATGAACTGGGCACTGTAGTAATGGCTTTATATTCATTATCTGATTGATCAGATGCTCAAAAAGGGGACACGGAGAGTGAGAGAGCTGAGGGGGGACCCCAAAGCACGTGGCCATACCCTTAGCCAACTCAATCTTCTGTCCTGTTTACCACAAGGCTGGGCCCACACCAGGGGCTTGATCGTTAAATAATGAATTTAATAACAGAAGATACTACGGAAAATTTTTCTACCTCAAATTGTTTATGCTAGGAAACACTTTATTTTATAAAAAGCTTACATGTTCATAAGCAAACCCCACACAGTCCTTTTCCCAGCCCACGGCCAACACTCCACCCCCCTCCCCCACTCCTTCCCTGCAGGGGGCTGGCTTGAGAAACTGCACAGTGGACCCCACAGCTCTGGCTTCCCCGAGCGGCTCCCTCCTGCGTACCTGAATGAACGCAGAGGCTCTCTTCGAAGGGTCCCACAAAAACTCGACTGCGTTCAGCTGGGTCGGGCTGGCCCTGGGGTCCAAGATACCAACAGACAGTGGAATATCTGTACACACACACACAAAGTGCGACTGTCAGCCACCCCGGTGCTGAAGGAGGGACCCATCCCCGGCCCGGCTCTTTGACCGCACTGGTAATGCCCAAAGCTCGGAATCCGAGTTCTGTAAAACTGCCCTGGCACGAAGCCGGGCTGGCTTTGCCGTGAAGCTATTTAGGCTTTGTGCAATTTTGCGTGGTCACTTTATTTTGCTGAGAAAGACTATCGTGCTGATGGCCTGTTGGAGGCACTCCCTGATACTATGGGCCTGTGCACCGTACCCTCCTGTCACTCAACTTCTGAATGCCAAAACCCATCTGCCTCAAAGTCTGCGGACACAGGATACGGACCACAGCCTGAGCTCTAAGATTCCATTTCCGCTGCCCACCTTGCTGCTCATCCTCCCCTTCGTTACTTATCACACTCTAATGCGCAGCCCTTCTGCAGAGCCTTCCCTGGAACTCCCTGACAGCAGGCCTCTGCATCCAGCTGCCTTGCTTTCCCACCAAGTGGGGGTTCTGAGAGCGGCCGGGCAGCACAGTCACCTCGCCAGCTCGCACAGCTGTACACAGGCAGCAGTGCACTGAGACGCCCTGCACGGTCCAGGCGCGTCCAGGAGCCCAACGTGCTGCAGCGCCCGGGCTTGTCTCGGCACGGGAGGCTCACCGATGTCCAGGATGCGGTCGCCGGGCCGGCTCCACCGCCAGCCCTCCAGCTGCTGGTGCTCCGTGTACTGCAGCCGGCGGTCGTGGAAAACCACGCGGATGATGCTCTGGGGCAGGGGGGCAGGCAGGAGGCAGCTGAATGTGGGCGCCAAGAGGAGCCAGGGCACAGCCTGCCCTTCAAGGCCGCTCCTCCTGGACTCCCCTCCCCCGCCCCCTGCTCCACTCCCTCCACAGAACCCCAGCAACAGGAAGAATGATGATGACCACCCTTTGTCCGTGATTACCAAGTGCCTTACGTACACGGCTGACTTATAAATCCTTCTGTGCAGATGAGCACACAGAAGCTCAGAAAAGTTCAATAAGTGCCAAAGCTGGAACCCAGAGCCTAGCCCATGAGCCTACACCCCCGGCTCTCAGCGCTGTAGCCAGCCCCAGCCCCCCAACCCCGAAAGCACATGCAGGAAACAAGAACCCACTCCTCTCAGGACGTTTCCCCAAACCTATGCCACTCCTGACCCCCACAGCACGCCCAGGTGCCGAGACCCCCACCAACCCCACAGGCAAGAGAGCACCCCGCAGACTTACCTTGACGTACTTTGTGTTCAGATCTTGAAAGTCTCCCAGCTTCCGATTCTCCAACAGTCGAATTTCATAAGACTGACCTGGAGGGGGGTTAACAGCACATTTCCCATTTCTGGGCATTTTCAAATTCGGGGCTCACCCAGCTAGAGGCCTTTTCAACCTCCTGAGTGCCCACCCAGGCCTCACGGCCGAGGAGGAAAGCAGAGAAGAAAGCCCGTGGTCAGCTCTGATCACCCCCTGGACTGGACAGCCCGGGTGTCCACCCAGCCTGGTTGGGCCAAGGGCACCCCAGGCAACACACCACGTGACCCCTTGAGAGCCAGTGCCTCTATAATTTTCAAAGAAATAGAATCCAGCAAAATATAGTTAGCATTACATTTATGGACATGACTTCATTTCTTTATAAGGAATGTCCCCCACACACTCAGATAGAGAACACAGCTACCTGAATCCACATTAGAGCAGACAACCGACCATGCCCTTCCTGAGAGCAGGTGTAACGAAATGAATAAAAAAGCCGGTTAAACATTGGCTCTAATTGCAGAATGAAAAGCACTCCAAGTTAAAAGACTCTCGTGTGTGTGAAAGGGTGTGGGCATTCTATTGGGTGACAGCTGGTTAAAGAATATACATGGAATGAGATCCATCCGTAACAACGACGAAAACTTCAGAGTATCTATGAATAAACTGCACACACTTTATTGGAAGATAAATACAGTCTGATAAATGGAGCACGCACTGTTCTAGATGGAAAGACCACGTATCAAATGATGTCTCTTTCCCCAAATTAAATAAGTTCAGCCACAACCTAAAACACCCAGGCACGTAGCACCACTTAATAAAAGATGTTTCCCAAATACTAGAATAAATGATTTAATAATTGGTATTGGTAAATCTGATTCACTGTTTAAAAACAATTTTTTTTAATAATGATAGATTCACAAGAAGTTACAACAATAGAACGGAAAGGTCCTGAGCACCCGGCCCCCGCGGCCCCGGGATGGCAGCAGGAACCTGACCGGGGCACAGTACAGCTAGCTGAACCCAGACCTTCCTCAGAGGCCCTGGATTTTGCAGGTTTTCTCTCTTTCTTCATATGTGTTTATGTGTACAGGTCTATTAAATTTGTTCACATGTATATGTACAATCAGTGGACACAGACATTAGGTTGGGGAAAGCAGAAGGGGGGTGGGAGCGGGGCAAAGGGTGTCAGTGGTGGGGTAAGGGGGGACATCTGTAATACTTTCAACAATAAAAAAATATATTAATTAATTAAATTTTTTTTCACATGTAAAGATTAGCTATTTTATTCAAAGTGCAGACCCTCACCCACAGCAGATATCAAAACAAGTTACCCTTGGTTTCAAAAGTTCATTTCCTAAGGTTTTATTTTAACATGAATGACTACTTATTGGACAGTCAGAGGGGAAGGACTTTCTGAACCTAAAATCAGGGAGGATCAGGGAGGAAAAGTGAAATCTAGCTATATTAAATATATATATATGTATATATAAATTAAATGCAAACAACAAACTAAGAACAACACAAACCGAGTTGCTAACAGTCTTAAAATAACTAAAAGACAAATTATTAGAAAAACACAAACACCCTGATAGTGGACTGAATGATGCGCCCCCCCCCCCCAAATCAGTCCACACCCTAATCTCCAGAACGTGTGTGTCTTTGCAGATGCAATGAAGTTAAGACTCTTGAGTTAAGGAGATCATCTGGGGTTGTCCAGGGACAAGTGTCCTTCTAAGAAACGCACAGGAGAGGAGAGGAGCCAGGTGAGCGAGGGAGCAGAGCCTGCCTGGAGCCACCACCAGCTGGAAGAGGCAAAGAACAGACACCCCTACAGCCCCGAGGGAGATGGCCCTGCCGGATTTCCAGCTGAGTCCAGAACTGGTAAAGAATCAACGTCCGTTGTTTTAAGTTAACATGTTTGCAATGATTTGTTAAAGCAGCCACAGGAAGCTAATATACCCCACACAATGAGTAAGAGAATGGACAAAGAACATGAAATTAAATCATTCGTTCCAAATATCTGCTGAGCAACAACCACATGCCAAACGCCGTGCAGCTCCTAGGACAGGAGCTGGCAGAAGGGACGCAGTGCCACCCACGTGCCAGGGAGCTCAGCACCGCAGCTCCCACCGGGCTGGACATGGTGCTGACAGAGCCAGAAACACCCACTCAGCCGTCTCACAGGCCCTGCGACACCGGTGACAGGCCGCGGCCCGGCTCCGGGCAGAGCGCTGGGCAGGTCACGGCCGAGGGAAGAGGCGCAAACCCCAAACTCTTGTCCTGCCCATTTGCCAGTTCAGCAGACACAACTCATGGAAGGGTCTTGCTGACCTAATCCCCACTCCTAACTTTCTGAAAAAGTCGGATTTTTACACATTTCCAGGCTTCTGAGCCAACACTCCCTGACAGCAACACGAAATGGAGCCTACACCCTACCTGGTTTCCAGCGTCCTCCAGCTTCCCCGAGGAAGAGTGTGCCACGCTCCGTCATGAGCCCAGGGCCCAAGTGCTCATTACTTGGGCTTACAGGTGCCCAGGGCTCAATTAATCCTGACCCCAAGCTCTGCAGGGCAACCTCACTTATGCCAGCAGGAGGAACCTGCTGCACCTCCCCGACTCGGGCCTCCCTCCCCATGCCAGCCTCGGTGCCAACACAGAGGCCTCCCCAAGCCCCGCTCTCACACAGCACGGCACCCCCCAGAGACCCCTGCTCCTGCCATCCCCCCGCTGAGGAGCCACACCGGCCCTCCTCTGCTCGGTGGCTCACCGTGGGGCGTGGGTGTGGCCGTGGGAAGTGGGTCTGACTGCGGGCTGCTTTGCTCCCCACTGTGCTGTCTGAGGCACAGCAGGGGTCAGCAAACGCGTGGCCGTGGTTTCCTAACCTTCACGACGCCACTGAGCTAGAACCATAGGGCTTGCCAAAGTGAGACACGCTCCTGCCCTCCAAGGGTTAGCACTTTTCTGGGGTCCATTAGACAACACAGGAAAGCACCCATATAAGGCAGAATCTGAAAAATCTTCCAAGAAGCGGGCAACACTCACCCAGAATAGGGAGGGGGTGAGGGAAAAGGTCTGAGCAAGATCACATTCCGGAGGGGCTTGACCAGTGGGCGGGATTTCAAGAGTGGAAGGGAAGAAGGGCTGGAAGGTAATCCTGAGCGAACCGGAGCAAGGAGGTGCGAGGGGAGTGTGCCTAGGGGACAATAACGACAGCTTCCACCCTGAGTGCTTATCCGGGGCAGGGTCTGCTCAGGTGTTAGGTCACCTGAAGCTCAGAACACACCAATGGGGCAGTTAGGAGGAGCCCCACCGATCAAAGGAAGTAGAGGCTCAGAGAGGCTGCCTTCTTGGGCGAGCTTGCACAGCCAGTAAGTGGCAGAGCCAGGAGCAGACACTAGATGTTTGCAGAACCTACCACATTCTTTGCCACACCCTACATGGTGGGTGTCACTTGCTGGTCAGAAGACAGTTCTACATGACCCTCAGCTTCTCCTTTCTGGAAGGTATTTACTTGCACAGGGAATAAAATGTGCCGACAGCATCATTTTTTTTCCTATTGAATCTATTGGGGTGATATTGGTTAATAGAACTATATAGGCTTCAGGTGTACAGTTCCATCGTCCATCATCTGCGTACGGCACTGTGTGCTCACCACTCCAAGGCAGGTCTCCCCGTCAACATCCATCCCCCGCAGCCTCCTCTACTGCCCTCAGCATCTTGTGGCATTGAAAGCACCCCGACCTTCACCACCCCGAGTGAAGACGGTTTTCCCTCCTTCCTTCTTCCCTTTAGGACTAGCAATAAGGTTGAGTCCTCGGATGACCCTGGATAAAGCACGCAGACTACACTTTCTAGTCTGCAAAGACTACTCCCTGCATTCTAAACCGTGATCTGAGAAGAAAAACAAATCACTACAGGACATCATAAGAAAGCCTGTTCTAATTTCAGAATTGTGAAATGTGGAAAAGGGGGGGGGGGGGGGGAAGCTGGTCTTAGAATCAAGGAAACAGGGTAGCAAATAACTACCAGTTACTTATGCTCAGCTCTGCATGGGGCATTGCCAAACCACCTCCCTGACCATGTCCTGTAGTCCTCTCAGCAATCCATAAGGAACACCCATTATTGACCCTGTTTTTTAAAATCCTCACCTGAGGTATGTTTGGCTTTCCTTATTAATTTTAGAGAGAGAGGAAAGGAGAGAGAGAGAGAGAGAGAGAGAGACATCGATAGGTTGCCTCCTGTATGTGCCCCGACTGGGGATCGAACACACAAACTAGGTATGTGCTCTGACCAGAAATCAAACCCACAACCTTTCGGTGTATGGTTCGATGCTCCAACAAACTGAGCCACCCAGCCAGGGCCAACCCATTTACAGCTGAAGAAATTAGGATCCAGAGAGGTTAAGTATCTCACTGCAGATCAAACCTGAGTCTGAGCCAAACTACTCCACACAGTTTCCGCTGCTTCACAGGGCCCTTCTGGTTCCGATATTCAAGGAGTCTGTCTACTTCATTCCTCCTGAATTTCTTGATATTCACTTTATTTCATGACCCTCTTGCACACACCTAAACCTTCCCCTTCCTTTAAGGCTCAGATCCTTATGCCCCATGACCTCAGTTCTCTGAACCAAGAAGTATGTGTGAGATGTAACCACACTGTGGCACAAGGTTTGATATTCGTTTCCTCCTGATACACTCGTCTCCATGAAACACATATTCTTAACTCCTTAAAATACTCTCAAGGTTACAGTGACCCAAACCATGTCATTTCTGGCATGGGGACCGATAGATCAACGGAAAGAACAAAGAATCCTCAGATACTTGGGAACTTGATCTGTAACAGTGAGAAAAAAGCTTTTCAAGGGTGCAGGATGGCTGGTTACCTATATGGAAAAATAAATCCCCACCTCACACCATATAAATTAATTCCAGTTCTAGAGTGATACCCTAAGAATCGCTTGATGGGCACCAGGAAACGGGCATGCTTATTACAGGGAGAAACTGTCCACAACCAGAGCTCCAGCAATAAGAAAAGAGATACTACATCAATTCTGCTATTTGACTTAGAATGGAACAGCACACGGCACTTAAAATAAACACACAGAGACACATATTAACATGGAGAAACCTCAGAAACACGATATTAAACAAAAAAGGTACACGGTGATATATATAAAACTGCTTGTATAAAGCTTGAAGACATGCAAGACAATACTGTTTGTTTTCGGGCTGACAGTGCAAGGAGTACAAGGCGAAGAATGTGCATTAAGATTCAAATCAACGCCAACTTCACAAACTGGTTTTGTTTCTGGGGAGGAGGAAAGGCAACAGAATTAGAAAAAAGTAAAAATCAGAAGCAAACTTGGCAACGTTGAAAAAAAGTGTGTTGGGCATGAGTGTTCGTTCTCTTCTTCTCTGCAGTAGTCAATCGACCTGAGATTAAAATACTCCTGTCACACACACACAAGACTTAGTGAGGGAGCATGCTGGAGCCAGCGGTCCCTCTGCACTGCGCTCCGGCTGTGTCTCTGCCTCCCCAGCCCTATCCGAGAGGGAGTGTCCCTTGGGTTCATTGCTCAGCAGTCACTGTACACGCCCATCGTTACCCCCTTTGTGCCAAGGGGTGCAAGGCACCCCAAGACCCTGCCACACTGCATTCATCCCACTCATTCACACCACCCCACAATTTTGCCACTGAAATTAAAAACAGCCTGCCACATGAAGAGCCTATTTTATTTCATCAACTCACTTTTTACACTTAATTTTTTAAAGTGTACATAGTACCTGCATATACACAATCAAAATCATAGTCCATAGATAAACAGTAATTGTAAGAAGTATATAGCTATGCAGCAACCAGTGTTCTTCTGCGTACCCCTAAAATTACCGTGGAACCTGGGCAGCACCCAGGTTGGGAGCCTGGGCTCACATCTGGGCCCACCACTTGCTGTGGGGTGAATGGCTCCATTTGTGAGTATGTTTCCACATCCCCAAAGGTGGGCAGTGTTGGTGCTTAGAGGCAGAGGGTTGAGGACACCCAGCACAGACGGCTGGACCTCCAAACCTCCCTGAAGTGGGAGCACTGGTAGATGGAGCAGGGGCCCTATCAGCTGGCGGTGGGCTTGCCACAGGCCCAGAGCGTTCCAGACAATTCCCTCCGTATCTCTGGCCCCACCCTCTACTTTGGAGTTGTTCAAGGCCTTTTAACGCAGGGAAGGAGCCCTGGGTCAGTCAGCCCTTGGTGATGTAAACTAGCCCTCCACAGGGAGCCTCCAGCCCAGCCCAGAGGCGCCCAGAGCCAGGAGTGGCAGAAGCTGGAGGAGGGGTGATCACACATTTTACCCCCACTTCCCCATTCCCGTCAGCAGGGGCCAGCTGAGCCCAGGTGACCCTCCCGCTTTAGCCACAGGGAGAGGTGGGGGCTCCCCAGCTGCACTCAGACTCAGCGGGGAGAATGCCTTGGAAGTTTCTCTCCACCCCAACCCTAAGACTGTGCTCAGCCTGCACCCCTTTGCCCTTCCTCACCTCCACCCCACACAGAAATGGGGGAAGGAGGGCAAGGAGAATGAGGGATAGCAGAGAAAACTTTCCCAAGGAAAATGCAATGAAACGCACACGCACAGGGCCGTACACTGAGCCTGGCCCAGGCAGGTGTTCAGCAAACCTCTGCTTCCTCCCTCTTCCTCATGCAGCCCACAACATCTTACATCCTGTGGTCCAGGCATCAGCAGCGTTCCCCATAAGGGCCAGACCGTAACTATGTTCAGCCTTGGGGGCCACGATCTCTGCCATGACTCAGCGCTAGCACTGAAACAAGGACGCAGCCAGACAGCAGTGAGTGAATGGCATGGCTGTGTGCCAAGAAAACTTTATTTGAATTTACAGGATGTTCAATCTTCCTTACTCCCAATGTCTTTGGGCACTTGGCAGCTTTGCCCCTTGGCTGTCTTGCATGATGGCTCAGTTGTAGCTCCGAATGGACTGGAAGATCTTGAGGCCAGCTTACCAGTTTACCTGACCATGTGCACACACACACACACACACACACACACACACACACACACACACACACCAGTGCCTGTGCACACTGGCATGTGATAGACCTGTGACTGATGGTGGCAGAATTTGATATAAATTCCCTAAAGCAAACAACAGAGCTGGAACCAGTCAGCCAAACCAAGAAGAGCTTTGAAAGATGCTCAACCCCCCAATGGCCAAAGAAATGCCGAATGCAAAGAATGCCGTGCCAGTCCCATCTGTCAGCTTGCCCCAGTTTAACAGGCTGCTAACCTCCCAGACAGAACACGGGAAGTGGGCCCTCACACGCTGGGGGTGGGAGACCTTATGTCACAGCTCACTGGGCATTTGACAACACCATCAATATTGCAAATACAAACAGCCTGTGACCTAACTATCCCATCAAAAAAGTGCTGAATAATATGTACATGGTGTGATTGTACTTTTATTTTAAAATGTTATACACATACCCTATGTTTGTGAGTCTAACAGATGCATCTAACAGTGGATAAAAAAAGAACACTTTCCTTTTAAATTATATACTTCTTCAGCATCAACTTTTTTAAAACTAGGAATGTATTACATATGAATTTGGGGAAAAGGGGGGGGTATGCCTCATCCAAGCTTGTAACAGATGTCCACAGGGACAGTGATCGCTGTTTTTATCCCAGTGCCAGCCAGTACCCTAGAGCCCATCACACAGGTGGGCCCTTGGGGAAAAGAGTCTTCGGTGTAACAACTAGACCACCAAACGCATGGGCTCAGACATACCGAGGTCCTTCCCACGCAGCCTTTCTCTGGGAGACTGCCTTGAGAACCCACAAGTACACTAGGACTGTGCCCATTTCAGAGCGAGGAAACCAAGGCCCAGAGCGGTACTATGTACCCAAGTTAATGGTAAAGACTCAGCACAACCTGTGGCCTGGTCCAGGACAAGAGGAGAGAGAGGATCTGAAGTCAGGACAGACCCACGGAGTTGAGCCAGATCCTTCCGTGTCGGGTCCATCCAGGGACCTCTCTGCATCTACAGAACGTTCCTTGCAGAGCGGCTCTGAGGATGAAATGAAATAATGCACTCGGCCTGGCATGTAATAGCTTCCCACAGTGCCAGTCCCAACTGCCCGGCCAAAGGACAAGTGGTAAAGACTCCCTCCTGTCCTGAGCCCCGCCCATGCACAGGCCACTGTACTCCGCCTGCACCACAGCTCCTCACACTGAATGAGCCGGCTGCCCAAGGCCACCCAAGGTCGCACAGCCAGGAGGCAGCCAAAGCGGGCGTGCCCCCAGGGAGGGATGACTCTGCGGAAGGGGTCTGGGGAGGGGGCTTCGGGCTTCAGGGCTGCGGGAGCTTCCTCCTAACTGTCTGGGGCAGGGAGGGGGACAGCCAGACCGCTGCTGCGGGCCCACCCGCCTGCCTCCCGCCCGCCCACCGGCCCTCCCGCGGAGCGGCTCTGCCCAGCGAGCGGAACCCATGCGGGGCCTCCTGCCCAGATCACGATGTTCCCGAGAACAGGAGGCAATTGCCCTGGCAGGCCAAGATTTACAGGTTGTTTACTTTCCAACAGTTACTGCTTCGGATAATTAATGCCACATAAAACATAATGGAGGCCGTCATTAGCTCAGAGAAAGGAAGGCTGGGCACCAACAGCCCTGTCCGAACGGCAGGCGGCGAAAGCTCGATGCTGCCCACCCCGTGCCCACCTGTGCGGCTTCTCCGTCACCTGCTCCCGGGCGGGATCACGCAGGTGTGTGGACACAGCGCTCACACACAGGTGTCCTCAGGGCAAGGCTCCCTCACGGACCAGTGGCAATCCCGAGGGCCGGCGACCCTGGTGAGGGCCTCACCTCACACACACAGGGCAGGACCAGGCACAGCGGGTCTCCAGCGGTCCTCGGGGACAGTAAGTGCGTGCGCACAGGTAAGGTCATGCCCCCAAGCCGGTTCAGAGAAGAAGGGTTTCAGGGCGGCGGCAGGGAAGTGCCCGATGCTCCTCTCGTCTTGAGCATCTCGCAGTGTCAGAAGTGAGACGTGCTCAGAAAAAGGCTGGCGGCAGTCAGAGCGTGGGCGCCAGTCCGAAGAAGCCCCGCGGGCACAGCGGGCACAGCGGGCACAGTGTGAGCGACACACGAGACAACGCAGTGTTGAATTTTAACCCACAGCATAAAATAAACAGCCACGCGTCTATAGCGATATAACAAACATACAAATAAACTAATGGTAGAGAAGAGAAAGCCCAGTCTTACAATAGCAGTCCAATCGCTAAATGTAGGAGGAAGAGGGAGATAAATAAAACTTGGCGCAGACAGGATCCACCAGGGGATGGCGCCATCAGTGGTCCCAGTTTAAGGCTCATCAAGATGTCAGCCTAGTCTCCAAGTGTCTCCCTCAAGCTATTATCAGTTACAAAGGGAAACAGTAACTTTACAGCCCAGAAACCTGGCAGACACAAGGTTACTACCACCAGCGATACAACTCAGCATCGCCATCCCCCAACACAATGTCACTTCTGTGGCATCCTTGCCACAAATGCGCAGCCTCGGGCTCATCATTCCAAAGCACCAGAGAAACCCAAATCGAGGGGCATGTACAAAACTGACCAGTAAGTCCTCTGGAGATGTGAAGTCCGCGGAAGAAAAGGAAAAGCTAAGGGACTGTCACAGGCTGGAGACTACGGAAACATGACAAAGAAGTCCTGGATCCTGGATAGAGACCTGGGGCAGAAAGGGACACTGTGAAGGAACCGGTAAAATTCAAAAGAGACTGTAGCAGAGTTCATAGAGTCACACCAGTGTGCCTGCCTGGTTTCAGTCACAATTATATTTAACATATGGGAAGCTGATAAAAGGTATCCAGGAATTCTTGGTACTATTTTTGACACTTTTCTTTCAGTCTAAAATTATTCTCTTTTTCTTCCCCAAAATGCCTTGGATTCCCAAGCCCCACCCAGACTGTGGAGAGTAACCTGGGTGGGACCCAGGAGTCAGCATGTTCAGACACACTGCTGGCTGACTCTAAATCAGGGGCCTCTGGACCCCTGGACACTTGATCAGCATTTTAAAAAGCTGTTTGAATTTCTCTTAGTACTGCGAATGGTATCTCTTTTTCCTGTTTTATTTTATACATGACTGTTGCTGGCTCATAGGAAATGCACTAATTTTCCATGTTGAACTTGCACCCAGCTGCACTGCCGTACTAACGCCTACGAAACTGTGCCCGTCAGCCCGTTTCAACTACAAAATGGCAACTGCACCGAGTTCCACCTCCTGCAAGGGTTCTCACCGGCCGGCGAGCGAAAGGGCAACAGGAAGAAATGCAACGGGTAGAAGAATCGCATGTCAACACGCGAGAAGGCTCTCCAGTTCACTCCTAACAGTTACTAAACATTAAATAAATGCAAATGAAAATAAAGTGCTCATTTTCTGTGTGCATATTAGAAAATATTCAAAAGGTGGACAATCTAGCCCAGCCGGTGTGACTCAGTGGTCGAGCGTCGACCCATGCACCAAGAGGTCGCCGGTTCGATTCCCAGTCAGGACACATGCCCAGGTTGTGGGCCTGATCCCCAGTCGGGGGCGTGCAGGAGGCCGCCAATCGATGTTCTCTCTCATCGATGTTTCTACCTCTCTCTCCCTCTCCCTTTCCCTCTCTCTCTCTACTAACAATAAAGAAGCAACATTTTTTTTAAAAGGTTGACAATGTAGAGTGCAGGCAAGGATGTGGAGGAACAGGTACCACCCTGCACAGGTGGTAGGGGTATAAAAACTAAGTTAGTCGGACAAAGGACAGTAAAGAGTAGAAAACCAAACCTCTAAGTCTTCGAGTCTAAGATAAGGTCGGAATTGTGACTCACTCAGGCACCTCCCCTCGAGCCCTGGAACCACGTCCCTGCTGGGGCTGAGGGCATCCACACTGCCTTGGTCGACAAGGATCTTGGAGGTGGGAGCCAGACAGCCGGGCCGCTCAGACCCCAGCCACCAGTGTCTGGCTCCAGGCAGTCCCATGTTCTGTCTCAGCCTCTGGTAAGACAGATAAAGGACTTTCTGGGGCAGTCACTGTGGGGAGTAAACAGGGCTTGTCAGGATAGCCCTGAGACAGCCACAGCCTCCTCTTCCCCTCCCCCCAGGCCTTCCAGAAGAGCGGACACCCACGGACCACCTCGGACTGCTCACCACCAGCCGCTGCATGCAGAGCGGAGACAGGAGAAGGTGGAGCAGCCACGCTTACGCAGAGCTCAGCTCTGCGGCCACCCCGGTCCAGGTGAGCATGCCACCTGGCCAGGCCAACATTCCCTCCCTGGGAGTGTGGAAGTGGAAGCAGGGCATGCGAGTGCCAGGCCCTCCAGGTGCTGAGCAGCTTCTGATGGCCTTACTGTCGGCCCTCTGGCCACAGAGGCAGGGAAGCTGGCGGGAAGAGAGAGCATAAGGCAGATCCATCCCCAGAGAAGAACAGAGAAGAGCCCGAGAACCCTCCTGGTGTTTGAGCCTCTGGCTTCAGTTTGCTCCCGAGGTCCCGCTGCAGCCCCGCCTTGAGGCCCCTGCTCTGTGTGCTGCCCATGGGTGGCCGACGTGGCCAACGGAAGAGGTCTCCGTCTCTGCGTCCTCACTCCATCACAAAGACGGACAATAACTAGCGCTGCATGTGGACGAACTGGAACCCTCGTTCACCGGTGAATGTGAATGCTGCGGCCGCTTTAGAAAGCAGGCTGGCAGTGCGCCAAATCATGACCCGCTGATTCACCCTGTGACCCAGACATTGCACTCCAGGTATATACACAAGAGAATGAAAACAGGTCCACACAGAGACCGGTGCGTGAGTGTTCACAGCAGATACTCACAACAGCCAAAAAGTGGAAACAACCCATGTCCATCAGCTGAAGACTGTACAAATAAAATGAGGTCCATCCACATAATGGAGAGCTACTGGGCAAAGGAAAGGAACACCGTTCTGATACGTGCTACAGTGTGGGTGACCCCCAAACACTGCGCTAAGTAAGAGAAGTCAGTCACCAAAGCACCATTTGTGCGAAACCATTTACAGGAAATGTCTAGAACAGGCACATTGATAGAGATAGAAAGTGTTCCCTAGGGCTGGGGGTGGCGGGAGGGGGTGGGGATTGATTATTGATGGTGCAGAGTTTATTTCAGGAGGGACAAAAATGTTCTAAAATTAGTTGTGGTGATAGTTTAATACATTTAGTTAAATATACTAAAAACATGAACTGTATACTTTAAATGAGTGGATTGTATCCCAATAGAATTGTTTGTTTGTTTGTTTGTTTAAAAAAGAGACAGAGAGAGATCAGAATAAAGTACCACTCTGTGACCTGGGCAGGTCACACAGCCTTGCTGGGCCTCAGTTTACCCATCTATAATACAGAGGAGTGGGGTGGGGGGGATGCAGAGGCTAGATCAGTGCTTCTCAAACTTTATTATGTTCATAAATCAGCAGTACCTTGTTAAAATGCAGGTTCTCATTCAGTTGTCCTGCAACAGATCCAATATTCTGCATTTCTAATGAGCTTTCAGGCCATGCTGGCCCCCGGACCACATCTTCAGTAGTAGGGCATCAGAGGTGCCTTAGGCCTCCTCTGGCTCAATACTCAAGGAATCTACTCCTGCTCACCTCTGAATTCCCAGCGTGTGTGTGGTCTCTCCTTCCCACTCAGGACTCAAAGGGCCCTCTAACCACCCAGGTAGAAGCTTCCAGGGCATGGTAACTGGCAAAGGAAGGTCAAGAACCTCCCAAATCTACCTGAGCACAGAGCCATGCGTGAAGCTGGACCCCCATGTTCTCTGCAGGGTCGTCCTCTCTTCTGGAGAGAAGGGCGTGAAGAACAGCAGCACCCCCCATGCCGTGGCTGACAAAGCCTAGTGCACCCACGCAGCTGACCACTGGGTGCTTAGTGAGGATGGGTTCCTGCCCTCCCAGGTCTAACACAGCAGGAACCGCACACTCCAGCAGATACTGAACCCCTGCATTTGGTTCAAGGCCAGACAAATACCGCTCTAGAGCTGCTCTGGAGAGAAGACAGGCCTGCACTCCGAGAGATCACTGATCACACACTACACATGCTAACAAGTCAGTTCTGCCCTCCGGAGCTCAGTTTCCCAGTCAATAAATGGTTGAATGAGATACCCTTCAAGGCACCCAAAGGCCATTCCCGTGTAAGACAAGGTGAGGAGCAAAGTAGAGGGTAAGAAGGGAGGCCAGCTGTCCACCTCTGGCCTCCAACCAAGAAACACCAACCCACCCACACAGTGGATTTCTTTACCAGATAACTCTGACAGGAAGAGTGGCCCATGGGGACCTGTGAGAGAGACACAGTCCTGAGAAAAATGAGGTAGGAACACCAGTTCCTAATTAACACCTGTCCATCTCCCTGTGGCCTCCACAGCCTCCAAAGCTATCCATACCTGGGCTCACACCTGGCCCTGCCTCAGCAGGCAGAATGACCCAGAAATAGTCCACCGTTACTCTGGGCTTCCTCCCTTCTCTCATGAAATGAAGAGGCTGGAACAGTCATGGTACCTACTTGTGTAGAGTGGCTGCACAACAAAACACACCCTCCCCATTCAGAGCGGAGAGTCCACATGCGTTCTTCTGAGTGGTGATTCTAAGTGGTAGTTCACTGGCCCCTGAAGCCCGGCTCAGGGGTCCATTTACAGAGTCAAGTGGTTCTTGTCCTGATGACAACAGTGAGCTTCAGGAAAGCCTACAGCTGCCCAAGGAGCCGGCAAAGGGAAGGGAAGGAGCAGAGCCACTGCGGAATCAAGTGCGAGAAAGCTTCCGCACAGAGGGAGTGGGGGCAGCGACAAAGGGCGCCAGTGAAAATGTGACTGACCTCAGACGGCCAGCTCACCTGCTCTGTTAGAGAAGAGGACACGGAGGATGGCCACTGGGCATCAGATAAAAGAGAGTGAGTCAAAAACAGAAACCAAGATGATCAGTCAGAGGTCCTTTGAAGAAACTCAATGATGCTGTTAACTTAAATGCTTCCTGAAAATTTAGAGAGAAAAACAGAGAGTATTTTAAAAGGTAGATGAAGAAAATCGAATGCATGATGCACTTGCAGTTCAAATCAGTCTGCACCCAGAGCAGCACCCCAGTGTGAACGGGCACAGGCAGGGGCGAGACTCAGAAGGTCCAGCTGCAACTGAGCGCGCCTGCATTACAACAAGGGCATGAAACGCAACTTGCAGAAAACCCACGGAGTAGGAAGCGCACTGCTTAGAAACAGGGAGAAGCTTCCAGAGTGTGTGAAAATATCACGCTTGGACATCAAAACTTGACCCCTATGGAAAGATGACCAAAGACCTGGGGAAAGCAAAGATGGGTCAGAGGTGAGTCAGCTCCCATGAGAAAACAGCTCAGGAAGGTTTGTTGGTGGTTTTAGACTGAGGGAAAGAAAGCTCAGTAATCTTTAAGAAAAAAATTGCGCCCTGGCCGGTTTGGCTCAGTGGTTGGAGCGTCGGCCCTCGGACCAATGAGTCACGGGTTCGATTCCGGTCAAGGGCACACACCTGGACCCTGGCCCTGGTCAGGTCGTGTGGGAGGCAACCTGTCGATGTGTTTCTCTCTCCCTCCCTCCCACTCTATCTGAAAATAAATAGAAAAATATCCTCAGGTGAGGATTTAAAAAAAAAAAATTGCTCACAAGTAAAAATGGCTGAATTCGAGTTTGAAATTGCACCTTTTTCCAGGCCCCTTTGCACCTGCTATTCTGCTCAGCCCAGGGCAGCACCCAAAAAGGTCATGCATTACATTAACCATCTGTGTTGGATCCTCCGACATCTGGGGCCTCGCTGCCCGTGGGCAGGCTGTCCCTTCCAGGCTGGCCAATTCCTAGACAGCAAATGCCTGGCCTCTGTGTGCGCCTTTCATATGCAAACCAGCCAAAACAAAGTCCCCTCCCAGCCACTCCTGGCCAGGCTTTCCCTGACCCTCACCCCCTAGGCCACCATCTCCTGCACTAATCACTCCAGAACCAGGTATCAGACAACTAGCGTAGATCTTAAACCTGCTTACTCTGCCTCACCCACTTCTTCTCCTGGAAACCACAGGACAGGCCCTGCCCATGATTTCCCTCCATCCCTCTGCTTCCTGACTGACGCTGGTGCTTCTCCAGGTGGCCCTGCAGTGCACGGTGCGTCCCCTCCACTTGGGAACCATAACAAACTACCTTTTCAGTGGTAACCGTGTCCTTATCTGTTGGCCTCACACACCTGAAAAATAAAACCTACACTGAAAACAGGCGACCAGGGCAGCAGGGGGTGAGCTGCGAGGGCTCAGGGACACCGGGTGGTGAGCAGGGTTGACTCAGATCTCCAGCAGCCAAGCTCTCAACACATACAAACACAGAAGGACATCTGATGTGTCTTCTCTCGTTAAATTAATTCTCATGAGCTCCATTTTGATGCTGCATTTGCTCGCGTTCGAGTTTTAATAATTGTAATTTCTAACATACTATTTTCAGAATATAGATGGTTTTAGCATAACTCTTAAGAATATATTATTTCCAGTTCATTGTACCATCTGGAATTGTAAGGATTATATTTTAACTGAATTAATTGGTCCACTATTAAAACATAATTGAAATTTGACATGAGCAGGAAGACACCTTTGAAACACTAGACTCGTTTCTACATCCTGTGAGCTATAAGAAGCGGTGTGTACAAGTAACCTCGTATTTATTTCAATAAATGTTGATTGGTTTTAAAAACAACAAAGAAACCAAAAAAACCCAATCAATGACAACCACACCTCAGCGCACTTGGTAGTATTTTCATTCGTTTATTAACTCATAGATTAACTATGAGGACCTGACATCTGGGAACGCATTTGCCCTTGTTTTGTTTTCCTTTTAACCGTTGTGATGTGGTTTATAAAATTCTTTGCTGAGTAAACATTTCTAAATTGTATGTAGCCAAAATAAAATATCCTCGCACAGCACAAGCCAGCCAAACAACACAAATATCTCATTTAATTCTCAAGCAAGACCTCAAGTGAGCGTTATGTCCAGTTTACAAAACAACAACACAGGTTGCCGGGTTCAGTAACCTGGGAAAGAACAGGAGCCAGAATGGAAACCTGGGGGTACCCACATCCAAAATTCCTGGCTTTTGACCTGCCACCCAGTTTCCACGGAAGAATGATTAATACGTCATCCAAGTCGGTGTCACCAACAGGGAGAAGGATCTTTTTTACATTTAACAGCACAGGCTGGACCCTTCGTGGGCGCACGTAAGGACCTGCCTCCTGCTCCTCGTGTTATCCTACGTGAAGGCTCTGCATTCAATAAGTTATTTTGGGACAATGTGGAAAGCAATAGAGTTGGATTCCTACCTCATTCCTTACACACCAAAATGAATGCCAAAATGTCAAAAACTAGAGGGAAAAAATCTTTTTAAACGGTGAATATTACTAAAATCTTAAAGTGAAGAAGGCTTTCCTAAATAGGACATGTAACACACACAAAAAATTAAGGTAAAAATCCAATAACCCTGACCACATAAAACTTGATAAAAACGTCTATTACGTAAAAGAAAGAGCAAGCAAACAAATAAACAAAAAAATGAATGGAAATGTGGAAAAGTATTTCTAACACATTGGCCCTAATATGCAAAGCACTCTTACAAATAAATAAGAAAAGGATGAAAAATGGGTAAATCACGTGGAACGCAAAAGGAATAGAAATAACCAAATAAATTGTGAAATGTATTCAACAAAATTGAGGAAATGAAATATTGAAACAGGAATACTTTACATGTTCCCCACCAATGACCAAGGTTAAAGAGTGCTGACAAAGCACAGAAAACAGACATTTTTCATTCAGTCAAAAAAGTTACATGTGCCAGGCGCTGTGTTAGGGCTAACAGCGAACAAGATACTCAAGGTATCTGCCCTCAAGAAGATTATATTCCAGCCCTGGCTGGGTTGCTCAGTTGGCTGGAGTGTCGTCCTGTACACCAAAAAGGTCGTGGGTTCGATTCCCAGTCAGGGCACACACCTAGGTTGCAGGTTCGACCCCCCGTCAGGTTATATACAGGAAGCAATCGATCAATGTCTCCCTGTTTCTCTCTCTCTCTCTCTCTCTCTCTCTTTCTCTCTACAAATCAATAAAAAAAAATATCCTCGGGTAAGGACTAAAAAAAAAAAGTTTATATTCCAGACGTAGTAGAGATGGGGAATAGATAATATGAGAGGAGGAAATAAACAATTATTCAAATAATTATTGTTTATGAAAGTACAAATTGTACAACTCTCTTACAGGCCAATATGGCAGCGTCTATCAGAAAGCTGGGCTAGCAATTCTACTTCTGGATGTTCACCTACGGAGACGTTCACTCCTGCTTACGCACGGAGATGGGGGTCCAAAGACGCCCACTGGAGTGCCAGGTCAATTATGAAAACGTGGAAACAAGCCTAATGTTCCTCAAGGGAACGAGTAACACAACACCCATGCAATGGGTTACATGTAACCAGCAAGGATCAGCTTTGGTTTACTTCTGTAATGCACTCATGTGCAAAGGCTTTGCGGATATTTTGTTGGACAAAATAAAAACAAGTTGCTAAACAGTATATATAGTACAATCCCATTTCTCTTAAAAAGAGGCATACATTTCTACAAGGATCTATGTATGTGTGTCTATATAAAATTAGATATATGTAGGTTAATGTATGACTGTACAATTAGACATATGGGTTAATGTATGACTAAGAAAAATCTCGAAGTGCGGTTATGAGAAGCTTTCTGGAACACAAATGTATGTGCTATTTGGCTTTATAATAAGCATGTGCTACTTTTATACTGTGGGGAAAAACAGTAAGGGAGAAAGCATTTTTAAAAGAGTAATGTATTTAAGGGTCATTTGGTTTAGTTAGTTTATATCCCAAACTTCAGGCTAAAAATTAATCTGGAAAGAAAACTTCAGCTGTGGAGAAAGGATAAAGTAACTCATCCTTTGCCTCATTCCTTAAATTCAAAGTCACTCATATAACTGGGGAGAAGGGAAGATATAACTATGAACTTACAATTTGCCAGACATTCATTATTCACTTAATTCCCAAGGCAACACACAAAATTAAATTGTCCCAATTCCAGATAAATGGAAGCTCCTAAAGATTAAGTGATTTTCCCACAGCAGAAGCAGTAAAAAAATAAAAATAAAAAAATAAAATGCTGCCGTTCTGTCTGGGTTCTAAGCAGGGAAGGCAAAAGTTCCCAGCCCGGATCTCTTATCTCCCTGGCCATTCCCTCAGGTCACTGTGGGTGGAGAGACTGAAGGGTGGAGTGGGGTAGGCGCAACCGATTGTGTTTTTCCTTCAAGGAGGCATTTTCTACCCCTCCACCCGTCATGGTCCTCGCCGCTGCAGGTCCCTTACACACTGCCTTGGAGTTGCACCACTCAAGGAAGTGCCTAGCCTAGAATCCTGCAGTAGGAAGTCCTGACCAGTTTGCACAGTGGCCTACACATATTTCCTCATTTCATACACATAGTAGCACCTACTCAGCAGGAATTTTCTTTCCTGTTTTACTGGTGAGGAACTGGAGAAACTGAGAGGTAAGTGACTTGCTCAAGTGGCTGCCCAGTGACAGCCTCAGCAAGGCAGCTGGAGTTCTTGGCCATCTGGTCTACCTCTCCATCCACATCAGTCACATTCCTTGTGTTCTAAACCCTAGGTCCTGAATGACAGGGCTCTTTGGGTAGACAGTGTACCTAGCCACGCCGCCACCACCCAGCCCATTCCTGCCTTTGCACATGGCTTTTCTCTCTCCTCGCTGAACCACCCACTCCTCCTGCAATGGACAGGAATTTTTTTTCCATGAATAACTGAAAGTAAGAGTCCTCCAGCAATGCATGACCACGTTTAAGATTTGAGAGTTGCTGTGGTAGGAAATACTAAAGTTTTCTCCATTACAAGCCATTCTTGCAAAGTTGTGTCTTATCTCAAAGCCAGAATTTACTACACAGATCGCCTGGGGTTCTCTTTCCTCTGTTCTCCATGCTCCTCCCCCACCGCCCACCTCATCCCTTCCCCCTGGCTCCAGCCTGCCTCCAGGAAAGATCTGTCCACTTGACCTTTGGCCGCTGACAGAAGCTGACCTGGAAGTTTTCAGACCCACATGCAACAGCTTTCCCCCTTTCCTTGGGTTCCATTTCGGAGGAAGAGGACATACTTTGTTTTCAAACCCTTTCACCGTGTCCCCCGTCAGCCACCCTGCCTGGGGACAGGAGATCAGGTCTAATACTCCTGGCCCAGGCCACCTTTGACACCGCACTGAGAAGCGGGCGTCCAGTGGCTGAAATGACTTTTTGATTTACAGACACAGCGTCCTTCCCATGTTTGCAGAGAACTTCAGACACGTCACTACAAGGAGCACGGCGTGGGACGGCCTCGTGGACAGACTGCAACATCACAGAGCCAATGCAGCACACATTAACCTTCAGAGCAAACTTCGCAATTAACCCAACAGCGTGACTGATGTGTCAAAACTGTCTTTTCATTGAACCAATGCCTGTGTCATAGGACATAGAAGTATAGGTTACTTTATTTATTTATTAATCCGAGGATATTTTTCCATTTAGCTTCAGATAGAGTGGGAGGGAGGGAGGGAAGGAGGGAGAGAGAGAGAGACAGAGACAGAGACACTGCTGTGAGAGCGACACGTTGGCTGCCTCCCGCACGACCAACAGGGCCGAGGATGAACCGAAACCGAGGTACTTGCCCTTGGCCGGAATCGAACCCGAGACTCTCTAGTCCGTGAGCCGATGCTCCAACTGCTGAGCCAGACTGGCCAGGGCTACAGGCATACCTTGAATAAGGTATGCTGAAGATGTCCAGCACAGCAGTGATACTGGCCACAAAAAGAGAGGAATAAAATAAATTACACCTAATTTTTAATTTTCCTGAATGTTCATAGAGCACCTACTATAAGGCACCAAGCGTAATGCTGGAGACACAGTGTTAAAAACATATACATACAAATATATCTACATGGCTCTGCCCTCACAGAGCTCCATTCTGTTATGGGAGACAGCACTAAAACAACCACACTGTGTGTTTTCTTCCAGTCATGTCAATATTCTGTCACAAATAGCACAAGGAGATAATAAAATAATGTGCAGACATAGTAGTAAATGATGTTTCAGAGGCTTTAATAATGGCAGAAAATGTTAGTACAAGAATAGTATTTAATAAAAGCAAGGAACAATTTTATAAAGTATATGATCCCATAAATGTTTTTAAAAGGTATAGAAGGAAGAGTAAATGGTTGCACAATCCATCTATAAGAATAATCGAAGTCCTGGCCGGTTTGGCTCGGCGGTTAGAACATTGGCCCTCTGACCGAAGAGTCTCAGGTTCGAGTCCCATAAAGGGCAGGTTCAATCCCCGGCCCTGGATGTGCGGGAGGCAACCAATGGCTGTGTCTCTCTCACATCCACGTTCTCTCTCTCTCTCTCTCTCTCTCTCTCTCTCTTTTCTCTCTCCCGCTCTCCCTCCCTCCCTTCCACTCTATCTAAAAATCAACGGAAAAAAATATCCTTGGGTGAGGATTTTAAAAAAGAAAGAATAATTGGGAATGGCTAAAAAAATTTTTTAAAGGAACATCTGCTCCCAAATAGGGAAATATTTATTTCAAGCTACAATAAATAGTTCAATTAGAAATGGGGTGAGAATCAATTAATCTCAGGGGTACGGGGCAAATAACTATACAAGTATAGACTAATACTTTAGAATATGGTTTATCAAATGTTTTAGAATTGGCATTTTATTTATTTTTTTATTTAAATTTTTCACAGTCCAAGTGCCTTTTATTGCCAGTCCGACTCCGATACAAAGAAACACTAAACTTTAAGCCGAGAGCTGGATCCTTGTTCTCATCCCGACACAGCTGGTACCGGACAGCAGGGGAAGAGAAGTGGCATTTTAAACCAGTAAGAAAAGAATATGCAAATAATAACTAGTAGGTTATCTATTTAGAAAATTAAACAAACTTAGAACTTTATATCACATCATAAACTCCAAGTGCAGCCTAATAATTTAAATCTCACTGGTAAAGCTGGAGAAAATACATACATTTTATGTAGTAATAATTCAAAATATCATCAAATGGCAAATTAAGTTTCCCAAAAAATTCCAATGTTAAAATTTAAAAACTATTCAATGAAATTTACAAAACTACTAAACTGATTTGGGGTGGGCAGGCATTCTAAGCATAAAGTAAAAACCATTTAAAAGACAAAAAGTTGACAATAGACATTTAAGATAAATTTCAACACAGAAAAAAAAAATCATGACATATATCCTACACCATAAATATAGTTATCACACAATAAAACAGTTCAACGGCCAGCAGCCGCCAGGGGGAAATGTTTGCAATGCACAGCAGCTGAAAGGTCGATATTCTTCATATATGGTGTGTCTTACAATCACTAAGATATAAACATCCTGACAGGAAAGTGTGCAAAGGACATGAACAAAATTGATGGAGAAATAAAAAAGATCAATAAACATATTTTAAAATATTCAACTATATTAGCAATGATAGAAAAGCTAGTTTAAAATTAAATGCTATGTTTCACTAATCAGATGAAAAATGACATTATCCAATATCGGTACTCTCTGCAGAGAAGGCAACTTGGTAAAAATATCAAAAGCCTTATTCAAACCCTTTGATCCAGTCATTTTAATTCTACTTCTAAGGTATGTCTCTAAAAATAAATAATCAGCATTTCACACAAAGTCAACAACTGAAAACTAAGTGTCCACATCATGAAACTGGATACGTAGCAACTGTAAAATGCAATACTATACATACAGCCAGTACAAAAACTTAAGTTCTCAAAGCATTTTAATGACATGAGAGAATCTCACAAACAGCCCTGGCTGGGTAGCTCAGTTGGCTGGAGCGTCATCCCACACACCAAAGGTTGTGGGTTTGATTCCCGGTCAGGGCACATAGCCAGGTTGCAGGTTTGATCCCGGGTTGGGACGAGTACAGAAGGCAACAGATTGATGTTTCTCTCTCACACTGTTTCTCTTTCTCAAATCAATAAAAACATATCCTTGGGTAAAAATTAAAAAGAAAAAGAAAAGTTCACAAATATAGTAAATTAAGAAAGCGGGGGATACATGATCTGTAACATGATCATAACTGTAAAAGATGTATGTACAAATATGTAGAAACAAGGTTAGCAGTGGTTCTCAGGTATGATTAGCGATTTCTATTTTATTTTTCTTTTCATTTTCCTCCTTATACTTTTCTAAATCACCCCCCAAATTTTAATGAACAGGGAGCTGTCGCCTAGAAATACCTAAACTAAACACACCAATTATCACAAGACCACGAGGCAACTCTTCTTCCCTCTCTTCTAACTTATCCACATTGAGCAAAGGATGAACTCCTCAAAAGACCTGGTATGTGGACTGCTGGACACTGTCCAAAGTTGCCTGACTTAGGCAGGAGAGGGTGGGAAGGGGGGCGGGCAGGCAAAGGCCTCACAGGTGCTGGGGAGGCGGGTGCACCCCCAGGGCCTCAGACCACTCACTCCCCAGCACCACAGGAAGGGGCCAAGAACAAGAACCGCCTCGGGCCCTGGTCGGTGTGGCTCAGGGGTTAGAGCGTCGGCCCTCGGACCAAAGAGTCGAGGGCTCGATTCCGGTCAAGGGCACGTACCTCGGTTGCGGTTTGTCTCCAGCCCTGGTTAGGGTCGTGCAGGAGGCAGCCAGTCAATGTGTCCCTCTCACATCAATGTTTCTCTCTCTCTCTCTCTCCCTCCCTCCCATTCCATCCGAAATACATGGAAAAATATCCTCGCGTGAGGGTTAAAATAAAAAAGAACCACCTCGGAGTGCAATGCTCTGCAAACAACATCCTATTTCTTCACATTTAGGGAGAGAGAGAAGCAACTGCCGAAGGTGCACAACAAGCTGTGACCTCCTGCAGAGAAAGGAAAATGGCCAAAGCCGTCCCACAAACCAGCACAGACACACAGGGCACCTTCCACAGGCCGCGTCACCGCCAGCAATGGCCACCTCGGCAGACGGAGCACAGACCTCCGGGCCTGAGCCAGGTGCCCCAGTGCTGACGGAGCTCGGCTTGTGACTCACTGAGGCCCAGAGCCACCCACAGGGCTGAGCCTGCCCTCCCACTGAGCCGCGTCAGCAGTGGGGAAGGCTGTTCCATTCAGAGGCACCTACTGAGTCTGAGCTGGCTCCCTGGCCCAGCAGCTGGTGACTGCAGCAGTCAGAGGAGAGCTTGATGATCAGGTTGGACTTCCACCCACAGCTGGCTTCCCGAACTGAGTTCTACAGAAAGGAGCAGCCCGTTGGCACCCTGCAGCTCCCCTGGACACGGTGCAACCCCACAGAAACTGCCGCTGTGTCCCCTGCCCCTCTGCAGCTCCCCTGCGACCCGGTGCAGCCCCACAGAAACTGCCGCTGTGTCCCCTGCCCCTCTGCTCTACCCATGTAAACTGGGGGGCAATTGATCCACTTAAGTGACTCAGGAAGGAAGGGCAATGAACACATTCATGTAGTCACATAGAAACCACAAAAATGCCACCTGTCAGGGCACTGACCCACTGGTCCTGATAAAGAGAGTCAGATATTAAAAGCCACTATTATATCAGGCACTTCACATACCTTCATTCTTTTAAACATCACAAAATTAAACTTCCCATTTTACACAAGAAAATACTGAGGTTCAGAGAAAAAGAAAAGGCAACACGAAGTCACAGAGCTAGGAAATGCTGAAGCTGGCATTGAAACCCCAGAGCCCAGGCCATTTCTCTGAGGACACAGTGAGATCCTGTTCCCGTGGCCACGGAGGACTCCTGTCGGCCCCTGTGGAACAGCCCCCACGCCAGTTTTCCCGCCGCTCCAGGCGCACCTCCGACCGACAGCAGACCTAGTGCACCAACCGCGCTCAATCGTGTCCGGGAAGGACAGCAGCGTGGTCACAGTCAACAGTAACTACAACAAGGGCTGCAATCACAGCCTCTGCGTTTGGAGGGCCTGTGAAAGGAATGTTACCCGTGTTTGGCCTGAGTCACAACAGAATTGATGTGCCCATTTTTCAGCTGAAAACACTGAGGGGCTCAGCGAAGTCTCACAGCTAGGAAATGGAATCTGACACCACAGCCTCCTTCCTGACCCCCACCTCTCCTGCTGTGACAAGGTCATGAAGCTCAAATAGGTGGTTTTGGCCAACTGCCCCTCCTCTGGGCGGTCTCCCCCGCCCCGGGCTCTGCCCTGGCTCCAGGCTCTGGCCCCTACCTTGGTTGAGGTAGGTCAGTGTCTCTTCGTGCAGCTTCACGGCCGGGGACGTGGCAGCGCACAGCACGTACTGCAGGGGTGGCAGGCGGGCCTCGTTCTCCGGGGACAGCTGGGGCTCCTCCTGCTTGAAGATGGGCAGAGCGAGCACATCCCTGCAAACACAGAGGGGGCGGTCAGGAGCAGTGCCCCAGGAGCCCGTCTGCAAAGACAGCCGCGCTGGGAGAGGCGGGTGCACAGCAAAGCCCGGGGCAGCATGCTGGCTCAGCCTCCCAGCCTCGCAGCACAACTCCTTCTGAGAGAGCGCAAACGAGAGAGCGCAAACCAACCTGTGACTTCCTCTCAACGACCCCCCACGAGATCTAGTCAATCAAGTCATTAATGAGGTAAAAATGCAGTCACCTAATATCCACAAACGATAGAACTCTCTGTGACCACGGGACTCACAGCCATGGAGTGGACCGTAGATGCCATGTGGTTTCCACCCGTGAGAAAGACATTATAAAGTCTTGCTTTTAGAATAAGACTCTGAACAAATATTTTAATTGCTTAAATAAACTATTCTATTTATTGGCCACTCCTCAGAATAATACAACCCTGTCCTTGGGGCTCTGTAAGCTCTGTAAATACAGAAACTGTTTGCTTCACTCACCCAAGCTGAGACACCCCCACCCTTCTAAAAATAAAAAGGACAGCTGACCCATGACCCCTAGGTTAAGGGTCATACTAATATCTCCTAACCGCAAACCAAGAAGAAAGGACCTTGGTTTCCATTGTTTTCTTATCCAGATGGCAAATGGTAAGATGTTCCTCCACCTTTGAACCAAACTCCCCACCATAACCCAAAAACCAGCCTCCCGCCAGCCTATGCCTGGAGAACTTGTTTCGAGAGGTATTTTTAAATGCCCTTGCAAATGAAAAAGAAATCCTTGAGAACACGAATGACCTGTGGGCAAGAGGGACTCGGTTAGGCCTCTACATTATGAGCAGCAGGAAAACAGCTGCCAAAAAAGTGCCAGTGCCCTTATCTTGATGACCCTCCTCCCTCTGTGTGTCCAGGGCTATGAATCAGATTCGCTGAGCCCACTTCACTGTATAAACAGCAGTCACTGGTACAGTGTGTTCCTCATACAACACAATAAACGCATGTCTTTAAAACAAACCCAGCACACACCCCAACAAAGTCTAACAATTCTCAGAAGGAAAAGTCAGGCTGGAGCACACCTGGAATACCTCCCGTGGGTGCACCTCCCTGCCACAGTCCGTGGCCCAAAGACCACAGCGCACTGCTGGCTTGGCTCTCCCCACACTGTACCTTTCTTTCACCGGCTGGGCACACTCCCAGCCCAAGTGGTGATCTAGGAACAGAGGAAAAGCAGGCAGGCCTGCTCACCTGGGGATCGCATAATTTCATGTTTGCCCAAACCATGTTAAGTTAATAATCCATGGGCTGCTGCCTTTAAATAAAAGGGGGGTGGATAAGAACCATCACTCAACAGCAACTTGTTTCAAGCCTGGCATCCTTATTTGCCAAGGAATAAAAGTCACGAGAACACCAAATAGAAAAAGCAAAGAAGGGAGTAAAGGCCACCACCGTGGAAGGTCGAGCAACTTGGCAACGATTCTGCAGTGAGAAGACAACCAAAAACAAAATAAAAAAACAAAAAAAGGACAAGATCCTCACTCGAGAGTTGGGGGGACGAGGGACATATTCACTGACCCCCCACCTTGGCATTCATTGAGATCAACTTCTACAAGGTGAAACCCTCAACTTCCAAGAAGTGAAATAAAAAAAGGGCATGGACCAAGTGCTTCTTTCTCCATGGACACAAAACGACCCCAGAAACCAATATGGCTTTATGGTACCTTTCACCCCAACTCAATACCAAAATCCTGAAAGGTATCTCAGGTACTCCACAGACAAATTTCCACTTCAGCAGCAGAAGCACCTCCCAGGCAAGGGGAATTATTCGCAAATAGGATGACATTTTAGGTATCCAGGAATTTTTAAATACTCACCCTCCATTCAAGGTCACCTTCAAAATCATTTTTAAGGTATGGCTCACAAACTAAAACTTGGACAAAACTACACCTAAAACTGCATCATGCAATATAATAAAAATGTTGTAGCATTTTGTATACGTGAATGGACATTTAATCTTCTGCCACGGATTAACATCTGCCTGGTGGGCTTCCCTCTGGTGACATCACCAAGGTCTGCAGGGAGGCAGGCCATCAGTCCTCAACTAAGACCCTAGGCTGACGCCATCTCTTATTACTCTGGCCATGAAGGAAAAACAGCAGACGCTTCAACTCAGTCATTCCTTCACCTGCTGGAAAGGGGAGGGTGTCTCCAAGGGGAACTATTGGACAAATTATCTATCAGAAACCAGGATTTAAAAATAACATGTACCATTAAATCTAGGTGGAAACTTTTTGGATGGGGGAAACGGCGCTCTCCTGGCTCACTTTGGGGCTGCCAGAGCCAGTGCCTCACAATTCCCTTTCTCTGACCAGCACTGAATCCATTTGGGTTAAATTGGGCACATTTCGTAAACTGTGTCCAGGATGGAAATAAAGACTGGCTAAAGCTGGTTCAGGTGAGTTCAGAAAAGTGAAACGATTGCTCATTAGTACCCGGCCAGCTGCAGAACAGTGGCAAACAATCCTCCAGGGATGGACGCTAACGGGCTCCTTTAGGGGATAGCAGAGAACTTTGCAAACAGGCAGGACTTACTTTTCCCTTTGAAGAGCGTTACTCAGATCCCTGAAGAAGAAGAAAGATTTCCATCAAGGGCAAGAAACATGCGGGCCTCGGGCCAATATGCGCAAGACCACCTGGAGCGAGGGGGAACGAGCCCCTCCTGAGCTCCCCCAGCCCCCCCCCCCCGGGCCGAGGTTGAGGTGCAGGTCAGCGCTCGCCACTCACTAGCCCCTCGGCCGGACCAAGGACACCGGTGAGGGCACGAGGCTCGGAGAGGGCCCGGGCGGAGAGGCAAGGAGCAGAGGACTAGACTCCCCGGGGGCAGGCAACACCCCGACGCCAGAGGGAAGGAGACGGGGAACAAGGGCGCACTTGAGTTGGCTGCGGCCAGAGGGTGTGCGCCCCACGCCCGCCGGGGTCGTCAGGGGAGGCGCCCCGGGCACAGGCTCTGCAAGCCGGGCCCTCAACCCCGCGCGTCCGGTCCCACCGGCGTCCGTCTGTCCGTCCCAGGCGGGACTCTGAGCTGCTGTTTCAGTCCGCAGAGGGCAGAGCGCGGAATCGGAGCGCAGCGAGGGCCATGGGGCCCCCGGCTCCCAAGCTCCCCACCTGCACCGGACGTGCGACAGCGCCTCCCCGCCGACCCCGGCCCGCGCCCCCGGCCCGCGCCCTTACCGCAGGTAGCTGCTGGAGCTGTGCTGGTTGTAGTGCTCGGGCTGCGTGTGCCAGAACAGCATGGCTGGAGCTCGCGCCGCACGGCCGGCGTGCAGCACCGCAGGCCGCGCCTCCCTCGCACGGTCACCTGGAAGAGCCCTCTCCGGACGCGGTGCCGGCCGGCAGGCGTCTTTATGCACGGCCCAGGGGGCGGGGCTGGCCGAACCCTGCCCCAGGCCCAGCCTCCGCACCTGGCAGGACCGCACCCGCGCGCCCTTCCCGGGAGCAAAGGCGCCTCCGGTGCGCCCGAGCGACCGGAGGGGGCGGGACGGCCCGGATCCCGAGGGTGGGGCTCAGGTGACCCTTACCGGAGCCCCAGTGGCCTCGCGCACCCCCTCCGCGCCCCGCCCTCGGCTCCAAGCGCAGGGCTGGCCCCTAGAGAGGCACTGTGGAGGAGGAGAGGCGGCTCTGAGCCTGGATGTCAGGGACCAAGATCCAGGCAACTTCTGCTCCTTCCCTTGCTCCCGCTTATTCATAGCACTTTACGCTCTCTGAAATCGTGGTGTTTTTATGTTTACGTGTGTGAGTTGATTGTCGGCAAGGCCTGGACTCGAATCCACCCTGTTACCCTCACTGCCTGGAAAAGTGCTTGAGACGTCGTAAGTGCTCCATAAGTATCTGTTGAGTAAATATGGAAAAAGGAATGCGTCAAGGGAGTAATCAGAGTCACCTGGAGGAGGTGACATTGAGCAGAGGAAGCATCTCTATGATCATCTGCAGGGAAAGTGGTTCCAGGCAGAGGCAACAGTAAATCGCCCAAGCCCGGAGGCAGACCTGCCTAGGCGTGGCTGGGCGGGTGCAAAGGACAGCTCAGGGCATGAGGCGGCAGAGGACAGATCACAGAGGGCCTAGCAGACCCTGCAAGGAGCTGGAATTATATTCTGTGTGTTTTAAGCAAAGGAGTTGCATATCTGATTTGCTTTTGGGAAAGATCAATCTGGAAGGAATGTGTACAGTGGGTCCTAGTTGGGGGGGGTCAGTTAGGGGAGAGTGGGGGTCAAACAGCCATAACCCACACTCAAGTTTTGTCCCTGAGTGTTAATCAAACGAAATGAAGTCCCCAGGTGACCTGGGCCCAGAATTCCCAGCTCCCCCTCTGTTCTCTCAGCTCCCCTCCCTCCAGCCACACCTGGCAAGCCATTTACCTGAGCTGCTCTCAGGGCTACCACCTCCCCACTGCTTTTCTGCCCCATGAGGAAAAGAAAATGTGCCACTCAGGTCCCCCTCAAGGAAGGACTTGTCGCACTGGCCACAGGGAACACTGTAAGCAGCCAGCCCTCAGGCACCAGCCACTGCAGGCAGCCTCTGCTTCAGAGAGCCAGTTTTGAGGCCCGAGTGGACAAGTCTGGCCCTCTCTGCTGATGGGCTGGTTCGCCCCAGGACTCCTCATGGACCAGTTGAAGCTGTCGGGGAGAGGGGGGCTCTCAGTCTGCTCTGGTTTCTTCTCATCCCTTGCACAGGTGTTAATCTCAGAGGAACTTGCTAATAAACACCCTGAACACGAATATTTGTTTCAGGGTCCATGACAAGCACAGTGTTTAAATGGGAGGCACTCTGGGGTGGTGCAGAAAGAGCATGCCCTTTCCGGGACTCTTTCCCCCGGAGCACCTGCCATGTGCCGGGCGTGGCAGTGGGCACTGGGTGCAAGCTTGCAGTCTAACCGAAGTTTCAGGCCAGGGGGTTGCAGCAGTTGCAGTGCAGTGTGGTCGAGGAAGTGGAGGCTGCTCTGGGTACACGAAAGAGGACGCTGGAGCTCTGGAAACTCTCCCCAGTAAAGTGATGTCTCCTGATGCATGGGTAGGTGGAAGCTAGGTCAATCTGTGGAGTGGGGGGTAGGGGAGGGTCTCCAGCTGAGTCCCCAGCATGAGCAGAAGCCTGGAGGAAGGGTACTGCGCGTGGGAAACAGATTGCAATGGCTCAGATCTGGGCTTAGCAGCTGGCTCTGTGAGGATGGGTGATGTTGGGTGGGGTAAATTGACTGAATGCTAGTCTCCCATCAAGAGATGACATCTATTTCCCCTCCCCGCTCCCACCTGGGATGGCCCTATGACTTGCTTTGACCAGTGAGTGCAACGGAAGTGTCTCTGTTCCAGGATGGCCCCGGGAGGCCAGGAAGCTGCTGCCTCGCTCTCCTGAAGTTCTGGACCACCGTGCAGACTCGAACCGCCTCGGTGCACAGCAAGGCCCAGCCAGCCCCCGGCCACCCGGCCTACAGCAGAGCTCATCTGGGATGCGCCAATGGATCTGCCCCAGCGGAGGCCGTGTGAACAGTTAAGGCATCCCACCAAGCCCTGGTGGTTACAGCTACTGAGTTATGGGATGGTTTGTTGTATACCAATGGAGAAATGATATCCTGGGCCATTCGAGCCCCTTTGGCCATTGGTAAATGGGAGTAATAAACCTTTGTTTCAGGGTTGTGAAGGTCAGGGTCAGGGAGTATAGCCTCTCAGGACTTTTTGACTCTCTCTGTATATTTTAGGCGACTACATACCTTCTCTCCTTTCCTAGATTTGACCCTCTTGAGAATAGGATTTAACAGTGCCCACAGAGACTTCATCTGAGTCACGCGCTAACACAACCCTGCCTTTGACTCCTTGGTGTTGCAAGGCACAGTGAGACCCAGGGGTTTCCAGTCCAGTGAGGACGACAAGAGAGATGTACAGCAATGGCCTGCCAGTCCCTCCTTTTATTTCATAAGTATCCACCATTCACTTACACTGGAATATTGATTGTTACTCTGTGGCAGGCTTGGGCCACACACTGGAATCTCCCAATGCTGAGAAGTATACACATCACCCCATCTTACAGATGAGAAAACTGAGGCTCTGGGTTTTGAGGCCATATCTGAGAGCTCAGGATCTGTTTGGCTACCATCAGTTTCTGCCCTGAGGCCTTCAACCTTCCTCTGCACAGGGCTGGATAAATGTCCTGCGGCCAGAGGTGTGTCTTCTCCCAAGAGCAGCCCGGACGCCACAGGGTCCTCGGGGAATCTGGCTCCTCTGGGTGAGGCCACAGTGAAGACTCTGGGCCCGATGGCCTGATGCCTGAGAGGATGGGGTTTTTGTTTTTTGTTTTGTAGGTCTGATTTCCTTTTGTTGTTGTTTTTTCAATACATAAACCTGTGGTAAGGATAAATTATAAGCTTGTCAGTATCATGCGTGGATTTTCACTTCAGCAGAGTAGGAGCTAAATCACAGGCGGGAGTTTAGAGTCAGTAAGGTCTCCTTCAAAGGAGGAATTAGTGTGCTAGGCTTTAAAATTTCTTTTTCTTTATTGATTAGAGAGAGAGATAGCAACATCGATGAGAGAGAACATCAATTGGCCGCCTCCTGCATGCCCCCCACTGGGGATCTGGCCCACAACCTGGGCATGTGCCCTGACTGAGAATCGAACTGGCAACCTCCTGGTCAACGCTCAACCACTGAGCCACACCGGCCGGGCAGTGTGGTGGGTTTTTAATGAGGGCTGCGTGCTATTGGTGCTGCCCTGTATCTGAGAGATGGGCTCAGTTCTCAGGGTCTCCTCCGCATAGAGGTCACAGTGGACACCCAGTACCACTTCCTTCAGTCCCGTTTATGTGTGCCAGTCCTTTCTTTTTGTGCCTCTGGGTGGGCCAGAATTCCATCCCAACGCAGACTGGTGATCTGGCTCGAAAGGTGCTCCTCTGCTTAGGCATTTGGAGATTTACAGCAATGGCCTGCTGGGGTGGGGGGTGCTTGTTTCCCTCTTTGTCCTGCCTGTGCTCTTGCCTCGGGCCATGACCTTTGCTGGGACTTAACATGTCACGAAAAAACGAAGACAGCTGCTGATTGTTCAGGTTTCCACTCTGATGTTTATCAGCATCCCTCTTGGTCTTCTACTTTTTCTTCTTCACCCTCCGTTTGGTGGGCTCTGAGGCTGCCCTCTCTCTCTTCCTCCTTGTCCTCGTCATCCTCCCGAACCCCAACACCCCGGCCCACAGGCCCACGGGGTGCCACCCGCCCCTGGGGCAGCCCAAGACCTGCAGCGCCAAACCAAGAGGATGATTTTGACAGATGAAGAGGAATTTAAGGCCGAATGTGGGAGGGAAAGCCTGTATAAATATGTTTATCACAGCATTGTTTACAATGGCAACAGTTGGAGACAAACGGAATGTCCATCAACAGAAGACTGGAAACCTCGGCTGTGGTCCATCACCCGATGGAACCCTCTACAAGCATGAAAACCAGTTCGAGCCACTTGGGAGAACTCACAGACAAGGCTGAGCAAAGGCGAGCGAGTTGTAGATTACACACTGTATGGTATTGCTTTGTGATAAGGGTTAGAAACGTACGACACAATACTAACTACTGTGCAAGGGCTCTTACGTGCATGGCCAGGAAGTGATGAGCACAGTACCCAGAGCAGGCCTTCCCTCTGGGGACGAGGGGCTCACTTAAAGTCCTTCCACTGTCTGATCATTTACCTTGATTCTTTCTTAGGTGGATCAGTAGGTACATGAGTGGCCATTATATTTTATTAATAGATTTGTTAAAAGTATGTTTTTATTGATTTATTAGAGAGAGAGGAAGGAAGACAGAGCTAGAAACATCGATGTGAGAGAGAAACATCAGTGGGCTGCCTCCTGCACGCCCCCTACTGGGATCAAGCCCACAAGCTAGACATTTGCCCTGACTGGGAATCGAACCAGGACCTCTCAGTCCATGGGAAGATGCTCCGTTCACTGAGCCACACTGGGCGGGCAATAGATTTATTTTTAAGTCTATGCAAAGGCTAGAGGCCTTGGAGGCCCTGAGTGCAGCGTAGGAGAAAGAAGAAAAGGACCTCGTTTGCCCTGCTCCAGTGTTCAGGTTGAACATGTTTTGCCTGGAGAGGATGAAGCCCCTTCTGAGAGGGCAGGTGTGGATGCCTCAGGTGTCTGCAGGTGGCACGCAGCTCTCATCTACCCAGACACCATGGCCCTTCCCTGGACAGGCGTGCCCCAGCCCCCAGGGTCAGCTGCCAGGGCCCCCACACGAGGAGGAACTGCTTGCTTTGGGGTAGGTGGAAGGAGGGTGGGGGGCCTCAACAATGTCTACTTCTGAGAAGCCATTGAGTTTCCTGACTTGGATTTCCTGAAGGGGAATTCAAATCCCAACTGTTATTTTTAGAATACTGCTCCGGGCTGGACACTTCCCACAGTGGCCCTGGGTGGTGGGGCTGAATGCCCATTTGCAGAAGGGGAAGCTGAGGTTTAACAGAGTAAGACTGCTACTGAAATTTACAAGGGCACAGACGGAAGGAAGAGGGCAAAGGGCCGAAAGGCGTGAAGACTGCGGTCCCTGCCTGTGCACCCTTCCCCAGAGGCATGCCCCTCAGCACTTTCTCCTGGGGCGGGGTCCCCTAGGCAGGGTGCCTCTGCAGAACTCCGGGCAGGGTTCCTCCTGGGAAGAGCCTCTCCTGATGCCCGCAGGCTTGGCGAAGGGGGTTGCCCAGACAGCGTGCAGCGTTCTCAGGCTGGAGGAGAACCAGCGCTCCCTGCTGTGCAGACTGCCCAGGCCGGACAAGGGGGTGGATCCAGGACTGGCACAGGGAGCCCTCCACGACCTGGTCTCAGGCCCGCCAGGCTGCCTTCACAGCGCCGCAGACCCTGATTCCCGGACAGGCAGGGCCTCCGGCAGGGACAGGGGGACGCCTCCATCTGCTGAGCACTGGCTCTGCACAGGCCTTCATTAACTAGTCGGTCCATCCCCCTACACCCTGCACGCCAGTGTGATGACCCAGGGAGAGGACACCGGGTGTTCCATCCCCCTACACCCTGCACACTAGTGTGATGACCCAGGGACAGGACACCGGGGCTCCATATAGGGAGTGACTTGCCCAAGGCACGTGGCTAAGATTCGGGATTTGAGTCCAGGCCATTGGACTCAGGACCTCCGCGCCCAGTCCCCCTTGTGGCGCAGCTTCTCGGCCCAGCCAAGGCCGGGCGTGGGTAGGAAAGCTGGGCCCAGGGTGGTGGTCTGACCTGCAGCGGATGCTGGGAGACTGCGGTCTCTGAGGCCCCACTGGGAACACGGTGGTCTTCCTTGAGTCCATGCCCGCCAGGCTCTGTAATCTCCTAGGCAGGGTCATGTCCTCCTCTGAGAGGCGTCCCCTGCACCTGTCACAGTCATCACAGAGAGGCTACTTAGGAGCTGCTTGGTTAATTTGACTGACGTGGGCTGACGGGCAGTACTGTGGCAGAGGCTTCTGGGAAAATCGTGGGTACAGTCCCTTACATAATTTTAAATTTTATTTTTATTGAATTTATTGGGGTGACATTGGTTAATAAAATTACATAGGTTTCAGGTATACAATTCTACAATTCATCATCTGTATTGTGTGTTGACCAGCCCAAGTCAAGTCTCCGTCCATCACCATTTACCCACCCTTTACCGTCTCCTACCTCCCCCAACCCTCCTTACATAATTAGTTCTCTGGGAATAACATAGAAATACACACAAAATTAAAAGGAGTAGTACTAAAAAAAAAAAGAAAGAAAAATAAAAAGAAATCTCAGCACCCTCCTTCTCCCTCATCCAACTCTTCAGTGTTCAAAACTTCCCGTGGGTCCTTCTGGAGCTGGGTGGTGCACATGAGCACACGCGGTCCACAAGGAGCCTGCAGGAGGCACCCTAGGGGTGCTAGAACTATCCAGAGATCCCAGATCTGTGTAACCCAGGCAGTCTTCCTGAGGGAGGAGGGCAGGAGTAATTTGCCCTGAACCCCAAGGGAGGGAGGATTTCTTTACATCAGTGGTTCTCAACCTTCCTCATGCTGCGACCCTTTAATACAGTTCTTCATGGTTGTGGTGACCCCCAACCATAAAATTATTTTCGTTGCTACTTCATAACTGTAATTTTGCTACTGTTATGAATCGTAATGTAAATATCTGATATGCAGGATGTATTTTCATTGTTACAAATTGAACAGAATTAAAGCATAATTATTAATCACAAAAACAATATGTGATTCAACTGAGAACCCAAGGCTCTTCAAGTAACCAGGACTAATAGCCTCTAGGCAAAAAGCTAGAGGATAACTGAACCTTTTCTGGGCTTGCAACTCTACCCAGGAAAGTAAGACTCGACAGTGGTGTATAACGTGGGTCTTCTCACGCTCATCCAAACCCAGTACAGGGAGCCACAAACAGCAGAACACCAACATCCACAGGGAAAATTTGGCAGGCTCCAAAAACCACTGAGATAGCCAAAATGGTAAAACAAAGAAACAGATGCCAAATGAAAGAACAAGAGACCTCCACTGAAGATGAGATAAATGAAATGGAGTTAAGCAAGTTAACAGAACTAGAATTCAGAGCCATGATCTTGAGGAAGCTCAACAGCATGTGTAAGGACATCAACACCATGAGCAAAGACATAGAAATACTGAAAATAAACCAATTGGAAATGAAGAATGACATAGCAGAAATGAAGAACACATTGGAAGGACTAAACAGCAGAGTAGAAGAAGCTGAGGACCGGATCAGTGAATTAGAAGACAGGGTAGAAAAAAATCAACCAATCAGAAAACCAAAATGAAAAAACAGGAAGACAGCTTAAGAGAATTGTGGGACAACTGGAAACGTAATAATATTCGCATCATAGGAGTCCCCGAAGAAGAAGAAAATGAGAAAGGGTTAGAGAATATATTTGAAGAAATAGTGACAGAAAATTTCCCTAATTTGGTGAAGGAAGAAGGCATTCAAGTTCAAGAAGCACAGAGAGTCCCAAGTAAGAAGAACCCAAACAGGCCCACACCAAGACACATAGTAATTAAAATGCCAAAAATTAAAGACAAAGAGAGAATCCTAAAGGCAGCAAGAGCTAAGCAACAGGTTACCTACAAAGGAACCCCCATAAGGCAATCAGCTGACTTCTCAATAGAAACACTACAGGCCAGAAGGGAATGGCATGAAATAGTCAAGGTCATGAAAAACAAGGATCTGAACCCAAGACTACTCTACCCAGCAAGGCTATCATTCAAAATAGAAGGTCAAATAAAGAGCTTCCCAGACAAAAAAAGGCTAAGGGAATACATTAGCACCAAACCAGCACTGCAAGAAATGTTAAAAGGACTGCTGTAATTAGTAGAAGAAATAAAAAGGAAAATAGAAACACACTAAACAAAAATGGCAATAAGTAAGTACATATCAGTAATCACCTTAAATGTAAATGGACTGAACGCCCCGATCAAAAGACACAGAGTAGTGGATTGGATAAGAAAGCATGACCCATATATATGTTGTTTACAAGAGACCCAACTCACAACAAAAGACTCACATAGGCTGAAAGTGAAGGGATGGAAAAAAATCTTCCAAGCAAACAGAAAGGAAAAAAAAGCTGCAATACTCATATCTGATAAAATAGATTTTAAAATGAAGGCCATAACTAGAGACAAAGAAGGCCGCTACATAATATTGAAAGGATCTATCCAACAGGAAGATATAACCTTGGTAAACATATATGCACCCAATACAGGAGCACCAAAATACATTAAAAATCTTCTGGAAGACTTCAAAGGAGAAATCGACAGCAATACAATCATAGCAGGGGACTTCAACACCCCGCTGACATCACTGGATAGATACTCTAGACAAAAAATTAACAAGGAAACAGAGACTCTAAATGAAGCACTAGACCAAATGGATTTAATAGATATTTACAGAGAATCACACTCCAAAACTACAGAATTCACATTCTTCTCAAGTGCACATGGGACATTCTCAAAGACAGACCACATGTTAGGACACAAACGAAGTCTCTACAAGTTCAAGAAGACTGAAATCATATCAAGCATCTTCTCAGATCACAATGGCATGAAACTAGAAATCAATTGCAACAAGAACATGCAAAAACATATGAACACATGGAGGCTAAATAGCATGTTATTAAACAATGAATGGGTTACCAAGGAGATCAAGGAAGAAATTAAAAACTTTCTGGAAACGAATGAAAATGAACACACAACACCACAAAATCTGTGGGATGCAGCGAAAGCAGTTCTGAGAGGGAAGTTCATAGCACTACAGGCCTACCTCAAGAAACAAGAAAAATTTCTAATAGACTTTCTAACCTCACAACTTGAAGAACTAGAAAGCAAATAAAAGGAAAACCCCAGAGCAAGTAGAAGGAAGAAAATAGTAAAGATCAGAGCAGAAATAAACGACATGGAGACCAAAAAAAAAAAACAATTCAAAGGATCAATGAAACAAAGAGCTGGTTTTTTGAAAAGATAAACAAGATTGATGGACCCTTAGCTAGACTCACCAAGAAACAAAGAGACAGAACCCAAATACACAAAATCAGAAACGAAAGAGAAGAAGTAACAACTGACACCACAGAAATACAAAGGATCGTTAACAAATACTATGAACATTTATATGGCAACAAATTCGACAATAAGCGAAATGGACAAATTTCTAGAAACACACAGTCTCCCAAAACTGGACCGGGAAGAGATAGAAAACTTGAACAGACCAATAACAACCAAGGAAATTGAAGATGTAATCAAAACTCTCCCAGCAAACAAAAGTCCAGGCCCAGACGGCTTCACAGGGGAGTTTTACCGAACATTCAAAGAAGAACTAACACCCATTCTTCTCAAACTATTTCTAAAAATTCAAGAAGAAGGAAGACTTCCAAACTCATTTTATGAGGCCAGCATAATTCTAATTCCAAAACCAGAAAAAGACACTACAAAGAAAGAAAACTACAGGCCAATATCCCTGATGAACATAGATGCCAAAATCCTGAACAAAATACTAGCAAGTCAGATCCAGCAATACATCAAAAAAATTATTCACCATGACCAAGTGGGATTCATCCCAGGGATGCAAGGCTGGTTCAATATTCGCAAATCAATAAATGTGATACACCACATAAAAAAATGAAAGATAAAAACCACATGATCATATCAATAGACGCTGAAAAAGCATTCGACAAAATTCAGCACCCATTTCTGATAAAAACGTTCAGCAATTTGGGAATAGAGGGATCATATCTCAACATTATAAAGGCCATATATGAAAGACCTACAGCCAACATCATACTCAATGGGCAAAAACTAAAAACATTTCCCTTAAGAACAGGAACAAGACAGGGATGCCCACTTTCGCCACTCTTATTTAACATAGTACTGGAAGTCTTAGCCACAGCAATCAGACGTGAAGAAAAAATAAAAGGAATCCAAATTGGAAAGGAAGAAGTGAAACTGTCATTATTCACAGATGACATGATATTATACATAGAAAACCCTAAAGACTCCATCAAAAATCTACTAGACCTAATAAATGAATTTGGCAAAGTAGCAGGATACAAAATTAACGTCAAGAAATCGACGGCATTCTTACGCACCAATGATGAACTCACAGAAAGAGAAACTAAAAAAACAATCCCATTTACCATAGCAGCAAAAAAATTAAGATACCTAGGAATAAATTTAACCAAAGAAGTAAAGGATCTATTTGCAGAAAACTACAGGACATTGAAAAAAGAAATAGAGGAAGATATAAAAAAGTGGAAGCATATACCTTGTTCATGGATTGGAAGAATTAACATCACTAAAATGTCCATATTACCCAAAGCAATCTATAGATTCAATGCAATCCCCATCAAAATACCAGTGACATATTTCACAGAACTAGAACAAATACTCCAAAAGTTCATATGGAACCAAAAAAGACCCCAAATAGCCACAGCAATCTTGAAAAAGAAGGACAAAGTAGGTGGGATCACAATACCAGATATCAGATTATACTACAAAGCTATTGTAATCAAAACAGCCTGGTACTGGCACAAGAACAGGCATATAGACCAGTGGAACAGAACAGAGAATCCAGAAATTGACCCAAGACATTATGCTCAACTAATATTTGACAAAGGTGGCAAGAGCATACAATGGAGCAAAGACAGCCTCTTTAGTAAATGGTGTTGGGAAAATTGGACAGCTACATGCAAAAAAATGAAACTAGACCATCAACTTACACCATACACAAGAATAAACTCAAAATGGGTAAAAGACTTAAATGTGACTCGTGAATCCATGAAAATCCTAGAAGAAAATGTAGGCAACAAAATTTCGGACATCATACGCAGCAGAATCTTCACTGATACATCACCTAAGGCAACAGAAACAAAGGAAAAAATGAACACATGGGACTACATCAAACTCAAAAGCTTCTGCACAGCAAAAGAAACAACCATCAAAATGGAAAGGGAACCCACTGTATGGGAGAGCATAATTGCCAATGATAAATCAGATAAGGGGTTAATCTCCAAAATATATAGAGTGCTCATACAACTCAACAAAATGTAGACAAAGGACCCAATTAAAAAATGGGCAGAGGAACTAAATAGACACCTCTCCAAACAGGACATACAAATGGCTAAGAGACATATGAAGAAATGCTCAACATCACTAATCATCAGAGAGATGCAAATTAAAACAACAATGAGGTATCACCTCACACCTGTCAGAATGGCCGCCATCAACAAATCGTCAAACAACAAGTGTTGGCGAGGGTGTGGAGAAAAGGGGACTCTAGTACACTGCTGGTGGGAATGCAAACTGGTGCAGCCACTGTGGAAACCACTATGGTGTTACCTCAAAAAATTAAAAATTGAATTGCCATTTGACCCAGTGATCCCACTTCTAGGAATATACCCTAAGAAACCTGAAACACCAATCAGAAAGAATACATGTACCCCCATGTTCATAGCAGCACTATTTACAATAACTAAGATCTGGAAACAGCCCAAGTGCCCATCAGTGGATGAATGGATAAAAAAGTTGTGGTACATATACACAATGGAGTACTATGCAGCTGTAAGAAAGAAAGATCTCTTATCCTTTGAGACGACATGGAGGGACCTCGAGAATATTATCCTAAGTGAAACAAACCAAGCAGAGAAAGACAAATATCACATGATCTCACTCATTTGTGGAATATAATAAACATAACAGTCTGGGGAACAGGGTAGACCAAGAGATGTGAAAGTAGGGTACAGACTGACAACCCTCAGAAGAGGGGGTGGGGGGGCGAGGGAAGAGATAAACCACAGAACTTATACGCATGTATGCATAACTGATGGACATGGACAACAAAGTTGGGGAAGGGGTGAAGGGATGGGGAGGAGGGTGTCAAGAGGAAAAAAGAAAACAAAAAAAAAACAATATGTAACTATATATTGTGAAATATTTATTTCTAATTACAAATAAATGAAATTTTGTCTTGAAGCATGGTGTAGCATGGGTAAGTCTTAATATAACAACAGTAAACTACATTGCTACATTTTGCAACAGTGTGCGTAAAAAGCCAACGTCAGTGCGAAGGTTGAGATTGCTTCTTTCTCACCAGATCAGAAATTCTCGGAGCAGTCTTTGCAAGAGCACAACGAAGATCATCTTCCACAACAAGTCTACTTCTGTATTTAGATTTGATAACCAACAAGCTGGAAAACCCTGTTTCACAAAGATATGTTGCTGGAAATGGAAGAAGAAGGCGCAACACAGTCTCAGACAGAACAGGATATGACTGCAAACACTTGATCCAGAATTTTGTAACTGGCATTGTAGAGAAATTAGTTCTCGCTGCATCACTGTTAATAAGTTCAATGAACTCCTCTTGTGCTGTCTCAGGAACATCTTCAACTTTGACTGTGAACGGGCTTCTGGCAAGTGCAAATGGGGTGTCAGGTAGATTTGGAAAGTACGATGAAATTTCGTCTGCAAGCATGTGCAAGTGTTCTTTCACAGAAATTATCATCGTAATCCTTTTGTCTGGTTCAATGTCATGTTCCTCAAAGAAAGCAGATAAGGTAGGCAACATGTAAATTTTATTTTCATCCCATTTTTTTGCCAAAGCTGAAGTTTCATTTGGAATGATCGGATCTTTTCAGACAAATCAAGGCATGTTGCATCTGGTCCTTGCAGTGATAAATTTAACTCATTCAAGATGGCAAAGATGTCAACCAAGTAAGCTATTTTCTGCAGTTCACTTTTATCACTGAAAAGTGCTTCGAACTGCGGTCTTGCTTTCTGATTAAAAAACGTTTTGAGTTCATCACGAAGCTCAAAAACATGTTTTAAAACTTTTCCTGTCGACAACCATCTCACTTCAGTGTGAAATAGCAGAGCATTGTTTGGCGCATCCAAATTGTTGCACAGTTGCGAAAACAGTCGACTGTTTAAAGTGCTCACCTTTACAAAATTGACAGAATTTATTACGCTTTTCATTACTTCCTGTCACTCTTGTGGCAGCGTCTTCATTGCTAATATTTGCCGATGAATCATACAGTGAGTTCTGAAGACTTTTGGTGACTCATTCAGTACCAAACGTTGAAATCCAGATAGACATCCTAGCATAGCTGGAGCACCATCTGTGCAAACACCACAAACCTTTTCCCAAGAGATCTGATGCTCTTTCAGAAATGAACCAACTGTGTCAAATACATCACGTGCAGTAGTTGTCATTTCAAGAGGTTTGCAAAAAGAAACTCATCTTTAAAGTTGCCAGCATTAATATACCTCACGTAAACCAGTAACTGTGAACAGTTTGCAACGTCTGTAGATTCATCAAGCTGGATGCTAAATATTGGAAGTGGAGCAGATTTAATTTCCTGGATTACCTGATCAAGAATATCAGCAGACATGTCATCTATTCTTCTGTGGACAGTGTCATTAGATAAGGAAATTGCACTCAATTTCATAACAAATTCATCTCTGATCATAACTCGAACAATGTCTTTGGCCGCTGGCAACAGTAAATCCTCAGCAATGGTGTGAGGTTTCATAGCTCTGGTGATTCTGAGTGCCATCAAATATGAAGCTTCAACGGATATTACGTTTGTTTGTGGTACTTGCCACCAGTGTCAAGTCTGGCTTTCTTGAGTCAAGTCAGCTTTGCTTCTAAAATAGTTGGTACCCTTACCGGCAAAGCTCAGATGCTTGCTATCAAAATGGTGTTTTAGTTTGTTTGGCTTCATAGATTCAACTGATAGAACTTCACAACAACACATTGCGGTTTCTCAATTCCTGCTGTAACTATTGAGGTAAAACCATACTGTAAAAAATCCTCACTATATTTTCTTTTCTTAACGCTCTTCTCTACACGATCCATTGTCATGGGATGGTTTGCTAATGAAAATAATATACAACAATAGCTTAATAATACAAAAGATGATACATGGCATAGTTTAGTCAGTACAGTTCATTCAAGTTTCCTATGATTTACCATTCTCTGTGTTGGTTTTTTAACATATCTGTTACTATCACAAGGGGGCAGTATTCACATCAACCACAGATGAATATAAAAAGACCAATCAGCATCCAGATTAAGTTCCCATGGTACAGAGTTTATTTTTGCAGTAGTTGATGATTTTACATTTACCCAGTAATTATAATTCATGAAGTGTCGTTTTACCTCCAGTACTGCTGCTTTCAACACAGTAGCTGCTTTTAACAGAGTAGCTGCTTCCTACACAGTAGCTGCTCTCTACATGTGTGACTGGTCCACATATGGACCAGTCACATACACATTATGGCGCCAACCCTGTCACATACACCTGTATTTGTATGGGGTGTATCTGATGGGATTGGCACGATGATATCATCACGCCGGGTACTCCTATGTGGGCATATCTGCATGTGGGCGTATCTGCATGTGGGCGTATCTGTATGTGGGCATATCTGTATGTGGGCGGACCCACCTGGAGACTGATAGAGGGGCAGTGTCTCAGTTCCTAAGGCCATCGGAAATATGTGTTTTCCAATGGTCTTAGGCGACCCCTGTGAAAGGGTCGTTCTACCCTCAAAGGGGTCGCCACCCACAGGTTGAGAACCGCTGCTTTACATGAAAGAGAAAAGAGGGGTCCGCCCAGCATGAGGAACAGCACGTACAAAGGTGCAGAGGGAGGGAAAAGCGTAGTCCCCCAAGGATCCAGTAATGGAAGCCATGGGCAGCCCTTGAGTAAGAAGGGGCCGAGCCAGAACGTAATCCCCAGGGGCCTCTGAGTTCTGGGGAGCGGACTGGGCCACACTGGGCATATCGCTTACCCTCGTGCTGCGCTGCGTGACGGGCACACTGAGGCGTGCTCTTGAGATCAGCAGCTGGGAGTGGGGGAAGGAGTGTGCAGAAGGGCAAGTTATGCTGTGAGACCTCAGTGGATCCCATAGGAGCTCTGGGGCCAGGATGGCCCTCAGAATTGTCCAGAATTTGGGCAAGGGAGTCAGGCCTTTATATACCCACACTGACCAGTGATGGTCAGAGGAAAGTGGTCTCTGGGGAGGGATGGGAAGGAACTTGACTTTAAGCGAGGCGACTCAGCGGGGGATGAGTCCTGGAGAGGGACCCAGGCAGTGGCATCCTGACGACGCTCCCTGCAGCAGGGCCTGGGGGCCTGGGCCCAGGAGGGCATGGTCCCGGTATGACAGCACCTGCCACGCTCTCCGGGCTGAGTCTCCATTTGTGGAATGAAGGCCACGCCTGCCTCTTGGAGCTGTTGGGGGCGCGAAGGGAGACAAGGCAGGGGGTGTGCAGAGCACCCTGTCCCACCTTTCTCTAAAGCACTTTCTGCTCTCCAGCTGTGCACCCTGAGTCTCATGTTTGATTACTTCTGCAACGTTCAAAACTCTGCGATGGACCCAAAACCCCAGGTGCTAATGAGGGGTACGTTCTGCTCCAAGTAACAGAAACCCCAAAATAAAATGGCTTAAATGAGGCTTGTTTCTCCCTTACGTTCTAGAAGTCTCTAGTTAACGCCACCCAGTGCAGTACCACGAGCCACATGTGGCACTGAGCACTTGGATATGGCTGATCTCGATCAAGATGAGTTATAAGTGCAAAGCACACAGCAATTCCAAATATTCTGTATGAACAAAGAATAAAACTAGCCTGCCAATAACTTTTATACAGATCCCATGATAAATTATAATATGTTCAATATATTGAGTTAAATATCCTATGTATATTATCAAAATTAATTTCACCTGTTTACTAGAAAATTCAAATTTCAATATGTCGCTTACATTCTATTCCTGTTGGACAGAACTGGTCTAGAGCAGTGATTCTCAAGCAAGCGTGACTTTGCACCCCAGAGGACACATGGCATTCTCTAGAAACAATTTTGGTTGTCACAACTTGTGGGGTCAGGGGCTACTGGCATTCAGTGGGCAGAGGCCAGGAACGCGGATAAACATCCTACACTGTATAGGAGAGCCCCCCCCCCCCGCCCCCGCAGCAAAGAGCTATCCAGCAAGAAATGTTACTAGGGCTTAGGTTGAGGAGGTCTAGTTTAATTACTCCACGGCATTGTACAGCATCAGAAACCCACACTTCTTGTACCTGGTTTCTTTGCAGGTGTCCTTTCCATGTGCAGTGTCACAGCACAGCCTACAACGGCTGCTGGAGCTCCAGCCATTGCGGCAGCATTCCGGCCAGCCACAAAGAACAGGAGCAAAAGGTAAACCTTCTCTCTTCAAGGAAGAGTACATGCCGGCTCTGTTTACTTCCCACTGGTTGGAACCTGGTCACCTGAATGTACATGAAGCTGGGAAATGCAGTCCTTATTGCAGTGGCATGTGCCTAGCTAAAAATCAAAGGTTTCTGACTGAGAAAGAGGGGAGCATGGATCTGAGGGGGGAACTGGTATCTGCATAATTTGCTAGGGGCACCAGGCAAGGAATATTACACCCATTTTACAGATGAAAAAACAGAGGTACGTAGGAGGACTTGCCAAGGCACAGAGTAAATGGTAGACTCGGGCATGGACCAAGGCCTCCTGACTCCCAGCAGCCTCACCATTGCCCTGCAACCCGCAGGCACGGCCACATCACATTTCTGCTCTTCGAATTCCATTGGCCAATGGTCCATGCTGGTCACCTCCATCACCATGGTGCAGTTTCTGTGTAACTTCTGCTCTCTCCAGGGAAGACAGTGACTTGTCCAAGGTGTTCCTTCAGATTCAGGTATGCCTGGAGTTTACTCAACAGCCCCGGACAATCTCAGTGTCTAGCTTTGACAGGGGTGCATAGTAACCCAAGATGTCAATGGAGGAACCTGGGAGAGGAGTATATGGAAATTCTGTGTTATATTGGCAACTTTTCTATAACACTAAAATTATTCCAAAATGAAAATATCTTTTTAATGTTTCTTCAGAATCTCAATAGTCAAATGGATGCATCTGGGCATGGGTGGTTTTGTGTTCTTAAAGCAAAACTCACCTGCATTATGGACACTTGTCATTCACCAAATAGCCCAGACAGAGTGGATATATTCTAACAAATAACTACTGTATATCCAGCTCTCAGCATGCTCCAAGCGATGCATGGGAGCCTCGTTTACTAGCTCATCTAGTTCTCACAGTGGCCGCATGAGACAGCTGATGTGCCCATATCACAGATAAGACTGTGGAGGTCCAATAAGGCCCAGAGACCAGGCAACCTTCCCAGGGGCACATGACTAACAGGTGGAGGAGCTGGGATTTGAACCCCAGGTCCTCCCACTCCAAAGATCCCACTACTGTCCTCCACCAATTCGCTTCTCTTTCCCCGAGATTCTCCCATCAGTCTTTTGGGCAGTCAAGTATCCTCATTCTGATGAGAACCTCCCTACACCCCGCTCAGCAGTCACAGTGATTTGCCCTGGGCATCAGCCACATGCCTTTGTCACGGTGCCTTCCCTCCAGGGACCAAGCACGAGTCCTGATATCTTCTTCAAGCCTCCTCTGCAAACTTCCCCAGTTACAAACACCCGCCTCTGCAGTGGGTACACAGGTAGCACCTCTTTCCCAGGAGGCTGCTACCCTGGAGAAATGGGGGGAAGCAAAGAGTGAGACTGCAGAGAGCCCCCCCTTAGGGGCACAGCCAGGTGTTTAAGCTTCTGACTCATTATGCCATTTAATCCCTTCTCTTCCCCGCCCCCACCCAACCCAGTTCCCTTCCTAGAAGGCCAGCTCTCCAGCCCTCACCCTTGAAGCAGGATATTGGAAAAATGTTCCTGAAGAATTTGACATTGGGGACTCTCCGCTGAAAGAGCCCAGCCAGCTCAGCCTGCAGTGAGTCAGTCAAGTCCCTCCCATACATTCTGAGCTGCCCATCAGCTGGTTAGCCCCTCTTAATATGAGCAGATAATCGTGGATCACTCAACACCTGAGAAAGGGTTCTAACTTGAAAGACAGAGACCGAAACACCCAAATATGGGCATGGGGGGTTGGGAGTGGGAATCAACTAGAAAGAAATAGAGATTACCCAAGAGAGGACACATTAAGAAATCTATCGCCCTGGCAGGTTTGGCTCAGTGGTTGGCACGTCAGCCCTCGGACCAATGACTTGAAGGTTCGATTCTGGGCATGTACCTTGGTTGCAGTTTTTCCCCGCCCTGGTTAGGGTCGTGCGGGTGGCAACCAGTCGATGTGTCTCTCTCTCTCCCTCTGTCTCACTCTATCTGAAAAGAAATAGAAAGAAAGAAAGAGAGAGAGAGAGAGAGAGAGAGAGAGAGAGAAAGAAAGAGAAAGAAAAAAAGAAAGAAAGAAAGAAAGAAAGAAAGAAAGAAAGAAAGAAAGAAAGAAAGAAAGAAAGAAAGAAAGAAAGAAAAGAAGAAAGAGAGTTGGCATCAGCATGCCTGAGCCAGAGCTTAGGGATGGAAAGGATGGTTGCCAGGTCCTTTGGGCCAAGCCTCATGGACCATGCACACAGCATGCATTCCCCAAGGCTGCAGCACACGGGGCAGAGTCTGAGCATTGCCTGCAGCAGACCAGGGGCGGGGGGGGGGGGGGGGGGGGGGGGGCTGGAGGAACTGAAATCCAGCCCACGCTCCTCGCGCCAAGCCATGTACCCAGCTTGGGGCTGCTGCCTCCCAGAGGAAGGGACACCATCGCTCCTCAATCCCTGTGCCCATGGGTGTGTCCACCTGGAGCCGTACAGGCTATCAGAGCCTCTTCTACACCTCAGCTCTGCGCCCCCACTGCTCCCACTTCCCAGAGGCCACTTTGCCTACCAACCTTTCATGAGGTTCAACTCACTGTCGCCTCCTCCCAGAAGCCTTTCCTCTCCCGACAGAGCAGGCCTGAGGTCCTCGTCCTTCACTCTAAGCTCCACAGATTGTCTCAGAACAGCCTTCCGGCCCCAAGCCCAGGCTCCGGTGAGGGCCAGGCCCCCAGGAAGAGTTTGAGCTGCGGCGTGAGACAAGTCTGCCTTAACATCCTGCCCTTGTTGCTGTTTATCTGGGGGCCCTGGATCAGCATCTTCGCCTCACCCACCGTGTACACGCGAAAGGAGACTTACTTCCCGGAAAAGGTTGGAGGATTAAATAGATTCTGTGTGTGATGTGCCCGGCACGGTGCCTGACACATGGTAGGTCTCAGTTCACGACTGTCCCTTCCCCCCAGTTCAGTCCAATGCAACAAACATGCACTGAGTGCCTGTTGCCCACAAGCACGGTCAGACATTGGACAGGCACAGCTCGTGCCCCTGGTGAGGTCAGAGCCAGCTCAGAAGTCCATGGACTCACACCTCCCACCGCAGAATGATTTCTTTCCCATCTTGAGATGACAACTTTTGCGGTGTGGTGGGTTCTGTCCGACACACCCTTTAGTATATACACGTGGGAATGTCGGCTGTGGACACTGCAGCTGAGCACCTCTTTGGCTGTCCCCTTCCCTGGTACAGTCCACATCCAATGACAGCTGACATGGGGTGTAAAGCCTGACTCCCACGCCCCAGTTTGGGACAACTCTGCAGGCCATCCCAGCTGCAGAGCTGCCCATGGGATTGGCTGAGGCCTTCCTTGGCCTGGGGCAGTGTCTTCTCTTCGTGTCACTGTCCTCATCCCATCCCCACTGTTTGTTAGTTTATTAATTCACTCATTTAACAAGTATTTGTTGAGCTCTACTGTGTGCTGGGGACCACACAGACACAGGCCCCGCCCTCACAGAGCCGAGGGTCTGATGCAGGAAGACATGTGCAAGCCCACACAGCTCACACGGGGGTTCAATTGTGAGGCCCCAAGGAGGCAGTGGCATGGGGGGCCAAAGCCTGCGAAGCCCTAGGAAAGAGCGGAGTCTGCACCCCGCAGTCACCACCTTGCTGTTGTCTCACTGCCTGCAGGACCCCTTTCTGCAGGACCCGGGATTCCCCGGGGGCCACGCTTCCCTCCTGTTCCTTGGAGTCACTCGGGAGTCAGTCCTGGTCCACTGAGCAGCTCCCTGCCCTGCCTGTGTGGCCTGGGTGTCCTGAGTACTGAGCTGGTGAAACCAGGCACACCCCACATGTCCAGGCCCCACATTTACCAGCATTTCCTCTGCTCCTACCATGCCATCTCCAGTGGCCGGGAGCAGGGAGACACCTCATTGCCCTACTTTACAACAGACATTTGCCAAGGTCACCTGGAATCCTCTGAACCCTTTCCACGCTTTGACAGTATTTCATCAAATATAAGATGCCATCAAGTGTAAGATGCACCATCATTTTATAGACCAATAAGAGAAAACAGACACTGAAACTGTGACACAGTGTTTTCTTGTCACTTAGAATTTGCATTTTGATCATACCAAAAGATCAAAATATTGACACATTGATATCTATTGAGATATATATTTATATTTATTGAGACATTAGTATCTCTTGTGAATACCTAAAACAGGAACATATAAGCAAGTATAGATCCGTTAAATTATTTCTAGAAGAGCTCTGTATTTCATGTACAACTCTTCCGGGTCCCTTGTTAACTCGGAGCCGTCTGTGTTGCAGGTTGGACCCTGTGCTGTCTTTCGGAGCGTCAGGATCACTGGTCCTGCAGCACTGATGAGCAGAGCGCCCCACTGTTGGCTCCAGAACAGTATTCCAAGCCACTGACACCTCACCTGCCCCCTTCTGGTGAAGAGGCTCTCTTGACCTTATAAGAAAATTTCATGCAGACAATGTCAACCCCATCACAAAACAGCCAAGAACCATCACCAACTAGAAAGCATTCTGATTTTAGAGACATGAAAATGAAAATAAATTGCATGTCTGAGAATCAATGGAATATGCTGGCTCATCAAAACTGTGATTCCCACCTTCTTAAGGCTAAGTTTTTTAAGTTGCGTTTCCCAGCCTTCCTTGCAGACCTGTGACCTAGTTTCCACCAATACGATGCACTCACTGAAGGCTCTCATCTGGAAGTAAAATGAAGAAACAGACTGGGCAGAAGTCGTTTATTTTGCTGGCATGGGTGGCTTCAGAAAACGTGTTTCTGAGGTTAAGCAGACTAATTAACAGTGCTGTTTCTGGGAACATTGCCTAGATTGCTTCTTTAGCCCTTCTAACAATTCCTCAGAGATAAATTCCTTTCTGCTCCAACTAGCTAGAACTGCCTATCTGAGCTATCATCTCTTTCCTTCCTTGTTAACAAAACTCTGATTTCATTGAGGCTTAACAACCCATGCCCAGCTCAAAAGAACGACATTTCCCAGGCTCCCTCAAAGAGAGGACTAACCACGTGACTAAGTTCTGGCCAATGAGATGGAAGTAGAAGTTGGTAAGTGAAGCTCATGGGGAAATTCCTCAGAAGGTGGGCTGGCCTCAGTGTGCTCCGCGAGGCACTGTCCCTCAGATGGAGGGGTGTGCATCAGGTCCTCAAAGCTAGAATTTCATTTATTATTATTAAGTATACCCATAGAGCACTATTCAAGAGAAGCAGCGTCATAGCAAAATCACACCCTGAAATGCACATTTGCAATATGATAAGAACCAGTATGGAACTTGAGGTGTCCTGCTGTCCATTGACAACCCTACAGGCGATGGAGAATGCTCTTTCATGTAGTGTCCCTTGTTGTCATTGTGCCCGAACCCCAGTTAGCTGTAGAAGGAGCTGCTGGGTACAAATTGGCAAAGTGCTTCTGTAGATGATGTAACTGCAGGGAATGTTTGACAGGTGACCCTCAGTTTATTGCATTGCCTTATTTGCAGGTAAAGTTTGCATTACCTGACAACTGATTTGGGATTTATTTTGTATTAGCAAGACTAGTCTTGAATACTAATTAATGTCCTTAACTAGGTGAGGTAATGGGTGTATTAATTACCTTGATCTTGGTAACCATTCTGCAGTGTGTGTGTATATATACCACATCATCATTGCCCAGCCAGTGTGGCTCAGTGGACCGAGCTTCGCCCCGTGGACAGGAGGTCCCAGTTTGATTCTCGGTGGAGGCACATGACTGGGTTATAAGCTAGATCTCCAGTGGGGGGTGTGCAGGAGGCAGCCGATCGATGTTTCTCTCTCACATGGATGTTTCTATCTCTCTCTGCCTTCCTCTCTCTCTAAAAAATCAATAAAAACATTTTTTTTTTTAAAAGGAGGGAATGTGCCCTGGCCAGTATGGCCCAGCAGTAAGAGCATCGCCCGTGAACCACAGAGTCCCAGGTTTGATTTCGGCCAAGGGCACGTACCTCGGTTGCGGTTCGTCCCCGGCCTCGGTTGGGGTTGTGAGGGAGGCAACGAATCGATGTGTCTCTCTCACATCGATGTTTCTCCCTCCCTCTCTCTCTCTCTCTCTCTCTCTCTCTCTCTCTCTCTCTTCCTCCCTCGCTCCCTCCCGCTCTATCTGAAGATTAATGTAAAAATATCCTAGGGTGAGGATCAAAAAAAAAAAGGAGGGAATGTAAGGAAGACAACATGGAGGTGGGGAAGATCACGGTGGGAATTGGATTACAGCAGCGGTTCTCAACCTGTGGGTCGCGACCCCTTTGGGGGTCGAACGACCCTTTCACAGGGGTCGCCTAAGACCATCGGAAAACACATATTTCCGATGGCGATTCATAACAGTAGCAAAATTACAGTTATGAGTGGCAACGAAAATAATTTTATGGTTGGGGGTCACCACAACATGAGGAACTGTATTAAAGGGTCGCAGCATGAGGAAGGTTGAGAACCACTGGCTTACAGGATAGTTACCAAGATTATGCTTTCTTGAGGGTGGCTAGAGCTTATTTCAAAGGTATGTTTACCCATATGCACAGAAACAACGGACAGGTCTTGCCCAGGGCAAAGATGAATCTTTTAGTGAAAAGTTAGGTGCCTGGAGCATGACTACCCACCGTGAGCTGTCCAGTTAGGCATTCATGATCAGATCAACCTGTGAGGTCACTTTCCATAGAACCCCCTTTTTTCATCCACACACCTAAAAGTGCCTAAATGCTTATATAGCAAAGAAAAGTAGGAAGAAGAGCTGAACTGTTGACCATTCTCCTTTTGCCCTTGCCTTTCCTCCTCCCTGTTGCCTGGAGAGTGGGTGTGCAGGCTGGAGCTCAGGCAGCCATGCTCTGACGGCCAAATGTCCAAACTAACATTGTCTGAGCAGAAATACAAAAGAAGCCCAAGTCCCTATAGATCTCATGGAGACACAATTTCAGCCCTGGATTGCCCATCAGATCTTAAATGATGTTAATTTGGTACCTCAGAGTGGTAGCTACAAAGTTCCAGAATGTAAAGTTTTAGAATTGGCCGAATGGAGAGGGCTGGGTTGGGGGCTGTACAGGTAGGATGTGGCAGGCTGGAAAGGTGGTAGTAAAACATTTGGTCAGACTGTTTCCTTGGTGCTTTGGGAACTGGACTCTGCCAACCAAGGCAGTAGATCAGAGCACATGTGGAAAGGGGGCAGATTATTGACATGTGTTGACTCAGCTCATTCTGCTGCTTTGAGCCAAGTCCCATAAGAAAGAGAAAACCCAAGGGACAGCCAGCTAGTCAGAGAAGGAAGGAAATACCACTCTGCCCATAGCCTGATTCTAAACTGACTGAGGGTCTTGTCACTGGAGCCTCGAGGAGCTGAGTTCAGCTGCTCTGGTCCCCGTGTCTCCATGCTGTGCAATGAATGTGAAGAAGCAGTCCTAGCAAGGGATAAGGAAATGTCAATCCGTCCATCGAGAGTTTTCTGCCAGATGACAGGGGAAAACCAACCAGGAATATCAGCTTGTGTTGCCTCCCCACCTGAACCTGTTTTTCAACTGACAATTACAGAGTCCAAATTTTTCAGACTTAAAATAATGGTCATTGTAGTATATATAATTGTCATGGAATTAGTGTCCAGAATATATTAAGAATGTCCATAAATCAATGAGAACCAGATAAACCATTCAATCAAATAACAGGCACAATAATGGAAGAGGCATTGCCCGGAAGAGGAAACACAAATGGCCCATTGGCATATGAAACATTCTTCAACCTGACTTAGTAATCAGGATGCAAAGTTAGGCCACAAGATAAAATTTCACAGGCTGGCAAAAAATGTCAGTCAGAAACACCGAGCGCTGGCAGGCTGCGGAACAGAGCCGAGAGCGGGGAGACCACTGCAGGAAATAGTCTGGCGGGAAACAGTGACCTGCGCGCACCCCCGGCCCCAGCACTCTGCGCCAAAGGACATTCCCTGGAGGATTCCTGAGCGCGGGCACCAGGAGTCAGCTGCGGAACATCCAGAGCAGCGGTGTCCATAAAAACAGAAGTGGGAGCCATCTCCGACCAGAATGAATGGACACGTTTCCTAACGCGGAGACATACAGCAGCGAAAATGAGATGAAAACAGCCGCCTGCATCGACATGCTTAAGTCCCAGAAACGTAATCTTGTAAGGAAAAACCGGAGTAGTGGAAGAATTTTTTCTATTTCTAAAAGGTGAGAAAACAGGCCAAATTAAACATATTGTAAAGGGATACATGAACAAGCACAGAGTCAGGATCTGAAGTGCTGCTGGAGAAAAGGTTGGTTTCAGTTTTTAAATGTCCATGAAACCACATGCACTCTTTATGAATGATGGCTTTCAGAATAAAAAGAAAACAAAAAGCCATGGGAGGCAAGCTATTGGGCTGTGGTTACTTACAAATAGATTTGGCCAGAGGGACATACTCTATACGTAGACCAAGCAGTGATATTACCCAAAAATAGAAAATAAGAAGTCGGCCACAAGGCCCTGATCCTGAACTCATACCAGCAGGAAGCAAGCCGCTAAAGCCCTGAGCGGGGTTTCTGGGAGGGGCACCCCTCAATGCCCACAGCAGCTGTGCGAATGGAGGACAGTGAACCCAGGAGACCCCCACAGAGATCGGAAGCAGGACTGCCTCGTGGGCCAACCAGGCTCTCGCTCCACTTCTGATGATGTTCTGGGTCAGGGACTGCACTGTGCTCCCCACTCTCTCTCTTCTAAATGAGTCTCTGTTATGGACATCCCATTCTTCCTCCACTGTTGTACATCAGGTGTGTTTGGGACTGACGACTTGCTTTCGATTTATAGGTCCTGACAAGCTACACCTGCCCCTGATTGTGAGTATTACGCACCGTCCAGGGGCTTGGACTTTGAGCACGACACAACCACTGGCTGAGCAGTGGGGCAGACAAACGTGCTCCATGGATAGAAAGAGTGTACGATGGGTCGTAGGGGCTGACATAGCCCACACCCATGGGGACGATATTCTTCCTTATTAATCGAACCATAGCTTTGTTTGGAAAACAATGTGCTTAGCCACAACAACGACAACAAAAACTCCTTTTAACAGCCTTTCCAACAAATGGGGTAACCCTGTGGCAAGGCTCTGGCCCACAATAGTAAGTGAAATTTGAGTGGCACTTTAGAGAAAGCTTCTTAAAAAGAAATCCTTGTCATCTGGCAAGTGCCCTTCTGCCCTTGGCCTTGACTGCGTTCTGTTGCCTGGATCATAAAAGTGAATGTTGGAAGAACGGCAGCTATCTTGTGACCATGAGGCATCCTTGAAGATAGAAGCTGTTATGCACTACATCTTGGTCTCCTTCAAAATTCAAATGTTGAAGCCCTAACCTTCAGTGTGGCCATATTTGGAGTAAGAAAGTAATTAAGGTCACAAGAGTACAGCCCTGATCTCATGATTGGTGTCTTATAAGAGGAGACACTAGATACCTCTCTCTCTCTCTCTCTCTCTCTCTCTCTCTCTCTCTCTCTCTCTCCCTCTCTCTCTCCTCTACACATACTTAAAGGAATGGAAGAGAGCTCTCACTAGAAACTCAACTCTGCCAGAATCTTGATTTCAGACTTTTCAGTCTCCAGACTGTGAGAAAATACATTGCTGCTGTTTGAGCCACTCAGTCTATGGTATTTCGTTATGACAGCCCAAGCTGAGTAACGCAGACACCATGTGCTAATAATGGTACCAAGAAAACACTGAAAGATTGAAGACCTTCATGGTGACTCAAGGAGCCGAGAAGTAGCAAATTCAACAACAAAAGCTGGAAACTACCTCACTTTCAGTAACGGATAGAACTAGGCAGACAGAAGACCTTAATAACACTATAAACCACCTAGACCTGTCCAGCTGGTGTGGCTCAGTGGTTGAGCGTCGACCCATGCACCAAGAAGTCGCCAGGTCAATTTCTGGTCAGGACACATGCCCAGGTTGTGGGCCCGATCCCCAGTGGGGGTCATAGAGGAGGTAGCCAGTTGATGTTCTCTCTCATCAATGTTTCTATCTCTCTCTCCCTCTCCCTTCCTCTCTCTCTAAAATCAATAAAGGAAAAAGAAGTTCAAAAAAAAAGAAGGCAGCCCTGGCCAGTTTGGCTCAGCGGTTAGAGCGTTGGCCTGCAGTCTGGAGAGACCCGGGTTCGGTTCCCGCTAAGGGCATGTACCTCGGTTGCAGTTTGTCCCCGGCCCTGGCTGCTTGTGCAGGTGGCAGCCACTCCATGTGGCCCTTTCATGTCGATGTTTCTCTCTCTCTCTCTTCCTCTCTCTCCCTCCTACTCTATCTGAGCAAAAAATGAAAAAATGTCCTCGGGTGAGGATAAAAAAAAAAGAAGGCAGAGACATTATTTGAAGAAATAATGGCCCCAAACCTCCAAAATTTAAAGAAAGACGTGTATATACAAATTCAAGAAGCTCAATGAACTCCAACTAAGGTAAACCTAAAGACAGCTCTGGCTGGTTTGGCTTAGCAGTTGGCTTAGCAGTTGAGCGTTGGTCCACGAACTGAAGACTCACGGGTTCAATTCCCCGTCACAGGCACATACCTCGGTTGTGGGTTCGATTTCTGGCCCCAGTGGTGGTCATGTGGGAGGCAAGCAATCAATGTGTCTCTCTCACATAGATGTTTTTCTCTATCTATCTCTCTCCCTCTCTCCCTCCCTCCCTCCTATTGTCTCTAAGAATCAGTGGAAAAGTGTCCTTAGGTGAGGATTAATTAAAAAAAAAACTACAATAACAACAAAAAAACCTAAAGAGACCCACATTATAATTAAACTGTCAAAGACAAAGAGGGAAACTTTTCTTTAATTCTCACCTAAAGATATGTTTTTATTGATTTCAGAGAGAGAGGAAGGGAGAGAGTGAGGCATTGATGTGAGAGAAACATCCATCAGCTGCCTCCAGTACACACCCCAAGTGAGGATCGAACCTGCAACCTGGGTATGTGCCCTGACCTGGAATCAAACCCACAACATTTTGGTGTATGGGATGACTCTCCAGCCAACTGAACCACCTGGCCAGGGCTGGAGGGAATCTTTAAACCAACAAGAGAAAAGAAACTCATCATGTATGAGAGAGCCTCTATAAGGTTATCCAAGATTTGGCAGCAAAACCTTACAAGACGCAAGGCAGTGAGTGATATAGTTAAACTGCTAGAAGAAAAAAACTATTAATGGAAAAATCTATATCCAGCAAAATTGTTCTTCAAAAACTGAGAGAAAAATTGAGACATTTCCAGATAAGCAAAAGCTAAGAGAGTACATGGACACTGGACCTGCCCTACAAAAAGTGCTGAAGGAAATCCTTCAAGTTGAATGGAAAGGATACCAGGCAATAACTCAAAACCACATGAAAGTATGGAGTTCTCCAGTAAAGGTAAATAAATGAACAAATATAAAAATCAGTAGTACTATAATTTTGGCTTGGAACTCCACTCTTTATTCTTCTATAGATTTAGAAGACAAAAGCGTAAAAAATAATTATAGATCCATGTTAATGAGTATGTAATATATAGAGATACAATTTGTGACATAAAGTGGAAGACAGTGGGCCTGTAAAGGAGTAAAGATTTTGTATGTACAATTGAAATGAAGTTGTATCCGTTTAAGTAAATTGTTATAACTTCAGGATGTCATATGCAATCTCATGGAAACCACAAAGAAAATATCTATAAAATATACACAAAAATAAATGAAAAGAAAATCAAACAAGTAACTACAAAAATCAACTAGACACAAAGGAAAGTTGCAATGGAGGAAATGAAGGACAAAAAAGCTATAAGGCTTACAGCAAACAAATAACAAAACAGCAACACTAAGTTTCTTATGAGTAATTATTATTATTGTTTTTTTTAAATATGTTTTTATTGATTTTTTGGAGAGAGAGAGAGAGAGATACAAACATTGATGTGAGAGAGATACATCGATTGGCTGCCTCCATACCCCCCATCAGGGATGGAGCCCACAACCCTGGGCATGTGTCCTGACCGGGAATCAAACCAGGATCTCTCATTCCATGAGGCAATGCTCAATCCACTGAGCCACACTGGTTAGACATGAGTAATTATTTTATTAATTTATTTTTGTTACAGGTGTTTCTCCTTTTTCCCCCATTGAAACCCTCCTCCCGATCCCACTCCCCCCACCCCAGCATTGTTGTCTGTGTCCATTGGTTATGCATATATGCATATAAGTTCTTTGGTTTATTTTCCCCCCCTTCCTCCCCCTTGTCCCTCTCTTCTGAGGTTTGTCCATCTGTACCCTTCTTCTATGTCTCTGGATCTATTTTGTTCATTATATTCCACAAATAAGTGAGATCATGTGATATTTGTCTTTCTCTGATTGGCTTGTTTTGCTTAGCATAATGCTCTCCAGGTCCCCCCATGTCGTCTCAAAGGATAAGAGATCTTTCTTTCTTACAGCTCCATACTATTCCATTGTGTATATGTACCACAGCTTTTTTATCCACTCATCTATTGTTGGACACTTGGGCTGTTTCCAGATCTTAGCTATTGCAAATAGTGCTGCTATGAACATAGGGGTACATATATTCTTTCTGATTGGTGTATCAGGCTTCTTAGGATATATTCCTAGAAGTGAAATCACTAGGTCAAATGGCAGATCAATTTTTAATTTTTTCTGGAAACATCATATTGTTTTCCATAGTGGCTGCACCAGTCTGCATTCCCACCAGCAGTGTACTAGAGTCCCCTTTTCTCCACACCCTCGCCAGCACTTGTAGTGTGATGATTTGTTGATGGCAGCCATTCTGACAGGTGTGAGGTGGTACCTCATTGTCATTTTAATTTGCATCTCTCTGATGATTAGTGACATTGAGCATTTTTCCATATGTCTCTTGGCCATTTGTATGTCCTGTTTGGAGAGGTGTTTATTTAGATTCTCTGCCCATTTTTAAATTGGATTCTTTGTCTTTCTTTTGTTGAGTTGTATGAGCACTCTATATATTTTGGAGATTAACCCCTTATCTGATGTATCATTGAAAAAAGAAATAGAGGAAGATATAAAAAAGTGGAAGCATATACCTTGTTCATGGATTGCAAGAATTAACATCATTAAAATATCCATACTACCCAAAGCAATCTATAGATTCAATGCAATCTCCATGAAAATACCAATGACATATTTCACAGAACTAGAACAAATACTCCAAAAGTTTATATGGAACCAAAAAAAACCCTGTATAGCCACAGCAATCTTTTTTTATTTTATTTCTTTTTTCTGTATTGATTTTTAGAGAGAGGGAAAGGGAGAGGGAGAGAGAGATAAAAACATTGATGAGCGAGAACATCGATTGCTACAGCAATCTTGAAAAAGAAGAACAAAGTAGGAGGGATCAGAATACTGGATATCAGGTTATACTACAAAGCCATTGTAATCAAAACAGCCCGGTACTGGCACAAGAACAGGCAGATAGATCAATGGAACAGAACAAAGAACCAAGAAACTGATACAAGACATTATGCTCAATATTTGATAAAGGTGGGAAGAGCATACAATGGAGTAAAGACTGCCTCTTTAATAAATGGTATTGGGAAAATTGGACAGCTACATGCAAAAAAATAAAGCTAGACCACCAACTGACACCATACACGAGAATAAACTCAAAATGGATAAAAGACTTAAATGTGACTCGTGAATCCATAAAAATCCTAGAATAAAATGTAGGCAACAACATTTCAGACATCACACGCAGCAGAATTTTCACTGATACAATGCCTAAGGCAGAAGAAACAAAGGAAAAAAATTAATAAATGGGACTATATCAAGCTAAAAAGCTTCTGCACAGCAAAAGAAACAACCATCAAAATGGAAAGGGAACCCACTATATGGGAGAGCATAATTGCCAATGAGTAATCATTTTAAATGTAAATGAATTAAAATCACAAATAAAAATACACAGATTGTCAAAATGGTTTTTTTAAAAAAAGTTTCAGCTATAAGATGAAGAAGATCTGAGGATCTAACTAATGACATGATGACTATAGTTGACAACACTGTATTCTATAACTTAAATTTGTTAAGAGAGTAGAACTTAAATGTTCTCACCAAAAAAGTTAAATATGTGAAGTGATGAATGTATTAATTAACTAGATTGGAAGAATATTTTCACAATGCATACTTATAGAAATCATCATGATATACACTTTAAATATCTTAAAATTATATTTGTTAAGTATACCTCAATAAAGCTGAAAACACAAACAGGATCTAACTATATGCTGTCCACAAAAGACTCACTTTAGAGTTAATGACATACATGGGTTGAAAATAAAAAGATAGAAAAATATATTTCTTGCAAATAGTAACCAAAGAGTACAGGGGGGCAAAATACACTTTAAATAAAAAAGTTAACAAGAGAGGAAGAAAGACATTATACAGTAATAAAAGGAAGATATAATAATTATAAACATACTATAATTTAAAACATTTACTTTTTTTTTTAATCCTCACCCAAGGATATTTTTCCATTTATTTTCAGACAGAGTAGGAGGTGGAGAGAGAGAAACAGCGATGTGAGAGAGACACATCGATTGGTTGCCTCCCACATGATCCTGACCAGGGCTGGGGACTGAACCACAACCGAGGTCCGTGCCCTTGACGGGAATCAAACCCGCAACTCTTTGGTCCGTGGGCCGATTCTCTAACCACTGAGCAAAACCAGCAAGGGCAATAATTTAAAAAATTTAAATTACATGCAAAGAATATTAGAGTTCCTAAATATATGAAGGAAACATTCCTGAAACTAATATAATATTGAATGTCAACTACAATCGAAAAACAAAGAAAACATTGACAGAATTAAAGGAAGAAATAGCTCTCAAATAACAGTAAGATACTTCAAAATTCCACTTTTAGTAATGGATAGAACAACCAGACAAAAGATAAATTAGAAAATAAAGGAATTAAATATCTTTTTAGACAATTGGATCTGATAGATATACAATAAATATCCACTCAACAACAGCACAATACACAGTTTTCTCAAGTGCACCCAGAACATTCTTCAGACGGAAATTATGTTAGGCCACAAAGGAAGTCTTGATTTAAAAGACTGAAGTAATTAAAAGCATTGCTTTTTATCACAATGAAATAAAACTAGAAATAAACAGTAGAAGAAAAATCAGAAAATTCACAAATATGTGAAGTTAAACAACAAACTCTGAAACAACCAATGGATAAAGAGGAAATCAAAAAAAGAAATTAGAAAATATCTCGAGACAAATGAAAATGAAAACACAACATACCATAACTTAGGGAATGCAGTAAAAGCAGTGCTAAGGGGGAAATCTATGGCTGAAAATGCTTACATTAAAAAAATCTCAAATCAACAACTTAACTTTAATCCTTAAGGAAGTGGGAAAAGAAAAACAGAATAAACCTAAAACAGGCAGAAGAAAGGAAATAATAAACATTAGACTAGAGGTAAATTGGAGAATAAAAACAATAGATAAATCAATGAAACCAAGAGTTGATTCTTCAAAAAAAACCAATAAATTGACAACGCTTTAGCTAGATTAACAAGAAAAAAAGAGAGGAGAGTCAAATAACTAAAATTAAAAATGAAAGAAGGGACACTACTACTGATTTTACAGAAATAAAAAGAATTTCAAGTGAATACATAAACAACTGAATGTCCCCAAAACTGAGTGGCCTAAATCTAAAGAACAAATTCTTAAGAACACACAACCTGTCAAGACTGAATTATGAAGAAAATTTGAATACACCTTTCATTTGTAAGGAGATTGAATCACTAATCAAAAATGCCTCAATAGCCCTGGTCGGTTTGGCTCAGCGGTTAGAGCGTCGGCCTGCGGTCCAGAGGGACCTGGGTTCGGTTCCCGCTAAGGTCACGTACCTCGGTTGCAGTTTGTCCCCGGCCCCTGGTTGGGTCGCGCGGGAGGCAGCCACTCGATGTGTCCATTTCACATCGATGTTTCTCTCTCTATCTCTCTCTTCCCCTCTCTCCCTCCCACTCTGTCTGAACAAAAAATGGAAAAGTGTCCTCGGGTGAGGATTTAAAAAAAAAAAAAATGCCTCAATAAAGTATAGCTCAGAACAGATGACTTCACTAGTGAATACTAACAAACATTTAGAGAAGAACTAACACCAACTAATCTCAAATTCTTTCAAAAAACTAAAGAGGAGGGAACACTTTCTAACTTATTCTGTGAGACCAGCATTACCGAGATATCAAAGCCAAAGACATTATAAGAAAAAAACAAACCAATATTCCTTATCAATACCAATACAAAAATCCTCAACAAAATACTGGCAAACCAAATTCAACTGCATTATTCACCGTAACCAACTGGGATGTATTCTTGGAATCCAAGGATGGTTCAATATATAAAAATCAATCAATGTTATACACCACATTAACTAAAATTAAAGATGAATGGGAGAAAATCTATGCAAGAAAGGAAATACAAAGTATACTAATTTACTCTGCAGAAAATTATATTTATATATTTATATTTATATAGTTTTAACACATGCTGACTACCAACCATGTACATGGGTAAAATTCAGTTAGCAAATGTTGCTATAGGTAACATAAGTAAAATGCTAACTATTGTGCTGTATCCCCAAAATAACAAAAGAAAAGAGAGGTAAAGTCTGGGACAACTACAGTGTGCTCTCTGTAGCTATCCCCAGGTAATTCATTCAACTTAATTGAAACAAAATCCTAGTAATGCATCTTGATTTTTGTTTGTTTGTTTGATTGGTTTGAGGAAGTATCATGTTACAGGTGATTTTTAAAGTAGGGGTGGTGTGTGTGTTGTTTTCCTTGTGATGGTGTATGTGTGTTTCCTGGACTTAAGACGCTACTGTATTTTGCACACAGAGATGCAGAAGGTTGAAGACAGGAACACTTTAATGGAGACTCGTTTTCAATTATAGCCTTTGTTTTCATCCAACTTCTCACTATTATCGTTACCAGAAACCCTACCATTATTTCCAAAACCTCTCTTGGGAGTGATTTAAGTAAATCAGTCCCAGAGATTCTTGCAGAATCTATGAATTCTCAGCAAGATTTCCTATACTACCTTTTTTTCATTAACACCATCCCATCTTATTTCTTTCTTACAAGAATTTGTTGAAATGTTCGATCTGCTGCTAATCACTTCCCTTTACTACTTTTGTCCACTATACTTCACTGTTGTGAGCCTCCTTGCAATCTGGTACTTTTTAATGCCAGGAAAAATACAACCTTCTCCTTTATTTTAACTTCTAACCACATCTTTATTTCCATTTTCTAGACAAGGATTATTTGGGATAAATAATTTTTAAAGTATAATAATTTAAATAAACCCATTTAAATTGTTTTAAATCAGGTTCATTTCTATACACCAGCAATGAACTATCCAAAAATGAAATTAAGAAAACAATCCCATTTACAGTAACATCAAAAAGAATAAAATATGCCCTGGCAGGTTTGGTTCAGTGGTTAGAGCATCAGCCCACAGACCAAAAGTCTCAGGTTTGATTCCGGTCAAGGACATGTACCTGGGTTGCAGGTTCAATTCCCGACCCCAGTTGGGGTCATGTGGGAGGCAACCAATCAATATGTCTCTCTCACATCAATGTCTCTCTTCCCCTCTCTCTCCTTCCCTCCCTTCCATTCTCTCTAAAAACATCAGTGGATGCCCAGCCAGTGTGGCTCAGTGGATTGAGCATCATCCCATGGACTGAGAGGTCCCGGTTCGATTCCCGGGTGGCAGACTCAGTCCCCCATAGGGGGCATGCAGGAGGCAGCCAATCGATATCTCTCTCACATCAATGTTTCTATCTCTCTTTCTCTTCCTTTCCCTCTTTTTTTCCTCCAATTTTTATTAATTTATTTTTGTTACAAATGTTTCTCCTTTTTCCCTCCTAGACCCCCTCCTCCCCAACCCCCCCTACCCCCCTAGCATTGTTGTCTATATGTCCATTGGTTTCTCCCTCTTAAAAATCAATAAAAACATATTTTAAAAAATAATAATAATAATTTTTTCAAATCAATGGAAAAATATCTTCGGGTGAGGATTAATAAAAAAATTTTTTTAAAGAATTAAATACTTAGTCCGGCCAGTGTGGCTCAGTGGTTGAGCGTCGACCCATGCACCAAGAGGTTGTCAGTTTGAATCCCGGTCAGGACACATGCCCACGTTGTGGGCCAAATCCCCAGTAGGAGGCAAGCAGGAGGTGGCCAGTCGATGTTCTCTCTCATCGATGTTTCTATCTCTCTCTCCCTCTCACTTCCTCTCTCTGTAAAATCAATAAAGGAAAAAATAAAATAATTAAATACTTAGAAATTAACCAAAGAGACAAAAAAAATTGTATACTGAAAACTACAAAACACTGCCAAAAGAAATGACTGAAGATGCAAATAAATGGAAAGACCTCTCATGATAATAAATCGTAAGACAATATTGTTATTGTACTACCCAAAGCAATCTACAGATTCAATGCAATCCTAATGAAAATCCCAATGTTTTTGCAGATAGAAAAAAAAATTTCTTAAATTCACATGAAATCCCAAAGGACTCTGGATAGCCAAAACAACTTGATAAAGAACAGTTGGAATAGTCACACTTCCTGATTTCAAAACTTACTGTAAAACTAGTACTGGCAGAAAGATATATGGAACAATGAAATAGAATAGAGAGACCACAAATAAACCCTTGCATACAAAGTTAAGTAATTCTAATCATGACCAGTCAATGGGAAAAGGATGGTCTTTTTAACAAATGGTGTTGGGAAAACTGGATATTCACATGCAAAAGAATAAAGTCACGTTCTGACCTTACACCACATACAAAAATTAACTCAAATGAATCAAAGACCTAAATTTAAGAGTTAAAACTGTAAAACTCTTCTAAGAAAATATAGGAGAAAAGTGTCGTGACATTGGATTTGTAAATGACTTCTTGGCTGTGACACCAAAAACACAGGCCACAAAGAAAAAATAGACAAGCAAGACTATATCAAACTTTAAAACTTCAGCAGAAAAATTAAAAATATTTTAAAAAACAATTAAAAATTCTTAACTGAAAAACATAACATCTGATATAAAAATTTATTGGATTTACTTACCATCAGAAGTAAATGTCAGAAGCATCAGTGAACTGAAGAGAGATCAACAGAATAGATCCAATCTGAAGGAAAGAGAGAAAAAAATTGACAATAAAATGAAGACAATCTCAGGGACCTGCAAACAATATCTTAAAACCCTAACACACTTGGATCTGGAGTCCTAGAAAAATAAGAGAAATAAAATTGTGTAGTAAAAATATTTGAAGAAATAATGGCCAACATTTTCTCAAAGTTGGTGAAGGACAGACATTTATAGATTCAAGAAGGTCAGCAAACCCCACATAGAATAAATACCAAAATATTACAATAAGTCATCTTATTGTCAAATGGGTGAAAATCAAGAAATAGCAAAAATTTTGTAAGCAGTCAGATAAAAATAATGCATTATATACAGAAAACCAATGATAAAAAGTATGGCTAGTCTTTAATCAGTAACAGTGGGAGCAACAAATGGTAGAATAACATCTTTTAAATACTGAAACAACTCCAGAATTCTTTATTCAGAGAAAATATTCTTTTGCAGTGATGGAAGGACAAAGATGTTTTCAAACAAATGAAAATGAAGACAATTCATCGCTAGCAGACCTTCACTGTGTGACATGCAAAATATGTTCTTCAGGCTGAAGGGAAACAATACCAGATAGAATATTCAGGAAGGAATGATGAGCACCAGAAGTAAAAAATATGTGGATAAAAATAATCGACTATTGTTCCTCTTAATGTCTTTAAAATGCATTTGATTGTTTAAATCAAAAATCATAAGGTAGGTAGAGTTTATAATATATGTATATGTAATACATATAACAACTACAGCATAAAGTAAATGTTTATACAGTTTCAATTTTCCTGCATTTTACCTGAAGTGGTATAAAATTATTGTGGTCAGAGAACATACCCTGCATGATTTCAGTTCTTTATTTTAATTTTAATTTATTGAAATTTGTTTCATGGCTCAGCATCTAGTTTAATTTGGTGTAAATACCTTGTTTCCCCCCAATATCAGGAACAAGGTGAGAATGTCCATTCTCACTACTTGCATTAAACATTGTACTGGAGACACTAGCCAGAGCAATAAGGCAAGAAAAGAAATAAAAGGCCCATAGGTCAGAAAGGAAGAATCAAAACTATCTCTATTCTCAAATGATATGATTGTTTACATAGACAACCCTTACATAGAACTCTGCAAAACAATTACAAGAATTTAAAAGTTAACTTAGCAAGATCACATAATACAAGTCAGTGTGCAATTGGAAATTTAATTTTAAATAAATTCTATTACCATAAAAAGTATACAATACTTAGGAGTCAATTTAACCAAAGATGTTCGAGACCTGGGTCAATGGTGAAACAATTTCAGTTTCATTATGACTCAGTATTGTTCAAATGTCAGTTCTCTCCAAATTTATTTATAGATTCAATGTAGTCTCAGTTACAATCTCACTAGGCTTCTTATTTTCTATAAACTGGGAAACTGATTCTAAAATCTATATGAAAATGGAAAGGACCTGGCATATCTAAAGCAGTCTTCAAAAAGACAAACAAAATTGATAAACTTCATACTACCTGACCTGTAGACTCCCCATCATGTTTTAGTAATCAGGGCGATGAGGTGCAGGCATGATTATCAACAAAATGACCAATCAGATATCGTAGAGAGCCTAGACATAGACCCACACTTAGTCACTTCACGTTCAACAAACATCAAAGTAATCCAACAGGGAAAGAAAATTCTTTTCAACAAATGATACTGGAACAACTGTATATCCACATGGAAAAAAGAGAACCTTGACCCACATCATACATAATATATGTAAAAATTAATTTGAAATGGATTATAGACCTAAACATTCAAAGTGATGTGAGCTTTTAAGAGAAAACATAGGAGATGATCTTTGCAACTTGGAGGTAAGGCAAAGATTTCTTAGACGGGACACAAAGCAATAATCATGAAAGAAATTACTAGAAACTTCCGATAATAAAAAGACACTGTTAAAATGAGTAGGTCACATGTTGGAGAAAAGAACTTCAAAAACTCAAAAAGATGGATTACTCAATAAGAAATTGGCAAAACGTTTGAACACACCTCACAAAGGAGGTTATGCTAATGGCTGGGTCAATACTCACATGAAAAAGTTGGGTGGGGCAGGGCCTCAGGGAATCACCAGGGCGGGGCAACCAGTGTGAGCCAGGTTGCTGGAGTCCCAGGTATGGCTGCCATCTGCCTGTCCCATGGGGGAAGGGCTCACCAAAGGAACAAAGGCCTTCACCAGCGTGTCTGTCCAGGAGAAAGCTGCCTCTCCAGTCTTTACCCCAATGCCAAACAACTCAGTTCTTCCCCGTATGTCTCTGGTGCCTTTCAAGCTGCCTCCCCCACACTGGAGCCTGGAGGGAGCGAGTCAGAGTAAGTCCGTGCGCGGGCCCTTTAAGAGGAGCTGCTGGGGGCTCCAGCCGCCTCAGCCTCCCTCAGCCTCAGTTCCCGCAGGTTTTTCCAGCCAGAAGTGATGGGGACTTCTCTTCCTGGCACTGGAACCCTGAGCTGAGCACCTGGAGTGGGAGGGGGACCCCTCACTCTTCAGGGAGGACCTTCCCAGCCGAAGTGTCCCCCTGATTTTTATCCGCCACACGTGGGTGTGGGACCAGCCTGTCCGCCTCCGCCCTCCTACCAGTCTCGATGCGGCTGCTTCTTTAATCTCGTAGTTGTAGGACTTCCATTCAGCTCGATGTCAGGCGGTTCTGAATGATGGTTGTGCTGTAGTTTAGTTGTCATTTTGATGTGGTTGTGGGAGGAGGCGAGACTGCGGTTACCTACCTGCCATCTTGACCGGAAGTCTCTTGACTACTGTTTTTTCTCATTTACATTTTAACCATTTTCCCTCAATGGTAACATTTTACAAAACTATAGTGCAATATTACAACCAGGATATTAACATTTATACAATCCACCAATCTTATTCAGATTTTTCCAGTTTTACTTGAACTCATCGTGGGCATGGGTGTTTAGCTTTTTGCAATTTCATCAGCTGTGTATTTGTGTAGTCACCAACTCGGTGAAGATACTAACAATTCCATCCCCACAAAGATCCCTTGTGCTGCTCTGTTATAACCACACCCCCCTCCTTCCTCTCCCACCTCCACATCCCTAACCTCTGCCAACCACTAATCTGTTCTCTATTTCTAAAACATTGTCATTTTCAGAGGTTACGTAAATGGAATCACACAGCATGTAATCTTTTTTTAAAAATTATTTTTAGAGAGAGAGAGAGAGAAACATCGATGAGAGAGAACATCGATTGGCCACCTCCTGCATGCCCCCCCACTGGGGATTTGGCCCACAACCTGCGCATGTATCCTGACCCGTAGTTGAACCAGCGACCTAGCGACCTCTTGGAGCATGGGTCGATGCTCAACCAGTGAGCCATACCGGCCGGGCTACATGTAATCTTTTGAATTTGGCTTTTTTCATTCAGTATAATTTCCTGGAGGTTCATTCAAGATGTTGCCTGTATCAATAGTGTGTTCCTTTTGATTGCTGAGTAGTATTCTGTGGTGAGGCTATACCACAAGTTATGCAGGTTTTTGTATGGACTTCAGTTTTTGTTTCTGAGGAATAAATGCCCAAGACTGCAATTGCTGGCTCATATGATCATTGCTATTTAGTTTTATGACAAACTGACAAACTGTTTTCTAAAATCCTACAATAGTTTTTTTTTTAATTTTTTATGTTTTTATTGATTTTTTTTAGAGAGAGATAGAAACATCAATATGAGAGAGATACATCAATCAGCTGCCTCCTGCATGCCAACTACTGGGGATTGAGCCCGTAATCCGGGCATGTACCCTGACTTGGAATTAAACTGGGACCCCTCAGTCCATGGGACAACACTCAATCCACTGAGCCACACCGGCTGGGCTACAATAGTTTTTAAGTTTTTTTTTCTTTATTGATTTTTAGAGAGAGAAGAAGGGAGAGGGAGAGAGAGACAGAAACATCGATGAACGAGAACATCGATTGGCCACCTCCCACATGCACCCCACATGCCCCCCACTGGGGACCCAGCCCACAATCCGGGCATATTCCCCGACCGGGTTATATTGATTTTTTTTTTTAGAGAAAGAGGAAGGGAGAGAGTGAGAAATACATTAATTGGTTGCCTCCCATATACGCCCCAACTAGGGATCGAACCCCCAAGCCTTTTGGTATATGGGATGATGCTCCAAGCAACTGAGCCACCCGGCTGGGGTAGAGTAGTTTTTGACAATGAAAAATACCACTCATATTTTCAAGCCACCTCCAGGGGAGAACCACAGAGAATCTCTGTCTCTGAAATCCATGAAATGGATGCCGTTAGACACAGGAGCTGACCTGACCCTAGGCTGCTGAGTCACAGGGAGGTTGAATTTTTAGCCTCATTGGGTTTCTTTTTTGACAAGTCATTGAAAAGGGGAAAGGAGGCCTTGAGAGTGAGAAGAGGACAGCCCCTGCCAGTGGCGTGTTCATCCCTCCCCAGCTCCCCAGCGCAGCTGGCCTGGCCTGGCCTTGCCTTGCTTGAAGACTCCGGCAGGGCAGACGATCCCCTTACATCCTTACAGGCGGGTTTCCTCCAGCTCTGTAAGTACAATCAAGGCCCAGCCAACCTCAGGATGAGCTTTACAAAGTAAAACGGGGAGGAGAAGCTTACACATTGCAATAATAGTAAATTTTCTATATTTTATATCAGAAAAAAATTCAAGAAGTATGCATGGGAGGGAGTTCTGAGGGGATAGATGAGGATGGGAGGAAAATCTTCAGACCTGAGAGAATTTTGAAAATAAGTGTACTACTGTAGATTCTGGAATTTCCAAACTAAACTCTCAGTGATACCCCCAAACCTGTTCTTCCTGCTAACCTCCTCATCCACCCTTCCACGTGCTCAGGCCGAACCTCTGGAGTCAGCCTGGGCTTCCTTTTCCTCTTTCCATTACACACCCACCTCGGCCAAAGCTGGTGCCGGACAGAGAGCTGAGAACCGCCCGGGCGCCGTGCCTGCTGCCACCACAGCCCGCTGCGTCCACGCGGGACCGAGCCGCCGCCGCACACCCACTCCCGCGCGTCGCCCTCGCCGTCCACCCTCTCCCCGCAGCTGCCCGTGGTCTCTGAGGCGGGAGGCTCGCCGAAAGGTCTCACACCGGACAGCTTTCCTCACTCCAGCCAAGCCCACTCGGCGGGGGCTCTGACGCTCCCACGCGGCCCGCCACCCTCGGCAGGTGCTCGGAGGCCCCGCGTCAGCAGCCAGCCGGAGGCGGGGATGAGGACACGGAGAATCCATGGGGGGCTCTCTTAGACCGAACCTGACATGGTTGCCCACATCAACTGCCCACGATTCAGTCATTGGCCACGCAGGGTGGCCAGGAAGGCTTAGAAACGCGGTCCGCTGTGTGTCCAGGAGGAACGCAAGCTGGCAAGCAGCCAGCAGCGTCTGCCACCACTTCGCGTCGGAGACGGAGTGCCCGCAGTGACCACACGGCGGGCAGACTGTGGGTGCTGCCCGGGGCTGCCCGGGGCCGCCCCTCCCTCCCCCAGCTCGCTCTGCCCGGCGGGCGGACTGTGGGTGCTGCCCGGGGTGCCCCTCCCTCCCCCAGCTCGCTCTGCCCCGCGGGCGGACTGTGGGTGCTGCCCGGGGTGCCCCTCCCTCCCCCAGCTCGCTCTGCCCCGCGGGCGGACTGTGGGTGCTGCCCGGGGTGCCCCTCCCTCCCCCAGCTCGCTCTGCCCCGCGGGCGGACTGTGGGTGCTGCCCGGGGTGCCCCTCCCTCCCCCAGCTCGCTCTGCCCCGCGGGCGGACTGTGGGTGCTGCCCGGGGTGCCCCTCCCTCCCCCAGCTCGCTCTGCAGGACGCTCCCGGGCGCATCGTCTCGCTGTTCCCCCGAAGCTTCAGCTGGTCCTGCCGAGGCCTCTGCCCTGGAAGGACGCTGTTCCTCGACGCCCCCTCCTTACCCCTTCCCTCCTGGCAGTCTCTGTTTACATGCCAGCTACCAGGGAGGCCTCCCGACCATCCCCGTCCCGCCCACCCCACTCCCGAGCCCTCGGGTTCGTGTTCCCGCAGAGCCCTCGCCCACGGCCTGCCTCCTGCTTGTTCACTACTGATAAGCCCGCTCGGGAGGGAGAGCGTGTCTTCCGTTTCTCACTGCGGGATCCCAGCTCACAGAAGCGGGCCTGGCACCCCCGAGGAGCTCAGTGAACCTCTGTGAAATGATTGCGTGGGCTGTGGGTTTCATGTGGCAGCCGGAGTCGCTGAGTCTGGTTCTGGTTGTGGAAGGGGACTGGTTAACGAAGTCAGGGTGCAGGGATTCCTCAGCAGATTCAGAGAAGGAATCAAAGGGCTCGGGGACGCACTGTGGGAGGGGAGGCAGCGTGTGGCCCTGTGCTCATCCCCTGACCTGGTTCCCTAAGAGAACACAATGCACCTCTCCACCTGGCCGGAGGAGAGTCATTCGTGGGGGAGAGTCATTCGTGAGCCAGTGCCAGAGTCCCTGAAAAGCCTGTGGTGGCGTGAGCAGTGAAAAGGGATCCATGTTTCCAGTGGGATGAAGGGATCTGGGTGGCAGAGGCCACGTAGCCGTCTTCCGGGTGCAGGGCAGTCACCAGGGCAACGCCCTCTGAACCCGAGGGGCAGCCCACTGAGCTACTTCGGCATCTACGAAACCGAGGTGTTCTAGGTGTTGAGGAGAGAGGTGTGCTCAGACAGCACAGTCGGGCACCCTCACCCCACCCAGTCCCCCCACCCCCTGAGACAGTCCCCGGAGGCAGGAGGGGCTGGAAGACTTGAGGATAAACTCTCAGCCGCCTGGCCCTCCCCCCAGGTACTGTGGCCATTACCGAGTAATTGTGCACAGGACACACCCTCTGAGCTCATGAAAAGTCCTAGAAACAACTTTCCTGCCCTGTGTAAGAAAAATATAAGTTTTTCTACTAAATAGTTAGGTGTGACTAAAACTATTCCTTTCAAAGTAAGTCACCATTTTGAGATTTTCAGTCCCACTACTCTGAAATTCCCCAAATACCAACCTCTCCCAACCCGCCGCGCCACTTGGAGTGGTCAGTGGCGCCAGATGCGACAGCCGCTCCGACCGGTCGGAGTGCGCGCAGCAAGCGGACGCTCAGCGCCTTCCCAACTCCTGCGGAGTGAAGTTTGCCTTGCAGCCATTTTCCAGTGTTTCCTTCCCGCCACACCGCCTAAGAGCATGTCCGACACCTGGCCATCTGGCTCAGCGGTTAGAGCATCGGCCTGTGGACAGAAGGGTCGCAGGTTTGATTCCAGCCAAGGGCACCTACCAGGGTTGCAGGTTCGATCCCCAGCCCTGGTTGGGCTCCTGCAGGAGACAAGGAATCACATTGATGTTTCTCTCCCTCCCTCCCTCCCTCCGTCCCTCCTTTCCACTCTTTCTAAAAATCAATGGAAAAATATCCTCCGGTGAGAATTAACAAAAACAAAGTTTCGGTGCGCCCTCGTCAAAATGGGGGTTTATGGGAGTTTGGGCCCAAGGGCATCTCATGTGACCAGCAAGTCTGTAAACACATCCTTTGGCTGTCCCTTAATCACTCCCAGAATCCCCACAGGGGATCTTTGACCACAGTAGCGAGTGCTGTCCAAGCAGGAAGAGCTACATGGAAACCTCTGAGGTCTTCCTCCTACGAAAATAACTCATTAACTGCAGCCTCACAACGCTGGTTAGTGAGCAAAGGTTAACACCACCGTCAAAGACAGCAGATGCCTGGCGGTGATCGCTGTGAAGGCTTTGTGTAGCCACAGATTTAGCCTGCAGACAAGATGGTAGCTAATTCCTGGGGACTGGAAAGTTTAGATCTTGATGCCTGGTATTCAGCTATTGGTTGGGGGGGGGGGGGGGTAACAAAAACAGGGAATTCCAGAAGGAGATTTCTTTTAAATTTATATGTATAATTCATATACCATAAAATGTACTCTTTTAGAGTATAAAATGTAGTGGTTTTTAGTCTATTCTCAAAGTTGTGCAGCCATTACCATTATCTAGTTCCAGAACCTTTTCGTGATCCCCAAAGGATCCAGATGGACTTTACCTGTGCCTGACGAGAACCTGAACATATCTGTAGCATTGTGTTTCACAACTATGTCAACTCTCTTGTCCTGGCCATAACCGAGAACCCAGGGGTCTGGGTCATCTCTCCATCCCCCTTTGGCTCAGGTGCTCAGTGTGTCTGTGGCAAGTTTGGAGCAAAGTCATACCCTCTTCTGCAAGTAACTATCCTCTTGAGAAACAGTTTTGCTGTGGTTGCGAATGAATACCTGTGAGGTACCAGATGACCTTGATGATCATGAAGCTGAGCCACCCAACATGAACTTGAGGTTGTCTAACCATTCCACCATCAGATGGATGGGACCCGGCTCATGCAAGTCCTGGGGGCACAAGCAAGCTGCAGGAGCAGGTGCCCTTCCTCCTGCTCACTTCCTCCCTCAGCCCACCTGAGACCGAGTGACTGAGGAGGACGGATGCCTGCTCTCAGAAGGCTCTGAGCAAAGTGCTGCCACCAGCTGAGATAAACTGCTCTGGCGCTATGGCCCTACTCAGTGCTGTGCTGAAGGACAGTGGAGATGGGCAGTCCCCCCAAAGCATGGAACTTCACACAGTACATCACCGCGTGGTCCTCTGCCCAGAGGAGAGTGATGTGAGGTGAGGATCTCTCCTGATCTGTGGGTGGTAGCTAAGTTCAGTGGTTAGGAAGCTGGAAGTAACCAGATGGAAAGACAGAACAAGTTGGCTAGAGAAAGGCAGAATGGGCCCGCAATGTGAGGATATTTTTGTCTCATGTGAATGCTCCCACAAGGACACCAGGGAGGTTTTTAATGATCAAACTCTTTCCCTAATCAATACTTACCCATTGACAAAGTGGAAAGTGGCGGGGGTGGAGGTTATATATTGGCTCAACAGCATGAAATGGACCACTCTAAACTGTCCCTACCAGGTGCCCTCAATATGGCACCACACCATGGGGGGCCAGTCTGCCACCTGGTGGAGGCTGGTTGCATTGAGCTTCCTCTAACCATGGAAGGGGCAGTGATTTTCCTCACTGGGGTAGACATCAATTCTGCAAATGGATTTTCCTTCCCTATCAGCCATGCTTCTGCTGGCAGAACCATCTATGAACTTACTGGAGACCTTAGTCACTCAACATTGCCACTGATCAAGAAACTTCTTTCACATCACAAAGAAAAGTAAGACAATGGCCTAATAACACGCATGAGCTTCGTGGGTTTTACCACGTATCTGATCACTCCAACGCAGCTAGTCTTCCAGAACAGTGAAGTGGCCTGCTAAAGACTCACCTGAAGTCCATGCAAAAGACAAGACCTTGCCCTGGCCGGTTTGGCTCAGCGGTTAGAGCGTCGGCCTGCGGTCCAGGGAGACCCAGGTTCGGTTCCCGCTAGGGCACGTACCTCGGTTGCAGTTTGTCCCCGGACCTGGTTGGTTGTGCGGGAGGCAGCCACTCGATGTGTCCCTTTCACGTCGATGTCTCTCTCTCTCTCTCTCTCTCTCTCTCTTCCCCTCTCTCCCTCCCATTCTATCTGAACAAAAAATGGAAAAATGTCCTCGGGTGAGGATAAAAAAAAAAAAAAAGACAAGACCTCTTTCTGACTTACAGTGTATGTCCTGAATCAGTGATCGGTTTCTTCCTCTTAGCCAGAATACACGGGTCCAGGAGTTGAAGGGCTAATCACCTCCTTCAGGTTATAGCTATTGACCACTCACAAGACATTTGTCTTTATATCCCCACAATTTGGGGCTCTGCTATGTAAGCAGTCTTGCTAACTCAAGGAATGAATGAATGTATCCACCAGAAGAATTAAGTTAAATTAGGAGATGAAACCATCACCTGGCCATTTGAGGCTCCTCATGCCACTGACCAAAAAGGGAAGAGGGAGTTTGAAGATGGCTGGTGTGACTGACTCAGTTTTCAGGAGGGGATGTATTGCTGCTATTTGTGGAGGCAGGGAGTCCGCAGGGGCTGTTCCTGGAATGGCTATCTCCAGGGTGGAATTAGTGGGAGACGAAGTGGTCCCATATAAGCGGGATCACTAAGAGCTCAGGTCCCTCCGGAATGACGTTGTGGGTCATCTCGTTAGGTAAAGAACCTTTTGGAGTGAGAATAAGAATAAGACCTTGGTACACAGCCAAGTGTCCGCTTTGGGGTCAGATGTGAGGGAAGGAGAGGCCATCACTCCTCTCTGCGCCTCCTGCCCACCTTGCACCAACGCTTCCCTCACCCAGGACGGCCATCCGCTCACACACTGCTGGCCTCAGCACGTACTGCGCCCTCTGCCCAGCGTGCTCCGCATGTTTCAAAATTCAGTTCAAGTGGTACATCTGAGGACGCTTCTATCCTTGCCTCCCTTGCCCTCCTCACCCCCAGGCCAGATGGAATTCCCTCCGCTGGGCTCCCACCACGCCTGGGCCCTCTGGCCTTGCGCTCCTAATGCTGCATCTCCTTGCTGCAGACCTGTCCCTGCCTGTGTCCTCCCAGAGAACCGGAGCTTCTGACCTGTCTCGGACCTGGGCCTGCCCAGTGGGCGACACAGTGCTGGTACTCAGGAGCCAGCTGAAGATGGAGCCTAGGAGGCAGAGGTGGGGTGGGCACGGGCAGGGAGATGGCAGGGCCAAGGGGCATGGCGGGCCTGTGGGAGACTCCTGATGGCTCTGCCAGAGGTGTGTCCTAGGGACCCCAGCTGCCCACCGGGGAGGCAGGCCCCAGCCCCACGGCTCTCTGGTGCTACCGTGCCCCCAGCTTCCTCGGTGAACAAAATACAGACACGGGGTCCAAAGAGAAGCAGAGCGGTCACCTCGAATTGGAGGCCAGGAGCCTGGTAGAAACAGATCCGAATGGGATCAGCTCAGGAAGGAAGCAGGTCTCCGTGTGCTTACAGATAGGTAAGCAGAGGTGACAGTGAAGTCGTAACAATACAATTCCATTATGAAGCCCCAGCTCAGAGTCACACGCTCTGCTGAACAATCCATTCCAGTCCACAAATTAAAAAAGGAAAACGGCTTTGCACGTCGAACACGTGCCCAAGGAAGCACAGTGACTCCTGGCCTCATCGTGTTGGAGGAGTTCTGTGTTCTCTGGAGCCTGCGCTTGGGGCCACCTCGTAACCCTACCGTAAACCAGAACCGGGGGACTTCGGGGCAGGATGGCAGGTAGGTAACCGCGCTCTCGCGTCCTCCCACAACCACATCAAAATTACAACTAAACTACAGCACAACCATCCTTCAGAACCGCCTGAAACTGAGCTGAATGGAAGTCCTACAACTACGAGATTAAAGAAGAAGCCCCATGGAGACTGGTAGGAGGGTGGAGGTAGATGGGCCGGTCCCACACCCACGTGTGGTGGATAAAAATCAGGAGGACACCTGGGCTGGGAAGGTCCTCCCTGAGGACTGAGGGGTCCCCGTCCCACACCAGGTGCCCAGCTCAGGGTTCCAGGGCTAGGAAGAGAATCCCCATCGCTTCTGGCTGGAAAAACCAACGGGAACTGAGGCTGAGGGAGGCTGAGGCAGCTGGAGCCCCAGGCAGCTCCTCTTAAATGGACTTACTTGGACTCAGTTCCACCAGGCTCCAGCGTGGGGGAGGCAGCTTGAAAGGCACCAGAGACATATGGGGAAGAACTGAATTGTTCGGCACTGGGGCGAGAGCTGTAGGGCAGCTTTCTCCTGGACAGACGTGCTGGAGGACGCTGATGTTCCTTTGGTGAGCCCTTCCCTGGGCTGGCAAATGCCACCATACCTGGGACTCCAGCAACCTGGCTCACACTGTTGGCCCCGCCCTGGTAATTCCCTGAGGCCCTGCCACACCCAACTTTTGTGCCCACCCAAGCTGTTTTCAGTGACTTTACCATAAAAATGGCCTGTCTTGGCTCCTGTTTCAGATTTTCCTAAATTCTTTCAAAAAAGCAGCATCTGGTCTCAGCGAGCCCCATACCTCTAGGAGCAGCCAGCCTTGGTTCACAACTCGGCTTCGCCTGGGCACCTCCAAGCCCAGCACAAGCAGCAGCCATCTGCAGACCGCTTTGTAGCTTATGCCTGGTGGCCCCGGGTAGAACACAGGCAATGGCTGACCTGGCCCCAGAGCCAGCACACCCAGTGGACAGCTTCAAATCACGTTGAAGTACCACCACCCAACCACCTACACAAGTGACACACTCAATGAGTGGACTCAGTGGGTACCAGAGCCCTGCTGAAGTAAGTAAGTCTTGCTCTGTGTGACGAGCCCTGCACAACTGGTCCTCCAAGGTAGTCAGAGGTCAATGGTCAGTGGGTACAGCCAGTCCTTGCAGCTGATCAGCCTGAGTAAATCCCTCCCATTGATGTGCCAACAGCAATCAAGACTCAATTACAGCAGAAGGGTGGACAGTCCACATGAGGGGTGCACCTTGAGGGCACAGCTGGGGTGATCAGGGAGGCTGTGCCACTGGACCCTACAGGACACCTACTACAACAGGCCACCCTAGGAAACCTAGGAGACATAGCAACTCTACCTAATACATAGAAACGAACACAGGGAGACAGCAAAAATGAGGAGACAAAGAAACATGTCCCAAGTGAAAGAACAGAACAAAACTTCAGGAAAAGAACTAAACAAGTCCGGCCAGTGTGGCTCAGTGGTTGAGCGTCAACCCATGCACCAATAGGTCGCTGGTTCGATTCCTGGTCGGGACACATGCCCAGGTTGTGGGCCCAATCCCCAGTGCAGGACATGCAGGAGGCAGCCAATCGATGTTCTCTCTCATCGATGTTTCTATCTCTCACTCTCTCTCTAAAATCAATAAAGGGGAAAAAATTAAAAAAAAAAAAAAAGAACTAAACAAAATGGAGATAAACAATCTAACAGATGCAGACTTCAAAACACTGTTTATAAGAATGCTCGATGAACTTAGTGAGGGCCTCAAGAGCATAAAAAAAGACCAGTCGGAAATGAAGGATGCACAGTCAGAAATGACGGAGGCACTACCTGAAATAAAGAATAGTTTACACAGATTCAATAGTAGAGTAGGTAAAGCCAAGAAGCAAACCATCGATTTGGAATATAAGGAAGCAAAAGACACCCAATCAGAACAGCAAAAAGTAAAAAGAATCCATAAAAATGAGGATAGTGTAAGGAGCCTCTGGAGCAACTTCAAGTGTACCAACATTCGCATCTTGGGGGTGCCAGAAGGAGAAGAGGGAGAGCAAGAAATTGAAAACCTATTTGAAACAATAAGGGCAGAAAAATTCCCTAACTTGGGGAAGGAAACAGACATACAAGTCCAGGAAGCACAAGTCCAAACAAGATGAACCCCAAGAGGCCCACACCAAGACACATCATCATCAAAATGCAAAAGGTTCAAGACAAAGAGAGAATCTTAAAAGCAGCAAGAGAAAAGCAGTTAGTTACAAGGGAGCTCCCATAAACTGTCAGCCAATTTCTCAAAAGAAACTTTGCAGGCCAAAAGGGAGTGGCAAGAAATATGTAAAGTGATGAAAAGCAAGAACCTACAACCAAGATTACTCTATCCTGCAAAGTCAGCATTTAGAACCGATGGCCATATAAAGAGTTTCCCAGACAAGAAAAAGCTAAAGGAGTTCATCACCACCAAACCAGTATTATATGAAATGTTGAAGGATCTTTCTTGAAGAAAAAGATAAAAAATATGAACAATAAAATGGAAATAAATACATATCTGTCACCCTGGCCAGTTTGGTTCAGCAGTTAGAGTGTCGGCCTATGGACCAAAGAATCTCGGGTTCAATTCCGGTCAAGGGCACGTACCTTGGTTTCGGTTCAGTCCCTGGCCCTGGTCGGGGTTGTGCGGGAAGTAGCCAATCAATCAATCTCTCTCTCTCTCTCCCCCTCCCTCCCACTCTATCTGAAGATAAATGGAAAAATGTCCTTGGGTGAGGATTAAAAACAAACAAACATATCTGTCAACAACTGAATCTACAAACAAAATGAACAAGCAGAACAGAAACAGACTCATAGATACAGAGAACTTTTTGTTGCTTGCCAGATGGGATGGGGTTTGGGGGGATGGGTGAAAAAGGCGAAGGGATTAAGAAGTACAAATTGGTTGTTAGACTGAGGAACCTCAAAGGGAAGCGGGGAGTAGGGGTGGAAAGAGATAAATCAAAGAACGTCTATGCATATATGCATAACCAATGGACACAGACAATAGTGGGGGGAAGGCAGGGAGGGGCGGGAGTGGGGAGGAAGGTGTCAATAGGGAAAAAAGAGGGACATCTGTAATGCATTCAACAATAAAGATAAGTTTGAAAAATAAAAATAGCCCTGGCCGTTTTGGCTCAGCAGTTAGAGCGTTGGCCTGTGGACCAGAGAGGCCCGGGTTCAGTTCCTGCTAAGGGCACGTAGCTCGGTTGCAGTTTGTCCCCGGCCCCGTTTGGGGTTGTGTGTGGCAGCCAGTCACATTGATGTTTCTCTCTCTCTCTCTTCCTCCCTTTCTCCCTCCTGCTCTATCTGAAGATAAATGTAAAAATGTTCTTGGGTGAGGATTAAAAAAATAAAAAATAAATAAATAAAAATTTAAAAAATGGCGGGGGGGGAGGTAAAAAAAAGAGAGAGAGAGAGAGAGAGAGAGAGAGAGAGAGAGAGAGAGAGAGAACAAAAAATAAAAAAGAACCAGAAAATAGTTAGGGGAAGAAAGCCACACTTTGGCTCTTGCATTGATATTATAGGGTGTATAAATTATCAGAGTAATTGCAAATGGCCTACAAATCCATATTTACTCCAAGAATTGTCTCTACTCTGAATAAATAATGAGGGAGGGTGGGAGGGACGGAGGGTGGCAGAAAAATTGTCACAATTCTGGCAATCATCATGAAGTTCCCTGCACTGTGACCAGGTAGTCCTTCCCAAGGGTGGCACAGACAGTATGGCGATCTTACATGATCAATGTACATGTCTGCCATGGATGGGGAGGGTTGATTTATAGCACGTGTGCTAGCACTTGTCACCTCTGACTTAAGCACTGGCTCCTGTTTCTAGCTGTATCATTTAAGCCTACTGCTCAGACAAGAATGGCGCACAACCTACTTTTATGCCAACAGAGGAGAAATAACAAGGAACCCCAGTGTATGTCTAGTGTTTCCCACAATGTGAAACTGTGAAACTCAAGATGGAGTTTCCTGTTCCACCTTAGGAAGGCCATCCTTAAAAGGGCTGAGGTCTACACATCTTATAAACATTTCCATTCATCACTGGTTCCCAGACTTCTGATGGTCAGATGGCTGCTTGATCCAGAAAACTGACGATCAAAAAGAACCTTGTGAACATTCTGTGAGGACCCAGTGAGCGGCTCCTCGTGGCCTCTGGGGTTTGTTTCCAAAGGCTTCCTCTGTGGAACCCACTCTCTTTTCCAACAACACTCCTCTTGAATCCAACAGCCATTGCCCGGGCAATTTTATCATCTGCCAGGCCGGCACGAAGATGAAGCAAACTAAATCTCACGTCCAGAATGTTCAGATCTCATTCTTGATTTTTCTCAAGTCAGTCACCAGCGTGTTTGGACCCCTGTGGCTGTGTCAGGGAAGGTTTTTTACAACAGATGCCTCAGGACTGGGCCCACAAGTCCCTATCCTTTTCCAAGGCGAGGAGAATGGCCAACGTGTGCAGAGCCTTCCATGAACTATTTTATTTAGCCCATATAAAAACTCCATTAGTTGAGATTAATTCCCACAGTACAAATAAAGACACCGAGACTTGGGGGATTTGGCCAACCCCAAGTCACACAGCAGCTGAGCCAGGATTTGAACCCCATTTGGTCTGACTCCAAGCCTTTATTCTTATTTCTGCACCAGCTTGTCCTCCGTGAAAATATGTGTGGGTGATTAGAGCAAAAGCCATCTGAACTATCTTTAGCATGCCAGTGGTCAAGCAAACAGAGTCGGGGTTCATCCTTCAACAGGTGCATGTTGGCAATATGGGCGTGCCAGGTTCTATAGAAACCGAGATGAAGAAGACCCAGCCACTGCCCCAAAGGAACTCATAGTCTTGCTGGAGAAATAGATGAAAAAGCCAACAGGACCACCAACATGGGAGAGGAAGGTCCAAGGGGGGGTACCAGGCTCAAAAAGTACAAAGGAGGGGGTGACACTCCTGGAGAACAGGGCATCTAACCCCCAGGAAGCAGGAAGGTAGCTCCATAGAATTTTCCGGAAATTGCAACCTGGCTCTCAGAGAGTGTTGGTGAGGGCAGTGCAGGCTGAGGTGCAGCTGCAGAAGCAGACGATGACTCATCCAGTCTTTAACAGGAACTCCTTTCACAGGACAAAAATCCACTCAAATCCATCCATACGGCCGCATGACAGTGAGATGACGTCTTGCCCATTATGAGCATCAACAGATAATTAGTCCATGCCTACCTTCAGATGCTGGGAAATTTCCTCTTCTTTTTGTCTATTCACTCTTTCCCAATATAGGGAGAACAGTCAAAGGAGGCAGTTTCGGATGGGGAAGCGTGGAGCTGCTGCAAACCATTTCCATGTGGTCCCAAAAGGCAGAGGAACTCGGAGGCCAGCATGGACCAGCTTTGGAGGACTTGGGACTGAATCCAGGTTCAGCCCCTGACTTGCTGTGCAGCTGTGGGTAAGCTACTTAACCTCTTGAAGTGTCATGCCCATCCATCCAGCTGTCCTCTGACACAGCATGTTCACTGAGCACCTACTCTGTGCTGGGCCTTGGGCTAAGTGCTGGAGACACCCAGGTGTCCTCCTAGGGGCATGGGCCCAAGAGACAGAGAACTACATGGACAATGACAAATGAGAGGTGAGGGCTATGGTCACAGGAACCTGGGAGTAGAGGGGTGGAAAGAGAGTCCTCAAGGGTCAATGACATGCAGGATAAGGTTCATAGGATGAATGAGCAGGGCTTGATCAGGCGAAGAAAGGACAAAACAGTTTAGGGATTAAGCCCACATGTTGGAGAACCTAGGTTCCAGTCCCAGCTCTGTCATGAATAAATGACTTCATCCTTCTGTGCCTCAGTTTGCTTCTCTAGAAAGTGGGGTGATAATAAAACTGGCTGGTTCACTGAGGCTTGGTAAAGATGACATGAGCTCTAAATGCAAAGCACTTACACCTGGACACAGAGACTGCTCTATCCCACACAACATCATTGCAATATTTCTCAGGCCCACAGCATGCATCATTACATGCTTATTTTCCTTTTCTTGTCTTATTGCATTAGCTAGAAATTTCAGTATGTTTTTGAAAAGGAGTGATGAGAGGGGACATCCTTGCCTTGTCCATGACCTTAGAGGGAAAGCTTTGAGTTTCTCAACATTAAGTATAATGTTAGCTGTAGGGTTTTTGCAGATATTCTTTATCAAGTTTAGGAAGTTCTCTATTTTAGTTTACGGAGAGTTTTTATTTACTTACATATTTATTTATTTTTAAAATACGTTTTTATTGATTTTTTAGTGAGAGAGGAAGGGAGAGAGAGATAGAAACATTGATGTGAGAAACACTGATTGGCTACCTCCTGCATGCCCCCTACTGGGGATCAAACCCAAAACCCGGGCATGTGCCCTTACTGAATCGAACCGGTAACCTCTTGGTGCATGGGATGATGCTCAATCCACTGAGCCACACCAGCCGGGCTACTGAGAGTTTTTAATCATGAATGGGTATTGGAATTTGTTAAATGCTTTTCTGTATCTATTGAAACGATTTTTCCTTTTTAGCTTGTCTATGCAATAGATTACATTAACTGATTTTTTTAACATTGAACAAGCCTTGCAAACTTGCAATAAATCCCACTTGGTCATGGTATATAATTCTTTTTAAACATGATTGGATTCAATTCACTAATATTTTGTTGGGGATTTTTACATTTATATTTATGAGATATATTGGTCTATAGTTCTCTTTCTTGTAATGTCTTTGTCTGGTTTTGGTATTTAGGGTAATGCTGGTCTCACAGAATGAGTTAGAATTCTCTCTGCCTTTATCCTCTGACAAAGACTGTAGAGAATTGGCATAATTCTTCCTTAAATGTTTGGTACAATCCACCAGTGAATTCATCTGGGCCTGTGCTTTCTGTTTTGGAAGGTTAATAATTATTCACTTAATTCCTTTAATCAGTATAGGTTTATTCAGATTGTTTATTTCTTGTGTGAGTTTTGGTAAATCGTGTCTTTCAAAGAATTGGCCCTTTTCATTTAGCTAATCAAATTTACAGGCAGAAAGTTGTTCATCGTGCTGCTGTATTGTCCTTTTGCTATCCACAGGGTCTGTGGTCATGTCTCCTCTTTCACTTCTGATGTTAGTCGTTTGTGTCCTCTCTCTCCCCTTAGGGTTAACCGGGCTAGAGGCTTATTGATTTTATTGATCCTATCAAAGAACCAGCTCTGGTTTCATTGATTCTCTCTATTGATTTCTGTTTGCAATTTCATTAGTTTCTCCTCTAATTCTTATTATTTCCTTTCTTTTGCTTTAATATGATATTCTTTTGCTACTTTCCTCAGGTAGAAACTTAGATTATTTATTTTAAATATTTCTTCTATTCTAATATATACATTGAATGACAAACTTCTCTCTAAGTACTGGTTTTGGGGTATCTCACAAATTTTGATAAGCTGTGTTTTCATTTTTATTTAGCTCAAAAAATATATTTTTTAATCCTCACCCAAGGATATTTTTCCATCAGTTTTCAGGTAGAGTAGCAGGGAAGGAGGGAGGGAGGGAGAGAGAGAGAGAGAGAGAGAGAGAGAGAGAGAGAGAGAGAGAGAGAGAAACATTGATGTGAGAGAGACATATCAATTGGTTGCCTCCTGCACGACCCTGACCAGGGCCAGGGATTGACCGGAATCAAACCCTGGACTCTCTGGTATATGGGTTGATGCTCCAACCACTGAGCCAAAATGATTCAAAATATTATTAAATTTCTCTTGAGATTTCTTCTTTGCCCCATGTGTTATTTAGAAGTGTATTATTTAACCTCTATTGTATTTTGATATTTTCCATTTACTCTTCTGTTATAAATTTCTAGTTTAATTCTTTGTAGTCTGAGAACAGACATGGCATGATTTCTATTCTTTTAAATTTGTTAAGGTGTGTTTTTACGCCCCAGAATGTGGTCTATTTCATTGAATGTTTCATGTGAGCTTGAGAAGAATGTGTGTCCGGCCGGTCTGGCTCAGTGGTTGAGCGTCGACCCATGCACCAAGAGGTCGCCGGTTCAATTCCCGGTCAGGGCACATGCCCAGGTTGTGGGCCCGATCCCCAGTGGGGGCATGCAGGAGGCGGCCAATCGATGTTCTCTCTCATCAATGTTTCTATCGCTCTCTCTCTCCCTTCCTCTCTCTCTAAAATCAATAAAGAAAAAAAATTTTTGAAAAAACACTTGCATTTAAAAAAAAGAAGAATGTGTATTCATCTGTTGGTAGATGAAGTGGTTTATAGCTGCAATCACACCCGGTTGTTTGATAGTGGTGTTGAGCTCAGTGATATCCTTGCTGACTTTCTGCCTGATGGATCTGTTCACCTCTGACAGAGTGCTGAAGTCTCCGGTTATGATAGTGGAGTCATCTGTTTTTCTTTGCCATTCTATTCGGTTTTGCCTCAATAATTTGATGCTCTGTCGTTAAGCACACACACACTAAGCATAGGTATGTCTCCTTGAAAAACGCGCCCCTTTATCGTCACGCAATGGCCTTCTTCATCCCTGATGACTTGACTCGCTAAACTTGTTTCTTGTGGCTTATACACTTTCCCACCATGCAGCCTGTCCCCACCCTGCTTCCTACCCGCCCAGCTGCTCCTTTGTCATGTACAAAAGGCCTCTGCAATGAGTTGCAGACCCCAGCTCTGCTTGGCTGTGGCCTAGGACCCTTCCCATCTCTCCCCTGCTCCACGCTGGGCTTCCCCTGACCTCTGTGCATGGGCTCTACCCCATTTACATCCTGTCCCCATTCCTGGGTGCCCGCATGTGTCCCCCTGAGGAATTGCCTTTCCCTTCCTTTTCCTTTGGTTCACTTCTCCCCAGACTGCCTGGGGGAAGGGACCATTCTAGCCGCAGCTGGATCACAGAGAAGTGGGTGGGGCTCAGAGGTGGTCATTTATTCAACAGTCGAGGGCCTGTCACAGGCCCATACTCAATCAACATGGTTGAATGAATGAACAGCAAATGGTTGAACGAACAGGCAAATGCGACATAGAACACATACTGCGTGCCTACCACCTTATCAGATGTGGTCTGGACGTCAGACTGGGAAACCGGCAGTCCCAAGCATTCGTTACTGAAGTTCAAGGAACGTGATTACCCCAGACCAGGGTGGGGAGGTTACCCCAGGGTATTCCCCAGAGCTCGTATCATTCCTAATGTCTCTGGGAAATCGAGCCACTGTCCTTGGTAGGATGGTGACAACTGAGGGACTTGGGAGCCAGACTGGAGGTGCTGGTGACAGAGGTCCGGCTGCCCTTCCAGGGCTGGAGCTTCTCCCTTTCAGCAGTGCACCAAGGAACATGTGAGCAAAACTTTTAAATAATTTGCCCGCTGGGTGTTCAGTGGTTGAGCATCAACCCATGCACCAAGAGGTCGCCAGTTCGATTCCCGGTCAGGGCACATGCCCAGGTTGTGGGCCTGATCCCCAGTGGGGGGCATGCAGGAGGCGGCCAATCGATGTTCTCTCTCATCGATGTTTCTATCTCTCTCTCCTTCTCCCTTCCTCCCTCTCTAAAATCAATAAAGAAAAAAAAACTTAAAAAATTTTTTTCTAATAATTTTTTTCTGATGAAAGGTGTGTTTACTGTAAAACATTTAGTAATATATGTTAATAAATATCAAAACATAAAATTGTAAATATACAATGAGTTAATATTATTTTTAAATGTCAATGTAAAATAAATTAGTATTTTGAAAAATGTAAGTGAATAAAATATAAAATAAGTGAATGTAGGTCATCCCCTAGTCCAACCATTCAGGACGAGAGGTGGGCAGACCACACGGCCCCCGATTCCCACCGTCGGGTGTGGGTGGACACAACTCAGTCCCGTAAGCCCCCTGACGTGGGTCTGGAAGCCTGAGGCAGAGGCCGGCAGAGACATTTATAGACGCTGCAGGTGCTCTCCTGGTGGCCTTGACGAAGCAAACCCCACGCTGTGGAGAGGGACCTGGCCGGAAATGGGGGCAGGGAACCACAGCCCCGGGGTGAGAGCATCAGCTGATGCCCAGGAGGAAGGCAGGTTAGTCCGGCAACCACAGGAAATTCAACTCTGCCAACAACTACACGGGCTTGGAAGATGACCCAAGCTCCAGAGAGGAGTGCAGCCCAGCTGGCATCTTGATTTTAGCTTTATAAGACCCTGAACAGAGGACTCAGATAAACCGAGACGGGACCCCTGACCCCGGGAACAGAAAGGATACATTTGTGTCGCTCTGAGCTGCTCATCCACAGGAATTTGTCATGCAGACAGAAGACTATTACAGCAAGCATGGTAACATTCTGATATATTTATTTCATATGTGAACAGGCACAAAACAAAATTGCGTTCATATTACTTACGCTCTTTTGCAAATGGTTTTTGTCATTCAGTATGTCCGAAGCATTTCCCCGTGTCACTGTTTGTCCAGAACCTGAAGCCCAGCAGCCTCCCATTGTATGGCATGTCATAATTAGACCCTAGTCACATTTTACATTACGTTCTTGGACATGCACCTTGGTAGGTGTGTCCTGTTTGTTAGGGAATCGTCCTAGGAGTAGAACTCTCAAGTCCAAAGGCTTTGCACTTCACCTTGCGTTCCAACGCTGACTTGTCCTTCAGAAAGGCTGCACCAGGTCACAGTCCCACAGCAAGGTGTGAGAGCCCTCTGACACACTCACACCCTTCTCACTGGTGACCCTGGTGGTAGTTTCATTCTGTCTGTGTGTGCAGTGAGGCCAACCCTTTCCCAACACGAGGGTTTTCCTTGAGGAACTGGATTTGCAGTTTCTTTCGGGGCGCACATGACAGCCGTCTCACTACATGCCTGTCTCTGTCCTGGGAGGACCGGAAGCTCTCTGGGGCAGGACTCCTGCCTTTTGCTCCTTTTACCCTCTCGGGAAGGGATTCAGCGCAGCTCCCTGGGTGAAGCTGTGGCACACTGGTGGTGCGGGAATGTCCGGCCAGTCCAGGTCCCGCTCCTCCTGTCCACGGCCCGAATGGCCAGACCTTGAGAACCTCACCCAGGTGTATTAGTCGGCTTAGGCTGCCCTAACAAATACCACATTTGATTGATTTTTTATCCTCACCCGAGGACATTTTTGCATTTATCTTCAGATAGAGCGGGAGGGAGAGAGGAGGGAAGAGAAACATTGATGTGAGAGACACATTGAGTGGTTGCCATCCACACGACCCCAACCGGGACCGGGGACAAACTGCAACCGAGGTACGTGCCCTTAGCGGGAACCGAACCTGGGACTCTCTAGTCCGTGGGCCGATGCTCTAACTGCTGAGCCAAACCGGCCAGGGCCAGGCTGGGTGGCTTAAACAAATATATTTTCTCACAGTTCTGGGGGCTAGAAGTCCGAGATCAAGGTGTCAGCAGGGCTGGTTTTGCTCTGAGGCCTCTCTCCTCGGCTTACAGACAGCTGCCTTCTTGTTGTGTCTTCCCGTGGTCTTTCTGTGCATGTGCATCCCTGGAAATTTGTGTGGCCAAATTTCCTCTCCTTATAAGGACACCACTCATACCGGATTAGGGCCTACCCTAATGACCACATTTTACCTTAATCACCTCATTAGAGGCCCCCTCTCTAAACACAGTCACATTCGGAAGGACCAGGAATTAGGACTTCAACATATGAATTGAGGACAGGGACACAATTCAGCTCATAACACTGGATCAGAGTGTCATCACCAACAAGGACCAAGTCACTAGGAAATGGGGGTCAGTTCTCTGTCACCTGGGCAGGGCCAGGCCCTGCTGGGGAAATGCTGCCTCTCCAGGAAAGCCTGGTTTCACAGGTGGGCATCATGAGACCACGAGGAAGGCCAACTGGGAAACAAATACACGAAGGAACAGGAGTCTACACATCTGGTTCCAATGAGCAGCTCCTCTCGGGCCCTAGGAAGGGAGAAGGCGCATCCGTGCCACGGCCAGTCCCATGGCCCTCACAGGGCGGTTACACCACCACTACCCGGGCAGTCTTCACAGCCTTGTTCCATCTTCTCACCTTTTCTTATGAAATCGTTCTAGCACACAGAAAACTTTAAATAAAAGTATGAAGAATACACTTATAGCCACTTCCTAAGCCCAACAATGTGAACTGTTTGCCACATTTGCTTTACCTATCTTTATCTTTTTTATTTTTTAATTTTTTTTCCTTTATTGATTTTAGAGAGAAAGGAAGGGAGAGGGAGAGAGATAGAAACATCGATGAGAGAGAACATCGATTGGCCGCCTCCTGCACACCCCCCACTGGGGATCAGCCCACAACCTGGGCATGTGCCCTGACCGGGAATCGAGCCGGCGACCTCTTGGTGCATGGGTCGACGCTCAGCCAGTGAGCCACACGGCCGGGCAGCATTTGTTTTCTTCATCTGTTTGTCTATTACTGAAGAATACCACACTACTGCAATATCATGAGCTTTGTAAAGATTCTTGGTTTCTGGTAGAACAAATCCTTTTTTTCTTCTTCTTCTTCTTCTAGTGGCTTGGATATTTTTGTCCTTTTGCATTTTCATATACAATTTAAAATCAGCTTTTCAAAATACATAAAACCACTTGGAATTTTTTTTAGAATTGCATGGAATATATAGATTACTTGTGGGAGAACTGACAAGTTTACAATAGCCCGTCTTCTAATGAACATATTTCTCCATTTTATTTAATATTTATTTAATATTCATTTTCTCTCATGAATATTTGTATAGTTATCTTCAAAGAAGTCTTGTCCATTCTTTTGTTAGATTTATCTCTAGGTATTAGACATTTTTATTCTGTTTTAAACAGTATCTATTTAAAATTTTTATTTTCTATTTGTTGCTGACATATAGAAATATTTTATTTTTACTAAATTTAAAAAATATATATATATACCTTTTTATTGATTTTAGAGAGAGAGGAAGGGAGAGGGAGAGACAGAAACATTGATGAGAGAGAACATCAACTGGTTGCCTCCTGCATGCTCCCCACTGGGGATCGGGCCCACAACTTGGGCATGTGCCCTGACCGGGAATCGAACCTGCGACCTCTTGGTGCATGGATTGACACTCAATCAATGAGCCACTCTGGCCGGGCTATTTTTACTAAATTTTATCAGCAACTTTGCTGAACTCATTATTAATTCAAATAATTTATCTGTAAATTCTTTGGGTTACCTATTTACAAAGTCATTTCATCCACAAATCATGACATTTTCACTTCTTTCTTTCTAATCCTTATGCCTTTAATCTCTCTCTCTCTCTTTTTTTTTTTTTTCGTGTCCTTCTACACTTAGGTCTTTGCAGGGCCTGAAGTGCAACTGTTAGTGGAGGCAGCAGTAATGTGCATTCTTGCCTTGTTCCAAACCTCAAAGGGAAAGCTTTCAACACCTCATCATTAAGTATGATATTTGCTCTAGGTTTTTTATAGGCAACATTGATCAGATTAAGAACGTTTCCCTCTATTCTGAGTTTTCAAAAGTATGTTTAAATTCGTGAATGGATGCATGGATGTTGAGTTTTGTCCAATGTTATTTCTTTCTTCTAAGATGATCTGATTTTTCCTCTATATTCTGTTCATGCGATGAATTTTTTTCATTGATTGTCTAACATTAAACCAACCCTGGAGTAAACACTACTTGATCATTATATATTACAAGATTCAGTTTGCTAATATTTTGTTCAGGATTTTCACATCTATGTTAATGAGTGAGATTGGCCTGTAATTTTCCTTTCTCATAACATCTTATCAGGTTTGGTATCAAGGTTATTCTGACCTGATCAGGTAGTGTTTCCTCTATTATGTGAGACTGGCATTTTTTTTCTTTCTTACATGTCTGGAGAAATACAAAACTGGGCTTGGAGTTTCCTCCCGGCCAGTGTGGCTCACTGGTTGAGCGTCGACCCATGCACCAAGAGGTTACTGGTTCGATTCCTGGTCAGGGCACATGCCCAGGTTGTGGGCCAAATTCCCAGTGGGGGGCATGCAGGAGGCGGCCAATCGATGTTTTCTCTCATCAGTGTTTCTATCTCTCTCTCCCTCTCCTTTCCTCTCTCTAAAATCAATAAAGAAAAAATATTTAAAAAAAAATTATAGATTCCATTTTTAATAGCTATAAGACTATTAACAATTTCTTTTTTTTCTTGTGTCAGTTTTGGATTGTTGTATTTCTCTACAATTTGTCCATTTTGCCTACATTTTAGCATAATATCATTATGTTGTATATACTCTTTTTTTATTTTTAGGTGTACAAAACAGTGGTTTTTAGTATATACACATGGTTGTACAACCCTCACCACTGTCTAATTCCAGAATATGTCAATTATCCCCAAAGAAACTACATATCCATTAGCAGTCACTCCCATTCTTCCATTCCCCCAGCCCTTGGCAACCAGCAATCTGCTTTGTCTCTGTAGATGTGCCTTTTCTGGACATCTCATATAAATGGAGTCACACAGTATGTCGGCTTTTGTGACTGACTTCTTTTACTTAGCACGTTTTTAAGGTTTATTTATATTGCAATATATATCAGAACTTCATTCCTTTTTATGGCCAAATAGTATTTCATTGTATGAATATACTAGAGTTTATCTGTCCATCAAGTGATGGACATTTGTGTTTCTACTTTTGAGATATTATGAATAATGTTGCTATAACTTTATAAGTTACTGTGTGGACATGTGTTTTCAATTCTCTGGGGTCAATATCTAGGTTTGAAATTGCTGGGTCAGACTGTTGTCCCAAGTGACTACCAGTTTACATTCCCACCAACAATACATGAGGGTTCCAATTTCTTACATATTTGCCAAAATTGTTATTTTTTTTTCCAGATAGAGCAAGAAGGAGAGTGGGAGGGATAGAGAGAAAGAAACATCCATGTGAGAGAGACACATCGACTGGCTGCCACCCACACAACCCCAACCGGGGCCGGGGACAAACTGCAACCGAGGTACGCGCCCTTAGCGGGAACCGAACCCGGGCCTCTCTGGTTCGCGGGCCAACGCTCTAACCGCTGAGCCAAAACCACCAGGGCTGTCTGACGTTTTTGACCCTAGCCATTTTAGTGAGTGTAAAATGGTTTCTCATTATGGTTTTGATTTGCATTTCTTTAATGACTAATGAGGTTGATCATTTTTCATATGATTGTTGGCCATTTGTATATCCTAGTTTTTGAGAATGGTCTATTCAGATTCTTTTTTCATTAAAAAAATTTTTTTTCTTTATTAATTTTAGAGAAAGAGGGAGAGGGAGAGAGATAGAAACATGGATGAGAGAGAACATCGACTGGCCGCCTCCTGCATGCCCCCTACTGGGGATCGGGCCCACAACCTGGGCATGTGCCCTGACTGGGAATCAAACTGGTGACCTCTTGGTGCATAGGTCGACGCTCAACCACTGAGCCATGCCAGCCGGGCTTCCAGCCTTCTTTTTCTCTGCGCTTCATCTCGCTCTTGTCCTCTGGCCTTCTTTCCAGTTCCCAAGTCATTTTCTCAGCTGTGTCCAATCTGCAGTTAAACTTATACCTTGACTTCTTCATCATAGTTATCCTATTTTTCAGTTCTAGAGGGTTTCTTAAAATTTGTCCAAATTCTTTTTTAGACTATGACATGGCAGATTTTTAAGTTTCCAGCCCTCTCCAGTAATCCTCAGTTTTATATTTTATCTCTAATTGGATGTGTTAAATAAAGTTATGTTAAATTCTGATAGCTCCAAAAGCTGGAGCCCTTGCAGATCTTGGTCCAGCGTGTGTTTTCTGGGGGCCTTTGCTCGACTGTCTTGCCCCCTTGTGTGGCCTTGTCCTATTTACTGTGTGCTGAGCAGTGTACTTAAAAAATTGTATAACTATCTTTGTGGCCTAGATGACGTTATCTTCCTCCAGAGGTTTACATTTGTCTCTGCCAGGGACTTGGGACAGGAGCGATTTGGGTCGTGGTCCTTCTGCCCAGGGGACTGGGCTGTCCAAAGCCTCGCTCCACATCTGTTGTCGTTTTCTCTTCTGGATCAGCAAACACTCCCAGAACACAAGCTGCCCTGGATACCAGGCTCATCTTCCCAGATGTCCACCTTCTCATGCTGATTCCCAGGAACGCCTCGTGGTTTTCACTACGTTAACCCTGATACTTCAGTGAAGTTTTCAAAATATTTTGGTCAGTGTTTTAGTGACCGTCTGTAGAGGGTTTGTCCAAAATGATCAGTATATGATTATCAGAAGGGAGAAAATCCTCCCTATCTTTTTATTTTCCACGTAGCTTTATTCATGAGTATTCCCTGTGCCTTTGAGAATTTTTTGACAAATACTTTTACATGGCTGGATAGTGTTTCGTCATTTATTTAGCTGTTTTATCTTCAGTTGGATGTTTTTTTAAAGAACAGTATATTGATTTTCTTTTTTTTCTTTTTTCAGAGATTTTTTTTCAATAGTTTATTGATTTTTGCTTGTTTTTAGACTGGGAATAGAACCAGCAACCTTTTTGGTGCACGTGACGACATCCAACCAACTGAGCCACACCAGCAGGGCGTTCAGTTGGATGTTTTGAGTTGTTTGTCTCCCTTGCTCAGGGTTCTCTCCATTACACATGATGGGATCTGACCACATCAAAATGACAACTAAACTACAGAACAACCATCCTTCAGAACCGCCTGACATCGACCTGAATGTAAATCCTACAACTACCAGAGTAAAGCAGCAGCCACACCGAGACTGGTAGGAGGGTGGAGGTAGATGGGCTGGTCCCACACCCACATGTAGCGGATAAAAATCAGGAGGACACCTCGGCTGGGAAGGTCCTCCCTGAGGAATGAGGGGTCCCCGTCCCACACCAGGTGCCCAGCTCAGGGTTCCAGTGCCAGGAAGAGAATCCCCATCACTTCTGGCTGGAAAATCAGTGGGAACTGAGGCTGAAGGAGGCTGAGGCTGCTGGAGCCCCAGGCAGCTCCTCTTAAAGAGTCTGAGCACGGACTTACTCAGACTTGCTCCCTCTGAGCTTCAGCATGGGGGAGGCAGCTTGAAAGGCACCAGAGACATATGGGGAAGAACTGAGTTGTTTGGCATTGGGGCGAGGGCTGGAGAGGTAGCTTTCTCCTGGACAGATGTGCTGGCGGAGGCCGGTATTCCTTTGGTGAGCCCTTCCCCGGGGCGGGAGACTGGGAGCCATATCTGGGACTCCAGCAACCTGGCTCATACTGTTTGCCCCACCCTGGTGATTCCCTGAGGCCCCACCCCACCCAACTTTTGGGTCCAACCAAGCTGTTTCCAGTGGCTTTACCATAGGATTGCCCTGTCTGGGCTCCTGCTTCCTATTTTCCTAAAATCTCTCAAACAAGCACCATCTGGCCTCAGCAAACCCTGTACCTCTCACTAAGTGGCCCCAGGCCCAGCACTAGAAGCAGCCATCTGCAGATCGCTTTGTAGCTTATGCCTGGTGGCCCCAGAGAGAACACAGGCAGTGGCTGACCTTGCCCCAGAGCCAGCACACCCAGTGACAGCTTCAGACCATGTCGAAGCACCACCACCAACCACCTCCACAAGTGACACACTCAAGGAGTGGACTCAGTGGGTACCAGAGCCCTGCTGAAGGAAGTCTTGCTCTGTGTGGTGGGCCCCTGCACAGCTGATCCTCCAAGGTAGAGGTCAGTGGATAGTGGGCACAGCCAGTCCTTGCAGCTGATCAGCCTGAGTAAATCCCTCCCATGGATGTGCCAACAGCAATCAAGACTCAATACAACACAAGGGTGTAAAGTTCACATGAGGGGTGCACCTCAAGGGCCCAGCTGGGTGACCAGGGAGTTGTGCCACTGGACCCTACAGGACACCTACAACAATAGGCCACCCTAGGAAGCTTAGGAGACATAGCAACTCTACCTAATACATAGAAACAAACACAGGGAGGCAGCCAAAATGAGGAGACAAAGAAACATGTCCCAAATGAAAGAACAGAACAAAACTCCAAGAAAAGAACTAAACAAAATGGAGATAAGCAATCTAACAGATGCAGAATTAAAAACACTGCTTGTAAGGACACTCAATGAACTTAGTGAGAATTTCAAGGAACTTCATGAGGACCTCAAGAGCATAATAAAGGACCAATCAGAAATAAAGGATGCACTGCCCTGGTCGGTTTGGCTCAGTGGTTAGAGTGTCGGCCTGCAGTCCAGAGTGACCCGGGTTCGGTTCCCTCTAAGGGCATGTACTTCGGTTGCAGTTTGTCCCTGGCCCTGGTTGGGTTGTGCGGGAGGCAGCCACTTGATGTGTCCCTTTCACGTCAATGTTTCTCTCTCTCTCTCTCTTCCTCGCACTCTATCTGAACAGAAAATGGAAAAATGTCCTCGGGTGAGGATAAAAAAAAGAAATAAAGGATGCACTAACTGAAATAAAGAATACTTTACAGGGAATCAATAATAGAGTTGGTGAAGCCAAGAAGCAAACCATCGATTTGGAATATAAAGAAGCAAAAAACACCCAATCAGAACAGCAAAAAGAAAAAATGAGGCCCAGGCCGGTTTGGCACAGTAGTTAGAGCGTTGGCCTGCAGACCAGAGAGTCCCGGGTTTGGTTCCCGCTAAGGGCACGTACCTCGGATGCAGTTTGTCCCCGGCTCCGGTTGGGGTCATGTAGGTGGCAACCAGTCGATGTGTCTCTCTCACATCGATGTTTCTCTCTCTCTCTTCCCCCTTCTCTCCCTCCTGCTCTATTTGAAGATAAATGCAAAAAAGTGTCCTCGGGTGAGGATAAAAAAAAAAAGCTCAGAAAAAATGAGGATAGTGTAAGGAGCCTCTGGGACAACTTCAGGCATACCAACATTCGCATCATGGGGGTGCCAGAAGGAGAAGAGAGAGAGCAAGAAATTGAAAACCTATTTAAAAAAATAATGACAGAAAACTTCCCTAACTTGGTGAAGGAAGCACAGAGGGTCCCAAACAAGATGAACCCAAAGAGGTCCACACCAAGACACATCATCATCAAAATGCAAAAGGTTCAAGACAAAGAGAATCTTAAAAGCAGCAAGAGAAAAGCAGTTAGTTACCTATAAGGGAACTCCCATAAGACTGTCAGCTGATTTCTCAAAAGAAATTGCAGGCCAGAGGGGAGTGGCAAGAAATATTTAAAGTGATGAAAAATAAGGACCTATAACCAAGATTACTCTATCCTGCAAAACTATCATTTAGAATCAATGGCTGTATAAAGAGTTTCCCAGACAAGAAAAAGCTAAAGGAGTTCATCATCACCAAACCAGTATTCTATGAAATGTTGAAGGGTCTTCTTGAAGGAGAAGAACAAAAATATGAACAATAAAATGGCAATAAATACACATCTATCAACAATTGAATCTACAAACAAAATGAGCAAGCAGAACAGAAACAGACTCATAGATACAGTGAACTTTTGTTGGTTGCCAGATGGGAGGGGGTTTGGGGGCATGGGTGAAAAAAATGAAGGGATTAAGAAGTACAAATTGACTGTTAGACTGACGAACCTCAAGGGGAAGGAGGGAGTGGGGCAGGAAGAGAGAAACCAAAGAACTTATATGCATAACCAATAGACAGAGACAGTGTGGAAAAGGCAGGAGGGGGGCAGGATTGGGGAGGAGAAGGTCAAGAGGAGGGGAAAGGAGGGACATCTGTAATACATTCAACAATAAAGATAAGTTCAAAAAGAAAAATAAATAAATAAAATAAAAACAAAAACAAATGATGGGACCCACTCTAGGTAGTTAAAGCAAAAGGAGGCTTCTTACAGAGTCGATAGCTGACATTACCATCTGGAGAGCCAGGACCAGGTTGGGTGCTGCTCATCCAGGAACAACAGCAGACGAAAAAAGTTCCTCCCCAGATAAGGGGATAAACTGTGGTGGTTCACCTGCTGCTTGGTAGTCATGACACCGGGGACAAGCTAGAACCTACACCTGAGCTGCCCCCCAAGAACCAAATGTCACCACCAATGTCTCACCAAAAGCGAGTTCCCATCTTGCACAGCACAGCTCCGTGGCAGACCTAGCCACCTGTGGAACCAAGCACCAGGGGAGTTTGCCCGCAGCAGAAGAAGGCATGCGAGAAGGACGGGGGACGTGTGAAGCCAGCCCATCCTCAGACATCTCTCTTTGGCAACCTCATGCGTCCGAGTGTGGCTGTCCCTCCCTGCACTTCCCTCTCTGGTGTGGTTTGCTTGGGCTCTCTTTTTCATCCTTTTGGAGAATGTCTCACACAGATTGCCAGGGCCTCAGACTTGGCTGACAGACAGCAGGACGCTGTGATCAAGAACAACGTGAAGAGTGTCAGAGCCGTCGCTTCCTCTGGACTTCAGCAGGAGGCAAAACTAGGTGGGAGAGGAGTGGACTGAGCAGGAGCAGGAGCCAAAGGGGACAAAGCCTCCCTAGTGTTCAGGAGCACGAGGGGCTTGAGAACCTGGGAGAAGGAGATCCTCTGTGCGCTCCCCTCCCCGACTGCCATGTGCAGAGAGTGTCCTAGACACGGCGGGGGTGTCCTATACTCGAGTTCTCCTCAGACCCAGGCCTGCTGTGACACTGGGCATGTAGTGTGGTGTTCCTTGAGTGAAAGGCCACAGGTGTATTCTCGGGGTCTACAAGTTTCCTGCAAAAGTTAAAAAATTGGGGGGTTTTTGTGTCTATGAAAATCCAAAGAACAGGAGACTCATCTAAATCACCTTATAACTTAGTACCTGCACACATTTTTGTTAAATTATGAAATCTCTGATAATGCAAAAAACCCCCAAAAACATATAAAGTAAGTCCTCCCTTAACATTATCAATAGGTTATGCAACTCTAAGCAAAACAATGTAAAACAAAACCAATTTGACCACAGGCTAACTAATATAAACAAGTTAGGTCTCTACAGCCTCTCAGTAACGTTCAGACAAAACAATGTTGAACGAAAGTGCTGTTCGGGGACTTGCTGTATAACATGCTTGTCAGTGACGAGCTATAGAAATAAACCGACACCCACGACCCCGCCGAACTGTGACCTAGAACATCATCACCACGACTGACTGTGAACATTCCCTGTGCACACAGAGCAGTGCGAGCTATGCGAGCCCAACTGAACCTCATGAACACAAGGAAACAATGGAGGTTACTGCTTGTAAATGCCTCTGCTAGTCATAAAATAAACTAAGTCGTCTTCCTAAAATGGTATGAGATAACCGCATTGAACCCATCCCCTGCTGCCTGGCGATCCCACTGTGATAACCAATCACTGTGAAGGTTAAACGGTGTCCTCCTTTTCACATGATAAGCTGTTCACTCTGTAAGTTGCGTCTCTGGGCATCCTATCCGTCTGGGGTTTAAAGCTGGGTTTTAAGGGGCTGAGACAGTCCTTCTTTCATCTGTTTGTCCAAACACTCAGTGAGCATCATGTGTGTCAGAAATCGAGGCAGGTCCCCCCATAATAGCGATGTTAGTACTAATATAAGGATTGCGAGAGCTGACGTCGGTGGAGGGGTCCCCACACTCCCCCACCATCCACGCCCCCTGTCCTCCCTTTCGGGTTTACAGAGGAAGACACCGAGGTCTCTTAAGCTAGTGTTGCTCGGCTCGAGTCACAGACCCTGAAACACTCCGAGTCGGATCTGACCCGGACTTCCTAAAGCCGAGCAGGGCCTTCCCCTTCCAGGCCGTGAGCTGCGTCTGGGGCTGCAGGCCCTTCCTGCCCATACCACCTCCCCCGGCAGGTCACCGAGGGAGGCAGGGTCATCCCCGAGCTGTCAGGAATTCACCCAGGGACACGGCACCCCAGAGTGGCCCAGAGCAGCCGGCGCTGGCGGCAGGCCCAGCGTCTGCCGAGAGCCCTGGTGTGGGAGCATTTGAATGTTTTTTAAATACATAATCTAAGATTAGATGCTCATTCACATGACCTTTGTCCGTTCTTGCCCGGAGCCACTGAAGCATGAGTTAATAAATGCTGGAGGAATGGAGAGGCCAGGCGGAGCTGGGGCTGAGAGCTGGGGAAGAGCTGCCCCTGAGCGGTCACCTATACCCAGGGGAGGCGTGTCCTGTGTGCCCGGGACACTGCTGCATGGCACCCCACTTCTCCTTCACAACCTGTCTAGGTGCTGGTAATGACCAGCGACTCCTCCGTAACATCAGTGACGATCTGGCTGACATTCCCGAAGCCCAGAGCTATGTTCTGCAACAGCTTGTCTCAACGATGGTCCCACAGCTGGGGACCACGTGCCCTATCATGTTTTAAGGACAATGTTCTGCAATGGTTCTCAAACTGTGGTCACAGACCAGCAGCATCAGCATCGCTGAAACTGGTTAGAAATGCAGGTTTCCAGGCCCACCTTGTCCCTCCAGAATCAGCAACACTGGGGTGGGCCCAGCTTCTGCTTCACAAGCCCCCAGAAGATTCTGACGTGCCTGCTGTCATTTCAGGAAAGACGCTTGAAGGGTGGGAGGAATGAGGAGGCAGAAGACAGCTGCTAACCAGAGGTAGGAGCCCGGGTTCTGGCCCCAACTCCATTCATCAGTAGCTGGGCGATTTCCTTGGGCCTCCGTTCCTCACCTGGAAACTGAACATGACAACACAGCCCTTATCTGCATCTCACAACTGATGTAAAAACCAGTTAAGGTCCAGCTGGTGTGGCTCAGTGGTTGAGCATCGACCCACGCACCAGGAGGTCGCCGGTTCGGTTCCCGGTCGGGACACATGCCCAGGTTGTGGGCCCAATCCTCGGTGGGGGGCATGCAGGAGGCGGCCAATCGATGTTCTCTCTCATCCATGTTTCTATCTCTCTCCCTCTCCCTTCCTCTTTCTCTAAAATTAATAAAGAAAAAAAATTAAAAATAAATAAATAAATAAATAAAAACCAGTTAAGATGCCACAGATGAGAATTCCTGAAAAGTCTAAGTGCCGCACCAATGTTAATGCTGACTGTCAGCCCCCCTTTCCCACTGAAGATACAAGAATGTCAACAACAGCTGGGGGTGCGGGACTGCAAAATTCTATGAGCAAAAATTGGTGGAAGCATCAGTAACTTAGAACATGCAGACGGCCCATCTTCCTGGCAGAAAGCAGCAAGGACCTGAAAGGACTTCAATGAGAGTAAAGGAGAAATGCCACAGCCGCACTGCGTCTGACCAGCAAGGCAAGACTGACCACTGAAGAAACACACAACTTTAACACAGACGATAGACAGAGCAATTGTTCAAGATTCTGCTTAGCTTCTTCAGTCATCAGTTTGAATGGAGACTGCAGCCAAGGAGTCAAGAGAAGGCGACCACTCGGAGGGCAGCAACGGAGCATCAGGAAAGCTCACCGAGGGCACACCCGTGCCCCTGACCAAGGCTGAGACCGTCCACACTCTCATATTCCCCATGACTGTGTACAGGTGAGAAAGTGAAGTGCAGATGGCTGACAGACAAAGCATGGATTCGTCTGAAACACGATGCTGGAGGACAGCTCTACACATACCCTGACCCACCAGAAAGATGCGCGAGTCCAAGAGCAAACGAAGCCTGAAACACCGCTGGACGTGAGCATGCCAGAACTGGAGCTGTCCTGCTCTGGAAATATCATGCGAAGGCGGGTTCTTTGGGAAAGACGGTGATGCTGGGGAAGACAGATGCAGGACAGGAGGAAGATCAAATAAGAGTCAGGTTGGCTCCATAGGCTGCGTCCACAGGAGCTGAGCAGGGCTGTCAAGGACAGGACACTGTGGACGTCCCTCTGTCGGGTCGCCAGGGGCCAAGCCCACTCATTGGCACATAACACACAACTAAGTGCAAACCTACACTGAGTGGAATGTTCATTTTCCTGGAGAGCTCACTGAGATCCCTCGAAGACCGCCTGACTGAAGTGGCCTCTACACTCCCACCCATGACCATGGCCCGTGACCCTCGGAAAGATGGCTAGGACTTCCTGGGAGCCCTGGGATAAGTTTGGGCAGCAGCAGCAGGGGTTAGAGATCCAAACACAGGAAGCGGCACAGCCTGCCCGCCTGAATGTAGTAGGTCCGTGCCCTGGGGGTTGCCACCTTTGCTGATCATCAGTGGGCGCCCTGTACACAGGCGGGGGCGGGGGAGGCCTCACCTTCCGGGCCCTGTCCCACTCCACGCAGGAGACAGGGCCGGGCCCTCTGCAGCTTCTACTCTGCCAGCTGCTTCACTGACACCATCTCTATGAACCCCCTCTGCACCTTCTTGTGTAGTTCTTAGTCCCACCTATAAATGAAAAGACTGGGCAGGAAGTGATGGCTTGCCCAAGGGAGAAAGGGGGAGCTGAGATTTGAACCCAGGAATCTACGGCCTGTCTCACTCTGTGGTCACATGTCAAATGGGTAGGAAGGGGTGGGTCACAGGGGAAAGGAGACTCAGTCATGGGGTAGTGATACTTGAAATGCACCAAGGAACATGATGGAAAACTGTCAATAAAAGTAAGCCTTCAAAGAAAGGCATTGGTGCCTTGGTGTGGTACACGCATCCCTCCCAAGACCACGCCCAACCAGCTGTCGGCCCCTTCCAAGTCTTTCCCAAGGTCCAAGCGACGACCACCTGCCCGCAGCACACAGGGGCCTGACACTCTGCACACCCTGCTCAGACGGGGGGGCCGGACAATGGAGGCCCCTGCGCATGCAGCTCACCAGGCATCTCCATGCTCCACCTGTCCACACACATTGCACAGAGCAGCACCTAGCACCCCATTCGGGCGGGACAGTTCCTTAGGGCGGGGCCTGTTTCCATCTCGAGAAAGAGCCCCTTGACGGAGTCCGCTCGAACTCTATAGACATGGCCATGTCCTGATGTCAGGGAGACGGCATAAGCTACCTGCAGAGCACGGTGCTGAGGAAGATGCGTCAATGCAGGAAACGGAGTTAAGTGTCCTTTATTCTAGGGCAAACTCAAAAGGGTTTATTTTTTCTTTTTTAGCAAATCCTAGCACATTATTAACAAAAAATCTGTACATTTGCCATGATACACTTGAAGTGAAACAAATTAAGATACACATACAGATATGGATGTAATGTGAAAAAGCGCCCCCCCCAATAAAACCAGAAAAAAACAAAAATCCAACCTGGGGTGTGGGACCATGCGTGTAAACACAGTGCTGACGAAACCATTTGGTGGCTGATATTTTTCAGAGCATTTCCTCATTTCCAAACATCATCGTTAGCCGAGTCCTGCGGGAGTCCACATTGCTGTTCTTTGATGTGTATGACGCTTGATAAATAACGGGTGGCCAGGAAAGAAAAAGACGAGACACAAATCCGTTGCATTAGCTGAGAGGGTGTTGACAGCAAGTGCCGAGCCCTAGAGCGCTGCGGCCGTGGCCGTGGTCCAGCGGTGTCCTTGAGGAGCACTGGCACCTCACCCTCAGCTGTGGACGCACCGTGGCCTCAAGAGGGATGGCAGCAGCTGGAAGGAAAGCGGGAGCCAGACGACCTAGGCCCAGCAGTGGGCTCAGGTGGGTTTTGGGGGCCCTGGGCAGTCAGGTGAATAGGGGAGGCAAACCTGGTTTGGGGGTCTGGGTGCTCTGCTCTTTTGCTGTCTCATCGGGACAGGAGCCCGGCAGGGACACGGCCAGGGTTCCAAGGGTGCGGGCGCGACTCTCCATGAGGTGGTGGCGGCATGCGAGTCTCCTTAGCGGGGCAGCAGTCTGACTGAGGCTGAGAGACCTGTGAGCGAGTGACTGTACCTCTCTCTAAGAGAGGGGGCTGAAGATTGGGCAAGTGAAATTCAAGGCGAGCCCTTTGTGAGTACTATGAGGACATTCGGCAATGTTCAAGATTCCTCCCAACTACAGGCAGGGGGCTGTGGTGACCTCTGAGCCACAGAGCTGAAGGAGAAGTCTTCCCAAACGCATCAGCAGACGAGAACTCATTAATTAACCTAGCCAGAACCCACACTTGCACAACAGAGGAGTGATCAAGACGCTCTGCTCTGACTCACTAACAGTGTGAAAATCCCCATTAGTGAAATATTAACAGAGTATTTATCAATGGAAGCAAGGCCCAGTCCTGCTATGTTCTGAGCCAAAATAAGCCAGTAAGATTCAACCATGGTGTTCCCTACAGGTGCGACACCCCCCACGCACACACTACACACCCCGTGAAGGCACCCTGGCTCCACTGTTCCTCATCTTCATGTCAGTGCCTATTTCCACGTAAAGTATCTAAAATAAAATCTGAATGACAATGAGTAGTCCGCTACAGTGTCTTTCACGACTCCCAGTGTCGAAGCTGGAGGCCCAGAGAAGGGAGGGATCTGCACAGGTCAGCGGTGAGAACCACTGACTCCTGCTCCCTGCTGCCATCGGGGCTCGACCCAAGACGGCCGGCACCTCGTCACCAGCACAGGAAGGCGTCCTGCGTGAGATTGGCTCAGCTCAGGCTCTCACAGATGACCGAGAGGCGACGGCCACCTTCGTGACTGCGTTAGGAGTTTCCATTTGGCTTTAAGAATTTTACTCAAAATTCTTAAGAGTTTCACCAGACTTTAGATCAATAATTACTTTGAAGCAATCAAACCCTCAAAAAACTTTAAAATGGGAAGTTACTCTGGGAATTTCTTACCAAAGAAAAGGAAACAGACTAAATTGTATTTAAAATCCTGTTTTTCAGCAATTTGCCACTCACCATAATTACTTTTTCCAAACAATAACTATTTCAACAGATGATCGAGGAAGGACTTCAGTCCATAAAATTAACAATGCTGATACCTGGTCTTTTCTAGACTTTTCTTTGATCTTAATCTCAAATTAAACAGAAGAGAAAGCTGAGATGGTCCAGTGCCATCTACCAGACTAAGTGAGAACACTGTAGACTCAAGCAGCTCAGGCAGACGCTGGGGAGAGGGCAGGAGGTGGTGCCAGGTCAGAGTGACTGAGAACCAGGGTCGCAAGAGAAGCCCCGTTAAAATAGTGTTTCCTCAGACCCTAGTAGTGAAACAAACCACTTCTCATATCTTCCATACTCCATGAAACGCCACTAACTGATTTTGGTATTTGGGTATCAACTTTTTAAGGATTCTTCTGAGTGGAAGCTCTGTGGTGAGGACAGACAGCATCATGGCATTGTTCAGAGGGCGGGCAGCCATCCTGGAGGGAAACCGCAAGGATGCCCTTTTGATGAACTAATGTGGGGCAGTCAGCCTTGAGTCTAGGTGTTATAAGCAAAATTCCAGGTATTTGTTCAAAGGTCACCTTCAGGTTTTTCTCCATTTCTTGCCAAGACATGATTCACATTCTTAGTAGGTCTCAAAATACAATGAAACGACATACAACCAACCTCTCCATGGGCCATATCCAGAACAAAGGACG